>OX638278.1:4551027-5916027 GCA_951806755.1 Brenthis hecate
GACAGACAGACAGACAGACAGACAGACACAGACAGACAGACAGACAGACAGACAGACAGACAGACAGACAGACAGACAGACAGACAGACAGACAGACAGACAGACAGACAGACAGACAGACAGACAGACAGACAGACAGACAGACAGACAGACAGACAGACAGACAGACAGACAGACAGACAGACAGACAGACAGACAGACAGACAGACAGACAGACAGACAGACAGACAGACAGACAGACAGACAGACAGACAGACAGACAGACAGACAGACAGACAGACAGACAGACAAAAATTTTGAAAACTATACATAGATTCTGCTTCTGTATCGATGATAATGACTATTTCAATAAGGTTTTCCAAAAAATATTTAATGTACAGATTCAGCTTAGTAATAATTTTATTATATGTATAGATAACCAATTTCTACTGTTTTTATGATTGACATTTAATTTTTCATATTTTTTTTTATCTTCAGACAAAAAAAACAATGTGTTTTAATAGACAAAGACAATATATAGTTGGTTTAAAGTGTAAAACTTTTGAGTTATAAGTTTTTATAATTAGTAAGTAATTTATAAGCACAATTCAATACTTTGCCAATAGAGTCTTTGGTAAATTAAAAGTTAACTAAATTTTCAAATAAATAAGACAATGAAAAAGTTATCAGCTTTTTATCTTCTTATAGAATGCCTTGACATTAGACGTAAATTGTGTTGTTGGTGACAGCATAATGTGTGTTCTCACGATATAAGATTTAATAGACCTCAAGGTTTGAATTATAGTGAGTGGAAATTCTAAGCGAAGAATTATTTTATATTTTATTTCAATTGCCTAATAAAATTCTTCACCTTCATTATGGCGACCAAATTGAAAATTATCATCGATATCGTTTACATTTGGAGTCATTCGTCGAGGCCAGTGGGTAGTATCTCTTAAAATTTTAACGCGATTCCCATAACGAGCCTTGAGAATTTGGTAGAAATCTCTCGTTTCACCTTTAGCTGTTGTTTCCCATGTATGAGGCCTATCACAATACTTCGGGTATTCACAAGTAACTAGAGTCGCTACGGATTGGTTTTTACTGGAGGTTGTTTCTGTTGTTGTTGTCTTTATACTATTTTTCTCATAAATAGTTGTCAATGTTGCTTCAGTCAAAGCAGTTGTTACCGAAGTTTCGTTAATGCTAGGTGTACTTGAGCAACAGTCTTGTTTTTCTTTGATTTGTGATGTAGTTATATTTTGAGGACGAGCAGTACATGTTGTCGAAGTTAACTTTGTTGCATTTGTTGTAATTTTATCATCAATTGTTGACATTTTTGTTATCATTTCAGTCGTTGTCTCAGCAGTAGTTTGAATTGGTGTTGATGTTGTTATCATTGATGGTGTTGTTAAAGTATTTGTAGTCATTGAAGTTGTCATCGTTTCAGTCGTTGTCTCAACAGTAGTTTGAATAGGAGTTGATGTTGTTGTCAATAACGGTGTTGTTAAAGTATTTGTAGTCGTTGCAGTTGTATCCGTAGAATGATTTGATTCTGAACTGGTACTTATTGTGGTCGTTGTTTTTGGCGAAGTAGTTACTGATGTCACAGTTTCTGTTGTTAAATTTAACGGCATTTGAGTTATTTCTGTAACTGTAGCTTTTGTTACGTTATCTGATTCAGGAAATGAAGTCTTTGTTGTTTCATTAGTAGTTGTATTTACTTCTATACTTGTTGATGATAATGTTTGCAAAGTCGTTGTCGTGGTTTGTGGACTTTGTAAGCAGTTTGAAAACTCGGTTGGATAATATGCTGTAAAAACGTCATTATGAGTAAACTTAAATTTTTTTTCTATTCTTACTATAAAAACGCATGACTTGACGTTCAAAAACTAAAGGATTAATATGATATGTTTCATAGAGATAATTAATTTAAGCAAACTTTTCATCAAGATATATAAAGTTTAAATTAATAAAATAAAGTAATGCCAGGCACTAAAAGCTGTTTTAGCGATAAGGCCGCCTCTTGTACATTTCTACTCTGTGTTTATTTATTTTTCTTTTATTCTTGGTGTAAAATAAAGAGTTTATTATTATAAAAGGTTATTAATGGAACGGACTTTTTAATTTACCATACATTCGAGCCAAAGCAAAGCAAATTTACGTACTTAGATTTGTATAAGTACTAAATTTATGTATAACATTTTAACTATAATTAAAATTATTACTTTTATTTTATTCATATCTAAATGGATTTTGACATGGACCTCTCTAAGATAATAATACTTTTAACTCGGTCACCGTATACAGTCTCTCCCGTGACCATGATTGCTATAAAGTATTCGAAACGTCGGAAACCAAAAATCAAAATCAAACCGCGACAAAATCCGAAAAGACAGTTTTATTTAAGTTTTTGATTCTTGTGTGCGTTTGTTACTTCTTAACGCTGTAACAGATCTACGGAGAGCCTATATCCTCGTTAACTCTTATACTAGTGGTTTTTTGTCAATGCTTTATACCTACATGCGTAGCCGCGGACAAATACTTCTTTGATGTGTTAAAAAAAATTACCTTTATGGTTGTCACAATTATATTCAAACATATCGCACTCATCCAAAAACATTCTATTATTTTTTTCATTTATTTCTATTCCACATATAGCTGTCCCGGTGTGGTTGCAGATTTGTGCTGACAAGCAAGGTTGTGGTGGCTAATATAAACAATAAATAGTAACATGTTTATATATTTCTGACCTATTTAACTATACCATGTAAATAGACAGTACGAGCATTAATTTAATTTAAAAATGATAAAAGTGCAAGAGCAAATGCAGTACATATAGAATCCAATATTATACGATGGTTGTGGTGACACTGACTACGTTGTAATGATATAGTAGGTCTACTAACTATCTAGCTTGTACGGCTGCAAATTCTGAAGTCCACATTTCGAGTCCCACAGACCAAGAATTTTTTTAAATTCTAATTAACAGCCCTTAACTGGAAAGATGGCCATAATCTCCCGTGCCTAAGAGAGCACGTAAAGCCATCGGTCCCACTTACTGAGAGATTTCGCATTTCGTTACGCCCACACTTGTACACTAACTCTTGCGCATAACTATAAACTTAGAAAGACTTGCCGCCGCAGTCATGTATTATATATATATATATATATATATATATATATATATATATATATATATATATATATATATATATATATATATATATATATATTAACAAGTTCACTTAGTACGAGTGTCTTAGATTTGTATAAATGATTTTCTGTATTTGATAAATGAATGAATAAATAAAAAATAAAATATCTGACACTATGTACTACACTAGAGATGGCATATGGCACTCCTGGGAGCCACAAAACAAAAAGAATTAAATTGAATATTTGTATTGATGGCATAGACATACAACTTAAAACTAGCAAAAGTGTTATTTACTTAAAGAGGAATGCGGAAAAGAACTACCAATCACTATAAAAAAGAATATAAATGACGAAAACGTTTATTAACTTACCGGTACATAGTGTTGTATAGTTGATTTGTGGTGTAAAGTTACGATTGCAATTAGCTTAACCAAGAGTTTAAACATAATTCGATAATAATACTTTTAATAATAATTCCGCTCGCGTTCATATGACCAAAAGCAAATCTTAGGTTTTACATATTAGTTATACTCGTATTAGTATATTAGTTGACGCGGATAACCAGCTATTACCATACCAAATTTCTTCAAAATCCTTCCAGTGATTTTTCTGTGATGCGGTAATAATTAATTGTTATTTAGAATATTATGTAAATGTTTTGTAAATGATATTCAATTTTTTTTTATTTTAAATTTCATTCCTCAATGTTATTATATATCTACGGCGTTTTCAATTATTTTCAACCTAAAAATATTAAAATAATTCGTACATTCATTTTATGTTCCATAAACTTTTCAATAAAATTTACTTTTTATAATAATTCAGCTTTCGCATCCGGCTTCGCTCGCGAAGTAATAGTGTCTGTATACACTATTATATGAAAAAAATATATAGAAATTTATACATACTTATAATAAAATTTTGAATCGAATCTGTACATTAAATGTTTTTGGGAAAATCTTATTGAAATACTAATTATTATCGATACAGAATCCTATGGTTTTTAGAATTTTTGTCTGTCTGTTTGTCTGGGAACGCATCACAAAAAAACCGCTAGACAAATTTTTATGAAATTTGGTATGATAAGCTGGTTATCCCGGTCAGCATATAGGATATTTTTGCTTCGGGAAAATATCTCATCTCTGAGAAATCTATACTAAGCGTTAAAACGTATCAAGGACGAACCCGAGCGGAGCAAGGGTGAATCGCTAATAACCTATAAATACATTTTACAGGGACTTATTTAGCTTTGTATTAATGAAAACAAAAATTCTTCAAGAAAACTTCCTTTATATGCACACATATATACTTGCTTACATACAAACCAACTTTGAAATTGTATCTTTTTATAAAAATTGTATCTTTTTATAAAATATATATAGGCTTTTATAATAAATAGAAAATCTAAAAATTTATATGATTTATTCTAGAAAATCAGATCTATCATATTTTGTGGCCTTGTCCTTTTTTAAAAAAACACCTTTAACAACTTTGACGTATTTCTTTCCGTTTTTAATTATAGTTTCTTTTTTTATTATCACAGTTCTTATTGGTTTCAAGGTGGTTTTCTTCGAAGAAGATTTTGATACCGTTACTACCGTATAGGTTTTCGTCCGCCGATTCCTTTTTCTTCCAGTTGGAGAATATCGTCGTTTGCCTTTTAACATATGCATTGGTAACGTGACGTTTGTTGTGCTTCTTAATTTCTTACCCATCCTCCTTGATGGTAATTTTGGATATTTGTCACCCATCCTATGGAATCTATGGTCAGGACACGTTGGTATGGAAGGACATGGTGGCCTTGGAGGACATGGCGTTACTGGTATATTAAAACAATCAGAATAGTTAATGGCATAATAATCTGAAAAAAATAAATATATTTATTTACTAAATTGTATAGCCGATATCCCTAAAAGATAACAAAAACTATATATATTGACACCTGAAAAAGAAAGATATAAAACTTGCATCTTAGATTTTATAGTTTTATACTAGCATTGCCCGCGGCTCCACCCGCGTTCTGATGACGAAAAACCAAATCCTTAGGCTTTACATATTAGTATACTCTTACATTGCAGTTTTTGTATTTTTTCTCAGAAATGAGATATTTTCCGCGATAAAAAGTACCCTATATGTTGACCCGGATAACCAGCTATCACCATACCAAATTTCATCAAAAGCCGTCCAGTAGTTTTCTGTGATGCGGCAACAGTTAGACAGACAGACAAAAATTCTAAAAACTGTAGATTCGGCCTCTATCGATAATAATGTTCATTTCAATAAGATTTTCCAAAAAATATTTAATATACAAATTCGGCTTAGTTACAATTTTATTATATGTATAGATAGCAACTGTAGAATATATATTTATATGTATATTTTTTTTTTGTTTTTTCTTTGTTTTTTTTGACATTAACACACAGCACCATCTAGTTCCATGAAAGTAAAATTTCATTTTAATAAACAATAATATTAATACCTATAACATACATAAAAACGAGCCGAGCAAAAGCTAAGTAAAAACAATATATATATATATATATATATATATATATATATATATATATATATATATATATATATATATATATATATATATATATATATATATATATATATATATATATATATATATATATATATGTACGTAAGTGCATTATTTCGTGTCGCTACATACATATATATGTACCTCTCTCAAAATCGCAATTATATTCATACATGTCACACTCATCAATGAATAATCTTCTGTTGTACATATTCTCTTCATTCTCGCTCCCACACTCTGGGATCCAAGTATGATTACAAATATCGGCCAGTAAGCACCAATGTAGGGGCTGCAAAAATATCAACGTTATAAATTGACCATTACATTTTTAGTACCTGGGTGAAAGAGCTTCATTCGGGGTTTTCCGGAATAGATATAAAAATTGGTTATTTGAGAAAAGACACCTATATACATAAACTTAAAAAGCAAAACCTTATCTAAATACAAAATTTGATCCAAAAGCCGTTTCTGAGATACACGAAATCAATTAAGAAATATATAAGAAATGATCAATTAATATTATAAAATTAAGATAGAAATTTTTTTGAATCTCACTCAATTAATAATAATAGCCTAATGAGTAACTTGGAGAAGAAGTTTAGGGAAATTTGAAATTATATAAAAAACTTAAAAAAAAAATAAAAACCGACTTCCAGGCACTAAAATATAAAAAATACCTAAACGGGGGTTTTCATTTAGAATAGATACCTAATCAGATATTGTCGAAGTCAGTGCCAGCCGATGCAAAGCAAATCTAATATTTTTCGATACGTAAAATACATATTTACCTATAAGATATTGATATCATAAAATATTGTAGGATTTTTAGTGTAGACATAATAAGCAGGTAATTTGTAAGAAACCCCCCAACGTGCGTTCACCTTGTCGTGGGGGGGGGGGGGGGGGCTCAGTAGTGCCCGGCAATCCAGCCGGGCGTGAAGCCAAGAAACGCACAGGGAGTTGGCCCACTTCGGTGGGCGGTGGAAGGTGGCCCTCTTAGGTGGGCGGTGTACCATGCGGGTTGCTCCTGGTACTTCTCTGATAGCAGAGTGGACCTTGGAGCAACCCCATGGTTGTTGTGGTCTGCTTCGGCAGACCTGCCGTCGGGGCGTCGTAGTTGAATGCGTAAGCGATCCTGCGACGCCCCATTAAGACGGGGGAAGGTTGGGTTTTAGTGGGTAGTACTGGCTTCGCCGGTGAGTCCCACACCTCGTGCGTTTCCCAACGTTAAAAAAAAGGTAATATGTGAGAAGAAAGTTTTTTAATAACATATTCGAATAAGCAATTTATTTAAGAAAATATTTATTGTCGATTTTTTAAAAAACCGCTCGACCGATTTCGATAAAATTTATATGGGACCCTTTGAAATAAAATTTCCAAATCGGTTCAGGCGTCTTCGAGTAATCGGTGAAGATACATAAAAAAAAAGATTCCGACGAATTGAGAACCACCCCCTTTTTGGAAGTCGGTTAAAAACAGTGTACTGATGTAATGAAATGATCGTATAAAAACCAAAATAAAAGATTTCAAGGTGCCTAGATTATATTTTTTTTTTTACTATTTGCGAATGTTACAAGCTTCTCAGTAGAGAAATAACCACAAACCCTCTTCCTGACTTTTTATTCCAGGTAGACATGCGTAGGTCCGGATTGAAATAGTTCCCGGAACTATGTCTTAGGCCGGAACGATATCGTTCCAATCCGCGATGTCAATTGAAACAGGTTCACAGTTCCATATAGTTCCACATGTGCAGGAGTGAGATGGAACGAGTAAACGAATATACTGGACCGATCACCGGAGCGACTGACTGAACTGAACGTAACCGACTCCTGCCGAACCTATCCGAGCTATAGCTGTATATTAAATTTTAAGGTGCTTCCTCACAAGAGTTAAATTTTTTTAGTAAACATCTGTTAAGCCGCGTCCACATGCTGGGTGCTTGCCACAAGAACCGAGAATCATAAACACGTGCCAAACACCGAACACAAACTAAATACATTAAATAAATAAATTAAATTATAATAAAAAAGCCTTTCATTTCTTGCGCTTACTAAAAATGCTATTAAAACAATTTAAGAAAGTAGGTATATATTAATTATTAATAAAATCCTTTCATATTCATATAATAGTATTAGATTTAATGTTATATTATGTATATAAAGAATGTTTATTAATTTACATTTTTTTCTTAATTTTACAATACCTAATATGAATAAGAATTTATAATTAATAAAAAGAATAACAATAAAAAATTAACAACAATGTATATAATAAAATAATTCATAAGTTAAAAAATCATTTACAATATTTTTATTTAATAAAGTAGTTTTTTTAAGTTTTTATTTTCCGTTTTTAGTGTAGTATAGTAGGTACCTAGTACCAAAGTAAGAAGAGGTCAAACAATAAAAAAAATATTTATACGTGTCGAATTGAGAACCACCCTTTTTTTGAAGTCGGTCAATTAAAACTATATCTCTCGCTATGCTGTCCTCGGGAAACGATCACAGTGATAACCTGTTAAAATCGGAACGGTCGGATCGGATGAACTATCGGAACTAGATAGTTCCGCGAACATGTTTCGTGAACATAGTTCCTTTATGAAAAGGAACTATTCCATGTTCAATCCACTCCAGGACCTAGTTTGCGCATCTCTGATTCCAGGTTTACTAAATAAACAGTACAATAAAACTAAATATGCTTTTAGGTTTAATTTAATATATTATTAATATATTACCTATTTATTATGTCAGTAGAATACACGCCCTTCACCAGAGTGACCTTTATCACGAAGTAATGAACTGTAAATCCTCCCACATATGATACATTACCCTCAAATATGGAATGTTATTCGAATTGTTCGTAATAACATAATATGTTTGAGATTAAAATAATAAAGAAATATTAAATTTTTTTTATGTATATAAGAGAACCGCCCTCACGTCACACGAAGCTTAAGAAACCCCACAAAATGCGTACCGTATTGTTTATTCTTCATGATTTGCTTTACTGACACCATATTTAGATAAAAGTCCTACCTAATTAAATATTATTTGCATATTATAAGGTTTCTGCAGTTTTATCGTAAATATACATACATACATATGTTCAAGTAAATCAGCAGACAAACATACATAAAATTAAAATGAAATTTTATATAATTGTAAAATATGTGTCAAGAATATTAAAAAATAACTAATTAGATGGAATAAAATGCGAATTTGTAAATATGGGTAAGTACTCTCTCTATCTTAGTTTACTATATACAGCATTTAGGTTACATAATTACATTACTTGGTCAAATATTTACATTAAACCGTACTTACCCAAACAAAATGTTGTTTTGAAGGATACGGTATCAGCAAAACAACTGTAATAATTGAAAATAAACGCCTTAAAAAATATTATCTGGCAAGCAAGATATATTATGACGATTTGACACACTCCTTTCAGCTTATCTGAATCAAGATTAGGTATTCTGAAATAGACAAGATAATGCCACGCTTGCCTAACCGAGCTTACAATTTTCATCACTGCTTTCTGACGACACCTAATACCTGTTATTTTCAATATTCTATTTTTTAAATATTTCCTAATTATATAAAAATTATTATAAAATATTTCCGAATTTCCTTTAAATCCATTAAGAGATTATAATGTAACAATGTAACAAGCACACACTCACATTTCGCATTTGTTATATTAGTGCGATTATTAAGTACCAAATGTTCAAATTACATATTACTTAAATATTTCTATATATTTTTGAATTGATTACCTTAATATTACGTTACGGTTGCTTCCCTGTACAAACTTTCACACCCTTTAGAGATGATTTCCGGGATAAAAACTATCCTATGTCCTTACCAGGGTCTCAAACTATCTTCTTACCTAATTTCATTTAAATCGGTTCAGTAGTTTCGGAGCCTATTGAATACAAACAAACAAACAAAAAAAAACTCCTCTTTATAATATTAGAATAGATTACATTTATCAATATTTCTCGAAAATTCGATTTTAAATATATGTAAGTTGCACCAGATATCGTAATAAAATTTCTTACCTATAAATAAAAAATCATAAAACATAGCTAGTCGATTTCATTTATTTAAATTGAAATTTGATTTTATTGCTGCTAAGCGTTTAATAACAAATGGTCAACACGTAAAACTAACACTCGCTAAAACTTTATCGACAAGTTAAATAAAAATGGGATTCTCATAACTTAATCAAGTCTTAAATTGTCTGAGCCTACCCTTGTAATGTCTCAAAACTGAAAAAAAAATGTCTAAACGTTCAGAGGTTATATTTTTTTCTATAGTCGGTACTCAGGCTAAGGAATAATATAGACAGAATGACACATAACTAAATATTAATAGAATATTCATACTTGAGACAAGTAAATAAATATCAATAAATAAAAAAATGGGTGTAACCTTTATGCGCGGTGGAAGTAAAACTTCTTTGGCAAATATCGCAATTAAATTAAAATAAATCAATAATTAAATAAGGTATATTAAGCATATTACAATCATATATTTATAGAATATCATATACGGAAAGAATATAATATTATATATTTGTCAGACAATAACAACGGTTACTCTATTACTCTGTCTGTCTGTTTATCTGTTTGTACGGGCCAATCTCCGAGACTGTTTAAATGACAGATTTAAATGAAATTTTGCATGGTGGTTGGTACCTTATATTCCCGGTTAACATTTTACATACTTTTCATCCCGGAAAATTAAAGAGTTCCTGTGGGATAGTTAAAAAACTATAGTAACTTATACAGCTTAGTACACAACACTTATGCACCTAATTTAATAAAATTTGGCATGCCTTATATTGCCGGTCAAACAATAGGTTACTTTTATGATTTATCCCAGAAAAATGAACGGTTCCCGTGGTATAGATCTCTTTGTGCTTTTCTAGAAGGCGAACCCGAGCGAAGCGAGGGTGAGCCGCTAGTCTATACATATAATAAAATTCTAAGGTGGAAATATTTTTTGTAAACTCTTATTTTAATAGTGATTATTATCGATACAGAGGCTGAATTTATCTATAGTTTTTCGAATTTTTGTCTTGCATCACGAGAAAACCACTGGACAGGTTTTGATGAAATTTGGTATGATGATAGCTAGTTATCCGAGTCAACATATAGGATACTTTTTACTGCATGAAAATATATCATCTCTGAGAAATCTATACTAAACCTTAAAACATAATTAGGGACGAACCCGAGCATAGTTTTAGTTCCATTTACACGCATTAACTAATTCTGTGATACTTGTTACTTAGCTTGTAAATAATGTGGTACTCGACCTTAACCCTATAAGTTAAGAAATGGAGGTCAAACAAACATTGCACAATGTGCTTAGAGAATTTCGTCTTCAAATATTTTACGGCGATATTTCGCATTCGGTTTTATTCATATACATTTATTTGGTATTTTTTTTTTACTTAAATTGTTATTAATTCGACAGTTTGTTGATTTCTAATCTATGTTTCTTACTCCTTTACACTGAAACGACTGGACGGATTTGCATAAAATTTTGTTTTTTTTTATGTTTTTATGACTCACTGGCCAGTAATACCCACCCACTAAAATCACAGATCACAACCACAAAGGTCCCACGGTCCTTTCTGCTATCAGAGAAGTACCAGGAGCAACCCGCATGGTATACCGCCCACCGAAGTGGGCCACCTCCCAGTGTGCTTATTAGTTTCATACCCGGCTGGATTGCTGGTCGCTTCTAGTGACGAAGTTACTAGACTTACTCTTACGTTAGATTCATGATAAATAAAATGTGATTTTTACGTTTTTCCGTGAAATTTTCCCAATTTTGCTCTTCATAAGAACCTTCCTCGGACTTCAACGAATATTTGAAAAAAAAACATCAGCCGAGCCGTTCTTGAGTTTTGCGCTTAGCAACACATTTAGCCATTCAGAAATTCATAGAGTGATTTGGAAGATATGAGGGAATAAAGAATATTACAAACATAACCCTCTCCTTGCAGTCGGTTAAAAAGAAATTTACTGGTATCATTACTGCAAAAAAATTCGGCTTATTCACATGAATTCAAATGTTTTATATGGGAAAACCTTACATAAATATTTCCCATATTTTTTATTTGGTGCACATCTATGACGCGATTTAAAAACCATAATATGCATGTTTTTTTTTTTAAATGTGAACTTATATAAAACTTGTTGCTAAATATAAAAATACTTATCCCAGAGTAAAAACAGTATTTCTGTATCGTCCAAATCATAATTTACTCGCTCGGATTTACACAACGCTCGAGAAAACAGAACTACATTTTCATGTATGAACATCTGTTATATTTTTTTTTAATTTTAATGTACTTAAATCAGATAATACAATCTTTATATCAGTAAATAAATTAAAATTGTTGACTTTCTACATCTGTATGTTAGTTATATAATATTTTTACAAAAAAAATAACAGAGATGTGATAAAGAAGAACAAATAGTATTTAAATAAGATATATTTAATGTTTTGTCTATTTGTCTGATAGTCAGCTGATAGGTTTGTTGAATTAAATGTTTTAGTCATGTGTACCTCCGATATCTATTCTAATATTACAAAGGTTAGTTTTTTTTTTTTATTTACTTGAACGCGTCTAAAACAAAATTTAATGCTATCAACGTGAAGTAGTAACAAACACACATACAAACTTTTACATTCACAGATACATCTGGAATAACACAGATTTACGGTTGCACCCGAGCAAAATGACGGTAAAATTATACGTATTACGTCTATAGTCAATTCTAATACAAATAATAATTAGTTTCAGTGCAAACGGTTGACTCCATTCAAAGGTCAGAGACATGACCCATGTTTAGTAATATTGAAAGAAATAAGTCGAAACTAGAAGCTACAGCTTGGTTCAATATTGTTCATCTTTTGCGAGAATCAAACCTCGAACCAATAGTCCGATTTTTTATAAATTAAAATACATATTCTTTAATATAGAGGGAAACATAAAGTTTAGGTTTGAAAAGGCTACAATTTGTATCAGATATTACGTACATCCCCTGTGGATTTTATTTTGCTATTTGATTGACTCAGTTTGTGGTAAAGGTCATTAGATATTTAATCATAATGAATATATTATATAAAACGATGACTTCGTATGAAATGAGACTTAATATTTAACGTATTTGGTCTCATTTTTTCACAAAATATACAAAATATAGTGGTGAATCACTGTTATCTCTGCCCACGCAGTAGACGGTATGGTATGATTGGAAATGAGAAATATGACTTGGTTTAATTTGATGAATCCAATTTCATATTCCTATACACAAATCCAACTTTATAAATATGTTTATTGGAAAACTTATAGTGGTGAAAGGGATCTCATTTGCTCTAGCAATTTCTCGAAATATGATTCTATATTCTCTTTAGGTAGAAACCAATTTAAAGTATAAATATAAAGGTATAAATAGGTGTAATATTTTCTCAGAAACTGCTTTGCGTTGACCTAAGCGCACTATAATATGTATATAACAGTTTAATGGGCAAAAGATCAATAAATATGAAGTATGATAAAATGATACTGACGATGGAGACTTTATGTAACATTTCAAATTAAAGGATTGACCCTTTAAGAATATGGTTATCAAATGAGATTAACTTCAATAAGGATAAAACAGTCGCCAACGCAAACTTATCCATGGCATTACGTAACACCCACATACCGAATTGATTTTTGTTCCTCACCCTGCCGAAATACGCATGCGTCGATTTATACGCACACATCTTTGATAAAACGCCCACATACATACACGCTTAACATCAACTTACAAGGAAATTTGAACCTTATTCTATTAAAAGTAAAATTGAATTTGATATAAAAATTCAGATGGTATTTTTAGACCATTCGTACCTATTAGGGAATATACTGACGCGCCCTCTCTCATGCAAATCGCGAAACTTGTCACGGAAGGTTTTCACATCTATCTGTGTTTTATTTAATATCGCGTATTTTAGCATTGTTCTTACAGTCGAGCCGCTTTAGTATCTAAATAGTTTCGCTGGAACGTGCTTCCTATAACGGATAGGGCTTAAAAAGCTGTTTTTAGGGTGAAAAAATTTATCCTAAAAATAGATTGGCCGATATACTTGTAGGAAAATCTAGTAAGCATCCCATTCATAAAATACATTCATTTGGTGCTGGGCAGTGAAGGTGCATAGGTCGGGGCATCCACATTCTATTGTGAATGAACATTTAGAATATCATCTGTGAACGCTATAAACGCAATTTATTCGGATTATCTTCATCTACTAAGAAAACATATCAGCTAACATGTAAGTATTCACTTTTTTAATTAAGAAAAAAAAACTAAATTACTTTAGAAAATAATTTAACATACTTGTTATTTAAAATTAGTGAAATACGAGTATGTAGCATGCACTATTGTAATTTTTATTTGTATTACGTTGTAGGCATACGTCTAAGAAACCTAGGAAAGTTACAAGATAGGCCATCTTCTTTGAAAGGTTTTGCCTGCGGTTAGGTTTCAATTTTTTTTTTAATCCAAAGGCTGTATTTAAGATAAATATACTGTTTTAGTGATCAATCAGTAATTCTTCATAATACATAGCAATATTTTTGTGTTTTAAGAATATTAGAATAAGTTCATAATATTATACTTAATTATTTATCATTATTAATATAATATATTTTTTTAATAAAAATAACCGCCGCTATAAATATTTTTTCATATCCAAAGAGTAAATAAACGACAAAGGCTTAATCCACTTTAGTATAGACCATATCAGTGAAATTCCATCGAATAAGATCTACACAATAGCCATTGAAAACTCTCGATGATGGGCTTCAACGAAAACGTCGATATGGCACTTTACTTGCCTTGTGGCTCTTGAATATCATATGCCTTGTCATAAGCCTTCTGTAGATCGATGCAAACTTGTTAAACCCGAGCGAGACTGTTTAGGATCAACGAACTATAGAAACTAGTATATTTATATCCATATGACATTTGAAATAGGTCAGTATGAAAATGACTGATTGTTATAGAAGTAGGAAGATTTTGTCTAAGAGTTATTACGACTTCTCTTGTCGTCGATATCAGTGTTAAGAAAATCAAAAGTTTTTAAGAAAATAAATATAAAATTTACCGGTAAAGCAATACTATACTCGTAACTTATGGGATCAAATAAAACAATTGGATCTTGTTTCATTTATTTCAAAGACCTCGCTTGGTACAAACGATAATCTTGAAAACTAAGATTTTTATTTATTTTTCAACCGACTTCAAAAAGGAGGAGGTTCTCAATTCGACTGTATGTTTTTTTTATAAACACAATGTACACACCTTTGTAAAACTATTAAAATCTATTGCGTAGTTAAAATTTAACTAAGCGCTCATATAGACAGATGTCAACAATGACTATTTTATACTAGCGGCTCACCCTCGCTTCGCTCGGGTTTGCCTCTGGAAAAACACTAATAGAGATTTATTAGTTCCCACGGGAACCGTTCATTTTTCCCGGATGAAAAGTAACCTGTTGTTTGAACGGCAATATAAGGTATCAGAATATTAAATTTTACTAAATTAGGTGCATAAGTTGTATAAGTTATTATAGCTTTTTAACTATCCTACGGGGACTATTTAATTTTCCGGGATGAAAAGTATCTAAGATGTTGCCCGGGGATATAAGGTACCACCATGCAAAATTTCATTTAAATCGGTCCAATAGTTACGGAGATTAGCCCGTACAAACAGACAAACAGACAGAGAAACAAAAAATTTGAATAAATTCTGGATTTGTTCTATTTGTCTTCTTACATCCCCCTGATTCGGTTTTTAGCATTTTTTTACTATGTACAGACATTCGACCTCTACAGTTTTATTATAGTATAGATTATTTAATATATAAAAGATGTAGAGCATCATTATCCTGTTTCTTACTTTAAACTAATAATAAAATAATTTATACTAAAAGAGGGCCAGTTACAATTTATTCAAGTGAAAAAGGTCTTCAATGATTTACTGGTTCAGTCAAATACTTTTACATTCGTTATACGAAGTATTGTTGTACATAAAATGTAAATTATTGATGAAAAGAAAATTAATACTGTTAAAATAAGCTTTTTGGGGTAGATTGATATATAAATATTTCTGTTGATTTCTATCTAATCATTATTATATAATTATTAGTTATTATGCTATAATATATAATAATTATTGATTATTATATATTTATTACTTTAAAAAAATTGTTACATTTTTGACAAATACTACTACATACATCTCCCATACATTTGACAAAATGGTTCCAATGAGCTAATTCGAAGATTTTCCTAGTAATCAACGAAGAGTATCAATATCTACCTGGTTCCATCATCAAATCAGCTTGATCATATTTATATTGGTGTAGTCACATTATTATCTAAATTCAATATAGGAATACAATTCCAAACCAATATCACCTTTAGAAGTAGATATGTGGGTTAAAATCGAACACCAAGATATGATATCGTTGATACCAAGCAATAAATCTAATCAAAGCATTTAAAAAAAAAATATGATAAAATCTGTAATTCAGAATATAAGGATTATCTATTATTTATAAATTATAAGCAAATATTATTTTTGTTATAATCTAGTATTCTATAATTACCAATATCGATAAGTAAGAAATAGATTGCAATATAAATTTGTTGAGCTCGTCCATTGATACAACTTTCTCTATGCCTTCAGTAGAGATATACATAATATCCTGTGTGATGTGCACCTCAGTGCAATTTAGCGGTATAACTTATCCAATTAGCATAGTAAAATGGGCATTAAATGCATTAATCACATATTATATTCTTAAATCACGGCTTACAATTGTTCCAATATTAAATTTGCGTACGTTTTATACCAATTTTTACTCCTTTCAATAAAAAAGTAGCATTTAAAAATGATAAATTTACAAGCTTTAATATTAAACTCAATTACCTCCTTCATTTTTAAACTTGGTCAAAAATAAAAAAAAATACCTTTTTCGTTTTAAAGATAATTTTGTAATTAATAGAGGCTTTATTTTTCTTGAAAAAAAATACATTTAACCTTTACTCATAAACTTTATAATTTTTTTTTTAATTTTAAACTAGATTCTCTTATTATTGATATTGCCCCTTTGAGTTTCGAAACATGATATCGTTCTAAGAAATTGTACTCAAACAAAACTTGTGATACAACAATCATAGATAATAGAACTAACATAAAAAGGGGACTACTCATATAAGGCATTAAATAGTGGGAATAAGATAATTATTCAATTGTTTTATTATTAAACTAGCGTTTCACCCTCGTTTCGCTCAGGTTCGCCTCTAGAAATACACAAGCAGATCTATCCCACGGGAATTCTTTAATTTGCCGGAATCGAAAGTGTCTAAAATGTTGACCGGGGATATAAGGTACCGCCGTGCAAAATTTCATTTAAATCGTTCCACAGTTTCGGAGATGAACCTGCACAAACAGACAAACAGATAGAGAAACAAAAAAAATTAAAACAAATCTGGATTTGTTTCTATTTCTCTCTCTCTCTCTCTTTCTATTTCTCTTCTTACATCTCCCTGACTCGGTTTTTAGCATTTTTTTTCTATATACAGACATTCGACCTCTACAGTTATTATATGTATAGATTAACTAAATAAAAATAATTTACTTTTACTCTACATTGCATTGCTTTCTTTATATTATCTACATACTTTCCTTTGCGATATAGACAGAACAACCTTATGAGATATCACTTCGTTCTCGAACTTATCTAAGATTCTTCCTTTAAAAAGTCAACCCTAACGCACTTTATATTAACTAGACATACTAACTAGATATACAAACTTTTTTATCAATGCCTGTGGGAATAGAACTCGTGAACTTCAACATTGAAGCCATCAATATATATTATTAAAATATCAGTCTATATTACTTAAAATGTATGCCACATGAGTAATAAAGTACATTTAACAGATTAAATCTGCTCCACTTGCGGTTACAGACTACGAATGCGGGTCTGAACTTCAGTTGTGATGTTATCTTTTATATGTTTTTAGGACAAAAGAAATTTATTGTTAATTTGCCTGAATAGAACGGAATTTTATTTTACTTTCCATTCATGTGCATTGTACACTAATTCAAACAGTAAGTCTAAAGTCATTAAACATTTTTTTTGTTATAATATTTATATTGCTTTAATATTTAAAAAGATCGTCTGTTTGTCTGTTCGACAGTCCTATCTTTATAGGATAGACCCATAATAGAAAACCGGATGAAATTACAGAATAATATAAGTTATTGGGGTAAATACACAAATGATAAAAATTCGAGATAGACCCCTATACCAAAAATGTGTTTTTATTCGTTTTTCTCTTAAATGATGTTACGACGAGAGAAAATTCAAGGTAAATCAAATTCGATTTCAAAATTTTGAAATATGTATAATGTATGTATGTATGTGTATATATATATATATATATATATATATATATATATATATTTATATATTTATATATATTTATATATTTATATATATTTATATATTTATATATATATATATATATATATATATATATATATATATATAAGATTGTATTATAAATTGATGAGTAATATTTTAATAGTAATTAATTAAAGTTGAACGGACAAAAAGGGAAAGTGATCTTTTATGTATTGATCAACTAACTTTTTGAAAATGATCCCAATTTCGCAATTTAGTTTTTCACAAATTTAATAAATTAATATCTTAAATAATATCTTTTTAAAACCTATATAATATTGACGACTAATTAAATAGATGAAAATAAAATAATAATAGCGTCGCCAATTTTAGCCTCCCTCATTATGAGTGAAGTAGGCTTTTGAACAGTGGAGAAGATGAGCCCTCATAATATAATCTTGTATACTGGAATCATTCAAATTCTCATATGTATACATATATACTAAATTTAAGTGGTAGAAGCAATCTCACATAGTTATTTGTACGATACAAAAACCAAAATAATCGCTGAAAATGTTTATCTGTCGCAAATCCCGCCTAATCTTTCGAAAGGCAGATCTTCTTAATATATAATTATGTACATTTTCCATCTGAAATATTGTGATTATATATTTACTTAAACTGTAAATGGTAAAAAAAAACTGTTTTTACCACATAACTTATTTTATACTAGAGACTTGCCCTTGCTTCAGTCGGGTACGTCCCTAGGTACTTTTACGGTTAAAAAGACAATAATTATAAATTAAAAATTTAAAAAACCCCCTACGCAAATTAATTAGCATTTAACAATTACACTGGCACGTTTCATTTTCGAAAAGAGCTGATACTCTTACACTGCTGGACCGATATTAACCAAACATAACTAAGAACCACCGCAAGGAAACTGGTTTTCAAATGAAAAAAACCCGCATCGAAATCCGGCCATCCGTTTGAGAGCTACGATGCCACAGACGGACAGACAGACAGACATCGACGTCAAACTTATAACACCCCTCTTTTTGCGTCGGGGGTTAAAAATAGTTATTGTGAGCCTACCTTAGGAAAAAGACACATGTTATTATGGACTTTAAGCCTGTTAGCCGTTTAAAGACCTACAATTTTCTAGTACATTATTTTGATATATCTCTTAAGGTTTAACCAGCGTTAGCTATGTCTAACGATAACTTAGCAGAACCAGTTATTTTATTTTCCTGTGGGAGTGAAAGATTTTCCAGTAGTTAAAAGTATTTTATATGTTGAACCGAGTAATAAGTTTTCACTAAGTACACAAAATTTAGTTAAAATCTGTTCAATAATTTTACGTGAAAAGTAAACAGGTATACAGACAAACAGACATACAGACAAAAACTTCAATAACTATTGTTTTGGGTCCTTTATTCTGTACACAATACGAAAGTCATTATTTTTAAAATATATTTCAAGTACAGATTTAGCTTTGTTATTATTTTATTATATGTATGTTCTATGTAATATGTAAAGATATGTACATATTTGTATCTATGCGCTTCAGAACTCCCGATTTCCAGAAGGGAGACTCCAAGATCTTCAGGTACACTTGTATATTTTTATATTCTATATATATTATATAGGATAGGATAACTTTTACCGGCCGATTAAAAAAATATATATTTAAAACATATTATGTAATCTTATACACATAACATATATTTTAGAGATCGTTAATTGATACTAGTACATTTGACATTTGCACGTTAGCCTAACGAATGTCGTTTCAGCTTCCACTTTCAGCTGAAGAACACTTAAGCTACAAATAAAGGACGTATGACCTGGCAGCAAACCAAGTGGGGCGTAAGAACTTTGCAGAACCCATGCCAAATCTTACGAGCAAAAATATTCACAACTCACAGTATATTTACTATACTGTACTTTTACTCTGCACTTTCATAGAATTTTTTATGCTTTAATTATGTGTGTATGTGTGCACACGTATGCAGTTATAATTTAATAAAATAGACTTAAAATATTATTCAAAAATGTTACCAAAATATGCGTAACATTCAAATTCTTGCATTTCAAGAATAATTTAATAACACTTTTTAATAGTGTAACTATTTCGTAATTAGTGATCAATTACTACTTATTGAGTAGTATATAGATACCCCATATTATGTAATATTGAGTGACTGCTTAAGCTGCTTTGGAAAAATGATTTTCAGCAACTCAACGTCATCATGATCAATCAAAATCTCGAAAATTTAAACTAGAGCATGGATGTTTAACGCTGAGTTTATGCAACTACTCGTACATGTAAAAGCAGTAAGGCTTTGAACTTGGTGTTAACATAGTGATAACTAATAAAAAAACATTACAACAATTAACATAAAATGGCCAAATACGAATCAGACTCAATTGGAGGTATATTATAGTTCAAACTATTTGAAGTATATACTATTAGGACAGGTACTTGCAATTATATTAGATAAAACTTGAAAACATGCTTTTTTGCATCGTAGAATACCTTATCTTTGACCTAATGGCCATCTAAAAATTTTACTTGAATAGATCGTTCTTTAAAACTTGGACTGTGTTAAATTGCAGATATTATAATAATGATTGACTTACTAAAATGTAAATATGATGATATTTTTTATATCTTATTATAATACTAGACTTAGTATGATACTTGTGGGCATTATAGAAGAATTCTTTACATTTTAAATTAAACGATGCAATATTAAACTTAAATACCTGTAGGATAAAATTATAATAACGGCAATCTACGACGAGTTTCCACACTGCTTGCAAATTTCCTGGCGCAGTTTCTTTGAAGGAAGTCATAAAAGTTAAACAAAGTTTAGATTTATTAAAGAGAAAATTTTACAATACATATTTATTTTTATACAATTTTATGTAAGCGATGTTCTGGATGGTGATTTTTTTTTATCTTGTTGCATAGATAAAATACCATAATTACTTTTAAATTACAAAACAACTTTGGATAATTTTATTATAGTCATTTATGGTATCGATTTTATTGTATCGATTTTAAAAGCACATCGCTCATTTATTATAATCGAAGGCATTCAAAAATTCATCGAATCTTTAAACGGCGCCGTCTGTTTGCAAATGCATGTTGGTTTTTAAAATGCCGAAAGCAAATTAGTAATACTTCTGAGCTTAATTAACTTTACCGAAATATAAAATCATGATTTATAATTAAAAGCTTATAGAATCAGCTATTTTACAGCTTTTGTTATGTAAAATACTAAGGTCCTCCAATTGGAATGGTGTTAGGCTTGGTGACAGATCCGACACAGATTATGATTGGTGAGAACCTAAGCTTCGCTACGCAACCTCTCTAACCTGCTCGCTACGTATTCTTTACTTGAACCTAGAAATTCATACCCACATTGCTTTATTTTACAATCCAAAGTTTTACAGTTTGCCATCGTCATATAATATAATAAGAAGCATTTAAAAGCAGACTGAGAACGTTTGTTTGTATAATGACGATTCATACAATAAATCATATATATCAACATAAAATGAAAGGTAGGGAACACTAACGTGTATTTTCATGATTTTAATATCTATGCATTTACTTGCCCAAGCTAATTTTAAAAATCAAAGAATCGATAAGTTTACTTTTATAGCAACATTAAAAGAATTTATAATGACACTAAGCTCTTATTTAGTTTTAATCTTTAACGCTTCAACGGTCGCAAACATGCCGGCATGGCAGTTAACAATTGATTTCTCGGAAACTGACCATGTATTAAAGTTCCTGCAGGAAAAATAGATCTTAGAAAGTCTTAAAATTATACGGATGCAAAAGTGACGTTTTAGGCAAGTCCTTTACAAGAACATATTAAAACTATACGCGTTTTTTTTTTATTGAAAGTTAGTTAAAATAATCAAATTCATTATAAGAATAGGTACGTACAAGGTAATATAATATTATTACTATACTTTTATAACAATTATTAGGAGTAGACATATTTTATTTCTTCTCTGGGGAATGAAATAAAGCAATTTAACTTATAAGGCTACTGTTACTAACGGCATCCCTTTTAAGGCTGCTTTTTTAACTTTATACCCGAATCATCCGTTTCTTATTCAAACCTTCACAGCGTTAAATAAACCATTGGCTTAATAAATTATTTCATTTTAATTACCTATTGCTATAATAGGAATGAGCTTTTAAAATTTAAACCCTTCAGATCCCATGGTCTAGGCGTCGATGAATCAATCTTAACTCATAATAATAAATAAAAATAAATGTTCATATATTTGTCCCCTTTGCGTTCATTAATCTTTGGTCCGATTGTGATGAAACTCTGGTGGGTTATTCTGTACATGCCTAGGGTTCCTGGAGCAAAATGAAAATATTTGAACATTTGTCTTTTATCGTTCCTAAACCATTCAAGCACGGTAATGTTATGCAATTACCGTGATTCAAGCCTAGGGACGCAACCGAGCGAAAATAGGCTAAGTCGCTAGTAACTAACTATATAACATACTAGCCGCCCACCCTCACTTCCCTCGGGTTCGCCTCTAGACAAACAAAAACAAATCTATCCCTCGTGAACCGTATATTTTACGGGATAAAAAGTAGCCTATGTGTTATTCCAGACTATAATCTATCTCTGTGCCAAATTTCATCCAGATCCGTTCAGCCGTTCTGGCGTGAAAGAGTAACAAACATCCATACATACTCACAAACTTTCACTTTTATAATTTACTAACGGCTCACCCTTGCTTCGCTCAGGTTCGCCTCTAGGAAAACAAAAGCAAATCTATCCCACGGGAACCGTACATTTTTCCAGGATAAAAACTAGTATATGTGTTATTTTGATGTATGAGCTATATTATTGTAAAGTTTCATCAAAATCCATTCAGCAGTTTTGGCGTGAAAGAGTAACAAACATATATCCATACATACATTCTTATATACTTTCGCGATTACAATATTAGTAGGATAATATTAAATTAATACGGATAATACGGATATACAGAGAATAAAACTATAAAAAATGTATAACTCAGCTAAGTTATACATTTTTTATGGTTTTTTTAAGCAAAGCTTAATATTTTTAGCTAACCATTATAAATATTTTAATATTGTTAGTTTTACGAAATACTTTAACTAAACTATTTCAAATTAATAAATATTTCTATCAATATTATATACTATAATACACTTGCTCGCTATATGAACTTAAGTGATACACGACAAGTGACGTATTTCCACGTGCCGTCTGGTTACCGACGAGACGAATCAATAAACATGATGTTTTACTACTGACAAAGGAAAAGTAATTTCTACCAAAGAAAACCAGAAAATATGTCACCCCTACCTTTTATTGCTAAATTATACATCGAATTTCTTACCAATATTTCAATTTATGAATTTTAAATGATTGTTTTGTAGAAATATCACAATTTATCACAATGTATTTTTTCCTGATAAAATTATATATTTTCGTGAGTACAGGAGTATATGTATAATATGCATAATAATAGATTGTGCACCCAATTTCTTTTTTTTCTGGTTATAGTCATCGTATTTAAATAGTGGATTAATACGCTTTAACTACCCCAAAACATTCTGCCAATGTAATATAAAATATTATGATTATACTATGTATAGTTGGAATGTACTTGTACCATACGGGTCCATGACACAAAGGCGCACCTAACGGTTGATTCTTTCTAAAATTCTGACTCAAGTATGAAATAATACAAATTTCAAATTTGTCTGAGAACGTTGTAAGGTTTACACAAAAGAAAAGATAGCGAGTTTTCGTTCAGTCTTATAAACTAAGAGAAATAGGTATTATTGTTTCCTATCAAACCAGATTATTTAAATCAAACCAGAATTATTGATTTACCTAAATTCTTTAGAATATTTTTAAATCTATACGTATAATAAAATTCTAAGTCGAATCTATACATTAAATACTTTTTGAAAAATCATATTGAAATAGTCATTATGTATTATTGATACAGAGGCCGAATCTATAGTTTTTAGGATTTTTGTTAGCCTGTCTTTCTGTTTGTCTGTTTGGGAACGCATCACGAGAAAACCACTGGACAAATTTCGATGAAATCTGGTATGATGATAGCTTGTTATCCGGATCAACATATAGGATACTTTTTGCTGCTGGAAAATATATCATCTCTCAAAAATCTATACTGAACATTAAAACGTAACTAATAAGCAGTAAGTAAATAATAAACATGCGCATATAATTAATAAATAATAATATTGTTGTAGTTTTTTTTTGCTTTATCACCTCACAAATATGTAAATGCTGGAATAAAAAATAATAAAAAGAACTTTGACCGATATCACTTAGGTCGTAATTAAAAAAATTGTATTTTATGGTATACCAGAACATAAAAACTATAAGTTCACAGTATTTTTATTGAACGGTCGTAGGTCGTTAGTAAGTGTATTCACCTTTAAAGACGAAATTTTCATTTGGAGTTTATTTATAAAGCGAATGACAATTAAATTATTACAATGAAATTTAAAAATCAATACAAAACATTTACAATCTTAATATGATACGGATTCTATAGATATGCCATAGGTAAATAACTTAATAACTTAAAAGTTCCGTATTTCATCATTAATTTATCCTTATCGAATGTAATTGTACATAGACCATTATTATTTTTCATTTAATAGGAGAACATTGTAATCGGTTACTTAATATTTAGTTATTAGATAAAAGAAATATCTTTCTCTCTCATTAAATTTAAAATGCTATTGTCACAGGGCAACAGAGGGAGGTCTGGCGCCTGGCAGCGATGACATGCCAGTGGGAGGACCCAAGACTCCTCAACAGATCGCTGCCCAGCGTCGCTTGCAGCAGACGCAAGCGCAAGTAGATGAGGTATAATAATAGATGTATTTATTTTCAAAATTTATGAAGTTCTTCGAAAGGTGGTTCCAACTTCCAAGATTTCCACTTAGACCTTCTGGATTTATTAAGTATAAATATAAGTTATTACTAAAGTAATTTGAAAAAGTATTATAGTCTATCGGTGTTGGGCTCTTTAACAAGAGCAAAGCCGCAGGTTTTACTAGTTTCTAAAATAAACCAAATTTTTACCGTTCCTACCTCTTTGTAAAATATTGCTTTGTGTTGGCAAATCAACAAAATTATAAAATAACAACAAAAGGGCTTTCGAGTTAAATGGTTTGGAAATTGGTGCTTTTATAATATAGGTAATACGATTCTTTACTGAGATTTCATATTGAATTATTTTGTTTCTCAGGTGGTGGACATAATGAAAACAAACGTGGAGAAAGTATTGGAAAGAGATCAAAAGCTCTCAGAACTCGACGACAGGGCAGGTATGACTCTTTGTTATTAAACTTTAATTGGAAATTCAATGACGGGCAATTTCATAATACTTTTTTTCCATAATATCAAAAACAAATATTCACTATAACATAGTAAATTGTAAATTAAGTAGTAGCTTAGTAAATTGTTTCATTAGTTAGCTTTTCGTCTTTACAGATGCTCTGCAGCAAGGTGCGTCACAGTTCGAGCAACAGGCTGGAAAACTCAAAAGCAAATTTTGGTTGCAGAACTTAAAGGTGCGAATGTGTTGCTTATTTTATTTTTAATACTATTAGCAAGGTATTCGCTATCACACTTCGTTATAATGGCGCCCAACGTGGGACAAATTAAACCGTTTTATATTCTGTAATACTTTGAAAGCAAGTAATGCTTCTATATAATAATTAAACAACGTTAAAATACGCTTTGCAGCTAAAATACAACTTCTTTAAATAATTATTTAAATTCTTTGCGATTTTACAGATGATGATAATTGCAGCAGTCATCGGAATCATTATTTTAGCCTTAATTATTGGTAAGTTTCCCGTCTAACTACCTCGTGCACATTAGAGAATGTCGCTCTTAAGTTATTTTTATATTTGATAAGTTTTTAGACTAACCATGCTATTATTTTTTCTCACATTTTCAGCCAACTTTGTGTGAACAAGTTTCGGTAACCGAAGTTTAATTTAGAAGTTACTTGTTATAATATATAAATAGTAATATAACGTATGTTGTTATTTTGTTATTACTATTTGATATTTAACCTCTTTTGGTAAGTTGGCAGTGTCGTTGTTGATGAAAAGCCTGATAAGAAATAACTTGGCAAAAGTGCATTTAAGATATTCTTCTAATGAAACTAATTTGAAGCATTCCTATTTATTTTTAACATCACTGTTGCCAACTTATTCTAGTCATACAGCTCGATGAGTAATTGTGATATTACTGCAATTAAACATCAAATCGTGTATACCTAATACTTAAATTCTAAAAGAGTCTTTCTTTCAGTTAAATTTGAAAATGTTGCAATATTGTCCCAATTACCATCAACCTTGTGTATGGGTCTAAGTGTTGGCTTTATCTGTTCTACCGTATCTTCGTGTATCGTATGTCTCTGGAGTTTCATGCCGTCTTCTATAACTTTACTCATAGCTGACACTACGTTTCATTGTTTACATTCATAACTTATTTCTTTAACTCTTTATTCCATCCGTTTTAAAATAAAATATGTAAAAAAGTTATTAATGTAAACGATCGTACAAAATAATTTCAGCTTTGTTTTGCAATTGTGCTACGTTGTGTATAATATTGCTGTTACAACTTATACAATATACTTAAATATAATAAACAATAAACTATAGATAATTATATGCTTTAACAAATCTGTCCTCCAAGAATGCAATGCTTACCCCAAGTATCCCCTACTCTATTATGCCTTAAAGACGATGACGTAGGTCCTAATAATCTTCAGATATTTTAAAAGTCACTAAGAGATTTCAAAGCCTCTTCCAAATGCATATTAGCGTAATGTAGAAAATTCTCAATTAATATCCCAATTCTTCTTCACTAGATAAATATAAAACAAACTGATATATTTTCTATTTCCTGAGTTTGGTCTTAATTATCCTGTTGTCAAAACGAAACATTTAGACCGATATCTCTTTGTTTATTTCAAACATTAATATTTTTTAAATATTTTCTAGGTCTGTAAACACCGTAATGGAGGAAAGAGGCCCAGGTATGTTTATTACTCTTCTTTAGTATTTAATAAGTAAAATATAATGATAGAAATAGACAGTAATTTATAGTTGATGATTATAAAAAGTTAAAAGAAAAAATATGTATACGTAAATAAATATTTTACATGGTTTCAGGTACCTATTCCAACAGCTCTATCCCAGCAATTTCAGCAAAATAGTTCGTTTTATTAGTGTTGTTGAGCGTTCAGAATTGATAAAAATATTCCGTATCTTCAGCTGTTACTGTATTTTATTATAGATTCTCCTATATTTACAAATTTTCGAAATCACTCGTCCTATATCGACTCCTTTAGTCACTATCAGCTATAACAATTAGAGTATTTTTAGAGGATCTTTCTTTGTTAAACTATTTACCTTAAAAATCTTAACAACATATATCGCTATTTGCTATACATATTATAGAAACCTAAGGCTTATCGAAAATATACCATATCTTGAAATTTTACATTGTGTTCAAAATAAGACGGATTTAATACTTTTTTTTTTAAATTTGGACCAAGTTTCTGAAGTTGAACTTTTAGTAACCGCATTTATTTTTATACTTCATATACCTATTTTTAATCTGTCGTCTATGTAGGGAGAATAGCGTCACACTGTTGTAAGTTAAAAATTGTTGAGTTGTCAGAATTTTGCTAAATGTATAAATACGGTGTGACACCCCCCGTGTGACGCCAGCTTTATAGTTGACCTTTGATACCCTTTATGGATTTGTTTGTTATGCTTACAATATTTTTATAAACACTTTTTAGATGTTGAATAGGTACATAGGTTGTTTGTAAAGTAAAGCTGGTCCATTCCAAGAGTAGGCAATTTTTTAATTATATATTTACAAAACATTATTTTTGCTAAATTTAAACTTTATGTTGTTATTTTTTTTTAACTACAGTCTAATCATTGTCACTTATCGTATAGCTGTAGTGTTAGTTACTTGTCTATGCTAACCACTATAAAAACATAAAAATTTATTCGTTCTAGTCATACACTAAATAATATTGTTACCCGGTAATTGTATCTTTTTGTGTGTAAAAATATATGTATAGCTTGTACTATGTAGTTAATTATGTAATATATGGCACATTTCATGGTTCGATCATCATTATTTAACTTACCTACATTTTCATGGAAGAATAAACTCAGCTATATTATATTAGAATCATATTATGTTAAATATATTTTTAATAAAATATTTAGAACTACCTATTCAATACAATTACCTCGATGTTCTATTTCCATAAGAAATAGCAGTTTAAATGCAAAAAAATAATCTTTTCAAATGTAATGTTATTTATTTATATATGAATTATATTGAATTGAGTCAAAAGTACCAAATTAGTCAGCTAAGTATGTCACATATATTTTGAAGAATTTTTTTAGACTTACCAAGGAAAATGAACGCAATTCTTTGGCGTAATTTTGCCTGTATAATAGATTCAGCGGATAAGTCCAAAAATATTGTGACATATAAGAATTTTATGTTATAGTCGTATTGATGCACTATGATATTGTTGATTCTTATTATAGAAGTGTTTTATCGAATTTTAGTAAAAAACATAAAGTGGGTATAGATATAGATTAAAATAAATCATTTGCCTCTCTTTTTGATATGATAAGGTTATTTGCACGTTCCAAAATATTTATCGGTTTATTTTATTGAGTTCATTATGCTCTTCAGATATCTTACAACATATTTAATAAGAAAAATCAAAAGCGTTCTATTTATTAACAAGAAAATAATTAATAATATTATTAATTCAATAATTTAGCTATAAGTTTGTAAAGTTCAAAATTACTTATGCATATATTTTGTAAAGTCCTTAACATTCAAAAATAGAGGCCTAAATTCACTGTAAGGTAAAAACTAATACACCATATGTCTTTAACTAGACGTATATGATAGCATAATAATGTAAAGGGGAAAAGTATTGATTGATTCATTATAAAAATATATTTTAATATTATCTGGTAGTACGAAATAATAATAATATACGTCTTATACAATATAGTATGAAAAAAATATTTAATTCATAATGAGTGTTAAAGATTTGTCTATAAGACAAATGCTGATAAAATTGATGATGCGTTAACTTTGACTAGAGTTGATGAGTCGCATATCTAACTAATAGAAAACATATTTTTAATAATAATTTTTGCCTTTGAGTAGCATTTCATTTGTTTTTTTTTTATTAAAAATAGTAAATTAATGTCATAAACACACCTATGTTTTCAATAAAATAAGTGCCAGCACGACAAATATTTAACTCTCATCGCACCGGATATTCCTAACAATTACTTACTACCTATTACATATTATATTTTTAAACAGCAAATTTTAAATTGTAAAAGAATTGTCAATACTTTTTATCTTTATTATTACTAAATTTAAATATTATATTATGCTTATTGTTAAGATCTCACTATTATTACACTCATTATTTTATATTTATTAGATTGCATTTTTTTAAAAGATTAGATTATGTTTTCATATATTAAACGCTGTTTTATTATCTATATATTTATATGATATATAACATAGGTTGTTAAAAAATATTATTATATTTTGCCTTTGTTTTAAAGTCATTGTAAAAAAGGCAATGTAAAAATTGGTAAAAGTTATAGATAGCCAAGTTTTATTATGTTAATTTTATTATTAACTGTAAGAAAATTGTGTTTAATTTATAGTAATACTTATGATTAGATAGAATATTTACTTCGTTCAAAATTGAAAGTGTATTCAAACGGCGTATCCACAAGTTGCGATGTTTATAGTACCTACTTTAAATTGTCATTGATATATTCGATTAAATAAATATTGGATATATAATGTGTGTTTAGATTTTATAGAGTATAGGTGTTGTATTTGAACGTTCTACTTACCTATTGTACAATATAAAGGAAAACTTACACAGTCAGATTTTAAAAATAAACCTTAGTGATGGTAAAACTTTCAAATATAACTAATTCTATGTTACAAATCAACAACATAATCAGGTGTAATCTCATTGTAAGAGCTATAGAACTAATATTGTAATTCTATATGTACCGATAGTATTAATTATTGTAATTATTGCTTCAATAAATAAAAGCAACTTTAAACAAACAGATAATCGCTATTTTTAGTGCCCATAAATCATACCTTTTATAAAATCCTTAAATAATCCGCCTACTACATATGTTATAATAATTTAGGTAGTGGTAGCCCAGTGGTAACGCCCTTGCTTAAGGAACTTAGTGAAGTGATCACTAAAAGTTTTTATTTTTACCGCACTAAAAGTTAAAAGTTATATATATATAAACATTTAACAATATTGTGTGTTAAAATCTCTCATTTTCATGGAAAAGTTCAAATTTAAGTTCGAGCGCAAATCTATATCTACATTTATTCTTCTTAACCGATTCATTGCGAATGGCATCTCAGGGGTGTCATAGATTTCTTTCCTGTACTGGTTTGTGAGGCCCAGCCCGAGCGGTGCCATAATTCAATCCGTCGGTATATGTTAAAATGACATTTTCAAAAGTTTCCTCTAAATAAAAATAACATTATTTTATCACGTAGATCATGCCTGTAATGTACGTTTCAAGATATAGTGTGAATAGAAAAACTACTGGGGTTAAAAACCATTATAATTGTTGCGGATAAATCTTTTTTACGTGTAGTGTATGTATGACACCCGAGCGGTGTCATCATAATTCAATCCGTTAAAACTCTGTTAATTGTAGAATAACTTATGGAACTAAACTCTGTGTTTTTTACCCGACTGCGGCAAAACCGAGAAACAATAGAAAAAGAAAGCTATGATTTTGATGGCTAGCTATACCTACTGTTCTATACTATAGCTATACTGCCGTATATTCTTCTTTGTGGCGCGAATGGTCATGTGTAAATTAAAAAATTAAATGTCGAAAGCTATGTTTTAAGCTTCAAAATTTTTTTCTTCCTAACCCATCAAGTGTGGTATTAAAATGAAGGGGTTTCAAAGATGAATTGAAAAGTAGGTATATACAACAATTATATATAAAAGCAACTTGTAACGCTAATAAACTAAAATTACTCCTAGATTCATTAGAGTTTGTTGAAGACTTTTAAATTAAAAGCGAACGAACTAGACGGTTTGTAAATAGCAAGAAACTGAAATTCATTACATATAAATTGACCAAAATATTTGCATCTATGCAGATCTAATTCTCTTTATATTCGATGCATGTCCCAATATCTTCTTTCTTTTTATTAGGAACATATTCTTCGTACGATTGTAAGTTCTGTTAACCCAAATGTATTCTTTATCAGATATTGATTCGCATTGAGTTTCGTCATCATCACTCTGCGATTCAGGGATGTATGGGCATTTTCTATTCAATTCTATAAATTGTAACAATTAAAGCTATAAAAAAATATAAAATAATATATGAAAATATAATTTGGAATATCCGCATAATAGCACCCATACCATTTCATGTATTCAATAAATCTAGATGGTAGAAATAGTATCCTATGAACCTATTTTCTATTATCTATGTGACATATTGACATTCTCTTTTATTCAATTCAATTTTCTTGTTTAATGGCAATGAGAACATCATTCTTTAATGACTTCAAAGATTCTCTTAATTCTTAAATGATATCCAAACTTTTGGACTGTAAATAGTATTGTCAAAACCGGCTGATGTTGTCAAATGTCAATGTCAAAATAATGTAGTGTTAGTGTAGGTAGTAGAGTTTGAAGCATTATACTTTGGGATTTACCTTTTTAAATAATATTAACTTCATTATTAATTATTTATATTATAATATTGCTTTATTCAAAAAGATCCAACGTAACCCTGCTATTTAAAAATTTTCAAAATAAGTAAGTGATATATAATATTTCACAATATTGTGACAAAATCAACTAAGCAGACCATATTAATGTAAACATTAATTTATTAGATATGTGCTTGCAGTAATTAAACAATTTCTTAAGTAAACAAAATCTTACAAAAGTAATATTCATAAATTTCTTAGGAACCTATAATGTTAGAATTACCAAGAATTACCAGAGCCCTCAGAGCACATACTCAACTAGATAAACCTCGATGCCTCAAACCATCAGCAGATTTAAACAAATTATCAGTTATATTACCAAAAAATACCCAAAGGTAAGCGACATATATTTTTAGACATTATGTATTATAAAATTATTATGATATTTGCCTTGCCTTGGTTATGTATGTATATCTTAATAAATGATAAAACTTTTTATTGCAGATACAAATCTTTTACTGATATATACACTTACATTAAACATAATGAACCTTCAAATGTCATCATCTTACTTGATCAACTTAAGGATGATTGCAAACTCTTAACTGGGGATGTAACAAATGACATAATCGAAGATGCTGCTGTGTTCACTTTAAGAATGTTTTTAGATCAAGAATTGGTAATGCTTAAACATTTGTCTCAGCTGAGGCAAATGTTTGGTACTGTTTTGTCATCTACCGCTAATAAAATTTGTGAGGTAATACTTTAAACATTATATATAAACATTTCTATTTTGTATAAATGGCAATGTTCTAAAAAAAAATATTAATTTCAAAACTATTGCAGATGTTTTTTTAATTGTGTAATTAAAATATATTGATATGTTTTAATTTTTTTCATGGTAAAACAATGTTGCTTCTATAGTGCATGTCTATTTAATTATTCTTCTTCTTCTCCCTGCCCATTTCCTAATCACTTGGGGTAGGCGCAGTACATCTTCTGTACTGCTCATAGGATTTGGCAAAAGTTTTATGACCGGCCGCCTGCCTGACGTCAACCCTCCTTGGGAATGCTGTTGTCTCTCTTTGTCTGAATGGTATCCCAGAAGTCTTGTAATTATTATGCACTTTCGATTTTGTTGTCTTTAAAAACATTTTTTATACTATTACTTCAGTTTTTAATGTTATTTTCGGATATATGTTAAAATAAATTTTGATTACACACTAAATTTTGTTTTGACGTCTATTTAATTGTTAGTGATCAAAAAAAATAAATTATAAATGGTTACAGATTGTTGTGCAAATATCAAATAGTATAACAGATGAAACAAAAGAATATATAAGGACAGAAAATAATGAAATTAAAGTGAAAAAACTATGGGGTGAAAATATACAATGTCATTACATTCCATACAAACCTGCAAAGAAACCTTTAGCAAAATTAACCAAAAAACCAGCCACAGCTAGTGCATTTGTCACAGATTTCTCAATGAAGTATAATAACAATACTGCTAGCAAGAATATAAATGTTGCAAGTGCACCAAAACCAGTATCTAAGGTACCTATATAGTAATTAGTACTTCTTATTTATTTAATATATATAATATTTTATAATTTATATATATAATATATTTTTATTTACATTTAATATATATAATATATTATAATATTTATTTCTATATTTAATCTATTTTTGATGCAGAATTTTTTAGTATTGTAACTTGTGTTACATGTAAAAATATTTTGCTGTATTTATTTTTAAAAAACAAAATAATCATTACAGTTTGGCAAAGTATGGTTAGAAACTAAAGTGAAGGAATTATTTGAAAACTCAACTGGTATGTCAAGTGCAGATATCCTTCAATCTATGATAACATTGTTAAATTCACCACGAAGCAATGATGATATACAAAATGATTTGTTTGAGTTGTTGGGATTTGATAAATTTGAATTTATTGAAGAAATATTGCAACATCGCCAGCAAATTACAGACAGTTTAAAACCTCCACCTCCACAGCCAACTATAGCTGAAAGTAAGTTAAATAAATTTTATATATTCTTTTATGGTTTTTTAAATAAAACAAAATCATTATTTAAAAAAATATACCTAAGTTTAAAATAGATATTTTTTTATTTATTTTTTCTAATTTTGTGACTATGAAATGACTTTTTCAACATTTTAATAAATTTATTTTGTGAAAAGTCCATAGGAAGCTAACAAACTATAGTAGAGTTGATTGGGAAAAAATGTTACTAGAATATAATAAAGTTCATTCAAAATACTAAAATAATTAATATTATTTTTGTAGTTGCTGCACTTCTCCCAGAAAACAAAATGCCTCAATATTTATGCCAAGTGTCCGTTCAATCGGAACAGGAGAAAATGTTAGCCAAGCTAGTTAGGAAAGGAGAGAAAAAACAGAAACATGCAAAGAAATTTGAAGATGATGATGAGGAACAGGAAATTAATGTCGCACAATTAAGAGCTAAACGGTAAGATATAAGAAAAGCATAACATAACAATAAATAATGGACAACAGGCTGGGATGTAGGGCCACAGATCTGGAGGTCCTGGGTTTGAGTCCCGAGCAGGGCCAAATTTAGCTACCATCAAGAAATTCTTAGTAACAACTCAGAGTTGGGAAGTTGGCGGCGCCTCACCCTCATGCCTATGAGAGCATGTAAAACTCATGCGCATTAACACTCACCAGATTGTAGAGAGTGTACTTGTTGGCATTATATTAAAATATTTTTTTACAGAATAGCAGAGTTATCAAAGCCAGTGGTACCATTTTCATCGACAAGGTCATCTAACAACACGGATCCTATATTACAAAAAATTTCATACTTCCAAACTAAAGTGCAATACCCTAATGTATATGATTCTTCTATAAATGCTAAGAACTCTGCAGGTAATAACAAAACGTGTTTTTCACTATTACATACTTACAATCTAATTGATTTCATTATTAACAATAAAGAAAATTATATAATAATATTAGTACATTTGATTATTATTCTATGATAATATGGTAATTAGTATGTTGATTAACTGAAACAAAGGCTTTTTTCGTAGTATGACTATGAAACAAAGTTGTTTATTTTTTGTTTGTTGTCCTAAAAAATTTTACTTCTATACTATACTATGAATAAAATAATACCTAAAATATAATAAAAGTATATTCTTTTTAGGTTTTGTCTCTGGTCTAAAGTTAATATTACCAGAAAATGCTGTAAGAAAAGATAATAAGGAATATGAAGAAGTGATAATACCTAAAAATGAATCAGCTCCATTGGAAGTTGGGAACAAACGTGTACCTATTTCAGATATGGATGAGGTATTTATTAATAAAATTGTTTTTCTTATATATATATAATAGACATATCTATTTCTTCCTTACATAAAGTACTGTATGAAAATTAAAACTTGTAAAACTATGATAAATATAGCAAAATGCGAAAACAAAACTTTCAGGCAATTTTTTTTTTTTGTAACTAAGATAGATAAGTGGTAAAATATAAAACGTACGTTTTAATGGTTAATATGGAATAGATAGACTAAATATTATATAATATACTAGCGGCTCACCCTCGCTTCGCTCGGGTTCACCTCTAGAAAAGCACAAACAGATCTATCCCACGGGAACCGTTCATTTTTCCGGAATGATGAATTTTCCGGATGAAAAGTAACCTGTTGTTTGATCGGTAATATAAGGTATCAGCATGCCAAATTTTACTAAATTAGGAGGATAAGTTGTTGTGTACTAAGCTGTATAAGTTACTATAGTTTTTTTAACTATCCCACGGAAACTCTTTAATTTTCTGGAATGAAAAGTATCTTAGATGTTGACCGGGGATATAAGGTACTATCATGCAAAATTTCATTTAAATCGTTTCAATAGTTTCGGAGATTAGCCCGTACAAACAGACAAACAGACAGAGAAACAAGAAAATTATAAAAAAACTGGATTTGTTCTATTTCTCTTCTTTCGGATTGTAAGAAGAGAACTGACTCGGTTTTTAGCATTTTTTTTCTAACCTCTACAGTTTTATTATATGTATAGATAGAATAAATAACGTTTAATAAAACAGTAATATATAATAATGAAAATAGTTATAGCGAGTATACCTTAGGAGATAGACATATATTGTGTAGAACTTTTCTATAGACCTTTTTAAGACTTGCAATTTTCTTGCACAATGTTTTGATGTATCTCTTACGGTTGAGCCAACGTTAAGCATATAAATTTCTAAGGACGATTCGATAGAACCAGTTATTGTGTTTTCCCGTGGTAAAAGGTATCCTAAATGTTGATCCGAGTACTAAGTTTTATCACTATACAAAATTTAGTTAAAATCGGTTGAGTACTTTTTGCGTGAAACGCGCACATCGATTTGACTAAGTTAGTTTTATTATACGTATAAATAAGAATAAATATTGCGAGTGTAACTTAGGAGATAGACATATACAATTCGGAACTTTTCTGTAGGACTTTTCAAGACCAACAATTTTTTAGTATATTGTTTCAATGTATGTATGTCTTAAGGCTTAGCCAGCGGAAGGATTCTAGGGAGGACTCGATAAAACCAGTTATTGTATTTTCCCGTGGGAAAGAAAGATTTTCTTGAAGTAAAAGGTATCTAAGCAGTGGTATCCCAGTGGTAAAGCGCTCGCTTGGGAAACCGAGTGAAGCAAGTTCAAATCCCGGGTCTCGCACCTCTGATATTTTCATGTGCGAATCATTTCTAACACAATTACCACTTGTCTTAACGATGAAGTAAAACATTGTGAGGAAACCTGCATGTCTGAGAGAACCTAGCAAGTTTTCAAAAGACACGTGAAGTCCGCCAACCCGCACTTGGCCAGCGTGGTGGACTATGGCCTGATCCCCCTCGTATTGAAGGGAGCCCGTGCCCAGCAGTGGGACGTTAAATAGGGCTGAATACATACATATATAAATACATACATACAAAAGGTACCCTTAATGTTGACTCGAGTAATAAGTTATCACTTCACCAAATTTCGTTGAAATCGGTACATTACTTTTCGCGTGAAACGCTCACGCAAAAACAGACAAACAAACATACAGGCAAACAGACAAACAGACAATTTTTTTAATAACGATTGTTTTGGGGTCTATGTTGTGAACATAATACGTTACAAATAAACAAAAACATCTATCCCACGGGAACAGTACATTTTTCCGGGATGAAAAGTAACCTATTTGTTATTCTGATGTATGAACTATATATATTATGGTAAAGTTTTATCAAAATCCAATCAGTAGTTTTTGTGTACTAAGCTGTATAAGTTACTATAGTTTTTTGACTATCCCACGGAAACTCTTTAATTTTCCGGGATGAAAAGTAGCTGATTTGTTTTTGTTATGTATGAGCTATATTATTGTAAAGTTTCATTAAAATCCAATTAGTAGTTTTTGTGTACTAAGCTGTATAAGTTGCTATAGTTTTTTAACTATCCCACGGGAATTCTTTAATTTTCCGTGGTGAAAATATCTAAGATGTTGCCCGGGGATATGAGGTACCACCATGCAAAATTTCATTTAAATCGGTCCAATAGATTCGGAGATTAGCCCGTACAAACAGAAAAACAGACAAACAGCTCGCTCGGGTTCGTCCATACCTACGAATATGTTGTATTATCTCTTTAACCATCTGTCCAAATTATATGCAGTAAAAGGGAAAAGTCTTTTGTTTTAAACATTTTAGACGATAAATTTACTTATTTTGATAAGAATTCATAATTGTTGATAATATGACCAATAAACATGACCTACCGATTTAAATTATTTTTTTAATATAAAAAACTACTTTTTGTGACTTAAATATAAAAGTTAGACATATGCTGTCGCTGACTTTTTTGTAGGCATTATTAAGCTCTACAACTTTTCTCTAGAACATAATCATATATCTCTCATCGTTAAGGCAGCGTTCGTAAGAAACTTTTTCGTTCGACCGTTTTTTCTCCGACTTACTTTGCAAATCCGACTACCACGAAAAAGCCTTTTCATTTTTCAGGTTAATATATAGCCTATGACACTCAGAAAGAACGTGGCTTTCTATTGGTAAAAGAATTTTGAAAATCGGTTCTCTAGATCCAGAGATTACCCCCTACAACGTCACAAACTCACAAACTCACAAGATCACAAACTTTACCTCTTTATAATATTAGTATAGATATAGGTATGATGAGTTGTTGTGGATTGTAATATAACGTGTTTTCCCGTAGGAATGATATAATCTCAGGCGGGAAAAAGTAGCCTATGTCACTTTCCAGCCCTCCAACTATCTATCACACTAAAAATCACACAAATCCATCATTCTGTTTCGACGTGAAAGAAGGACAGACAAACAAATAAACACACTTTAACATTTATAATGTTAGTATAGATGTTACCTATGAATATATAGAACAAACTTATTACCAAATGTAGTAATCAATGAGTATTTTTTCTTTCTTCTTCAAAAAAAAACATATGTGTGTACACACGTAAGTTATACTTCTTTGGCGCAACAGAACAAAAATAGCTAAAGATTTTATCCCGTATGTCACAACTCACTGTTTGTAAAAGGAATGCAGCTAACATCATCATGTCGCTTTTTGGCTGTCGGTGTGAGCGCGCATCGTAAAAATTTTACTCTCATAATTTTTTCCAAACGTGCCAAAACTTTTTTTTATGTTATGCTAATCTAAATTATTCAAATCTATATAAAAGCAAAGCGTAATATCTGATCGGATGTGGAGTCATGAATACTAAAATAAGAATGCTTTTAAATGGCAATAACAGCACATTATCTTAATTTCAGATTGGTCAAATGGCGTTTGAAAATATAAAAGAATTAAATCGAATACAATCAGTAGTATTCCAAACGGCGTACAATACTAATGAGAATCTCCTGATCTGCGCACCCACAGGGGCCGGTAAGACCAATATCGCCTTGCTAACTGTGGTGCATCAGATAAAGCAGCATATAGAAAACGATGTTATTATGAAGAATAAGTTTAAAGTAAGTAATTTTTAATTTAGTTAGAATCACCTTAAATGATTTATAACGCGTAAATTTTTCTTGGCCTGAACTTTTTTTAGTGTGACCTGTCTTAAGCTGAAAATTTCTAAGTATACATATTTATTGAATATATAACGTATCAAATTTCAACTTCGAAATTGATTTTCCCTTGGAGTTATTCGTATTATTTATAAATGCCACCCAACGTGGGGTGTAGCAAAAAATGAAAGAATAATAAAAAAAGTGTTGCATTTCGAGTTCTGACTTATTTATGTTTACTTTAAATGATTAAGTTAAATTTAAACAACTTTAAATTTAAGTAACTATATTTGTGCAATACTTATCTACTATAAAAAAAGATTATTAGTTTTTTTTTTTTAATTTCTTTTTTTTTTTGTTAGTTTAGGCTTAATATAAAAACAAATCTTATTTTTCGTTTTAATATTTTTTTACTACAGATAATCTATATAGCACCAATGAAGGCTTTAGCCTCAGAAATGACGGCAAGTTTTGGGAAACGTCTCAAGGGCCTCGGAATTACAGTTAAAGAGTTGACAGGAGATATGAAGTTAACTAAAACTGAAGTGCAACAAACTCAAATGATTGTTACTACGCCGGAAAAATGGGATGTGGTTACTAGGAAAGGGGCGAGTATGTAACACTTTTATATATAATTCATATTAGTTTTTAAATAAAAAACTTTTTATAAATTAAAAACTGACAAATTTTTTTTTTCTTATTATTATTAGTTTATTAAGTAGATAATCAATATCTGGCTACTATTATAATTGGGAAAGTTTGTATGTGTTAATTCTTCATGCTGAAATGGCTAGACGGATTTGTATGAAATTTAGTATGTATACTAGCGACTTACCCACGCTTCGCTAGGGTTCGTCCCTAAGTACGCGGATTTTGTTCACAATTCTGAGTTTTAATTTTTTTTTTATTCTTTTTTTAAAGTAAGCCTTGGTTACTCCTTATCCAGCTATTGGCCTTTGAAAGTCCGATCAAAATCGACTCAGCCGTTTCCGAGATTAGCCGGAACACCCAAACAGACAAAAAAATTAAAAATTGTTTTTCCTTTTAATTACCGTGTATACTTTCATATGCATTCAATAAAAAGCTCGTATTTTGAAATTACAAACAGACACTTCAATTTTATTTATTCGTATTATTGTATAAACTATGACATGGAGTAATACATAGATCCCAAGTGATGCAAACGTAAGTCGCTAGTAATATAATACTGCCTCGGTGGTGTAGTGGCTAGCATGTACGGCTGCACACTCGGAGGTCCTGGGTTCGAGTCCCGGGTCGGGCCAAGTTTAGCTATTGAGTCTTTCTGTATAGTAAACCGCAGTAACAGCCCGGAGTTGGAAAGTTGTTGGTGTTTCACCCCCGTGCCTCGGAGAGCACGTAATTGTATCTGCGCGTACACTTGAGCACTATAATATCTCCTGCGCAGTTGACTAGTCTCAATGAGAATGGCCGCCGTGGCCGGAATCGGCTAGGAGAACATCATCATCACCATCAATACTTTCTTAGATTTACGCGAATATTTGACATTTTAAATAAAACTACCTTTACGGATTATTAAGCAGATTTATTTTGATTTTTGGTTCCCGACGTTTCGAATGCTTTACAGGAATCATAAGTCTCTTTCGTTATCATGGTTCATTTCGCATACAAACTTTCATCCCCATTTTCACCCCCTTAAGGGATTATTTCCTGGATAAAAAGTATCCTATGTCCTTCCCAGGGTCTCAAACTATCTTCTTACCAAATTTCATCTAAATCGGTTCAGTAGATCCAGAGATTATCCTCTACAACGTCACAAACTCAAAAACTTTACCTCTATAATATTAACATAGATATCGCTAGTCATAATTTTCGTCCACAGCCGACACAGAGCTAGCCTCAATAGTCAAACTACTAATCATAGATGAAGTGCATCTCCTGCACGGCGACAGGGGACCCATAGTTGAGGCGATAGTAGCCAGAACATTGCGCCAAGTGGAATCCACTCAGAACATGATACGTATAGTTGGCTTGTCCGCTACTCTACCTAATTATCTTGATGTTGCCAGGTGAGAATTGGTTTTATTAGTTTTTTCTTTGAAGGTAGACTGTAAGTTAGGAATTATATATATATATATATAAGCTGATTTTTAGACATTAAATTATAACCGGACTAAATGTAGAAGTAAAATAATTAAACAATCATATTCTACAACTGTTTTGTATTTCATCCTTTTAATTAATAAAAAACTTTATAAAAGTTTATATAACTCCCAACCTCATAATTAATATATTGTATAATCTTTTACTACGTTTTTTCTAGATTTCTCCGAGTGAATCCAAACATTGGTCTATTTTTCTTCGACTCCCGTTTCCGCCCCGTGCCGCTAGAACAACAGTTTATTGGAGTCAAGGAAGTAGGAAGTGGCGGCGGCGCACATTTGAGACAGGTATTTGATATTCACATTTATTAGGATATTTATCTATATACATATAATAAAATTCTGAGTCCAATCTGTTCATTAAATATTTTTTGAAAATCTTATTGAAATAGTCATTATTATCGATACAGAGGCCGAATCTATAGTTTTTATAATGTTTGTCTGACTGTCTATCAATTTTGATGAAATTTGGTTTGATGATAGCTTTTTATCCGGGTCAACATATAGGATACTTTTTGCTGGAAAATCTATACTAAATGTTAAAACGTAACTTGAGAGTCGCTAGTGGTAATATATACATTTTCAATTTTCGATATCAACACTGTTCAAAAAAATCCTGATAATATGTGGTCATACAATTCAACAAATTATTATAGTTATTTTGTAATACTATTTTATAAGGGACACTTGGACATCATTTAGTTTTATTAGAGCTATTAAAATATCCCAACATATATTTTTATGATTTAAAACACACACTGTATAGTGTATACATTTTTTAAATTATAATAAAAAGATTCTTTTTAAATTAAGTAAATTCCAACTTAATTTTGTAATACAGATGCAAATAATGAACGAAGTATGCTATGATAAAGCATCGGATATGGTGCAAAAAGGCCATCAGGTCATGGTATTTGTACACGCGCGTAACGCCACGCACCAGACCGCCATGATTCTGAAGGAATTAGCTCAGAAAAAGGGACATTTAAAGTATTTCGAACCGGAAGACTCGGCTGGGTTCTTAAAAGCAAAGAAATCTATAGGCAGTAGCCCGAATAAGATCTTAAGTGAGCTTTTTTCGTTTGGTTTTGCGTGTCACCATGCTGGTATGTTGAGAAGTGATAGGTAAGAAGAATATTTAATTATTCAAGTGAAAACTTCTTTACGCATGTAAGTCGTCATCGACATGGTCACGTGACGTGTTAACGCTAACACTCAGAGTGCCGATAGATGTCAAAACCTGATAAATGTAAACAGTTTTAATTTAAGATCAAACAATGAATTTGAATATCCAAAAACAACAACGGTTTTTTTATTAGTTTTAAGTTTTCACTTCTGTCGGCAGCCCTCATGGCTGCTTTTTTAAAATTTAATCTCACTACTATTATAAATGAGAAACTTTGTATGTGTGTATGTTTTTCACTCCTTTACTTTGAAACGACTGGACGGAATGAGACGAAATTTAGTACATTGTTAGATACATTTAAACCTGGAGTGACACATAGGCTCTAATAGTAAAGTTTATATAAAAAAAACAACACATAGGCTACTTTTTATCCCGGAAAAATGTACGGTTCCCGTTGGATAGGTTTGTTTTTGTTTTCCTAGAGGCGAACCCGAGCGAAGCGAGTGTGACCCGCTAGTATATAATATATAATAATATATCAAAAAATATAGTCAGGTAATTTCTTAAACATTTAGCCACAAAACATTTGAAATTTGTCATTTATTTTAAATCTATTCATGTTATTTCAAGGAACATGGTTGAGAAATATTTCGCCGAAGGCTACATCAAAGTGCTTGTATGTACATCCACATTGGCTTGGGGAGTGAACTTGCCGGCACACGCTGTTGTTATACGGGTACTTTATTTCTACTACATACTAGCTTTTCCCTCGTGTTTTCTTTGACACTTTTCTCAATAAATAGGCTATACAATACTTAAATAAATTATTAACTCAGACAAATAGTTTTAGATAATCGCGTTCATAAAAAAATTAACAGTCTCTTCAACTTCATAATATTAGTATACATATTCAGACTAAGGAATAATACAGACAGAGTGTCATAGAACTTAACCATGAAGCCAAATAATAATGTTTTAAAATAGTATAGAAATGACAATCTGTGTGCTATATACGCTGCAATAAATGAAACTTGGTTTCATTTATTGCAGCTTAAATCGTCCCAGGTTTTATCGCTTGTCTATTTTCGAATTAAATCATCCATACCTCCTAGTAGAATTTTAAACGAAAATAATAATTTTTATTAACTAAAGGTCACATATATACATTATTTAAAAAAATACAAGTCAAATGTTTAAAAATATATGAAAATAGATAATAAACATAATTATTATGTTTTTTCTTTCCAGGGCACAGAAATATACGACCAAAGTCACGGTACATTCGTAGATCTAAGTATACTAGATGTTCTACAAATTTTCGGTAGAGCGGGACGACCTCAGTTCGACACGTCTGGTACGGGAATTATAATAACTACACATGATAAGTTGACGCATTACCTGAAGTCTATGACAAACCAGTTTCCTATTGAAAGTAATTTTATTAATCTGTTGGCGGATAATTTGAATGCTGAGGTGAGTTTTTAGTGGTATTATAGATACAGGGTGAGCCAGTGTATTTTAGGCCCTAAAGATTAGGAGATAGACATATGCTGTTGCAGACTTTTCTGTAGGCCTTTTTAAGACCTACAATTTTCTAGTACATTGTTTGGATGTATCTCTTAAGATTTATCTAATGTTATTTATGGACATTTCTAAAGACGACTCGATAGAACCGGTTATTGTGTTTTCCCTTAGCAATGAAAGTTTTTACTTTAGTAAAAGTTGTTATAAATGTTGGCCTAAGTAATAAGTTACACTACTTTTTTTTCTGAAATCGGTTCAGTACTTTTTACGTGAACTATTTCAATAACATATGTTATGAGATCTACATTCTCTACACAATACGTAACACCCAATCGTCACTATAGGTGTACTACGGATTTAATAAACAAATATGTATCGCTTCAACTATAATTAAACTACTTTTCCTTTGTATCTGATGAGATCTTATGGTTTTAATGAACTATTCTAGACATAGATGTAGTATAACTGTCGGTGAATGTTATCTGTTACAGGTTGCTTTAGGAACAGTGACCAACATAGACGAGGCAGTGGAATGGCTAAGTTATACATATCTTTTTGTACGAATGAGGATAAATCCACAGGTATTGTTTATACTACAGTTTTTGATGTTGTTATATTAAAAATTGCAAAACTTAAAATTCCTACTAATGCTCACTTTATTCAAGAAAATTAATTTAATTTTAATTCTCAAAAAGATGAACATAGATTGATACAACATGCAACCATCATATATATTTCTTAAAATTTGAAATACCTAAATATGATGCTTAGTTTACCAAAATCAATAATGTCTCAATAAAACAATACTGTATAGTTGTTTCGTTTTTAGAGTAGGGCCGGTTGTGTCTCATGAATCGTAATGCAAATAAAACAAAAATCGATTAGTACATAGTGATATATCTAGTAAGATGTTACGGAACCCTTCGTGTGCGAATCCGACTCGCACTTAACCGTTTTTTTTTTTTTTTTTTTTATTTTTAGGTATACGGTCTCACATATAGCGATGTACAAGAAGAGCCGATGTTAGAGACGAAGAGAAGAGAGTTAATAACGAATGCGGCGATGCTGCTCGACCGCACGCACATGCTGCGCTACAATGAACGCACTGGAGACCTTAATATTACCGGTATTCATAATACTTACTTAGATTTACGCCCATATTTGACGTTTTAAATAAAACTATCGTTTCAGATTTTTTTTTTTGCGGATTTATTTAGATATTTGGCATTCGCAAAGTCGCGTCGGGAACCAAAAATCAAAATAAATCCGCAAAAAAATCCGAAACGATAGTTTTATTTAAAATTACTGGTATTGTTTGTTTAACATTTATCTGATATCTGCATATGTAGTAGTACGAAAAAATATTTTTAAGATATAATTATTGAAAACTATGTTAATATTTCTAAGTCAAAGAGGATATTAAAGCAATATTGTGTCGGCTATCTCCGAAGTTATCTAAACTGAATACCTGTCTAGTAAAATCATGTACGTGTGTACTATGTATGTTATAATCATCGATCAAAAAAGTACTAGATATACAATCAATAACAAAAATGTCCTCACCGAATGAGCGCTCAATAGAACATTTGAGCGCGCTTTTATTTTTTTTTTTTGTGAAAACAACTTTAAATATTGCATTTAAACTTCAATTTACATTGTTGTACATTTATTTCAACTGAATAATTACCTAAAGACAATTTATGGCAGTTTTAAGAGAACTTGTGCATGTGTATTTATTACTTTTTTGATCGACGGTGATAATACTAATGAGTTACTATCAAGAGCTTTACAGTTAAAATACCACTTATAAAAGAAACTTTTGAATTGAATTAAAAAAATTATTCCATATTAAAAGAAAACCTATAATATGTGAAATAATATTTATAAATGCGTTTGTAACAATACATCAAAATATTTTTTCCCTATAGACCTCGGACGAACAGCAAGCCATTATTACATCACCTGTGAAACTATGGAAGTGTTCAACTCTATGGTCCGAAAGTCTATGACACAGGGATATGTACTTGAAATGCTAACTAGATGCTCTGACTTCCAACAACTTAAGGTAAGATTTGACGCCTAGTATTTAATAACAGACTGACTAAAATCACACGGAATTTAGGAGATATGTATATCGAGATACAAAAACCTTATGTCACTGCTCGATTTATAAATTATATATCAAAACGTAACATAGCTTAAGAGGTGCGTAAGAGAAAGAGAAAGCAGCATTGTGATATTTATATTACTTGTATTTTGTATTGGTTTTTGTTAGCCTTCCTATCCGACATAATATTCCATAGCCTTGATATTGTCCTCGCTACCGATTTCGGCCACGGCGGCCGATCTTACTGAGACTAGCACACTGTGCAGGAGATATTATAGAACACAAGTGTACGCACTGTTATACGGAGCTTTGTAAATCAGTTTTGAAAAAAGTCAAACTTATTTACACACAATTGTTTATTTAAGTTAAACATTTGGAATGGAATTAAGATATAGAATTACACTTGAAATAGAATAGAAGTAGGATTTAGAAAATGTGTTTGAGACGACTATCCAAATGGAACTAACTGGACTATGCTATAGACATATTACATTGAATCGTAAGGGGGTTTTGTCAACAGTCTTAACTAAGCATTCCTTCATACAATGAATAACATATAACAGCACGCACGCAGACACAAGTGCACTCTCTATTCCTTTTCCTCTTAAACTCCGATGGGACGATACTTCGATACTCGCGGTGAGAGTTAAGACGCAGGACCGACGCGATACGTGCTCTTCGAGCCACGGAGATGAAACACCGCCAAAATCCCAACTTTGGCCTGAACCGCAACTCGAACCCAGTATCTTCGAATCTGCGGCCGTATATGCTAGCAGCTAGACTACCAAGACAGTCCATAACCTTACCTCACTTATATATGTACAATTGTAATCCACATTTTATATACATAGTTCTCTATACTACAATGAGCTCATGCTACGTGCTCTATTTTAAAAAGAAGAAAAAGGTTATTACTTACTTAGGCGTTCCCTTATTATATTTAATCAATTTTCCATTTTTATTTTTAATAATATTTTATATACACAATGAAAGCAATATCATATATATGTATATTTTTAATTTACTATAATACTCATCACCTTTATTCACAAACCCCAGGTACGTAAAGAAGAATTAACAGAGCTGTGGAACCTGAAAGACCAGTACTGCGAATTAAGAATAGAAGACCCTCCAGAAGACATACATTGGAAGACAAACATCTTGTTACAAACTTATCTATCTCGGGGAAGGGTTAATGGATCTTCTCTGCAGTCAGATTTAAATTATATTAGTCAGGTAAGTCTTAATTCTAACAAGCTTATTAGCTTTACTTGTAGATATGTAATCAAATCTTGGTAATCGATTTTACCCAACTTCTTTGTGGTATCGATTTGAAACTTAGTCTGTGGAATTCGGATGAAAATTCTGTAATTTAATATCATGAAACTGATCTACTCGAGATATTAGGTGAAACTGATCTATTCGAGATATTAGGTGAATAGTGAAAACTTTTAGTAAATACTAGCAAAACCTCAATATTTGGCATCTTAAAGAGATTTTTCAAAATTTATCTATTGCCATTTAATAACAAAAAAAAGTCCTATAACAGATGTTGTTTCCACGCTACTGAATTGAGCAAAAGTGGATTGTATATTTGTTTATTTATATTATTTGTTTATATTACAAATTACAGAACGCAGTAAGAATAGTTCGGGCATTATTCGAAATAACGTTACGAAAGAACAACGCGTACATGGCTGGCTTGTACTTGAAGATGGCTAAAATGATGGAGCTACAACTATGGGACTTTTACAGTGATATGAGGCAGTTCAATTGTTTCCCTAACGAAATATTAAAACATATAGAGTATCCTATGTTGAAGCCTGACCAATTGAGGGATATGGATTGGAAGGAGTTAGGTAGGAATGAGCTATTTTAAGCCCTTTTTAACGTCCCACTGCTGGGCACGGCCCCCATCAATACGAAAGGGATCAGGCCATAGTCCACCATATTGACATTTTAGCCAGTTTGGTAGTGTGTTGAGACAACACGTTTATTGTTTTCTACGCTTAGACACACATATTCTTTTATTTTGAAAGTTATCTGCTATAATACTTTCTTAGATTTACGCGAATATTTAACATTTTAAACTATGTTTTCGGATTTTTTTGTGGATTTATTTTGATTTTTCATCACCGACGACGTTTTGAATGCTTTATAGCAATCATGGTCACGAGAAAGTCGCTCCACCAGTTTCTCCTGTCGGAACCCGAAAATCGAAATAAATCCATAAAAATCCGAAAGTAGTTTTATTAATCTGCTATATATTTTAATTATGATTTCGTTACCGTAGATTCGATAAATTCTGTGTCTTTTTCAAGTAATCTTTACTGTAAAGTTATTGTTACACTCTGTTTAAAAATAGTATTTATTTTAATAAATACTATTTTTAATACTAAAGTTTTATTCCAGGTGATCTTATCCGCAATCCAAAAACAGCACGACAGTTAAAGAAATGCGCGGACGAATTTCCTCTATTAGAAATGGAAGCCAGTCTGCATCCTATTACTAGAACAGTGTTACGAATACGTCTGACAATCACACCTAATTTCAAGTAAGTTTTATTAAATTAATGATGATATACAATTTTAAGTAGGCACCGGAAGCCCAGTGCTATCGCACTCGCTTGAGAAACCGGATGAAGCGGGTTCAAAACCCGGGTCTCGCATCTCTGATATTCTCATGTCCGAATCATTTCCAACATGATTACTATTTGCCTTCTATTGATCATAGTTTCGATTCTTGTCTAGTCCAATATTTTGTCTTATAGTTTTAATGCGATAGAATATTCATATGGTTGTGTTATGCGTTTAATGTATTGACATAAGTTCATTGCGATTCATCTTGTGAAAAAATCGATTTTTAATGATTTATATATGAATTTTCAAGCAATTTTGACCTACTTAATATTTTATCGATTTAAAAAACTATGATATCAGTGACAATTCAATGATTTGATCCAACGAGCTTATCGTACGGGCCCGTAACTGTGGAACTCTTGAATAAGTAAAACTTTCAAGTTTAGACACATTTGATATATTGAAGCGTGTTTAGATTTACAAACCTTTGTTCTTATTGACGATTGATACATTGGAACGGTATTAGCGGGCTTTTAGGTAATATAAAGTATATTTATTATTTAAATTTTTAGATGGAACGATAAATACCATGGCAAAGCACCTGAAGCATTCTGGATTTGGGTTGAAGACCCTGATACAGATATTATGTACTACCATGAATACTTTCTCATCACCAAGAAACAGGTGCAATTAAATTACACTTGCATGCTTTTATTTTAATTATTATTATTTTTATTTATATATGTAAATGAAAACTAATTTATGGAAAAAACACAAAAAATATCGTTCATATTATATGAAAATGATCTTAATTTCCAAAAGTTTTGCAATTCTTTTAAATGTTATATTAATAACTTTAACTACATATTATATATGAAACGTAATGAAATTAAACTTTATTCAATTAGACTTATTATAAGCACTTTGAATCGCCAATAAAACATTATTTATTTATACATTGTAGGTCGTAACAAAGGAACCGCAAGAACTGATCATAACGATACCAATCTCAGAACCGTTACCGCCACAGTATTATATTAGAGCTACATCTGAAAGGTAATTGGAATTTTTTAATACTCAACTTACAATAAAAGATTATTAGTTTTGTATTGGTGGAAAAAACGACGAATATGTATGTTCGTTATCATAAACGTATGTTCTAGAAAAAATAAAATAAAATTGGTGCTTTTAAACATGGCTTACCAAAAGCTGCATAACGAATATAGTATGAAAAATGAAAATTTTCAGTTACGTGTGAAAAATAATGTAATATTTCTTTTTATAATTTTAAAATGCAAAATTTTAAAGTAGTTAAACAACTCATGCAAAAAAAGATCTACCGGTTCAGACTTCACCATATTTATATTATTATCTGAATTGTCTCATTTCTAGGTGGTTGGGTTCAGAAAGTGTTCTTCCGCTGACATTCCAACATCTTATTTTGCCAGAAACACATCCTCCCCACACAGGTATTTTATTTTTATTTTTTTAATACTTTTATTTAGGTTTGGCCCATAGAAAACAGCTATAAAATAAACTATAAAGCTTATTATAACACTTACATTTTGTTTTATTTTGCTGGCTTTGTAATAACTAAGATATATCGCTTAGAAACAAGTCGTCCCCGGACACTTTTTTTCAAATAGCTCCTCAATTAACTAAGATATAGATCTAATATTTACTGGATCAATTACTATCAGTGTCCTCTACAATATAACATTGGTAACGATATAGGTTCCTATCGGGGGCACTTTCCCATAGAAGTACGGCAGACCATTTTAGGGACATTCGTTTCATTTGATATTAAGATAATGTATGCAAATTTAAAAACATTGCTTATTCTTTATTCCAATAAATTGGAGTCCGTTTAAGAAACCTGATAAACAAAAATTCTTAAAAAATATTATTTTATCTTTTTTTAAATTGAATAAAAAAAACACTATTAAAATCTATATACAAGCATTTGTCCTCGGCTCTGTCCGAATAATTTGAAAATAACAAATTCAATACAAACTTTCAACAATTTTTTGGCTCTTTACAGGCTTAAAAATTGTTAACAGATTTTGATGACATTATTGAGAAAAAGTTTGTAGCTAATATTTTATCTGTATATATAAAGACACAATCAATTTATTAAAAATACTAGAGACTCTTCCTCGCTTTGCTCGGGTCCCTAGGTTGATTCTCGATACAAACTTTCATCCCCATTTTCCCTCGTTAAGGGATGATTTCCGGGATCAAAAGTACCCTATATCCTTCCCAGGGTCTCAAACTATCTTCTTACTAAATTTCATCTAAAAAAACTTTACCTCTTTATAAGTATAGATTGGCACATCGTTTCTCATTGGCAGATCTTCTAGAACTCCAACCGTTACCAGTGACATCCCTGAACAACCCCGCATACGAGATGCTGTACCAGTTCAGCCACTTCAACCCTATACAGACTCAGATCTTCCACTGCCTGTACCACAGCGACCGCAACGTGCTGCTGGGCGCACCCACCGGCTCCGGGAAGACCATCGTTGCTGAGATAGCCATGTTTAGGGTCTTCAATCAGTACCCTGGTTGTAAGGTGGGTAGGATTCCACCCTTTGTCAGTCCCACTGTTGGGCACGATCCTCCCTTCAATTCGAGGGGGATCAGGCCATAGTCCACCACGCTTTGAAGTGCGGGTTGATAGACTTCACATGTCTTTCGAAAACTTGCTAGATTCTCTCAGACTGGACATTATATGATGTATGATGATGTACATTACATTGTAAACCTATTATTAGAAATCAAAACCACCTTATTAGTGGAAACATTGTACTCTTTATTTGGCTAACTTTTTAATTTTTAACTGCTATCTATTGATGCCTTATATTTATTATTAACATAATAGTATTTGGTGTAAAAGGTGGTGTACATCGCACCATTGAAAGCGCTAGTAAAGGAGCGTATCAAAGATTGGAAAATCCGTCTTGAAGAGAAACTGGGCAAGAAAGTTGTAGAATTGACAGGTATGTCGTATTCCATTTTATTTAATCTATTTTAATCTGTGTACAAAGCTTAAAAAATCAAAGATGAATGTATCACGGAATTTTTTCTATCTACCTACGCCATTGTTGTTATGTAAACCATGATTTTTTAGGTGACGTATCTCCCGACATTCGAGCTATACGTAGCTCTCACGTCATAGTGACGACCCCCGAGAAATGGGACGGCATCAGTCGCTCGTGGCAGACCAGGAACTATGTGCGGGATGTCGCTTTGATAGTCATAGATGAAATACATTTGTTGGGAGAGGATAGAGGACCTGTGTTGGAAGTTATTGTTTCTAGGTAAGGGGTTTTTTCTGTTCATATATGCTTGTATTACTTCTGTCTTGTTGATCTTGTGGTTAGCTTGTACGGCTGCAGAACCGAAAGTCTTTAGTTCAAGGATTCGAACTAAAGACGTTTTTTTTGTTATGAAATTATCAATAACAGCCAGGAGTTGGAGAATTGGCAGATTTCAATAATCTGATTGATAAAGCATGTTAAGCCTTAGGTACTGCGTCTACTCTTAATCGTGTCAAATTGACGTCTTATCGGACTTTAAGAGTGCAAAGTATAGTGAGTGTATGTGTTTGCTCATACACTTGTGCAATATATTATGTCTACACAGTTGGCTAGTCTCAGTGATATTGGCCGAAATCTAAAAACTATACCATTTTCAGACTAAAGAAATAATATAATTGTAACAATTCATATTTCATATATCCATCCAATAAATTTCACAGAACAAACTTCATAGAATCGCACACGTCGCGTCGTTTGCGAATCATCGGTCTGTCCACCGCTCTGGCGAACGCGAAGGACCTCGCCAACTGGCTCAATATAGGCGAGATGGGACTTTACAATTTTAGACCTTCAGTGCGACCTGTGCCTTTAGAGGTAATTATAGTAATCATAATAATTCTTTGTTCTACACCTGAAAAAAAATACAGGTGGTCAACTTGGCACCGCTGGAGAGACTGTAGCACAGCCCAGGTCTTGAGGGAATCAAAGGTTTTTTCATAGTTCACAAACGTCAAGCAAAGGGGCAAGTTATACACATTGGTTAACATGGGTTCAACATCTAAATTTACAATAGGTACATACTTGAAGTATGTACTATAAATTTAGAACTTAAATGAGTTAAATAAAAGCTTGTGAATACTATTGCTGTATTCAATCCTTTTTTAAGGTCCCACTGCTGGGTACGGGTCTCCCTTTGCTAGAAGAGGAATCAGGCCATAATCCACCACACTAGCCAAGTGTGGGTTGGCGGAATTCACTTGTCTTTCGAAAAAAATTTAGGTTCTCTCTGACATGTAGGCTTAATCACGACATTTATCGTCACCGTAAGACAAGTGGTAATCATGATGGAAATGATTCGCACATGAAAATATCAGAGGTGCAAGACCGGGGAATCGAACCCCGCTTCACATAGTTTCCCAAAGAAGTGTGTTACCACTGGGCTACCTTTTTACTGGGCAGAAAGTCTATGCCCAACAAGATTATATCTGACAATGTGTCCCCCGAACAGGTGCACATCTCCGGGCACCCGGGCCGCCACTACTGCCCGCGCATGCTGTCCATGAACAAGCCCACGTTCCAGGCCATCCGCGCGCACTCGCCCTGCGCGCCCGCGCTCGTCTTCGTCTCCAGCAGGCGGCAGACCAGGTACTTACATACATACATACACCTTAATACGTTTATTGAATTCTACCTTATGTATATTAACAATGCACATGCAGCTCGCTTCCTTCTCTCTAACTCAACTGTTTACACTCATACTCAAATCGATCATGGCCGAACACACTATCCCTTTCACTCATTCTTCCTTTCATTCACACTTCACAGATACGACATTAACTACTTATATTTAACATTTATCCCACATTACATACGTACACATACATACATGTAAGCACGCACACATAATATTCATGTTACTCTAAAAAAGGACTCTTCTAATCGTCCATACTATTTTTTGTTTTTCTTCTAAACCGAACAGCTAAATCGATTCTAACAACACTCTTAGAGACTTTATGATAGTACGCCTGAGTTAAGTAGCATATTTTTATTTATACATATAATAAAATTCTAAGTCGAATCTGTACATTAAATATTTTTTGGAAAATATTATTGAAATAGTTATTATTATTGATACGGTGGTCGAATCTATAGTTTTTAGAATTTTTGTCTGTCTGTCTGGAAACTCATTATGAGAAAACCACTGGACAGATTTTAATGCAATTTGATATGTCGTTGATGATAGCTGGTTATCCGGTTTGACATATAGAATACTTATTTTTTACTGCGGGGAAATATCCCTGTTCTGATATTAAAACAGACAACAGGGACGAACCCGAGCGAAGCGAGGGTAAGTCGCTAGTTGTATATAAATTACAATAATTACCATAAAACAAAACTAATATATAATTTTTAGAATCCTTTAAATGAAGTTAATCATTAAGACTTATTTATTCAGGTTAACCGCATTAGATCTAATAGCGTATCTGGCTGCAGAAGACAATCCCAAGCAATGGCTGCACATGCAAGAGTCTGAAATGGAGCAAATCTTGTCGAACATTCGAGAATCTAATCTGAAGTTAACCTTGGCTTTTGGTATCGGAATACATCACGCGGGCTTACATGAGAAGGACCGGACTACTGTTGAAGAGCTTTTTATAAATCAGAAGATACAGGTATGATGTTATGTTTTTGTACAATAAATAGGTGAGAATATTTGACATATTATGACTTAATATTTTAACAATATTTTTTACTTACCTATTATTAATTATATAGAATTCAGACAGCTATTAAACAAAGTGGCTTTTCATATAAACTTGTTGTATTTTTCTAAGTAAACAAGCAGAAATAAATTGTAGAAAAAAAACATTTCCGTATAAATTTGTTCCACACAGTAAAGGGAGCAACGTGCAATTTACATTAACATAATTTGTGTACCGGAGAATGATCCACTATTTTTTTATTAAAATATATTCTTAACGTACCAAATTTTACATATTACAAAGACGGGCTATAAAAATTATTACAAAACTCGTAAAATTTAGTAAAACTGGGCTAATTACTAAACGTGATTTATATTAATTACAGATTCTAATACCGTATTTAAAAAGACAAAAAAGTCTATAAAAGTTATTGCAAAACTGATGAAAGTTAGTAAAACTGGGCTAGTTACTAAACATTTATCTAAATAACAGGTTCTAATTTGTACGGCAACGCTCGCGTGGGGCGTTAACTTCCCCGCACATCTTGTGGTCATTAAAGGAACCGAATATTTCGATGGGAAACAGAAGAGGTATGTCGACATGCCCATTACTGATGTGCTACAAATGATGGGCAGAGCCGGTAGGCCACAAGTGAGTGTATAATTATAATTTTCTTACCCAAATACTTTCTTAGATTTACGCAAATATTTGACATTTCAAATAAAACTATTAAACTTCCGTGTTTATATTTCCGTATTAAATTCCCGTGACCATTATTACTGTCAAGTTTAAAGCATTCGTAACGTCGCGTCGGGAACCAAAAATCAAAATAAATCTGCGTAAAAATCTGAAAAGATCGTTTTTTTTTTAATTTCCTTACCGATTTCGGCCATAACGGTCAATCTCACTACGAGACTAGTCATATTATAATTATATATGTATAATGTATCAACTATCTGGTATCCATAACGCAAGCCTCGTAGCTTACCATGGAACTAGATGGTGTTGTGTGTTAATGTCCTGACATATTTATAAAAAAAAAAACTTGAATGTACTCTGGACCTCAAAAGTGTCTAGGCCTTAAATTAATTGACACACTTGGTACGTAACAATCAAATTATTCATATGAATTGTTTCCAAAACCTTTCCAGTATGATAACGAGGGTGTTGCTGTTGTATTGGTTCACGATCAGAAGAAGAACTTTTATAAAAAGTTCCTCTACGAGCCTTTCCCGGTGGAGTCCAGCTTGCTAGCCGTGTTGGCTGATCATTTGAATGCTGAAATTGTGGCTGGTAATTAGATTTAACTCAATTTTTGTTATAAGCTAACATCCCATGGGAACTACTTCAAGTTCTGGTATGAAAAGGGCTTGGAAAATTGAAACCAATAAAATCATTTCTTCAGTATTGCTATTTCAGTAATACACTCAAACAAAACAGCAACAGAAAAAATTTTCAAAGCAAAGTCGTGGGCAATAACTAGTTTTAAGTAAAAATACATTTATGCAGCTCTTTTCAACGTCCCACTGCTAGGCACGAGTCTTGTTAGACATGCAGGTTTCATAACGATGTTTTCCTTCACCTTAAGACAAGTGGTAATCATGCTGGGAATGATTCGCACATGAAAATATCAGAGGTGCGAAGGGATTTGAACCCATATCACTCGGTTTCCCAAGCCATCACATTACCTCTGGACTACCTAACAAAAAAAACATACATAGAATTTATTATATTTATTATTTTCCCACCTTTCTAAATAAAGCAATATCTAATCTGTCCAGGAACGGTACAGACTAAACAAGACATCCTAGATTATCTAACATGGACGTACTTCTTCCGTCGCCTTCTGAAGAACCCTTCATACTACAATCTGGAAAGCCTGGAACCACAGGACATCAATTACTACCTATCTAACCTGGTACAGACTTCGCTCGACGCGTTACTGAATGCTAACTGTGTGGAAATTGAGGAGGTGAGGGAGTTTTTGCTACTTTTGTATACGATATTAAATCTCAGTATTAAGACATGTGAAATAATAATAGGTATTAATAAGAAAATGATTATATTAAAAAATCGTATGTGTGTACGCACGTAAGTTATACTTCTTTGGCGTTATAGAACAAAAATAGCTAAGGATTTCATGCCGTAATGTCACAACTCCCTGTTTGTAAAAGGAATGCAGCTAACATCATCATGTCGCTTTCAGCTAACTTCATCGTGTCGCTTTTTGGCGTCAACCTCTATGTGCGCGGATCGTAAAACTTTTACTCTTATATTTTTTCCAAACGTGCCAAAAGAAGTATAACTTCAAAATTTTTTTTTTTTAATTTATTATCCCATCGACGTTTTTATCAAATTAAATTAAAATTGATAAAAACGTCGGGAACAATAAAGCAAAATGAAGCGCGAGAAAAAGTAGGGTTATTATAAAATTACACATTTTTGTTTTTTTTAAATTTTACATAATCATTTACTCTGATTAATTACTTAGTATATTGAATGGCCCTAATTTGCCTAATTAAATTGGCCGTATTTAGACATTCTTTTGGCCTAAATATAATAATTTTGTATTATTGAGTTGATCTGATAACGAAGTCGAGCAGTGGAAGTGGAAGTAAAACTCTAAAAATGGCTCCTAAAATATTTTAAATTTCGTTTAGTCATTTGATTGATTACTTTATTCCATACGTTAATGTCGGTTAAAAAGTGTTTTTATTTTTCTATAATTCTTTTATATTTTTAGGACCAACGTACAGTAAATACAACATGGATGGGACGTATTGCATCGTATTACTACTTATCGCACAAAACGATGGCGCATTTCCACCAGAATTTGCAAAGCAATCTCAATTTCGACAATCTTTTAAGAATTTTATCGGATTGTGAGGAGTATGCCACACTGCCGGTGCGACATAACGAGGATATCTTGAATGGGTACGATAGAATATATCTATGTAATGTAATATTTACTTTAAAAAAGCAATTTGTGTATAGCTCTAATCCATTGAGCCTTCATAATGTGGAAAATAACAATCTTTATTAATGTTATAACGATGTATATTCATTTGAAGGGTTTCAGACAATGGGATTGTACTGTGTGGAAGCATGACAAAATGGTCACTAGAGAAATTTTGCATAACATAATAATGTGTTATGTAAATGACATCTTGAACAAAACAAGTAACTTAACATTTCCGATTTTCTCAAAAACGATATTCTCTATGTCAAACAAAATTATACAACTACCTTCTCTATACTTTATGGACCACCTCGAGATCTACCTTTACTTCTCTAACAAAATCTATTAAGCCATCTCCAAAACGTGAAAATGAATAAAAAAAATTAAAAAATACAAACAAAGAACCTCTTCTTTTTAAATCGGTTACTAGCAATAATTTGATACAAATTGAATTGTCTTATCGAAGTATTTGTTTCCAAGTGAACTGTCCCAACAATGTCGCCTGCCAGTGGACTCTCTGACGCTGGACTCGTCCAACGTGAAGGCGTTCCTGCTGCTGCAGGCGCACCTCGCGCGCCTGCCGCTGCCCAACTCCGACTACCTGACTGACACCAAGTCTGTGCTGGATCAGACCATCAGGATTATTCAGGTACTACCGACTCACTGTCCTTAGGTACGTTTTAACTGTTAGTATGGAAAAGATAGATTATCCATACAAATATTATAAATGTGAAAGTGTGTTTGCTTGTCTTTCTTTCACGTCGAAACGGAGTGACGGATTGGCGTGATTTTTAGTGTGAAGATAGTGGGAGAGCTGAAGAGTGACATAGGTTACTTTATATTGCGGGAAATCTTCTCATTCCCACGGGAAAACACGTTATAATACAATCCAAAAAAATATTTATGATCAGAATTACTTGAAACTTTGTATTAATGCTCTTCAATACAATTAAATAAATACGTGTTTTAATATTTTTTAACTTCATTTAAAGTTTCATCCACGTCGGTCAAAAATTTTTGAATGTTATTATGTAAAGTGAAATTTGATTTTGATGATTGACTAAATCATTATCTTCTCATCACAAAAGCCATCATCACAAGGTTGGGATATCATAAATAAACTTAACAAATTACAATAATAGATGCTAATAATAAGTAATAAGATGCTAAAATTTTCGAAACATTACTCTTTTAATACAATTACTATGTACAGATAATAAATCAAATTTTAATAAATCTTTACAGGCAATGATAGATACATCAGCAGAAAACGGCTGGCTGTACGTCTGTCTGTCCTGCCAGATACTAATGCAGAGCATCGTCCAAGCGCGATGGCCGACCGACTCGCCCCTCACAACGCTCCCACACATTGAATCCCAACATCTGTACATATTCTCTCATATGACCAGAGACTCGAACAAGCCATGCACTATGCTAAACGGGTTGAAAGTAGCGTGTATGAGGAATTATGAGTTTTTAGCCAAAAATATGAGACGGGAATTTGAGGAGAATCAAATCGAGCAGGTTTATAGGGTGAGTGAATGTGATTTTTTGTATGAGTTTTTGATTTTAAAGACACTAATAATATATAATTATAATGTTTTACTATTTGTGATGTGGAATATTTATCATTTTTAACATAACTATTTTGAATGTTTTAAATCCAAAATTAGAAATTTGTTACGAACTAGCGACTCACCTTCGCTTCGCTCAGGTTCGCCCCTAGTTACGTTTTAACGTTGAGCTTAGAGATGAGATATTTTCCCACAGTAAAAATTATACTAAATGTTGGCCCGGATAACCAGCTATCATCATACCAAATTTAATCAAAATTTGACCTGTGAATTTTTTGCGGCCACAAACAGACAGACAAAAAATCTAAAAACTTACTATAGATTCAGCCTCTGTATCAATAATAATGTCTGTTTCAATAAGATTTTCCAAAACGTATTTAATGTACAGATTCGGCTTAGTTACAATTTTATTATATGTACCTATAAATTATAGCACCTAGAGAGAATTGAGAAAAAAAACATTGCCGGTGAGATAGCTATTATGTTATATACGAAATAATGTATTCTGACATTTAAAAGAGCATTTCTCTCGATTTTCTCGTTTCTTTTCTCTCTTCTCAGCGGAACTGTATCGTATTTTTACAAGCTGTCTACTCTGGCTGATTAAATTAATGACTCAAAAGTGTTTGAAAAAATCGAATCTCTTCATTAATTTTTGACTTTTACTCTGAATGAAAAAATAACAATAATAATTCTTCAGGACCAAACTCGCAGTATTATTGTTTTAAGACATTTATTCTGTCAAAATTTACATACAAAGATAATACACAAATAAGATAAAAAACATTGTGTCGTTGGACAAAACATTTCATAACTAATTAAAATATTCAGCAATAAGAACGTAATAAAATGTTATAAATAAGTATTCGAAACCATATATATTTTTAGGCAATATGTGATTTACCAACACTCGACCTGACTTTCCACGTGCGAGGTTTGTGGTTCGACGCCGACTATGAACAAGACAAGCGTATCAGACAACCCCCCGGCAGAAATGAATGGATGCCTTTACATGCTGATCAGGTGACATAATAAATACATTTAAATATATTTTTTTATGCAAAACAAATGTAATATATTTCGATACCTAAAATACAGATTTACCTATTAGATATTCATATATTAAAATATTGTCGGCTGGCACCGATTTCGAAAATATCTGATTGGATATCTATTCTAAACGAAAACCCCCGTTTACTTATTTTTTACATTTTAATGCCTGAAAGTTGGCTATTTATTATTTTTTTTTAAGTTTTTTTTCCATTTTTATTGTGTAGACATAATAAGCAAGTAATTTGTAAGAAGAAAGTTTTTTAATAACACATTCGATTAAACAATTTATTTAATAAAATATATATTTATTGTTGATTTTTTTTTAAATCGCTCGGCCGATTTCGATCAAATTTATATGGGACCACCTGGGAAGTATACATTTGAAACAAAACAAAAATCCAAATTTAGTTAGGCGTCTTCGAGCAATCGGTGAACATACATTAAAAAAAAGATTCCGACGAATTGAGAACCTCCTGCTTTTTGGTAGTCGGTTAATAATAACAATAAAAACATTGCAGGAATACACACTGATAGTAGACATGAGCCGTCGCGGCGGCAGTCCGAACAACGTGTTATGTCCGCGCTTCCCGCGCGGCAAGAACGAAAGCTGGTTCCTCACACTCGGCTCTACTGAGTACGGCGAGTTGCATGCATTGAAACGAACACCCGCTAAAGGAACGACGCATGTCACCTTCTATACACCTTCCAAGACTGGTAAGTATACTACTGTTCTCATATATTATTTAGTCCTTTACTTATAGAAAGTTAAAAACTATTTAAAGGTTATGACGCACAATAAAATGGTAAAATCTATATGGTACTTGCGATGCGTAGTGGAATAGTATATATGGATATAAGTTTTGGTCGCCATATAAAAATTTTAACAGTAATTGAAAATGAACTAGTCTTCATATTATTGTAAGTGTAAGTTGTAAAAGTATCTTATAATATTAAATGAGCAATTCTTGTATATAAATTGATTTCGGGTATCTCGGAAAACGTTTTTCGGACTGCTCTCTTGCTGACGTGTAACGCCATCTCGTAAATGTTAGCAGTACTTGCATTGTCACCATTGAATAACCTACTTACAAGTGCTTATTACTTTTATTCAAGTGTATGATTAAAGTTAAATTCTTTTATGAACTCTAATGCAAAATAACTGAACATTTAGCTTTCAAATTATAGCACCCCTATACCTAACGATTCACACTCGCTTCGCTCGGGTTCGACCCTAGGTTGATTTCCCATACAAACTTTCATCCCGATTTTCATCCCCTTAATGGATGATTTCCAGGATAAAAAGTAACCTATGTCCTTTCCGTGGTCTCAAACTATCTTCTTACCAAATTTCATCTATATCGGTTCAATACATCCAGAGACTACCCTCCACAACGTCACAAACTCACAAATTTACATACTTTACCTCTTTATAGTATTAGCATAGACTACGATTCATAATTTAAAAAGCAGCCAAAAATGCTAATTATTTCACTCATTCCAGGTCGTATCATATACACTGTGTACGTCATGAGCGACAGTTACCTAGGCCTGGACCAACAGTATGATCTGCAATTTGAACTCATGGACCCACTACCAAAAGAAACAGTGGAGAAAGTGTACGACACTACAGATAAAGTTATCATTGAATGATTCTTCGTCACTTTTTTATTATTTGTAAATAAATAAATTATTTTTGTTATACGCTGCGTTTTTATTTAACTTTCACTTATATGATTAATGAAAATGGAAACGAAAAAATTCATTTTCTAAACTCAAAATTACAAATATTATGTTATTATAACATTTTAACTATTACTGAATTACACAATATATAAATCTATCCATTAAACAATGAATAAAAATTATATTATACATACATTAACTTTGTCATGTCTATATTCTCCAAGTAATTGCAATAGTAGTTTTTATCAATTATGATATTAAATAATCTATACAGATAAATAAAATTAAAGTGTCTGTTTGTAATATCAAAATAACAGCTCTATATTAAATGCATTTGAAATTATGTACGGTACTTATAGGACAAACACAATTTTTAAAATTTTTGTCTCCGTCTGTCCATTTGTTTCGGGTAATCTCAAACGGTTGGACTGATTGTGACGGGACTTTCACTGGCAGATAGCTGATGATATAAGGATTAACTTACCCTACTTTTTTTAAAAAAAATAATTAGGGTCCCGCTCAAAAAAATTAAACCACAGATCACACAATACTATACTAGTACAGTCTCTTACCATACAAAGAAATTGGATAGTGCTAATTCAGGCTATTCTTCGGACTATTTTTGTTTGCTTGTATAGATAATACATAGATGTCGTTGATAAACTGTTTTATTTTATCTATAAAACGGCAAAAAAATCACGTTTGTTGTGAGTCCCCTTAAAAATTTATTTTATTGTTTTTTTGTATTTGTTGTTATAGCAGCAACAGAAATACATGATCTGTGAAAATTTCAACTGTCTATCACGGTTCATGAGGTACAGCCTGGTGACAGACGGACAGACAAAAATTCTAAAAACTATAGATTCGGACTCTGTATCGATAATAATGTCTATTTCAATTACATTTTCCAAAAAATATTTAATGTACAGATTCGACTTAGTTACAATTTTATTATATTATGTATAGATATACATAATAGTTACCATTACATGCTTATTGGATTTATATTAGTATTTAATTAAAACGCAAAACGAATAAAAATAAAGGATGTTTATTGTTTAATAATTAATATTAATAATAAATTATAAGCATAATATGCAATTACTTATATCCATTATTTGACATTTTAACACATTAATAAATAATATTATCGTAGAATAAAAGGGTTACTAGTTGCTAACATATTAAATTTGAGAAGAAATACAAATTTTAATTTTTCTACTAAATATATTTTATTCATTATTGGATACAATTTATGTATTATGGACCTACAGTTTTATTTAACAATGCTTATATTTGGAAAGGACTAGATAAGCTGCAACGAGAAGCTTACTAAAGTTTTAATAATATTCAAAAGTTACTTCAAATGCTTTTGAAAATGCACTAAGAGTTATCACACAGATATGTATATACCATAAAATAGGCTAGCTTAAAACTATTTTTGAACAACATTCACTTATTCACTATATAAAAAAATCTATTTGTCTATATTCATCATATTATGTTACTTGTCATAATATAATACTAATCGTATAATACAAAACTAAATTTAGAAAATTCAAATAAACAACAATTATTTTTTAAAATATATTTTTTTTTTTTCAGAAAAACCTTACAATGTTTATATACATACTTCAATTAAATTCACCTGTTAATGAAAAAGACAAATGCAAGTTTTGAAATATTTGAAGAAAAAAAATATTATGTATGTTTTCTAACATATAGTATCAATAGTATAAGCTTTAATAAAAAAATATCAAAGCATTATCAGCTTTTTTTAATATACTGCCATAATATATCTTTTTATATAATATTTAATTACATGAGAGAATATAATCTTCAATGATATTTGAAATCACAATCACATTAACGTATTATTGAAAGCTTTTTTTTATTTATAATGCACTTCTAAGTCTACTTTTCATTATCAATGTCAAAATGTGATTAGAAAAATAGTCTTCACTTCCTTGTTATACATTCTTAGCACACACCACAAGAGATCAAAATTTAATGACACTCATACAATATCACATATTGTTGGAGTGTTGGCATCCTGTTATTTCCGTTTTTTCTGCTCATACTCAATAGCCCTGGCCTCGGATATAATTTGCCTTTCCCGTGTTAAAATACCATCTAATTGGTTTGTGAAGGCCTCAAAAGAAAATTTAGTTTCAAATCTCTTTCTTCCTGCTTTACCAAACCATTCGCATAGTTCAGGGTTGTTTATTAACTTGCTCATTGCATTTGCAAAAGATCTACTATTAGGTTCACAGAGAAATCCTGTTACATCATTTACAATTGTCTCAGTGGGTCCACCATTGTTTACTGCAACAACTGGTTTACTATAATACATAGCTTCTAAAGGCACTATACCAAAATGTTCATTTGAAGGGGTATATATTAAAGCAGTGCAATTATATAATAGTGATACTTTTTCAACATCTTTGGGAGATTTCATAAAAGTGACTTTGTCTTCTAAATCAAGTTCTGTAGCTATATCAGTAAGTTCCATGAAATGCTCCATGTTTTCCAAGTTTATAGGATCAAAGCCACCGGCCATTATTAAGTGTACTCTCTCCCAATCGGTAGGATCTATAATACTTTTTAACTCTGCTAATGCTTGTAAAGCTAATTTCAAATTCTTTTTCCTTTCATATCTGTTAATTGATAAAAAAATAAATTTATCAGTACCAACAGGCACAACTTCTTTAAGATTTTTAGGTATTGTACTGTTAAAGAATTCTGTATTAATTGAAGGATAACAAATATCAGGAATGTTTTTAATTTTCTGAAATGCATCTTGATAAACTCTAGCAGTATATTTACTGTTTACTAGAACTTTGTCAGCTCTTGCAGTAGTTAGTTCCTCCAACCAGTTTAATGGCGCACGATAGATTTTTTTAAAGAGCCCACCTTCAGTAGTCAATAATTTATCAGGATGGTGGCAGTAAAACACAACCCGAAACGGCCCACGTGCCATCTTCAAAAATGGAATGCACAAAGATATGAGATCACAAAATATTAAAGTAGGTTCTTCTACTGGAATAACGTACCAAGCTAAATAAACAGCTGCAAATACCATACGAGCGTAAGCACATGCCGCTTTAAACCTGCCAAAAATAGCACGCGGGATCCAGTCGCCAATAACCGTCACTGGAAATGTTCCATCTCTGGTCTCTGCGAAGCAGTGGGAAGGATCGTGATGATTTGTATAAAAAGCGACATCGTGGCCTTTGCTTTTGAAGGCCAATGCGGCATCCAAAACTAAACGCTCAGCACCACCAATTCCGAGATCCGGATGGAGAAACAGTATTTTGACCATTTTTACACTAAATTATAGACAAAATAAAACATATAAGACTTTCTATTGTCAAATGTTTTGTTATATTCTTGAAGTATTGCACAATGCCGGCAAATGTCGAATATTACGATTTACAATTTTCCTATTCAAAATAATTTTCTTAGTTATGACTTATGACGTTACAAATACAATGTCAATGTCAGAACTCAGAAGTAATTAACGTTTAAAAATGTATAGGGCTTGCATTAAAACATAACAATATTGAAATGAATTAAATATTAATATTTTGTAACACAGAAAAGGTCTAAACTAACTTATTATATATTAAAACCTAATTTACTAATAGCAAATTCCAGTTTTACTCGCAGTTCATCCACTGGAGGGTGGAAAATAGGAAAGCTCTACACTCCATAGTTTTAACTCTACAATATGTTAAAATTTTATCTTGAGAGTTGAGATAAATGATTAAGCTATATGAATGCTCATCTAGATTGCACGTTATTACAATTAGGTATCCACTGTTGACAGCTATTAAAAGGTCTACATGCCAAATATAAAGGTACGGCAAAAAGGGTTACGTACTCTATGGCTACGGCCTACGGTTGACTTACGCTTCACTCGGGTGCTTCTTTACTCTCTAGTTTCTAGACTTTTTATTTATCATCCATGTCTAGACTGTAGAGCCTAGATGTAAGTATGTGTTGCTCCAGAGTCCAGGTCGTTGTTTATTTCAAGTTTCAAGAAAAAGTAACAAATACATACACAATCTTTCGTGATTATAATACATAATATAATTAGTAGTTTAATACTATCACAAATTATCCTTTGTATTTTCAAAACACTACAATAGGTACCTTATCTATCAAAATATCCTTTATCGGCACTAATATTATACAGAGTTATTGGTAATTCGACGTATTCCGGTTAGGAGATGATATGGGTGAATGTTTTCGATAATTTTGATAAAATGGGGGATTCCCCCATAAGCATTATGCAAAAGTGAACCATTTTGAGTTATCATGTTTTTTAGGTTTTTTCAAAATAAGTCAAAAATGCAACATCAAAAAATTTATTAACCACTTCAACCCCGCTGGTGCCTATAGGCACCACTTCCGACGTTACCGTCAAACCCCGCTGGTGCCTAATCTATACCTATTACCTATAGGGACCACCTCGCCCGCTGCACTACTACCACTTATTACACCACGAAATTTATTTTATGCTAAATATGCATACACGCAAACTGTAGAAGTTTTATTAACTATATAAATCAAATTTTAATTATAAATATAAAGTCAGACCAGATTTCGTAATATTTTCAAAACAGTAAACATTTCACAAAGAAAATAAAAAAAAACACCTATAGTAAAACTGCGTCCGTTCTGCTGAATAGATAAAGATCTGAGTAAGCTGTGTGAGATTAGAAGAAGAAGAAAAACATGATAACTCAAAACTGATTCACTTTTGCATAATGCATGTGAGGGTTAACATTTTGAGCTGATTATTTGTTTCTTAAGACACAAACAGCTCTTTTCAGAGCTAACTTATCTGTTTCACGAGACGTCGAGTGTAGTACAGGGTTATCTCTGAAAGTACTGATCCGAAAAATCTCACGTCACTAAGGCCCTGTCCGCACTGCGATATATTACCGCGCGATTTTTATTCTCGCGTATTATATTCCGTGATCGAAATTGTACTTATTACGCACTGCGAATAAAATTTCGTACGATTTTTGTCAGTTTGATGCAGTTCCCGACTGAGACAAACGTCTAAAATGATAAATCTACTATATCTACTGAGACATTTTAGTAATCTAAAATGATGTTTTTCTACATTAAATATCAAGAGCTGCGAAAATACAGTAAAAAGTTTTTCGGATATTACAGAATGACTACAAAATCATTCGATAAACCAATAGCGTCGGTGCACGACTGAGCGAAACGCGAGAATTTTATTTCGCAGTGCGGCCATAGCCATACTTCTATATACTGTACAAAACATTCGCGCGGAAATATATCCGCGCCGCATCGCGTTCAATTTATAATCACAGATTTTTATTCCGCGTGAATTTTTAACCGCCAGTGCGGATACTCCTATAAGATTCAATGTGTTACAGAATTGCGAGAATAAAAACGTGCGGTGAAATATCGCAGTGCAGACAGGGCGTTAGTAATAGAAAGCTACATTACCGCTGGGTGCTATAAGCTATTTCTTTTAATTCTGATACAAATTAGCTTACTATACATACTATACCACAGATTAAGGAGACTATAATACTACACTTATTGCAATACTTACTTTAATATACTAGCAGAAATCATAATAGGTAACTTTAACTGAAAAATAAAACATCATAATTTTATTTTTCATGAGCAGATCATTGTTTAGAGAAGTGGTTATGCAATAATTTATAACATCATTGCAAATCACCATTTTTGAACTTTATAAAGTGAACATGATTAAGGTAAATTCATTACAAAAATATATAAGTCAAATTCATGAAAAAAGTTATAATTTTTTTCAATTTATCATTAAATTATCATTTATATTAGTAAAACAACTTAATTTACATTTAAGTATTTCTTAGAATTTATGCAGTATACTCTTCACCATATTTTTTCTTAATCTTTAATAATTTTATTTAATACAATAATAATTAATAATATTATCACTTCTTAATCAAGGTCTAACTCACAAAGTAAGTTTATCTGCAGAATAAAAAACATAACTTTGGATTTCAAAAAATTTATTGAATACTAATTTACAATTCATCTCTTCTTTCTATTTTGACAAGATTTACATGGAATGTAAGAGTAGCAGACTTTGGTATCTTGGGTGGAGCTCCAGCCTCCCCATAGGCTAATTCTGGTGGAATTACTAATTTCCTTTGTTCCCCTTCACACATACCAAGTAAACCTTGATCCCAGCCTTTAATGACTTGACCTACTCCAAGATTAAATGTAAGTGGGTGACCTCTTGAGACTGAGCTATCAAATTCTGTACCATCTTCCAATGTACCCTTTAGAAAAACATATTATAATTTAATAAAGACAGAAATATATTTACGAACATTTAGTTCTATGCAACAAACAAATAGTTATAAAAATAAAACTTACAGTATAATGCATGTGAAGGAGGTCACCTTTTTTACTTTTGATAGGGCATTCAGCGGGTCGCTTTTTAACCCCAATTTGTAATTTTTTTGGGGCGTTTGAAGCTATGACCACATATTGAATTACACTCATTAATACTAGGAAAAAAAGAGTAATTTTACATATCTTTATCAATGCAGTCTTATCCATTTTCGTTTTATGGTGGAAAATTAGTTTTAAGGTAATTCCCAATCTTGAATGAGCGGTTAATAAATTAATTTTTATATTTTAATTAATTTCAAAGCTATAAAATTTAATAAATGAGGCAGTGTGATAAAAAGCTATCACTCGTCACACAAAAATCAAAATTCAATAAAAAGTATAAACATAGTCCATAGACTAAAAGCATAGACCACAAACAAAGCACAGCTTCTTGTTGTCCTTGGTCTATGATGCACAGATATGTATCACAAATTATAAAGAAATATGATGACAAACCTAGACCGAGATAGAATTATCTGTCTACGGATGACAAATCATTTCTCAATAGTCATTGAACTTCCCAAAGACCATGGAGTATTTTTTATTGTACTTTTGTTGGACATTATTTTCTTTTTGAAAATCGAAAAGGAAAAATGTTTTTTTTTAGCTGTAATTAATTTGTAAAAAAGTACAAAAAATAAAAAAAATATTCACCTGTGAACGACTTAAGAGTTTCAAAATCACTTACTGTAAAATGATGTCCACAAGAGCCTTAAATATAAAGATTGTAAATTCGCCTTTAGCCCACAATCTCTTCAGTTTTTGTTTTTTGGGAACAAATGATGTCTGTTTTCTTTGCATCCTAGCACTGCACATTTTGTCATTTTAAATAAATTTTAAATAAAAAAAAAAAACCATCCACGCTATGTAGTTTTTATTTTCTGTTTTCCAATTAGAGCTCTAAAGCGCATTACGCGGCATAATGCTAACTTCAAATGTTTCAACTACCTGCAACAATGCTCCACTCAATCAACTATTTTGAAAAGTACTGCGTACTGCGTAGTGCGTTAGCGTGATGCACGCAAGGATACCAACTCAATTGCAGAAAATATGAGAAATGTTGTTTCTTCAAGGTGGAATTGATCAACAATTTATTTACAATTAACGTTAGTAATATTTGTTTATATTTTATTTGTATAATTATATATTATTATCCCATCCAGGCAAATTTCTAAGAAATTAATTAAATTTCTAAGAAATCTATTGTTAACTGTAACGCCGGCGTTTCCGTTGTCGTGGAGGGATTATATAATTTATGATATTGACAATATGTATTATTGTATATTATTAAATATATTTTAATATTACTTTGTTATATTTTTTCTTTCATCACTGAACCTAATGCCCTCTGCTGGTGCACTTGAATACAAATTCACGTCCCAATTATGCATTAGCACACTTCAGCATTGTGCACCATCTGTAATTGGAAAACAGGTATTATACTGAGGATCATACTGATCTGACATCTGGCGGGAAAAAAATCAAAATTGTTTCCCAATGCACAGTGTGTGTTTTCTGTTCACTCTGTGCTTGATTTTTTAAAATGTCAAATGTGTAAAAAAAGTTACCTAATCTATGTCATAACTCAAATGTCTATGTCAAATGTCAATCATTTAAGAATAATAAAATGTCAGTGTAATGTTTTTAAATTCATTTATATAAACTTTCCATGAAAATATTATATATAATATGTTTTAACGTATAAAATATAGATTTAAACAAAAGATTTTATGAACATCAATAATTTAGAATAAATCAATATGAGTCAATCAGATAATTATAGGAAGTTTTTGATGAACAGAGTAACTATTACCCAACCTATTCTCGAATATATTGAAAATTGTTTAGTCACAGAAGATGAAATTGTTAAACATGCATTTCATAAAATAATGGTTAGTAAAGATTTAGAAAAAAAAGAAATAAAATCTATTTGTATATTAAAGTTCAAACTCTTAATAAAATTTTCAAATATTTCAGATTCACAATTGGGCAGAGAGTAGCATACAATTATTTGAAATACTAAGCGATTATTTTGGTGTAGTATTTGTGCCATTAAATTATACAACACAAAATGTTCTAACAACATTTCACACTACCAGTCTAATGTTTCTTTTAAAAATAATTAAATTAGACTTTATGTTCCCTTACACTCGTAACATGTTTAATATTGACATATTATTTAATGACAAAACATCTACTGAATTATTTGGGGAGAAACTGACTACTGATGATATTGTATCTCAAGTAGTAAGCTTACGGTTTAACGAACATTGTGAACTAAATTTGTCAAACTTCTGTAATGATGAAGGTGCTAATTATATTACCATTGCTGTAGTAATGTTTTTATTTATATTTATAATAATTTGCTCATAATTAAATTTGTTTTCAGAACTAGCACAAAAGAAAATAAATTTTTATAAACTGTCCCTATTATCATATTTCAAAATACTCATGATAAGGATGGGACGAGATACAAAGATTTTGAACTTAAGTAACAACAATTTGAGGTAGTTATCTCGTAATTTCTTAAAAAATAACATTGTAGTACTTATTAAGCATTGTATATTTTTATTTATGATTTATAATTTTACATTTTTTAAGAAAATTCTTATTCTTTCTATCTTCTTAATATATATAATTCTTCTGTATGTGTGTTTGTTAAACTACTCCTCCTAAAGTACTGGACTGATTTGGATGAAATTTTGTGTGTATATATCAATGGGCTCCTGGATGGTTTGAAAATTCAAGTGGTCCCAATAGGTGGCACTGCAGTCGTTGTACCACTGATCATCTAAACGGCAGGGACGATTTTAATGATATTTTTTGTGTATGTTCGAGTGGGTGCCTGGAAGGTCTGAAAATAAAAAATTGACCCGGTAGGTCAGTGTGTCACTAAATTTTCATAAAAGACTCCATTTTCGGAGCAATAAATAAATTTAAATTTTTGATTAAATAAAATAAAAATCGATGTGTTTATTTGTGTATGTTTCCTATGGACTCCAAAACAGCTGGAGCGATTTTGATGAAATTTTCAGGTAATCTTCAGATTAGCCCAGCGGGTGATCCTGTGAATTTTGGTAGCGATCGGATGTTTGGACGCAGGCGAAGCCGCGGGTACTGCTAGTGTCTTATATAATATATTTTTTGTTTTTTTCAGCCAAGTTCCATTGGAAATATTAAATTTTTTTATTAAAGGGGAACTCATTGGGCTCAATCTTAGTAATAATGATGTAAGTATAAAAAATACTTTGACAATGTAACAATTTATTCAACTACTTAAACAATTTAATGAATAGGACTATTCAGGAAGTTTATTAAATAACTAAATAACAAGATGATTTTCAAGAAATAAATAAATTATAAGATTTAAGTTACAAGCATTTACAAGATTGGACAATTTATGTCCCATATATAAATTCATTCATTAATTACGTAAGAGTCCCCAGGGGGAGGGGGGTTAAGAAAATCTATACATGCCCGCCCTTATCTGAGGTGCGGAGGGGGGTGAAACCCATTCTTACATAATATTTTGGTAGTCGAAACTTATTATTAAAAATCTATTTATATTTCAAATGCTGAATGATTTTCTTCATTCCATAATGTGCACTTCGATTTAGATCTTATTTAACAAATTTTTATTGTTTATTAAAATTTTAAAATCCTTAATATGTTCATTTTCATCCATTTTAAATGTTATAAATAATAATTATATTATATAGAATTCTTCCCGCGTATTTCTGATCTGATTCTTTTTTAACAGCGTTTTATTATTTGAAAAACGAGATTGAATCTTTCGTAAGGAGAGGAGGAGGGGGTGTCTAAAATCCTCAAAATCATCCTTACGTAATTAATGAATGGCTCCTAATGACAATAAAACCTATGTGCATATAAATTTGATATATTTTTTAACAATAGTTATATGTATTATTTTAAGATTCCATCAGTATCTGAGTTGCATAGAATTAGTAGTAAAATAGAAAAACTTTGGGTGGAAGGAAACCCACTGTGCGAAGACATGGAACCAATGACATATATTAAACAAATCAGTCAGAAATTTCCCCGATTAACTGAATTGGTAAGCTTAACTATGAGTTTCAAAATAAAAACAAATATTTTTATAAGTTTTGTGTTATGTCAAAAACTGAAACAATGTTTAAATGTAATAATAAATGAAAATAATATCTTAACTGGATTCAGCCACAGTGGCCAATCTCACTGAGATTTCACTCAATTTCATGGGACATATTATTATAGTGTAGCGTTTAGGTGTGTCTGAGCAGACAGAAGCGCTATCTATTCTTTTAACTCTCATATTTCCATCTAAAATTTACGCAACTGTTGAGAGGTCAGGCGCAAGACTAACGGCTATTTAAGCTCTTACAGACATGATGTTGTTGAGTATTTTGTAATAGTAAAGCCCCATAACTATTTTATTCCAATTAATGGTTGAACCCAGGACCTCACGATCTGCAGCCGTCCATGCTAGCAACTAAACCAGTGAAGTAGTTTCAATAGTAAATTAAATAATGGTAATACAAAAAAATATTAATTTTAAACTTATTTCAGGATGGGGTGAAATTAAATGAACATGGTCTAATGATACCATTTTACAGCAATTTTCTAATTTCACCGGATAAAAAAACAAAAATGATAATAGAAAAGTTTGTATCCTTATATTTTGCACACTACGACTCTACACGACTAAAAATAGATATGTTTTATGACCAATATGCTCATTTAACACTTTCAAATACTTTCACAGGTAATATAATATTTATTTATTTCATTTTAATTTCCCTTAGTATAAACTAATATACTATATAGGAAATACAATACATAAATATGTACATATATAATATATTATAATTTATACATATAACAAACACAGATATTAAGGATTTTTCATTTTTTTCTACATACTATAAATACCAAAATCCTTCCTCTATTAAACTCTATCTAGAACTTTAGTGTTGCCCTGGTTTCCAAGTTAATAGCACTATCTCTTGTGGTAAAGTGAAAAGTGGTACACTATATACCTTGTATGTTGAAGACCTACCATAATTTACCAAAATAATAGACTTATTTATATCATATTTATATTTTAGAGGCAGATGAAACTGCAATGGAGAGTTATGTGAAGCACTCAAGAAATATTTTAAATCCATTACATAAAGAATGGGACTTCAAATATAGAAAAATCTACAAGAAAAGGTGTGCCATTTTAGGAGTGTTGTCACAACTACCAGAATCCATACATGACCCGAGTACATTTACTATTGATGTATTGAGACATGATGTAAGTGTAATGATTAATTATTATAAAATGCAAATGGTATCATTAAAAATCAAGTAGAGGTTTGGATAAAGAATGTAAGGTCATAAATTATATAAATGTACATGTTAATTTATTTGTTACTAGCGACTCATCCTCGCTTCACTCGGGTTCGTCTCTCAATTCCCCATACAAACTTTCATCCCCATTTTTTAATTTTTTAAGGTCCTTAAGGGATGATTTCCGGGATAGAAAGTAACCTACGTCCTTCCCAGGATCTCAAACTATCTTCTTACCAAATTTCATCTAAATCGGTACAGTAGATCCATAGATTACCCCCTACAACGACACAAACTTACAAACTTTACCTCTTTATAATATTAGTATTGATATATTAATAGTATCAATAGATGGTGTAGCCTTCGATCGCTAAAATATATATGGCTATATATAATATATCATATGGCTAAGAAGTTTGTTTGTTGCCTTTACCTTACGTAAAACCGCTAACCAGATAGACATCTTTTATTGCCAGCCCTACGTACTACTGCTTACCATTGAATTGGAGACGCAGGCAAGACCAGCGTTTACTTAATTCATATTTTTGTCTTTAAATTGACGTTTTTATTTTGTTACAGAATAAATTGTTAATAGTTGTGATAGAAGGTATTTATAAGGAAAAACCCAAGGGCAGAGTGGAACAGTTTATACATTTCCGAAGAACTTTCATATTCGACATCTACTCAATCAACATAATGTCATTTTATAATATTGTGTACGAGATGTTTACCGTTTCACTTGCTACGCCTGAAATGATACGAAACAGTTTTAAGGTAAATTCAAATTGTATATATTCACATTCTATGCTAATATATTCATGCTGGAGAGTTTTTATTTTGCTAATCTCGAAAACGACCACTCCGATTAGATTAATACTATTTTTAATTTTATAGCCTATTTATTGACAGAGTTATAGGCTCTATATAAATACATAAACTAATCTAACGTTTACAAATACATAAACTGATGACCACTAATAATACTAATACTGACTGAATAATACGAGGAGATGTCAGTGCTTTTATGTTTTTGTGTTTGTTTTCCAAGTATTTAAATTTTGAATCATATATTTTTTATTATTTAGCATCCAGTGAGACATTTAAATCAACTAACTCTGATAAATCCAGACAAAGAAGAAAGAGATATGATATGCGCGGCTTTTATGCATTTGACGCAACTAAAAAAATCTGAAGCAGAAGCGTAAGTTATTATTTATCTTTATATTATTAGCTTGTTTTGAACCCCAAGGGTTCAAAATTAACGTTCTATTCCTAGAATCAAATCAACAAGGGAACCATTAAGATTATTAAAAGTTAAGTTTATATTAATATTTATTGGTTGTCAAGTTAACTAAACGCAACCAGGCCTTAACAGGTATTCAAGTGCATTGTAGGCTAAATATACGGTTTTCGCCATATGTATTGTATGTATTCAGCCTTTTTTGACGTCCCACTGCTGGGCACGGGCCTCCCTTCAATACGAGGGGGATCAGGCCACAGTCCACCACGCTGGCCAAGTGCGGGTCGGCGTCCTTCACATGTCTTTCGAAAACTTGCTAGGTTATCTTAAACATGCAGGTTTCCGCATGATGTTTTCTAATTGCCGTAATCATGTTGAAAATTATTCACATATGAAAATATCAGTGGTGCAAGACTCTGAATTTGAACCCGCTTCACTTGGTTACCCAAGCGAGCGCGTCACCACTGGGCTACGACTGCCATAAGTATATACAAAAAAACACGTGTTTCAGAAATGAAATAAAGTTAACAATAGGTAAAATATACATTGAAAATGTAGGATGATATTAATGTTTTTAAATATTTTTAGCCGTCTTCTTTACAATGATTGGGACATAAGAGTTGCTCTAAAAGCATTTACAGCAGATTTGAAGAATAATAAGATTAATGATGATAAATTAATGCTGGATGAAGAAATGTCGGATATATCATCACTTTTAGATGATGAAGTGGATTAATAAAATTACTATTAGAAATAAAATATTTTTGTTTTTTTTTTTCATCTAATTAACTACTACTTATATATTTAAGAGTATTAATAGATATTCAAGAACAGTCCAGTATAGTGACTCTTAAAAAAAATTTAACTAGCCGAACCCACGGCTTCACTCGCGTGAAAACTACAAAAAAAATCTAAAGAGGTACATCCATTTCATACAAAGTTTCATCACTTATTTATCCTATGTCACTCTCCACCCCTCCACTCGAAAAATCACGCCAATCCATCACTCTGTTTTGACGTGAAAGAGGAACAAACAAACAAACACTTTTACATTAATAATATTGGTATGGATATGGAAATTCATATTACTCAATTATGATGGCATAGTAAAATGACTATTATTAATATCCATCCATGATCTATGGTGCGTGGCATACTGCAAAATATCGTCGTGCCGTGACATACACAATCACGGAAGGTAAAAAATTGTTTATTCTCTTCCGTGTAAACAGTACATGTACTCGAGAAGATTTCATCATGTGAACAAAATCTGATGGACTACTCAACTCGTGTGTATAAAAAGATAATACTCTGTGGTCGTATATAATTTGTGTATGACATTGACATATTATTATTTTTTGTCTGTTAATAACAATTAAATAACCTGAAAGTTACAACTTACAAATATGGAGGGTAGAAGTTCCATACTTATAAAATAAACTCCATTTCCAGGTTACCTACTATTTGGAAAAAACATTATAGAAGAATTTCAAACTAGGATTGTTTAATTTAAAATATCATACATAAGTCTGTATTCAAAATAAAGAAAGGATAGAAAGTAAATATAATGGCAAATAATTCTATGGGTCAAGCTCCTAATATGCCATCAATTGGTGCAATCAATTCACAAACTATGCAATACGTAAATAATCCTCTTCAAAGTCCTCAACTACAATCTGCTCCTATCCAAGGATCACCTTCACAACACAGTCCGATGGGCACACAACAAGTTGGTACTAAAGTTAATCAAGGTGGAGGTGATCAAACTACACAGGTATAGTTATTGAAATTTGAAATATTAAAAATAATCTTGAGAAAGCAGAAGTTATCATAGTAAGCAGTACATGGTATATCTACTTATTACAAAGTAAAAAATTGATTGTTTTTGTAAAATGCTTTCTAGTGTATACAATGAATTTTTGATTATTTTAATTATAGTAAATAAATTCGTTGAATGATGAGTCATTTTTTTTTTTAAGTTACTCAGTCGACCTCGACTTCAAGAACTAGTGAGAGAATTAGATCCCACAGTCCAGTTAGATGAAGAAGTGGAAGAAATGTTGTTACAATTAGCTGACGACTTTATAGATACAACGCTTGGTGCATCATGTTCTCTTGCCAAGCACCGACATGCCCCCAATGTGGAGCTAAAAGATGTTCAATTGCATTTAGGTAAGAGTCACATCATTAAATAATTGATTTATTTTTTCCAATACATCCAGATTAGCAATACAATATTAAAAATGATCTATTTTTATGTTAGCTTTTAACTATTTTATATAAGACTAGCGGCTCACCCTCGCTTTGCTCGGTTTCACCTCTAGGAAAACAAAATACAAACCTGTCCCTGAGGAACATTTTTCCGGCATAAAAAGTAGCCTATGTGTTATTCCAGACTATAATCAAACAGAGATACCTGTGCTAAATTTCACAATACAAAGAAAGAATAATAAACATCCATACATACTCACAAACTTTCACATTTATTATAATAATACAGACTTAATATTATCAACTTTGAAACATCACTCAGTGACACCTGTATTTATTATATATTTTTCAGTGTTCTCAGGAACCGATGTAATGAAATTATATTCAAAATATGCTATTTTTTTAAATTATTTTCTGTGAACAGGGCCATTCTATTATCCCTAGCACTTGGGTTGCTTCACCTTAAACTTTTTTATTTATAAAAGCCAAGCTCACCAAGCTAACTCAGTATTAAATCTCTTAAGGATTCAATTTTATGTATAGTTCTTAATTAGCAAAGAACGAAAAAAAAGTTTTCATTTTTTTTAATGTATTAATTATAAAAATTTAAGTAAAATAAAACAAAAATATGACAGAATTTTTAAAATACCTCAATAAATGAAAATGTTATAAAACTTTTACACTTTAAGAATAATTTCGTTATGTCACACCACCTGAACTACCGAAATTTAAATTAATTTCTCACTCATTGATAGATTTCAGAACTAGTAGACCAGAGTTTTTCACTGATTTATTAGTTTTGATCTATATTTTAATTACAATAAATATGATATTAATAACATAATGAAACTTCTCCATTGTAATTAGGTTGCTTGTAAAAAAAATCTTTTTATTTTAAAGTTGGTTATTACTTCCTAAGCATTATAATATATGAATTTATGTTACAGCAATCAGCATACATCACATCTTGAGTACTTGGGCTTCTTTTATCATTGATATTTTATATATTATTTATATATATTTTTATTACAGAACGACAATGGAATATGTGGATTCCTGGTTTTGGAAATGATGAACTGAGACCATATAAACGAGCCGCTGTAACTGAAGCTCACAAACAAAGGATGGCCCTCATAAGAAAAACTATTAAGAAATACTAAGTTTCTCTTTTGTTCTTTAGAATTAAGTTTTGTATTTAAATATTCATAATAAAACAGGAAATTTATATGGGATATCAATAAAAATCAAAAATCATTTTTAAAACACACTTTATTCAGTTATCTTTAAACAACATCACAAAATCATGTCAATAGAACTATTCAAATACAACACGACACAAGTACAATAAAATTAAGTATCCATCAAATCACATTTAAATTACTTATTTGTAAGATGTAAAATTTTAAATAAAATAAAGGAATAAAATACTGGTTGAAGAACCCAAAATCACAGTCAAGGCTTACCGTTGAATAATGCATAATATTCTGATCTTTTGGAATGTTAATATTTTTTTTAAACACCAATTCACATACATATCATAAAAATAAAATACACAAAGTATTGCTTAAAATTTGTTGCAACTTTAAATACTGACAGCAAAATTTAAATCTACGAAATTATAAAATTAACATTTTTAAGTAAGCCTAATTACTTACCCAAAGCAAATTGTCATGGCTACGCCATTATCTAGTATCTACTAAAATCTAAAATCTACACAATCGTCAATGAGTTATAATATTTTGTGATTATATATCAATTGATAAGTGCTATGGTTTAAAACCAGTGCATGGTGCAAGGCCCATACATGACACCTAAATATCTTTAAACACTCATAGACTCCTCTCAAATGACGAACACAGTTGCCCTTCATTTTTGACATTATAAGCAATATATTTTAATAGAATAGGCCGCAACTGAACTATACAAAACCACGCTTCTCTCCCCACATTTTGTTCTGTCTGCTCTGTAAAGGAAAGATAAAGATGAAAAACAATAAACTTAACAGGATGCAAGTTATTATAACATGCAAGAATGCTTAGTTACCTACTAGTATAATAACCTAATATTGGCATTTAAAATTATTATATATAAATCTCTTTAATTTTTTAGACCTTGGTTCAATGTTTTGCGTCGCAGTAGATTCGTGAACAAGTTAGAATTTTGCATATTTAACTATAAAAAATGATGATATATATTTATTATATTTACAAAAATGTTTTAAATTACAATAATTAGCAAATAATAAAAATTATAATAGAGAAAAAAATAAAAAACTCAGGTTCCACCGAGATTTGAACTCGGATCGCTGGATTCAAAGTCCAGAGTGCTAACCATTACACCATGGAACCGATATGGAGTTATTCCAAATTTTCTAAGTGTTTCGTTTTGTTGCTATAATCTTTCTTTTTCACTTTTCTTTATCTTTTTTTCTAGAAATATTTTGCACTGATTCGTATATAAATTTAATGATAATTTTCAAATGCAACAGATAACAATAATAATTGTTATCACTATTGTGGTTATATTAACTTAAATTTTATTATGATTTTACAATTGAAATTGATTTAATCACCAAAACATATTACAGGTGAAGATGATTTGAATGTTAAATAGTGATTAATATTATATATATATATATATATATATATATATATATATATATATATATATATATATATATATATATATATATATATATATATATATAAATTTTTTTGTCTGTTTGTTCTGGCTTATCTTCGAAACGGCTGCACTGATTTTAACGGGACTTTCACTGGCAGTTAGTTGATGTTATATGGAGAAACTTAAGCTACTTTTATTTTAGAAAAAGAATTAGGGTTCCGCTCATAAGAATTAAAACGTACTAAAGATTAAAAAATAATTACATCAAAGCGAGGGTGAGTAGCTAGTTAAATATAAAAAAAAAATACGTTGAGGCTACCTACCTCTCATGTATGGGTCATTGGGTTTGTTTTAATAAAAGTTAAGTACGTCTTAGTATGCGCTGGCAGATTCTTTATCAGCAGCAGGTATGTAGAGATGATCGGAGGGGTCTAATTTCTGCCAGTGAAGCAACTTCGATTTAATTTTCACTGGTTCCTGAAACAAAGATGTATTGTATGTTTAATTTTATTAATATAATGAATGCGATTACGTTTAAAAGAAAAGATCTACGTGATTTCTTGCATAAAGTACTTTACGAGCTGAGAAAGTTATAGGTTAGGAGTGGGTATTACGATAGTACGATTCCCATCGGATATTAGTCTATTACAAAACTTATATAAGTTACTTTAGGAATGTAATAAAAATATATAAAACATGTATATAATAAAAAAGCAACCTATCGTAAAGCTTTTTTAAAGTGACTGAAACGCAACACGGAGATCGCGAGTTCGATGACCGCATAAAATATAGGTATTATGTCGGTCTAATCTGATACGTACGATGAACTTGATATATTTAAATCCTCAATTTAGTTATCTCTTTAAAATATTTAATGAAAGGGGAATTTAAATAATATACGTGAGAAAACTTCACAGAGCTATTTAATGTTGCGCAAAACCAAACACGTAAAAAGTTATAAGGTAAAGCAAAGATAACATAATATTAAGGAAAAAAATAATATTTACTTGATTTTATTATTATGTACAATTTGCAGTATTACGATAGCCATTAAATTAAAGTACAAAGAGGATTTAAAAAAAATAAAAGCGACATTATAATACACTATGTAGAGAACAATAGGATATAAGATGGTTTAAAATATTTTGAATTAATAATTTCCTGAATCAAGTTTTGTTATTAAATTGGAATCATAATGTCTATCATTATAAAATCTCAAAACGAGTCACGATAGTTCAGAATGATCATGAGTTGATGACTTTGAATTTATGAGGAAAAATAAAATTTTAAGATTTTTTATTATATATATATATATATATATATATATATATATATATATATATATATATTATGTATATATAAATTAAATTCCTATTTATTATTAAGTTACAACCAAATAAGTTACGTTCATTTATGTGGAGAAACAACGCGGACGAGTACTTTATAAGATCAGAATAAACACAAAACAAGTACAAAGCCATACATATTTGCTTATGTTCTATGGTTTCGTAATCGTAACGTCTCGGGCTTTGTTGTGCGGCAGAAATTTACGGAAATATTGCTTCATGCTAATGTCTGAAGAATATAGGCCCATTGAACAAGGAATTATCCATAAGTCACTTAAAGTAGTGGTTTTCCGATTGCTACTGAAATTGTAGTCAAGTGATGTCATAAATTAGAAATTATAATATAAAATGCAATAGAAACCATTTTTTTTTAGATTAAAGCACAAATAGAATGCTATTCGTATCGTGATGAATATAATAAACGGTTCTTACGATAGCCTGTTATTTCATATATTTTGTTATAAATAAAATAAATATCTACCATTATAACGTCATATTATATACTAGCGACTTATTCTCGCTTCGCTCGGGTGCGTCCCAAGTTTTAAATAGATATTAATAGTTATTACGAGTGTGCTTTACGAGAAAGACTTATGATATTGCAGATTTTTCTATAGGCCTTAATAAGATTTAAGGCCTACAATTTTTTAGTGCATTGTTTTGATGTACATATCTTTACGGTTTTGCCAGCATTGGACATGTAAATTTCTAAGGACGATTCGATAGAATCAGTTATTATGTTTTCCCAAGAGAATGAAAGATTTTTCCTGTGTTCAAAATTATCCTAAACGTTGACCCGACTAACAAGTTATCACTACACACAATTTAATCAAAATCGGTCCAGTAATTTTTGCGCGAAAGGCGAACACACAAACAGACAAAATTTTTAATAATCATTGTTTTGGAGTCTATATTCTGTGCACAATACGTTACAGTCATTGTTTTAAAAAAAATATTTCGTGCAGGTTATAGGTACCTACAGATTTCTCTGTGTTACTGTTTTACTATATTTATAGATTTACTTATGTGTAATATATTAGCTAAAACTGTAGTAATAATTATACTATTTAGGGTCAAAAGTCATTTAAATAATAACCTTGTTATATATACGAGTATAATAATTATTTTTTATTACGATATAACCACGCGATGACGCGACATCCAGAGAGAGATAAACAACGTATTTTTGATAAAAACATAAATATTTACGCATACATTTATTGAAATTAATTCTCTTGATAGATCATCAAGGACCTTGACATACAATGATAAATTGTTATAAGTGCGCCATATTCTATGATCTAGTAATGTACGTATTAGTACCTATTGGTTATAACGATTAATATTACCTAATCGGAATACTGTTATTACCTACCTATGCGAAAGTTTGTGTTTATGTTTGTTACTTCTTCACGTTTCAATGGCTGGGTGGATTTGGATGAAATTTAGAAAACACTTAAATTATATCTTGAATGATCACCTAGTGTGCACACGTGCCACGAGTGAAGTAAGGATGAATCGCCAGTAAATATAATATTAAACTACTAGCGGCTCACCATCGCATGGCTTGGGTTCGCCTCTAGGAAAACAAAAACAAACCTATCCCACGGGAACTGTACATTTTTCCGGGATAAAAATTAGCCTATGTGTTATTGTAGACTATAATCTATCTCTGTGCAAAATTTCATACAGATCGATTTAGCCGTTCTGGCGTGAAAGAGTAACAAACATCCATACTCACAAACTTTCACATTTATAATATTAATAACACGGATTATCTGTTTTTATTTTGTTGCTTACGACTAGCCGTCCATATGTTGTCTTAAAATTAAATGATAGATTAATAATCTTGATATCGGGCCAAGCAATACTGGGCATCAATACCTCATTTAGTCCTCCAATCTAGAAACACATTTATTTGCCTGATCGTATCTTGAGTTTATTCAATGGCGTTTCGTTTCTGTTGCAGTAAACCACTTTAAATAACAATGAGCTGTTGATATATCAGAATGCATAATATCATGATTTACATTCAAGGATTTTACGTACCTATGAGTAATTTATCTGTACATATTATATAATATACTTTTACATTGTAATATATACTGGCAATACATATTGTTTACCAGACAACTTCGTCCGGTTATTTTTGACCGACTTCAAAAATGATGTACTCAATTCGTCTGTATTTTTGTGTGTATATTGTTATTATATTAGGTGATATTTTCGCCAATTGTGAACCGATTTTAAGACTTATTTTTACTATTTTTACATCAAAACAATCGAACTACTATTATAAATGCAAAAGTTTACGTGCGTATATATTTGTTACTCCTTTGATTTGGATGAGTACATACTAATATGTATATAGTCAATCAATCGTCTTACACTTTTCACTAACGAGATAGATAGATCTGGAGTAGCACACAGGCTACTGTTAGACACCACCCTATATACGAGAGAAAAGTGAGGATAAGTCGCTAGTTACCCATACAAATAAGTCAGTGATACTAATTTTCCGCAAGCCCTGAGAACTGAATTCAAGAAACTCTAAACCCGTGTTTTATATTGTGTATGTTTAATGTTTATAAAGTACCTACAGTAAAATTTCAAGTAAACGTCAAACAAAAATTATTTTAAAAATCTGTCGTCTCACATTTTTCACTATATATAAGTACAGGAATTCACTTTCAAGTTCAACGCTTTAATCTCCTGTGTGAGTAGATACGTAATAAATCATTCAGTCAGAACTTTGAACATGTATCTAAAATAAATATTTTGTATGAAAAAACAAAGATATAGTCTAAAACTAAGTGGATTTTTGATTTAGTAAAGATGATGGAGAACAAATAACGCATAATTTTGTTATAATCTATACTACATATATTATAAAGAGGTAAAGTTCGTGAATTGCGAGTTCGTGACGTTGTAGGGGGTAATCTCTGGATCTACTGAACCGATTTAGATGAAATTTGATAAGAAGATAGTTTGAGACCCTGGGAAGGACATAGGATACTTTTTATCCCGGAAATCATCCCTTAAGGGGGTGAAAGTGGGGATAAAAATTTGTATGGGAAATCAACCTAGGGACGAACCCGAGCGAAGCGAGAGTGAGTCGCTAGTCAATAATAATATTTAATCAATATAACTGTCGAATAATGTATCAAAAGTAACATTGGGAATAATTAAAAGCAGATGTCTCGAGAACCGAATACTTGCCAAATAGCCGCGGTAACTAATATATGATGAAAGCTAGTCGGGGACTTACAACAATGATATAAATAGCAAAAAATCACATTATAAAGGATGAAGTTATTATTCTAGTATTGCCAGGTAAATCATCAATCATAAAAGTGTTCTTTGAACGTGCAACTTATCTATTTCTTTGCTATATATAGCACCTTGATAAAATTTATATATACACATAAGTAAGATTTCCCGGCATAATATTTAGTTTTCAACTACGAAAATAATAATCCATCCTTTGTATTGCTCGGAAACCTTTTTAATTTTTAAACCGGTTTTGGTCATTGACTCCGAACCGAAAGGTGTTTCGGTTTAAGGTCGGATATATAGACCGGGAGAACGGTTTTTGACGAATTTAGGTTCCATGAACAAAATTAACCGGTTAAAATGAGTTTTCGTGTGTTTACATTTGGCACGTCTTTGCTCATGGTGAATGGCTTTGTAGAAGGATGCATGACGTTTCTTACTTTTGAATGAATTAACCGGTTTATGTCGGGATCAAAACTGAATTCTAACCTTTCTCTAAGAAAAACCGTCAACCGTTATTATTTCGGTTTACTAAGCCGTTCGCTTTCATTACCTGGTTAAAGAACGAAGAAAGATACATTACCGAAATAAGCCGTTTTTGTTTTAACCGGTTCCGAGCCCTGAACCTATTAAATAAAAAAAAAAGAATTGTAAACATAAATTCACAATTAGTGAATTTTTGGCGTGATATACCGACATACAAAAACATATGTACCTACAACCGAAATGAGACCTATTTGAATCACTTTGGACTGAATTATGTATAAAGTATATGAGTAATGATCATATACTCATTAGTGAAAGTTTCATTGAAATCAATTCAACCAAGATTCCGAAGATTAGAGTAGGTACTCGGAGAATAACAAACCTACAAAAAATATTTTTGATTGTTTACGATTTGGTCGTTCAAATTATATTAGATTGATACACAATTAGATACACATTTATTTTAACGCATAGACGTAGAACTTTAACTTCTTTTGAACAACACCAATATTTTCCATAAGTATTGTATAAGTTTCTATATAATAAGTTTGGTAAGTGTACATTCTATGAAAAAAAATCAATATATTATAATTGTACATAAAGTTGTAATAGGTGGCATTAGAGCTTTTGTAAAACACGCTATCGTTTGATTAAGACGTTTTATATAAGTAATGTTGGAGGATTTAAATTTTTAACAACAAACCGATCTCTGGAGTTTTATTCTAAGCCCAGAAGGAGCCCCATTCTCCCGTGAACAATATTGGATTGTACAAATATCTTTATATTTTTCTAATAATAATTGTATTAGAAACACACTTTTTACAATAATATATATTTTGTAGATAAAATATAAACAAAAACATTAAAAATGATTCACTTTACATTAGCTAAGTGAATAAAATAAACCTAATCAGATAAGCACAGCACTACAGCGAATTCCCGATAGCGTTCTCTTCTTTTACTTTATCGCTATCGAATGTTGATGTGGACGTAAAATACCAAGTGACCAAAATATTTAATTAAATTTTTAATATTATATTTGATTACGTTTTTTTTCTTTGCCTATAATGCTCTAGTAATATCTTGTAAACTTCAACTGCAACGTGACAATTAGGACACTGTAAAAATATGTATACATAATACATACATACATACTGTATGTTTATCTGATATCTTTTGTTTGTTTAAGTGTTCTATACCTATAAGTTTCATTATGCGCCGCTACTTTGACAAAAATAAAAACGAAATGACTAATGTAAGCTTTCATGGAAAAATAATAAAACCCCATTCTGTTTTCCTCTTTGAAAATTCTTTTACCTGAACGTGATTAGTCAACTGTAGCGTTGTTATTACCTACGAGATAATTTGACGAATAAGTATGTAAATTAATGAAGACTCCTATTAAATACATGAGCTATAAGTACTTATATAGTCCATAGATAAGCCAACAAGTAATTTCCCTTGAAGCTCGTGTTCTATATAAATGATTAAATATTTTAACAAGATAAAAACAGACGCAACAACATATTATAGATAAAATTGCACTTTTTTAATAAATTTTGGCTTTAGTTATAAAATAATTTCCATACATAATTATGTGAACCGGAAAATAATGAGTTCTAGATACACAATTCGACACGATTTGTATAGGGTAATATAATTGTATTTAAAACAACCTTTAAACGTACGAGCGCTTTAACTGCGTAAATTTTCATTTTTCTATTTATAAATTGTGATTATGAATAAACTAGCATTGCCAGCGGCTCCGCCCGCGTTCATATGACCAAAAAGCAAATACTTAGGTTTTACATATTAGTATACTCTTACAATGCACTTTTTGTAGTTTTTCTCAGAAATGAGATATTTTCCCGCGGTAAAAAGTATCCTATATGTTGACCCGGATAACCAGCTATCGCCATACCAAATTTCATCAAAATCTGTCCAGTGGTTTTCTCGTGATGCGGTAACAGACAGACAGACAGACAGACACAAAAATTCTAAAAACTATAGATTCGGACTCTATCGATAATAATGTCTATTTCAATTAAATTTTCCAAAAAATATTTAATGTACAGATTCGACTTAGTTACAATTTTATTTTATGTATAGAAGAAGATAATTTAAAAGAAACACCTGTATACTTTTATGTATAATTTTCCTTATGACTCATTAGACCTTGCTAAAATTTATATAAAAGTGAAGCTTTTGTAAATAACAATATTTGTAGTATTTAATATCTTTATATAATAAATAAAATATGAAATATATTTGTAAGAATTATTGAAAGAAAAAAATGAAATGAAAAAATATATATTAACCAAACGTGCATAAACTTATTAACAAAAAAAACTTATATTTTATTTGAACAGTTATTATACCGAACCAAACTAAATTTCCTCAACATCAGCTTTGTTGTCGAAACTTCCGCGAACGCGGATAATGATATTGCAAACATTTGTGTCATGAGGACACGGGGCCGGTAATTCAATACTATATATATATATATATATATATATATATATTACTAGCGTTATCCTCGGTTATCTTACTCTCGGGTGTGTTCCTAGGTGCCTAACAATGTATTATTCCAGGTATATCTGTTTACAATATTTGATTCCAATCCGTCCATCCGTTTAAGCGTGAAAGAGTAACATACATACATATCTATACATATAATAAAATTGTAACTAAGCCGAATTTGAACAATAAATATGTTTTGGAAAATCTTATTGAAATAAACATTATTATCGATACAGAGGCCGAATCTATAGTCTTTAGAATTTTTGTTTGTCTGTCTGTTACCGCATCACAAAAAAGCACTGGAGGGATTTTGATGAAATTTGGTATGGTAATAGCTGGTTATCCGGGTCAACATATAGGATACTTTTTACCGCGGGAAAATGTCTCTTTTCTCTCTCGTTTATAATATAAACCCATAAATAAATATAATATTATCAAAAAATCTGTACATGAAATATTTTTTAAAAACAATAACTCTTACATATTGGAGAATATAGACCCTAAATAATAGTTATTGGAATTTTTGTGTGTATGTCTGTTTGTCTGTATGTCTATGTTCGTTTCACGCAACATATATGTACTGAAAGGATTTTAAGTAAATTTTATGTAGTAATTTATTACTTAGGCCCAACTTTTAAGATACTTTTAAGTACAGGAAAATCTTTCATTCCCGTGGGAAAACATGAGAATTATTTTTGTCTAGTCATCCTTAGAAAAACATGGACCATGACTAACGCTGGCTAAGCTTTAAGAGATACATCAAAACAATGTACTAGAAAATTGAAGGTCTTAAAAAGGCCTACAGTAAAAATCCGCAATGGCATATTATGTCCATCTCCTAAGGCACACTCGCTATAACCATTTTTATTATCTATGCAAAATATATTAAGCGAGGGTAAGTCTCTAGGATTAAATAAATCTTAATTATTAGTACATATGATTAACTTTTCATAGATATCTATGTAGGATTATTTTGTAGTAAAAATGGAAAAATAAAATAATTGGTAGCATACATTTGAATGAAATCCGTTCATTTAACCACGAAAATGTTGTGTTTAATTTCTAAATTATCTATGAAGAAATAGTGAAGTATTTAAACAAAAATAAACACTCAATTTCCTGTAATCGGTTATAAATTCTATAAACATCAGTTCATGTACTGATATAGTTGATAACAAATCATAAATCAATATTTAGTTAGAAACTATCGCTAAGTACATGTAATACTTCATTAAACATTAAAAGGTATGCACTTTCGGATCAGATTAATTGTAACTTTTAATGGACATCAATTTCTTTTTAAAAATGTTATGAAATAGTAAAGTAATTAAAAATAAACAATGAAAAGTAAGTAAGGTAATGGCTGAAAAATTTAAATAGTGGATGCCAATTTGAAAGTCAACATAAAGAAAGAAAGTACTCTTAAAATAAAGCTTTATTTTATATTTCATGAAAAATGAAGTTTTACTTAAAAGTTTTACATTTTACTAGAAAGTATAAACTTTCTCTTTGACTGAACCCAGATCTTAATTACTTAAACAGAAATCTTAAATATGGTAGTCTAGGTTTTGTAATCTATATTCTATAATAGTAGTTGTTGTTGAATGTATCATATTATGTATTTTTATACCTACAAAGTCATTTCATTTCTATGCCACAGTGAACAATAGTGAAAAACCTTGTAGTATGTTTTTATTATTCATTGTGATAAAAATAAACACAATAAAACACTAACATTTTATAAAGTAACTAGCGACTCACCCTTTGACCTCAATTGAAACTCGACTCCCTAGGAACTTATACTTAAAAATAAACAAAAAATGGAGACATTATCATTTAATGTAACCTACCTTAGCAATTAGCTTTCCATCATCACCAATTAGATATTCTTCTAATCCAAAGACTAGAGGTGAAGCATTTCCAAGGTGGAAGATTCTTGATGAAGTGCCTTGATTTACTCTAAACTCAATTGTTTTTGCCATCAATACATTTGTAATCATATACACTGACTTTTTGCCCTTTAAAGCTAAAAGAAAAACACATCTATGAAATCTATACATATAATAAAATTGTAACTTAGCTGAATCTACCTATACATTAAATATTTTTTGGAAAATCTTATTGAAATGGACATTATTATCAACAAAGGCCATATCTATAGTATTTAGAATTTTCATCTGTTTGTTTGTAACCGCATCATGAAAAAACCACTGGAGGGATTTTGATGAAATTTGGTATGATGATAGCTGGTTATCCAGGTCAATTGGTTAACCTATACTATATAAATATATTTTATTAATTTAAGCACTACTACTACTAGTGAGTTTTAAAATATATAATAAAAAAACTATTAAACTCAAGAGTAGTATTTACTACAAAACAATTAGTTTTAAAAGTCTTAATTCCATTGAATATATCACGGTTATCACCTTTTAACAATATAAGCAAGTGGATTATGACATTATGCTAATATATGGTAATCATTGGAAGAGCAACAAGTATATATTAACAACATCCTTCCACAATATACATTTTCATAATAGTGTTCACATAATAAATATATTTAATTTGATTCATGTGGAAACATAGTATTTAAACTTAAATAATATTTTCTAATCATATTGAATATACATTATTTCTTTTTCCTTACCTTTATTGTTTTCCACATCCAAATAAATGTTGTTTACAAAGTCCTTTCCTTTAGGTATCGAACATCTACTAAAATTAACCATTATCACTCTTACTTTATTTTTAATTGATTCATCTTGTAATGTTATCTAGAATAATAAAAAAATAATTATTACATTTAATCATGCATTACCCTTAGACCGGGGCTCGTGGACAGTTCAAGGTCATGTTAAAAAGCTGGTAAGTACTTACGGACAGCAAGAAATAGCGTCTATTTGTAAAAACTGAAAACAACATACCTTAACACTTTCATGAGGAAACTTAAAATCTTTCTCATGAAAGTCACCCTGTTCCAGCAGGTCGACGTATTCTGGATTAGATTTCTGCTTATTTATATTCTTTTTCAGTTCTCCAAGAGGTGTAAACATTTTACCGTTTATTTCTTTTTCGTTGGGCACAAAAAGCGATGTAATATTATAGAGATCGGCTTCAGTAATATGCGGAATACAAACTAGCTGGCTGCTACCAATTTCAATCTCGATTTCGTCTCTGATAAATGGCCAAGCATCTTCGAGTTTTAGTGATTTTAAATTTTCCAAACTCACATCTTTTCGAATCTCATGAGAATACAGAGATTTTACCACAACTTTAAGTTTTTTCGGCATTTTAATGTATTATTATGAACCACAGGAAATATTTTATTGAACGTACTACTCGCTTTACAGTTAATAGTTGACTAACATTTCTTAATGGGCAATGTTAAATGTGGTGTGAGTAGGGTAGCTATCGATTTCATTAAGCGCGAAAGAGATGGCGCTAACTGCAAAGTGTTCTTATATTGCAATTTAAATTTCCAATTTCTCTTAAGTCAGCCACTTTGATCGTAAATTCTTTGCTCTTTATTTCTTAATTGTCATTTTACCTCAGAGTACAGTGTTATATTTTTCAATACTAAAAATATAATAGTTTAATCATTTCTTTATTTATCTGTCATAACTTATAGTTTGTACACAGTCTTTATAAGAAAAAATAATAAGTGAAGAGGTGTCATAGTGTATAATTGCACCATTAGTAATCATTACATATCTTTTTCATATTTTATGCAATAATCATAAAAATGACTCAATTTAGGGAGGTACGATAAACTGACAACATTTAGTAACATTACGTCACGCAAGGATCACGAATGTTTCACGCGCTCGGCGTCTGGGTGTTGCATGTCCAAGTTTTTTGTATAATGCCACCTGAAGCGTTATTTTAGAACTCCACTCTCCAGTAACATAATATACAACTACGTTTTTTTATGTTCATGAATTTGCGTCATATACTAACGTGTCCCAGACATGATCATCACGCTAACCCCCCACCCCCAGCATAATTCATATATAGTTTACATTTATGTTTATTTGAATCTGTTATCTGACTAGAACAATGTTTGAACCATTATTCTCGTTATTATTTTTTTGGCATTTTATAATACTTGTATTTCAAAGGATACATAATGAAATAAAAACGTTAAGTCAATAAATATATTTTAAAGCTATTAGACAAAAAAAATATTTAATATTACATGATTTCTAGATTCTATTAAATACAGGAGAGTTATCTGATTTTAACAAATATGTGAATGGAATGTTATAATAGTGAATCAACTAGAAAATTGTCAATAATTGGTCTTGAATATTTATTTCTTATTTTTAAGATCTATGCATTGAACAAGGTATTTCACATTTAAGCATGGTCACAAGTAAGACTAAAAAATTAATACAAAATAGTTATATAATAATATAAATTGTGTTATATTTTAACAATTACCCACCCTATCTGTTACAAACACCATAATTGTGAAATAGAATATTAAAACTGCAAAGCTTTATTCTGAGCACACACATTATATTTGCTTTTGTAATAGCAGCAGTTATTAAGCTGGTGAGTGCCAAGATAAAAAATCAGAAAAAAAAAACTGAAAATATGTCTCACATTTTTTGTATCTAAAAATATTAAAACTTTTTATTTTAGTCAAAAGAAACTTTTGAGTGAATCATTATTATAAAAAATTATTAATCCCTCAGCAACTGTGGACATGCTGGCTTTACAGTTAACAATAGATTTTTAGAAATTTAATTTCTTAGAAATTTACCTGGAGATGTTAAAGTAAAAATAATATAAGTTTATTTTTTTAGATTAAACCAAAAAGATAATGAGATTCCACAAGTCATTCATTTCAAGCATTTTCTTCTCAGTCTTCCTAAATAACAAGGCAATTAAGGTATTGCACACTTTACTTCTTATGCACATTAGGTGTGGTAGACTGAAAAACTGATGATGCCGACATTAAATTTTCTATGTATTGGCCCAAGACCTGGTTTTCTGAGCGTAACTTTAAATTTTCTTCTTTCACTGAATCCACTCTTTGGGACAAATCTGAAATTAATATAATGCAAATATCATATGACGATGGCAGGAAACATTATATATGTAACAAATACACTAAAACAACATAACACAAAATAAATTAAACAATGATTTAATAGTTACCATCCAAAGTATTTTGTAGTTCTAAAACCTGGGATATCAAGCGCGCTTTTTCTTCCTGTTCATCGATGCCGGAATCTGGTTCAAAACTGGCAGGTCCATTTAATCCAGGGCTTGAAGAACCTCCTGTATAGGAACTTGGAAGAGAATCCATCGACCTTCCATGGTCCAAACGATTATCTACATCATCAGTTATTATAACTTGTGGATCATCATCAGCCAGAGGGATATTATCATCGTTACATTTCTGTATTAAGGAGGACATGTTTTATTAAGTTTTGGGCAGAAATAATATTGAGGTCACACTTTTAATCAATAATGTGTTTATAAATTTGACAGACGTCAAATAGTGCAAAATGTACACATTTTAAATAATTTGACTCTATTATATTCGGTACCCTATCTTTGGTTTCCCTTCAAAACGTATATTCGGTACCTATTTCAAGTTCATTTTATAAATAAAATGATATAATATTTTTTTTTCAATTCCTTTCAATGCTCAAATAAATGGTTATATCCGTTGAAAAAAATTGAAATAGGTACCATAAAGAGATGTACAGTTTTGAGCTTATGTAAGTCTATGTATAAGGAAATATATTACTTTAAATATGTTGGATTTATATATTATGTTTACATGGCTGGTTGCCTTTTAATTAATTATAAATCTATAAAATACATCTTAACATTAAAAATATCTTATTCGAAACGAGCAGCTTACTCCGTAGATGCAAATTGCAAAGTATCTATATAACTCTTAACTTCTAAGCAGCCCCGACCGAGTTCCATACAGGCGCATATTCATAAAACCGCAGGCGAATAAGACGAAGCGGGGGCCGGGGGGGTCGAGATAGTCAAAGAAATATTTTTCCCCATTTACCATTACAAATTAAGAAATAGCTACATGGAATATGTTAATTAATATTTTATTATATTATAAAATATACTTAAGTTAAATATGCTTAAAATGTTTTTTTTTATAAATCATATGTGCTATATATTGATTTATATAATTATATTCTAAATGATTTTAACTATTATCGAATATCTTATATTTTAATTATATTTCATATCAAACATAAAATATCTATTAACATAAGTTTTTATGTTATAAAAAATTGATTTATATTTTAGAGCTGTGTCATGATATTTGCTTTAATATGGGGATAGTTATGGCATAAATGGCAAGTCAAAATATGCTGTCACTTTCACGGCTATTGTATTTCTTTTGAGTCGCCACGCATCTCTTTCTAAGGGTATGACGTCATATGCGAATCTGGGAGAATTTAGTTCGTAGTGATGTAAAAATCGGTATTCATTACGATTACGGTTAAGTAGGGATGTACTTTATCGTAATGTTATCGGTATTCAACAACTGTTATCGGTTTTATAGTAAGGTTTTCATTTTAATGATATTAATTATAATTAGAAATAAAATACAAAGATAGGTTTCTCGTTTTTTTATTTTACTATTTTAATGCTACCAATAGTTCGGAAAAATGCCTCAGACCTGAGAAGAACTAGCAAGGACTGAGGTCCTTAACGGGGTAACCTCTTTTTTCTTAACATTTATTTTCTTAACATTTATTTATATTGTTATTACAATAAAAGGACATTTTTAAAGAATTTTATCAATTGAATACAAAATACAAAAAATATAAATTAGTACAACGATTTGGTATAAAAGATTACAATGCAATAAAATTAGAAGTAACATAGAACAATAGTTTTTGTTAATAACAATATCATATTAAGCGAGTAGTAGGTTTAATTGTTGGTATAAATTAAAATCTAGCTTTTGTTTGAAGTTTTAGCTCTAGAGCCACCTTCATATATATAGTTTATAATATGCGAAGATTCGAGATTAGCGCATTTGAAAAAACAAACATTTTAGTCTTACATACATTTAAAAAAAAATGCAAATTTCAGTAAAAAATGAATAATAAAATTAATTGTCTTAAAGGCTTAAGAAATTTAACATCAAAATGTACATAGTAATAGTAAAAATTTGGTGTAAAAAGAAATAACAGCTAAACATACTCTAAAATAAAATGTCTAAATACATAGTTGTATCAAATGTAACAATTATAATTAATATATTAAAATTATATACTGCTATAGTAGTATATTTTAAGAAATTATAATATTATTTCACAGAAATCAAATGAAATATTCATACATTATTTTTATACTTAATAGAAACATAATGAAAATGGAAAATTCTAAGTGATTATCTTTTAAATAACCAAGAAATGAAACAAACAAGAGTAATAAATATTAAAAGTTAATTAATGAATAAATATTGGAAAATCATTCACTACTCTGAAGACTAGATGAGTTCAACCATAGCTAGGCTCTTCTGAAACTTTCATATTAAGCAAATTTTCTATTTCCAGACCCTTTTTTCTCGAATCCACTTTATGCATTCTTCAATTAAAATTTATACACCATTGTCTAACTTTTATACATATCATAAATAATGAGAATGCTCTTTAAAATATTTCTTTATGATCTACACAAGTGTACCAAGAGGTATCAAGTTTTTCAAATACTTTTATTAAATCGGGAAATATGTAAACTTTACAAATCTTTGGTAATTGTCTTTCAATTATGTAAATTGCATACCATACTAGAGATGACAGATTCTTAGAAGGATAATGTATTTTATTATTAATGAATAAAATAATCTCAGTTGTGAATAAGCCATTCTCAATATTTACATTTAATGTATTACAATAATTGTGTTCTTCCTGGAAACTAAAAGCCTTTATCAGGAGACTTATAGATGCTGAAACACTTCGACTAAACACCTGAGCAGCATATACTTGACCTGTAAATATATTATTATAATAAATTAATGTAATACAACAAATGCAATAGTCAATTAATTTATAAGTATAGTATAATTACTAATAACTATTATAGATGAATAGTAGCTTATGTACTTATAGTAAGTTTATAATTATTAGGGTCTAGGTAGATAAGCCAATTAGGCCCTTAACATTATACAATAGATAGGCTATAGAGTTGATAAATTGTTTTTAATGGAGTATTACTGGATTAGAATAGTATAATAATATCAATAACTTCAAGAAGTTTGTTCTTAAAAACAATTTTATGTTAAAGATAAGATAATATCCAAGATCTAAAGTAATATATACCTTAATTTATTAAACTTAACAATATAGTTACTTTCATCATAACAAAAGAGTTTGAATTAATATACTTGTCAGTAAGTTTTTTTGCCTTGCAGCACCTTTATGGTCATCTACTTTATACAACATATGAACATAATCCCATTGAGCACGCTGACTGCCAAGGAGCAAATTCTTTTTCTTAAAATTATTACTGAAACATTTAAGTAAATGAGGTACATCATACTTATGATAGATTTTGTTCCGATTAACTTCATAAAGATAGCACTTGATGCATTATTGACACAACGAAGTATATTTACCTTAGTATCAGAAATTAATGAATTTATTGCAGCTACATTGGCAGAACCCTGGTCAGATAGAGTTACTCTAGAATAAACACTGTTTATAAGAATTTCTATAAGTATACGTTATAAAATCGAAGTGCATCTTTATAAGGCATTCTATGGCATGAAAAACCTTCTTTTCCTCTCTGACAATTTGGAATATTACAATGCTTTCCCATGTTTACACAACATTAATAAAAAAACCAAACAAAGGAAGAGAAACACTAATGAAGAAATCACTAAATTTTGTATCCAAGCACAAATCTTAACTATATCACTGCTCTACTTAATCAACACTTATCCACATTCATCAATACTAATCTAAAAATTGATCAAATGTAAATTTAAAGTGTAAAATAATATAAAAACGGCAATCCCTCACATCCTAGTCCCCAGGGATGAGTAATAACAACGGTTAAAACTTGAAAATTTCAAAAATGACAAAATGTTGCAGTGACGTCACAGCAGTGACGTAGATAACTGCGACAGAAATAGGTTGTTGTCCCGCTCGTTGTCGCCAAATGTAGAGATAGCATGCTAATATTTGTTATTATAAAAGGTGATTTAAAAACAAATTAGAACTTTATTTTAATAATAAGTATTATCCTGAGGCCTGATTTCTGTATTTAGACATGTTATATTAGATTTTTTGAAATTTTATGACTTAATACAAAAATACATATATTAAGAGTAATGAGAAATCGTGAAAAGCAGTTTTGCAAACGAGGCTAATTACTATCTAATATATACACATAACATATCAGAACCAAATAAAAAAAAATATAAATAAGATAAATTACATTAAACTAAAAAAAAAAAAAACCTTAAGTATATATACATAATGTAATAACTAAAAAATATTATTAAAAGGAGTCCCTTTAGGCAAGGTTCCGAAGATACTGGCAGCGTTCCCCCTTTGAATGGCTAGACTAATTCTTTGTCCGAAGTAGCTGCCAGCTCTTCGGTCTCCTGTGACGTCGAATAACCTTTTTGCTATTTCCTTAAAAAGTCTTATAGCGCTAGGACCCCACGGACCGAGGGTCTCGACACCGAAAGGAACAAAATCATATTCAGAACCTAGATCCCTGTATTTGTAAGCTTTGGTTTTTTCAGCCGCTTCACAAGCCGCACCAGCTCTGTTGTTGGTTCCATGAAGATGGGAAGGGGCGAGCGTGTCTGAACAGGTTGCATCCCATACCAGCACCCGGCCCATCTTCCATGGAATTAAACTCATACCATCCGGTCTCTTGCCATCGTCTCTTGCAATACCAGTCGGCTCAAGAAGACTTGGCACGTTGATGGTGGCAAGGGACTAATTACAAAGATTAATTACTAATTACTAATTACTAATTACTAATTACTAATTACTAATTACAACTAATTACCAAGCAAATGAAAGGGATATATAGATTCACCAAGAGCTTGTATGAAACAAATTCATCTATTTTATTTGTCATCCATGCTTCTAAGCATGGGCTGTCTGACATCTTTGATTTCTATCACTTTGACACTTTACTATAAGTCCTTCTAAAATGACTTAAAAGTAGGGATTAACTTGGAGAGAAAGAAATCAATTACTATATAATCGATTTTTCTCTCTTTAAAATAAATTGGTTTGTAATAAATTTATTATCTAAAAATAATTGATTTCATTGAACTATTTGAAAACTTGGATTTTTTTCTACATAATAATAATATTACCATGTCGATAACTAAAACAACAATCAGTTGGATTTCAAACTGAAAAAACGCCAAGTTTTTTCAACTTAAATAATGAGGAAACTGAATAAAATGATTGCTGCTAATTTTTAGTACTATTTAACATTTTATTGAAATGTATATAAAAGAAAACAATATAATGTGTACTTTGGCTACATTGGTTTAATCCAACCACGCATATCTTATCTTTTTTCTTTTAAAAAGAAGAGAGTAAGTAATATAATCGATTCATTAAAAATCGGTTTTTAATATTTAGTAAATCGATTATTAAAATCGATTATAAGAAAACTAACCGATTAATATAAAAATCGATTATATTTTGACATCCCTGCTTACAAGTTAAAATTTAAATGTCAAACGTCATGAGATAAAAATGTTTTTACTGAATTGATTTCTTTTTATGAATAACCTGTATATTTTCATATTAAAAGATTTACTTATAAAAGTGAAACTTCATAAAACACAAAATGTCATTAGTGATGCGCAAATCAGCTCTTGATATATTTAGTGCAACTAAATGGGTTGTCACGAGAGGTTAGTATTAATTTTAAATTATAAATATTATAACTATCGAGTGAATTTACGGTAATAATATGTGCCTTATTGCAGACTATCGATTATTATCATCTTTACCTGAGAAAGCAGAATTGCCCGCTGATGTTGAGAAAGAAAGAATTTCAGGACGCAGACCACGGTCACATAATCCGATCTTAGAGTATCGACATGTTTATCCAGAATTCCTTCCAGATCCCAATCCGAAATGGAGAAACAGCCTTCGTGAAAAGTTGGAAAGAGCAGACATGTTGAAAAGACGAAACCAAATTGATATACCAGAATTTTATGTTGGTTAGTAAATAAGTATTCCTTCACTTTTTTCTATTAACTGATAAAATTTTAAATTCTATAATTATATTTAAATTTATTACAATAAAATTGATATAAGTAAGTGAATTTATGTGAAACTTTATTTCAACTTTAATAGTCAAAAACTTATATCAAAGATATTGTAAAACACTTAAAATGTAAATATTTCAATGTTTTTTGAAGGTTCTATCTTAGCAGTTACAATATCAGATCCACATGCTCAAGGCAAAACTAATAGATTTGTTGGTATTTGTATTGAGAGAAAAGGCTGTGGCTTAAGAGCTGAGTTTACATTAAGAAATGTTATTGATCATCAAGGAATAGAGGTAACTTATTGACTACAAACATTTTATAGCAATATTTCTCATCTGAATCTGATGTAAATAAAAAATATTTTTAATTAGTTTAGATGACAATAATTTTTTAATAATAAAATTATAAGTATAATATGTATCTATGATAAATTTCAGATTCGTTATGACCTATATGATCCCACAATACAAAATATACAAGTGCTTCGTTTGGAAAAACGTCTTGATGATAAATTATTATACTTAAGAGATGCATTGCCTGAATACTGCACATTTTCTTTAGATATGGATCCTGAAATATTGCCCGAAGGAACACCAGTACCTATCAATCCAGTCCAGGTACCTATTTATTTTTAATGTAATATCTAGTATGGTACATGTAAGTCATCCATATGATATATAAACACCAATTTTATGGTGGACAAAAAGCTTTTAAATTAGGCATTTATAACTTATAAGCAAATTAAAATATGCTAAAATTTCACTAATTTAATAATATTACTATATTTACTACAAACTCTGTAAATTCATAACAATATGCATATATTTTGAATTAGGTAAAACTAAAACCAAGGCCTTGGTTAGAAAGATGGGAAAGACAGGAATTGAAAGGAATATCAAATATTGAAGAACATTTGAAGGAAAAAGATAGAGTCCGAAGAGAATTAAGAAAAACACCTTGGGAGAAATTTGATTTAATGAAACAATACAGGTGAAAGCAAGCTAAATGCATTTTTTTTATATTTGCATTATGTATGTAAATGTAGAATATAAATAATACTTACTCATCCCGTAACATCAATTTGTTTATTTTTGTGTTTTAGAAAAACCATACCAGTTGAAGATCAGTCTGAAATCTGGAGTGAAGTCTACAATCAGTTGCAACAAATGAGGGTTTCCCGTAAAAAAATGTCTAGAAAACGCACATTTACTACTCCGAAGCCTCAACTTGGATAGAATAATTGATAGTTATTTTAAGAAAAAATAAAGTAGTTAAAAAAATAAATGAAGTTCTTATTATGAAACTACAAGATTATGATCATAATATTAAACGATAACACAATTTCTAAATGATCTATCGAATCGAAAATCAAAAGGTCAAAAAAAAGATTTTTTGGCCTCACATAATAATAAAAATAACAAAATGGTTGAATCCATTTTACTAATATTCAGCCGATTGTGTGCTTGTATGTTTGTGTGAGTGTGTGTCTGTGTACGATGTGTGTCGTGTTTGGTACTAGGGAAAATTTTCGAAACTGATGTTTTGACTTATATGTAACGACAAAGAAGATGTAGGAAGTTAATTAGGAAATTGATTAGACATAGCCAGGTAGTTTTCTCTGTCTACGGATTTAGACCTCCAGAATAACATACATCATACTAAATCCTAAAGGCTAATGCGACAACTGTGCGGAAGTAAGACGGCAATTAACGACTTTTTCATTTTTTTTTAGTTATTCACCTGTTGTTTCGTAATTCACACTCTTTTATGTATTTTGAATGTATGAGAAAATACAAATTAAAAATTTAGTTATACATATAAACAGCAAAGGACACTTTAAAACAAAAGTCATATTGTATGGCACTGCTTAACTTTCTAAAATGCACTGTAGAATTTGCTTTAATTATAATTTACTAAAAATGTATGTATTAAAAACAAAAAAGTATAAAAAACATATCTGTTTTCGTATAACTAAGAGTTTAAAATACATAGATCTTTAAATTAAAACTGCTTTCTAAAAAGAAGCATGGAAAACTTTGCATATTAATAAAAATAAAATCCATACTAATATAATTAACATGAAAGTGTGTTTGTTTGTCCTTTTTTCACGTCGAAACAGAGTGACAGATTGGCGTGATTTCTTGTGTGGAGATGGTTGGAAAGCTGGTAAGTGATATAGGCTAGTTTTAACCGCAAGAGATTATCTCATTCCCACGGGAAAACACGTTATAATACAGCCCAAAAAATTATAATCAGAATTATTTGAAACTTGGTATTAATGCTCTTCCATACAATTAAATAAACATGTGTCTTAGCATTTTTCGAAATTTATCCCATAATTATTTATAACTAGCAGAACCGCGTTAAAAGTACAAAAGAAAACTAAAAAGATAGGTTTCATACAAACTTTCATCCCCTACTTTACTCTCTTATGGGATGAATTTCTAAAAATGCTAAATGCTAAGTTTCAAAGTAATTCTGATCATATTTCTTTTTCGGTAGTGACCCTACTTTCTGTGCCAGCGGTCGCGGGTTCGAGTCCCGCTGGGGGCATTCATTTGTTTGATGACGAATGTTTGTACTCCAGTCATGGGTGTTTATACTTATAATATGTATGTATTTAAAGTTATATATGTGTAGTGTATCAACTATCTGGTATCCATAACACAAGCCTCGTAGCTTACCATGGAACTAGATGGCGCTGTGTGTTAATGTCCCAACGTATTTAATTTATGGGGCATTTCACATGAAGTGGATGGACAACGAAAAAAAATCGATAAAATATAATGTTTTATTTTGATCCTCCTTTCATACACATATTTTTGTTCAAAATAATGCATTTTATTTTAAACTATTAACTAAGATATGAAATAATCTTACAATGACACAAAATAGATAGAGAAATAAAACATGATCAATATTTAAATATTATTGAAATATAATCAACGTTATAATGTCTTCACATTAACCAGCCGGCTTTAACAAGCGCCAAGTACCTCGCTCAGTGCTCCTAAACTAATAAAGATCATATCCTGTAATTTTTATGTTAAAATTAATATATATTAAGCTTACTTTTGCAGCAAAAATACTAAAAATTAAAAATGAACATTACATTTATTGTTTTATTTCTAACTAGCCATTGCCCGTGGCTCCACCCGCTTTCAGATGACCAAAAACCAAATTCTTAGGTTTTACATATTAGTATACTCTTAAAATGCAGTTTTTATATTTTTTATCAGAAATAAGATATTTTCTTGCGGTAAAAAGTATTCTATATGTTGACCCGGATAACCAGCTACCATCATACCAAATTTTATCAAAATCTGTCAGTGGTTTTCTCGTGATACGGTAACAGACAGACAGACAGACAAAAATTCTAAAAACTATAGATTCGGACTCTGTATCGATAATAATGTTTATTTCAGTAAGATTTTCCAAAAAATATTTAATGTACAGATTCGGCTTAGTTACAATTTTATTATATGTATAGATTAGGTACTTGAATATGAAACAAGAATTCAATAAAACCCTTTCTTCAATTTGATCAATTCTTAGGAATCCTATAACTTGACAACTAAACCTCAAATAAAAAATATTATGTGTACATGTTCATACATCCTAGATCTACAAATATGCCTATTAAGAACAAATTTCAGAACCTCACTTTTTTTCGTTGTCCGCTTTACGTGAAATGCCCCATAACGTGTTTTCCCGTGAGAAGGAGTTAATCTCCCGGACTAAAAGTAGCCTATGTCACTCTCCAGTCCTCCAACTATCTTTTATATATGTAGCAATATATACTCTATGAGCTATCTCCACACAGAAAATTACGACAGTCCGTCACTTTGTTTAGGCGTGAATGAAGGACAAACAAACACACTTTTACATTTATAATAATATTAGTATGGATATAATATAGGTCTTTACCTCGGTCAAAAATAAAAATGTAACTTTTTATTTCATATTTTAAATCTGTTTTTGTTTATAGGGTTTCTACAATTTTGTAGCAGCTATGCAACCACAGAGTACATTGGTATATACTAGGAATGCAACTCAAATTTGCTTGCTAGATTAAATTTTATTGGTCAGATTTTAGTTTAATTTCATTTGTTGATACAAATACAATACAAATCCATAGACAATTTTATATACTATGCAGATTGCAGAGGCACAGCCCTATTAGATTTACTCTTTACACAGCACGATTTGATAACAATGTCAAAATGTTAATTTTTATTCAATTAAATTTTATAAAGTATTATTTTTAAATATTTTTTACTAAAAAAATACATAAATCTTTTTATTTAATTCTAACAACTATATTCTTTCTTATTGTAATATAATATGTAAAAAGTGTTTGTTAAATCGTATCGTTGTCGTTACCCTTTATATAAAGCAGTCGTAAAAGTGCAATCTATGCGTGCGGTACGAGCGGTTTGCAAATTAAATAGGTAGTAGTTTCATTTCTACAAGAAAATTAAAATATATTTACGGAATTAATTTTTGTCTAAACTCTAAAGGCTGAATTAAGTATCTCCGATGAAGTGTATGATGTGTTAAGTTAACAGTGCTTAAATTTATCAATGTATAATTTTCGTGTTGGAATTTGTGTTGCATTGCTACACGGTACACCTGTCGCCGGGTAAGTACTTGTTTTATTGCAGTTTTGACAATTAAAGAACTAACATTTAATTTTATTACAGTCTTATGATAGACGATAGCTATTTATAAAATAGTTGTTAAACCCTATCAACTTAAAATTTAACGCAATAACATAAATTATTGTTTACATTCGAAATTTCAAGATGCATTTAGTTCAACCTTGATTTATCGATTTGCGTGCATACAATTGAATATCAAGTACAGTTTTATTTCTGCCGTCTTTGTTTATTTAATTCTTTATGCTATGTAAACAAAAAGTAACGAAAGTAGTTATGTTAAATGATAAACTTTTTTATTTAGGTACTTTCCTTTTATAATTGTGAAGTTTCTCAATTTACTTCAACAATCAAAATTGGACTAGATTTATCTATAAAATGATTATTTTATAGGAAAGTTAAATATTTTAAAATGATGAGGTCATCAACCATAAATAAGGTATATTTATAAGAATCTTTAATTCTTTGTAAACTTGACAGTATTCTTATAATAAACTAGGGACTCACCCTAGATTTGCTTGGGTTTGTCCCTATGTATTTTTTAACTGTTAATGATTCCCATGCAAAATAAACAGTTCTGAACTTTTCAATTTTTCAGCTGTTCTTTTGGATTTATCTATTTTTTTTTATATTTAAACCACCCCTGAAATACCCCCAACAAAACGAAAAAATTGGTCCAGCCATTTTTGAGTTTTAGCAATGATTTTTATATATGTATATAGATTTCAAGTCATTTGCAGTAAAGGTTGGAAACTAGAATAGATGATAAGAAAAAAACTATCATATACACAAAGACGGCATATATTTTTATTATAGAACTGAGATTAGTAGTGATTATTTTATTACATATTTACTTTTTGTTATAAATTTTGTGTAGCAAATCCAAGTAGCCATCACCTGAATGTTCTGAAAATTCAAAATACACATGTCATGGATTAATCTCAAACTAATTTCACAATAGTTTATTTCATCAAATCATTGAATAAACTATTTATTTTATTGATATAGGTACTGTGTATGTTGTATCTTTATATCTTCATATTTTACCTGATATTTGTTTGATATGTGATTTTTTTTACTTTCAATATTACCTATATTTTTGTTTGCCTGTTTATAACATAGGCTATATTATAGAGATTTAGTCTTAAGGTGTAATGACTCTGAAGCAATTTTCATAACAATCTCCAGGGTTGTTGTCACTTGAGTCTTTAAATCTGTATAATAACATTCAAATGTTTGAAATAATCTGTAACATTAATAAATTCCAAAAGAATGTAATCTTATTGTAATAACTTTGTTAATTTAAAATAATTAAAAAAAATTGTGTTGTACTCTTGCTCTTACATGCAAAATTTTCTAGCATAATATCATCAACCAGCAATATAAAAAGAGGTGGTGCATGAGTCAAGTTGTATATACCTAATTTAAAATTTATAAAGTGCAATACTGAAGTACACTCGTAGGAAATTTATTTAGGTGTTTGTATATTCATGTAGATGTATGTATGTGTTGAATATATGTATTATATGAATGTTCTGAGTATGTATGAACGAAGCCAGAGCATGTCGGGAATATGTTTTACTTATGTTACCTTTTATATCATTATTTTTAACATTTGCACATTAAAGCAGTAAATGAAAAAATAAATGCTTGAAGAAGGGAATAAATTAGTCTTAATTAAAAAGAATGAATTTTGTATGAATTTTGTATGAATTAGTTCATAAAGTATGAATTTTGTATAGAATTTGATATTGTCGTATTTATTTAGAAAACTATTTACTTTGCTAGAAATTATCAAAAGCCTATTATAATGTATTTAACTGCTAAAAATAACCCCCCTTTTTGAACGTTCATATCAGATGAAAATAAATCCATGAGAATGTGGTCGATAACTGATATAATATTCGTGTTAACACTTCGTTGTTTTAATTCCCTTGAGAAATTAAAGGTTCTTACGTCCATATAAGTTATAAATTGATTTGAATTAAGTGCATTCTACATAATGTAAGTTGAAATATTTTATAACAGGAAATGAACGCGGGAATTGAGTGTGAATAATTTGCGAACTACAATATTTCATTTGTTTATTTCAATTTATTATATAAAGATTTCAATGTAAAATCATTTGGAAATATGCAAAAATAACAAATAATATATTACTAAGACAAGATGTCATGGTTGAGCAATTCATTCTTTATTAAGCCGCGTTGACACGCTCAAAGTCTGCTTTGACAAAAAGCTTGGAAACGAAGTTCTCTTTAGGCTTTAGCCCACTCTTATTTTGTACTGCGGTGAAAAATATTCATTTGATACATTGATTTATAAATTTATTTACATCAATGATTTAATAGTAAGTAAACTAATTATTTTCGAAAATTTAGTTACAGTATTTTTTGTCAAAAAAAAAACTATTTTCATACGCTTACATGAATAACTCTGGCTAAACCTTAGAGGTACATCAAAACAATGTTACGAGTACTAGAAAATTGTAAGTCCTAAAGTGTATTTCCTAAAGTACACTCAGAATAACCATTTTTATCTCTTTTAAACCTATCTAGAGACGCACGCGAGCGAAAAGCAGGGTCAGTCGTTAGTATTAGACAAAATACTTAATATTTTTCTCAATCCTATGAAATTGTAACGAAAAACATCTCTTTGACTTGACGCTGCCGTATTAACTTTATAATCATAATATAAGTCAGCAAGTGTGTAATATAATGATACAATATTTATACAAAACATTTATACCATAAAAATCTTTCCCAAAATATTTATCTTGTGTGCTGAAGCTATCAACACGTGCTTTATCTAGCTTTCGAAACCGGATGACAATAAAACAAACGCGTTAAAATGGTGTTAGCGAGCACCTAAAACCGTTTTAGTTCAGTATTATTGTTGAATAATAAATGGACGCCGTGACAACGTCACGTATTCTATGTCCATGTGAAATTGTTGTTGATTTTGGCTGTATATTTATAGGTTTGCTTACAGAAATCACCTAAGCACTTTAAAAGAAACAGTAATTCAGCCTAAAAATGTTGCATAAATGTCTATTTTAGTAGAAATATACAGTACAAGTTTATACACACATATAATGTTATTAATGTTCTTATATAGAATAGTTTTTTCCTTTTTATAAAGCTATTAATCTTTAATATCAAACTAAACTAAGCAAAGAACGATAAAGGTCTTATTACTTATAAGATAAATCATTTAGAATGGTTTTAACATTCGATATTCTATTGGTATTCTGATCAATGAAAGTTATAATATTATATTATAACGCCTTTTGTCGAAAGGTTATTTTTAGCAAAAAATAAGCTTCCCTGAGTTTCAGTTACCATAAACCTATTATTATAAGGCTTAGTGCTGTTTCTGTTTATCGTTACTAAAACCTATATACGAGTAACTGTAACAACATAAATGGCGCAGACTTTTACAATATTGGTTTTATGCCAACTTCCTATGTTATGAAATATTTTAGTAATTACGATTGAATTAACGATCAATAAGGAAGCATATTTTCATACTTAATTACCTGTCAATTTGACAGATGATTGACCTGAAATATACAAGAAGTGATGTCGCCACTTCATTCAAATGAAAATAGCAAAGGATATCCGTCACGTAACTTTTGACGTTTCTCCGTTTCCTTTTCTATTGTATTATGTTATTTTTATACTGTTTTTTACTAGGTTGTTGGATTGAATGTATTGAAAATGTACATTTTTTTTAAATACAGATATTGCTAACATGTCATATAGGTAATATATGTATGATCAAATAGTCAAACGTCACGCTTAGCTCTCTTTTTACCCGACTGCGTAACACAAAGGAGGGTAATGTGTTTCTCAGTCTATGTATGTATGTACAATATGTACCTATGTATGTATGTTGGTTCCTATGTAGCATTCTAGAGACCAAAACGCGTAGGCCGATTTTGATGATTCATACGTCGTTATTTATTTGGTTTGATTGCTTTAATTATTTTTTTACATGAATACAATTATATTTATATAATATATAAATCATATTAGGTACATAGTTGTAATTTACGTAACAGTTTATTTTATTAAGATATATGTGTGTTAATAAGGGAACAATCGCAAATCTGCAATCGACACTTTTTTGTTGATCCATTTCCATCCCCATGATAACTCGTTGTTACTGACTTGAATGTAATACATATATTATAACACCGCAGAGTAGTAGGGACTTTAGGATAATTTGAATTCCCGTAAGACTTTTTCAAAACTTTTCGACATAATATTTTTTTAGTATAGTACGATTGCTTACTATTTCATTTATAACATTTATAAAAAAAAACAAATGAAGTTTTATTACTGCTCCGATGGAGTATCACTAGCTGCGGTCAATTAAACAATTCCATACAAGAAAAAAATAAAAAATGCCTTTCAAAATTTAAAATGTGCTAATATTGTTGTGTTAAGGAATAAAAACCCTGTTTCCACCCGGGATCGAACCGGGGACCTTGTGCGTGTGAAGCACACGTGACAACCGCTACACTACGGAAACTTGATTACAGTATCTAAAAATACGGGACCGATGCAATTGAGAGATGCAGTTGATGTTTATCATGTTCGACGATCTAATACCACTGGAGTAACGTAACAAAATAACACTAAACAAGTATCTACTGACAGTGAGTGCCTTATTATAAAACAATATTTGATATTATACAATAAATTAAGCATGTATCTAAATGTTACATAGGTAGTAATTGTAACTTACTCTATATTGAATCATAAAGGTGTTTGTCTAGCGGGGAATCCTTGTGGGTTTTCTCAGAGATATTTCGGCAAATGCTTTGTACAAATTATGTCCAATACCTATTAACAGTAAGGTAGTAAGTAAGTAACCGTAGTTTGTCGGATCTCCCTCAGGGTGAGACCTAAACCTAAGTAAAATTTAATCAAAACCATTGTAGAATATCGACTCTATAAGGATTGAATTTGCCTTCTTCTCAGATTATTTTTACAGAAGTATTATGTCACCATGAATAGTCTATTCGTTTCTCACATTTAACTGATAATCATCGCTGTTGCAATCAAACAAAGCCAACTTGATAATTGTAATAAACTGCGAGTTAAACAAAAGGTCCATCTCCGTTCAATCAATAGAACGTTGACTCACTACAAGGGCGATTGCCGTAATTGTTGCACGCAATGTCGTATGGGGTCTCGTCTTCAAGTCTTCATTGACTAAATAAGGTGTGATGTCTCTATCTTTGGTAGTTTGATGTTATATTGCTTAAAGTTGTATTATGTTACGTGTTCCTTTCTCTTGATTGCAATGTTTTTTTTTAAATAAAGTAATATTTTTATTGTGATTTTTGAATCAACAATTTTTTTTTAATTTATTTGTTGATTTTATAAAACATTAAGCTCTTTTAACGTCCCGTTGCTAAGTACGGGTCTCCCTTCATTACGAGGGAGATTAGAGTCACCTCACTGATGTAATGCCGGCTGATAGACTACGTACAACTTCGCCTATCAGAACTAGTTGGGTTTAAACTACGTAGAGAATAATTTGGACATGAAAATTTTAGAGATAAAAGATTCGAATTTGAACGTACTGGCTTTCAAAGCGAATTTGGAATCTGTCTGATTTTAGAAGGCTAACAGCTTGGTATCTGGCTCCGAAAGATATAAATTTATATACAAAATGCTATATTTTTCAAAATTTCAAATAGATTAGGTATCCATTATGTTTTTATTGATCATTATTAAGTAAGTATTAGTAAGGCCTTGGTTAGATTAAAGACTTATGTATGTATATATATTTATGGCCGTGAAGGTAATAATACACAATAACCTCTCATAATCAATTGAATATACAACCCACCATCCGAAATTGAACTTCATTCAAGGGTATGGTTAACCTACACATATTTTCATTCCAAATTTGTATTTTAGTTTGTTTTAACACTGATTATATTTAAGATAATATTATTTTATTTTCCTTTCCCTGTGCATTACCTACTGATATGTACACGAATCTGCGTAAATAATACGGATAGTATAAATTATAATTTACACAGTAAAATTTCATTAATTTCTATTTTTGAAAGAAACTTGTGCTTGCAACTATACATTCTACCTACTTCTTTATTTTAATCACACACTAAGTTACTATATTTTCTTATCACGCATGATGTTAAGCCGTTGCATGTTTATGTGTTATAAAAATATTTTGCCACGTGGGGTTCCGATACTTTATAGGGATAAATTTCGTTTAAGGGTGTTTTTACTATTATTCACTTTCCCTTTTCATTACTTTAATATAATTAATTAGACTTCCCACAGCGATGTAAAATAGGCCTTTAACAAGTCACGGTATTTCTAACTTTTGCATCTGCATTCTAAATTCCAATTTTGACAATGCCGTAATGATATAGTAGTATATCGGCAAAAATTGTATTAAAGAAATTTTTAAAATGTATATCTTATAAAAGTTCATAACTTGTTACAATCTATTTTTTTCTGGTAGTGATTGTGATAAAATTATTATATCTTAATGCGAGTTGAAATTTCATTTTCTATATAGATTGAGCAATTTTCTCTAATTTGTCACAGCAAAACTTGAATCTTTTTTAAATAGCTTTTCAAAAATATGAAATGTGTAAATGAATTAGTTCATATTAAAGTTTATATTTATTTTGGTCTACTTTGTCGGTGCTCTTTTAGAGCGATTTTGTTGCAATATTACATTTTGATGTCATCATAATCCCACATTTCTCGTTTTCCGGCTTTCTAAAGAACACCTTAAAAGGTTTGACTTTGACACACCATGCTCATGCAAATCAGGGTTATCTGATGTGCCGATAAAAAGTAGAGCTTTTAACCGTAACAAATGTACCTACTTAATAAGTAGTCATTGTATATAAGTACCTAAACAAAACATATTAATTGGTTTTTGTATTTACATATATTTGTTGTTTAAAACTCTGTTATAAAATATTTGTTCATGCAACCTTGTTGCCGGCTAATAAGGATGTATTTATTTTTATAATTGCGGGTTATTTTTTCGGGTATAAATGTGGAGACTTTAGCCACTCATGGTCGACGTTTTAGTTGTATGCTTAAAGTACTGCCTCGGTGGTGTAGTGGCTAGCATGTACGGCTACACACTCGGAGGTGCTAGGTTCGAGTCCCGCTTCAGGCCAAGTTTAGTTATTGAGTCTTTCTATATATTAAGCCTCAGTAACAGCCCGGAGTTGGGAAGCTGGCGGTGTTTCACCCCCGTACCTCGGAGAGCACGTAAAGCCGGTCCTGCGCCTTAACTCTCACTGGTCGTGTCCAGTGGTCGTCCCACCAGAGTATGAGAGTGACAGGAATAGAGAGTGCACGTTGTATCTGCGCGTACACTTGTGCACTATAATATCTCCTGTGCAGTAGGCTCAATAAGATTGGCCGCCGTGACCGGAATCGGTCAGGAGAACATCATGCTCAAATTGAGTTATTAACGTAAGATGAAATAAAGGAAGAGCTACAAGGAAGATCTTGGAAGTTTTGTTGGCGTAATAATTATATATATTTCTATTAAAAATCTATAATTTACCATTACATTGAAATAAAGAAGTAATTTACAATAATAATAAAATTAATTGGTAACGACCGTAACGCGTTTTTGTATGACTTATTAAATTATATTTATATTATAAAAGCCCTTCACAATTAGCTTTATAAATTCAGAGATTTCTCAATTCGACTATTAGTCAAGGTGACGTGCGAATCAATTGATACTTCCCATGACGAAATTGAAGATGAAATTCAATAGTTGTTAGTTATAAACATCTCGGAAAGAATTAACAGTACGCGTTTCAAGATATATTATAGTTGTTAAGTTTCTTATTACCGAAAGTTATGTGTCCCTTAATTCTGATAAATATAAATTGTGTAAAAAGTGAACTAAATAGATGAAAACCCGTTGATGAAGGAACAATTTTTTAATTGTTTATATACAGCTTTTTAATTTTGTCCAGTCATTTGAGTTTTATTTAACAATTTATTGCCTACCCTAAATTATTTTTAAACAGGGAAAGTTTTTAAGAGATTATCTAATAGGCGATATATACAATATCACTTCTTAAATATTCTCTTAAAAACCTTTATTTTAATATCCCACTCGCTAGGGTAGGGAGATTTTTTTTTCTCAAGACCCAAAAATTGGCGCCTAAGATCCACCATTTTTACGAATATCCATATTAAGACTGATGTTGAATAATCAAATTAGCCGTTGCCTAATTACGAGGAAATATAGAATTGGACATGCATACATACATACATACATACATACATACATACATACATACATACATACATACATACATACATACATACATACATACATACATACATACATACATACATACATACATACATACATACATACATATTACATACATACATATGCATACATACATACATACAAATCAAATATATACAGTCCTTTAGGCTTCGCCGCAGTCGGGTAACAAACAGTGAGGTTTTTTTTTTACTAATATGATATATATTTTTTTATAAATAAGAAACTTAGTGTGGAACGAAGTCTTAATAAATATTTGATATTGATAGAAGAAACCAAAAGCCATTTCGCTCTTTTGCTTTTTGTGACGCTTGATGTGTCTCTGCGGGAGTCGCTCACTGATTAAATATTTGTAAAGTTTACTTTTTATGTTTAGGTTAGTGACTATATTTATAAATGAGTACGTATTATTATGAATATACGCAGGAAAAAATATTTTTAGATTGTTCATTTCTTAACGCCTATAATATATCTTTATATATATAATTCTTCTGTGAGTGTGTATGTCACTGAACTTCTCTCAAACGACTGGACCGATTTTGATGAAATTTTTTGTGTGTGTTCAAGGGGATCTGGGAATGGTTTAGATTCACAATTTTGTCCAAAAAGTTTGAAATTTTCAAATTAAAGACGTGTAGACAGGACAACGTCTGTCGGGTCCGCTAGTTTTTATTATATAATTCTTCTGTACATGTGTTTGTCACCTTACTCCTCCTAAAGGGCTGGACCGATTTGGATGAAATTTTGTGTGTATATTTCAATGGGCTCCTGGATGGTTTGAAAACGTAATTGGACCCGGTAGGTGGAGCTGCTGTTGGTATGCCACTGATTTCTTCCTAAAATACAGGGTCAATTTTTAATGATATTTTTTGTGTATGTTCAAGTGGGTTTCTGCAAGGTTTAAAATCACAAATGGACCCGGTAGGTGACGCTAGAGTTGGTGTGTCAAAGAGTTTGTTTTCTTAGTAGTTTGAACACGGGCAAAGTCGGGGGGCGCTGCTAGTACAATTTTAATTATAATAACAAACATTTTTGTAAGAGTTGAAATAAAGATTATTATATAATTTATATTCGTAAAGTATACCTTGAATTACAATCATATTTATAGGGCTATTTTCACTTGAGAATAGTTTAGGAAGCTTATAGAAATCTGACAGCATAATATCCAGAATTGTCACATGGCTTAGAAAGTAAACATAATTAAAATACCTGATTCAAATAGCCATACAATGGACAAGTCTTATGCCAATTATTACAGAATTAAATGCATTTTAGCTTGCATATAGTTATGAATTATGATTAAGTTACAGTATATTTTTAAATTGTCTCATAACATCATACTCGCTTAAAGTTAAAAATGGTGGGTCTTTCTCTAGATTTTATATTTGTTTGCATTTTAATTATATTTTATTACGTTGCACATATACAATGTTATTTTAAAAGATAAGGAAATGTGTCGAAACTATCAATCACCAAAGTAGCTTGCTTTGATCTTACTTAAAAGCGTTTTTATAAATAAAATCGTATTTTTAAATTTAAACGCACTATAAAAATAAGCGATAATTAAATAAATTGAAATATGTGGCTGTATTCATATTTATCTATCAAATTGATGTTTAACGATATTTAATATTATAAGCATTTTTCTCATTAAGCTTATTTGAAGGATTTTGTACGGAAATATCTATACCTACATATAATAAAATCCTAACTGAGCCGAATCTGTACATGAAATATTTTTTGGAAAATCTTATTGAAATAGACATTATTATCGATACAGAGGCCGAATCTATAGTTTTTAGAATTTTTGTTTGTCTGTCTGTTACCACATCACGGAAAAACCACGGGACGGATATTGATGATATTTGGTATGATGATAGCTGGTTATCCAGGTCAACATATAGGATACTTTTTACCGCGGGAAAATATCTCATTTTTGAGAAAACATACAAAAACTGCAATGTAAGAGTATACTAATATGTAAAACCTTGGAATTTGGTTTTTTTTCATCTGAACGGGGGCGGAGCCGCGGGCAATGCTAGTATGCTATAAAGATATAGTAAAAACATAAAGAGGTAATTGATATGTATAGAATATGATGAGTAAAGGCGTGTTGTATTGCATGTTATTAGTGGATTTGATCTTTGCATTTATTGACATGACAAGAGTGCTTCAATAGTGGCAGAAAGCGGAAAACAAAGAAGGTCTTATTATGTTTTTTCTACTTCGAAGGGAAAAGTCATGAAGCTTTATGTTGCTTAGTAGATTCTAAATTTTTATAATATCACATGCTTGTTACTTAATTATCCTCGCAGGTTACTTGTTTATTAATTTAACACCCTTAAATTGGATTCGTAGTTTTATACTATAAAATAATTGTGCAACATACATAATATATACATAATATAAATAGTATGTTTAGTATTATGTTTGTCTTTAAAATAAGGTTTTCCCACGTCGTTAGATTTACCTACATGGTTAGAAGCGCCACGCAGCTTTTAATAAAGAAAATGTAGGTCTATTTAGTAATATTTTTTTACTGCTAATAAATTATTTATATCCTCTATGGATGTTCATTGCACCTAAAATAGAGAAAACTAACCATATATAAATTCAAACCATAGTAGAGTCATATTTTCGGGCGAAAGAAGTATCTACACTTGACGTCTCATATGCATAATTTCTCAACTAAAATACTTTGCCCTATGTAAGCCCTTGTGCCCTCTTTAAGATGGCGAAACAATTGTTAGATAAACATTTGAAATTCAAACAGCTGTTTAAACATGCCAAATATACTGCGTGTGGGAACAATTTGTCAGATTTGTAATAGATAGAATATTTAGCGTCAGAAAAATTATTATCATGAACTAATCTTGTATTTTAAGTCTAACAATATTGCGATATTATTATTTTTTTGTAGTCAAAAGGCAAGGAAAAGGAAATTAAAATATTTCCTTATTTGAATATTATTAAGCAATGCCTGTTGCTCTTTATTTTTTTATTCTATAGTTGGGTATTTTGTTAGTTTTTGGAGCAAATTAATGAACATAACGGAAACGGGAAAGTTACGGTATAACAGTTATATTGATTTGGTATTGCAAATGCAATTGGATATCGTAGATGTTAAACTATGTAACTTAAACATTTATGATCCGAAGAATTATGTATGTACGTATGTATGATGAAAAGAGACATAAAATTAATTGACAATTCTAACATTGATAAAAATTAAAACAATGTTTGTACGCTATTTAATTAATTACATTAAATATCAAAGTAATACGTAAGCTACAAATGAAATTAAAAACGTTATCATTGAAACAAGACAAATTAAAGTTTAAAATGGATGCAATCATTTGGTAAATAGCCATTGTTACAAAATCAGTAAGCTTCAGTAGGCACATCTATCTACACGTAGCTTTAGGCTAAGAGTCCGTTGAGGTAATGAATAATGTATCTAGTCCAGCGGTTATCTCGATTCTCATGCTAATTATACGCATTTACTTGCATTTAACTGTATATTTGAACTATTATATTTAATTTGAAAAATAAATAGACTTACTGTTTCCCTCATCTTAATGGCGTCAACATATTAATCATTAAAATGTTAAGTACCAGTAGTATAGTTATTAAGTTTCAAAGACGTAACGGTAACAGAATTATTCAATACGAAATAGAAGGGACAATTACAATGCCCTTCAAACAACCATAATAAAAAACTAAATTAAAACTTACCGTTTGCTAATCAAGGTGATGATGTTTCGTTCGTTCACGTGAAAAGGTACTATCGCTTAAACAATTTTCTCATAAGGTTTTTCTTGTGGAGTATTTAGGTTTCTTTTACAATTATAATTCTTGGTACTATCTATTTTTTATTAAATATAGAATACATAAATTATGTTTCACTAATAATATGTGCTTACATAATGTAATATTGCCTTCAACTGTCTATCGTGACTAACAAAATGTTTAGTTTTGTAAGTTCAACGGGGTTAATATCTCTTGCTGATCCAAGATCAAGACTATTCATAGAGGTTATTATTACATATATTATACATATATTCAGTATAATACCTTAAAATTGATTATGCAAAGGATATGTATGTTTGTATGTTAATAATTTCGACAAAATACCTCATACCATACTAATATTGAGAACTAAAGCTTAAGACTATTATGTTTGTTGCTTTTTAAACCCCGTAATAGCTCCAGGGATTTGAGTAGAATTTAAAATGGAGATAGCTAATAGCGTGGATTAACACATTAAGGATATTTTTACATTCATCTACTAGCGGGTAAAAAGTATAAGCTCCTTATAATTTAGAAATATTAATGGCCATCTGTTAGTTTTTGCAGCAGAGTATTAATATTCTTTTTCAGGGAAAACTTAACGTACTGGGATAAAAAGTATTTTTCGGTCCGTAAACTGTTGTGCGATACCTCGGTACCCTTGCTGATAAAAACGGGTAAAGCCATTTATTTATATTTGTAATATTACTTAGGATAAAAGATACTAATAGGATAAAAGTATTCATTTAACTTTAGATATTAGAAATTATAATTTGGATTAGATAATTAAACTAAAACTTTTATTTAAATTATTGTAACTAAAGGTACACATGGTAATCCGCTAAAGCCTATGAAATGAAGGTAAGCCATCAGATTGTTAAGACACACGTCCTAAGCAAAATGTTCTAAAGCTGATTGCCAGCTTAATATACAATCATTGTGCCTACTAACCTATACCTCTATAAGCAATGATTGCCTACGATTCTACATACAAACTTATCATTCAGCCTGTAGCTATCGGTCAGTGAAGAATGTGTTGCAAATCCCACAAAACGGTTGTAGTGCATTATATGTACCTATATCATTATCAATAGAGGTACCAATTTTACCTTTCCACGGCATACTTCCATAGTTATAACTTCCTTTTAGGTTTGTGGGTTAAAAGTAACTATTGTCTTTTATATTTTTTACATTCGCTTATTATGTAACAAGTGTCAATTTGTATTTTATAAAGCTATACACATAATAAAATTGTAACTAAGCCGAATCTGTACATTAAATATTTTTTGGAAAATCTTATTGAAATAAACATTATTATCGATCCAAAGACCGAATCTATAGTTTTTAGAATTTTTGTCTGTCTGTATGTCTGTCTGTCTGTTACCGCATCACAGAAAAACTACTGGAGAGATTTTGATGAAATTTGGTATGATGATAGCTGGTTATCCGGCTCAACACATAGGATACTTTTTACCGCTGGAAAATATCTCATTTCTGAGAAAAAATACAAAAACTGCAATGTAAGAGTACTATACTAATTTATGTAAAAATTAAGAATTTGGTTTTTGGTCATCTGAACGCGGGCGGAGCCGCGGGCAATGCTAGTACGTTAATAAAATTGAAATATTCTCTTATCAGAAGACAATTTTTCATCTTTGCGATAAGGTTAATTTATCTGTCTCTCCAAATAATTATGCTATATGATTGTTGAAGGTTATACAGAAGGGTGATTATTATCAAGCGAAGATTTTCCAATGTCAAACGATTTGTTATTTAATCAGTGAACTAAATTAAAATTTTTATTTAATATGAGTAAATAAAATTAATAGACACCGTTAGAGAGATTTATATTTTAACTTTAAGGAGTCTTAATACTTTCTTAGATTTACGCAAATAGACCATGATTGCTGTACGGTTCTCTCCCGTGATTATGATTGCTATAAAGCATCGAAACGTCGGGATTTAAAAATCAAAATAAATCCGCGAAATAATCAGGCAGGATAGTTTTATTTAAAATATTTAGTATATCTAACTTTTAGTTATATCTAACTTTGTGCCTAGTATCATAGTGAACTCGAGCGCTAAACATGCCCTTAGAAGCGTTTCTCGGATTTCATGAGAGTATCATGTTTAATATCACATGATTCATTGTTGACATCTATTGCATATGCACACCGAGGAATTCACAGTTAGAATTATAAAGCAGATGCATTAAATTTGAGATGAAAGCTTTTTATATAGTGTTATCTATATTCTATATAAATAAAAATGAATGTTGGTAAGCCCATAACTCAAGAATGGCTAGACCAATTCGGTAAATTTTTTTCTTTCGTATATCCTTAAGGCCCACGGAAGGTTTTAATAAAGAGAAAAAATGAAAAATTAACGAAAAAAAATTATTTAAATTTATATGGCTAACGCTGGCTAATAGCTATTTATATCTATTTAAAACGTACCTAACGACGAACCCGAGCGAAGCCAGGGTGAGCCATTAGTACCTACACTATATTTACTTTACTATGTTATCGGTTTTAACCTTAGAGCAGAAGTAAGGAGTACTATCAGAGCGATGAAAAAGTATCCGTTAAAACGCGTTCGATAATGGTGGTTGGTTTTCGTACGCCAGCGCCATCTACTATTTTTAGCATACAGATGGGCACTTTTTCAACTTGTCTTCCATAAAAGTTACTCCTCCTTACTATATATGCTCGATAGTTTTCACTTTTAAGTAAATATTCTTTTTGTTAGTCATTTAATATTTAGTAGCTGACCGACCGAATTTAATTTTTTTCAGAAAAGACACCAAAAGAAAACCAAAAAGAAAAACAAAATTTGATTCAAATCTTTGAGCCGTTTCCGAGACACACAAAATATGACTAGCGGCTCACCCTAGCTTAACCGGCATTCGTCTTTAGGTTTTGTGTATTGTGGGTTGTATTATTACGTGTTTTCCCGTGGTAGGTATGAGATATTCTACCGCGGTAAAAAGTTGCCTATGTTAGTCTCCAGCCCTCCAACTATCTCCACGCAAAAAATCCCAACAATCCGGCACTCTGTTTCGGTGTGAAAGCAAAAGGACAAACAAACAAACGTTTTCACATTCATAATATTAAGCATGGATGTATGGATATACGAGAATTATTCATTTAATATGTATATCTGGATAGTCAGAGTTGTCATATCAGTTCTATATGATAATCTAAGCAAATGAAACCTGATTTGGAGTTGTATGTTTCCATTATGAAACACTTACGCAATATGGGGACCTTTTAACAATGCAGTAGGGCGTTATAGAGACTAATATGGTAACTGTGGGACGAACTAGCCTCTATAAAGTAATATAGATTATAAAATGTTGACTCGTTTAATGTGGATAAAGAAGGTACTATCTGCCAGTTCCGCTCTTGTACAGAGAAATATAATTTATGATTTTTAAGAACCATAACATATTACTTCACACTTAGATTATTTTGGATGGCTTGGCTCATTAACTTTGCGGTTAGCAGAAATTTATTTGCTACTAGCAATGCCCGCGGCTCCGCCCGCGTTCAGATGACCAAAAACCTATTTTTTAGGTTTTACATATTAGTATACTCTTACAATGCAGTTTTTGTATTTTTTCTTAGAATTGAGATATTTTCCCGCGATAAGAAGTATCCTATATGTTGACCGGATAACCAGCTACCATCATACCAAATGTCATCAAAATCCCTCCAGTGGTTTTTCCGTCATGCGATAACAGACAGACAGACAGACAGACAAAAATTCTAAAAACTATAGATTCGGCCTCTGTATCGATAATAATGTTTATTTCAATAAGTTTTTCCAAAAAATATTTAATGTACAGATTCGACTTAGTTAGAATTTTATTATACGTATAGATAACATCAAAGTAACGACATCTTGTAAAAAATTGTCACAGTAAATTATCGCAAATTTGGTGAAGCTGGCTAACTTTTACAAGTCATTAATGATTACATTTTAGTTTTTTAATTACTTTAAAAATAAGAGGTTCATTCGTTATACTTATATTGCATATCGAATTTTTTATTCTAGCCGTAAACCATTCCGATTATTTGAGCAGTAATTGGTTCTATTAAGCTTTTGGTTGCACGGTGTGGTGCAAACGAGGAAAATAACTTTCAAGTTAAATTAATAAAACATCTAAAAGGATCTCCTGAAATATAACAGGGCTCTGGCATGCTGCCAGTTCGCTTCGGTCATCTCTTTTATTAGAGTTAGGCTAGTGAAAGAGGAAGGAATGCAAATTAATCTAATAACAGTTTAAGATGAGTTCCGTTGTTGTAAAACACGTACATCTTTATATACATATATATATATATATATATATATATTATATATATATATATATATATATATATATATATATATAATTCTTCTGTGAGTGTGTATGTCACTGAACTTCTCTCAAACGACTGGACCGATTTTTATGAAATTTTTTGTGTGTGTTCAAGGGGATCTGGGAATGGTTTAGATTCACAATTTTGTCCAAAAAGTTTGAAATTTTCAAATTAAAGACGTGTAGACAGGACAACGTCTGTCGGGTCCGCTAGTATATAATAAATACTAAAGTATTTATAATTAACTTGCGACTTGCCCTCGCTTTGCTCGGGTGCGTACTTAGGTACGCGAATTTTGTTCACGATTTCATGTACGGTACATACCGTAAATAATTTCATACGCATTTAGTAAAAAGCTGTTATTTTAACATTACAAACAGACACTTCAATTTTATATAATATCTATGATAAAATTTTTACATTCCAGGTACACATAATAAATGACATCGAGTTTAAATTAATGGAAATGCATAAATGAATTAGGTAAGTTTTATAATTACACAATCCTTTAAAAATCGTAAAGATTGATAAAGTTTCTTTATTTTAATAGTGCAAAAAGTTTAAATATAACAACGAACTGTTAAGTTTATGCTTGGTTATTCATTTTTACTATGTTTTTTTTTTATTTTATTAGTATTAGAATAGTTTTCAACGATGTATTTTCTCACGGCTCGACAGTTTCCGAAATAGTCGAAACTCGAAAGCTTCAGTATAATTTCACGCTTCACAGTATAATATCTGTTGAGTTATTTACTTTAATAATAAACGCTCTCTAGTGAGTCTTGATTATGTTTATTGATTCGGATAATGATTTCGCACGTGATTTACTCAGTGTACTGATACAAGTTACGATATCTTAAAAGTCTCTCAACTACCTATTTTAATTTTACTTAACGAACTTCTCAGTAATTTAGTATACTAATATTAAATATTATTATATTATTTGTTTGAACGCGCTAATCTCTGGAACTGTCAGTCAGATTTGTGAAAATGTTTTTGTTTTTTATAGCTATTTATTGAGGCGTTACTGTATGAATAACTACGTTAGCGGATCCACGGACCAAGGCTCGCATTATCATAAAATTGAACACAATTCCTCCAATAGTTATCGGTAATTAATTATTATGTTTCCTAAAATTTTATTGATGGATTGAGCACTTTTACATTTTAACGGTTCGTATAGATTTCTCTGAGACATTTTCTCGCAGTAAAAAGTATCCTATATGTTGACCCGTATAACCAGCTGTCATCATACCAAATTTCATCAAAATCTGTCCAGTGGTTTTCTCGTGATGAGACAGACAGACAAACATTCTAAAAACTATATATTCGGCCTCTGTATCGATAATAATGACTACATTTTTCAATAAGATTTTACAAAAAACATTTAATGTACAGATTCGACTCAGATTTTTATTATATGTATAGATAAACATACAACAACTCGTTATTTGTATGAGAATATTATGAAAGTGATTATTATAAATCGGAAAAAATAATAATATGCAATGTATAACTGGGAAAAACATTGTCATGTAATAATGAAGAGGTGTAAACGCAAACGTAGTTAAGTTAACCACAAATCTTGTAATGGTATTAGGAGCGTTGTGGAAGCCCATAAATCATTTGGTTGCCACGAGGACAATACCGATGGCCTTGTCTGACTATACTGAGACAGTTCATTGACCTCCCTTATTCCAAATAAAGATGAAATACCAAGCGCCAACTATATACGGATATAGCTAAGACAATATTACTACATATTTCTAATGTACTCGTATGTAAATACGAGTATAGTTCCGTAAAAGGACTGATTTTATGTCTTTATTTTACTTGACGAAGGACATGAAGTTACCAAAATAAAATAGTTATAGCAACTTTTTTATTTGAAAGCTAAATATTATTTTTGGGCTACAGAATTAAAAAAAAAATTGTTGAATTTTGCGGGATTTAAAAGTATTACTTTCGCGTTGAAATAGCTGCCATGACAGTGACTTGTGTATAGGTGGTTGCGGGTTTCATTCCCGGTCGGTCAAATGTGCAATATTAATTAAGCAAATGTTTTGTAGGTATTACACTTCTTACATTGAATACCTACAGACAAGTTGTTGTTATTTTTCTATTTTATATTATTCTAATAACATTCCCATTACATTAGATATTTCATATCTTTAATGAGCCCTCTAATCGGTATGAATACAACGTGAATACATAGTTTGTATAAACAGTAGTCTAATAAATATGAATGGGCATGGTTTGAAAGGTGGGTGCCAGATTATATTGTAACTGTACTACATCGAGTTCATAACTCAAAAAGAAGAATATTCTAAACACCGTAGCAGATGTACCATTATGACATAAACATTTTAAATGCCAATAATTTTATTTGTAGTGTTATTGTAGAAAGTATCATCATGTATTAATTGTTTTATTATTATTCAAAGTTAGAAACCCTTAAAATAATATGAGTATGTTGTAAGAAATTTATGTGACTTATGTACGTGCAAGGATGTCTTTGTTATCGACTACTTATATTTTTACTTAGACAATTATGGAAGAATACTCGTAAATAAAAAATATAAAAAATATGGCTCTGAAATAAAATTATCTCTTAAAGTAAAAAAGAAAAGTCAAATACTTGTAAATATTAAAAAATATACATTGTTATTTGTTATTATTTAACGATACGATATCTATACTAATATTATAAAGAGGCAGAGACCAGAGTTTGTTTGTTTGCTTGAACGTGCTAATCTCAGGAACTACGAATCCGATTTGAAAATTTCTTATTGCATTAGATAGCCCGTTTATTGAGGAAGGCTATAGGCTATATATATATATATATATATATATATATATATATATATATATATATATATATATATATATATATATATATCATATAATATATAGTCTATCTATTCCATACTAACCGTTCAAACGTACCTATGGACGAACCCGAGTGCAGCGAAGGTGATTCGCTATATAAAACATATAAAACTTCATTTCATTCATCAAGCATTCTTTTAATTTCTTTTGATACACATGAATGATTTGAACTAAACATGCCTATAAAGGTTTGTCTATTCTATAGTATAATCATAGGTTCTGGTTAGTTTTAAGTGTATTAGTTGAGTGGCGGGCTGCTTAAGATGTCGTGCGTGGGTAAGTAAACATGCAGCCGGCTGCAACAGTTGTTACTATGATTCTTATACTGTGTATCCGTTAGCTTGTACCGATACTAATGTAATTAGTCTTACGGTATATTATACTGATGAAGTGTTTGGAATAAAATCACGTTGACAATGACACATTAAAGTCCGCATATCATTACTAAAATTAAGTCCATAAACTCAAAAAAGGACATTTATTTTATACTAGCATTGCCTGCGGCTCAGCCCGCGTTCAGATGATCAAAAACCAAATTCTGAGGTTTTACCTACTTATTAGTATACTCTTATAATGCAGTTTTTGTATTTTTTCTCAGAAATGAGATATTTTCCCGCGGTAAAAACTATCCTATATGTTGACCCGGAAAACCAGCTGTCATCATACCAAATTTCATCAAAATCTGTCCGGTGGTTTTCTCGTGATGCGGTAACAGACAGACACAAAAATTCTAAAAATTATAGATTCGAACTCTGTATCGATAATAATGTCTATTTCAATTAGATTTTCCAAAAAATATTTAATGTACAGATTCGACTTAGTTACAATTTTATTATACGAGGAGTATGTATACACATAAAAGACGTGCTCATGTTGTATTTTAGAATCATTTAAGTGATCAAAGGAAATACTTATAAGTTTCTTTACCCGTATGTGAAATAAAAAGCTTTCTTAATTACTTAATTTAAGAACTTCATAATTACTGAAGCATTCGCAAATAGGTGGGTACGTTTTTCAAAAATATTTAAGTAAGTAGAACGCAATTATTATATAAATAAATAGATAGTATTGATTGTTGTATTTAGATTTCTTAACTCTAGGGAAATATTTTAACATTTTAATATTATTTAACAAAGCAGAACTACTTAGCTCTTACTAAAATGCGGTTAAAGTGAATAAACTACTTTACAAGTTTTTCACCATTTACAGTCAATTCTATTAGCACCAAAAGCTTAGAAAACGTCATATTTCTCTTTATGTAAATAAATACTTAAGTGATTTCTGTTAACCGGTATAGAATAAATATAGAAAATAAAAATTCTTACTTAGATTTCTTTTTAAGGCAGATTTATTTACATGGGACCATATTAGTGTCAAAATCACGTCAATCTACTATTGCTTGAATCAAGGACAAACAGCTTTGCATTTATAATATTAAGTAAGAACATGATATTCTAATACACAAATAACAACTTAGGTAGTATATACAGATAGTGCAATGTGCTTTGCGCACGAGCATTAAACACGCGTTAGTTCCAACTCACAGAGCAAATAGGAGCTGCAAATGATCCTTGGTGTCTCCAGTTGATACCAATTTCTTTGATAGAATGAAGAAATTGATCATTTTCTTGATATTGTTTTAAATGTAATATGTAATTAGAAGGTCTTCGAACAACACCCTCTAAATATTTTTTTTAATTTTAGATTTTCGAAAAGATGAAGTATGTTCATAATAATAATTTCCCTCATACATTATTCATCTTCATAGATTATTTATACGGTGTTATTAAATGGAAATGTAAAGTCTGGTTTGATTTGACATTTTCTTATTATTTGGTGCTTGAAAAAAAAGTAGAGTTGGGCGGAACGAGGATACAATTCGTTAATTCAAAAACTTAGATTCTTAAAATTCTAAAGTACGTAATATTTCCATTCATTCCATTATACGTCACAGGGTTATTGTCAAAGTCGTGACATTATAATTTTACTAAATAATCTATTATTTTAAGATTTTTAGTTTTGTCTAGAAACATGTGTCAAATATGTAATTGCACAGCACATGAGCGGAATCGCTAGCACTAGTCAGTTTTTAATTATAAGTATGACTATAAAGAATCGATTATTATTAGTATGATGTGTAGAACTGTGTAAATATATTAATGGGATCAACAATAAGTAAGAGCGATCAAAGAAAAATTTAATAGTTATATTGCATACCTAATGATTTAAGTAAATAGTAATTTTATATAAATCACCTACGACTTACTCTCGCTTCGCTTCGGGTTCGACCCTAGATACGTTTTAACGTTTAGTATGGAATAGATAGACGTATTATTTACATATATGATAGTACCTGGGCGAACGAGTCTCGTTCGAAGTTCTTTTTTGTTATATCGTATTTTTTAGATAGAAAAACAAAAACTTGAATAAATACAAAAAAATAACAAAAGTAAATACTTTGTATCCAACCAGGATTCAAACCCGGATGGATATCTGTGATTGTGAATCTTGCGCCTTGGTCGCTTGATCACGATGCATATGCCCGAGCGTGAGAAATTAGCGACCATATTTTGCGTGGAATAATGCCAAAGAAAACCGTATGAAAACTCGAAAACACGCGTTTTCCCAGACATGAGACTAATCTAGATCGATTTTTCGCCTCCGAAAACCCCCACATACAAAATTTGAGCGAAATCGTTAGAACCGTTTTCGAGATTGCCGGTATATATAAATAAATAAGTACAAGAATCGCTTGTTTAAAGGTATTACATATAGCCTATATCCTTCCTCATTAAACGGGATATCTAATGCAAAAAGAATTTTCAAATCGGATCAGTAGTTACTGAGATTAACGTGTTCAAACAAACAAACAAACAAACAAACAAACAAACAAACAAACTCTGCTTCTTTATAATATTAATATAGATTATATGTATATAAGTACCTAATACTAATGTTATTTATGGTTCAGTGTAATATCTAACCATGCATACAGTGTTAACTCAACCGATTAAAACTAGCGTTTATTTGTGTTTATTCAGAATACTAAATAGAAGGATGATGAATAACAGATTGTAACGGTAAAGAAGATCTAATAAGAAAAAAGTGAAAGTAAAAATAGCCTTGGTAGTTCACAGTGAATAATAATTTTTTAACTTAGGTCACATTATAACACCTACCATTCAAAATATCGTGGGTGCTAAAGTCATGCTGTTATTTTATTTTTAAACTATTATTTACGTTCCTTAGGTGTGAATGTACTTTTTGCCATTAGATAATTGTTAAAAATGTGAAATGAGTTTTAGGTGTCCTGAGGAAAATGAAATTAGTGCTTTTGTCGAATAACACTCATAATGTTAATTAAATTAATACAGTACAGAAAGAACACTTGAATCTACGGGTATAGAAACATAAGAAATGTGCTGTTTAGTAATATTCCCTCAACGACCGCGGACACGCCGGCGTTACAGTTGACAATAGATTTCTTAGAAATTTAATTAATTTTTTAGAAATTTACCTGGAGGTGTTAAGAATTTAGATAATCCACACGTGATAAATTATTAAATCAACTTTGATGATTATGTTTATTATTATTAGATAATAATCTTTCAACAAAATATGTTTTGTATTATACTAAACCAAAATAACCTAAGGTTTAAAAATTATTCCGATTTTTTTTTTCAAATTCATTGTTAGAGTAAAATCTTATCTTAATAATCTTACTTAGGTATATCCGTAACTTAATGCACTTGCTTAGCACTTTTTAAAAAAAGAACCTACCTACTAAGCAAAGTACTACGAAGTGATGTCATTAAGTTCCCTCTGTTTATCTCTGTTTATTTAGATGAATTATGATATAATATATTTAATATAATAAATACCCAAGCGAGAGTTACATCCGTTAATAAGTTGACTATATATACTAAAAGAAATATTATTAAGTAAATGGAAAGCTTAAAAAAGAAAGTAAATGTAAATAAATAGCGTTATTGATAAAAAAAAGTTATAAAATATTTTATGAATGGCCATTAATTTTTTATTAAGAATCCCATTTAAATAAATGTTATAGAAAATATTTCATTATACATTGTATCTTTAAATATCCTATTTGTAAAAAGTACAGGCTGCATACGACGAAATGTCAGTAAAAATTGACATTTAAGTCATCATGAAGGTGTACAAAGCACCTGCAATGTTTACTGTCTCAGCTGTATTACTCAAATGCCTCTACATCTGTTATTTGGTAAAGTAATTATCAACATCAGTTTTTTGTTTGGTCATGTTTTGTTAACTCTTCTCTATACATATATCAAAGATGTTCGCAGAGGCATGCCAATATGCGCAAGAAAGCTATTTCTTTGATGCAGCGTCTACGTGAAAGCAACAACAGTATTTTAAAGTGTATTTCGGCCAGAATGGACTGCCCCTTTCAGAAGCACTGGATGGAGTTGGCCATTGGGCTAAGATATTGCAATGTGATAGTACAACTATTTACTATGCATGTACTAGCTATTTGATCATGTAGGTGTGTAATATTCCCCTTACCGCTAGTACTTTTATGTAGGATAATTTTATTACCGAAGTAATCAATTAATTCTTTTTTTTATCAATTATCACGTAAATATTAGGTAGAAATAAAGAAAGAAATAGTAACTTAATTTAATATATTGTATATAAGAGACTTAAAAGTGCTACTAAGGTTTTTTTAGATTGTTTAGTTGTAGTATAAAGAGAATATTATGTTGTATATTTAAAAAAATATTTATTTTTAATAATTATTAGAATATTATCACAAATTGTGTGTAATCATTCATGAGTGTGTAATAAAATTGATTGAAATTCTAATGTGTGGGAGATAGGCGTGTACTAGTCAAAAATAATTACCAACTGCTAAAGAAGCCGAGATCTGAGGGACGTAAATATGAATGGTTAATTGCTTAAAAGTAATTACTTGTTCATTTCATTCATTACATAAACTTCACTTTCTTCGGACGTATTAGATTACGGCTATTGTATCATGTATGGCATGCCCCGAACATTTTTAGATAGGCAAACATAAGTTTCTGATCGAATTTGTTTTTATTTTAAAACTTATATTTATGGCCACAAGGCTCAATATATTGTAGTTGACTTAGATAACGTATTCACTCATCATTGATAATGTCATATTTGCTCGTTACAAATGTCACTTTCTTAACAGTATGAATTCAAAAAATGTAAATGATTTGAACCGTAGAAATTGGAAAGTAAAGCTCCGCAAAAGTGTTGTATAGACATATATACATTGCGTAATATTATTTGTATGTTTTTTTTATTCAATTCAATTATTTTTGTCCATAAAATATAGATTTTACATATCCATTTGAAAAGATATAAGAAATATAAGAGTAACTGTTAAGAAATAGTAATAAGTACATCCTGTAATTAACGCCTATCTATCTTTTAAAGTCCTCCTAAGACTTCCTTTACTTGACGTAGTAGAGTCTAAAATGTTCTAGAAATAAAAAAAAAACCATGTTTTTACTTCATACAGGATGAGAATTTGTAAATTAAGACGATACTATTTAGTATTTAGATTATTATCTTTTAAATGCAGCATTCTCAAAGATTTAATAATAGCAGTCTGGAATTTAATGGGAGCTCTCGTCTAGAAAAGCAAATGGTGTTTTTATGGGCGGCGAGGGCAGATTGATGTTGCTATTTTTTCTTTCTCTTTTATCCACTTGACAAGTTTAGAGAACCCAGTTTGGACACAGAAGCTTACCTTATAGTATATATATAAATCGGAGGAAGCTTCAGTCGACTAAAGGCACGACTTAGCTGTTTGTTATGTCTAATAAAATATTAGCCCCGGCTGAGTATTTCATAATTGACGTAACATGTCCTAATTGTATACAAAAATGTAAATTAACTATCTTTAAGATTTGTTACGTAAAAAGCTATACAGAGAATGTAAATAATTATTCATTCAACATCAAAAACATAGGTTAATCGAATTTCACAGTTTGACCCCAAAAAGGGATAGACGTAAGACATCTACTATTTACTATACTAAATTTAAACGTCAATCAATCATGGACGGAAATTTAAATTGACAGATATTTCCACCATATTAGATTACATCAAAATAAATATTTTGTTTTAAACGTACAAAGATTACATAAGAAAGTAACAAGTTACAGATGCAATGAGAGGTATTTTTGAGTAGGTATTCAATTTGATCAAATAATGTCATCAGATTATTTTTTGCTATATACAAATCTTATTGTTTCAATTTTTAAATATTTAAGCTTAAGTACAAGGAAGTGCAATCGTTCTATACCTGAAATAAATCGGTCAACTAGATGGGTGGGTGTGAATGTAATTCAATTCTAAACATAACCAATTTATTTTACACCCACTATTTAAATATTTGCCTACGATCGAGTTTTTTAAGTACCATAATTTATATCTCAAGTTATCGTAAAGTTACGAATTGTATAGTTCAAAACATATGAGTTATTTTTTATCGAAGTACCACTAGAGCGAAGCCGCGGGCTAAAAGTTTTCTTTGCACGGCGTCTATGTTAGGTACATAACTTTTGTTTTTGCATAATCAATTAAACATTGTTGGCTTTATGTATTTGTGTATGTTTGATAATATGAAAAATTACTCTTAGAACATAATATTGTAAATTTTTACAAAAGACTTATAATAAATGTTTCTTACACAATATTTAATTTTTAAAGATAGGTAATTGTCAAAGAACACACTCATAACGATACTGTAACGTTTCTAGTTGGAAAGCGTGTATAATGGAATCGTATCTGCCAGAGGGCTTGTTAACGTAACAATTTTTACTTTTTAAATCTTTGGCTTGTCTTATATTTGATGGCATGCCAGTATTCATAGTAAAAGTAAATGGAGACTATGTATAAAATCGCGAGAAAAGAGGATAGAAACAAAAGGAAGTTCTCTAAGATAAAGGAGTTATACAAAAGTGTTATTATATATTATGCAAAAATTTCGTGAAAGCTAACAATGATTATATTATGATAGTGCATTTAGGCTATCTTACATTCTGCGATAACTTAGGAATTATTTATGTAGAGACTTCTACATGAATTTAGATGAGTCGCATAAGATTATGATCAGTATCATCATAAGCAAGACAAACTGACAATATAAATACATATTATGTATGTACAATGTATATATACATATGTATAGCACACCGCATATATATAAAAAAAACATTTTCAGCATTTCGGTTAAAAAAGAATTTAGAAATAAATATATTAAAAAATCTCCATGTTAATCGTCGTAAAATGATATTGAAATCAGTATAAGTTCTCAGATTATCACCTCCAGGTAAATCTCTAAGAATTTAATTAAATTTCTAAGAAATCTATTGTTAACTGTAACGCCGGCGTGTCCGCGGTCGTGGAGGGAAAGCTTAAATTGCTTTAACGAAAACTTACAGATAGAAAAATTGTGTGTGGAATTAGATACATGTAATTCTGTTTTATCCAATGATAAATCGCACCTGTGATTGTTATTAGTTTATGAATGAATGAAACGAGAAATGAAATAAGTCTTTAAACAACTTACATAATAATATGTATTAACACATGTCACAGTAACAATGTTCTTACTTTCTACTCCTTCGCTTATCGCAAGGACAATAATGGAAACGATAATAGAACTTTTGTACTCGTGTTGTTCTCTATTCAATTGTTGAACTTTCGATTTTGCCGGGCTTGATTAATTGTACTTCAATGAAAATTGAATACATATTATGTTTTTGTGCAGGGCTATCTTTTTACGTTAGATAATTTGAAATATCTTAAATTTTATACCTCATAAAAGTTGATTTATTTATTTTGTAATAGAATTACCTATATTATATTGTGAGGTTTCTTTATAAATCAGGCAGTTAAAAATTACGAGAATGGTCAGAGCGAAAAAAATACAATTTAAAATACATAGAATAAATAAAGAAAATACAAGCTTGGTAGGCGGAGAATTGACATGGGTGGATGCTATTGGTGATTTTTAACTGGAGTAAAAAAAAAAGAAATTGTTGAGATTAAATGTTTCCTAATAAATTGTAACTAAATCTAGTTAAAAGTTTTGAAACATGATGCTGGCTTTTCCTGAGATATCCTACAATAACACCTCCAGGTAAATTTCTAAGAAATTAATTAAATTTCTAAGAAATCTATTGTTAACTGTAACGGTTTTATAATACACAAAGTTTAAATACCTTAACTTTGATATGTGTATAATTCCCTAATTTGTGTAGATTGATCGATATAGTCTTAGTGCAGGCACATTTTCCCAGATGAATATAAAATGATTGATCATTATCAATGTGTCCTCATTTATCTCTGCCATGTCTCAAGGTGGATTAACGTACATTAATGCAATTCATGGTATGACACTTGTCCTAAATAGTGTTAGCTGATTAGCATAACATGGTCTTTGTAAGTATTGCGATTGTTTAAAAGGTCGAAATATTTGATCATGTCATCCTATTTATCATTTTTATTTCAAAATAAAATACTAAATACAATTTTTTGCCTGCGGATTTACTCGCGTGGTTGGTACGTTGATATTTTTTATGTAACTATATTGTACAATGTATTAAGATGTAAGCCTATATATTATTATGTACTAATCTTGAATATAAATCCGGTGTTAGAATGTAAAAAAGTAACAAACTCCCTCACTCATTCACCCTGAATTAGTGAGGCTGTGTTTCTTATGTCCCATATCTCTGTTTAAACCTTCCCAATTATAATTTTACTTATATTTTTCCCGCGACTTCACTCGCGTAGTCACAACGGCGATAAAGTAGACTACGCGTTCATTTAGGTTATATGCTATCTGTATGCCTAATTTTTCGCAAATCGCATGAAGCCATCGTAGTGTTAAGAAATAGTACTAAAAATTGTGTTTATACAAACATTGTGTTATAATTATTAGTTTTATGCTATTTAACTTATATACTGACTTCAACAGATAAATAAAATTGAAGTGTCTGTTGTAATGTCAAAATAACAGCTTTTTACTAAATGCATATGGAATTATATACGGTATTTCTAAGAAAAACACAATTTAAAAATTTTTTGGTCTATCTGTCTGTTTGTTCCGGCTAATTTCCGAAACGGCTAGACCGATTTTGACAGGACTTTCACTGGCAGGTAGTTGATGTTATAAGGAGTAACTTAGGCTACTTTTATTTCAGTAAAAGAATTAGGGTTCCGCTCAAAAAATTAAAATGTACCTAGGGACGAACCCGAGCGAAGCGAGGGTGAGCTGCTAGTTACTAAATAAAAAGGAATATCTGCTTCACAGTTATAACAAACACCTCATCATGATTGCAAAACCTTTGTAAGCATTTACCTACATTTTAGAAAAATCATAAATTTAATTTTATACGAGTGTTTGAGTCATTTTATGTAAAATTAATATTTAATCCGTTTTATGTACTACTTCTTATATTCACAGTTAGTCCATTAGTAAGAGCTACGCTAGATATCTAGATAGGATAATGAGACAAATAGCTGCTTCAGATTAAAACTAACAATAAGTTTAACAAGACAACCTTTTTTTTAAAAAAAAATGGGCTTACTCTTGACCTTCATCTTAGCTCGAAGGCATAGAAATTAAATAATTAATTAAATAAATTAATTATATAAAAAAAGAAGCCTTGTATTTATACGTTAACGGATACAACTTGTTTCATTTGCACGTGGTTAAAAATAATATATTATTTTCTAATTAGATTATGCTAATAATATTAGCCCGAAAGTCTTTTAGTGACTGTTGCATTAACATGGTACTTCTATTTCTATTTAGGACTTAGAATTGTGTATCTTTATTAAAATTTTGTAACACCTACATACATAAGTATTCGTACAGATGTTAAATACACCTTTGATCATTTATCATTTATTTCTTAAGAAGTACATGTGCAATATTAAAATTTTACTGTTCGTTATGCACCTGCAGTGTTTATTAATATATCACATTTCGATGGTAATCCATGATCCATTAACCTAGAATTTAAATTATTTTTCGTAATTATAGAAACTTCTTACGTATCCTACAAGTTGGAAATAAGTAAAGGCGGCTAATAAAATATTTCTTATTCAATTATTTATTACTAGCGTCTGCTGCAGATGCCTCGTTTGTAATTAATAACAGCTGCCAATTGCATATTTTCTATATTTGGAATGGTATGGAGTTTATGACCACGCGCCGCAATTGTTTCAAAGATGTTTTGAACTGACAGTTTCAAGATGTGCATTCTAATTTTTTACAAAATGTCAGAATAACGAAATGCTGGATGAAATATGTATGTCAATTGCTTTAAGGTATTGTCATTGTAAATTCCAAAAAAAAACCCCATTTTTTCGTAAATATAAATAGTTTTCTTATACATTCACAATTTTTTTATTATTTTATAATTCAAAGTTCGAGAACATTTCATCTAATTCTATACGGAACCGTTTATTACTCTCGTGAGGAGTTTAACGGTTTTGAACATCACGATGTAGCTATTCGTTCAAGTGGCTTTTGTTTAGATTATTTTCTATATTTATGTACTTCATACTTGAATTTTACAACTACAGTTATGCATATTGTCGTTAAAAAATTATATATATATATATATATATATATATATATATATATATATATATATATATATATATATATATATATATATATACATGACGATATGTTAAATACATGATAATATGTCATTTTTGGGTAACAGATAATGTTGGTATATTTTTTTGCAAAGTAACGTTACAACCTTTACTAATATTATAAAGAGGTAAAGTTTGTGAGTTTGTGAATTATCAATTTGTGACGTTGTAGAGGGTAATCTCTGAATCTACTAAACCGATTTAGATGAAATTTGGTAAGAAGATAGTTTGCGACCCTGGGAAGGACATAGGATACTTTTTATCCCAGAAATCATCCCTTAGGGGGTGAAAATGGGGATGAAAGTTTGTATTTGGAATCAGTATAAAATATGCTAGTTAGAATCTAAGAGGAAAATACCTCAATACTGATAGATTTGGCGAAGTAAACAAAACTTTACTGAACAGAACCTATGTGAGATTCACATTAGATTAATGTCAGTATCGAGCGTCTCTATATGGTATTTTGTAGACTATAGTTACGATGTAAAAGCCTGTCTTACTCGCACATCCCATCGAAATGCGGAGAGGTAATTATAGGAACACTGTCATTTGTTACATTCCTTGTGTCCCTCCGAGCTATAAACGAGATAGAGAAACATTATAGGGTTATAATATATCTAGATGAAATGAATTTGAATTAAATTCTTGAATTAAAATCGAATAAGGATTTTTAACTTTAATACCGTTTTCGATGTTATTAGTATATTATAGGTGATGAAACACTCAAGGATTTAAGGTAGGTTTTCCCAATTTTATTCTTATTATAAAGTTAAGCTGTTACAGAGGTTTCTTTCAGTATAGAGAACTCTATTTGGTTGAAAAAGTTTTTTTTAAAGTGTAAAAATATATACCTACTTTATTTTTATAAATGTTATGTAATTTAAGTTACATTAAACTGCATATTCGGTGTGTTATATCTTTTTATAAAGAAGTAAGATTAAAATATAGTTTTAAAAATGTACCCCTATTATTTTTTCTCAACAAACTAAATATTTTTTTCTAGTCACTGCGCTTATAACATAGATGTTTTCCCCAGGACTATAAAATTTCACACAGATCTTTTATTGCTCGTTTGTATATAGAAATATGGTCGTTCTAGCTTAACGACTCTCATGGCTTAGAATCCAGTTTCCATGGCAATGGGGTCTATTATATGCACTCCTTAATTATACTTGTTCTACAACCGCAACCAAGAAAGCTTTAAAGTCTTAGAATGTAAGCAAAAGGGTAGGGAACTATTACATATATGGTTTTTTACTTGAAAACTTATAAATATTAAGTAGATCTTACTAGGTAAAGCAGCCCAGTGGTAACTCGCTCGCTTGGGAAACCGAGTGAAGCGAGTTCAAATCCCGGGTCTCGAACTTCTGATATTTTCATGTGCGAATCATTTCCAACATGATTACCACTTGTCTTAACGGTGAAGGAAAACATCGTGTGGAAACCTGCATGTCTTAGAGAACTTAGCAAGTTTTCGAAAGACATGTGAAGTCCGCCAATCCGCACTTGGCCAGCGTGGTGGACAATGGCCTGATCCCCCTCGTATTGAAGGGAGGCCCGTGCCCAGCAGTGGGACGTTAAAAAGGGCTGAATACAGTTCTTACTACGATTTATATTGGTCCTACATGATACGACGACGTTCACGATACTACTATTTCTCTTTCAACACTTTTGTTGGATTTCGATCATAATATTAATTGCATAATATTTTTATCACTTTGTTAATTGCAAATTGAGCGTGTAGAATTTTGATTTTATAATATACGTTGTTTCCCACACAAATTTTACTAGAAACTTTTATTAATATGATTTATTCTGTGGTAGCATAAATGATAAACTTCGCGTTAGCTTTAATTACAGGTGTCCAGGATACCACCTGGCGTGGCGAATAGACTCGATATGTTTAAAATGTACTGCAATCTTTTGCGGTATAATAGCTGAATTTCAATTATATATTGTCATAAATTCCACAATTAAACACATGTTAAAAAAGTAACACAGTGATATTTCTTAGGTGAAAATCATATCTTAAAGATCGCTTAAAAAGATTTGAGTAGACGGGCTCTAACTTTCTAGGTGCTTTTTGATGATTGTTTTTTTTCCTTAACTCAACTAAACAATTATCAGTTTCCGCAATTAATTCTATATTGGTGGTAATATTACTAAATATATTCATAAATAATAATAGTTCTATCATTTATATAAAAACTACACACATTTTAATAATGATTATTAATTATTATTAGATATTCAGAATTCCTTCACGACATTTAAAGAGCCTTGCTTTCCATTGTGAATTTTCACTTTTAACGATAAACGGTTTATTTAACTAAAACAAAAATTAACGAATCAAATAGATAAAAATGAATACCTAGAGTTGTACCAATAGTTATCCTCAGGTTTTTTACCTTTTATAACGTAATCCTTAAAATTTTAAATGCATATTATAGGTATATATACAACTAGATATTCATGATTTATTCAGAAACTCTCTATGCTTAGGCTTATTGTAAATCATGACATATCATAAATATTGACTACTAGCAACTCACCCTCGCTTCGCTCGAGTTTGTCCCTAGTTTGCTTCCTCATACAACTACCCCCCCCATCCCCTCCCCATTCTCACCCCTTTAAGGGGGATAATTTCCAGGATAAAAACTATTTCACTCACTCAATTTTCATATCATGAGATTTAAAAAAATCTTATTTTATTAAAAAAAATCTTTTCATTTTCTTCCATACAAAAGTTGTCCTAACAGTAACAAACACAAAGAAAAAGAATTATCCAATTTGGTGCAGTCGATCGGAAGTTATGCGTGTACATACATTTCTGTGATTAATTTTTATTTATATAGATTAGATATTGACAACTTATTATTATCATTAATAATGGGAAGCACCTACATATTATTTAAAAAAATGAACCTCCCAAGAATTCCTGTAAGTATAATAAAAAGATGTATTCATCGAAACGTGAAATCACGAACTACATATAGCCATTCCTCTATGTTAATTTATATGCAAAAGAACCCGTCTTGTGATATGCTTCAGTACTTACTATACATTTATAGTTATTAATTGAATTATTTTAGTTTATTCTATAGACGGCATTTAATTCTGTATATGTCTATTATTAAAGTATTTCTCTTTTCTCGTCTTATGGTAATCTCTATTACTACCGTTACAAATGTTTTTAAAGTTATATTCTTTTATTTATTAAGGTGTAGGTCAAAATTATAAATAATTCAAGAAATATTTATGATTTAATATGCACTTTTTATAGGACTTTTCACCGTAATTATAAACTGGGACTAATTTTAGAAAAATATCCCTCTAGCTTCGATTTTCACAGATAGTTTTTCTATATTCTGTAAAAGGTTGTTGGTTTTACGTTGTCTGTTAGAACTTAGAGGGCATGAAATAAATTAACATGTAAATATATTAAATAATGTATGAGAAAACGTTTATTTTTATACAAAATTAACATTTTACCTATATAATTAATTTTATAACTTTTGATTTTGAAAGTTTAATTTACATATATTGTTATGATTCCTCTTAGTTGCGGTCAGTATCAGCTTGATTCATCAATCGATCGATTAAACCTGCGTAATCATTGCATACATGCATGGTTGCCATTTCTTGAAAGCCTTGCCCAGGTGACTTGTCCATGTATGTAACAGTGAGCTTATTCGAAACTTAATAATCCTACCAATTGAAATGTACATTCGTTTCAATGGAGTCGCGTTAGAGCATGGAAGTCTTTAATTTGTTAGCGTAAAAGTTTGAAGTCCACAAGTCGTTCAGTTAGATGCGTCACATAATCGCGCTCTGTGGCGCCTCAGTTTGCTCGCGCTGCCCGCGCAGCTCACTCGTGAGTTAACTTCGCGCTGTTGTATTTATCATACGACTTTCCGAATACAAATTTGGAACGTTTTAGACCGGTAATGTCGGTTTAACCGTCGTTTTAAACGGCATGTGCCTTATTCCATGTGTATATATCGCTTTGCGAATCGAAGGTGACATTGCTTCGTTCTGTTAAGTTGTTGTCTTAACAGTATCTGAGGAAACGTGTGTAACTCTTCCTGCGCTTTGGAATTTGCAGGTTTTGTGTTCGTTTAGTGAAGTGGAATGTGGCTTATGATTTAGTGTAAGTGTTAATATTTCTGCTAAATATAACTGATCACAAAACAAAACTTCATCGTGATCTGCTTTATATTTCCTTCGTCTTCCTTCAATGATCCGGGATTTGATGTATGGTAAGTGTCCATTCATAGTCATATTGTTTTTGAATTATTTGCAATGTTACAACTTTATTTAACTTAAGCATAACTTAACTTAAAATACAACCTTAAAGAATTTAAGTAAGAAAAAAAAGGCTATCGAGTAGGTAATCATTTGAGTGTCTCAATGACATCCACCGCGACTCAAAAGGCGACAGCGCTAAAATTGTGACAAAACGAATTATGCTAAACTAGCAACTTACCCTAGCTTCGCTCGGGTGCGTTCCTAGATATGTTTTAAATTTTTTGAGCGTGACTCAATTCTTTTAATTCTTTTTCTAAAATAAAAGTAACCTAAGTTACTCCTTATTATATTAGCTATCTGCCAGTGGAAGACCCGCCAAAATCTGTCCAGTCGTTTCGGGGTTAGCCGGAACAAATAGACAAACAGACAGTCAAAAATTTTAAAAACTGTGTTTTTCTTAGAAGTACCGAATATAATTTAATATGCATTTAGTAAAAAGTTGTTATTTTAACAATACAAACAGACACTCCAATTTAATTTATCTTTATAGATAAGTTTGCAATTTTAAAATGTATGCTATGTCTTGATAAACAAATTATACCATATATTGAACTTATATCAAAAGAAATTTGTGTTGATGTTATTGCATACTAATTAATAAAAAACCGGATAACAGTAGAAGCTTTTTTTTTAAATTTGATTTTAATTAACATATAAAAGAATGAATCGAAAATTCTCAATGTACTCGAGAGTAGGTCAAATCATTTATTAATTGCGAATCGACGCTTGCAAGTGGGACCACCATTGTGCGCGAAATAATCAAAACTGGAACTTGTGATTTCCGTTCACTTTTAAATCTACACTACATTTATCTACGCTTTGAAGGTTATAAGTACTAAAACTTATAATGTTTTGTTAAAAATAAATATTTGATACTACTCCCAGTTGAAAAAAGTAAGGCATTGGTAAGGTTTTATGCATTAAAAAAATCTATATGTTTGTAACTTATGCAATATAATATAGTTTCACAATATATGCATATTTTGTACAATAGTAAATAGCATTGTATCAGAGAGAATATATTTAGTAAATAAAACCGTGCGGGGATTTGATTAAGTTATCGAAAACCGAACACCATACCAATACTATGTATGACATACATTTGTTCAATAATCTCATTAACTTTACTGTCTTAGCATTATTTACAAAATCAATACCGTGATTTTTAAACAGGGACTTTTTGTTCGTCATATTATGTTTACATGTAACTAAAACTAAAATGAAGAACTCCAAGAAATATCTCCAATTTTGACAGTTTTTTTAGGAGGCCTACGTTATTATTATGAATACATTTCTTAACTTAATATAGTCTACACAAATATAATAAAGCGGATAGATTTGTATTTTTGTATGTTTGTCACGAATAAACTCAAAAAGTAGTGGACCATTTTAGATGAAATGTGGTAAAAAGATAGCTTGAGACCCTAGCAAGGACATACGATATTTTATATATATATATATATATATATTGTTGTAGTTTTGTATAAAATAGTGTTACAGAGTATATCACAATTACAGCTAACTTAGCATGCAAATAATAGTTGTTGAACCAAAAAGAAAGATACATTAATTTGCGGTTTCACAAAACATATATACAAAAAAAAAATAGTTCGCTTGTAAATTCATCCCATAACATATTAGGGCTTCTTATATGATATGTAATTTTCTTAAACGGTAGACAGACCTCTATTAGACAACTTACCCATGTAAAAACCATATAATATCATTATCATTTATAACTTCTTCTCTCTGCCCATTTCCCAATCACTGGGGGTCGGCGCAGTACATCTTTTGTACTGTTGATAGGATTTGGCAAATGATAGTTTTACGACCGGCCGCCTTCCTGACGTCAACCCTCCTTGGGAATTATCATTATCATTTATATGTTAATCATAATTCATTAGTTTGATGTTAGATTATAGAAGAAAATTAATCAATAGAATAATAAAAACTATTCGATAAAATACTTTCAATGACGTCGCCTATTTGGTAATAAAATAGGACTTTGTACTTGCGTAGCAAATTGTTAGATTAGTAAAAAATAATGAGCTAAATTTGCAGTTTTAGAATAGATTTTTTATATTATCACCCCAAGAAAAAAAAACCTACTATGCATATTCCGCAGTCGCTTAGTTTATCTCGATTTAGTAAGATATGTATTCGAATTAATTACTAGTTTAAATTTTACATTAGATTAATTTTAAGTTAAACAAATAAACTTATAGTTAATAAACAGCTCAAGATTTATATTTTGTTTTTAGTTAAATGTGTATGATAAAAAATATACAAATATAAGATGAAAATGATTACATCCCCTGCAAAGTGGTTAGATTTTACCAAATTTTAAACATCAAAGCTTAATCTCTCTATAACAAATAAATTACGAGTACTTTAGCACTTAGATTTAGTTATTTGTATCCACACCCTTGACCTTTTGTCACGAAGTTCGTAAAACATCGTGATCTCAGACAGATATTATAGTATATAGCTCCAACTTTCCTTCATTGTCATACAGTAGAAATGGAAATGACATTATCCAGAACACTTTTACTTGTCACCTTCTGTTATCTATTATTATAGTAACAACAGTATTATAATAGTAACAACATTTTTGCTATATTAATATATTTTTTTTTAATCTTTTATTGGGAATAATATTATTTGGGATTATGTCATAACTATTTGCCTAATACCTAGTGCTTATGTTTTATTAGAGAAATGTTAGTTTAGTTTTTATTTTATATTATAAAATATACTGGAAAAAAAAAACAAACTACACTATTATTACTTAATATATGTATATTTTTTATTATTTTGCCAAATATCTAATTTTCTGCTAATTTTATCAAAGACAATAATAAATCTATTACTAGTTACAAGTTCATGTTAAGTGTTATGATTGTGTTTATATATTGTCGTAGAAAGTTAAACGTAAGTCCGCTTCAGCAAGCCTACTAAATCTTCTATCTACTATTTAATGTTGGTATTCCTTCATATATTTAATATCGAGATTTGTTGTTGTTGGTAAATCTAACTTGCATTTTCTCTTTGAATAATACTATAACGACATGAAAATCTTATACTTTATCTAGCATCTTGTTAAAAAGTTTGGGTTCGATAAGGTTTATGGGAAAACATTTTCGTAGTACGATTGCCTTTTGACTTATAAATTACTTAAATAAAATAAATTATTTCTTTAATTAGAAACATTCTCATGCTAAAGTTGCGGGATTATCGTTATAAAATTTCAATAATTTATGCACAGTGCACAAGAAAATATTCTCCCATGACATACTTGATGCTGCTATGTAGGTTGTCGTGAATGTGAAACTGTCACAGCATGGTTCACGTTAGACAAGTTTCATGTATTTAAATAAAACTTAGATCTATTGGAATTTTATAAATATAAACAAATCAATGTTAAAAATGCTATCTACTCTTTTAAATTGCCTCTATAATTTGAATCAACAGCTGTCGTATATTTTATAGTGGTTGTTGACTAATAATTTAATGGATAAGTTACAGGTTAAATAAATAAACTAATCTGACAGCGTGATCTAGTTACTAAATTCGTCGTAACATTTCTTAGAGCGCGACGAAAGATTTTCATACTAATTGCTTTATTAACTCGACTTGCGTAATGCAGGATGCCGCGTGTAACAAAAGCCACTTCCACTTCCCTGAACGTCGCTGTTTGAATTTATTTTGCTACAACCTTGGTATCATTTATGTGTACAAATTTAATCTTTGCTTCGTCTCGTTGTTTAATTTTACAATAAAACAGGTATTTTATCGCCTTATCATGTTTTCAATCTACGTTTAATTTTTTACGATTTATGCTCAGTATTAAAATTAGTCGTCAAGCGCTACTCTAAAAGTAAATCATAGTTTGCATTCAAATTGATTTAAATGAGGCTCTTATAGAAGATTTTTTATTTTGATTCTAATGTAGGTACTACTAAAATAACTACGTATAAAATTGTATTAATTACATATACTCAGGTGGACTACATTTAGTTATCTGGTATTATGCAAATTGTGCAGTTTGAGATTTATATGGTAATATGCGGAGGTGTCGCAAATGGCGGTTGAGTGCGTGATAACTATCAATTCATATTTCATTCCACTACTCGGTAACATTGTTTGCATATTTATAAATTCCCTAACGAAAACTTTTTGGTACATTTATGAGTCACAGTAGGTCATTTAAATGAACGTCACACACAACGTTGCCATCGCATCGGCCAAAAGTTCAATAGTCTGGTCCCTTTTCCGGTGTATGGGCGCGCGCTCTCTGTGACGGGATTGCTGACAGGCACAACTTAAAATACGCTACGGAAGTTGCCTGCTAATGTTGCTATTTAGAAAAGCCTATTTCTTTCTTTTAATGATATTTTAACATTGAAGTAATTCGTAATAATCACCCTCTTTTATAAGTAGCGGTAAAATAATATGACCCACCTCCAGGTAAATTTCTAAGAAATTAATTTAATTTCTAAGAAATCTATTGTTAACTGACACGCCGGCGTGTCCGCGGTCGTGGAGGGATTAAGCTTATCATTTATCTTTAATAGGTAGTACCTACTTTGCATGTTTTTAGTGAAAATCTTTTGAGTATATTATTGGAAGGTTTTTATATCATTTTCTTAAAAAATCTACTCCCATGTATAGTTATATAAATACTGATAAATAAGACTGCAAATGGTAAATAGTCAACTTTTTAAGCATACAGTAGATATGAGAAGTAGGTACCTATTAAAACAGATACAACATTACATTTTATATTAGAATTCGTTAAATTATTTGGCCATTAGAATTCAAAATTATTCCTTGTTCTTAACTTCCTTATTGAAATGTAAACCAAGTCGGTCAATCATTTTAATTCAAAAAATTATACCAATTTTAATTGTGCTAGTGTGGCGTAGTTGTTCAAATAAAATAGATTTTTATAGTTTTTTTTAAATACTAAAGTAGGAGCTTCCGTCAATAACAGTTTTGTTATAATTCAAATCTTGTTTTAGAAATCTAAATACGTAATTGAAATAAAATTGTATAATAAAAAATTATATTTTTCTTATCTTATATACCTATAACTTTTATGTATACTTATTGTATAGGACTAACTGCGTAATATATTAAGAAATATGAATACCTACGCGCTGCCATATAAATAGTGCAGCGGACGTCCGTCTGTGGACTGCAATAACTATAAACTGATTTATCAGCGTGCATGATTTTCATATTGATGTATCCGGTTTTTCATTTCATTCATAGAACTTACATATAAAAATCATAATTTCCTGATGGCGTTTGAAGAAACAAGAATCAAAAGCTTCAATGACCCAGTGGCAGTCAAAAATACCGTTAAAACAGTTATGGCTGAGAAAATAAATTCTACATGAGCATTATGTCATTGTATACCTTTTTGTCCGATGGTTTATGAATCTATACTAATATTATAAAGGGGTAAAGTTTGTGAGTTTGTGAGTTTGTGACGTTGTAGGCGGTAATCTCTGGATCTACTGCACCGATTTAGATGAAATATGGTAAGAAGATAGTTTGAGACCTTAGAAAGGACATAGGATACTTTTTATCTTGGAAATCATCCCTTAAGGGGGTGAAAATGGGGATGAAAGTTTGTATGGGGAATCAAGCTAGGGACGAACCCGAGCGAAGCGGGTGTGAGTCGCTAGTTATAAATAAAGAGATTAATCAGTTCCGGTGATTGTTACATCAATTCTTATAATAGATTCTTTATTTAACGTAATAACAAAAAATATATGAAAAAAAAGTAATTGGAAAAAAGTTAAAAATCATAAGTATTAAATAAAACAATCTTTTCGGATTTTTTCGCGGATTTATTTTAATTTTTATTCCTGACGTTTCGAATGCTTTACATTTTACAACAATCATTTTCACGGGAGACACTAAGGATTTAGACGTCTCAAAGGCATTATATAGGTGTTGTTACAGACAGCCTGTCCAGTGATTGCTGTAAAGCATTCGAAACGTCGGGAATTAAAAATCAAAATAAATCCGCGAAAAAATCCGAAAAGATAGTTTTATTTAAAATGTCAAATATTCGCGTAAATTTAAGAAAGCATTATTAACTATACATTTCTAGTAAATATAACAAAAAATATTCACCTCCTTAACTGTATATATTATGTATTTATAAAATGAACTGCAACTTTGTATTAGTTTCTTTCGTGGAATAATAGATCCTATTTTAATCATAATGAATAATTTAACATATTGAGAAGCTTTAATCTGACGATTGTTAAATCATGAAACTTATTTTTTTCTAATGCTAAACTTAGTTCACCACACATTATTATTACTTATAGTATAGCATTTATTTTAATGTGTGATATTTATCCAATCGAAATTATATATTCAACGTTTATTTCAGGGTCAATAAAGATAGGGCACTTTCGTTCGTGACTTATGGTTGCTCAGGCAAGTATTGTTAGGCGACGTAATTTCCTTATAAGGTAATTACTTACAGCTTCCTAGTAATTACTTGTAAGAGTCGGGTGAAATTTATATTTAAGATTACAGAGCAGTGAGTTACATCGTTTTGTTAGCAATGCTTTTGAGGTTAATACTTAATACGTATCTTTAAATAAAGGTAATCATTTGTTTTTTTTTTTTAGAAAAAGAAGTGTTTACTGTAAAAGGTTTTGAAGATTTTATTAGGCCAGTTATGATTATCTTTTAATATAATCTAAACTATGTATTATAATTACTGACTATACGGATTGCTCTGAATGGGCGATAAATAACATTCACTCTTACCGGTGTCACAGATTCCATTATGCAACAAATAATTATTATAACGCTGTACCCATAATTGGAGTCTATTATCTTAAATTCCATTCATCACTGACATGAATTTAGAATATTACCCTTTACATTATTGCATTTATAATAAATATATGTATCTATATTATTATTTCGGCTAATGATGCGGCTTAATTAATTAAAACAATTGCCTTCTGTTGTTGTCTTAAAATTGCGTAATTTATTGTTTAACTACTTGTTATTGATAATAAAGAACATTGCAGACATATTTTTGATGTTATACTTCTTTGGGCACGTTTGGAAAAAAATATGACAGTAAAATTTTGATGATGAAGTTAGCTGAAAGCGACATGATGAAGTTAGCTGCATTCCTTTTAAAACAGTGAGTTGTGATATACGGGATGAAATCTTTAGCTATTTTTGTTCTGTTACGCCAAAGAACATAACTTTTTACGTGCGTACACAAGTACACACATACGTTTTTTTTTAATTTGTGAAGGCTTGTAATTTGAAAAGTTTAATTTTAAATTAATTTTTCTTTTTGATAATATAGTAGAGCTATCGGTGTTTTTCTGCCTATGTATTATGTATCAAAGATAGTGTGCGGCTTTGAAATATGATAAATGTGTATCAGATTGTCACTTGGGTGCCGAGAATAGAACCGCACTATATCTTCCACAGAAACACGACACAAAACGGAACAATACATATATTAGGTATTTTATAGTATGTTATTTATATTTTTTGTAAATACGACTATGTTTATTTTTTATAATAGAAGAACTTTTTTAGAATAAAAATAGTTATGGGGCAACCTTCATTATTAAAAAAAATATCTTTGGGAGATGTTAGCCTGATGATGGTGATATCATGATATGACAATTGTTTACAATTTTCGTGAACCTGTTGACGCACATCACGAGATAATGCGTGATTTTTATTTTACAAAACTTAAAAATGTTAATAGATTTCAGTTTTTGTGTAGTAAATCTAAAAATTATGTTAAACTATAATTATTACATTATTGCAAAAGAATGAATGTCTTTTTAAAGAACGAGTGCACACATATTTTAGAATAATATAAATATTGTAAAAGATGCATTTCCGTCCGTGTACATGATTTTCGTTGAAGATATTAAACGTCAGTAATTTTAGTTTACCTAACTTGTGGAAATGCCAAGAAACTCACGTTTATTGATTACGTGAACAAAAACCATTTAATAATATTAATAATATATTTACAATGTACATACATAGTGAGTTAATAAATTATGTAATCGTGTAACTTTACTATTACCATTGAACCTTTATTTTTACGGGATAAAAAATAGCCTATGTGTTATTCTGATGTATGAGCTACATTATTGTAAAGTTTCATTAAAATCCATTCAGTAGTTTTTGGGGGAAAGAGTAACAAACCTCCATACATCTATACATCCAGATATTCATACATCCTCACAAACTTTCGCATTTATAATATTAAGTATTATTTATCTATAGGTATAATATGAATTAAATTTTCATTATTAAAAACCCCCTTTGTTGAGAAAGAAAATTAAAAGAGAGTCTTTGTCGTACAGTCATACTACGAGTAAATACGTATTTACTATCAAGTACCTAACTTTACAAACTTCGTATTATATCACTTAAAAAAACAATTTCACATATTTTTAATAGGTATGTCTGCAGAAAAATATTATATATATTGCTAATAATAAAGATTTCGTTAATTTCAATTATCAATTATAATTTTGGCACTGTAATGTCAATATCGATTTTTAACTCGGATGTACTTTTTTACTAAAAAAAATCCTTTTAAAACAACTACAATCTTGTATAGAAATATTCTGTCCCACGTTTTAATAGAAGTACTGTTGACGATCATAATATCAACTATTCTAACGTCCCTACTCTAACTGGTTAATCCACCAAAAGTGTGAAACATCTAATTGGTGACTGTTATTGCTTGGATGATGCATTACCATTTAAGTGGTGCCTGCATTCAAATAGCTTGGATTTTTATTGAAACTTTATATAAAATCTTAGCCTCTTTTGTAATACCTGTAAAAAATCCATGCACAGTTAATTTTAAACCCTAATTAGGTCTCGAACAGCAAATATGATCTAACAATACATTCTTTGGTTGAAATCAATTATTTGTGATTCAAATTATTTGTTTCGTTAAGAGACAAATAATGTTATAGTCTTAAGCGTTCTTTAATATAAGAGTAAGAAAAGACTTAACTAATTGTTTAGATTAGATTAAATAACTAATTTAACTCAATTTATAATTTTTGTTTTGGTATCTTTTGTTTTTTAAATGGTTATTACAATGTTTTAAAATTTTATCAAGGAACGAGTATGATATATATATATATATATATATATATATTATATTATATATATATATATATATATATATATATATATATATATATATATATATATATATATATATAATTTTATGTACTCTTCATAATATTTAAAGATTATAATCTATCAGATTACTGATATGAATATTAACGCACAGCCCGAACCGCTTTAGAAACTTGGAATTTTGCGTTAAAGTAAGTACCTTATATAATGTAAGCAAGCAAGCAGTTACATAAAACAACGAATTTTCTGATCAACCGATAAAGAAGTAAACTGATAAAAGAGGGCAAAATTTTAATGTGTGTAGGTCATTCTTCTTTAGGGTTCCGTACCCAAAGGGTAAAACGGGACCCTATTACTAAGACTCCGCTGTCCGTTCGTCTGTCTGTCTGTCCGTCCGTCCGTCTGTCACCAGACTGTATTTTATGAACCGTGATAGTTAGTTGAAATTTTCACAGATGATATATTTCTGTTGCCGCTATAACAACAAATACTAAAAAACAGAATAAAATAAATATTTCAGGGGGCTCCCATACAACAAACGTGATTTTTTGCCGTTTTTATAGATAATGGTACGGACGAGTGTACATCTCGCGGCAAGGATGAAACGTGTATGTCTCCGACTGCATAATACTATATTCCTTCGTGAACTTGTTTTCATCTTTTTAGTTAGCTTTTATGCAGTCGGGTTTTTTATTTTTATAATATAATTATTTATTATAACAATTTCAACTGACTACCTATTAATTATTAATAAAGAATAAACCCTTTAAAAATAGTAGATAGGATGGCTGGGCAAATGGTCTAGGCCTTGGTTAGAAACACTAGGTACTTTTTTTAAAAAATTCTTATCCTATAGGTATATAATATGTATATGATATCAAGATATTTCGAAAGATTATAAGTATAATAGATTTACTGTCGTCATTATCTTTGAAAATTATCTAAATTTCCGGAATGTTATGAGTAAATACTGATAATGCTAAATAAATGTTATTATAAGCCCGTTATGGGAGCACTTGATCATGGGCTTGTTAGTTTATCTAGACTGGATCAGTGCTGGGTTAAGTGAAAAATAATGGTTTTACGAGCTTAGACTGTGATTCTAAGTCTGTGATAAAATTATATCTTAAAGACATTTGCAATTTGGATGCCAAGTGAAAGGATATAACTGATTTTAATATAAATATTAACCCTCAAAAGATATAAAACATACGATAGTTGTTTATGGTATTTTTATTTTAAGTTTAATAATAAATTATAATTTAATATTTGCTTTAGCAATGAATAATAAAAAAGAGAGAAGTGTTTTTTATCATCTCTTTAGTAATTACCTATTTCTGCTAAATCACCATTCCGTACGTGTAACTATACTATAATTGAAAAATGTAATTTACCAATTAACTTTTTATATATTTTTTGTAAGCGCAAGTACCATACCTATATCTTAGGTAGGTATATATATGCGGATGGGACTTTATATTTTATGGGTCACGGGTCCCGCGTTGCGCAGGCAATTAGCTTTGGGTTTTGAGGCCAGTTATCCATAGAAGCACGCACTGCCAATCGTATGGATTGTTTTAGGGACTCCAAATTATCATCACATTTATAGCAAGCCATACTCTCTAAACCTGGCCATAAATCATAATCCAGCGGATTTATATCGGGACTAGATGATAGCCAGTCTTCAGCTCTGATGAAGTCCGGAATTTGGGTTTCTAACCAAGATTGCGTAGATCGAGCTTTATGATCTGGCGCCGAGTCTTGCTGAAAGGACCATTCTTGATTATTGGGGCATGGTGTTGTTTAGGGACTTAACTACCTTCTCAAGAGTGGTATCTTGATACACTTGTGCCAATGTTTTGATGCCTTTTTCACAAAAATATGGCTCAGTCACTCCTTCATAGCTAACACCTCACCAAACCATCACTGAAGTCGGATAATGCCCAGTTTGTACTCTGTTGGCTAATTATTAAGCTTTTTTAGAGCTTTAGGCATAAATACGGTCACTTTGTTTGTAAAAATCTTGCTTAATTGTAAAAATTTTCTCATCTGTAAACAAAATTTTCCTGTGACCTCCCTTTGCGTACCGCTTAAGTAGTTGTTTTGATTTTACCACCCTATTCGTTTTTAAATTATCAGTTAAGAAATGACCAGTGCGTCTCTTATAGGCTGCAAGTCCTAAGTCATCTTTTAAAATACGGGACATAATTCTAGGTGCTATCCTCATCTCTCGAGATAAAATCTTTGGCTTTCGGACAGGATTTCTTCGAAATCTTTCTCTTACTGCTTTGATCGCCTTTTTCGTACTAATACTACGTGGACGGCTAGATCTTTTTCTCTTCTTCCTCTGTCATAAACAGAAGAGGTTTCATTGTACCTATCAATAGCCCGGTACACAAACATTTGGCTAATACCAAGCGTATGGAGAGTTTTAAATATTGTATTTGGATCCATACCTACTTTGTGTAATGCAATCACAGCGATTCGGTCTCTTTATCACCCCACTCCATTTTAATATCACAAAATACTTTACAATTTATTGGCGCGAAAATGAGAAAACACAATGAACAATTATATAAAAATGTCAGATTCCAAATTCAAATGTAATATTTTGTTTATTTTTAATTGTAACAGTATTTATACATAGTCATAAATCAGTCATTACACGATAAACAAAACGTAGAAAATATATAGAAATTTAAATGAGAATTTTCTCAAATTGTATTTCATCGTGTTCAACCGTTCAAGTTTCTATGTAATTTATTTATATTGACTATTCGATTATATTGAATTTACTAAGCACTTTAGTTAAATTTATTGAATTAAATAAGCAAATTATTATATCGCGTACAAAAGTAGTTTAAATAAATCCATCTAGGAGCAACAGCAAGTTGTAAACAGATACGAAATAATTAAGAATATTATAATTGAATAAATAAGTGATAGCTTGTTATATATAAAGTTTTTTTATATATCTAATAGGTATCTTTAGATTTCAAATATTATTTGCTTGCTTGAAACCTATCGTACAAAGGCTGCAAACTCGTTTCCGACCACATATGGCCTGTTGCGACGTAACTTCTAAGGTTTTTTCTGTGAGACCAGGCGATTAATTACTTTTTCATTCATCGATGTGTGTCACTGTGAGACATATCTGTCGAACGGGATTCAAGTTACAATTATGATGATACCCGTCAAGTTGTTACACAACAAGTTTGATGTAATTCCCTCATACGATAGTGGAAATAATTTTAAAGGCAAAAATGATATCGATTTTCTAAATTTAATTAATGTTGTAGTTTATTCATAAATATTATAAAATTGACATCATTTTCATGGTCACAATGTCTACGTAAAGGCCTAAGATCGCGATCATTCACCGGAAAATATTGTTTTTGGAATGTATGTATACATTATATGTACATTGTACATGTAGAATACATATTTTAAATCAATCTTTAAGTATAAAGAATATTTGAGCGTACGTGATAAAGATTGATAACGACGAGTTAATCTCGAATTTAGCATGTTGGTACCTACCTACACGCCGTAATAGTATTATGTTGATAGATTACGTTACTATAGTTACATACTGCAATGTGCTTATTAATTTATAGTAATATGAGTTTATAATGGAGTAATACATCACATTTAATATATGACTTAATTTTTAAAATACATACGTATATGCAATTTTTATGACGTCTGTGGTGACTGCTTCGAAATATAATTGCAATTAGTTATTTTTATGATAAAACTTGCAAGCTAGTTAAGCTTGTTTTAAATAACTTTATAATATTATTTTTGTTTTTTTTTTTCAGGTAAGCTTCACAATATTAACTCTTTTTTTTATTTTATATTATTTTGTGGTTATTGTTAAGAAATAGTTAACTAAGTCTTAATCTTAGAAAAAAGAAAATAAACATATTCTAATCTCTAAAATCTTTATAATTAAAAATCAAATGTATAATAAAAGTAAAATAATATAATATAAACAAGACTATAATATAATTCTAAACAATAATATAATATAATTCTAAAATAAAACACGTCTTTTTTTAATTAGTTAATTCAGACGTTTAAGTATATTTTAGTTATTTGGAACCTTTATTGTACTGAACTTAAGTAAATAAGAAGGTAAAAACAAATATAATTTATTTGCAAACCAGACTTAACTATGATATGGTTACATTTAATAAGTCGTTATAGTGTTTTCATCTGATTCAATACATGTTTTATGGCGTGATGAAGAAAGCAGAAATGTTTGCTTTCACTAAAGATGAAAATTTCCTCGTTACAATAATTACACGTTTTCATGGAGAACTATGTATTGCCGAGGATGTTCGATGTTAATTGAAACATCTATACATATAATAAAATTGTAACTAAGCCGAATCTGTACATTAAATATTTTTTGGAAAATCTTATTGAAATAGACTTTATTATCGATACAGAAGCCGAATCTATAGTTTTTAGAATTTTTGTCTGTCTGTCTATCTGTCTGTTACCGTATCATAGAAAAACCATTGGAGGGATTTTGATGAACGTTGGTATGGTGATAGCTGGTTACCGGGTTAACATATAGGATACTTTTTGTCGCGGGAAAATATCTCATTTCTGAGAAAAAATACAAAAACTGCAATATAAGAGTATACTAATATGTAAAACCTAAGAATTTGGTTTTTGGTCACCTGAACGCGGGCGGAGCCGCGGGCAATGCTAGTACAATATAAATGTTTATTTAAAATCATGTTGATATTAAAATGTAAACTGTAATTAGTATATTGCTCAGTATAAAATACTTAACCTAATAAAGCTAAAACTTATTCCGCTAATAAATATTACTTTCACGTTTAGGTACTTATCAAGTCGTTTAAAACTTTAAATTGGTCCTTCTAAATGTAGACACGGTTAGTATAAAATTTCCTAAAGTCCGGATAATAGTATTAATTTCCATCTTACTAATACTAGATAGATAGTTAGATACTTTATTGTACACTACAAAGAAATACACAAAAAGAAGATATAAACAATAGATGATGCACAGGAGGCGGCCTTATCGCTATAAGCGATACTACATTGATTGTTTGTTTGCATATTAAAACTAGTTGAGTCAATAATTTTTTAAATCTCAAATTTTATTTTGCTGGCGTTCTTTAAGCGTAATATATACAGAATAGTCAATAGATCCTATTACATACGTAATTGTATTTTAAGGCTAACATACGCAAGCAGTACCTACTATAATTAATTATTTAAAATGGCCTAAATATGACTAGTTCAATCTTGTAGTTCACGTAGCGTTCAGCAGCCATTCGAGTTAATCTATCACTAGTGTCTAAAATGATTTATTACAGCGAAAGTGAATCCGATTCGAAATAATTTTCGCAAGGGTATTGTTCACAGCATGGGACCCGAGATATAAGCACACCTTATTTTCACCTGTCGTTGTACACAATTAACGACCTAGTTGCACATTGAATAGAGAATGTTTTCCTCTTAAATTGATTGCATAAAATCGAAACTGAAATGGTAATCCTGATCTAGATTTTACTTTCGAATTTGAATAGGCCTTCATTGAAAGGGCTTAATCGATTAATCAGTGCTTTGTCATATTTATTGTTGAAATGTAATGAATGGTATGTTCAATAATGTCTTGTTTATTTTAATATTAATTAAAAGTTTTGTTAGATATCATTGCATAGATTTTATTATATGAAATTATATTGTAGCTATTACTATAGAGGGTTTATAATATTATCGAATAGTTTAGTAATTCGGTTTTTATTTTTTTATTAAAAAGTTTTTATTTTTCTTCTTTTAGTGTAGACATAGTAGTAGCAAAGTAAGAAGAAAGTATTTTAATAAAATATTCGCTTAAACCGTTGAAGTTACTTTGATGCCAATTTTTACGAAGACTTACAAACTAAAATTCGCTTTTATTAGTAACACTAAAAATTCTGGCTCTAAAATCCGGTTCTAAAGTGTTAGGCTTATCAAATCAAACAAAATAAACCCAAACTCTAAGTATCTATTGTTAGCCGTTGAAGAGTTTCACCTACCCACCTTCTGGCCTTACCAGATCAGGTCAACGATATCGAACCACTGCACTATTAACTGAAATAGAAACACTTGCAAAGTTTCAAGTCAATATGACAATTAGAAGTAGGTTAAATTCATCATTAGCTATTTTTCCACCCTCAGGGGCGGTTTTTTTTGAAATTTAAATGGGACCAATCTGGAGGTATACACTTTCAAACAAAACAAAAATTAGCCAAATCGGTTAATAAATGACGGAGTTCTGAGGTAACAAACATAAAAAAAACATACAGCCGAATTGAGAACCTCCTCCTTTTTGAGGAAATCGATTGAAAACGTGTTCAGGTTAATTTCAGGCAAAGAACGAATGACATATTATGTACAATTGCTAAAATAGGAAAATTTAATAATTCATAAGTTCTTATTAACGCCTTAAGTATCGAATGTTGTTATACTATTGGTACGTTGTAGAGTAGACGTTCACTTCATTTACCATACGAAAGTGAAATTAGCAACTTGCCGAAATCGGCCTACCACGCCTTACTCGCTAATTATTCTCTCTTGAAAGAAGTTTTTAAGTGGTCTACACATAGGAACATGTTCGCTTTAAAAACCACAACTCATTATAGGTGTGAAATACCGCGGTTGTATGGTTTATCAAGATTCTTATTGTATTTTTTGCTTTCAAATAATTACAAATAAGTTTTGTAAATTCACTTAGTACTTAAATATTTCATTAGAATATAAATAGTTATATAGGACTCCATAAAGCTGCAAGGTAGGCAAAGACTGCAATTGCTTGAGTAACTTGTAAATCCAATGCCGCGCTTTTTTTAAAACCAGGTTAACGTTTATATGCTATCAATTTAATATAATTAAATATAAATAGAAAAGCTACCTACTACTTCTGGAGTCTACTACACCAGAAGCGGTGTCGATCAAACACATGTATTTGAAACGTTCATTGTGCCATTGTGGAAGTGAATATAATCGTATTTTTTTGGTTTTTTTTTAATGCTATATAATTTTTTTACGATTTATAGACATACTAGCATTGCCCGCGGCTCCGCTCGCGTTCAGATGACCAAAAACTAAATACTTAGGTTTTACGTATAAGTATACTTATATGTTGCAGTTTTTGTATTTTTTCTAAGAAATGAGATATTTTCCCGCGGTAAAAAGTATCCTATATGTTGACCCAGATAACCAGCTATCACCATACCAAATTTCATCAAAATCCCTCCAGTGCTTTTTTTGTGATGCGGTAACAGACAGTCAGACAGACATACAGACAGACAGACAGACAAAAATTCTAAAAACCATAGATTCGGCCTCTGTATCGATAATAATGTTTATTTCAGTAAGATTTTTCAAAAAATATCTAATGTACAGATTCGGCTTAGTTACAATTTTATTATATGTACAGATTTTATTATATGTATAGATTTAGGACAAATGTCACGTATTTTCTTATAGCATCTCGTATGTACCATCCGTCATATCCGGTTATTTGTGTTGCTATGCCTCGAGCTATCGTGGGGCTATCACCCGAACTTTAAGACATAGTGAATATATTACCACATAGGCTGTCACATGATGATTAAAATTTAAAATTACCTTGTGAATATTACTGGTTAGTTAAACCAAATTGTCTGTAGTTATAGGGCATTCGTTTAATCATAGAACTGTCTTTGTTACATCATAACGCTTAAAACCCATTATGTATGTGCTCCTATTCATTACACCTATTTATGATTTGTTATGATCACTCTTGTTTAAAAGTAACAGTAAATGCTTAGTAATAAATAAAAAGTTTGTATTACTTTTAGGCAAAGTTAATTCAACTTTACTAAAAACTGCGCCCACCCAGGCTGTGTGTTTCATTTCTGTAAGTGTAAGATATTTTACGTATATATATGTAATTTTAACTAGAATAATCTAATATATAAATATCTCGTGTCACGGTGTTTGTGGTCGCACTCCTCCGAAACGGCTCGACCGTTTTAATAAATTTTTTTTTGTATATTTGGTAGGTATGAAAATAGGTCGTAAAGTATTTTTCAACCTCTAACCCCCACTTCCCATTTTTCAATAGCGATTTTATATTAATAATTTAATCTATACTTCTATTATAAAGACGGAAAGTTTGTGAGGCAGTAGGGGAGGAGGGGAGGGGGGGGGGGGTGTAATCTCTGGATCTACTGAACCGATTTACATGAAATTTGGTAATAAAATAGTTAGACTCTGGAAAGGATATTGGATACTTTTTATCTCGGAAAGCATCCCTTAAGGGGGTGAAAATGCGGATGAACGTTTGAATGGGGAATCAACCGGGAGGGTGAGTCGCTATATAACATAAAACAAAAGAGTTTTTTCTAGTAGATTGAACGCGGCCGTAGCCGCCGGTTCTGCTAGTCTTTATATAAAGTTTAAATAACACGAACTGCAACTCAAATCACGATGTTGGGTGTGAAATAGCATAATTTGAAATAACGTGAACGTCAGTTATGATCAATTTTAGCCTTTTGATTCTAGAAATATGCCGCTAAGTAAATAATACACGAGATCGTGATTATGAAAATTATCTAAGTGATCGAGATGGTACTTGGACCATACTTTAAAGTAATAGATTGTGAGAACTTTTATTAACCATAAAAAGTGAACAATATATATTCTTCTGACCCCAAATAATCTACTTTCTAACAATATAGATAAGAATTAAGGCAATCCAAACAGCGAGCACAATCGAACAGAATTATTAAGATTGGCGTAAGTGGGACGGAGAAGCGAAGTATTCGGATAGCATAAATTCACCGATGCCTATGGTATATTGAACTTGGATCTAATTGTATTTAGAACAAATCTAAAGTATTACCTAGTAAATGTAAACAAAATAATGTTTCTTTTATTTTTTATTCATGTTGTTCAACAATGAATTAAATATGAGTCTTTGTTGCTGTCAAAGTGTATTGATGGGAAAATTTTACATTAGTAACTTAATTCTCACGGAAAATGTGCAATCGTATTTGTATGTTTATGGCCTATGGGTTGACACTTGACACACATCTTGTGTATTCATGCGAACATCTACAAGAATAGTTTAATAGCAATACAGTTACTTTTACCATATTAATAGCTGTGATGCGTTTTCATAAGACATTAGACCTTTTATTTCCATGGGAAATGCAACATGATGATAATTTATGTAAATAAAATTCACATTAATGATTTATTCTACTACGGTTAAATGTTAAGCAATTCTATTACCATAGACATTATGTTGATTGGTTTTGAATCGCTAAGTAATGAAAATAAAACCTGAAAGAAGATCTCAAGAGTAATAACAACATTTAAAGAAACTAGATTTCTAGCTTGTTATTTGAAAGGTAACAGTGGATACATTTACAATGTCTAATTATAACCTTTGGTTTGAACACGGTGCACTAAGTAAGGTGCTAGCGTACATTTCTTATCTGCTCGGGCATGTTGCAATGTTTGTTGACACGAAATGCCTTACTTACGAACCGTACGGCACTCGATTCGCGTTAAAAAATATTATATCAGATTTTAGAGTGAATGTGTATTCTATTCCTTGACACATAAAAGTCTACTATGAAGGATTTTCTAAAATTTTCTATCGACTATATTACATTTTATTACAAGAAAAATATATTTGAACATTTAGTTTGTTCGATACGTATCTAATAGTAAATGATACGTTTTTCCAAATATAACTTTGAATTTAATAGAAGAAACAATTTGGATAATTAAATTTAGGTTATATTTATATTAAAACAAGTATTCATTTTAAGAATATCCACATTAATGTTTTTTAGTTTCATAATATGTTCTATGTACGTGTAATATTCCAGCGTTAAGTTGGGACTAGAATTTAAAAAATAAATAGCTCCTAAAAATGTGCTTACGATATTTTTTGTCGTATAAAAAAATTTTTATGGTCGAATAGTGTTAAGTGTGTTAAAACTATCGATATCGTTGTATAATATATCACCGACGTTTATTCAAGTTAATCGATGTTGGTTTTTTTATCTTTTTTAAAACAACAACAGAATATATTATTTTGTTGACACTAATAATATATTATTAATTAATTTAGTTTAACATTTTTATTTAAACACTAGCGACTCACCCTCGCTCCGCTCGGTTTCTTCCGTGCGTTTTAAAGTTAAAATTACAAAAAAATCAAAATTCTAAATATTTTATTCAGAATTAAATTATTACAATTTTTTACTGAACGTCATGAGTCTACTACCTGTTCGGAAAGAAGAAGCCTCAGACCTGAGAAGAACTGGCGAAAGAAAAGTTAGAAAGAAAGTTAGTATAGGTTTCCCAGAAATAAAATATTTTCCCGCAGTAAAAAGTATCCTTAACGTTGACCCGGATAACCAACTATTATCATATCAAATTTCATCGAAATCCGTCCACTGGTTTTCTCGTGATGCGTTCCCAGACAGACATATATAGACGGACAAATATTGTAAAAACTATAGATTTAGACTTTGTATCATCGATAATAATGACTATTTCAATATGATTTCCCAGAAAATATTTAATGTACAGATTCAACTCAGTTACAATTTTATTATATGTATAGATTAAAGGGGATCTCTAATTAGTTCATAGAAATCTTAAAAATATTTATTGTGATTAAACTGACGTTATCGTGATATTATTCACGTTCTATCTATTGAAGTTTATTGTTCAACTTAATTGATCTTGGCTTATTTGTGTAATTTTGACCGACTTAAAAAACGTGTGCGTGACGCGAAATCTTTGTCTATCTGGAACTCTTTCTAAAATGATTATTTTTTTAATGAAGAGGTTAATAGGTAAAAGGTCAAATGTGATCCAATATAAATTACAAGCAATAATACCATCATCTAATAAGGGTCTTAACTTTTCAAGTGATCTTGGAAACAATTTTTTAAATAATTTTAATTATGTAAAAAAATTATAATTTATCATTCATAGTCGTTAATAATTTTTGTTTTACTTCTATCATTATTATTCTAACTAATGTAAAGATGGTTTTAAATCAGCAATATTATACGAGTACAGGAAGCTGAACTATTGAAGATACGAAACGAAGGTACATAACGAGCTAAAAGGTTACATTATGTGTTTACCTTTCAATATAAAAAATATAATAGAAAGTGCACTATCAATCTCTTAGTAATCTAACATTCCGGATTGTTTATATTATTATAGGAAGTATTTTACATTATTCTATTCTTGTTTCCATTTCATAGTTCGAAGAAGGGATTGGAAAGATTTATTTCTCGACAAGTTTTATAGTAGCAGCCTTAAACGTGTATAGTTTTATTATAGAGTTCACCGTTATCGTGTGATTTAATGTTGGTCTACGATGTTATTGAAAGTTTTAGTAAGAAACGTATATGAGTAAAGAGAAAGCAATTATTATATGCATTAGAGTTTAAGACCTTTAACATCTGTAGACGATTTCACGTAAAAATAAATATGGATATTGGTTACTTAGTGTTTTTAATTTAGGAGTTTTTTTTTAAATTAGAAATTTGATTTTAAATTTGCCTAAAATGGTATATGTTGTAACATAAGGCCTTTTGAACTCGTTTTATGGGACCCGTTATTAATGTTTATTTTATGATGCGATGGCGCCGAATTATTTTAATGCACCACATCCCGCCTTCATCTTCATTCATTTATTGTTTGTTATTTTATTTAAATAAGCTACCAAATGTTTATCGATAGAGACAGGAATATATGATGTTTATAGGTTCCATAGTGTTTGCGTCAAGATGCTTTATTTTCTATGTTATTATTAAGCGCTAAGAATGTATTTGGAAAAGATGTGATGTAAAATATTTCGTAAATGATGTTTTTCGGGTTCCATATTAAAAATAAAAGGTCTGGGACAGGCTGCTAGTCTTACATAACATTATTTTACAAAAGTTAAAAGTTATCCATAGATATAAATTAAAATAATATGCTGTTCGTGGGGAAGTGCATCACTACGAACGAATGAACGGCTCGACCGATTTGGCTTAGTTTTACTTAAAATGTAAAAAAATGTAATAAAAGGATTCAAAAGTTTCCTGAAAAATAAAAAAAATCGGTTTAAAACAAAAAGTGCTTCTATCTGTAGGATTTTTGTATGAACTCAAAAATCACGCTTATCTGTTGGGTCAGTTGGTTTGGAATAAAATCAATATCTACGTACTCTCGATTTCCAAAACTTCATTTGTTCTCTCTAAAAATGTATGCTAACAGCTAAGGGAAAGTGTTTACAAGTTAATTTTGAACCGGTAATTGTGTATGTTAATTTCAATAACGATTTTGAAATCACGTTTATGTAAATATATAAATGACGTCTTTTATTTTCTTACTAATGTTAATTTTTTTTTATCATTGTGTAATGACAAAAATGTTTCGAACGCTATGTTATTTTTTGTTAGCACATTTATGTGTATGATTTAAGTAAAATCTTTTTTAACGACCTTTTTTTATTGCTTTATGAAATTTGAAACTTATTAACTTTATGTTTGTAATGAAAATTCTGAAATACATAAGAATCTACGTGTAAAAGACTTTTCATTTTCACGCTGAGTTGAAGTCTATGACAAATGTAATCGATAATATTGTACCTGCTATTACCTTCAACGCGATTAATTTCGATTTCTCTACAAAATTGTTTATTGATTCGCAGCTTTCTTTCAGCGCGTGAACTATTAACAACTGGTTTATTATTATGTGGGCTTTTAATGCTTAATAAATATTCAATTTTTATTTTTATATTATTTATTATTTTTATTAAAATTACTTCATATTTATTATTTTCTATAATTTTTTCTACGTCCTCCTTTATTTCAAAGTGCAAAATTAAAATGATATGTATTAAGTTGTTAATCTATTAGTTTATTAATTGAATCTGTGACATCCGGTCGTAAATTTGTTACTTTAATCTGTATCCGTTTACGTTTAACTCTGTGTTAATATAGTTATCTAAACAATTTATACACCTAAGTGAGAACCCTTAAATTATTTAAGCTACTCTCATGTCTTCCATTATTTATATGTATGTAGTATAAATAAAGTGGTGTACGCGTATGTTTAAGAGGTGTGGCATGATCTAATATGCCCTCGATACGCTCTTGTGCATAAACTGTAAAATTGAGACGATAACGATTGTTTCTACTTTATAATGTGATACAGTCAACTTATAAATATATGGGGATGTTTTTATTTATTCAGATTTCGGGATATTTTTATTTATTCAGATTTCACAGATATATTTATACTATATTCATCTAAGCGTTACTTAACTTTTACCTTAGCTTACGGATTAGCAAAAGGAGATTTTTCGCGCGAGAGATTTTGTTTAAAGAAGTACCTACAGCGCTGTTATTTTGGTTAATAAATAATATAATTGAGCAAGATTTCTTGGATATTTATCGATAACCTTTTTTAAGATTTCTATAACACATATAAACTTCTCGGGAGACAGATGACAGAATACAGATAACATATAACGCACCAAGCGGCAAGGGATGGAAACTTTTTAAATAGCAAGCCTTTACTATAATAGATTATATATTCTAAAATTTATCATTTAACAAGCGCAACAAACACTTTCGTATTTAACTTATAATGATCCTTGTGTATCATATATGTCTACATGTTCATTATTTGATTCTTTGTTGATTTCTTTTTTGCATGTCAAGTTACAATTACATAATACATATTTTTTGCAGGGATCTGATCTGAAATTATTTAAAATTTAATATATCTACTACAATAATTGTGTTTATTCTTTCGCGTGTTCATTGTTCGTTATAGGAAGCCAAATATAATTTATCTACGTGAAATGTTTAGCAGTTTAGTCGGAGGGAATAACGTGAACTTTAGCGTCTGTAATAGGTATGATCGTAATAAACTGTAAGGCGACAGGTCGACTGCACAGCACTGTGGTGCAACGATTGCTGTATTGAAAGCGAAGTATTGAAAGGTTATTTGGTCAAGCTATTGACAGGACGATGCATTTGTTAGATTACATAGTAATCAGACAATGGACCTGAGTACTAAGTAATTATATGATAGGTTTGATTTCCTTTACGAAGTTACATTTTCACTATTCTTTATATGTAGTAATGTTAAAAGGGCAAACATTTTTTTTAAAACAATTGTTAAGTTTTTTAAAAGCCTTTATCTATTTTATTGAATATCTGTTATTTTGTATCATATTAATACTCATACTAGGTATCTATTACATAAGGAATGGCGCCATAGAAATATAGAGAAAAAGTTATATTAAATGTGGACAAAAACATGTAGGTACCTACTTACTTGCATTGAGCAACATTTTTAAGATGTTTCTCTCGTAAAGTGGGCCAATGTTATACATACTCACGTTGACGATGACGCAATGTCATCAATAAATCAGATTAATGAATGGATTATATTTTTAAGGAACCAAAGAAAAAACCAAAGTGTGCACTACTTGTACACTGTGAAAGCTTATTAGCTTAATTAATATGTGTGTGTTATACTTAACTTTAACTGCCTTGGTGGTGTAGTGGCTAGCATGTACGGCTGCACACTCGAAGGTCCTGGGTTCGAGTCCCGGGTCGGGCCAAGTTTAGTTATTGAGTCTTTCTGTAGTAAGTCTCAGTAACGGCCCGAAGCTGGGAAGTTGGCGGTGTTTCACCCCCGTACCTCGGAGAGAGCACGTAAAGCCGTCGGTCCTGCGCCTTAACTCTCACTGGTCGTGTCGAGTGGTCGTCCCACCGGAGTATGAGAGTGACAGGAATAGAGTGCACGTTGTGTCTGCGCGTACACTTGTGCACTATAATATCTCCTGCGCAGTTGGCTAGTCTCAATGAGATTGGCCGCCGTGGCCGGAATCGGCTAGGAGAACATCATCATCATTATTAATATGTGTTTGTTACATAGTAAAGGTCTACAAAACTGATTTGTGGTCAACAAACAGTCTTAACGTACATATATTACCGGCAATGTGTAAATATAAAATTATGATTGTGTTGACTTTGTTACTCAATAGAAGTTAGTTCTCGGAACCTTTTGGATTGTTAATAAATGTTAATGTTAGTTAACACTTTACAAGATATTGAATATCGTACGTTACGATACGATGGGCTGGTGCTTGGTACATTATGATGCGTAATAGAAAATACTACATTTTTTCTGGATAAACAAATATTCCCTCCACGATCGCGGACACGCCGGCGCGGCGTGCCTGTTAACAATAGATTTCTTAGAATTTTAATTAATTTCTTAGAAATTACCTGGAGGTGTTATGCATTATTAATTATTTAAAATAATGATCAACTAGATTATAACAAAATTACTTATTTTTTAGTTAATTAAAGTTGTTATTTCAGTTCATTACTTAATCGTAATCTATTCTTAATATATTCATTAATCTGAATTTGGTGTTTTTTATTGTTTTTTTTTTGTTTAAAATAATGATATAAAGTAAATTATTTAAGTTTCCAACTAGTAAAATGACCTTCACATAACAGTCGTTATTTGTTACATGTGCATTATTGCGCCGGTGCTCACATTTAATAGATTCTTTAGAACTACAAGTCTTTATAATGCTTGTATAATAACGTCATATGTACCTATCTTACTAACATACGTAATGCCTAAGTGAGTTTGTTCATCTGTGAACTTGTTCCCACCCAGTGAGGTGATATCGGTAGGATATGAATTGGTTAAAGACACTTTATATCTAAGCGACGCGCGTAGGCTTTTTCATACTGATAAGTAAAAATATAGTTTATATCTTGTAAATACTCTCAAAGACACACAGCGTTTGTGTATTACTTAATATCATCAATAAAACCTTTGAACATAAGTTTAATAAAAAAATGTTATTCGATTTCTTTGTAATATAAAATTAACTGCCCGAAAATCATGTATCTAATAAAGTATACCAACTTGTTAAAAAAATATGTGTGAGAGTAGTAAAAAGCTAGTATAGTATTTATTATATTAAAATATAAATTCAACAAGTGTTAGGAACTTAGAATAATTGACAAGGTTGTCAATGCAAAAGACCTTGAGTGTAGAGCGCCGCCTGATGAGGTAATATCGAGATGCAACCTCTGACGGATTAGGTAATGAAGTATCAGTAGAGTAGTATCAATGAAATACAAGTTTAATTAAAATGAGATCTATAAACTCTTGCTGCATGTTTAAATATGGATTTTAATATCATATTATGACAGGTATCGCGGTTATGTGTAACCGTAGCTCAGATCTATCAGGCTAATCCTATATCCTTTAGCTATTTTTTGCAACATTTATGGGGCAGGACAGCACAGAAATCTTTGGAAGTTACGGGGATTAAAATTAGCCTTTGTCACTTACATTGTTGTTGGTGATACGATGGTGTTGTTTGGATGGATGGATTCGATCCTGCAAATCCTTCCACTAAGATATTAGTGGAAGGTTTGCAGGATCGAATCACTAGTTTAAGAGTTACCTTACACAACCAAAGGTATATTAAACTATACATATTATAAAATAGAGTCCCTCACTGCGTCTGTCTGCTTGTCTGAACGCGATAAACTCAAAATCTACCGAACGGATTTTCATTCGGTTTTCACCCATAAATGGAGTGATTCATGAGTGTATATGTAATTCATTACGGTTTTGTGTAAATGGCTAAAATATGACGATAATTGTTCAAGATGTCGGAAAAAATCATGCCGACTGGGAGGTTTATTGATGTCCGCCGCGTAAACTAATAAACTTAAATGAAAACTATGTATTAGAGAATTATTCCTCTTAAAAACATCTTATTAAATTCTAGCAATGCTATGTGCACATGCCTAGGGACGCACCCGAGCGAAACGAGGGTAAGTCACTAGTTATAAATAATTAATTAGTATAATGTATTATTGTCTCAAATAATTATATAGCTCAACCACAATTCAAATATAAACAAAAGGGATGAGAATATATGGATTGAGTTTAAATGCATCAGGAAGCATTTTCAACCGCTATTCTAATTCGTAAGGTTACTTTATAAATGCATTGTTTCAGTAACGAACTTTTCCGTGTGAAAAGTAGCAGGTTGTAATGAATGAATTGGATCAAGCACAATAACAGTGATATCTTCATTGTTAAGACAAACTTCTCAGGAGTCTTTATGTTCATATCATCAAATGACTATGCAATTCAGCTGTTACATGCTTTCTAATCATGCACGAATGAACTACCTTGATAATGATCTAGCAACAGTCAGGTTAAATTAGGTATATATTTGGATCGATTGAACTTATAATTATTATGAAAATATAATAGTTATTGATCGAATGATTTTTTCTATAATGTAAGTTAGCTAATAAATATCTATTGAAATTCCGTAAACTTTTGAAAATAAGCACGATAATAAACAATTCTTTTTATATTGTAATAAAATGAAGGGTATGAGTAGTAACATTTGTGTAATTCATGAATATTAAAGATAAAGAAATTATATCTCCATTTGAATTTCGCCACATATCATTGAGCCGTTAAGAAGTAGAAAACAACATAAACACACACATATGTACCTAAACTAATATATTCGTATATAATACCTACTAATATATATATATATATATATATATATATATATATATATATATATATATATATGATGATGTTCTCCTAGCCGATTCCGGCTACGGCGGCCATTCTCATTGAGACTAGCCAACTACGCAGGAGATATTATAGTGCACAAGTGTACGCGCAGACACAAGTGCACTCTCTATTCCTATCACTCTCATACTCCGGTGGGACGACTGCTCGACACGACCGGTGAGAGTTAAGGCGCAGGACCGACAGCTTTTACGTGCTCTCCGAGGCACGGGGGTGAAACACCGCCAACTTCCCAACTCCGGACTGTTACTGAGGCTTACTATACAGAAAGACTCAATAACTAAACTTGGCCCGACCCGGGACTCGAACCCAGGACCTCCGGGTGTGCAGCTATACATGCTAGCCACTACACCACCGAGGCAGTTATATATATATATATATATATATGTATTACGCAAATATATATATTATATATATATATATATATATATATATATATATTACGCACTTAAAATATTAGCGAGATGTAATAATAATGATATACATACTTAGGTATATTTGTGATGTCGAATAAAGGTTATTTGACACATACATATAGTATTGTATTTGTAACCGTATTTCAAAATATCCGTAACATTTTTTTAAATGAGGTTTCTACTTAGGTTGCCTATGGAAAATTTCAATGCTCATTAGTATTCACGCCTCTATTCGCAACGGTTCAATGAGTACATAGGTACAGAATGAAACTGTTAGTGTTACAACGGCTTATTTTTAAAATAATTTTCGATAATACTTTCTTAGATTTACGCGAATATTTGATATTTTAAATAAAACTATCTTTTCGGATTATTTCATGGATTTATTTTGGTTTTTGGTTCCCGACGTTTCGAATTCTTTACAGCATTCATGGTCACGGGAGAGACTGAGGTGTTACATGTCTCAAAGCTCAGTCTCTCCCGTGACCATAAATGCTGTAAAGCATTCAAAACGTCGGGAACCAAAAATCAAAATAAATCCGCGAAATAATCCGAAAAGATAGTTTTATTTATAATCTTCGATTTGAAAACTGAAATTATAATACGTTTCAATGTATTTTAATATTTTTGCCTAAAAATTTTATAGGTACTATTATATAAGTACTAATAATTAATATAGATCTCGTGCAGTACTTTTACTCTAGTGATAAAAATCGTGGCTTGAATGTTGTTCTCGTTCTCGCTCTGAAAATTTCATTAAATACAACTCGCGCGTATGACACCTTTCCATTCTATACATACGTCAGAGTTAACGTATCCGATGTCCTTTATGAGTCGCCGGTAAAGATGCTCACGCGCATTGTAACCGACCTGTTGCAATTTGACACCCACGTTGTTTCAACATAATATTATGCCAGTTTAAAACTGCTTCTAACTGTTTATTGACGGTATAATAAATTTATGGCTTCGTTGTGTGAGATATAAATTTGGCTGTCGTATTTTTTGTTCGCTGTTTTATAGATATGTTACATAAACAAAGTAGATAGTAGTTAGTGGATAACGATATACGTTTTGTTTACCTATAAATTATGTATTGTAGAGGTCGAACATGAATATCTTAAAGCGATAATTCAAGCGTTATAAATTATGCAGCGAAGTGTCGTGAATCATGACACCGCGTGGTTGTTATGAAATGAGTGTGGTCAGCGGTGATTCATCTGCTAGCCTAGACTTAGTTACCTACTGCATTCTCGCAGCTTTCTCAGAGACTGCATGTTTACTTAAGAAAGCAACGCTTACTGTGAAATGAACCACTTTTGTGTCATTAGTAATTAAAATAGTATTAATTCTTACTATATCTTCACTTAATTCTTCAAATCTATATATTTGGACTTCATTTTATTTCATTTCCAGTAGCATGAAAAATTATCGAAAATTCAATACGTACTTTTTCTGCAAACTAATTCTAGTCATACTTGAATCATTGCAAATACCAAAGAAACTTTATCAGAGAGCGTTTCTACCTAGAATACTAACATATAGACTTTGTACAATGGACATGCCTTGAATTCATAAAAAGATATGAATCTAACAATTTACGTTATATTACAGCCTTCTCCTTATACTGTACTATATGTTACTCCCAAGTCATAGGCTCTATATGTACTAAATTTCATCCGAATCTGTCCAGCCAATTTAGCCGAAGTATTTATATTTTTCAGGAAATATATGTATGTATTTATTTTACAATTTTATACCGCCGATAACTTTTTTTCAATGTACTCAATTACATGGCTTAAATTACATTAATTCTTCTCGTGTATAATTCTAAACTTTTGTAATTGTAATTCAAGGAATCCGTGTTTGCGTTTCGGAGTGACATTCCGAGTATTCCATATTAGCATATAAATAACTTTAAAGTCTAAACTGTTTTCGTATTCGTCAGTTGTCGTCGCATGTTAAACAGCAATTGTCACGCGAATCCTTGCCGAAACGTTCAAATACCTTTACTTGTATACCGCACATCTGTTATTTATGGTGTGTAGACAGTGAACTTTTAATGTAAAAGTTAAAAGAAATAGACGTTAAATGTTTTAGGTTTTAAAATGTCTTAGCCGTTGAATAACTAAACTTTTTTTTATTCTAATGTCATGTTTTCTTGCGTGTCGACGATACTCTATCGCGTGCCACCGGTTATTGGGTCGCAATCCCTGGTGTACGATATTACAACGTCGTGACTTTTAGTAAATATTTAATTATATTTACATTATGTGAACGAACGTAACGACACTGCAGCTACAACATCTGATTAGGTTTACTTAGTAACCAAAATATTATAAAACTAGCGACTCACTACCGCTTCACTCGGGTTCGCCTATAGAAAAACAAAAACAAATCTATTCCTCGGAATCGTATATTGTTTCGGGATAAAAAGTATGTTATTCCAGACTGTAATCTATCTCAGTGCCAAATTTTATCCAGATCCATTCAGCCGTTTTGGCGTGAAAGAATAACAAACATCCATACATACTAACTTTTATAATATTAATATTATTAATATTATAGCATTTACCATAACAACGTATGTACGTACAATATGTACGTTTATACATAGGTACGTGTTTTGGTAAATGATGATTTTGAACGTTTGAGATATTTTAATTATAGATTATTTTAATTAAAGTCACACTAGTTTTAGTGTAGACTACAGTCTACACTAAAACTAGTGTGACTTCCTTCTAAGAGTGTTACTTTATCGTTTACATAATAATTTTCGTAATTCGTATCTGTATTTGTGTGCAGCGTCATAATAAAAATACTTTATTAGAGTAATAAAGCGTAATGACCGTTTCGTACACTTGACCAATGTGTTCAATTTTGAAGGTTGCGTGCATCAAGCTACCCTATAAAGTTAACAAACGATAAAGCAATGACCATATTTTGTCCTGTTTTATTAATGAAGCTTTCCCCTTCGTTAACTCACTTTCGGCTTTTACTTTTGCAGCAAAACGTTTCGAAAGATTTTAGTTAGTATTTAAAACATAATAGTATATTAAACCAATTTCATAACTTTTTAGATGAGACTACGAAAAAAGTACATGTAATAATTCCATGTGCCAGCTTAAATGTAAAATATTGACTTATTAAAAAAATGAACATGTTGACGTTCGAAATCTGTGATGAGCTTATTCAAAAATAACTGCTTCAATCAGTTCGAGCTTTTTATAATATTAGTTTAAAAAATATCTCAAATGGCACTCTTAGGAGGCACTGAACAAAAGAATTGAATTAAAAAATATCTGAAAACTTTCGTTTGTATCAAGTACAAACGTATGTACAGTTAGTAATACTCATTTTAAGTATAGCGAATGCGTTCTTTGTTTTATAAACAACTTACTACTTCAGTAGCAAACATTTCTTGCTGTATTCGATCAAAGCTCTTTGTTTTTATCGCACTCTAGTCTCTAGTACAATAAGACAAGGTATACATTGAGTTATCTAGTTATCCGTAGGTACAACCATATAACACTTTTTCTTCAATAGAACTAATAGTTTACTTTCTGTGCCAAGCCCTTTGAAGTGTTTAATAGACAGACAAATATTATTATACGAGTACAAACGCTCTCGCTTTTATTGTGACATGTAGAGAAAAGTGAAATGAAAGAGGTTTGTGAACTTGGCCTTTCTTTTCATGTTATTGACAGTCATACTACAATGCAATTTAAAATTAAATTAATCGATTACTACTCGATGTACACTTTTGTTGTCAAGTAATATCTTACATTATACTAGCAACTTATCATGGCTTCACTCGGGTGCGTCCCTAAGCACGCGGGTTATGTTCACAATTTTATATGTTTTAATTTTTTCGCACGGAACTCTTGACTCTTTTTAGAAAATAAAAGTAAGCCTAAGTTACTCCTTATAATATCAGTTATCAGCGAGTGAAAGTCCAATCAAAATCGGTCCAGCCGTCTCAAAGATTAGCCGGAACAATCTGACAGCCAGACATACAGACAGACCCAAATTTTTATATTGATTTTTTTATAAGTACCGTATACCAATACTTTCATATGCATTTAGTAAAAAGCTGTTATTTTGACATTACAAAAATTCTGAGATTCTGGCTTAGTATACGAATAATTGGCACTTGTCAAGCGAAACTCATCTGCGAAAAGTTACAAGTTTGATGCGCGTATTATATTTCTAAAATCTCAAACTCATTATGATGTGTAATGTAAAAGCTTAATAAGAAACTATCACTGATACCACACTGCCCCCAAAATATTGTGAAATTAAGAGAAAATGTTAAAGTGTATTACTATATATGTATAGTAACATTTTAACTGTTTAAATTGTAAAGGTATAATATATCGTGTATATAATATTCGTTTCACATTCTACTAAAGTGGTAAACAGTTACGAATTTTGTTAATAAACAGTTTATGTTACGACTCTCTCGGCAAAGTAATTTCTTGATTACTGCCTTAGATTTTGTTTTCTTTAATCTTTTCTATACATACATATAATAAAAAAATGTATCTAAGCCAAATCTGTACATTAAATATTTTTTGGAAAATCTTATTGAAATAAACATTATGGATATAGAGGTCGAATCTATAGTTTTTAGATTTTTTGTCTGTCTGTCTGTCTGTTATCTCATCACAGAAAAACCACTGGAGGGATGGTATGGTGATAGGTAGTTATCCGGGTCATCATATACGGTACTTTTACCGCGGGGAAATGTCTCATTTCTGGGAAAAAATACAAAAATTGCAATGTAAGAATATACTAATATGTAAAACCTAAGAATTTGATGTTCGGTCATATGAACGCGGGCGGAGCCGCGGGCAATGCTAGTTACCTTATAAATTTCAAGATATTCGAATTGTCGCTACGAGCGATCTTTACGGGAATTTCTCAAAGAAAATATATGGCGGCTTTCTCAAATAAATATCAAGGAAAGTAATCTCAAACTGGCCGATACTAACGACTATTTGAAACATAATGAGATTTTATCGAAACAGAAGAAATCGTCTATGACAAATTGAGACAAGCATTGTTTTTATCTAATACACAGTTTAGTTGTGTCATACACGACGAAAGTGAACGGTAATACTCGTAGTATGAAATGTTGACATTCGAAGATATATTATTTCCTCGTTATTCTCCACTAATGATTTTGTATCTGAGTAGTGATTGTAATGATGATCGTAAATAACAGTTATTTTTTGAGTTAGAATGTCAATGTGTTTCATTTTTATTTAATTTCAATTATTATTCTATAACTTCTTATGTAATATTATATATATAATTCCCAAAGAGGGTTGACGTCAGGCAGGCGGCCGGTCGTAAAACTTTTGCCAAATCCTTTCAGCAGCACAGAAGATGTACTGCGCCTACCCCAAGTGATTGGGAAATGGGCAGGGAGAAGAAGAACTTGTTATGTAATAGTTTAAATCAAAGATTTTGTGGATTTGACTATTATAGACTATACACTAATATAAGGTAACCTATAGTTTAGTTTAAAAATGATTTTTCTCGCTTTACATTCCAGGAACAACAGTGTATGTTAAATCGATTATGGACACTGTTAAATTTAAGTCAGCCATTCCCAAATGTCTATGATATAAAAAATCTTTCCTCTTGTCGGTTACAATTCGTTTTGCTTTACAAGTGTTGTTTTGTGATAGATACACCTGTGAATACAGGGTGTTTAAATATAACTTTTTTCGAGCAGGATATTTTTTTTCTATGTCTATTGAATTAATGCGTAGGCGACAAATAACAAGGAAGTGACCGGTTGAGGAATGTATTTTATATATTATGTTAAGTATGTTTTTAATTCAATGTACTTTTGCGGAACAAGTTCTAAAAACAGGAATTTATAAGTTATTTAGTTTGAAGTTACATTTAATTATTATTTATCTCTCTTACATATATCTATCTCTATCAGGTACAAGTTTTTGTTCGTTGCTCCGCTCGCATTGTAGGTTCATCCATCAAATTAGTGTTAAGATAAGTTACATCCATTCCGAATTTCACTAAAATCTATTGAGTCGTGACGACGTGAAAAAGTAACAAACACAGTCATTAACAATTTTTTTGTATTAATAGTTAATATTAGTGTAACGATTAGAATAAATTCTTTTTGCACTTAACTAATGGATTTAAAAAAAATAATAAAGATCTTTTCTTAATATATCTTGAAAGAATATAATATTAGTAAAAACAATTTAGATAATTTTCTTTTAATAAAAAAACAATGGAGAACAATTTATATAGTTTCATATAAGAAACACCTGTATAAACAGGTAGACCTCGCCGTGATCCTCTGATCTCGTAATTACACTATTGTAGCGTGCAACCCTCTAATAGGCGTGGAAGATTCCAAACTCGTTCTTCCTTAAAATTAATTTTACTAACTCCAACCACTGTCTGAAGAATATTCATAGTAATAACTAATTATAATGTGTAAATATGAAAACGGAAAATATTTAGAATAAACTGCATCACAAAACTATACAAAATAAAACAAAGTACCTACCACTTGACTATAAAAACGCCTCCCAAGAAGTTAGGAATAAGACTTCAATATATATACAATACAACATATATAATAATACAACATATATAATACAATATAATATACAAGCAATCAAAAACTATTAGGTAGGCACTCAAAGGCTATTTTAAAAGCTCTTACATAAAGCTCATAAGTTTCTTAAAATCGCTTATTTATGACTTATATGGTTCCACAAATAATGTAAAGCTATAATAATATTGTGATGCAATACGATATTAGAATTTTGAACTAACTTACCCACTGTTGTCCGTTAGTACAACTTACAAAAAAATTTTAGCTATCATGCAGTAGCTAGGTCACAGCAGATCTATGAGAACGGGGAATAACATGTTTATTGGACAGCATTCGAAATTTCGGGAACCCAAAATCAAAATAAATCCAATAAAATAGTTTTATTTGGAATTTCAAATATTCACGTAAATCTAAAAAAATATTGCTTAATATATCGTCTAAAGTTGTAAACGTTATTATTCATTTGTAGAAGTAGGTACTAGATACTGTATACACTAAGTCGTAGGTACATAATTCTCGTATATTAGAAAAAATATTTTCTTTAAACTTGATTTTTTTATTGTTTTGGTGTCTTTACCAAGAATCTAATCGGTAGAGTTCCTCGGAGGTCCATTATCTTTTTTGTTTGTTTGGGGCTTGTTCCATTATTACTGGAATTGATATTTGAAACCTTCTTGTTCTTATTTGTACAGTCAAGACTTATTATTGTTTGAGATTGGGTAATTCATTCAACATTATACATTTCATAGAACATTATAATGCAGTTACATACACAGTAATCATATTTCATGGTAAATCAAGTTTTATATATCACTTTGTCATATATAATACGTAAGATTAATTTCAATTTAATATCAGCTGTGACTTACAAAATGTAAACATCTTTTCATTTCACCTTTACATAACTGAAGTAGCGTGGGAGTATTTCTTAAAATTACATCCCCGTTGCGCATAACGAGCTATTCATCTGTCAATGTCATTTCATTTCTTAAAGAAAGAAGAAAGTCACGATCATGCTACCATAATTTTGTAATCATGAAAACCAAAATAGATGTTGATCCTTTAATAGTAGGTATATGGATACTTAGTGTAGTCTCTAAATATAGAGAAAAAATAATCATGTGTCGTTGTGACAAACATCGATTTTACGAAATGAGAACTACCCGATATGCATATGCTAAAAAAAAAGATAAAATGAAATAAGAATCCTACCAGCAATATGTTGGACAGTATGAAAATGAACTAAAGTAAATGTGCTGTAATATAAGAAGCATATGAACATTTATAACTTTATTAATCTAATAATTTAAATTACTATTAGATTAACAATATTTGTATACATTACAAGGAAATTTTCAATATCAACTTTATATGTGAAAGCTTAGTTTCTCTGATGATATTTTAAATAATATCACTCATGAAGCAATTTGTTTGAATGATCATGTTGCGCGTAATTTGTTTGCTTTGCTATTCAAATTAAAATAAAATCATTAATCATTCAGTATACTTTCAAACATAATTAATTTAATATGTATAGTTTCGGTCTACCAATGGATGAGATTATTTTGTATATAACATTTATAATCTGACACGCTTCCTCTTTACGAAATATTATTTCGCGTTAAACAGTCAATAACGCTTATTACAAATTCGTGGTGTGGTTACCTAATACGGAACTTTACTATCATCTCAACATAATTTGCATTTACAAGTGGCAAATTGTTTTGTTACTTGCATCTAATAGTGCATTTGCTATGTATCGGATTACGTCTACACGGCGCTGCTAACGTACCACTGTAATCTAGACCATAAATTTAAAGTCAAATGCGTGTACCGTTATAAAGAGAAGACAGATTAAATTGTACAATATCTTATGGGGGTCAATTGTATTAATTTTATCTGATCTCCGGAATATTAGAAAGCAAACGTTTACCTAAATAGAGTACATGCTTTCCATGAAGATCACATTGTCATGCTTGAAGTGATTGATCTAGAATTCGATCGTTGAGGTTATCAGCGCCTCAGAAGTAGATCGTTGGAGTGCTAAATTACCTCAGAGAAAACGCGGGATGTAGTTAATCTATGAAAATTGATCGTTTTCTTGACAACAGTCGTATTGTATGTCAAGAAATCGAAGTACAGTTTCATGTTTCTACGTTTTAAAGTCAATTTATTTAATTAAAAGATTTTTAATAATACACCTAAGATTGAATTGGAAGATGAAGCCAATGACCTAAAGTAATGTGTCGGTGGCCTTGATTAGTTTTTTTATATATACGTGACCACCACCTACACACCGAAATTGACATTATCGTGTGATGAGACCCGTAAGGGAAATAATGATATTTTATATGTTTTTTTTATCGTCTCGCCTGTCATCATTAGTTATACGTTACGATAGACTATTTTCTTCATCTATCTCTATTATGCTTGTATTAAGCCTTGACATTATTTACTTTTGGAATGCAATTATCTTTTTGTACTATAATCAATAAATTGGCTTTGTACTTCTAGAAGAGTAAAATGGTTACTTTTTCATCACTTTTAAATTAAATTTAATTAAATAATATTTTCTTTGAGAGAACTTGTTCTTAGCTTACAATTAGACGATGCAGGTGCTCATTACGTTTGTCACCTATCGTCTACGTGCTATGTGCATGGAATGAATGAACTGAAATTACTCATGTATATTTAAGAACTGGTTTCTTGGTAAATGTTTCTTTACACATTTCCGGGTTCGTTTGTTGACTAAGCTAACGATATGGAGTTTACTATTTTGTGTTGCTCCTTTGGTTCTTTTAAGTTGCTTAAATCTGATTGTCTTTATTTTGTTTATTTTTCAAAACACTACATATTGGGAGTGGTATCCAACGCAATATTGCCTTGACCTAACCAGAGTAAGTATCTGTAATATAATTTATTGTCAATAGCCCGAATTGCCCCTTTGTCTCAAAGTTCAATTTTCTTCTTTTTTTTGTTTGAATCAATAGTTATTCGTTTCCGGTTAAGTTTGCTAATGTTCACAAAAAGGAACGATTAAAATCACTCGCTTTTTGTCATAATGTGTCCTGTGTGAAAACAGAATCTGCTATTCTATAGCGTTACGCAAGTCTAGTTAAAGTTACAATTAGTTATATGTTGTAGCAGTTCTATATGTATTTGATTTAAATTGATGTAATCAAAATGTACTTAAGTCATACACTGTAATAAGATCCTATGGCAAAATAATAAAATTGAAAATTTTGTAGTGGTTAATTTTAAAGATTAATGTCAAAAGATACAAGCCGTAAGTGTGTTGTAAATTATTATTAGGTATTCTTTTGTTTAACACCGAAGGGAAGCAGGTGCAATTTAATATGTTGATAATCATAGCAGTTATGAGATAACAGATGTGATTCGACGTGAAGATAGGTAGTACCTAATACCTATATTAGTTAATTTCAGGATCTTAATATTTTACCATGCTACTAAATGTTAGGTACATTTAATAGCATAGTTATGTTAAGTATATATATACATATATAAATAATATAATCTTTTAATCCAAGTAAGTCAATAGAAAAATTAGGTAGTATATAACTTTTAAACTCGTGGTATTTAAATAAATCCTATTAGAAAGGAAAATAATACATCGTGGCAAATGTTGTGTTTTCTAGCCTTGCTAGTTGCGACAGTTTTAAGTGTGCCCTGAAGTGTGCGAAATGTTTCCCTCATGGATAAATGTTATAATTTCTCTCAATGTATCCATTTGTCTAACTTTCCTAGCCCTCAGTAGCCTCGTTGACCTAGAAAGCTGAAACTTTACTTGTTCTACACCACATGCATTTATGGGAAAGAAATCGGGGCCGCATTTCTCCGCCGGAAGGGTCGTTATTGCCTATTGTAACCGATTTAAACTAACACCTTGCGTTTTTTGATAACTTATATGACATTAAAACCTATTCGATCCAATAAAACTGGCTGTTGTTCATAGATATTTAATTAAAGGTCCAGTCGACGACAATATTGTTGGTTAGGGCAATATGAATTATTTTAATTCTTATATCCAATCATATATATATATATATATATATATATATATATATATATATATATATATATATATATATATATATATATATATTTATGTGTGTATATATGTTCTCTATGGATTCCAAAACGGCTGAAGCGATTTTGGTAAAATTTTTAGACTACATTCAGTTTAGTCCAGCGGGTGATACTGTGAACTTTGGCAGCGATCGGAAGTTTGAACGCGGGCGAAGCCGTGGGTATATACTGCTAGTTCTCAATAAAATGTCATTGCTATCACTATATACCCAAAAAAACATATTGTAGATTTAAGTTTACCGTTGTTTTAGTGAACATGGACAATTAATGTATTTTAAGTAGCGTTATCTCACGGCTCCGCCCGCTTCCTTTAATTTCGTAGAATTTCTCTGAAATAACCTGTATCCTTCTTCAATAAATGGGCTATTTTTCCTTTTTATAAAAATCTGATCTGAGATGGATATTAGCGGGTAAAAACAAACAGACAAACTTGTCAGCTTTATATATTGGTATAGATAGATATCATTAAGACATTTTTCATTAAATGTGAGGAATAGGTATTTAAAAACAATACGAAATTATATTTTATTAAAATATAATTTCAAAGAATTATAAAAACAACCATGTGTAATATATGGCACCTACCTGTTCTGGCACCATGATGAAATCAGATCGTTGATACAACATATTGTCTTCCAAATTAGACATACCTACTTTCAAAATTCACTTTCAAGATTTGATCACGTCATAGTCAGATAGTTACAAGTGAAGTTAAGAAAAGCGTGTTAAAAAGTGACGATGAGCTGTTAGAAATATTAATTAGTGATACACATGAGTATGTTATTAAATTATAACAAATATAATGAAGTAAATACTATTATACAAATATATACTTACGATATATCTAAAAGTTGAATATTACTATGTTTTCTTGGTAATTGTGGAGTATACCGAATACTTATTATTAAAGATACTCGATGATATCGTATGCTGCAAACCTTAATAGTTCCTAAACGATCAGAGGCACTGTTCGTGTCTCAACAATTTGTCTTATAAATCAGTAAATTGGTGTGAAACTATGAAGAAAATTACGCCCAGTCGCCAGCTTTCCATTCCATTGCCTAGTGCCCTTAGTGACGTTCGGTGAAAACAATTGATTTTTGTCGGTGAAAGTCCCTTTGCGTGTGTTTAAGCGTATCTGGAGATCTTAGATTGAACCAATTGATTTCAACTATGTAGATAATAGGTATTAAATGTCAGTATATGCAAAACAGTTTCTATAAACATAATTATAAGTTTTCTTAAGCAATTATAATGCTGAGAATAAAAAAAGATTTTAGTATAACGAGTATTGGAGTTTTAAAGCAATAAACTAGTGACTAATACCCTCGCTCCGTTCGGGTGCGTCCCTAGGTATCTACGTTTTAAATAGATATGAAAAAAATTGCGAGTGTACCTTAGGAAATACTTATGCTATTGCGGACTTTATGTCTCTTAAGATTTAGCCAGCGTTAGCCAAATGACGATTCGTTAGAACCAGTTATTGTGTTTTCCCGTGGGAACGACAGATTTTCCTGTAGTAAAAATATCCTGAAGACTGACCCGAGTAATAAAATCATCACTACACAAAATTTAGTCAGAATCGATCCAGTGTTTTTTGCGTGAAACGGAAACGCACAAACAGATACACAGAAAAATTGTTTAATAACTACATATTGTTTTGTACATATTCTGTACACAATACGTTACAGTCATTGTCATTTAAAAATATTTCATGTACAGATTTTGCTAAGTTACTGTTTTATTATATGTATAGATAACAATTCCTGATGAAGTTTGCCCCTAAGTTTTTTTACAAGTGGCTATTATAAGTTTGTATATTTTAAATAAAACTATCTTTTCGGATTTTTTCGCGAATTTATTTCGATTTTTGTTTCCCGACGTTTCGAATGCTTTACAGCAATCACGGTCTCTCCCGTGACCATGAAGAAAGTATTAAGTTTGTATATACTTGACTGACCATTTGATTACAGCATATAGTATTGTACGTCACTCTTCGGCCCATAAACTATAAAACCTCGCCAATCCTCTGCACCATATGTGCCTCAAAAAGAACAAGCCAACGAAATACTTTCACCTTTATAATATTTTTATCAATAAAATGTTGTCATCATGGTTTTACGTGACTTGGAAGAACTAAGGATCAACTAGCTCTCTACATAGCTTATAAGTGCTATAATTAATTGTTATCTATTGGAGAATCAGTAGATTAATAACAATTTAATGCGTTCATGTTAGAATTGATGTTTCTAGCCACGATCATAAGTACCAATCTATGTGTGTGACGCATCGACAAAACTCATTGCTGTTTATGGTGGAAGACCATGCTACAACTTACCGATATGGTGTTACAAAGTGTCCTTTGACAATTATTTTCATTGCTTTGATTGCAATGCCGTGCTATTGCACGGGTGGGTACTTACTACATATCAAATGATTTGGATTTAAAGTATTAATGTGGTTTAAGTTAACCTTGAAAACAAAATTCAGCTTAAGAAAAAAAATTATATAATTATATGTATCTTATAGATCTCTTTTTAACATACTGTGTGTTATTTTTCCAGGACCGGCTCAGCGAAGCGCAGAGAGAAGGCAAAAGAAAAAAGTACGCAACATGTGACCACCGACCGATGAACCAAAATAGACAATATCATCTTCAAATTCATGAGTCTTGTCTCAAGATTACATGATTAAGAAAATTATTTATTGTACTTTAACTTTAACTTAACGAATCTAGTCGCTTTAGTTATTTTATAACGAAGCAATTTTTACTTTAATAAGTCCGTAAAATTACAAGACAGTACAAAGAGACGAGGCAGTACAAAGACTAACGGGAAATCTAATGTTGATTTAAGAATAAATTGATTCAATTAGCCAATTCCCGAACAAAGAAGTCACAATGTCTACAAGTGAGTATTATTTTTATCTTACTTACTTTGATAAAGGATCGACCTCGTCCTTTTTATTTAACCTTAACATAGCCAGGTATTGCGGAAAATACTTATCATTCCAAGGTTAATATTGAAATATCTGAGAAAGACAATTCAATTTTATTTAAATGAAATATTTTGTGTTTAAAAACTTCACCCAAATCCGGATCCGGATGAACTATTTAATAATACGAGGATTGAAAGTGCTGAAAACTTTATTTTATAACTTTAAAAAAGTTATAAAATATTGTAAGGTTGTTGTAAGGTTTAGTGCAATTTTTCATTTTGTTAATTGTGGGTAGGCTGTCTGTAACAACTATACCTTCGAGACATTTAACACCTGTCGCTCCCGTGACCATGATTGCTGTAAAGCATTCGAAACGTCGGGAACCAAAAATCAAAATAAATCCGCGAAATAATCCGAAAAGATAGTTTTATTTAAAATGTCAAATATTCGCGTAAATCTAAGAAAGTAGTACTGAAAACTATTAGGAAAAAACACTTATTATTAAATACTAGCGAAAATCTTTGAAAATTTCACTTAATAATATTTATGAATAAAAAAACTTAACATTCCAGGTTGCGAGAATTCAGTTGGAATTCTTAAGAGCAGCTTTTCGTTGTCTTCGCTGCGATCTGCGCAGGCGCCACCAAGTGGCGCCGGTGACCAGCTCGAGCGGCCTTACCACAGCCTTACTAAAAAACGGTAAGTCTTCATCAAACTATACAAAAATATTATAAATTAAGAAACGTCAATATGCATGTTTTTGATGACCAGTGTAATATTTCATGTAAACATGCATCTTCTAGGCAAACGCGCTCCAACCTAGACCTCATCAGTGCTTCCCAGCGTTGATTGTCGTCCAGCACAAGGCTATTGAGCAATAAAAAACTTATAGATATATCTCTATTTGGTACTACATATAGATACATACATAGGAATAGTAACTGTTATAAAAAGGAGCCTATGTAAATTTTGCTGAAAATGCTGTTTTGTTGCTAAAAGAAAATGTACAAATCAATAATGGTAGGGGAGCCTGGGATGCTAAATTTGCAGTTCCTACAGTGTTATGACCTATTGGACTGTGAAGATTAGGTTCTAAAAGCGTGTAAAAATTTTCAAAAATGTAAAAAAAAAACAGTCACATGGAAATAGTCGAGCACGTCAGACATTCATAGTGTAGGTATACTCGCTTTGTCTTTCTGATAACTGAGAGATATTAATCTGACGATTAGCTAGTGGGGGTTGGCCGTAAAAAGGCGTAGAAAAAAATATTCGAGGTGGACTATGATCCCCCTCGTTTTGAGGGGAGGCCGTAACTTGTCTTAATCTGAAGCGCTCGAGTTTTTCTGAGGATCGATATTTTATTTTTACTAATCTGACGGGCTGCCTTTAACGCACCAGCCCCCTGCACCCACCTGTATTAAGGGTTCATATTTGTTAGGGGTACATTACAGGTGCAAGGTATCTCTCCATATTATTTTTTGACGCACTCGAGTAACGCACAAAATCCCCTCTTAGGCTCCCCTATTATAAACAATTTTGGCATTTATAATAGTAGCTAGTATAGACATTGTTATTTTATATATGGGTACGTACATATATAATTATATACTAATAGTAAGAATAAATACTTTTTATGTATTAAATAATATATAAAGTAAGTATAATTCTTACATTAGTACCTGTTTGACTTTATCGTATTGATTTTAAATGCTAATAGCTTTTATTTATGTTTATTATTCTTTAATTTGCGAACGAAAATACGATTGAGAACGACGCTATTAATTTTTCAATTAATGACACGTTCACGCCTGCGTACACGTGGAACCTTTAAATTGTTTATTCTATTAAGATAAAAATAGTTTGTGCCTCTTATTATTTATTATCTATTTGGCTTGTATTTCATTTATTTATTTGTTGATTAACGTATTACATATTTATAAGGTAGATGAAAGCAAAAAATTTTGCTATTGATTTGGTCGTTTCATAACGAATCAGTGTTACCTTTGGGTATGGGTATTTGTAGATGCTAGGCTGAAAGACCGAAAATGTTCATTGTGCAGACAAAGCACGCACAACGCGTTATGACTAACTCAAACGGTAAACGGCAATGATTGTTTTCGTTGTTTGAATGTAGCGTATTATGAATGCTTAATACCATCGCAGTCTGCAGTTCTAATGTATGTTTAAATTTACTCTAAATCTTAAAAAGTTCCAATAAATCAGCCCAATTATTGTCAACAGGCAGACAAAAACATGTGATTCTTAAACGACCCTGATATTCCTTGAATACTATTTATATTATAAATATTGAATCTGCATTACACACTATAGATTACTGACTTGTAAAAAGCATATATACAATAATATTTTTTTTTATTACAGGAAAGAGCCATGTCGTGAGGCATGGCGGCGTAGTTGGGGTTCGGCGGCGAGTGGGGGGAGCGTGGGAGACGACCTGTGGCCCTTGCTCCAGCACCACTATGAGTACATCATGGACAATCAGATCATCGATTCTTGCAAGGTGTGTTTGAGAAATATTGGTTTTGTTTTGTTTTGCTACTTTAATGCAGGTTATAGTAGCTCGAAAATTATAATTTTTGTGAAAAATAAGTTTATATGTATACGTTGTAGTCAGATAAAGTAGCTAAGTCATATTATATGTATGTCTCCTGAGTGAAATATGAATGGGTTTTACTTTTTATATATTGTATTTTACAGTTGTGTTAGTAAAATGGTTTTTTTATTGTGACATTCAAGCTTAAATATTTTATTTATAATTTGTTGTATGCATATAATTCGTAAAAATAGTATGAAAATTGCATAATTAATTTTTAACTAAAAAAATGTACACCGACTTTAAGCCTGTAGCTATAAGTTACTTGTTAAAGAAAGACTTTAGAAAATGGATTCATAATTAGGTCAAAAATACGCTAAAATTTAAATAAATAAAAATGAGTCATGGTACTAAAAGAAACTGTTTTTAATGTCACAAATCATCGTCCCAAAATAAAAATGATAATCGTCATATCCATTTAATATATAATACATGAAAAAAAAGCTATGTACACTGAAAAATATGTTAAAAGTAAATTTCATTACCAATTTTCCAGGAGGCAAACGGCGAGCTCCTATCCCACTCATCACCACTTAGCCCATGTCTCTTGAACCCGACGACCACGTTCAACAGACAGTGGTCCCTCAACCAACTGATATCTGAGTTCACCGAACTGTGCCAGTGGCTAACACACGTACAGGAGGAGATATATTCTAGTCCAGAGAATCTGTCCAGCAGAAAGCTGAGAACGGTATTGTATTGAACACACACACACACACACATATATATATATATATATATATATATATATATATATAATATATATATATATATATATATATATATATATATATAATCACGGTATATGCATTATTCTTAATTTGGCGCTAGGCGGTGTATAAGGGCCTAGGGCCTAAGCCTAGCCAAGGGCAGTATCCATACGACAACTTTTTACTTACGCGTCGACGGCGACGCGCTTAAAGCGTGTTTGTATCGATATGAACGTAAAAACTCTGCATTTTTCAAGTTTATCAACGCAGAATATGCAGAGGAAGCAGAAGTTTATGATACACGCGTCGTCCTTTATGAAACGTAGTGTGCATATGCCCTTTTAAGTATCAGTTCGCGAAATGCGCTTTGAACAACGAATCGCTGTTACTACATGTAATCAGATCCAGTGTTTTTTCCCCTTTTTACCGGCCATTTATACGTACATATAATAAAATTGTAACTAAGCCGAATCTGTACATTAAATATTTATTTGAAAATCTTATTGAAATACACATTATTATCGATACAAAGACCGAATCTATAGATTATAGAATTTTTGTCTGTCTGTCTGTGTCTGTCTGTCTGTTACCGCATCACGGAAATACCACTGGAGGGATTTTGATGAAATTTGGTATGGTGATAGCTGGTTATCCGGGTCATCATATAGGATTTTTTATTTCGGGAAAATATCTCATCTCTGAGAAATCAATACTAAACGTTAAAACGTCTTATATATAACGTGAATTCTCAATTCTACGCGAAATACTCGTAGATGAAGTAAATTGTGCCCAAATAACACTCCCTAGAAGCCACGAAACAAAAGATTTGATTTGAATACGCATCGATGGCGCGTTAAAGTCGTCGTGTGCCGTGGCCCAAAGACTGACAGTCCCTTATGTTACACGCCCCTTGAAACTACTAAAAAAGGCGAAATTAAAAAATGCCATTTACAAGAAGGAAGATCATTAACATTTTTTCTCACAAATTTATTTACAAATACAAAATCCTCAATAACATAGTTATAGTTAAGCAATTAACCACAATATACACCACTTACTATCCTGTAAGGCAGCCAAAAAGAATAGTTTAAAGCACTACGATCTATCTGTTTCAGTTTTTACATTCTATATGTTTTTGTAATACGTGCTTACCCGTCATCTTCATCCTTTCAAAAGATTTTTTTATATTAAAAGTTCTTGGGCAGTGATTGTATTTAGCCCTTTTTAACGTCCTACTGCTGGGCACAGACCTCCCTTCAATACGAGATGTATTAAGCTGTAAAAGCTGCATTGACAAAATATGTGTAAAACCAGGACGTAAGTTACATGCACTGCAAATTTCATTTTAATCCTTTGAGCAGTTACGAGTACATCGTGAAGAAACATGAACGCACACATTAACTTTCGCATTTACATGCGTGATCATATAATTGGGATTATTAGTCTAATATTTTCTTAGATTTACGCGAATATTTGACATTTTAATTTATGATTATTAGTATAATTTATAATTATTGTATTTTACATAATGAAAACATCTTACAGAGTCGCATGTCAGAGCTGGTGTCAGTGGAACCTCGCCGCGCGAAATTCATAGAACAAGCCTCGGCCATACTCGAACGTATTCCTGAAGCGGCCGCAGAGGTAATATACTCATATTGTGTAACTTGTTTAAATATATAGAACATGTAAATCATGTATATTTGAAAATTGGTCTAATTTTTTTAATATTTATTATCTGCGACTGCTCGATTCACTCGGGTATGTCTTTCGGTGCCTAATAATAAGCATGTCTGTTACTCCAAGGTCATAAGGCAATTTTTAATAATATATTTGAAGTTTTACTTACTAAATATAGAAAAATGACTTAAGCTCTATACAAATAATTTAAAATTCTTATCTCTAGTAGGAAGAACCATACGTAGATAGGGTATTGAGATCTACCGATAGTCTATGTACAATATATTACACTCGTATAAAGTTTCGCACGTCTGATAAGAATAGTTACTAGATGAAATTTCCATATTTTATTCAGTTCAGGGAACATTAAAAAACTAGAATATAGATCCAACGAATTTTTTCTTGTAAGAGATTAAACTTGAAATAAAAAGTTAAATAATAGTTCATGTAATAAGTCATACGCTAGTAAATTTAAGTAAAAAGAACCGGCTGTATGCGTGTCGGACTCGCGCACGAATGGTCGGATACCATAATCTATAAAAATGGCAAAAAAAAAAACGTTTTGTTGTGCCCTCCTTAAATATTTGTCTTATTTTAATTTAATTATTTATTTTTAAACTGAATAGAGAATAACTAAATTTCTGTGAATATTTCAAACGTCTACCTGTTGTCGTTACCAATACGAGCAAAAACGTTCACGTTTGTTGTATGGAATCTCCATTAAATAATTATTTTATTCTATTTTTTAGTATATCTTGTTATAGCGGCAATAGAAATATGTACATCATCTGTAAACAACTGTATAACTATCACGGTTCATGAGATACAGCCTGGTGACAGACGGACAGACAAACTGCACAAACAACACATTATTGTAAAACTGATGTTTATAATCAAATAAATTTAACGCGGATAAAACAGCGGGACACAGCTACTATTTGAATAAATTTTGCTTTGAAAGTATTGGTCTCTTAGTTATTCTATTATATTATTAACAGAAAAGCATTAATACATTAGTGTAACAATGAACAATTAATCAATTAGGTTAGAATAATAGATTGGATACAATATAGCTAAAAAGTACAATATTTTAACATGTATGTATGGATGAATTAAAAACTTTGTCTATCATTACTAGTGTCCGACCGAAGCTTCGGCTTCGGCTTCGGCTTCGGCCACCTTCGGCCAAAAAATCCACCTTCGGCGAAACATTCGGCTTCGGCCCAAAACCCGGCCGAAGCCGAAGGTTTCGCCGAAGGTCCGAGCGACCGTTGAGATTGAACGAACTGTTACGAAAGTCATGAGGCGGCGGGGAGTCACTGTCAAAATATCACATTGCATGCATCAAAACAAGTTCGTACGTGTATTTAAACGAGTGTTTTTGAGAGAGAAGGTTAAGGACAAATATGCTTAGTAAAATAGAATATTATATTATTCTTATAACTTGTTGTTTGCAAAACAGTCATTACCTCATTAGTTCTATTGTTATTGCTACATTTATTTTGAAATTTCTAATATTTTCTAAACTGTGCATTTAATTGACCAACATTTAATTATTTACTAAGAAGTTAGTGTTTGTTTATTTTATTTATTAGTCTAGTTTTGGTCTAGTCGAGTAAAACAAAGACTGATTGGTCTAATTGTAATTTGTGAATTACATAATAAAGAAATGATTATTTTTTACCAGTAGGTAAATCACAAAATCACAAACTTTTATTTATCTCTAAACCAACCATCTCTATGATATATCATCAACTTCTATATGAGACAGTCAATATAAACCTTCAATATTGAGGTTATTTGAGGTATTGATACAAAATTAATTACTGAGTGCTGAGAGAATATAAACCTTCGGCTTCGGCTTCGGCTTCGGCCGAAGGTTGTGGCGATAGCCGATTAATCGGCTTCGGCTTCGGCTTCGGCCAAAAATAGACCTTCGGTCGGACACTAATCATTACGTACAATTTGTAAGGCCCGTAACCACAGATCACTTGATCCTAATAAATGCTTCGCCATTAGCTAACAGATAACGTCAATTATCCATAAATCAACGAGAAAATCTTCACTTTACCCATTTATATGTGATCACACATTTTCAAAATTATAATAACAATATTATATAACGCCCTATGCAAATACAGTGCAGCAAACAGCTATAGCTGTTACTCTACTAATGCCTTCGGAGATATTAATTTTAAAAATATTATCTTTTTTATCTGCAGCCTTTTTACGTATACTTGGGTTAAAAAACTTAAAAATGTATTAAGTTCTCAACACTTAAATCGACCAGTTGAAATGAAACCTGTTTTTCAATTAACAATTACACTATATAAAGTCTCTTTAAAATCCATTTTGCTCTTCTTGATTTACTTGTTTTCTAATTGGCAACAGACCGTTATTAGATTGCTATATTTTTTGCATATAGTTTAAGATATATATATTTTATACGTTAGTGTAGTTGGAGCTTGACTAAAGTGAGTTCGTTAATTCAAAGTACAACTGAAAATAATTATGTTTTAAACACATTTATCATCTCTGCGATATGCCGAATATATTATTGAAATTTAAAATATTTATAAAATATCCGAATGATTAGTATAGTAGGATAAGCCTATACTTTACTTTGACTTAGTAGTTTTATGACTTAGTATACTAATTACTATGTACTTTGGTACCAGAACATTATTAAAACTATCCACATATCTTTTACTATTATTTTTGAAAAATTGATTAGAATAAGAATTGTGGAATATACTGAATTTTAAACACAAGAAATTGAATAATTACGAAGCACCAATACAATACATAGTCTATTAATTGGGGACATTTGAATGAGCCTAAACATGATATCTCTGCAGTATTTTAGTGAAGAGTTGAGTATCTTGCAGATTCCAAGTGACGCTGCACCATCAGGCCTAGATTACTATATTATTGCAATTTCATCAAGTAACGGGATGCTGAGTTTCAAATGGATTAGATCTGTTGAAGTTGCTCACATCTCTTAACTGTCTAGAAAATAGCTAATGGCCTGCAAACGGCTGATGTTTTCTTAATTTATAGCTAAGGACACTGTCAATCAAGTCAACTTTCAAACAAAAAAAATAAGTTTAATACGGTTCATTCATTTTGGCACTACAGTGCCATAGACAATTAGACAGACACACAAATACACACCTCCTTAACACCTCTTTTTGTGTCGGGGGTTCAATAGACTTCTTTTACTCTTAAGATACCGTTTTAAAATTGTATTAATTAATATTGATTAGAAAATGGTGTATCTAAGTGTAATCAAAAAACTAAACTATACAGTACTCGGCAGTATGATTTGTTATATTTAATTTAATATAATGGTTCGTCTTTAGGTGACATGGCGGGTTGAGCACTTAAACGTGAAGTGGGAGAGTCTCCGCCTGTTGCTCAGTCCTGAGCAGCAGAATCGTGATGGAGAATGCTCAGATATTGTTGGTAAGTTACTATTAGCTGTAGTATTAATGTTATTGATAGTGTGCATTTAATTTGAGAACATTTTTCACGATTTAATTTGAGATTTGGTTATGAGATATGTTTAATTGGGGAATAAAAACTAAATTTAAGTTTTAATAATTAAATTTTGTAATTATTACATAACACCCTATTTCTTATCGTTTTCTTTTGTCTTGTAAAACAACGTAAGCTTAGTACAAATGTGCTATATATCGTGTATTTATTTTTTTGTTTGCACTCTTTACAATCCACCAGACTTCAGTCGTAACATTTAAGTAAGATTATTGAAAATTCTAAATGGTAAAATTGTGTCAAAGTATTTTAAGGAAAATTATATTTTTTTGTTCTCAATATAAAGAAAATAAGGCCGGACAGGGCTTAAGTCTAACAGTCATAGGTTCTACATTAAACATTATTTTTACATCATTAATATTATCTTCTTTATTGTGTGTACATTCTGTTCAGATTGCGCAAATTAGACTTAATATAGAATTACAATTAAAATATTAGCAGTAGATGATTTTACATATAAAAAACACTTGATCCTTAATTCGAATACAAGTGGACGTTATTCTGGTCAGAATTACCAATCTTGACCCTTTGACATGCCCACGATTGTTGTAAAGCATTCGAAACTTCGCAAATCAAAAACCAACATAAATCCGCGAAAAGGTTCGAAAAGAAAGTTTTATTTAAAATATCATATTATATTCGTAAATAAATAAAAGTGTGTATTTATTTCATAGATCCAGCCCATGAACTCCGTTGTCTGCGTCGATGGTTGCACTGTATGGAAGGACGTCTGCCGCCGCCATCTTTAGCCGCCGCGAGATCCGCCTCCTACCACGAGCTGTTGAGGAAACTTCGAGAACATCAGGTCAGTTCATCATGTTGTTTGTTTAGAAATGTTATGATAACAATAATTTATACGCTAGTTAGTGATTATAACTCAAAGAACTTGAGTGAAATACTGGACGGAGATGACTCGTCCTGAACTAATACGGAGGCAATTTACTTTTATATTTTAATTTATATTTATATGAACCGCTTACATAAAAGAGATTTTATTAAATATATATTTTATATGTGGAATAAAAATGATTTAAATCCGTAAAAACAATAAAAATATTATTGAGAAATTAGATTATTACTCCATCACAGATTACTTTGCAGATGTTAATGTGGGAATGATTACTAGTCAGTTCTCACTGTAGGATAAGTAGATAATTATTGTATTGTAATATTGTAAAAAAAGTGTTTTTAAAGAGCAACTGTTGCGTTTTCCGCCGGCACTTCTTAGCAAAACTACCGGTGGTGCTGACACATGAGCTTTCTCATAGACTTACCATTCTGACATTTAATTTATATTTAAAAATATATATACATATGCTAGCAGAAACACGCCAATCCGAAACAAACAAACACACTTTCACATTTATAATATTAGTATGGACAAGTATTGATGAAGTAGAAAATGCTTGTCAAAGCATTTGAATAAAGTATATTTTGATATTATTCAATTTCCGTTACTCAATATACTAAAAGATTTAATTTATAGATTTACCGTAGTAGTCATCTTATTGATAACATTTCAAGCGCTTAAGTAAATTTGTAGAAGCATTGATACGAAAAAAGACTTGGTTGAGGACGTACTAATTAGGACCATGTTAAATATCAATGTAAATATAAAATTGAAGTTTTTTAAAATATTACTTTTAAATTGGAGCATTGTTAAGATTAAAATATGCTGGTCACTTAACTTACTCTTGCGCTGAGCTTGCGATTATAAAGAGCTTAATTTTAAAGATTGCTCGTTCGAGCAAGTTGTATAATATATTGCTGTAGTAAGTATATTGCTGTTGTCACAACGTACGAAATACTATGCGAAACGGACAAACGTTTGTGAGAAGTTCAAATGGTTTCATAGAGAATAGATATGTGAAGACATATCAATGTGTGAAATAAATGAAATAGATTTTGTCATTAGGCGCACATAATACCTAATTAAAACATTTATTTCTCTTGCGATGTAATTATAATTAATGACGCGAACATTCAAATATCTTATACACCGTGACATTGACCAAGTAAATTGTTCCCAACTGGCACGCTTAAAAGCCATTAACAAGACAGAATTCATTTTAAACAAGTTGCATTAGTGTATTTAGACTGAGACACCACTTGTCTTCAAATTGCGTGGCGAAAATTGAATCGGCTTAAGAGTAGTTTTGCAAATTGCCCTGGATTTTTCTTTATAGCCATTGAAACTACATTTCAAATGGGTTTAATCACGCATCCTTACGATTTCGCGTTAATATTGAGCTCGTTTTTCAATAATTTACAGATAATACGCATACAGGTTATTAATTAAATAAAGTCATATTCAAACATCTAAATTCGTTCAGCCGTTTCAGCGTGAAAGACTAATAAACAAACACACATACAAGGTTTCGCATTTATAACAATAGTCTAATATACGTCATTATTAATATTTAGCTTAAGGACTAGTGTTATACTCTCGTTTTGTTTGGGTCCTGTTAGATAAACAGATACATACATATCTGTGTCACTCTCTAGGCCTCCGAACATTTCCATTCAGAAAACTGTATCGATTGAAATTTTATTACTCTTTTATTATACTCTGTATTAGTTTCATTTTAACGTGTATTCCCGTAGGAATGAGATATTTTCCCATAAAACTTAGCTTCAATCACTCCAGTACTCTATCCCATGACAAATTACATTAATTCACTCCGTTTTGGCGTAAAACAAGGATAAATAAATACTTTGACACATTCATAATTTTAGTATGGGTTTGTGGTGGGTTAGATCATAATGATGTATTTAAATAAGTATTTCGTACTGATTTCTGTACTTTGTTTTAGTGTTATAGGATTCATCTAAATTTGAATTTCAGTGTATCTACATAATAATATTATGTAATCGTGATTTATGAGTTAAGTGCCATAGGACAGGCCTATGTCCAGGAGTAGACGAAAGCAGGCTGAATATGATGATGATGATGATTTAAGAATAAGGCTTCCTTTATCTTTTAATGATTGGCACACTCTTCTCAATCAGTGCTTGAAACCGGTTAAAAAAAACGGTTAATATAGGTAATGCAGTGTAATAATAATAATAACGGTAATTAATTCATCGCTAGTTTGTTAATTGGCTAATAATAATGAACCTTTAAACATTATTATTTCGGTTCAGTAAATCGTTATTATTTTAACGGTTATTCTTAGAGAAAGGTTAGATTTACGTTATGATACTGAAATAAACCGGTTAATTTATATCTTACTTTTGTAAGAAATCCTTCTATTAAGCAATTCACCATTAGTAAAAACTCATCTTAATTGATTAATTTCGATCATGGAACTAAATTCGTCAATAATGGTTTTCCGGGTTTTAACCGGTTAAAGAACATAACTAAAACCTTAAACCGAGAAGCCCTTCGGTTTTCGGTCAATGAACAAAACCGGTTTAAAAATTGAAAGGGTTTCCGAGCCCTGCTTTCAATCCCTTCGGTTTAGAGTGGGCGTCGGGAATCCGCTAATTTATCCGAAAAGATAGTTTTATTTAAAGAAATCAATAATTTAAAATATAAATACCAAGAATCTTTTGACCTAGATACATTCTAAAACTAATTATGTATATGAAATAAAACACAAAGCTTTTATTGTGATGTAACTTAAAACTATGCATATTTTTCTTATTGTGATAATAAAATAAAAAAATGTATTATAGTCGATGTATGTAATCTGACGAGGTTGATGGGTGGATAATGCCACATGCCCGTAATTTAATATTACCAAGTTTCTGGTAATGTTTTATTAAGAGCGTTAAAATACGGACTTCCCTCTCATTCTCATCATAACATTTAAAAAAAAATTATAAAAAAATCGGTCAAGTGCGAGTTGATATCGAACACGAAGGCTTCCGTACCATGGTTTTTAATAATATGACTTTTACTCTTGTATTTTTATTTTTTATTTCTATATATTTTTTTTTGTTATAGCGACAAGAGAAATACATACTCTGTGAATATTTCAACTCTCTAGCAGTTCATGAGATATAGCCTTCTGAAAGAGCGGCGGACGGAGGTTTAGTAAATGGCACCAAAAAAACTTCAATCAGATTTCATTAACATTTAATAGATATTTGATGAATAGATAGTTCACGTCATAATAATAAAAATTATTCAGATATATATTTGTAGGCGTTGGCTATTTGTTTGTCATCCAGTTTTAGCTCATCGTACGGTTGTTTGTAATAGTTTACAATATTTGTCCTGAACGGGCGAACAACAACAACAAACAACCTCTAACTGAATAAATACTCGTATTATCTCAATTACTTACAGTTAATTTTCTGCAATAATCAATTTTACTGAACCTTCCATAGCAATGATTTATTATTTCTTATATTATGCTTATTGGTTTTCTCGTTACTGGTTTCATTAATTTAGATAACTCAAAATGTACAAAGTTTATAGATTTTATGATTTTTTTATTTTGGATTTGAATAGTCACTGCATAGTTAAATGACATGACCTCTATCCCCGTATTATACGATTATATATACGGTATTATACGACGATATTGGTTGTAATTAGTCTTGGAAAATTGGCGAAAATGTAACTCTTACATTATCACTCCGTGTCATATCGTGTATCCGTCTGTTACAGCCTATTTTCTGTAAATGTATTTAACGGAAAAATTTCTCTACACAAAAACAATTCGCGCTTGACCGATCTTTTAAGTGCACTTATTAATGATCCCTTTGCTATCAATTGACGGGATACGTATCTCTCAATACGTATCTAACGGTACAACAATGTGCATGTGCCCTAACGAGTAGCGATGCAGTGATGCCCTTAATTAACACCGACTCCGAGTGAGAGCGCTTTGTTCTACGTTTATCTCCAGATCTTACTCGTTTGTTCGATTGAATTATTATATTCGCACGTCGATGTAGATATACGATCTAACATCATATTGTTTTTTGTATATTAATTTTGTCTTAATTTTTTATTTCTTTTTTATCCGACTGCGCGACCTAAAGGAGAGTAATCAGTCTATTTATGTATGTATATATGAATGTTTGTTCCTATATGGCGTTCTAGTATAAATTCTGTTGATGTTTCTTTCAGCCTTTCTTATATATTTTTGAAAGAAACTTTTACACAAATATATGTAAAAAAAAAACTTTTCGTCAAAAATGCCCAATATTTTATAGGTGTTTTTTTTTAAACTTGTACAGCTAGCTTCACTTCGTTAAACTTAAATTACAGTTGAGTAGGCTTCAAGTTTTGATGTTTCCTCATCATAGAAAATTTATGCTCATGGTATATTTCAACATCATTCGATATGATTGAACCGATAGTTAGCATGATTGACTAATGCAAAGTGTCTGTTCCGCCAACTTTCTACTGGGTCGTGCCGCGTGCGGGACGTCAGAATGAACCCCGCTACTCAATCTGTGTGACATGCCCATCTATTATCTAGAGCGGGATCGTTTCCTTAATAATGCTCTAATGCGGTAATGTGAGCGTAAGAAAGTGAAACTAGCTCGACTAACTATAAGCTTTTACAATCTACATACAATTTACATATTATACTGTCGTTGTTTTAGATGTTTATTTGTATTTAATGTGCGATGAGAAAATTAGCTATGTCAACAAGTTATATATATATATATATATATATATATATATATCAATTGAATTGCTTTGTAGGAACTAACTAGATACGTTTTAAGGATTAAAAAATATATCATGAGTTAAATTATAACTGAAAGCTTTTATGATATATAAAAGTGTTAATGTGCTCAACATTTTCATTTGTTTAATATGGATTTTTAAATATTTTTTCAGGCTTACGTATGTGTAGTAGGCATGTAATAGAAATCTAGAATACGCAACATATGTCTCAACCGGGCTTCACGAATTAGTCCAATTTGATAGTTTGTCACGACTTCCTTGCGAAACTAATTTTATTTAAGAGTGCACTTATTGTGAATTAAGGTAATTTGAAGTTGAAATTCTCATTTAGGTTCATATGAGACACGAATCGAGATTGTAAAGTATTTAGTTTTCATTCTTTTTAATTTATCATTTAGAAAATATTTAAATAAAATGGTGATTTTCACAAATCACTTTTAAACATCTGCTATAGTTCAAGTATCTCGTTAGTATAAGGTTCTATTTTATGGGTAAAAACAATTGTAATACAAACAAATTGTGTGGTACGACAAAAAGTAAAGGTTCGATAATCGACTCACACTTGGCTGAAATTCGGGTATCTTACTTTAAAGTGATTGATCTTTTTGTTCTATCTCGAATATGAATAAAACAAGATTATATCGGCTTGATTATAAGGTCACGTGCGAAGTCGCAGATATAGGCTATTATGGTTGTATGAATTTAATCATATATTATAATACATATGTTGAACTCAATTGCAGCAATCAAAACTTCGTGACGTAAATGTCGTTCCAACACTATACCATGCTTTGTGTAGTTCATTTGTGCAATATTCGGTGCTACAGTCATAGACATTCCACAGACAGTATAACCATTTGCGAAATGCATCAACTTCGTAAATTTAAAAATAACTTGATGAATTAGTATGTATATAATTAAAAAAAAATATAGTTATGAGTAAAATTTTGTACAAAACAGTTTTTTAATCTCGATTTCTTAACTCATTAGCGATGACAACCAAGAAGTTGTTTATAAAGAGATGAATATCCAAAATAAAAAATGTTGACTACTCATAGAAGGTTAACAAACCGCTCATAAATCAAAGTGACGTGCGTTATGGAGATTGCGCACGGTGCAATACTGAAATATTCCTTTGTTAAGTACAAGTAACAACTACATAATTTTGCACCTCGTCTGATGTCTAGGAAGTAAATTATTGGCATTACAATTTAAACACTAGAAAGTCGACGGTTATTCGAAAATAAATGAGTATTCGAAAAGTTGTTCTAACTTCTATGCCATTGTCTAAGTTATACTGTATGGAATATTCAGCATGCTTATAAAATGTATTGCTTCATTACAAACAGAAGTCAAATGAGAAGGTGTAGACACTGTGTCTGGGTTTCAAACTTAATCTATGTTAATCGTTTTGGCAGTAATAAATCAAGATGTAAATTGGATCTATTATGTCAAACTGAATGTGTATCGATTTAAGATCAATGCTTTCTGTGCAATTAAAGCGTTAATATTATACACGGTTGGCCTAAAGAGAACAAACAACCTAGTTGGAAATAGAGTGATTAATGAATTTATCGATGTGTAAGATCTGCTTGTAGTAGCCAGCTTTCGCTCCCGCGGGCGACGGAGAATTTATACAAACATAATTAACAAGCGTACGCATATAATTATTGTTTATTATAATTACATCTTGCATACAAATCGGCGATCGCTTATAAGATATTAGTTTATTTTTACATATGTTTATATTATGCCTATACTGAGCACTCATTACTAGCATGGTTTAGTCGAAACTCTTAGAGTTAATTAATATCTACTTTTCGAAGTATTCGCATAGCAAAAGCAATAAATTTATAGAATACCAATACGCTGTTCAATATGTGATTATAAGTCGATAATTCTCTCGCCTCGTTGACGTGCGATATTATCTTGCTGATCTATAATAATGCAGCTGCAGGTAGCCAATAAGTATACTATAATAAAAGAAATAGACTATATATTTTGAAAAATATCTTCACTTCACTTACCACATTGTTATTGCCACCAACTTCCGCTAAGCACCGCTTTAGTAGGTGAGTGGCACTCAATAATTCACATGCTTTACTAACGTGTCCAATACATCTAGTACATTTTTGACATCTTGTTTGTTACAATTAGAGTACTTAAAATACAACTCAACATTTTATTGCATTTTCAACTACCTCTGACCCAATTATGCAACAGTGTTGTTAACTCGGAACATTTAATTGATCTTGGAAATTTGATCGACGATAACGATCGATGGTGAACGGTGAATTAGTTTAGCAACCAGCGTGATGGTTTTCCTCGACTCCGACCAGCTCAGTTGCATGCTCACGATAAGATCCCATCTTAACTTGTACATTTACAAAGATCTAAGTTAATTAACTGTAACGTTTTGCGTTTACAGTAGTGCGGACATTATGTAAATAAATGTTTGTTGTTAGCCTACATAAATTATATTTGCAAAGCGAGTGGAGCTGCATGTGTTGCCTGCGCTGAAAACAATGTTCGCAATAATTATTTTTTTAAATTGCCCCGAGCAACAAAAATTATCTTTTCGCAAATTTAGAAAGCACCGTGAAAGTAGCTTTGGCATGCAGTATGCGATAACGTAATATGGCAAAAATCGCCAACAATACTCGCTTGCGTAGCCGAAGGCGATGCTATAAAGTCAGGCGTAGAAAAGACAACGGAATTTATTATGGCAAGTACGCGGACCACCGCGAGTGTAACGCTCGTTAAGTTACACATGATGTAAACGATCTGTCTGTAGATTCACTGCATGAGATGCTTAAGTCAAATTACTTTGTTCCTTCTACTCAAGTGATGCTTCATTCTGTGGGAACATATTCAGATGCTCTTTGATGTATCGGGTCTTAGAAACACGTGTTTTTAGTAGGTAATCTAAATACATATATTATGTGCAATGTACATATATATTACGCATCTCTATCTGATCTTTAACGTATGAAAGTTTGACGATTTTCTAAAGGTGCTCTTAAAGTTGGCGTAATTGGATTAATTTTAATGAGTAATTCAGTTTTGATTAAATAGGAACCGAATTCATAACTACCACTGTATGCATTTTAGCTACTTCATACGGTCGTTATAGGTAACATCGGATCAATAGAATAATTTATTATTCAATTTCCTGTAGGTAATGTATTCGATTTCTACTTATCGAAGTATTATATCCGAATAAGTGTTTGTTGTTTGAAACGGACCTGGCTCGAACCTGCTTCTCTCCGAGCTCAATTATCGCGGCGGTCGTATCTTCATCCCATCTCGGCTTCAGGTGAGGGGTCATACCGCCTATACGCTACCCGTCACACGTTGCCCTTTGGAGTTTACTTACAAACACCAGCTTTTCGCTCACAATTTTAACTTTCACTTAATAACAATATTTGCCTAGGAGCGATATTCTCAAATCTAATTTCTCTTTCGATGCTTTTCAATGAGATAATTACTTCGTGCTACTGAATCAGACCGGAGCATGTTTAATTTGCCTTCTACAAAGCTACTTCATTTATACAATAATAAGTAGCAATTGGTTTTGATTTAGCACAATGTCTTCGTTAACTACTCGTATTTATCAATCCCAGCAGTCTTGGAAATACATATTAAAACAATGGTAAATGCTACGAATAAATAATTTATTCGTAGGGTAAATGTACCTATTGATTTCGAATTTATCTACTAAATAAAAGTTAAGCATTCATGATGCGTGACTTTACATTGACTTTAAATATATATAACTTTAAATATATATAACTTTAATATGACCTTTGTAATTATATTTACCCAATACCTACCCACTTTTTAGTCATTTAATCTTACATCCGAAATACGATCATCCTTCACCCATCTGAGATCCAATGGATCTGATGATCCCACATGATGAAAAGTAATTATACTCAATATAATATGAACTAGTATATCACAAATATCCAATGAAATATAGTTATTTTTATAGTTGGTAAAAGAACCAAAGTAGGAAAAAACTTTTGAAAATGTTTCGATTTTAAATAAAAATTGGCAACGGTATAGTTTAAAAGTATTTAGGTATACAAGTAGGTACTAACGAGAGGATATTTCAATATAGAAATAATAAATAATCGTTGAGTAAAAGCCGGGTGCAGTAAAATATCTTTACGGTCGCACTCTAATTAAGTATTCACTTCAGTTCCGAGTGCACTTTATTTATTGAGACCGTTGAAAAAGATGTCGTTTGTCGCCGTTTTCACTGAGATCTCAGACACACCCTTAACATTACGGACACTTTCTTCGCACCTTTCTATATTGATGTAATAAAATAATTGCTCAATTGTGAACTGCTTCCATAGTTTCCTTGATAGTAAAATCAATGCTTTAATTGCCAATGCAGGTAGATGGTTTCAGTTTAATGTGAGTTGAAACGTTATAGCGAATCTGTTGGTTTTATTGCTTTATTGTTTAATGATTAATCTAAATGCATGCAGTTATTTTACTTGTATTCAGCCTTTTTTTTTAACGTCCCACTGCTGGGCACGGGCCTCCCTTCAATACGAGGGGTTCAGGCCATAGTCCACCACGCTGGCCAAGTGTGGGTTGGCGGACTTCACATGTCTTTCGAAAACTTGCTAACTTCTCTACGACATGCAGGTTTCCTCGCGATGTTTTCCTTCACCGTTAAGACAAGTGGTAATCATGTTGGAAATGATTCGCACATGAAAATATCAGAGGTGCGAGACCCGGGATTTGAACTCGCTCCACTCGGTTTCCCAAGGGAGCGCGTTACCACTGGGCTACCTCTGCCTTTATAGTTATTTTACTTAAATAACTATAATTAAAGTCAACTCGTATATAAACAGTGAATATTTACACATCGCAGTAAACCGATAACAGTGTTAACGTATAATGTATCGATTTTATTAAAAGGGTGGTTAGAGTGAACGTTATCGTATCGAATATCGATTTCTCCAACGAATTGTTTATTCAGTCGCCCCTTATATACCTAATAATATGAGCACGTTTTCCGTTACTATGGGAATTGTATTTTGTATGTAATATATATATATTGATTTCCTGTTGTTTTGTATGTCATATGACACACTCAATACAGGTTACTAGATATTTGATATTTATCTGTATAGAAAATTAGTAGTGCATATCGTAGTTTTCAATAGCTGAATATGGAAAAAATGATAGTGTATTATTTTCTAGGTTTTGTTATTTTGTTAGTGTTTTTGTATAACTTGTAGTAATACCGTCAAATGAACAGATGATATTTTTAAATTATACAACTAAAACCTAATAAATTTATTTAATGAAAATATAATTGAAAATTAAAAATTACTCTTTGTAAATACACGTAAAATGAATTATTAAGCAACTACGCTGGTGTAGATATATATGTGTTTTAATATTTCCAATAGGTACGTTAGTCCTTTTATCTCGCGCTCGTATTATCACTACCAAGTCATAAATCGAGCGCGGCTTTCGTGTTGCTATCGTGATCTGTATTAGTCTGAGTATAATTCAAAGCTAGCCGTTAGTTGTTACATAATTACCGCACGCGCTCCCGGAAAGTCCGCGTAATAACAGGGCTCGCTTAAATTGACGTATAATTGCATATGGACACAAACCAGCTATGATGGCTTAAAGGCGTCACGATTCATTATGATCGTATAATAATAATTTATGGAACAAAACTTTAATGATTTTCACTTTATCGATAGTTCTATGTAAGTACATAATTAATATTTGAACCCTAGGTTATTCTATGTATAAACTTTAAAACACGGTAATAGGTGACTTATTATTCAAATATATTTTCTCCTAGGTTTGAAAGCTTCCTTTTCACTGAACGGTGCTATTAAAACTGTTAGGCTTATTGTGTTAGAATTAAATCAGTATAAAATAATAATAAATCAGTATAAATAATGTTAGATAATACTTTGTATGTAAAATGGCGTGAATTTTCATTTGTCTTAGTTATGATTGAATTTCTTTAGGTATACCTACCTACTATGTTTTATCATGTGATTTTAACGTGGACTTGATAAAAAACTTAAGTATCCTATATAAATTATATTTTGTGTTTTATTAAAATTACTAGCGACTCACCCTCGCTTCGCTCGGGCTCGTCCCTAACTTGCTTCGCCATACAAACTTTCATACCCATTTTCACCCCCTTAAGGGTGATTTTCGGAATAAAAAGTATCCTATGTCCGTCCCAGGTTCCCAAACTATCTTCTTACCAAATTTCATCTAAATCGGTTGTAGAACCAGAGATCACCCCCTACAACGTCACAAACTCACAATCTCACAAACTTTACCTCTTTATAATAGTAGTATAGAAAATGCAGGTACTAAACGTTTAAACACTAAGGGTCCATTCAATAAATTTCCAAGAGATTTTATCGCACCGGACATTTGATTTAATAAAATCTAGATTCTAGACACAGTTCCAGCGCGCCCTAAATTGTTTTGACTGCCTCTTTACAATCTCGTATCGCAACGGACCAGTACAATCAAACAATTATTTCTCTAAGTTTCTCGTTTTGCTTCTGAGTGTTTTCATTTTCTGCGAGTGAATAACGACTTGTTGTACCTAAATTACTATAATTTCATACGCCCTGCTCTTAAAACACGGGTTTATTTTCGTTTCCAATAAAATATCTTACAGAAAATGTAATCCTAACATATATAACTTTTTAATATTATCTAATAAATTTTTATGCTAAAAAATTGTTAGCTAAATAAAATACAATTAAATGTAAATATCTCGTGGAATTATTTTATAACTTCAAAAAGAAGTAGAACAAGTTTAAAGTAAGACATTTTTAATTTGAAATCAGATATCACTATAACGACATGAGCGGTTGTTCCAGTTGTATGTTTATTAAACACCTGTAGAATGTATACAAGTGTAGGAATGTAATCAAAAAAAGTAAATATATCTGTACATATAATTTTAATTGTGCTTAATTAATGTATTAACTTTTTCTTTAATAAAAAAATTGATAACATACATATATTTAAAGTAAAATATACAAATAAATATATGTAAAAACTTACATATTATATGTTTTTATTATTATCAAATGTTTTAACGTTACGAATGTAACGTGGCATCGGAAGGTTAAACTCTTTCTAATCTAAGCATCCGGTATATACTGTATAGTCATTGTTCGCGCATCCTGTCCCTTAACCATTAATTTACATTAATGATTTATTACTTGTCGATTAATGACAATAAGTTCCGTTATCAATTAAATTGACCCTTTGTATAGATTCTATGAATCTAATAAAAGGATTAGAGGAAACCGCTTTGTAATATCTTTTTCGATCAATTTTGATATCTATACAAAATAAATAATAAAATTGTAACTAAGTCGAATCTGTACATTAAATATTTTTTGGAAAATCTAATTGAAATAGACATTATTATCGATACAGAGTCCGAATCTATGGTTTTTAGAATTTTTGTCTATCTGTCTGTCTGTTACCTCATCAGAGAAAAACCACTGGAGGGATTTTGATGAAATTTGGTATGATGATTGCTGGTTATCCGGGTCAACATATAGTATACTTTTTACCGCGGGAAAATATCTCATTTCTAAGAAAAAATACAAAAACTGCATTGTAAGAGTATACTACTATGTAAAACCTAAGAATTTGGTTTTTAGCCATCTGAACGCGGGCGGAGCCGCGGGCATTGCTAGTATACTTATGCAACTAGTGTGGAACAAGTATTTGTGATGACCGTGTGATTTAATATATTTTTTTGCCGTACCCAACCCTTTGGAGTTTTTTATACTACAAGTACCTATGTACTTTCCTTTTCTTTATTTTTATTTCCGACATATTTCTACTTCCACTTGTCTTACCGTGAAGGAAAACAACGAGAGGAAACCTGCATGTATAAGAGAACTGCATACTAAACCTGCGATGTCCGTAAGTAAAAAAAACAGTTGTACATAAATCTGAATGTGCGAGTTCTACGTACACTTGACATATTTTTTTTTACATGGTCTGTTTGCTCTCCGCATAAAAAAAGTACTTTATTATAACGATAACTTTATGAATAAAAATAATTTTATTTAAAACTTTTATTAGTATAACATGACTAATCTCAAATATTGTGCCTTCATCATTATGACCTGGATACTATTTACTATTGACCAACAGCTGGCAATTTTCCGTTAGAACCATTACCTATACTGTGATGCGCTCACGCATATGTCACCCGGTTCTGCATCGCCGGTTTTAGGTCACCGTTATAATTAAGGCTGTGGAGGTAATAGCTTTATGCTATACTGGGTTTGATTGATGATTATACACTATTGTTTTAATACTAGATAATAGAACACCATACGTTGTTTATATCTGAGTGGTGCATGCGACCGGTTTTTTTACCGGTGACTTTATCTATACATACATATAATAAAATTGTAACTAAGCCGAATCTGTACATTAAATATTTTTGGGAAAATCTTATTGAAATAGTTTTTAGAATTTTTGTCTGTCAGTCTGTTACCGCATCACAGAAAAACCACTGGAGGGATTTTGATGAAATTTGGTATGGTGATAACTGGTTATCCGGGTCAACATATAGGATACTTTTTACCCTAGGAAAATATCTCATTTATGAGAAAAAATAAAAAACTGCAATGTAAGAGTATACTACTCGTAATATGTAAAACCTAAGAATTTGGTTTTTGGTCATCTGAACGCGTGCGGAGCCGCGGGCAATGCTAGTATGAATAATATATTTAATCATACGGGGCATAATTCGTTGCTATATGTACAAAATAGTTTAATTAAAATTAAATTTGCCTATCAAATCAATATACAGTTAATGTTATAAGATTAGTGATACGCTCGAGTTCCATTAGAATGTTTATTCAGTCTTATAATCATGTTAATGTAAGCTCAGAGTTTTATCATCATCATGTCTACTTACTATCATAACTAGGTTTCATTTATCTTAATTTGTATAAATTAATACGTAAATATTTTCCTATGAAATAATTATGACGTAATGACGATTGAAATCATCATTGTATGGTAATTATGATAATCATGCCTTATGATTTTTAGAGTCCGAAGCAGCTTTGATTTTAAAGAATGAGAGTCATAAAACAAAAGGATTAAAAGGCTTTACGTGTTGTGAGAGACACTATCAACATTATAACTTCGGACTGTTACTGAAAATATTTAACAGAAAAACTAAAAAATTCAATAACAGAAATAATAACATCCAAAGCCATTTTATGTTGACGCGTTGAGTAAATAAATCGTGGCTCAGATAATAGATGACCTAAAATGAATTACTTTAGCATATCTACTATATAATAAAAACCTTTAATTCATTGACTGAGCCACATTCTAAATCTTTCAAGTTTAAAAGCAAGCACAAGAGTTCCCGAAGGATTGATCTAAATTCACCCCCTGAACGAGGTAAATAGGCGATAGAAGCATGTCATTTTCAAGTTAGTAATATTATGGTTTATGTTTAGTTTTCTATTAATATTTCTTGCCATATAATATTGGTCTACGTACCTAATTGAAAATCTACTTATACACGTTTCATTTAACTAATAAATATATTTTGTTATTATAATTAAATTTTATGTGAAGACTTAATTTTCTAATTTACGAGCCCTCGTTTCTTGATACCGCGTTTTCAATTACTGTATAAATTCTCATCAGCTACTTTATTTACTGTTCACGATAAATAGAGAATCGTTTTAATTCCCGTATTTAAACTCAATTTGTTTAACAACGCACTGGCCGTATTATATTGGTTCTTAAATAAGATAGCTGAGTAAATGTAGGGCTCTATTACACAATTTGTTGTTTCCTTGTTATTAATGATACCTTAATTCGGCACGGTTGTAATAAACGCATGGGTATTGCTTTATGCAAGTATTCCGCATTCGGTGATAGTTTAATGATTTGCCACGCCTTAACTTTCCAGGTGCTGCAGTTCCTTATACCGTGTACTGTCTTACGTACGTCTTTATTAGAAAAACTCACGTTTTTTACCCATACTTTATTTTATTCTATTTTATCATAAAACCATACTTATATATTAGTTATATGATGTAGACTTACTGATAGTAGCTAATTTAACAACAATACACCTACCTACGATTGGTACGCAATTTGGGAGCTGTCTTACAAAGTTCCATATGACCTCAGTGAACCTCACGAGCGTATAAACTGCCAACCGCTGCGTTTGCCAGCCGGGAACGTGACGACCGCAGTGACTCAAATCACGTATAGTCATTACCTCTGTTAGTAATAGCTTTTTCATATTTTTACCTTTGAATTTTGGCCGAATAATGTGACAAGAGAACTAAAATTATATTATATAAAGAATATGTGTACTAAGAATTGCATAATTAAATTGTTACATTGTTATTAAACAATACTAAAATTAAATTTCAAAACAATTGACTCGGCTACATTGTGTTGTCAACGTGAAAGTAAATGTTGGACAGAGTATTTCATGAACTCAAAACAAACTGAACCATGTTCTGTAAGAAAATTATTGAAATTCGTTAAACATAATGCTGTCAACATCAACATTATATTACATAACGGAGCTTATAATCTATTTAGTTTGTGTCTCCATTTGAGAATGCGACAAGAGAAACCTAACACAGTTATACACGTTCAGGGGGTTCAATAAATAACATACGGGATAATAATTCATACTGATCGAGGTGTTGCGTGATGGATGATTGTACCACGCCTTGCCTTCGAGCTTGACGCAGCCTATAGAACATCCATGCTTTGCAAATTCTTTAATAAGGTATTTTAATATTATACCCTAATAAAGATAATATACGTATAGATGATTACTAGATTAGCAATACACGGTGTTCGTTAATAATAGATGAACTTTTAATCAATATCCTCGTTTAATCTCTCTAAAAGCAATCAAATTTGAATATATTTGTTGATTAATTTAGTTAACGAAATGTAAAAGGTTCTCATTATAAGAACTTGTTTTTCTTTTTGTCTCGTGGCTTTTTTTAGCCCAAAATGCATTAGTGGCACATAAAGTACGTAAAGTAGTATTCCTCCTAATAAGCGTTCACCTTGTCGTAGTAGGGGGCTCAGTAGCGTCCCGCGATCTAGACGGGCGAGAGGCCAAGAAACGCACTGGGTGGGGGCCCATATGTGCCATGTGGGTTGCTCCTGGTACTTCTCTGATAGCAGAGTGGACTGTTGGAGCAACCTCAAGGTTGTTGTGGTCGCCTTCGGCAGACCTGCCGTCGGGGCGTCGTGATTATGTGCGTAAGCGATCCTGCGATGCCCAATTAAGATGGAGTAAGTCCCGTTGGATTTTAGTGGGTAGTACTGGCTTTGCCGTTGAATTCCATATAACCATTTTTATGCTGGTGGCATACCTAAAGGCATTTCCCAACATGGTAAAATAGTACTACAGAATAGTGCTCTCGATAGACAATTAGAAATTATATCAAAAGCAACATCGATGGTAACGTAGATTAAGCAAAATATTACTTGTTATTTGACCTATTATAACCTATATAATAAAAACAATTGGACGATAGTATCTCCGAAATTATAAAATAATGATTGCCTTTGTTTGTTACAGGTATGTTATGTAATATTGACCTACTATTGGCTTTAGGTAAGTATAAATAAAATAACATAAATTGCAAAAAATCTTTTCGTTATGGACAAAATCAACTACTGATGTATTTAAACTGAAGCACTAGATTATACTTAATACTTTATACCTATACTAGCGGACCCGACAGACGTTGTCCTGTCTACACGTCTTTAATTTGAAAATTTCAAACTTTTTGGACAAAATTGTGAATCTAAACCATTCCCAGATCCCCTTGAACACACACAAAAAATTTCATCAAAATCGGTCCAGTCGTTTGAGAGAAGTTCAGTGACATACACACTCACAGAAGAATTATATATATATATAAAGATTGGTATAATATGCAGAAGGTCTTCTGATTTATTAAGGTTTAATTACAGACGGTATATAGAGTGTGTAATAAAAATATGGTATTCATAGAAAAGAGACAGAGTTACGAGTCGAGGCTTAGTAAAACTAAGTCGGTTTGAAAGTAATTTATATAAGAATATAATATTTTCTTTACCCGTAAAGTTTACTGAGATGACGTTATAATTACAGAACAATAAGCATATTGTGACTGGTCGTTATTGTTAAGGTCTTTATTCTTAACGATGTTTATTGAGATAAGATTATAGTATTACGCTGGTTTATAACGTCATTGTTGAGAAAGAATTGTTTTGTTTCTAATTTCAGATTACCTTTATCATTTGTACATGATCTCATCCTTTTATTCTCAGCCCAATTTTAATACAGATAAAAAAAATTCAAAGTTTTATTTAGGTACTAGCTAAACTAGCTAACTACTAGAAAAACAAAAACAAATCTATCCCTCGGGAACCGTATATTTTTCCGGGATAAAAATGAGCTGTGTTATTCCAAACTATGATCTATGTCTGTGCCAAATTTCATCCAGATCCGTTCAGCCGTTCTGGCGTGAAAGAGTAACAAACATCCGTACATACTCACAAACTTTCACATTTATAATATTTATATTATTTATTATACAGATGAAACTATTGTTTCCTTTTAACTAGTTAAATAACTACATAAATCGTAGTAATCCCATTAATATTATAAATGCGAAAGTTTGATTGGATATTGGTACGCAATTTGCACATACGTAGGTTATTGGTATAGATTTGTTTTTGGTTTTTTTTTACTAGAAACGAACCCGAGCGAAGCGAGGGTGGGACGCTAATAATAAATAAGATGAAACTCATATTTAAGTTTAAGGACATTTAGATAGTTGTCTCACCATAGACTTAATTTTTGTTTATGACAAGCTATAAAAAGAATTCAAATGATATGCATAAGTTTACTTATATGCTTTAAGGCAATTGCGTGTAATCATTCGTTTGAGTATGCCAGGTGGGTATTACATGCATGATTGAACGGCATGTAAATAAGTGTTAAGTAACATACATAGCAAGAGATTATAATACATAATTGTCCACGACCCCTGTCTATTTTGTAGATATAAAATGTAATTATACTATTTCCTTTTTTTAATGCAAATTAGACAAAATTTCTATTTTTAAGATGATTGCTATTACCAGAATAACGGACACTTCGATATCGATATTTCAGAGAGAAAGCCGTATTGTAATATATTTTATATGTGCTCGATTACTTAACTACACTGGACGTCTTGTTATTACTGCATAAGCGTTCGATATCGATAGTAAAACAGAAGTCAATAGAGCAACTAAGCTGCATGTAAGCGGAAACTTGAACGAGCCACAAACTAAGTCGCAAATCCTGCATTTACGGTTACACCTGTGTTGATCCGCTAGGTATATCGCCGGACACATAATGTTGGTATATAAAAATAATATTTTTTTTAATAAACGTTTACATATTGATAAAAGGATCAGCTAAAAATCATTTGTAACCTGCGTCTTACCCTGGCTTCGGTCGGGCGCTTCCCTAGTCCTACCTCATTTCTGTACTAAATCTTACCCAAATTTATCCAAACATTTCAACGTGTAACTAGTATTAAACATTCACGCATACAAACTTTCGCATGTATAAGAATCGTCCGGTTGGAAGTAACAATGTACCTATACATATCTATTGTACAAACGTTTTCATCACTAAAACCCTATCACCTGCACCTACACCACCCTGCACTATACCATATGTCACGAGTCATCGACAACTTACCGTTCCGTGACGATCTACGACACTCGTGACATGGCATTGATCCTTGAAACTGCACGTTTTGTTTTCCAACAATCACAAAATGTTAAATTCTCTTCTTATATTATTTCATTTTTGTAACATTAAATGTATTGTTTTATTAAGAGAATCTTAAACAACAAATCGTTGATAAAATAATCTCACTTACCTGACGCTTTATCTAAAGAAATAAAATCCTTAATAATAAATATTATAGGCGTGTTTATTGGTTTGTCATTAATATAGCTCTATATTATTTTCTTGCTAAAAGTTGCTTCAAAACCATATAAATTATATAAAATAAATAACCTAATATCACCTCACTGACCTCTGTTTTCTAAGTAATTCAGTAAATCCAGAAAATGATCAGTTAGTAATAATAAGATTTGTAAGATTCCGGATTAAGTTTCACATTATACGCAATTACATGAAAATTTAATAAATATACATAGTATAGATACATACATATATTTACTCGTAATAATAATAGCCAGCTTCAACTTCTTTGTATTTTTTTTTAAATATATTCCAAACATATGTTTTACACAATATGTACTAATTTTAGCACCCGTTTACGGGTAAAAATATAAAAAATCTGTCAAAAACAATCTGTCAAACAAAAAAATCTGTAATAATTTCAGCTCTTCAGTGTCACCGGTATTGTTATTGGTGATGATGTAGTCTAGATAGGCAATTATAAGAGGAGACATACTAGGAACATTTACATTTGCGGCTTGATGACAATTTCGTTCGTGTAACGACATCCTAAATACAAAAAAAAATTAATCTGCCGAACAAGTTTTTTCACAAAACAATAGAATATAAAGATAAGTAAGTATAACGATATACAAAGGTACAAAATGGTTCACATTTTATAACATAATTATTGAATGAGTTCTTGTGTGGACTACATCACAACCAATATTGTGTTACTGTTAGTAACGTACTAAGTAATAGCTCGTACGCTTATCACCCACTTTATATAGATAAGGCTTTTAGTTTGCGGTGTGCTTAATGTAATTTAATTCAAAGGCAATTTCGATTAAGTAATGATATGATAAAATACAGTATTCTACGCCATAGTCTTGCATCAGAACACCCACGTTAGCCACGGTCCGTTGCATCCACGAGGAATTACGCGACACCGCCTCGGGGAGAATGGATTTCCTATGGTGTCTTGTATTGTCGACTTTGAAGTTTGTCTATTCAACTTGAAACGGATATTGAAAGAGCTAATTCGATGTACTTTCAAAAAGAAATTTGCTTTTTATTCTAGGGTTTTTTTTTGATAATGTCAGATCACATGAACATGCTTATGTCTGTGACACATGTTCTACTAAATAAAATCATTGCTATATTACGTACATAGTACACGCAAAAGTACGAGGTTCTAGCTAGATATGTAGATGTCTGTCCCGGTTTTGATAATACTGCTGAATTGTTTAAAACATATTTAAAACATCATTTTATGGTATTCAGAGCTTGGCCCTTTTTTCATATTTGTTTTTTGCAAACTACTAATTAATTTTTTTAACCCCTCAACTCAAATTGTCGACAGGATGTTTTTTCCCAGGTGTCAGTAGCGTAGCACAAAAATATTCATGATTAATATTCTTCCACATTAAGTAATAGAGAGTCGTCAGAGTAACTCGTGGGTGAATTAATATAGGCGGTGCAACATTGCATCAGCAGATGCCCCTAATTGAAGCCCGCTTATGTTTCACCTTGAACATTTTAATTTATTTCATCTTTTTTATGTTTTTATCTGTAAGCAATATACTCTTAATGTTTTTCTACAAAATTATATATACTTTTCCATTGGCACATGAATAATATTTTTTCGTATTTACATATATATTTCGACAATAGAGTTTCCGCTAGGAATTGGAAAATATCCAAAAAATAGTCAATCCACTTCCATTTGAATGACCTCATACAAGATCATCAATGAGTTACTATTATTTATATATACAGTTTTGGCACTTAACTCTCTTAGAGACAACTTATTTATAAAGCTTTAGGTAAGGATTGTTAAAAATATATCTTCGTTGGTGACACGACCTCGTATCAACGCTCAAGTATCTGTAGAAGTACTGTACCTTGAAACAACAATATTATAGGCACCTCTAATGTACAATGTCATTCTAGTTGCCATAGGGTATGATTAAGTATTAACATTTTCACATTTATAATTCGAACATTAAGTGGGGGAAGATTTGGATTTACTACTGATAGTATACTGTGAAGCCAATTCGAAATACCGTTGGTGCATCAGCCGTCAAGCAAGACGGAAGTGCGCCTACGCAACGCGATCAAAACCGGGAAGCGAAGAGTAATTGTAACTCTATATAAATGAAGAGAGATAAAACCGATTGCACTGTTTAAGGAAGGATAGTTATTTCGTGTTACTATTATGATTAGATACTAATAATAATCGAAGTGTGATCGATTTTAGTCGATGGCGAGTAGGAAGTTGCAATACTTTGATTTAAATGAAAATCTCCTCAGGTATATTACTATTTTAACTGTAGCCAAAAATTAAACTACATAATTTATACATGTATGTTTAAACACCAGATGTTACATGTAACTAGAAAGTGTATAAGGATCTCCACAAAATTGTTTATTAGTTTTATGAAGTTCTGTTGCCCGCTGTTAAAATGTTTGTGTTTAACCTTTTACTAGGATTCATTTAATCGATGTTTTTACTTAATGACCATCGTGGTGCGTGTTTGAGTGGCACTGTCTACTAAGTATGTTTTCAGGTATATTAGCAGCGGATGGAGCGAAATAAAAGGTGTAATGTTGGATTAATTGCGTTGTTTTATTTTTCTCTTTAGACGATACAAAAACATGGACGATTGCCTTGACCGGCGTACACAGAGAGAATGTTGTCATACAAAAAATTCAATTACCAAACTATAATTAAAATATTAATGTTGCCACATTCTTACAAATATTCAATACACCCCCTCAACATGATATTTTAATTTAAAGTACACTTATTAACCCCTTAACAATTTTGAAACACTAGTGCACCCCCTTAATAACACAAACATAACCTCAAAACAAATACTCAAGAGTCAGAGCCCTCAACTTAAGAATAACAAACATCTTTTACAGTCATAAGATACTAACTCAACACTTTCCTATGCATGTTTCTACTTATAAAGTTAGTTTACAAAGTTATGACAATATCATATCCCTAAGTTTAACAAAAAGTATTTTTCCTAATGGTTTGGTAAACAAATCAGCAACATTGTTATTACTACAAACAAATTTTATTTTAACTAAACCTGCTGATACATTTTCTACTATGTATTGATACTTTATGTCTATATGTTTTAATCTCTTATTACTGTCATTGTTGTTTGCTATATTAATTACACTTTGATTGTCTTCAAGTATTTCAAAATATACATTATCATATCCAAAGTCTTTGAGTAACTTTTTCAAAAAAGATCCTTCCATAATACTCATACTAAGAGCTACATATTCAGCTTCACAAGATGACATTGATACACAAGATTGTTTCTTGCTATACCAAGAAACTGGAGAATTAAAAATATAAAATATTTGTCCTGATGTTGACTTCCGGTCTGATACATCACCGGCCCAGTCTGCATCACTGTAACCTTGCAGTTTACATACATTTTTACTTTCCTTATCATATTTGTATGTTAAAGATAAATCAATAGTACCATTTATGTATCTCAATATCCTCTTTAAACATTTAAACAAAACTACACTAGCACAATGCACATATCTACTAAGAAATCCTACTGCAACACATAAGTCTGGTCTAGTACAAGTAGCATATAAAAGACTGCCTACTAAACTTCTACAGGCTTTTTCTATTTCAATACTTTCACTTTTATCTCTCTTTAGTAATTCAAAATTAAAGTTACGTTCCATTGGAGTACATACAGATTTACAATTTGACATTTGATATAAATCCAACAACTTTAATAAATACTTTTTCTGATTAATTACAGTTACATTATTTCTAAGATCCTGTTTAATATTTATTCCCAAATAATTACTGGCCAGACCCAAATCTTTCATTTTAAAGTTTTTACATATTGAATTTTTAAAGTCATTTACTTGGTTTTTATTATTACCAAAATACAACAAGTCATCCACAAATAATAGCACATAAATAAAATCATTTCCAATATGTTTAACATATAAACAAGGGTCATTCTTTGATCTTAGAAAACTTTCTTTTGTCATAAAACTATTAAATTTTGTGTTCCAATATTTAGGTGATTTTTTAAGACCATAGATTGACTTTTTTAATTTACATACCTTATTGTCTGGTAATCTCATAAAAACTGTCTCATTTATGTCACCATAAAGAAATGCCCCAGTAACGTCCATCTGATACACTGGTTGTCTTTTCTGGGTAGCTACAGCCATCATGGCTTTGAAAGTGGTTAATTTAGCAACAGGTGAGTATGTCTGGTCATCACAGTTTTTCTGCTCGAATCCTCGGGCCACTAAGCGAGCTTTATACAAAGCTTTTCCTTCTACCTCCTTGACTTTAAATACCCACTTGCTACTTACTATGTTTTCTCCGTCAGGAACTTCTGCCACCTCCTCCCATGTATTATTTTCCTCCAGTGTTTGCAATTCTTTATTTATGGCTTCTTCCCATTTTCTTTTATCGGGTCTCTTCATAGCTTGTTGGTAGGAAATAGGTTCATCACAGCTGTAACTCAGGAACATATTTTCATCTCCTTGTTCATAGTCTTTAAACCAGCTTGGCTTTTTCCTTGCCCTTCTAGGTCTTTCGGTTACCTCTTCTGTCTGTTGTGAGGTTTCCTGTTCTTCTTCTATCTCTTCCTCTAATATTGCTGACTCCTCATGAAAGGAATGAATTGAGTTCTCTTCTTTTTCACTTTCTATTGTTTCAGGGTCCTCAATATCTTCATACTGGCTTTGTTCTAGTTCTAATACTTGTTCTGTGTCTTCTTGAGTGTCAAAATCTATGTAATTTTCTTTTTCTTCTTCTCTGTCTCTTTCTTTGTATTCTTCAGACTTTTTTATAAATATTACATCTCTCTTAATGTCTACTATGTTTCTTTCAGGAAAGTATATTCTGTATCCTTTTGTATTTTCTCCATATCCAATGAAATAGCCTAATTCTGCTTTGCTATCAAATTTTAACCGTTTCTGATCCGGAATATGTACAGATACTTGACTACCGAAGACTTGTAGATTATTTACATCAAAATCTTTATTCCACCAAAGTTCATATGGAGTTACATCCTTCACTTGACTTGGACCGGTTCTGTTGATGACATAGACAGCGGTATTGATTGCTTCAGCCCACAGATTCTTGTTAAGGCCGCTCTCTAGAAGCATAGTTCGTGCTGACTCAACCACTGTTCTCATCTCGCGCTCTACACAACCATTTTGTTGTGGAGTGTAGGCTACACTTTGTTGGTGTTGTATTCCATATGAATTTAGCAAGTTCTCCATTTCTTTACTGATAAATTCTTTTGCATTATCACTTCTTAAATATTTCATTGTGTGACCGGGGTTCACTTGCACTTCTTTCAAATACTGTTTTAAATATTCTATAGACTGACTTTTGTTCTTCAGAAAATACACCTTTCTATATTTGGAATAATCATCCTTAATGAGTAAAAAGAACTTTGCCCCTCCTAGTGAAGTTTCTTCTATTGGACCTCCAATATCTATATGGATAACCTCTCCTGGTTTTGTTGCTCTATGGGTACTCAATGGGAAGGGAAACTTATGTTGTTTTCCTTTCAAACATGGCAAACAGGTTTCTTCTTTACTATTTTTAAACTGTATATTCTGTTTCATCAAGACGCTTTTCACTTGGTTAATGTCTTGGTGAGCTAGTTTAGTATGCCATTCCCTTAAATTTGACATCACTTTTCCAACCATGGCACAAGCATCGGGCTTTTTAAATAACATTGTGTACATTTTACCATGTCTTTTCGCTATAGCATAGACACTATTGTTTTTTATAAAGTGGCACTCAGTAGCAGTTGATTCCAGCTTGTAGCCTTTATCCAGAGCAGCACTCATGGAAAATAGGTTTACCTTGATTCTCGGCACATACAAAACATTGCTTATTAATGTTTTGATCCATTGTTGACCATCATATGCTTCAAGGTCAATGTCACCATAACCTAATGCTTTTATTATTGTCCCATCCCCAATAACAACGTCTTTAGGCACTAACAACTTTTTATAGTTTATAAAATTGTCTACTGTAGAGCACATATGTTCGGAAGCACCACTATCTAAGAACCACTCATTGTTTATACTTTTTGACGCAAGTCCACACGCTGACATGACAAACGCGTTTTGTTTATTATTTATATTTTCTTGTTTTTTGTCCTTGTTGAACCAACATTTTTCTTTTGTATGTCCACGTTTTTTACATTGTTTACAAAATGGAATGTTTTCAGACTTGTAGCTGTTTTCAACCTTTTTAGCTTTACAGTCTTTTTTATAATGCCCCACTTTACCGCAGATAAAGCACTTTCTTGTTTTTGTGTCAGTCTTGAATGCTGTGGAACTACTGCTTCCACTCTCTTGGTACATTTTGTTTCTTTGTTCTTCTATAATGAGCCTGGCTGTCAACTCAGACAGGGTTCGCTTTTCTATTGGAACGGAGTCCCATGCAGAGACAAAGTGTCGAAAGTTTTCACCTAGCGAACTTATAATTTTTGTAACAATCATGTTTTCAGCAATCTCACCTTTTGCTTGCCTTACTTGTGTCACGATTGCTTCTATTTTGGCTATGAATGTTGATACATCTTCCGAACCGTTGTATTTTTCTTCAAAGAAACGCTGCTGCAATATGTGGAGTGACACATCAGATTTTTGTTCATAAATTGTATTTAATTTGTCCCATATCTCTTTGGCTGTTTCACAATTCTGTACATGCAGCATAGCTGTGCTGCCTAGTCTGCCTACGATGACTGCTTGAGCCTTCGCATCTAGTCTCTTCCACGTGGCTAACTTTGTGTCATCATTTTCTGGGCATTTTAATAAGCCGTCCACCAAGTCATAGGCATTCACCGCCTTTAGTATGACTTTAACCTGGAATTTCCATGTATGCCAGTTACTGGCATTTTCTAGTAAGAAGCGATTGTTCGCCCCAAAGATATCGCTCTCGCCGTCCATTTTTGCACCGAACGTGACTGCTTGACCGCAGTACCACACCGCCGTTTTACCACAGCTGCACCGCAATACAATACTCCTATTTTTCGCTACGGGAGACTGGGCCCATAACCTTTTCAGGTATATTAGCAGCGGATGGAGCGAAATAAAAGGTGTAATGTTGGATTAATTGCGTTGTTTTATTTTTCTCTTTAGACGATACAAAAACATGGACGATTGCCTTGACCGGCGTACACAGAGAGAATGTTGTCATACAAAAAATTCAATTACCAAACTATAATTAAAATATTAATGTTGCCACATTCTTACAAATATTCAATAGTATGTTTTCCACATTGGTAGAATGTTTGATTTTATCATATATTTTACAATACTGATGAAAACAAATTTTTCGACTATATATATTGCAATTTACTGTCTTATTTTTATTTTTATTGTAATCTAATAGTTCGTATGTCAGAACAACCAGTAAGACTTTCATTAGGTACAACTTACGTTTTAAACTAAAAGTTCATTTAATTACCGCAACGTTCATATCTAGCTCGGTAAAGGAACATTGACCTACTTGTTTGTGATGTTCTTCCATGGTGCTTGTTTGACAGCAATAGCTCAGTATAGTTAAAGAGAAATGCCACTAACAATTCTGCGCTTTGTACGAAGGGCCAAGTGAAAGTTCGAATATAAAGATATAAGACTTACACGTGTACGTACATTTTTCCCAAATCAGTTCACCGTATTGTGAGCGATCCAGATTCGTCTCGAACATTAATCTTTTCAACGGCCTATGTTCTATTTGTTGAGAAGTAACACTTTTCAATCTCGTGTAATAAGTAGGAACCTTTATTTTGTGTCTGCTAAATAAAAAGTACAATGTATAACCCTTTAGCTATTGTCTCAGTGAGAGATTGTTTCAAAAGATATAGATGATCTTTCTTTCAATGAAGACACATAATGATTATATTTTATCGTTCTTAAATCGTGACGGATCATAATAATAAGTCCCAGTTTCATTAGAGAAAACGGTTATGAAATATATTTAATTTGATATAAGTTAAAGCAATCTTTGGCAAATAAATATATACTAATAATATATAATAAAATTCTGACTGAGTCGCATCTGTATATAAAATATTTTTTTTAAACCTTTAGAAATAGTCATTATTATCGATCGATGCAGAGGCTAAATCTGTAGTTTTTAGACTTTTTGCCTGTTTGTCTGTCTGTCTATCTGTCTGGAAATTCATTACGAGAAAACCACTGGACTGATTTTGATGAAATTGGGTATAATGATAGCTGCTTATCCGGGTCAATATATGGGATAATATTTACTGCGGGAAAATATGTCATGTCTGAGAAATCTATACTAATCGTTACAACGTACCTAGGGAAGAACCCGAGCGGAGCGAGGGTGAGTCGCTAATATAGTATATATTTTTAAATATTATTTTTTTAGAGTTTATCCTTTCATATAAACTATTTTTTACGTAAATAACAAAACGTTTTATTGCGTTAATAAAAAGTAACAATTAATTGTTTCAAACTTATATCTAGTTCTTCAACACTTCTCATCTGTTCCGATAGGTACATCATACATTAAATTGATATCCCTAATTCAATATTTCATATTGTACAAATACAGAAAAGACACGAATGCAAAATTATCTTTGCCTATAACTTCCTATATTTGCTCTACAGAGAAAGTTAACTGACATCCACGAACCAATTACAGGTATGTTTTTCTTTGTTTCTTTGTCATTTTCATTTCCTCAAGCTACATACATCTTACGCAATTGTTTGTCTTCTCTGCCGTTGGGAACTATATTACACTCGTAATTTTTGTTTATTATCAATATCAACATATTTGTTACGTATTTTGTAGTTAGAATTTACCTTTATATTGAGTTATGCATGTTGCTAAAATGCTAATCGTTCTCGTTTATTTTTCAAGATTGTTATTCTATTCTTTCATACCCTCAATATAACTGATTATGTAACTAACTACTACTTAAAACTTTGTAACAATAATGCGAATTACAAAATGTATCCATTATCCTTATAATTTAACAAATCGTTTTATTATTTTGAAATAAATTATTTTGTACTGCGTACCGTAACCGTTTTCGGAAGTAACAGCTTTTAAGGTATTTCAAAAGGCCATTGTTTCGTAAAGTGCCAATTGCTTGCTTATGTTTAGTATTTTTTTATCTGCTAATGTAGGTCAACGTGTTTAAGATAAGGTTACCTATAGAAGTTTAAATAAATTAGGATATGTTGTTATATTAGAGGTTCCGGATTGATTTACTTTGATCTAAAACGTTACTAGATATGACCAAGAATTAAATCAAAATCAAGAATATCAAGACCAAAATAAAGTAAACCTGAGATGACCATTTTATTTCCAAAGACAAAATAATAGAAATGATATTAAGCATTAAGATAATTTAAGTAGGGCTGAATATTAGCTTTGGTATTGCACATATAAAAGAGTTATATAATTATTGACCTGGTTAGCACAAAAATGTTAAAAGCCAAAAGTGGGTTTCGGGACGTCATGTTTGATATGCGATATGATCGATTCAAGATCTTTTTAGATAATGCCCGTATTGAGGCCAACACTGATGTACGGTTGCGCATTTCACAACTTATAGTAAGCTACAATAGGGCTTTTACAAATTATTCGGATGTTTATGTAAACAAACTTTAAACCATACCATAAAGTTGTAATGCCTATAACATTTATAAGTCCAAAATATACTTATTCGTTGCTTTATTCTTTTCGTGAAGAAACAGCGACGACAGTGATATGTGACATGTGATCCTTGCATAGTGATAGGTTTTATGAACTGGAGAGCAAGCCAGCAGTTTCTGAAAGCCTGAATGTGATATTACTGTATTGGAAAAATTTAATAGGTAAATAAAATCATAATAGATTGATATAATCAACATTTACTATTCATACTCCGTATCATCCTTATGTCTATAACACAAAAACTTTTACATAATAAAACGGTCGTTAACGTCACTCAGAAATCATTATTATAAACTGAAAAAATGATACCTCATTTATTATACATATTATACCAAAAAACCAAAGAGCGAAAGCCTTTATTCCCAATTAAATGTCGCGTAGAAGTTCGATCGCGCCAATGAATATTGGTATCGAAAATAAAAGTCCAAAAGTGTTTCCAACTTCGGCATTGACAGAAAAAGTCCTGCCAAGTGCCAAATACACAAAAAATATTATCGTTCCGTTTCACTCTGACTAACGCTCGGAAACTATTCACGTCGCTGTAAACTTTATCCTGCGATAAGACGACAACAATGCGTAAATAGCTGCTGTCTCTTTCACACATTGTATATTTTCGACTGGTGAGGGAGATGGAAAGGTAGGGCGTCCGCGTGGCCGTTGATCGTTCGAAATGAAACGGAACAGTTTGCAAGTTGCCGGCTTCGTGCATGGCCGACTCATGCAGACAGTTCGTTGCGCTCAATATTTAAATTTATTTTATTAACACCTTTAAAACTTTCATGATTTAGTTCTAATCAGTGCCTTATGAATGGATGTGTTTTTTGTGCATGGAATTACTGACATTAGGAACTAAATGTTCACGAAGAAACAAGTGTGTGGTTTTGAAGCATCTTCTTTTGTGTCCTTTTGGTATAGTGTTGCGATTAACTAACTAAGAGTATTTTAACTTGTTCTTAATATGCTTTATGTTAAATGAACTGTGCTGATGCACGCTTTGCCCCGTATATTGGCACGAGCCCTTAATAATAATAGTGCACTGAAACCAGTTTGCGAGTGCGGTCATTCGTTTGTGGTTAATGGTTATCCTGAGAATATGCGGGCGTCGTCCTTTTAAACTTGACACAAAATAATATATTATTTTTACGTATGGTAATTAAATAACTTCGATTATTTTTATTAAAATTATCTTTGTGTATTGTAAGTAATCTTTGTTTATCTGTACATGTTATTTTTATGCGTCATTTTCTACCTATGTGATAGCATACTTATTTATAAAATTATAAACAAAGTGTCATTCATAATAGCGGCTAAACTGATTTACCTTGACCGTTACTGCTGTTAATGCAGTTAGCAACTTTCGTTTGCGAGGTAAATAGAATTCTACAGGTTCGTTTGCGAGGTAAATAGAATTTTACGTACAATAGTATTTATTTTTATATATCTAATAACTATGCACTAAGTAGACTTATTCTAGTGAACGAGATGGACTGGATTATCAGGATAAAAACTTGTCATTTATGTTGTTCTTAGAGCAGTAAAAAGATATGGCGCCAGCAATATCACTTAGCTTAATTCTCCATTTAAAACAGTTTTATAGTATAAAGAACCATAGAAAGAATTACATAAATCGTCATGACCGATCCACAATAGTTCGTGCCTCGTCTTCATACCGGTGACTGAATCGCTTCAGCGAGAATTTGCTCGTGTTTTCTCGCCACTTGTTGCACGCTTGGTTTCATTTTGTGAACGTGACTCAATTGCCGACTTTTTACATGATATCAGCACGAATTGTCTTATCTAACCTAAACTTGCAATCAGATTTCCAATTGCCTAATTTTACTTGAGCTGTTGACAGTTTTTTGAAAAAAAAAATTACACCTTGGTAAATACGTATTGTTTTTAGGTTACATTGATCCAGTAAAAGTCAACGATCCTTCTTGGTAGACTGAAATAGAGTAATTTAAATAATATAAAGAACAAAACAAGTGCTTCACGAGTCATCTCGTGACGCAGCTTGGAGGAGGATAGCAAAAACTAGAATATTTACGCTACAATAATTGAAAATTATTATTATGACTTTAGTAATGTAACAAAAAAGATTAAATATTTTCTATTGTATAAATTTATTATGACGCTTTTTATTATAGACACCCGCATCTCTCGTATTTGTAAAAAACACAATAAAATATTCTATGACAGACCAATGAAATTTAACGATCTTTTTATTTTCTCCATGCATGGTTGGTTCAATAACGTTTTTTTTTAATATACCAAAATGACACAAATTACTTCCATGTTTAGATCAACGATCGAAGAATTAGTGATATAAAGTGCTCTTAATTTAATATACCTAAGTACAAACTTTATTATAATATATTTTTGATACTTGCCTTTTGAATAGTGTAGTTAAATTATATTGAACATTATAAGGTACATAGTTCGAATACTGGAAACGAAAATATCGCAAAATTAATTTTACAACGGAATTACAACCAAGTTCTACGTTTGTGCACGATGATACACACAATTAGGTAAGATTTTTTTTTTATTAATTTGTACTTACCTATAGTATTTTTTAACCGGAAGCTTTAAATATCACATCTATGATCATGGCAGCTTCATGATTAAGCCTTTTTTTATAAATAAAGAAACAAAACAACTAAAATGCGAGTGCTATTGATTCTTCAGTTTCTATACATTGTTCTTCAGATTATGTACTTCTTGCATCAGAATGTTTATTATATCAGAAGGTGTATAATATAACTGCTATGAGTTTTTGGGAAAAAGTCGTGGGGTGTTTTAGTAATATTCGCTCCACGACCGCGGACACACCGAGGTGTCAGTTAACAATAGATTTCTTAGAATTTTAATTAATTTCATAGAAATTTATTTAGAGGTGAAAGTCAGCATTTGCCATTATACAAGTCAAATAATTTTCTTGAAACATTGTTGTGTCTAGAATTTTTATAAGCAATTTTTAATTGAACAGGTAATAACTTTAAACTAAAAACGTATGCATATAATATTAGATCATACTTCCTCATCTCAATAAAAACTACAATCCGCGCCTCTAGTAACTATGTAAAATATAAAGCTGAATTACTCTTTCCCAAGTGCCTGCCACTCACACTTAAGTGATGATAATTGTCTATTACAATTAACAAGATAAAGCGGTACAAAGATACAGCTAGTTTCAAATATATTTTTTTTGCTGTATTATTATGACACAGCTTGGCTTCTTATCTTTTTGATATACGAGCTACATACATGAAACGAAAATATTTAAGTACCACTACACTACTGCAAATTAAGGTTTAAAAATATCTAGGACAACGAAATCTCACTAGATATAGCATGAGATTATTATGTTTAATGTTTTAAAAAAATTACAAGTGGTAAAGGAAGATTTTTTTTTCCAATATTTTAAGAAATCATCGTCTATCCTGGATGGATGAGCGCTGATTTCGGTTTTGTGTTTTATAATGTTAATACATATAACATGGCAACCGGACGCCTATATTTAGAAGCGCGTGCGCAGGTTTCGGCGCGTCCGGATGTAGTTACGATCTCTTCACGCTCTAGTTGAGATGTTCTTCACGTTTTGTTATGCTGAAAACACCTTTTGCTTCAGGTATATTTCTAGTGTGGGGTATTTGTTGTTGAACATTAGTGTGCTGATATACTAAGGTCATTTTTGTTACTTAAGATTTACAGAAATTTTAGAAAAATAAAGTATGAGCAAAATATCTAAGATTAAATATTTTGAACAAAAGTAACTATTAAATCTTTTAAAATAATTATATTATTTAGATATTGCGAATGCGATTGATTTAAATAAACAAGTATTCTTGTATAAAACTAAGAAAATATTTGAAGAATAATTTAACCCGGTTTTCCAATTTTAATTAAAATAGACAGATGCCGGAACTAAGTTTTTCCGTAAGAGAAATTTGGCCCTATTTTATATATAGAATTCGATTCAATTATTTTGTTGTCACGTTCAAATAAGTCAACCATAGTATAAGTTTCATTCGACTTTCCTTTATATATAAACAAAATCGCCAGTTACTCAATCTGTCGCTTCGCAAACTAAACTAAAAAGCGTATAACAATGGCCCCCGAAAGTAGAGTCAGGCGAAATGTAATCTAAGGTTACCGTTAGCGTTGCAGTGGTTTGATATCCGGACTAGGTCATTTTTTATATTAAACGGACGCTCTTTAGATGATTTTGAATTATTTTATACTTTCAGCAAACTATTTATTTGGTATACTAAATAGTAATTATCCAAACGTTGTTGAAAGCGATGAATATATATTAGAATTACCTAGAATACTCTATGATGTAACGGATTAGCAGAACCAATCTTATGGTATAATCTACATATTTTTGTCCAAAACTACCTAATTTGTGGGTTTTTCTTTATTATTTGGGGGTGGCTTCAAGTGTTTCTATGTTGAAATGTTATCAAGACATTTTTGCCCTTTGCGTTAATTAATTTTAACGGTGTACTGTCACGCTAGCCCTAGATTTAAAAATAAGGTCACGTTAATAAAAATAAGGTCACTCGAATGTCGAATATTAATCAGTAGGTACATATTATAAAATTTAGCGTACAACATTTTTGCTAAGAAAAATTATTGCAAAAATAACAAAACAAAAAGAGATCTATACATATAATAAAATTGTAACTAAGCCGAATCTGTACATTAAATATTTTTTGGAAAATCTTATTGAAATAAACATTATTATCGATACAGAGGCCGAATCTATAGTTTTTAGAATTTTTGTCTGTCTGTTACCGCATCACAGAAAAACCACTGGAGAGATTTTGATGAAATTTGGTATGATGATAGATGGTTATTCAGGTCAACATATAGGATACTTTTTACCGCGGGAAAATGTCTCATTTCTGAGAAAAAATACAAAAACTGCAATGTGTATGCTAATATGTAAAACCTAAGAATTTGGTCGCGGGTGGAGCCGCGGACAATGCTAGTATGTATAGATATAGAAGAGATATATGTATAGTAGTCTTTCTAAGATTTACTCGAATATTTGACATTTTCAATAAAACTAATTTTTATTGAAAATGTTGTAATATATAATGAAAATTTATGAAAATAGTTTTATTTTAAAAAGGTGATAAGTCGTTAGTAAATATTCCTACTTTTACCTCCTGTTTGACTATTTCTAACTTGCCCTTACATAACATAAATCAATCCTGTCGATGTTACAGTTAATAGTAAATAGTGACAACTTAATAGTTTCCTCTTTTTACTACACTACTCCGTCCATATTTCCTGCTAGAGCAAATTGGTCCTCTGCTTAGGGAATTGCTTCTATTTACGTATTGGACGACTTATTTTAAGATTTTAACTAATTATATAGAATCTTATTTATCGTATGGGTTACTTATAACATTTTCGTAAATAATATATATAATAGCATTGCCCGCGGCTCCGCTCGCGTTCAGATGACCAAAAACCATATTCTTAGGTTTTATATATTAGTATACTCTTACATTGCAGTTTTTGTATTTTTCTCAGAAATGAGATATTTTCCCGCGATAAAAAGTATCCTATATGTTGACCCGGATAACCAGCTATCATCATACCAAATATCATCAAAATCTGTCCCGTGCTTTTCTCGTGATGCGGTAACAGACAGACAAAAATTCTTAAAACTATAGATTCGGACTCTGTACCGATAATAATGTCTTTTTCAATTAGATTTTCCAAAAAATATTTAATGTACAGATTCGGCTTAGTTACAATTTTATTATATGTATAGATAGATATACCTACTTAATTTTGTAATTATATTTAAATTGAAAAAGCTATAAATTATTTTTATGCTAACTTATTTCTCATCACGTAATGATATTATTAACGTATATAATTTTAATATGCAAGAAAAGTTAATTATAAATTTAACGCTGCTGAGGAAAACGTATGGTGCTGTCACGAATTACGGATATAGAGGGATCGTGTACATTCTGTAACGTCAATATACGCCATCATGCATCCTCTAAGTCATTATATTTGCTTATCATCGCTGATTGTATATCATTGGAAGTCGCTGGGAGCGATACACAATAGTAAAGACTCTACAAAATAATAAAGCTTGAGCCAGGAGAAAACGCGATAAAGTGTTAGGGGGCAGCGCTGCTCAGTCATTATTTTGTTAGCTATTTGAGTGAAACTTAGAAATTTCAATAAAATTACTGGTTGTGGATTTATGGCATAGACGGGTTACTGGCCGTATTATGACATTGTATTTATGGGAAAGGAATGCGAGTTACAGTATTGTTTCCTTCCCATAGTCGTTAATCTTCGTCAGCTTCCATATTTTACGACTTATGAGAAAATATTTTAAGAACTTTAAGTAACGTCATCTTTACTTAATATGTTCACTAGAACCTGAATTTCTAAATAAACGTACTTTGTTATGTATTATATATATATATATATATATATAAAGTCGTCGTTGTGTCATTAAATACACATTAGATATAGGCATGATCAGACTCTTCTTGGATAATTTAAAATTTATAGGCCATTGCAGAATACTTCGCAATTTAATGAATTGAGCAGTTAACATAATATCTATTCTATATAAGCGATATTAAATGCAATATTGCACCTTTAGACAAATTATTATTGAGACGATTCTTGATCATTGCTTTAACACCTGATTTGAAAGATAGGTACTTATAATTTCTCAATAAACAGTATAAATATAACACGGCACCATCTAGTTCCATGGTAAGCTACGAGGCTTCTGTTATGGATCCAAATAGTTGATACATTACACACATATATATATATATATATATATATATATATATATATATATATATAGAAATACCCATGACTGGAGTTCAAACATCCGTGCTTATAACACAAATGAATGCCCAGCGGGAGTCGAACCCGCTACCTCTGGCACAGCAAACAGGGTCACTACAAAGTGAGCCAAAAGTGTCGTCAAAAGTATATTAGGAACAAAGCATGATGTATAAATGATATTCCACACAATAGAAAGCTATTATAATAATAATAACTCAGTTGGGCTTAGCTGAAACGCAATCCATACGTTGTGGTAAGATTCGAAGGCGAGATGTAGGATTAACGATCTTTGTTATTGCCCAAGCGACGGTAATTATATGAAAGAACTTGTGAATTATATATTAATACCTAAATAAATCCTTCTTGTTAAATACAATTGGACGTTTAAATATACGCAGCTCATTTGAAATTTCTCGTACAATCTCTAAACTTGACCATCGGTTGACTTCTCCCGTTAGTTTTATGGATACTCTTTATCTTTTTATTCTACAGCTTTCATTCACATTTGTTTTATATACTACTAGCATTGCCCGCGGCTCCGCCCGCGTTGAGATGACCAAAAAGCAAATTCTTACGTTTTACATATTAGTAGGTATACTCTTACGATGGAGTTTTTGTATTTTTTTCTCAGAAATGAGATATTTTACCGCGATAAAAAGTATCCTATATGTTGACCGGATAACCAGCTATCACCATACTAAATTTCATCAAAATCCCTCCAGTGGTTTTTCTGTGATGCGGTCACAGACAGACAGACAGACATACAGACAAAAATTCTAAAAACTCTGTATCTATCTATAATAATGTCTATTTCAATAAGATTTTCCAGAAAATATTTAAAGTACAGATTCGGCTTAGTTATAATTTTATTATATGTATAGACTACTTTGTGAAATATCGTCACTTTTAGCATTTGTGTTCTGTATTTAATATAGGTACAGAATAATGTTAGTTTTCTACTGTTTCAACATAATATACTCGCATCTAATTACCTCTTATCTGACAGTATTTCAATGGGTTAGGCTCTCAGAGAAATCCATACAAGCGCTTGTAATTAAATGCTTAGTGTTCTTCAGATTCAATGCGTCGTTATTGTGCGGCCCGACTTGTGTAGGTTGTATTTAACTTTGCCGTTAATCTGATTGTCTTCTGTGACTATTAATGCATGGACGATATGTTGCAATTAAGTAACTTTTTCTCAGCTTGTTTCACCTTAGATAATGATTTTGATTAACATTATACGTAAGTGAAAGTTTTCTTAATGATAACTTCGAATTTAATATTATATATAGTTACTAGGTACTCACCCTCGCTCTGCTTGGGTTCGTCCCTACTTACGTTATAACATTTGCTTTAGATTTCTCAGAGATGAGATATTTTCTAGCAGTAAAAAGTATATGTTGACCCGCATATCCAGTTATCACCATACCAAATTTCATCAAAATCCCTCCAGTGGTTTTTTCGTGATGCGGTAACAGACAGAAAGACAGACAGACAAAAATTCTAAAAACTATAGATTCGGCCTCTATATCTATAATAATGTCTATTTCAATAAGATTTTCCAAAAAATATTTAATGTACAGATTTGGCTTAGTTACAATTTTATTATTTGTATAGATAGTTTGTATTAAATTGTCACTTGTAAGCTTTTCAATACAAAATCGATTGAACGATGAATTCATTCAGTTAAACCACACGTTTAAACCGATTTTTCGTAATTTAATCTACAACTTTAGCTGACATAGTATCTAATTTTATTTTTAATGATAAAGGATAAACTAGTTACTATTATACACAGATCTGGTTTCAACGGACTTTTATAATAATATTCAGTTTCATCTCATATTTGAAAACGTGTGACAATATATTTTTAAACTTTTTATTATAGATTTTAGTTATTTATTTTTTGTGTTTTAGTTTTTACGATAGATATATGATGATATATAATTTGATGTTTTTCTTGCATATATGTATTAGATTTTTACTATATAACGTTAACTAATGCATAATTTTTGCAGTAAACATTTGTATTTTTTTATAGAATCTCAAATTAACCTTTTTGTCCAACTAAATTGATTTTCTACATTGCATGTATTTACCTACTGATATTATAGATATTTGACTAGTCCCTAGTTACGTTTTAACTTTCAGTGAAGATTTCTCAGAGATAAGAAAGATACTTACCCGCAGTAAAAAGTATCCTATATGTTGACCCGGATAACCAGCTATCATCATACTAAATTTCATCAAAATCCCTCCACTGAATTTTCCGCGATGCGGTCACAGATAGACATACAGAGACAAACAGAGAAAAATTCTAAAAACTATAGGTTCGGCCTCTGTATCGAATATTGGCTATTTTAATAAGATTTTTCAAAAAAATATTTAATGTACAGATTCGGCTTAGTTACAATTTTATTATATGTATAGATATTATGTGATAATCGTACACTTTACACTTTGTACTTAGAAAAAACAACTTTTTGTAAATTTTATTTAATTTTTAAATATTACCATCTTATATTTATTTTTATCTTATTTTGTACAGACTTGTCAATAATAATAATCAAACCATGGCCACAAAGTATTTGAATTTGTACGATAATGTTATCGATTTTCCCTTTTAAATGTTCTTGCAATCAGTCACCTTGAAACCATATGATCACTAATATATTTAATGATTTTATCACGTTTTATACTCTTTAGAATAACCAACTGTTTTTTTTTATTAAATAATTTTATTTTATTATTTTTTATTTTTACTATATTGAATTATAAATATATTTTTTCGTTATATAAATAAAACCTTTCCAATTTTCATTTATTTCAAAAATGTTTGATTTATGTATTAATTTTAGTTCCATAGGTACTGTACTAGCGACTTATCCTTTCTCCACTCGGGTGCGTCACTATGTGCCTAATATTAGCCTATGTGTTACTTCAGGCCTTTCACCAGTGTGCTAAATTTCATTCAAATCTGCCCAGGCCCGATAGTGTAGAGGCGTTTAGTCTGAAATTTTAATAAGATTTTACAGCTTCATAAGCTTTATTTACATACTAGCGATTCAACCTCGCTTCGCTCGGGTTCGTCCCTAGGTTGCTTCCCAATACAAATTTTCTTCCCCATTTTCACTCCCTTAAGGGATGATTTCCGGGATAAAAAGTATCCTATGTTCTTCCCAGGGTCTCAAACATTCTTCTTACCAAGTTTCATTTAAATTGGTTCAGTAGATCCAGAGATTACCCCCTAAAACTCACAAACTCACAAACTACCTCTTTATAATATTAGTATAGATTCATTGCCAACGCTACGCGTATTGGATATCAATTATGTATTCAAAATGAGTCCTAGTGGCTAGTTACCTACTTACTCTATATTTATTTGTAAGACTGAAAAAGTGTAGATATTTAAATGTGCCGCCTGTAAACATAAAATGTTTACTTTTCCGTTTGTTTATTTTACTACTAGCTAGTTTGATACTGCTTCGGTAATGTCATAGGCCCATGTTGTCACACGGAGGCGTGGGAATAAAGATAATATGGTAAAGTGATATCATTTTGTGTTAACTGTAGGAAAAATGGATATCCGTTTATAGCCATATATCTTCACTTCTTATAGTGATTAAAATTTATATTATGATTTATAATGCATTAGCGCTAGAGTCTATTGCAGAATTATTATTTTTATAACATAAAGTTAGTTTCACTGCAGTAGATAACATGAGACGGTCATATATACAAATGAAATGAAAATAAATCTCATAACTATTATTAACTTGCTTCATATATGACATTTCTGCATTGAATGCCTATTTTTACTATCAACATAAACGTAGCAGTTAACGTTAGAACATAAAGCCCGGACCACATAGCCCGTAGATACAAAGTAAACTAAACAAACTAAAACTGCATCTGTAAACAGAAGAACGGAAGCGGGCGGGACACGTGTTCGATTCCCAGCGTCCCCTTCCTTTTACTTATTAACTTATACACTAAATAAAGAACGAACATTTATTTGAAGTGCTTCATCATTAAATTAAACATGTTTCAAAGTTTAATAAAGATAAACGACAGCAAAGAATTTTATCAATGATGTATATATGGCTTACGTAAATTTATGCATTTCAATGCTTTTTAAGACCAGCTGACAGTATTGTAGACCATCTGTGCCGAGTAAACAACGGAGCAAATACTGATATCAAGTAATAGACGTAATTTAGAATATACTATTTGATCGGGAGGTATTTTACACAGTTGCATGTTCTTGTTCATTAGTCATTGCCTAAAAACTTATCTCTGGACTACTGTATAACTGACGTTTAAGGACGATATTTTGACTATAATAAATTAATAACATACGTAACCGCTAAGAAGGATTTTGTTTAAATTGAACCCCCTAAGGGTGAAATGGTTTTGTAAAATGTTTACATGGGAAATAAAATTTTTCTGGTATAAATTTTAAATAAACAGCTCGGTCGGAGCAGGGCGCTAGTTATGATTAAAGATAAAATAATCGATATATGCTTATTTATATGACTTTATATAAATATTTTTTAGTAATAACTGTTTTCTGTAAACTTTTTGAACTGTGGTCATATACTTACGTACTGACAGAATTATTAACTAAACAATTTTTCATAGAAAGAGCACCTACTGGATGATGTATTACTAAATAACGAGAGTAATTGAATACAAAAGAAATATATAAGAACAAGCTTACGTAAAACGTTAATTATATTTATTTAATTTAATTACTTTCAAGAGCGGTAATAGAAATTATCTTGGGTAAAATGTATTACGGTTTACGAATATTTATAATTTTATACCATTTGTCAGTTAGTTTTGTGCTATGTCACGAGTATATCTCCTGTACACAACACAGTAGGATAAATATTTGTGTCGAATACATAGATATTCGATTCGGTCTGGCTAAAACGGAAGCGCGGCGTTAAATACATACACCCAACACGCATCGCTAAATAGAAATCTAAATCGAGTTCTAAGAAATTGAGTGCCCTGTAAGTAGGTAAGAGGCCATTTTATTTTATTATTTTATTTATTTTAATATAATTAAATTTAACGTGTATGCATATAGCTTTACGAAGTCGTTAAAATTTAATAGTTTTTTTTTGTTATTGACTTTTTATTTTTTAATTGTGCTCTTTTTCAGTAAAATGACATAGAAAAATGTGCTATAGGTACTCAAATAGAAAGCGACCACGCATGAATTATTGATATTCCTCTACAAATACACAAATAATTCAGAGTCACGCAATATTTTTCTTTGTTTAGAAAAAAACATTTTAAAATAAAAGTGCCAAATACAAACAAAAAATGTTTTTTTAAGATCACAATCACATGTAAAACAGGTGGATCAAATACTTGTTAATTTCTTTTTATTTCCTAAATAAAAATAGAGTGTTTAATTATTACTTTTATTTCCATTAACTATAAAATTATATAGAACTTTTTTTGTTATAACCTTTACACCGTTTCTGTGCAATTTAAAAACTGGAACTAATACGAGAATGAAGGTCATTGCATTGGTTCCGCTGTCTTTCTTGTTACAATAGCAGGCTGCGAGCGCCATTTATATAAAATAAATTATTATATTCAAACGCCGCGCCGGTAAAAAAATTCATAAACTATTATATTTTATTTCATGTTTATATTAAGAATAAGCAATAATAAATGTATTTTTTTATTGGACAGTCGAAGAATTTTCTAGAAACAGCAACCTCGATATTAAGACTATAGTACTTTGTTATAGAAACCTGCGTATCATTTGATATGATGTCATACTTTACAGGTGTTTATTATTCTATGTTATTATTTTTGAAGTTATACTAATTTTTGGCACGTTTGGAAAAAAATATGAGAGTAATTAAGGTGCACGTGCACACCGACAGCCAAAAAGCGACATGATGAAGTTAGCTGCATTCATTTTACAGAGTGTTGTGACATACGGGACGAAATCTTTAGCTATTTTTGTTCTGTTACGCCAAAGAAGTATATACTTCTTACGTGCGTACATAAACATAAGTACACACACACGTTTTTTTTATTTATTTATCAATCCATACATACTACTAGTTTTAACTAATGTGTCATATTTTTTATGGGAGTAGGAAGATGGTGTTAGTAATTTTACACCAAGATAGTATATATAGTAACTCTATACCAAGGATATTTTGGAGCTTTGTCTTTTCAATGGAACTATGCGTATCGCAAATCAATTTAGCGTTTTCGTGGTACGGTTAATGTTTCACGAGCCGGCCATTTTGGGCACCGGTCATTCACCTCTGTCGTAAATCAATTTAATGACTAGATTTCTGCCCGAGGCTTTGTCTGTAATGTAATTGCTACTTTGGAATAACAGTTCGTCAGCAAAAAATGCTAATCTCGCCAAGAAGTTGTAGGATCATCGTATTACTTTTTGTGACCAAATGTTCTCAGAAGCTTTAACTATGTAGTGTCTTCTCTCATCAGAAAATTATTTAAGAAATAATAATTGATAGAAGATTTTTAATTATAATTTTACTTGCTTATTCATAATAAAGGAGTCACATTTGTGCTCTTTTTAATTTAAATTTTATGTTGCTAAACAAGCATGTCATTTTTAAGTTAGTCTCCGGGGTGGATGTATTACAAAACACATATTGAGTGAGCTCTTTGTACGTGACTTGCGCGTCTTTGTCCTGTGGGTTCAAGGTTGCAGATATTATAAGTGAGTAAATTGAGTAAGAAAGCTGATTGTCTCATATGAGAAAATATAGCTTTCTTACTAAATTTATATAATATTAATCTATACATATAATAAAATTGTAACTAAGCCGAATCGGTACATTAAATATTTTTTGGAAAATCTTATTGAAATAGACATTATTATCAATGCAGAGGCCGAATCTATAGTTTTTAGAATTTTTGTTTGTCTGTAACCGCATCACGGAAAAACCACTGGAGGAATTTTGATGAAATTTGGTATGGAGATAGCTGGTTATTCGGGTCACCATATAGGATACTTTTTACTGCGGGGAAATGTCTCATCTCTGAGAAATATATACTAAAAGTTAAAACGTAAGTAGGGACGAACCCGAGCGTAGCGAGGGTAAGTCGCTAGTATAATATATTATATACAATTTATATTAATATAATATAAAATTAACAAAGATATATATATATATATATATATATATATATATATATATATATATATTGTCTATTGAAACACGTACTTGTACGAGTACAGTACATGTGGCTATAAATCTTAACAACATTTAACTACTATATTATGACATTTAACTAAAATATAAAAATAATGTTACATGCACATATATTGTAAATACGATATTACTCACACACAATTCACTTAAAAAATTAACACTCGATTCGTCATCTGACGCTATTATCATAAATATTAATTAATTAGTCATTTACGAAACATAACACTTCTTCATATATCTGTGTTATAAAGACAATACCATATGTCCTTGCTCTAATTATAGAACCTGTAAGACTAATCACTAGGCCTTATGAATATATATTATATTACTCACGGGACTCAGAACTATGAATTTCTATGTATTTTATATATATATATATATATATATATATATATATATATATATATATTCTCTCATTTACTAAATACAGTAAACTATAGTGCACTTTAGTCCATCTAGATTTCTTAGAAATTTAATTAATTTCTTAGAAATTTACCTGGACGTGTTAAGGTAAGGTCTTTATTTTCTTGTATTATTTCATAAAAAAAATTCTAATATGAATGATTCTTTTCCAACAATATATTATCCTGTTGCCATGTTTTAAGTTAAGCAGAGCGTAGTTTATGAGACATGTTTATCTCAAGTATGTGCCCGTTCCACTCAGGTGTGCACCGTTTTAATGGACCCCATGAAACTGCCTTGAATTATTTACAATAGCGATAGCGACATCTGAATAGAAATAGGCCATAATAGCAGGTTCCATCAAGTAAGAAGTCAATGACCGTCTGTCCTATATAAGGGCCTGCACCCTCTGAAATCACGTAATAATTGCTCTCAGTCATTAACAGTTGTTAACTGTTATTGGAAGAACAAATAGGGGGGGAATGAAACAGACGCCACGGGTTCCGGTATCGGAAGTTCGAAAACTTTATTCATGTACCTATATTTACTATTGATTAATTTTTTATTATTATATTAAAACAACAAGTATTTTTTCCTTATATGGAATCTAATTGAAAATTCTATGAAGAATAAGGTCCATAGAGTAATGATATGTAATTTAAAGAACAAAATTATTATAGAACTTACCATATCAGGTGTATCTACCAAAATTGCCAAAAACCGAACAGAATATTGATTCCATGACTACACACTAGCTTCGATTTTATTGCACACGAAATCCTAATAAAATTAAAATACATGGTAACGAAACAACCTTATATCACATTCTTTTTGTGGCGTGTGTAGTTCAGTTACAACAGCCACGAATAGGCGTGGTCCACCCCTCGTCAGTCACGAACCGATCTGGCAGCAGGTGCAGGGTAGAGCTTTTATACTGTAAGCAAATACAGAGTAACTGATTATTGCCAATGCGGGATAAACAAAAGATACTCATTTCTACAATAGAATATGCGGGAAATTCTACTGCTTTTTCATTTTTTTTTTGTGTTTCTAAAAGTTGTAGGAAACTTCCATAAGAGAGTACATTATAAAATTATTTTATATATCATTACATTGTATTTGGTATGAGTTATGTGGGAAACCAAACATTTGCCTGAAGCCATTCTGTGCGTGAGTGCCCAAACATACTATTAGCGCTGGCAAATATAATGATTCATACATAATTCAAAAATTCTTTTTGCTACAGCAGGAGAGAGGTCTCGAGATAATGGTTATACATTGTCTAGGCGTCTTATTAGACAAATTGGAACAACTATTCTATTTTAGTATTCATTTTATTAGTGAAATAGGGTACTTCCCAATTCGTATACTCATTCACGGGTTCACTCACATTTAATAACGTCCTGTAACACCCACAAGATACAAATTGTTATAATCTACTTTGAAAATTGTATATTCTGTTGTAAGTTAATTTAATTTTCTGTAAATTAAATTAAGTTTTTCAAACAAATAAGATAAGAAATCACAATCATAGACAAACATAAATAAGCGCGTCTTTGATTATTATTAGTAAGATTGTAATTATTCAATACAGAAGATGGCGAATTTAATTTACATTAGTAAAATTTTGATTGATTTAATTAGAATAGTATTTATGTGTTAATCAAAAGTTAGATTTTATTAATAAAATTGATAAAAAATTAACGAATGAATTAAGTTATATTTATATTATACATGAATTCATAATTAAACTTTTATAAGAAATTAATATAATATTAAAAAGGCCCATTGGCGAAGAAACGGTTATATGATATGAAAACAGAAACTTGTGTTTAAAGAGAAATTTTAACGCTCTAAGGACTCATTAGAGCCAGTCACGAAGCGAAAAATTACTGTATAAAGCAATTACCTAATGAAGCCTAGGTCTAACACTTGCGTGTCCCGACACTGTAAATAAACGAACCTAGCCTTCTGGGCTTGACTTCACGATAGTTCATTCACCCTGACCTTAAACACCCTGCAATTTGAACTGTACTGTTAAACGTACCTTTAAACTTATTAATGCATAATAATTCAGAAAATCTTTTGAGCCTTATAATGTATGATATAAAGTATATTTTTAAAGTGCTAGCAAAGCCTCAAAATCTTAATAAACCTATAATGTTACGAGTAATTAGAAAGCTCTAAGGAGATCTTTATTCTTGACGGAATAATTAAGTGGTTTAGCTGTTCTCATTAATCACTGGCGCATAGTGAATGGACCTAAAAGAATTTGTCGCTAGTAATGCATATTTTACTAAAACTTCTTGAATAAAAAATTAATCTAACCTTAAACAATGTACGTCTATCATGTTCGTAACAAAATGTATTTTATATATGTACATATGTATGTATGTATTGTTAATACTAGAAATATTGATTTCTATTAGTTTTTCTAAGCTATTTTTATAATACTCATTATCTTAATAACCGCAATTCTGATTATTAATTTTAACAAGTTTTGTATTAAGTTGATATTAACCATGTGTTTTTTCTATCATCAAAGGACCTCAATTTCCGCGTGATGCAACTCGTGATGACGTCCGTTAGTGACGCCTCCAGAAAGGAAGTGTTAATGGGCGTGTAGTTTCCTTTCTTAGAAAGAGTAGAGAGTAGTATACCTTTAGTTTATTTTAAAATAGTCTTAAGTTTCTGTTTTGATAGTTTTTGAAGTTTAAATTTTAGAATTATTCAAGATAGCTAGTTTAAATACTATATTAGAGCAGTTATCAAAAATTTTCTGAAATGATGTCCCACGGTTGAGTAATGATATTTACATTTGCAATAAACCGAATAGAATTGCACTTGTTAATAATAACTGACCCGTTTTCCTTAGATACCGGATGCTACGTGAAGACTGCATCTATTTTGGTTTCTTCTTACTCATTGTAAGGTATTTGTAATTCGTTACGACTCGTATTGTTAGATAATTGGCCGTTTTTGTGTTATTATTATTATTCTTAACTACCATCACCGCAGACGCGAACTGACTTCTAATGTTTAGCTTAGGTTAATGCTTGCTTTATTCTTTCCGAATGTATGCAGTTCAAGTAATACTTGTTTTACAATGCTTTTAAATTTTATAGGTATTATACTAGTGAAATTTTCTTAATAAGTTTCTCAGAGAATCACCTAATAAAATTGAATAAAACTATAAAACATAACTAACAATGTCTAACAATAAAATTATATATCGATTATATCGATATATATCGATGTTAAAGCGATTTAGTGTAATATGTTTTGTTTTTCTTTATTAAACTGGGCAAGTTACATGAAAATATCTATAGACATAACGTTGGCAAGCTTATGTTAAGGTGTAAATAATTGTAAATGATGTAATATTTTGTACACATAAATATTAGCACTTGTTCATTTCGCTGTAAAAAGGTATACGTGACTAACCAACCTCATGCCAGTTGCCGACAAAAACTTCATGTAGAGTTTTCTGCTGATATAACGTTAACAATTGAATTTATTGAAGTATCGCAGAATTTGTAAATAAATCTGTTTACAAGATAGAAACAGTATTTCGATTTTACGACTTACCAGCATGTACAATGTAGTTACTAGCGGCTCATCCTCGCTTCGCTCGGGTTCGCCTCTAGGAAAACAAAAATAAACTTATCTTACAGGAACCGTACATTTTTTCGGGATGAAAAGTAGCCTATGTGTTATTCCAGACTATAAACTATCTCTATGCTAAATTTCATCCAGATCCGTTCAGATGTTCAGGCGTGAAAGAGCAACAAACATCCATACTCACAAACTTTCACATTTATAATAGTAATACGGAAATATTAATACGAATTGTATTTTTATTTTTTGTTCTTAAGAATATTTTATTTTTTGGAATATAGTAGTAAAAATGCAACAGTAAATAGTAAATGTAAAAAAAAAAACAATAAAATGCTTAGCAAAAATCTATCATAACTTTTATGGATTTAAGAATATTATCATATCGGGCGTTATCAGATATATCAGTACTTCAACACGTCCTGATAGTGTCACGCAGACTGAACCGCTTTCTACGCGTCTAGTCAAGCCGTAAATAAATATCACGACAGGGAAATTTTGATAAGGAATGCAATTTACTTCGTTTACGTAATAAAGACGAAATACAAAATAAGCGTTTTAACTTTAACCATCCACAATGTTTTATGACGTGCATATAATATTGAACAGGTAAGTACTACATGAATTGCAAATATTCAAATATTACGTTACTTTGTTATTAGAATGTATATAATATAACCTTTATATATATATATATGTATGTATATATATATGTATGTATATATATATCTAACTATGTATAACTTGTGACCTAGGTCACAAATTTTTAGGGCTTTACTTATACTTGTGTACTTATCCTAAAGTTCGTAATATTTCGCAACAATCTAATATTCCACGAGAACCACTTAATATACATTGATAATAGGTAGCCTACATCACTCACTGCCCCGTAAAGTCTACGCAAAATGACATCGATTACTTGCTCATTTGCTCTTGAAAGGAGAAAAGCCCCTCAAACACACTATCGTAATTATAAAACAATTTACATATTAGTTTTTATATCTATTTATATACAGTACTTATATGATTTTTTTAATTAGGTATGTAATAGTATAATGTCTCTACATTATAAGTGAAGTTGTTTATAATTAAAAACTATTTTGATGCAAATAACGTTTCACTTAAAAGTTGTGTAACCAACGTTCTTTGTATTTAGATGGGTTATTAGAAATAATGGAGTTAACGAATAAGAAGATACAAAAGTTATATTTTTTTAGAGCGTTCATTTTGATATGAGCTGTGGGAGAGATCACATCTGTTGATATTGTCAACGACTATATTATTATTAGTGGCCGAATTTTAACGATGTTACCGTTTTGGGGGCAATTTGAATTAATCCGTTATGTAAATCTTGATGCAGAATAATAACAGCAAAACATTATCGGCAGTTGAGGATATATTTATTTAATTTAGTTTAAAACTTATACTTATAACTTAACTGTGTATACTTTCAATTAAAATAAAATGACACGGATAACAGTAATTATAATTATATTTCTTTTTGTTTATAGGTAAGAGATGCACTGTTGGTACTCTATAATAGGTAAATTATGTTATTTTTTTTTAATAATAATATACGCATAAGCAGCAGTTATCATCAAGTCTAGAAATAAGGTATTTATAGGCTATAGGGGAATTTAAGGTACGTTTATTATATTGTTAATTGGTCCCTTGCCGTAGAAACTTAGAACATTGAATTTTCGACGTTTTGCACTTTTTATGTTCAAAGTGTATTTGTATCACTTACATTGTTGATTAACTTGATATTGATTTAAGTGCTTCTTTTCCTAATAAATTACAATTTATCCCTAATAAATTAAAATTTAACCCTAATAAATTACAATTTATCCCTAATAAATTATAATTTATCCCTAATAAATTATAATTTATCCCTCATAATTGTACATACGTAATAAATTATGCAAGGCATCTATATAGAGTGGTGTAGTAGCTTTCAATTTGAAGCCGAGATCACTTTCCAGCTATAATAGAGAAAAGTGTACATTGAAAATAGTGTTTACAATTTAGTTGTCATTCTCTAATTATACATTAATTCCAATCGCTAGTTTCATAATCATGTCATTAGGCTAACCACCATATTCAATCAAATGGCGTGAAGTGAAAGTGTTATGTAATATGTTGCTTACAGTCATGTACATATGTATTTACTTTTTATATTTTGTCGATTAAGAGTAATGTTTATTGACGAATTTGTCGACTAAATAGTTGCAAGTTCCGTATTGTGGTAAAGAATATTTTTTTATTCTATAGATAGCGTTTTGCGAGTTACGTTTTAACGTTTAATATAGGTAGATTTCACGGAGATGATGTTTTTCCGCAGTATTTTATATGTTGACCCGGATAACCAGCTAGCATCATACCAAATTTCATCAAAATCTATCTAGTGGGTTTCTCGTGATACGTTCCCAGATAAACAGACAGACCAAAAATTCTAAAAACTATGGATTCGGCCTCTGTATTGATAATAATGACTATTTCATTAAGATTTTCCAAAAATATTTAATGTACAGATTCGGCTCAGTTAGAATTTTATTATATGTATAGATATTGCTACTCAATAAAACGTATTGAAGTTTAGAATAACCACTATACTGTAGTTCGAAATTGCGTGTAAAGATTTATCAACAATGCTGACTTCTATTAGGTATAAGGTCTAAGAATATATACTAAATACTCACGTATCTGCAAAACAATAAAATGTATTTATGGTTTTCTTCAACGACCTATAATTTTGTATCATAAAGCAGTTTCTTTACTGGTTTTATAACTTGTGGAATAAACATTCCGTGACACCATTCTCATTTACCATTTGTGTTGTTTAATTTTTAATTGCAAATTCTGATAATATTCAGTACTTATAGTATTTCTTACAATCTCATATTATTGTTGTTTGTAGCAATAAAATTTAAAATATATAATTCTAATATACTTTACTGTTAATCTCGATTAAAACCTTTATTTTCCTATACAAAGATATTGCATATCTTTCTAGCTCCGAAGCTTGAATGCAAATTATCTTTTAATATACCTATGTATAATTTACTTCGAGGGACAAGTGTTTGATTAATGAATGACATATAAATGTAAAAGTATTTAGGTTGAAGAACATGGTATGGAGAATACTAGTTTTGACCTCCAGGGAAATCTTATTTAATAAAATTGAAAATAGTTAACGCATTATTCAATAATATAATCGTACAAACAAACATAAGAGATGTTTGTTGTTGTATTGTATGAAAGCTCAAATCTTCTAATCTCCGGAAAGGCAGCCGGTTTCCACAGCACTTACAGGCGTTTAACAGATTCGTGTGAGAGTGATATAGGGCAATGAAAAATTTGAGAAAATGCGCGTACGTTTTTGTAAAAACTAAAATGTTGTGTTTTAAATTACGTTATTTGTTGATGCACAAATGTTAATATGTATTTATATTCAAAACTTCTTGTTGTATATAAATTAATTACATTATAACATTATCTCGAGTAAACGCTGAATTATGGTTTCATATTATATGAAATCTTAAAAAATCTATGGGACATTGCCACGGGCAAGATAAAATTATTTTCGGAATGGATTTGTATAACGTAAGTCACAGAAAGAATTCTCTCACGCAGCCTGGTTGACCTAATTCCTTTATTATTTCGTAACATGTGCCGAACATCTTAAAATAAATTATTTGTATTGCCATTTGATAAACAATTAAAATGTGGGTGGTAATAGGTGTAATTTTTTGCAAAGTATATCTTCTATCTATACATATAATAAAATTCTGAGTCGAATCTGTACATTAAATATTATTTAGAAAATCTTATTGAAATAGTCATTATTATCGATACAGAGTCCGAATCTATAGTTTTTAAAATTTTTGTCTGTCTGTCTGTCTGTTACCGCATCACGGGGAAACCACTGAAGGGATTTTGATGAAACTTGGTATGATGATAACTGGTTATCCGGGTTAACATATAGGATACTTTTTACTGCGGGAAAATATCTCATCTCTGAAAAATCTATACTAACCGTTAAAACGTAAGTAGGGACGAACCCGAGCGAAGCGAGGGTGAGTCGATAGTTTAAATATATATTTTTTTATTATTAGTCAACTCATTATTTTTCGTTGGTTCGTACCTTAATCTTAAAATACAATAATATTGTAATATATAAGTATTGTACCTTTGCTATAGAACGTTAATTAAAATAATTACACGGAAGAAATATAGAGCTTTGTTTAGCGCGTTTAGGCCTTGTACTTAACTAATGGATATATGTAGGTATTATGATTAGTCAAAAAAATGAAATGCCCGAACAAGGTCAAAATATGATAAATATTTTTCCGTGTTCTTTATTGACTAAAGGTTTTTAGTAGGCTTCCAAGGATGGATCTTCAGTGATACTTGGTTTATTCCGGAAGTAATCCTTGCTAATATTAAAACAACAAAGGTGTTATTGATTTTACGCAGCCATCGACATGGCCCTTGCATAGTTTATTGGTCCGAAACTATATATTATAGTTATGTTATATGGATTCTATGGTTTAGTACTTTTGATTTGGTGCACCATTAGATTTTCGTGGGATTTAATAAAAAAACTTTGCAAAAACTTTCCCAACGCGAGCTCATCTGAGCAAAGTGTGAAGGATACACTAACTCTGTTTGTCTTTTTTTACGCTAAAGAAATCCCAATGAGAAGTAAGAATGTAGATTGCATTATGAGGGCAGGCATTGGCTACCTTCATGCTAACGGTGCGGGCAAAGAAAAAATTAAATAAATTGCAATCGTTATTAAAAAGAGTTAAATCCTAAACCACTACCACGTTTATAATGATTATAATAATCTTATAAACGAGTATTACGACATTAAAGATGGGTTGATTTTGTAATTTGATTTGATATAACATAAATTGATTCTCCGTTCACATTTCCAAATACGTATGTTATGGAAGAAACACACGACGAATTACATCAACACAATCACGTTTACTCGCTTACTTTTGTTGGACAATATCGGAGTGGTAAAGTAGGGCGATCTATAAATTGTGCGCGTGAGTTGTCTAAGCTCTAAGAGGCTCAAGGTCGCTGGAAATGTTCCAGAAAGCTACTTTTTTATTTATCGAACTTCACACGCTCAGTTTTATTAGCTATAGCGTCAAGTGCTTGAATTACTTGTTTTAGTTACTCCGCTGACGAACGCAGTTAGTCACAGAACATCATTATCGCAAAGATGCGTAGGTACAATCGTAAATTATTTCCTTTGTTCTGTTTACCAGTTTCTCACGTTTTTGGGTTATTTGAAGTTGATTTAATTATATAATTCAATTTAATTATACATATATACATATATTAACTATTTATTCCTTGCAGCCCACATATTAGGACTTTTTAATATTAAAAATAATAATTGTAAAAATAAAAAGGCTTACTTACATCTTTTAATTTCAGTAACGTGATCTCATTTTGCAGTCGTTATATAAAAAATATTCTGTTTTTTCGAAAGCTTTAACGGTATGCATATACTGTATATTTGATGTTACAGATATAAAATTATACCTGTAAATTCAGTAACATAGCTCAATACGATTAAGTACTTTTCGTGTAGGTTATTGTAACTTATTTAGTTAAAGCCACCCTTAAAAATATAAGAAAAAGCAAGATTAGTTCTTGGAATGCATTCACTAAAGGACAACTACTCGTAGAAGGAAAGCCTATGACACGCCAGCGATAAAGTTGTAAGTTTACGAGACACTCGATAACTGCACAAAGACTTGGCCTAAACGTGACTGCACAATTAAAATAATTTAAGTTTCACAGTCGGACCTTAATACTAAATCTTGCATTATTTCAAAATCTGTTAACTACCTATAAATACAGGCTACGCATATGTATTGATTATCCCGTTTTAACAATTTTTGTTATTTCATTAAAAACTTAAAAAAACGTGTGTGTATGTACTTATGTACGCACGTAAGAAGTTATACTTCTTTGGCATAACAGAACAAAAATAGCTAAAGATGTTATCCCATATGTCAAAACTCTCTGTTTGTAAAAGGAATGCAGCTAACTTCATCATGTCGCTTTTTGGCGGTCGATGTGCACGCGTATCGTAATAATTTTACTATCATAACTTTTTTCAAACGTGCCACAAGAAATATAACTTCAAAAATATTTAACGCAACCGTCCTTAAATAACATAGTAATGCTAACCCTTTTTTGGTATATAATATCTTGTTAACATGTACTTACGGTAAAAAAAAAACTAGCTATTTGTATGTAATCAAATCTTAGGATGGTTTTAATTTACTTCTAATTGCATTGATTTGAAATATTGTGAGTTAATGATGGAGTCAGGAGATTGATACTAGAATAATTACAGTTAGTCAAAAGCGTGATTTTTAGTTTCAACGTTATTTATTAGACATAGAACAGTACATATTATGTAATATATGAATGTAGCTAAAAATATTTTTAATACTTAGCTGATTTTCTACTTTTTATTATAAACATTTATACTGTTACTTTTAAAGTAGCGAGTCTGTTACATCACATTTGAAATACGGTTCATCTTTAATCTGGTGATATAATGTATTATGCATCTTCTCAAATAAACTGCCACTAATCAAACATCCTTATAGATTTAACCTCACACGTGTTACAAAATATACGACGATCTCTGACCTTCACTCATTCATTCTGCCATATCTTCGTGTTAAGCATGCATAATTGAAAAATTATTACATCTCATACTAAAGATCACTTACTCACTTTCACTTCAATTTTTGGCACTTTAACTGGACAGTTGACTTATATGTGATTGATAGCTCCCAAGCCTTTATGATTGATTGACTAATTGATCTTGTGTTCGAATATGTAATTATTTCTAGATATTTTTGACACTTAAATTACCTACATTGTTTTGGTACAGACCTTTTTCTTACGATAACAACGTAATGTACATATTATAGCCAATAATAAGTAAATAAGTGTACTGTGGGAAATGCATATTATGTAATTATGGAATTTGTGGTGTTCTTATAATTTATAGGTACGATTTTGGTAGTAAATATCTAAAATTTTCTCCTTGTTAAAGTTTATGAGTGTATTTAGTAGAGTATTCTACTGCTCTTACAGGTTTGAATGTAATGCAGCTATTACCAAGTTTTTACTCATAAAACTTTCGCCTAAACTATCTTATAATAAACTGTGTCGCTGTGGTATTCAGTGCGTTGTTTATTACGCTGAATTTACATTACAAGCCTTACAACCTTGTCTCACAATCAGACAAGCGACAATAACTGAGAGGATTTATTACGTGAAAGTACTTTGTATCTTATGAAATTTCGATACTATGGTAACATTGTAAGTATTTTTATTAAACGCAATCAATTCTGATTCATAAATGACTTAAATATAACATTACTTTGTGTAATTTTCTTAAAAGAAATAGTCTTTTATGTACGATGGTAATAATTTCTAGATTTAAAACAATTTACATTCATTCGCATACATAAAACAAAGGCACGAGATAAGAACCATTTCATTAGTTGAAATAATAATGAACATCAATCGAAGCGTGGGACTCGATGTAGATAAGTCGTCGTGAAAGCTTCGGAAACCTTTGTGAAATACCGCATTGTTAGTAAATCTTATTTAGGACCTGGCCGAGACAAAGATGCGTAGGCAAATGTTAGCGTAATTTATCATTTTTTACTAAGAAAGGCAATGTTAATAATTCAACTGGTACTCGACTCATAAATAGAGCAAGTATATAGTAATCAGACTACTATTGTAGATGCAAAAGTTTATATATAATATACTAGCATTGCCCGCCGCTCCGCCCGCGTACAGGTGACCAAAAACCAAATTCTTAGGTTTTACATATTAGTATACTCTTACATTGTAGTTTTTTTTTCTCAGAAATGAGACATTTTTCCGCTGTAAAAAGTATCCTATATGTTGACCCGGATAACCAGCTGTCATCATACCAAATTTCATCAAAATCTATCCAGTGGTTTTCCCGTGATGCGGTAACAGACAGACAGACAGACAAAAATTCTAAAAACTATAGATTCGGCCTCTGCATCGATAATAATGTTTATTTCAATAAGATTTGCCAATATCTAATGTACAGATCCGGCCAAATATCTAATGTACAGATCCGGCTTAGTTACAATTTTATTATATGTATAGATATATATGTGTATGTTTGTTACACTTTCACGCTGAAACGGCTGCCGAATTAGATGAAATTTGGTACACAGACTAAATAAACGTAGAATTTCTTTAAGGAAATGAAAGCTATCTCATGTTCTTGTTTGAAGAAAGTGATATACTGAAAATAATTAAAAGCTCATTATTATAGATTAAGTAAATTTTTCTTCGTTCTTGATTTTTTTTTATATATTACGCAAAGCTTCAATTTTTTCAACCTTAGCATCAAATAAAGCTTGAATTACAATTGACATGATATTATTATCATATCTTGTTTGCGTGATCGCCGACAAAGAACTCTTTGTATAATCGTTAGAGGTCGTTGCCGAAAAAATGGCCGCGATTTTTGTTGTACAAACGTTCAATAATTGAACTGATTTTTTGAACTCTATAATATTGAAAAATAACCTATTAAACCTTATTTAAATTATATATTTTATATTATTTAGAAGTATAATTTATTTTTCTATTCAATATAAATTAATATTTGTTCTATAAGAAAACTCAAATAAAGGTGTTTGCCCTTTTTATATACTGAGTTAAAATATTATTATACACAGATATCCTTAAACAAAACTTTCAGATTGAAGTAACACCTGCCTCGGAAGGATTTTTTCTCCCACTTTTTCAAGGTGCGGTTGCACCTGCGAAAGCGGATGCATATGTTTCATTTCGTAACTTTCGAAAAATATGCATTTTGAATCTTATCCCTGTATATACAGGCTTCTATTTCCCTTTAAAAAAAAATACTAGTTTTTTAGATTTTTTAGTTCGCTAGTAAGTATTTCAATGGATGTATTTACCAAAGTCAAGTTTTTTTTTGTCAAAACAATCAATATAATCGGTTATTTATTTAATATTATAATATATATATATATATATATATATATATATATATACATATATATATACATACATATATATATATATATATATACTTTTTTTTTGTTGTTATATACTAAAATATTGTTTATTTTTTGCTTTACCTTTAGGTTAACAATTCAATATATGGGCTATGTTGCCAGTAAAACATCAACTTTGTTAAAGGAAGAAATAATAATGATCGAGTCGTGACTTGTAAATAAATCGTGAAAGTAGCTGGTGTGATAATACCTTACATGTTGCATCTGTTATTGCTTATTGGGTACGAAATGCACTATCTTATTATTATATGTAGTTAAAGGTTCATAGGCACATTTTAAGAATAGTATATTCAGTTCTTCCTTCATTATATTTTTTCATTGACAACCCACATACACACTTTCACATTGGTTACAGTTAGGTAAGTTAGAGTTGAATTCGTCTTAATTCAATATTGTAGCAATACTCTATATATTTATTGTTTTTAAATAAACTTTCATTTTGACACTTTACATATAGAGACGGAGGTATCTAATTTTAAGCTGTTGTAAATATCTATATTTACTCTTTGGTATATAAAACATATAAATGTTTTATATACCAAAGAGTAAATATGGTCGATGGTGGACTACAGTGACACATTGGTGCGAAAACGATATCGAGATTGTCAGGTTACCGACTTTTGCAAACAAATCTACGCATGTTTTTCTTTTTACTTGTCACACACGTTGTAGATTTTTTAGATATACATACACTCGTTAACAATTTTTAATTTATTTTTGTATTAATATTTAAAATAAATAGTAAATTGTTGATATGTTATAGACATTAAGTAAAACTCTAAAAAAACCATAAAAAAAATCATAACATGACCTTTCCAGTATTTTATTGAACACTCAATAGGATCTCTGTTGTATTATGACAGAAAGCTTTATCGCTTGTTTTCATTAATATAACGGGTGAGATACTTCGTTTGTGAATGACGGGCAATATATTTAAAACAAATTACCTTTTATCGATGCATACATAATAGAAAGCAGTGTCATGAATATTCATATGTAAATAAAAAATACTATTTTATTTAATACACTGTAAATTAATAAGTAAATAATAGATTGTAAGTTAATATGCTAAATGTATAATAAAAAATTATTCCGAAATAAACTAAAAAACTTGAGCTTTTAATAAATGTAAAAGCATCTTTATATATAATTAGAAATGTAGGTGTAAACCTTATTGTTAAGTATCCAAACTGACAACTCCGTAACCGATAATTATTGTGATATGGTAAATTTTCCATAGATTCACGATCTCTTGACGGTCACGTAATTTTTACATTCGTTTGAATAAGTGTGTCTTATAAAGGTGTTAGTTGCTTTTCTTACACAATATACAATTTGCGGCGTGAACCGTCGTGGGTTGCGGACAGTCGAACATTGAAATTAGAAATAATGTAATGATAACCTTCGCATTCACATCGCATAAGTAGCTTCTTGATTAGGTATTATTATTATTATTATTTGTTGGGTGTGGTGCCGAGGTCGGCCCTAGCTACGTCGACCAGTTTTGGTCCATTGTAGCTCCCTTTATAGTAAGTTCAAAGTTCTCCGCTTAGTCCTGTTGACTCCAGGAACTTCCAGATTTTCTGCGCGGGGAGCATCTGTATCTCTTCCGGTTGCATAATATGCTGCCCTAGATAGATACTTCTGCGGTGCATGAGTGGGCCGCACGAGCAGAGGATGTGCATAGCAGTTTCCTCTGTCTCATGGCATAGTCTGCACATTGCGGTCCGACTGAGGCCGAGGGTAAACATATGTTTATTGAGTTTGCAGTGACCAGTAAGTATTCTGGTTACTGCACTGGTTTTATACTTGTTGAGTTGAAGCAACTCTTTTGTAAACTTTTTGCGATATTCCTTAATTAGCGCTTTAGAGTGTATTTGTCCAGAAGTGGATTGCCACTCTTGAAGTGCTTGGCGATTGCATTGAATTTTGAGAATTGAATAGGCATGTTGTTTTGCAATACCACAAACTACTTTGTATTAATGTCCATATTTGTGTCTTTTTTTATATAATAGGTAAGTTGTAGTTCATAATAGGTACATAAAGAGAAAACGTGCCTAAATTACTACATAAAAATATTTACATTATGTTATACATGAATTATTTAAAAAAAATACAAATTTTAAGTGTATTTTAGTAAAATCAAATTAGCTAATTACAAATAGAAAGCTTTTGTTTGTACTCAATTCCAAAAAAAAACTTATTTATTTTTGTTTTAGACATCAGTAATTTTAATAGCTGTTCAATATTCTAAGTAAAGTTAAATATCCAATTAGAAATATGTATACGGAGAAAGTTATGGATACCCAGTCGGTCGAGAGCGCGGCATCGTCTGAACTTGACAGTGACAACTTTTTGTACACGCCGTATATGAGCATGCAATGGTCTGTCTACCTGTGTACAAACATTATCGTCCATAAACACTCTACGGCTAATAGCTAACGGGTATGAAGAGAATATGAGTAGTGCCTATTTTAAAGGTTATAATAATATAATTTTTTTTTATTATTTTTATTAAAACTTTGATTTTCGTTGATTTTGGAACAAATTTACAAAATTTTTCTTTAAATAAGATTTACAGTGTATATTACAATGATAAAAAAATATGTAAAGATAATAATTTCCAAACATACTGTTTTAATTATTAATAATTTTTTTTTTCTTATAAACGGTATATTAGTCAATAGTAATTAAAAAGCAATAAGTATATTGAAGTATGATAGCAAATCTCTACCCGGAGGCGCAGCACCGAACAATATCACCAATAATTGACATTAAATACCTTGTTACGACAATTTACATTCGTTTGCCATTGTATAATTTTACATTAATAATTATATAACAGATAATTAAACGCAAGTTATTTGTACAACTGTCAACTTCAATACGTTTTAAGATGGAATGAGATCAATATTTCCCAGCATTTTTTAGTTCCGTGAAAGTAAACGCAACTGGTTATTTGGTGCTAAAAATGCACATCGATTTTTTACTTGTTGTAATTTAATAGCCAATGAATTTTTAAAGTTCAAGTAAGTGTAACAAAATACGACAAAACTTGTTGGATCTGGAAAAAAATGTTGTTTGATCACAGTGAGAGATTAACTTAGCCACCATTTTTTAATAACCTCTTTTTATTGTACAGTTGACACCGGATATTTCTTGTTTAATAGGTTTAATTGTTTATTTTTAAGTAAATTCATACTTTATTACTGCACTAAAGCGAGTTTTAAAACCCGTTCCACCTAGAAGGTGTCGTAGTTTGTTTTTAAAAATAACATAATATTTAGCAAACTTCCAGCTCCTTTACTTCTTGACATTGAGTTTTTTATATGTCAATTAAGAACTTTACAAGTTATTTTGTATCAATTTCTGTTTTATTTATATAACTTAAATTAGTGTTTCTAAACTTCAATAGTCACGGACTTACTTCGTCCATATAAACATGACTGGTCAATGTTAGGTACAGCAAGTAATCATCACTAGAATAAGATCACGAACAAATGACTGTGCTTACGATGACGTAACCAATTTATTGTGGCCGTTCTATTTTGACCACTTGCTAAGTTGCTACACGAACATCAACGACTTTATTTACTTGAAATTTAAGAATCATGTTTTTGGTCTATTTGCTGTAGAAACCTTTGGCCCATGGATTCAAAGTGGTAAGCACTTCTTAAAAGTCATAACACCTCGTCTTATCACCTCTACTGGTGACAGGAGGTGAGGATTTTTCGCCCAAAGAATCGGCATTGCCATTCAACAGGGGAATGCGGCTAGCATTCTTGCCACTATTTCACATGGACATGACTTCTACAGTAATAACTAAGTATACATTTATTTTGTAAATTGTATATATAATTAAGTATATTTATAATTTTCTTTACTGTTAGTACATATAAATATATACTACCCTATATTAATGTACCAATATAACCTATACAATTATATGAGGTACCTAACTGTTTATGTACATCTCGACAACCATTGTTTTGTCTTTTATATTTTAGTATAAGTATTTAGTACTCTTTTTATTTACATTATCTTTCCTTAAAACTATCGATAATAGCTTTTTATTTATTATCAATAGTCCAGTATAAGTACTAAGTAGTAAGAACTAGTTTATACCTATCTGAAGAAAAATAGAGACGCGTTATGGATGATTATTTGAAGTCAAGAGGTAGGCGAATTTAATAATTTTTTAATTAATTCATACCTTTTTTTATAAAATTACTTAATAGCTAATTTAAATATTTTTTTTAACTAGCTACGTTAAACTTGACATAATAGCAAGTATGAGAAAGCTTCGCCTTTGTTTAGAGCATATTATAGTTTGTACTCTGTGGTAATAGGACGGACACAGGTGTGCATATTTTTTGCACATCAGTAATCACGGTGATTAATAAACTTTAGCCCGTTGCTAGCTCGTCGGCCACTCGTGTGGGTAAAAAATACTTGTTTCTTATCTCTTAAATAACTATCATAATCTTTTAATAGAGACCTTGAACGTTGTGTAAATTTCATGGTAAAATTAAGTCAAAAATATAATATCAGTAACGCAGTCGGTAATTTTAATGAATTATTTTTTCCTAACGCTCCGTGTTTTGTTTCTTTTAATGTGTATAATTTATTATAAATTAATGTGTTTTATAAGTACTCCAATGGCGGAATTTACTTTTATCTTTGAAAAATATGATTAGGTACTAGTTATATATATATATATATATATATATATATATATATATATATATATATATATATATATATTTACTGCATTAGCGTAAAGTTCTTGTCGCAGGTAAAACTAACTTATTTATCTATGCTGTACATTTCGTAATCTTAATGCACGTATCGTATTTATATATAACGAGTGAGAGTGTTTATAGTATTAATATACATACTACAAAAAGAAAGAGAGGAGTTCGACGCACGAAAACGTATTTGTAATGTGTGTCTTTTATTTCTTTATTAAAAGAAAAATGGAAGGGCTGTCTTGATGTTTGTCGTAGATAATAATATAGAGAATGGAATAATATATAGAAATAATAACAAAGTATGAAAATAGTTTTATCCTAAAATGATCTTTGTTAGCATTAGAAGCGGCTATATTGTCCTCCCAAATTGTAGGGTATAAATAATTGATAGCTAGTCAGAACACATGCTTAATCCTAAATGATGTAACTAATTCATAAAAGCTTGCGAAACATTAGTCGACAGTATTGGAAATTTAATGTAGCAGCGTGATTAATTATTATTATCGACCCTAAAAATTAGGGAAGCTATTGAAATTATCCATACAATGTTTACATCGACAATACATGTGATTAAGGGAATATAGCATTAGATTTTCTCTTAAACCATGTTAAAAATATGTAAGTAATGTATTATTCTTTTTATATAAAATACATATTTATTTTTTGCGTTATTTATATAAATTATAAACCGGTGGTAAAACTCTGTCAAGCCTGAGGAGTTCGACTGGATGTGTACCACCCCCTTATCTATTTCTTCTGCCAAGCAACAATGATTACATTGTTGTGTTCCGGTTTGAAGGATAAGGGAGCCAGCGCAATTACAGGCAAGAGCCATATCATCTTAGTCCTCACAGTGACAATGCACCTACGGTTCTGCATTTTTGTTACATAAAACCTAAGTGCATGAACCGTAAGTGTTATGGGCGACATTTACTGCTTTCCATGGGGCGGTCTGTCTGCTCGTTTGTCACTGAACACCATAAAAAAAATTAACAAGGAGATATAATATGAAAGTTAATATCATATATCATATCTACATAATATTATTAAATGTTTCGAAATCAACGGACGCATATTTGTCCTGTTTTACATTGACAATTGACATTGACAACTTCATCCGCTTTATCAAAAACAATCATTGATAAATTACGAACATTTTAAACGCGTGTAATTAAAATGTAATATAACGTCTGGTAAACTAACTATCTACCCGAGTCCTGATAGCGATCTTAGCATCCTAAGATAGTTGTTTAAACTAACCTCATTTTAGCTCAGACTCAGCAATGTACTATTAGAAATAATAGTTACGATAAGATGGAGTGAACAATAGGCATTTTCAATAGAAATATTTGAATCTAAACAAAACTTTCACACCCACGCTGATACATTTGAGGCGGACCCGGAATATTTAATTTTACACCAATAACTTAAATCGATATAATTTGGTTATGCTTTCACTTTCTTTATGTTAATAATTTATTTATGTGTTTATTATTTTAATTAGATGTCATTTGGTGTGCTATGGTTTTACAGATCATCTATCTAAATCAAAGTTATAGAAATTGTATTTTCAACCATGAATGGTAATGGGTTGAAAGCTGCATAAGTTTTCCAAACCTGATGACGATGATGTTCTCCTGACCGATTCCGGCCACGGCGACCAATCTCATTGAGACTAGCCAACTGAGCAGGAGATATTATAGTGCACAAGTGTACGCGCAGACACAAGTGCACTCTCTATTCCTATCACTCTCATACTCCGGTGGGACGACCACTCGACACGACCAGTGAGAGTTAAGGCGCAGGACCGACGGCTTTACGTGCTCTCCGAGGCACGGGGGTGAAACACCGCCAACTTCCCAACTCCGGGCTTATAGCTTAGGCTTACTATACAGAAAGACTCAATAACTAAACTTGGCCCGACCCGGGACTCGAATTCAGGACCTCCGGGTGTGCAGCCGTACATGCTAGCCACTACACCACCGAGGCAGTTAAACATAGAGAATTCGTGGAAGCGCCACATTTATTTACATGTTTAAATTATTGGTTTGGCCCCACATGAACTCATTGTATGCAGTACATCTGTTCCTCCGAACTTCAAAGCGTAATGTTAGACAGATGTCGTTTTGATGCTGTTAGCTTAACGCGTAATTTAGCCTCTAATCAAACTATACCATCTATCGAATTACACGCTATCGAGGATTTAACCCAACGCCTAATTGAGTGCACTCTTGTACACTAATATTTAAATGAACTTTGATTGATATGTTAGGGAAAACACAATCAGTCTGCTACTGAAGTATTATATTATACTATTCTTTATTGCACTTATATGTAAAATACAGAGAGTAACAAACAATAAAATTAGTTAGCAAAGGTGGACTTATCTCTAGAAGAGATCTCTTCCGGTCAACCTAAGTGAGTTAGAGAGATAGTATTAAAATGCAGGCTAAAGTGTAGTTACGCAAATGTAAATACTTAAATAAATATATATTATATATACATATAATAAAACATTATACATATTGTAAACCATAACATATACTATATATATACTACATATACAAAAACATATCTATATAATATATAATAATACATAATAATAGTAGTTAATATAATTATTGTGGAATAACTTGGGTGAGAATTGTATTGTAAAACAACCGTTGTATACGCAATTGGTTGCTTATTTTTATTAGCTATGTTTTAATTTATATTTTTGATTAGCTTCAAAATGGAATAGGTACTCAATTCGACTTTAGGTTTTTGTTAATTGTTATAATGGGTCATATTTTCATGGTGGTCCCACATTTTAAAATAGATAGAAAATTCCAGCCCTAATTATTTCACAATTTCTTTTAAGTGTTTTTGGCATCGTTGAATCTTTATTGCTAACAAGTACTAGTATCTATACATTTAGATAAATAAAAATGAAGTGTCTGTTTGTAATGTCGAAATTAAAGCTTTTTACTAAATGCATATGAAATGAATACAGAACTTATAAGAAAAACACATATTTTTAAATTCTTGTCTGTCCGTTTTATTGTAATAACGGCTAATCTCCGACACGGCTGGACTGATTTTGACGGGACTTTCACTGACAAGTAGCTGATCTTATAAGGAGTAACTTAGGCTACTTTTATTTTAGAAAAACAATTAGGATTCTGCGCAAAAAAATTAAAACGTAGATAGGGACGCACCCGAGTGAAGCGAAGGTATGTCGCTAGCATGAAATGTAATACCTATGTGTATTAAAATTTAAAAGTGAATAATTGTAAAATCAACTACTTTTTATTCATTTTAATTAAGGTAGTTCGATATTACGAATTCTTTCAAAGCATTTATACATAACAGCGACCCTTACATAAAGAAATCACATAAAACTAAATAATATGGTGTAATTATGCATTATGTATAATATTCGCTAAACACTTTCTCTTGTTATGTCACTCCATACTCGCAGATTTTACCCATGATGCTTTTAAGATACATGGGAACATGTCATAAAGAGATTGAATGTTACGTCACATCCTCTACCTGTGAGTGTATGTATATTTCTAATGATTAATAATTTCTTAACATTATATTGACAATCTACTAATTATTTTTTTATTTATTGATATGTCAACACTTATTTAGCGTGAGATAGTTGATAGATAATATATTGTTTTTGTTTAGAGTTTATATTTAGAGTGGCAATATTTCATTTCAAATTTTTACTAGTCTGTGGACTGTCTTCTAGCGTGGTTAGAGGTCGCTCGTTAATTTTCGTATGGTGCGAATTATTTTATTTCTCTATCTATATCAAAGTATATCACGCCTGTAGTATTTAGCATCCAAATCATATTACCGTATTACGGAGTGTTAGACAGAAAGTGAAAGAAATTCGGTATGTTCTTAATATATAAGATTAAAGTGTGCTTGATAAATACAAAAATAAGACATAGCTAGCGAGGGCGGTTCGCCTGAGTTTCATCCGTTTGGGGGTTACATCCGTCTATTTGCGATAGGTATACAAACTAAAACAAAATCAATGTTTTTCTAAATATTAGAAGTTTGATAGAGGAGAGTGTCCCTTTTTTTATAAAGGCACTATCTGCAACCACCCCGAGGTGTCTGGCACCATGAGCTATGGGTCTCTGATCATACGTGTATAATGCAATTCATTTTTATTGATTTTAATATGTCTTCATAACTCTATATCGTTACTACATCAGTAGTCTAAAATATTCAGAAAGTATTTGGGTTAATAAATGAAATACAAAAATGCTTATAATAAGTCTATTTGAATAAAATTTCATTTTATTTCATTCAGTCAATTATATTCTCTAGTGCTCACAAAAACACGTACTGTAGTGGTGAGTAAGGCAGTTTCACAGAAAATATCGCGAAACTATTATGAGTAACGACAAAAACGGTTCCTGTTGGTGCAGCCGTAAACTTCAACGTACTGGCAAATTCGTTCCGCTCCAAGAAATGTTGCTTCTGAATGTACACTAGGAACATAAATATACGTTAATGATTAAATTACATTTTTATCTAGTTTCTTCCGCTATTCACTCTTCTTTATTATAATCTATAGGTACATATAATAAAATTGTAACTGAGCCGAATCTGTACATTAAATATTTTTTGGAAAATGTTATTGAAATATACATTAATATCGATACAGAGGCCGAATCTATTGTTTTAAGATTTTTTGTCTGTCTGTCTGTCTGTCTGTCTGTCTGTCTGTCTGTCTGTCTGTCTGTCTGTCTGTCTGCCTGTTACCGCAACACAGAAAGACCACTGGAGGAATTTTGATGAAATTTGGTATGGTGAGAGCTGGTTATCCGGGTCAACATATAGGATACATTTTACCGCGGAAAAATGTCTCATTTCTGAGAAAAAATACAAAAACTGCATTTTAAGAGTATACTAATATGTAAAACCTAAGAATTTGGTTTTTGGTCATCTGAACGCGGGCGGAGCCGCGGGCAATGCTAGTATGTAATATTATCAAGAATGGAACCATTCTTGTCAGTTCACATAAAGAATGTGGTAGAGCTTTTTTATTTTGCTAATTAATTAACATATAATAATTTCTTATTATTTTTCATAAATGCGTTAAATTGTTTGCCCCATTAAATATATTAGCTAATTTATGATAACAAAGTCACATTTATCAAATCTAAATTAGTTTCCGGTCAGTATAGTTCATAAATCGATCATAATGCATTCGTGAATTCAGTTTTCTAATGGTTCTCGAAAGATTTATCGATACAGCAGTAATAATAATCGATTTCCTAGATGTCCCTTGCCATAAATCGAAGCTGTCGCGATTATGTCGCAAATTGTATGTTCTTATGGAAACCTACATATTAAATGTAATAACACGTTGTTTGAAATCGATTTATAGATAAATAACCTCAACACAGTGAATTAAAGTTTTACCAGTAACATTTTTCACTCTAGAATAACTTTAACAAAATGCAAGACTCATCATGTATTATTTTGTTTTTCAATAGTATTTACGGCCTAATGTTTCTTTTGCACTCAAAACATCGTTTAGGTCGAGGTTCGGTAGTTTCTTTTTAAGTACAGGTTAGAGAAACACTAGATTGCTCAACGGATTGACCAATTTGCGTCGATTAACCTAAACCTCTTTTTGCTGTATAGCCCTAAATCACTCGAATTTTGCTCCGCTCTTGTAATTTCTTACTTTCTCTTTTATGCAGGTATAAACAAGCCTTATTGGGAATGTACGTATATTTTTAATTATCATAGAAGTAATTTTAGATTCAAAAATACTATATGAGGAAAATTCCTATATATTTTATACAATAAGTGTAAAGACGTATTGTAAACGTATGTACGTACATGTGGTGAAGAAACATAACGAAATGTGAAAATAACATGTGGCATAGAAATAAATCACAATGTGACATTAAGGAAGTCTTCATAGACAATCGACGATAGTGAAAACCAACAAATGATATGCTTCTGACAAAGAAAATTGACGTATACTTGAATATTAATAATTTATTGTAAAAATAAGTACGTGACCACTATAGGCAAGTCGCTGATATAAAAATCTAGATAAATACGTAAATCTAGAAATTATTACCTATCTCATATCTGTAACAATATTTATGATACCTTTGAAAAAAAAAAGTTTGTTTTATTATCGCGTATAACATTTCATAATAAATAAAAAATAAAGGATCCGAACTACTAAGAACAAAAAATGATTTGATAAATAGACTACGAACGGTGAGCGGCGTGAAAGTGTTGATTGTAAGTACATCAAACTTTAAGCAATATGATGTGGAGTTTGATGGATACAGATAACTTAAGTAGAGGAATATTTTATTACTAATTTTAAATTAATGTTTATTTTAAAAAATCCTTAAATAACTTTACTGTTTATACACAAAAGATAGAGTGCAAAGGCTCTAAATTGTAGTTTTTATTATTTTTTTAATTCAAAAATCACAAATCTTAGATGTGTCTTATTCACATCACAATAAACTACTTACTGTAACAATGCATTTCGCAATCCTGCTTAATAAAACACTTGGTTTATGCTCTACAGTTCCTCGACTAATGCACTTGGCCTTATTCTCTACGTACTAGATACGTTAGCTCCTATTTCATGGTAGAGCGTTGACCGTTCGATACTTTATCTAATATATTATCTGTTAACTCAATTGGTAAAGTTATGTAAACATATTTTGATTAGTTCAATTTCTTTTTTACTTCGAATAAGTGGTGTTGGTTTCTACATAAACTATTTCACGCCGCGCCGACATGGATGTGAATGATAAAGATAAATATTGAGGTAAATAATTTTTATCAATAGCTTTATAGTACATGTTTTTAGAAGAAAAAATATTTTATAAGTCACAAGTTTATTTGTCATCTAAAAACTTAGGTTTTAGGTAGATCTCTATAGTAAGTTACATCAGATATTCAGTATGTATCATTTGATATTGGAAGTATTATTAATCTGTTTGCTCATACAGTCTTGTTAACTATTTCGATATCATGAGCTCATACCACAATATCTACAATTTCAATTTGAATCGCGAACCGTGTTAAAATTAAATTATTATTTATTGATACGGCGAATAAAACATTTAATAGGCGAATAAAGTTTGTAAGAAAATTCCTTATATTTGAAGGGAAAATCTTAGATTTGTGTTGAACAATGGATACCACATACAAATTCTCAAAATGAATATAAAAACACGTTTAACATCGCCGCAATCGTTTAATATATTTGACTATCTATATCTGACTTATTAAAAATGGTGATTATTTAATTACTGGTAGAAAGTCTAGCTTAGATAAAGCCCAAGGAAAAGCGCAAGTAATTGGAATATTACGATAATATCTTAGCGAACATGACAGTATAAAATATTGTAATGATATTCTATAAAGTTGTAATAACTTTCTTCTAAAATTATCGCCTCACCAAACTTGGCATTTTGTAATAAACCCATAGTCATATTATAAACAACACTTAACGATTAAATCTACCATGAAAAGTGACCGCTTGCGTTGAATACCAATGAATGCGACTCCGGTTCTTGAAAATTGTTAAGAGCACGTGCTTCATTAAGCCCGTTACTTAGCCTCTTTATATTGAAAAGTAATGTCATTTTTTAAATATTTTATGAATTTATTTAAAACATTACTAGCATTTGCTCGTGGCTTTGCCCGCGTAGATTTAAAATAACGAATTTTCATACGAACGTCCAAGCCCTTTTTATTAATCCCTTAAGAATTTTAAAATTCCTTTCAAGTTATTCCGTTTGAGTTTACGTATATCGTCGCTCCACTTAGCTGGACGGCGTCCTACACTACGTTTGTCGAGCCGTGGTCTTCACTCTAGAACTCGTCTACTCATTTTACTTTTATATATTAACTAGCGACTCACCCTCGCTTCGCCCGGGTACGCCCTAGCTTGCTTCCCAATACAAATTTTCATTCCCATTTTCACCCCCTTAAGGGATGATTTCCGGGATAAAAATTATCCTATGTCCTTCCCAGGATTTCAAACTATCTACTTACCAAATTTCATCTAAATCGGTTCAGTAGATCCAGAAATTACCCCCGTTACAACGTCACAAACTCACAAACTCACAAACTTTACCTCTTTATAATATTAGTATAGATTGAATGATTTAAATTCTCAATGCTTGTGTAGATGAATAAAAATACTATACTTATATTGAACATTGGAACGTGTATATTACAATCCGATACCAGCATTAGCAGTAGAATAAATAACATCCAAAATAGGTCAATGGCATTTGAATGGACAGCCAGATGTATGTTCGCGAAATTAATAGATTTGTGAGTCATATCTCGCTGATGCTGATCTCATGCCATAATAAGAAGTGTTGTTTTAATCGTTAACAACTTCACTTTTAAATGCTTCCTCGTTCATAAGGTCATACCTTCAATTTAAAATTGCTCGTACAATTAAATGTAATATATGTAATTAGAAATAATTGGTATATTTTTAAGGAAGGTACTTATCTATTGCAACTTTTAATAGGAATATACTATATTTATCACATGTACACTAACATTGCCCGCGGCTCCGCCCACGCTCAGATGACCAAAAACCAAATTCTTAGGTTTTTTTTTATTAGTATATTCTTACAATGCAGATTTTGTACTTTTTCTCAGTAATGAGATATTTTCCCGCTTTAAAAAGTATATGTTGACCCAGGTAACTAGCTATCACCATACCAAATTTCATCAAAATCCCTCCAGTGGTTTTTCTGTGATGCGGCAACAGACAGACAGACAAAAATTCTAAAAACTATAGAATCGGCCTCTGTATCTATAATAATGTTTATTTCAATAAGATTTTCCAAAAAATATTTTATGTACAGATTCGGCTTAGTTACAATTTTATTATATGTATAGATAAAAACTAAACTGAGCTGAGTATAATAAATCTATTAATATTTATAATTAAAGGCATGATACTTTACATTTTTATTTTAAAAAAAAAGTTTATTTACCTTAATGGCCCCTTATTATATTTTATCCGTAATAGATAAAATAAATCATAAATTATGAAAGTAGTTTCTAATTAACAGCATGTTCAATTTAAATAATTAAAATTGTAAATTAAGTTTTATGATAACCTAATATAAAACATTAATGTTTTACATTCATATTTATATTCGGATTGCATGCATGCATTAGATGCTTTAAAATTATTAGCCTTCAAAATATGTATATTAAAGATACTTACAAGGTCAGAAGTATATATACTCAAAGGCCGTGGACAGTATTAAATCTCACGTTAATGCTTAATGTTTTCTTTTATTAATTATATAACAAGAATTAGCATAGAGTCTACTTGGTAACTGTTTTTAACCCTCGACGCAAAAAGAGGGGTGTTATAAGTTTGACGTCGATGTCTGTCTGTCTGTGTGTGTGTGTGTGTCTGTCTGTGGCATCGTAGCTCTTAAACGGATGGACCGATTTCGATGCGGTTTTCTTCATTTGAAAGCCAGTTTCCTTGCGGTGGTTCTTAGCTATGTTTGGTTAATATCGGTCCAGCAGTTTAAGAGTATCAGCTCTTTTCCTAAATGATGTAACGTATTTTGGCGTATGATTACTCGATTAAGTGCTTCACACGTGCCAGTGTAATAGTTAAATGACCGGTAATTTGCGTAGGGGTTATTTTTTTATTTTTAATTTAAATGTATAATCTATTCTAAAACAATAACATGCTTACTTTGTGTATGAAAAACCTTATCGTGTTTTATTATTCTAAGTTATATTAAAAATGTAAAATTTTAATTACCAAAACAATAGTTGCATTACAGAAATGATGAATTAGTCGTTTCATTGGGCACGTGGGACGTTACTATGCCGTTCGTTATCTCGTGAGGATCGTAAATGCATTAGTAAATAACGTGGGTGGAGGATGATTGGATGTAATTTTACTTTTAGACGAGGTGAACAACCCGCTTTGTGTTCTTAGTAACTAAATGCTAATGATCACATCTGATATATTGCGATATTTTTGAAACGACCTTTTGATGTAAAACTTAACCCACTTGACAGTATAGTGACAGTTTTATAGTACGACTAGCATTGCCCGCGGCTCCGCCCGCTTTCAGATGACTAAAAATCAAATTCTTAGGTTTTACATATTAGTATGCTCTTACATTGAGGTTTTTGTGTTTTTTTCTCAGAAATAAAATATTTTCCCAGGGTAAAAAGTATCGTATATGTTGACCCGGATAACCAGCTATCACCATAACAAATTTCACCAAAATCCCTTAAGTGGTTTTTCTGTGATGCGGTAACAGACAAACAGTCAGACAGACAAAAATTCTAAAAACTATAGATTCGGCCTCTGTATCGATAATAATGTTTATTTCAGTAAGATTTTCCAAAAAATATTTAATGTACAGATTCGGCTTAGTTACAATTTTATTATATGCATAGGATACACTATACTTGAAGCACATAAAAAACTAAATATAACAATAAATGATTTAGCGCAAATAGTTATTTCCTGTACTCGACAGTTGAATGCAAATTCATTATCACTCTCCATTAAAATAATTACAGCGTGTAAGTGCAAGTTCTAGTATCAAGATTTTATAGTTAGCTTTCTCATTTTGTTCTCTTGTAAAGCAAAATCTTATAGTTAATTATAAGATTTTCTTTTACTTTATATACGTAATATATTGACAATATATATACAATTTTATAAAATACTATCGGCTTATTCTCGCTTCACTCGGGTTTGCCTCTAGATAAACAAAAACAAACCTATTCCACGGGATCCGTACATTTTTCCGGGATTAAAAGTAGCCTTTGTGTTATTCTGATGTATGAACTATATTATTGTAAAGTTTCATTGAAATCCATTTGGTAGTTTTTGCGCGAAAGAGTAACAATCATCCACATATACATCCATACTTCCTCAGAAGCTTTCGCATTTATAATACTAGTAGGATTGCTCATTATTATTTTTTAATATACGTTATGAGAATATGAACACTAAAACTTTGAATCACAGTTCTAAACAAAAAGAATTATCTTATTAATTCCAAGGTTTGTTCACTCTCAGATGTTGCCTTTGTAATTGGCTGTTACTTACATAGTATTTATTATAATTTATATACATATTTTAAATTATCAACCCATTTGGGCGAATCATTAATCTATAAGCTCAATGTTGTAAGCAAATTGCAGCTTCCCTTCATATATGTTTGAAGGACTTTTAGTTGCGTTAGTCATAACGCTGAAATAATATTACATCTCTAAGATTCGATCTTAGTTCAACGTCTAATAGTAGTAGTAGTATATAAGAGCTTTAGCTTTGTTATTCATTATTTATGGCAAGTAATATTAAATTATATTAGAGAATTCATGTGTTAATCATTATATACTTATATAATAATACTAGCGACTCACCCTCGCTTCGCTCGGGTTCGTCCCTATTTACGTTTTAACGGTTAGTATAGAATAGATAGACTATATACTGTTATATACATATATTATTTTTTTCAAACTTAAACTTGACGTATTGTTATAGATGGTAGGTCCACCACTATTGAAAGTAATCCGAAGTGGTGATTCCCATACAAGATAACCAGTTCTGAGTTTTTCGATTTTCCAGCTGTTCTTATGGGGTTTTCCTATTTTTTTTATATATTTAAACCATCCCTGATATACTTCCAACAAAACAAAAAAAGAATGATTCTAATCGGTTCAGCCGTTTTTGAGTTTTAGCGAGACTAACTAACAGCAATTGATTTTTATAAATATATATTAATAAGAATATAATAGCATTATTACTAAGAATATCTTATTTCTTACAGCAATAATTCTAGATGTTGAAAATGTCTTATGTTTCCCGATTCCCTGACCGCTGCAAGCTATTTTTCACTCATCAATCTTGTCGATGTTACCGACCGCAGGAATCATAATTGTTTGTTATACTACCTGCTTTGGTTAGATCATGTTTTGCATTTCATGGATGCTCTCCATTATGACGTCATTATTCATGTTTTCCCACTGTCTATAATGATGTGCCAACTCGGAAAAAATTACTCGATTTAACTCGAGTTGGACTCGAGTTACGTAACTCGAGTTAACTGGATGAAAAATGAAGTGAATGATTTGTTTCGTTTGTACCAATTCGCGATTCGTTCATTTACCACGCCTATCCAAATTCGAGTCGAAGAATTCAACTCGAGTTAATTCGAGTTCAGCCCAACTCGACTTAACTCGAGTTAGTAAATCGAGTTGGCACATCTTTAACTGTCTATCACTTCTTTAAATGGATCATGATATAATAGCATTTTGACAAAATATTCACCCATCCATCATTTTTATTTGTCACTATTTTTGATTACGTAAACTAAGTATTGTATGATAAGGAACCACGATAACAAGCTATAAATAGATATTTGCAACATTTTTTTAAATACAAACAAATAGAAATGAAATAGTAACACTTTCCAAACTTAATTATTTTAAGTAACACTTTAAATAAGCTTTGTTAGATATTTACTTCAAATCAACTTACAGTGAGTACATTATTTCCAAGCTCTTATGAAACAAAGCAATACTGTTCGGTACTTTGTATTTACAATCAAATATAACGTATTGTTTGACTAACGAATTCCGATGCACCTGGCTTTATGCAAGTTGCGGGGAACGTGTTTATATATAAACTGTGAAGTAGTTTTAGTACGTGCATTTCGTTTGGTGTATGGTAAGGAGTTGTGTAAGCGTAACTAAATCACCATTGGAATCGGAAATGTGTGTAGGGCTTAAGAACAATAGTGCTTTGATAAAGGTGCTTGAACCCTAAATTGTTCGAGGAAAATAATTAAATTGCCCGTCCAAATAGTGCTTTCGTTATTTCTAGGTTCTCATAATTTGTATGTTATAAGTCTGAATTGTGTTGATATTTTATTTTTTCATGAATTAATGACTAATATTTTTTTTCTTGTTTCAGGTAAATTGAACTGCTGACTCATAAACTCACATAATAAAAAAATAACAAAGAGTATATGTGTATGGTAATGTATATAAAAGCTTATTTGTTTAAACTAACATTTATGTCACTAAATTATAGTATCGTAATATTTCTTAAATGTAAGTAGACATGTCTGTTCACAAATCCATAATCTCAAAAATACTACTGTGCTTGAAGTTTAGCAATAGATTGAAAATCCTTTTCAAGGGAGCGCAGCTGCACTTATAGACACGTGCTCGATCAATGCAAGTTGTAGGGTGTCGATTTCATAAACAAAGAACTGCAAATTTTGCCAATATTTCAATGTCAATTGATATAAAGTAGGTACTTAACTTTAATAGTATACAAGTATTGTAAACATTTATGTTATTTTATAACAATTTTTTTAAGTTAAAAGTTGATGAGGAAAGTCTTTTTGTTAAGATAGAAATAAAATAATCTAATCATTGGATTTTTTTTTAACTTTTAAAAATCACGGTAATAATGAAAGACTAAACAGTAGTTGAGCCATTAAATCGCTAAAAATTGAGGAGCTTCAGTCTCATAACTTGTAGAAAAAACGACTCGACTCGTTCATTGGGTAACTCATAATTTAACATATTACCTCAATGTATATATATAATTATATAATACTAATTAATATAGTATGTAGTTCCTATTATCACTTGTTTGTAACATAATATGACGAAGAGCTCGATTTTCGATGTTTAAGAGGATGTGTTGTATTTTTTGTCTTAAAACAAATTTCACGGTACTAACTTTAAAAAAAAAAGAAAATCTTCGATAAAAACCTTCTAGACCCTGTCATTTAGATTACGCTTTCTTTTAGACATTGAATAAGGTAGATAATTTATTATTTCAATAATAATAATTCTAACTTTCATTTTATCCAATGACATTTAACAATTTGACATTTTCTTTTTTTTCAATTGTTCCCCTAATTCGTGGGCTGTGGCGTATTGATAGTGATCTTAGATATTTGATGCATTATATCACTGTGATCGCTAATTTCACGCCTCCAGCCTGTCACGGTTCATTTCGGATTGTTTTGATCGTCACTTACGTCAACACTACCTTCAAACTGTTTCACTAATGTCCAATTCCATTATAGTGATTCGTTATACTTCGCAAAGGTATCAGTTTTGTAATAGCTTCGGTTAAATTTGATTTATACTATAAATTGTGTTTTGTTACATGTGGCCATTAATTTCAGCTTTATGTTTATGGTTGAAATGTTAAATTTTATTGTACGAAGATGATCTTAAGTTTAATGAAAGCTCATAAAGTAGCTAGAGTATAATTATTTTATATGCAAACTATTTTATATAATAATCATATACCTACTCAGTTTCTTCATCATAAATAATAGAAATGCCAAAGACCACTGGTAGTAAATTCAATGAAGGGTGAGAAACCTGTTGAGCAGCGTGTAGCACGTAATAATAATGACGAGACGGTGAATGAAAAGTTCTACCATTTTTTCGATAGATGGCGCTACAGTGTAGTTACATCGCGCTATCGTTTGGTTCTCTTCAAAAGTATAAGAGCTCTACGTTTTTCTGTTGTGATTAACTTTGCGCAGAGGCAATATCGTAACCGATGAGGTTAATCCGAGGTGCGATTATTGCTAGTTGAAAACTTTACCAATACCCCGCCGTGTGGTCGTGAAATACCGACCGCTATGGCAATTTTTGAACGGCTGTAATGGCCTAATAATGAAACTAAACATAGGTTATTAATTCATGGAAATATTTATTATTTACTCTTCAGGAATTATGGTATGGTTGATTCTTTCTAAATAATTTTATATGCTAATATTTTCATAATTACTATCTATCATGACGACACGTTTGGCTCAGCTTGTAGTGACCCTACTTGCTGTGCCAGCGGTCGCGGGTTCGAATCCCGCTGAGGGCATTCGTGTGATGAGCACAAATGTTTGTTGTCCAGTCATGGATGTTTATATTTATAACATGTATTGTATTTAAAAAAAGTTGTATATGTGTAGTGTATTAACTATCTGGTATCCATAACATAAGCCTCGTAGCTTACCATGGAACTGGATGGTGCTGTGTGTTAATTTCCCGATATATTTATTTTTTTTTTTTATTTATTTATCATACTGCTTGACGAAAGCAAAACATGTAATTGTAGCAATGAGTCACAACTCACTATTTCTTTTTGTTTATATATCCCAGTTAATTACATGATCAAGAAGCCGTTCCCATGTCGTTATAGTAAATCTGTGCTAATACGATCCAATTGCTCTTAAACTTGTACGGTAAGCATCGCGAGTGGAAAAGCTAATATTAAACTCTAGCCTGTATTCCTAGTATTGTAAAGCTTAAATTGGATCGATAAAATTGTATGTGGCGCGTTGCTCGTGGGGCTGTGGGAAACAGAAATGAGGGTTTGACGGATTTATGTAGCTATTGCGGTTGTCTCTTAACCTACACGTTGAACATTGAATAACTGTTTATTACATGCCTTCTTGATTGACCTGTATGGATTAGATTTTATTGGCTGTTTTATTACTTATAGTTATAATATAGTGTGATATAGAATTTTATATGTGTAATAAAAAATGTTAAAATTGAATTATTGAGTAGTATATAAAAAGAGATAAATGTGATTTTGTAATTTTACTTTTGAATATAAATAAATAAGTTTTTGCTTAGTGTTTTTTGTGCTTACATAGAGCCCTTTATTATATACATAGATTATGCAAATGTTGCTCGATGCCGTAACACAAGTAGCGTTAAAACACATAATGGTGATATAAAATTTTATTTAGTCCCTAAATGAGACGTTAACTGCGCCTATCTACCAAACATGGTAAAGTCAACTCAGTCATGACACAAACATGCACGTGAACATCTGTCAAGACTGCACTAAGATCAGATCTTGCGAGTCGAATGTGGCCATTCCTGACGCGTTATATTGATGACGATTCTGATACAGTGAGAAACTAGAAAATTTCACAAAGTATGCTTATTTTATCTTGCATTATAATCTAACTAGCGTCTCTTTAACGGTTAGTATGAAATACAAATCTTAGAATTTCTCGGCTTTTCTGTACTCTCACTCTTGTCTACTAAAAAAACCGCATCAAAATCCGTTGCGTAGTTTTAAAGATCTAAGCATACATAGGGACAGACAGACAGCGGGAAGCGACTTTGTTTTATACTGTGTAGTGACTAGCGGAAGTGTTTTAACTGTGTATAGTCTTTTTTGCGTCCATTTAGTTAGAGCTGGTATTATGTATTTGAATTTTGAATTATTTACATATTCCAAACGCTAAAGGAAAATTATCATATGAATATTATTATATTTAATGTATAATTGTATAATTAAGAATGTAAATGTACTCTGCAATACGCATGATGTTGAATTGTATTTTATTTTATGGTAGAACTAGCATTGCCCGCGGCTCCGCCCGCGTTCAGATGACCAAAAACCAAATTCTTAGGTTTTACATATTAGTATACTCTTATATTGCAGTTTTTGTATTTTTTCTCAAAAATAAGATATTTTCCCGTGGTAAAAAGTATCCTTTATGTGGACCCGGATAACCAGCCATCACCATACCAAATTTCATCAAAATCCCTCCAGTGGTTTTTCTGTGATGCGGTAACAGACGGACAGACAGACAGACAAAAATTCTAAAAACTATAGATTCGGCGTCTGTATCGATAATAATGTTTATTTCAATAAGATTTTCAAAAAAATATTTAATGTACAGATTCGGCTTAGTTACAATTTTATTATACATATGTACCTACAGATGACATCCTTCCTTTCTAGCTTAAGATAAAATGTCCAATTTTATTTAAAATTTATCAATATTTATGTAATTACTTTGTTATAAAAGGATATTTATAATCATAAAACTACAAAAAATATTGTTAATGTAACTAAATATGGTCTCTATTCTACCTAGTATATGTAAAAAGGTATATATTATTTTGATTTAAAAAATATTCCCTCCACGACCGCGGACACGCCGGCGTGTCAGTTAACAATAGATTTCTTAGAAATTCAATTGATTTCTTAGAAATTTACCTAGAGGTATAATAGTCTCAACTGATTCGTGAAGAGCAATCGTAGAAATGTTTGTTTAATAAACACAGTGACGACGCTCGTGATCGATCCATTGATGGATCGATTTCTTCGCATACCAAATGTGTAAATATACGGCGTTTCTAGTACATATGACATATGCTTTGTCACGGATTCCGTGTAGCGAGCAGCATTTAAGAAAAATGTAAGCTCGAAATGAAAACTTCGTAGTAAGGAAAGTCATGTTGACATAATTTGTGAACTAAACAAATTTAATTTTGCGTTTTGACAATCAAACTTAAAAAATTTTAATGCAGACATTGTTTTACTATAATTAATAAATAAATTCTATTTTACTACGTTATTAATATACACTTAAATGAGACCAAACAATATTTAGTTATATTATTTGATAGTATCATATATCGTCATCTTTTTCAATAATTTCACTTTACGAAATAGAAATTCTTTTTTTTTATTAGTTATTACCTAATTTTCTTGATAAATATATCTAGTTTTTGCTGAGTAAAACATTGTTTATATACGGATGAGACAAAATGATACGTTTTTTTTATAATAATCTAGAGCGTGCCCGCGGCTCTGATTGTGTACATTTATTTATGAATAGTTGCTATTCTAAGGATCATAGCGATAATTTTTAGATATACTTACTTAATCTTTTAATTATTGATAGTTATTAAATACAAAAGATTTCCAAATCAGACTGGCAGTTCCAGAAATAAGCCCGTTCAACAAACAAAGAGAAATTCTTTAGCTTTACGATATTTCATCAGGTTCAGATTATTAATATATTATAACAAAAAAACCACAGTTTTTGACGTGGATGTACATTTTACAGTCACACGGTACATTTATTTAAGTACACAATCAGAAGTCACGTTCGTATATTTATCTAAGATTTAAGCCTAAGGGTCAACTTTTAGTAATCTCTTGAACCAAACAATGAACCAGCCGTAATAATATATAAAATTAAAATTATTCGAGTTAAAATTGTCATGCATGTTAGATTTAGCTAATACGTGTTCATAATACTTTATTGTAGCTATTCTATAAATTACATATTTAAAACTGTAGTTATGAAAAAAAAAATGTATAAGAGTTCTTTTTAAGAGTACTGTGTGAAACCGAATTCTATACTGTATGCTAGTATAAGTATAATGTACAATGTACATAGCAAAAATTACCTCGCTATATCAATGTCTAACGAGTTGAAAACAAGCAACAAATTGCGCCGACCTTGATAATATTTTTATAATAATAGTCGTCTAAGATTCGATTTTACAATACTTAAAAAAAAAACTGAACAAAACCTCGCGACTATAAAAACGAATTTGTTTTGTTATGGATATTTTAAATGTTGTTATGGACAGATTATAATTCTTTTATCGATGGATTTATTGCAGTTCGCATACCGTGGCGGATTAACCGTAAATTGATAAGTTCCGACGCCATAATGCAGGTAAAGTTACTTAGAAAATGTATTAATGCGAGTACGCAGTAGGCACGATGCGTCGCGTCGCTCGCGCGTCCGTCCCCCCATCCCATTTGTGGTGACATAACCCATATTATAACGGTGTTTTATCTTTCATCTAGACATAGCTTCGTAAACGTCTTTACGTTTTGCAATTGTATATTATGATTAACTGGTTCCCGTGGCTATACTTTATAAGGCTGTTTTTTTTTTCTATAGCTGAAAAATGAATTTTATTACCAGAAATCCGTAAGTTAAGTAATATACTCACTTCAAAGTTAGACATATATAACACTAAATCAACTTCTTTATGTTTTTCTGTATTTATAATAATATCGTAAAATATTTTATTGTAGATGGTAGATTCCTACAGAAATAGGTGTATTAATAAAAATCTAAAAATATTCAATAAAGGGCAATGCAATGTTAGTAGTAATGTTCGTATTAAGTTCGTATTAAAACCAAGTCACAGCATAATATGTTGCTTTAATTAGATCAAGGTGTATTTATTTAGATTTTTCTACGTTTGCTGGGGCAGCTTAAAACCGAGAAATCGTCTAAAGACGGCAATTTAAGAACACCAAGGCAGACTCGGTAGCCTTGGTTGTTCCAATTACTAAGTATTCTAAATAACTTTAACCGGTGCGGCGGAGCAAAGAAGCAGTTTTTTGTTTGGTTTCCTCAATTTGTAACAAAGAAAATATGTAATAAAGAACCTTCACGACTCGCAACCAGCTTTGCGCTGTACCTCTACGAATTGATGTTTTATTTTTCTTTTATGTGAGATATTTGCAACAGATGACAGACAAGAACGAGAAAATGTTGCTAATAATAATTCATGTTAAATTTTAAATGTATCTATTTTATTATTAGGTATATATAGATAGGTATATAGTATTTTGCCTTTGATGATTTTTAACCCCCGACGCAAAAAGAGGGGTGTTATAAGTTTGACGTCGATGTCTGACTGTCTGTCTGTATGTGTGTGTCTGTCTGTGACATCGTAGCTCTCAAACGGATGTACCGATTTCGATGCGGTTTTTTTCATTTGAAAGCCAGTTTCCTTGCGGTGGTTCTCAGCTATGTTTGGTTAATATCGTTCCAGCAGTGTAAGAGTATCAGCTCTTTTCCAATATTATTTAAGGCATTTTCGCGTATGATTACCCGATTAAGTGCTTCACGCGTGCCAGTGTAATCGTTAAATGACAATTAATTTGCGTAGGGGCTTTTCTAAATTTTTAACTCATAATTATTATTACAACAATTATTCAAAAACAATGCAAAAAATAAGCATATCACTGTAACAAAGTTTAATCAATAGGAAGAAGTTTAATTATTCGTTTATCAGACAGCAGTTGATAGATCGCTTTATCCATACAAGATACAAGTGTAGTAGATATCTCCCTAAATAGAGTTGCAAGTTTTTGTCGGTCATCTCATTAAGTCTCTGTTGTCGTTCAGCCGTGCTTGCGCTTATGGGAATCGCAATCACCTATACAACTAGTCACGTTCAACCATTTGTAAGGACTTTTTATAAACTCAAAAAATCTAAATGTGTAACATGTTAATGTTATATCCTAAATACGTTGTTACATTGTGTTGGTATAATTAAATCTCATTCTGAGATTCTCAGATATTTATATATCTAACAACAGTAATTTGTCTGTTTGTCTGCAAATTTAGAGGAAGCCTGAACGAATTTCAACAGGATTTTCACTGGTGGATCTAAGCGCTCCAGCCTTAGAAATAACATACGCTATTTTATCAACTTACACTATCGAAACCGCACGCGAAAGCTACTATGAATAATATGCTAATTGATTTCTCTTTAGTCATTTTTTATTGATTTGCGAATAATAAATCTTCTTGACCAAACTTGTTCATATAATTAACCAGTATGAAATATAACGTTCGAGCTTATCTTTGCACAACCGGTTCCTAAACACATTAGTCAGTATGTCATTTTTTGCCACAAACTCATTCATTGCGTTTATGTACACATTTGCGAAAACTGTACTTTTTTTTAAATAAAACTAGCTTTTCGGATTATTTAGCGAAATTATTTTCATTTTTGGTTCCCGACGTTTCGAATGCTTCACAGCAATCATGGTCACGGCAGAGACTAAGGTTTTAGATGTCTCAAAGGCGTTATATACTTGTTACAGACAGTGCCTACCCACAATTTTCACACAATATTTAAAAAATGATTTAAAATGTCAAATATTCGCGTAAATCTAAGAAAATATTATAATGTAAGAAAGTATTAAATGTACTTTGTTTATCTTACCACATGGTGATCTTTCAAATCATAGTTACGTACCATAACATTTACTGAAAAATTGTTTTCTGGTCATTCGTCTATTCTCGTCGTCCATTCGGCTAATTCCGGCGAAGGCGGACGATGACTTCCACGGCATTCGCTTGGCTCAGGACCTTGATGTCATATCAACATTTGATTTGCTACTTATATCTTAACAAATAAACTTACTAAATTTACTCATGATTTCTAATCGTATCTAATCTATACATATAATAAAATTCTAACTGAGTCGAATCTGTATATTAAATATTTTTTGAAAAATCTTATTGAAATATTATTATCGATACAGAGGCAAATCTATAGTTTTTAGAAGTTTTGTGTCTGTCTATCTGTAACCGCATCACGAAAAAACCACTGGACATATTTTGATGAAATTTGGTATGATGATAGCTGGCAATCCGGGTCAACATATAGGATGCTTTTTACCGCGGGAAAATATTTCATTTCTGAGAAAAAATACAAAAACTGCAATGTAAGAGTATACTGATATGTAAAACCTGAAAAAATGGTTTTTTGGTCATCTGAACGCGAGCGGAGCCGCGGGCAATGCTAGTAAGAGATATATCTGTAACAAATCCATAAATGAGAGCTTAGATAATTATATATGTAGATCGATATGATAATTATCGGAATTAATTTGTACGTTATTACGTACCAGTGTATCCGGTTCACCTATTTGGACAGAATGTGTGTTAGGTTGGTAACGATTTGGCTCTGTTAAAGGTCACTGTTGTTTTATTTTGAAAGAATTAAAATTAGAAAGAGTTCGCGTGACGGATGCTATAAAATTAACGCAGATGCAATTATACACCCAAACTTTTGCAGATTGTATTGTATAAATCAACTTACATATAGTTTTCCTTAATTACAAACATTTCAGAAACTTGATAGTATAATTATGTATTATCATTGTTAAACTGGATTGCGCATATCCGCTTTTCATAGTGTTTTTAGAGCGAGTATTTTTTATCACATTTGTTTTAGAGATGCATGTTTAAGTTTAAAACATTCTATGTGAAATACTTAAAATCCAAGATTTGCTAAAGTAAAATGTTCTAACAAGTAGAATAATTAACACCTCCAGGTAAATCTCTAAGAAATTAATTGAATTTCTAAGAAATATATTGTTAACTGTAACGCCGGCGTGTCCGCGGTCGTGGAGGGATTATTGAACCTATGGTTTATAAGCAGTCATTGTTGTTAGCATGAGCATAGCAAAGAATACTTAATCTAAAATATCTATAGAATGTAGCTAATGTTCTTTTGCTTACATTTTTTATTAACTAGGAACTAAAAACGTGTACGCACAGAAAAATAACAATAAGAAATACACAATACAGTCGTGACTCACATTGGGAGTCCTATTAGCTAGCTAGCTTCCAGCTTACATAACCTTGATATACTTTGCTCTGGAGTCTTTAACCTTTAGGCCGTTCGATTAAGTCTTATTATACAAGAAATAGAGACGATAATGCCATAAAATAATATAGAGGAATACCGTTTGCTGTACATCAAACTATCAACAAGGAAAAGCGTTCAAAATATTTAGAGCGCGCTTTACGAACCACGAACTATCAATTTATACGCTTTGAATACACTTGGCATCTCTAACAATTAAATGTACCCATAATAGTGGCAGTGTTGCTAATTATTGCAAATATACTTTTGTGACAAAAAATAAATGGATTAAAAAAGCAAACTGTAAAACTTATTAAATTTTATGATCTTAACATCTAGTCTAATTAACTTAATTTTTTATCCTGGGAAAACAAACGATGATGCAGTCTATACTTAGGTATATGACCTCTACTGTATATATAACAACCTTATCAGTGACTTTTTTTGTCATTATTATATACTTATGTTTCTAAGTATGTTTGTTCTTCATATAATAAAATATAGTATTTTTTATCAAAATTCAATTACCTACTAAAATATTTTATCAAATTGTAAATAATAATTTATTCATTATGAATTTTAATTTATGAACCACTGAAGTTTGATTGAAATTTATTTTGGTTATAAAATATTATCCTTTTAAAAGGTAAAGTTACATACATATATCACGTCTATTTTACTATGGCCATAATGATTCATTGCTCGTGACATTTTTTACACCGCTCAATAGTTCTCTCACCACAATGATCTAAACAAGCTTTAATAAAGATTTTCTAATGATAACAATATGGAATGGAATATTTATAATACACGAATTCTTGTAAAATCATTTCTTGCCATTATCGTATCACAGTTGCGGATATATTTTAGAAATTTCATCGTTAATGTTAGCAAAATGAACACAGTTACCATGTGATGATGTCGCGTCTTAATATGAAAATGGCAATTTACCCTCATCAGGTGCAGTAATAACTGTTACCACACGATTATATAATATATTATTATGGCATTAATATATTCTCGTAGAATTCAAATCCCATCATCGTCAAGTTTTGCCTTCACAAAAATGCGTATATTAGACGCCTTTTATTATATTTCAAAATTTTTAAATGCGTAAAAATTTAGTGTACCTATTGGTTTACTGAAGCTAATTTAGCATTAATAGTTATAAAAAATTCTATAGATATTGTAACTTCTCATTAAGTTAATTCCCAATAGACTTAATTTGTCTAAGTAAAATTTTCACCCGTTTATCCCTACAGTTTCACGGCCGCAAATTGGCATATCACGAAATGAATCTCGATTCAAATGCCATAGCGACGTCGCTAACTCGTTAACAACATGCAGCCCTGACTTCGCACCTATTGGTATTTAAACATATAATCGATGTGCATCGTGTGTGGCGGTAAATGTTTGTGTTTCTCAGCAAAAGTGATGTGGCTCGTCTATTGGGCCTAATATCATAGTTACATATTTTTCGTTGTTTACTTTTTACCCCACTTATACATCTTTTAAGTTTTCTTTACATGCTTTTTATTTTTATTTACTATATCTATACTAATATTATAAAGAGTTAAGTTTGTAAGTTTGTGACGTTGTAGGGGGAATATCTGGGTCTACTGAACCGATTTAGATAAAATTTGGTAAGAAGATAGTTTGAGACCCTGGGAAGGACATAGGATACTTTTATCCCGGAGATCATCTCTTAAAGGGGTGAGAATGGGGATGAAAGCTTGTATTGGGAAGCAAGCTAGGGACGAAGCCGAGCGAAGCGAGGGTGAATCGCGGAGTCGCTAATAAATAATAAAGTTTCTAAATTAGTTTAAAAACTGTTTTTGTGTGTTTTTTTTAGATTTTTTAAGTTATGATTTAACAATATTTTGTTAATTCGTAAGTATTTTAGAAGTTGTACCATGGAAATTATGTATCGATGCACGTGTGTTCAAGGTCGGAATTAATAATGCGTTGATTTAGTACTTTAGACAAACGCCATGATTACAAAACAATGGTTAACTTTCACTGCGATGTGGAACAATTACGTCAATTGGTTAGATTATCTGGGTTCAGCTACAATATTAGCCGACATTAAATTAATAAGTAGGCATATTATCTTGATATTTGAAGAATTCTGATGGCATGTTATATGACATAATAAATATTTTGAGTTTGAACTGTCATGCTATTAACTAATAAAAAAACTATATCTAATATAGCTCTTCGTGTAGGTTCGTCTTATTTAAACAGCTGGTTATAAATTATATCCATACTAATATTATAAATGTGAAAGTGTGTTTGTTTGTTTGTCCTTTATACACGTCGAAACGGAGCGACGGATTGGAGTGATTTTTTGTGTGGGGATAGTTGGAGGACTGGATAGGCTACTTTTCACCGCAGGAGATTATCTCATTCACACGGGTACACACGTTATATTGGATGATTACAACGCAAAAAAATATTTTTGGTCAAAATTACTTGAAAATTTGTATTAATGCTCTTCAATACAATTAAATAAATACGTGTACTAGCATGCTTCAAAATTCATCCTGTAAGGGGGTTAAATAGGAGATGAAGGTTTGTATGAAACCTATACATTTTTAGAGATTTTTTGTAGTTTTAGCGCGAGCGAAGCCGCGGGTTCTGCTAGTTTTTTAATATATTAAATTTCATTAACCTGTAAATAGCTTTATTGAAACGATAATTCATTTTGAAAATAATCATGAAGCTTGGGTCAATGAACTGTCGAATCTTTTATACTGGCTGTATGTTATTCTAAGGAACAAGGCCACTGATAAGAACTTGTTACATAACATTTGATGGTCATGACGAAATCATGATTACAATAAGATTGCCTATAGAAATACTCTTGCCTCAATAATAGCTGGCGAGATGAGCATGATGTTATCACACAATAATCAATTCAAGCAATGGCACAAAAAATAATTTGAAATGTTTATGTTTAGTAAAAAAGTGACGCAAGAAATGCTTTTAACAATCTAAACATGTTTTACAAAATAGTAAATAAAAAATATCATAAATAAATGCGGGTTAAACGATTTATGTTACGGCTCATTTTAAACATTAAATATTATTTTTTTTTTGTTTTAATTCTATGTTTTATAAGTGGAAGTACTAACTATATAATCTTTTTAATAGTGTCAATAAATTGAATATTGTAAATGGCCGGGTTAAAAATATTTTATTTTATTTGTACCATAACAAATGGGGGTATTTTGAAACTACATATTTGATGCTACCGAACCTTTAGCGGGCTCGTCAGATGACCGCGTTCAGATGACCAAAAATCTAATTCTTAGGTTTTACGTGTTAGTATACTCTTACATAGCAAGTTTTGTATTTTTTTCTCAGAAATGAGATTTTTTCCCGCGGTAAAAAGTATCCTATATGTTGACCCGGATCACCATACGAAATTTCATCAAAATCCTTCCAGTGGTTTCTCTGTGATGCAGTAACAGACAGACAGACAGAGAAACAGACAAAAATTCTAAAAACTATAGATTCGCCCTCTGTATTGATAATAATGTTTATTTCAATAAGATTTCCCAAAAAATTTTTAATGTACAGATTCGACTTAGTTACAATTTTATTATATGTATAGATGTTCGTCCATCGTGGAATCAGCGGAAATAAACATGTTATCCACTTTATTTTCGTAATATCATAATATAACACTTCTCCTATAAAAGGCTCGACAACAGATTTTTAACCGACTTCAAAATAAGGTGGAGGTGGTTCTCAATTCGACTTAATATATTTATTCTTAATAGCTCATTTAGTAAATAGATATCTTTAAGACAGATTGATTAGATATTAGCAATACGGCATTTGGTTTAAATTTCTTCCAAATATAAAGGTGACGATAGAATAAGAGAATTGAATATTTCACATCTATTTGATACTCTTATCGCTTTCTCGTTAAAGGTTTATTACAGTTTAGCTCATTAGAAATGTTTTGTTTCTCTTATTCTGATACATTTTATTACTCAACCTACTTTTGATGTGTTAATATCACAGTCAATCACAGTGAGAAAATGTTGTACATATATGTATAAGCATTATAGTTTTTTTAGATTTTTATCTTTATAGTTATGCTCTTCATCTACACAATTATTACCATTCATGTTCATTTCCGCAAAACTTTCGCCTACTTCCAGTTAATCTTTTTTATTCATATTTACTACAAGGTATTACGTATGCTCGAGTAATAATGAACAAATCGGTAACCCACAACCCTCTGTTCTTGACTTGTTTGCCTTCACCACTTCCGAGACGTTACTTTCGATCCGTTCAATCGAGCGTTTTCTCAAACGTAATCGAAATCGAAATGGCTGCCAACGATCTCGATAAATGTAATTTCGACAGCAATCGATGCGTTTATCTGTATTGATGGTAATTTGTATAAATGCATAGCGGTTATGTAGATTGGAATCTGTGTTACGGTCCATCTCATTATTGAAACGACTTCGAGAGTAAATGTCGATGTTCGTGGACGTAAAATTTATTATAATATATTTATAAATGCCCTCTTTGTCTAGCTAAGCTATTGTATTGATGATGTTTATGTCAAATTGTTATTGTTGGTTACATGAGTTTAATTAAGTAAAGTGGTTAAAGTTAAATTTATTATTTCCTTATGGTTACTTTACGATACTACCATAATAACGAATGTTTGGCCCATTGTAATATTTTATATTTATTACATTGCGCTAACTTTATTTTTGGGCTTCAGACCATAAAATGGAGCTTCGCTTGAGAAGTTTTCTTTTTATTTTTTTAAATATTTGAAAACTTTTTTGAATTTACGTACACAAATATGTAACATCTTCATTTACATCTTTGTCTACATTCCTGTAATATACTGAGCAAATTTAATTAATATATAACACATGTTTACAACAGGTATTGCAAAAAGACGTGGAATGCCACGGCCGGATCGTGAGCTCGGTGGTACGACTGTGCGGAGGCGGTGACGTCGCACGTGCGCTGGAACGACGCTGGCACCACCTGTACCTGCGGGCTATTGAGTGGCAGTGCCATCTTGAAGCCTGTCTCGCTAAGACTGATAATCAGGTAAGATACGATTTTTTATAAGACTTTTAGCTCTCATGTTATTGTTATGGCATGAAATGTGATGCTTACCATTTTTATTACTATATTTTTGAGCTCCCAATATTTCGATACGATGCAATACAAGCTTCATGTTCACGAGTATTTGAGTTATCTTTATTTTGTAGATCATTAACTAGACAATTCGACCAGTCACAATAAAATTTGTTAGATTTATTTTCTGTGGAATAATTTACCAGTAATGCTTTTCAATCACCGTGCAAATTATAATGACACATCATTTTGTATCATCAGACGGATCTTACGATCTTACGCAATTGTCGTTCGCTGCATTTTTACTTTCGACCGACCGCAAGAATGAAGAGAGCGAGCTTGACAAAAAGAAGCTAATTATCAAAGAATTACTCAACGTTTTATTGACAGTAAAAGACTTCAAATGCAATTGAAATGATTATGATGATCATTCCAATTTATATTATCGGTTGCCACCAATAGATATCGTTTCCATATTTTATACTAGTGACTCACCTTCGCTCGGGTTCGTCCCTAGCTTTCTTTCCATTACCAACTTTCTTCCCTATTTTCACACCCTTAAGGGATAATTTCCGGGATAAAAAGTATCCTATGTCGTTTCCAGGGTCTCAAACTATCTTCTTACCAAATTTCATCTAAATCGGTTCAGTAGATCCAGAGATTACCCCGTACAACGTCACAAACTCACAAGCTTTATCTCTTTATAATATTAGTATAGATTAACATAGACTCTAGTTTATACTCGAATAATAAACTTCAAAATTCATGCGATTGTCATATTGTGTTGTGTTGTGCAAAGTAATAGTATTACAACGAAAAAGATATCTTTCAAATACATTGTGTAATCTATTCATATTTTGAGCAACCCAAAGTACCCCACGTATTTTCCTCACTTCAAAGCGTTGTTCATTTAGTGAGTTTCGCACGAAATATTACAATAGTGCAATCAACCACACGCTGTGTTTGCACATACGACCCCAGGTTGCATCAACAGTTTAAGAGATATTATTTGTGAAAAGGGTGCCAGCTTTAAACGTTACTTTACACTGAATGATAGTTTAGGGTAGGGTTAGCTCACGCTAATGTGTCTATAAATAATTCTATAATGGGATAAGGGATTCGTGCTGTGATTTGTGGTCGCCTGAAGGCATTGACCTAATTCAATAAAACTAACTCTAGAACAGTGAGACCGACTTTTCTTTGACATTTATTTAATTTATGAATTTTTAAATTGAGGGCGCTTAAAATGAATTTTATTTGTTCATAAATTAATTCATAAGAGCCCTATATATAATTTTCAAGCTCGCTATAAAACATATTTAGTTAATATACATTTTATTATTCAACTAGCATTGCCCGCGGCTCCGCCCGCGTTCAGATGACCAAAAACTAAATTCTTAGGTGTTACATATTAGTATACTCTTACATTGCAGTTTTTGTATTTTTCCTCAGAAATAAGATATTTTCCCGCGGTAAAAAGTATCCTAGGATCGCGCGCTACATCGCCCGGTTTATATAGCTTGAGCAGGCGGTCGAGCGATGCGGGGCAGAGGGGATGGACTCGCCGTAGGCATCTCAATGCTCGCCAAGCATTAAAAATGTTTCGCTACTAATTACTTCTAACAACGATATCTCAAAAACTATTCATCTGATTGATTTAGTGTAAAGAGCAATTTTAATCTGCATTAAATGACTAAGCTAACTAAAATATTCATTTGGATAAGGATTAATACCGAACTAAAGAAAATAACTTTGAAAATAACGTAATGTTTTTAATTAAAAATGTTAACATAAAAGTGGTTATTGTAAGTCAACCGTAAGAGATAGAGATATGCTATCGCGGACTTTTTTGTAGCATTTTTATAGATTTTGAATTCTCTAGTACATTACTTAACTGTATCTTTGCTAGTTTACGCGGCGTTCGCGTGGAAAGTTCCCATTTGGCGAGATTTTTTGCGACCTCTTCAACATTTGTCGCCGTATTTCAGCTAATTTACATAAAAGCATAATAAATTATATACCTAAACCTTCCTCAAGAATTACTCTTTCTATTGTTGAAAACCGTATAAAAATCCGTTCAGTAGTTTTCGAGTTTATCGCGTTCAGACAGACAGGAGGACAGACAGGAGGACAGACAGGAGGACAGAAAGACGCGGCCGGGGGACTTATTTTTATAATAAGTATAGATGTTTACATTAGTATTAGGTACGTCAAATGTGTGACTTGAAATATTTAATTGTTTTTAATATGACTACGGAGGGAAAATACAATTAAGATGACTATAAAGGAAAATCGGTTTGAATATATATGACGAATAAAACCCATTGTGAAATAATAAATGTAGTAGTAACTATGTTGGTTAGTTTGATACTTTCTTACACTTGCCCTGGATTTTTATTTTTAATGCATTAGAATAAGAAGGAAATTATTGTATCATAAGGACGAACGTAAGCCCTGTTCAGTATCCTATACAACTATAGAGCCTGTATCATAAACCATACATACATACTTATTTATGTATGTAAGTAATTCTTCTATTCCAATAGAAAACCTTTAATTTTAAACGTTTTCTACTTTTTTCAGAACTGTGTGCCAATAGAAGTAGCGAGTGATAGCGACGACGAGCCAGCTCTCAAACAGCCGAGGTTGAGTAGACGTGGGTCACCGAGAAGACAGCGTACACCAGTAAATGCTAAACATAGGGACAGTTCTGAAGACAGCCGGCAATCTGCCTCTGAGGTAAATGGATTTTTCATTATGTGTGACCCTAATTATATATATACATACATAAAATTGTAAATACAATGAACTCACCTTTGCTTCGCTTCGGGTCCGTCCCTAGAAAAACAAATCTATCCCACGGGTATATTATTCCGGGATAAAAAGTAACCTATGTTCTATTCCATATATCATATATTATTAATATATTATCATATTCCATATATTATTTAAACACGTGTAAGTAAAGCGAAGACTAATCCACTAGGTTTTAAATTATTTCTTGCCATATCACTCATGTAAAGCATTTAATGACGAAATAATGATGCTAAACAACTCGATGTGCCCAAAAGCCATATTGTAAACGCTACTATTGCAAATAAACTTCATGTAGAGAAAGTGGGGACGTGTTTATCGTTAAGGGTTTGCCTCTAGGAAGACAAAAACAAAGCTATCCCACGGTAACCGTTCATTTTTCCCGGATAAAAGTAGCCTGTGTGTTATTCCTGTGCCAAATTTCATCCAGATCCGTTCAGCCGTTCTGGCGTGAAAGAGTAACAAACATACATCCATACTCACAAATTTTCACATTTATAATATTAGTACAGATGCTAGCATATACATATAGGTACGTATATATTGAAAAGTTAGTTATAATAACTAGTCACCATAATCTCGAATATATCTAAATAACTATAAATTTTTAAAACGGCCTTACATAGCGCAAAAATAAAACATATAATTTTAGCTTGCTTGCCAACTGTTAATAACCTATAAACAGATCTCAATCAATTGATCGAACTAGAACAATGCCTATTCAGTACATTTCGAGGCGTATTCGGAACAAAGAGAGAGACGCACTCTAGGCATTTTGTTTTCATGAAGTCTTAAGTGCTATCCACTATTTTTATTCCATTTATAATTCAGGGGAGATTCTAGACTGATTCGTATTATTTTTTTTTATTTAATAATAAGTATGTACACTTAGACCCCTACGTTAAATTTCATAGACAGCTTTATTTATTTATATATGTAGTATTTTATTCCTTCCTTTATGGTTCATTTTTTTTTTAAATTAATTACTTATAACTTTTATTCTGACAATTCATTTTGAACTTTTTATTTGTTACTTTTAAGCAACTGCATGTCGTATCGGAAGATGTACATTATGATTTTGAGTATTATTATAAAGTAATAATTATTTTCCAATATTTACGCAAATATTTGGCATTTTAATTAAAATTATATTTTTCGGATTTTTTGTTTTTTTTTTTTAATTATCAATCAATAGTCATCATCAAGTCGCTTATGACCATGATTACAGTAAGGTATTCGAAATGTCAAAAAAAAAAACGAAATATGTCTTATTTACACATAATCGGTAAAAGACACTTAAAGCTAATAAACAATTATTACAGGAGGAACAAGAATATGCAGTGAGGTTCACGTGGCGCGGTTTCGGCTCGGACTGCGAGTCCGAGTTGGTTCGCGATAGGGACACCATGGCGGACGCCAGAGTGCCATCCGTTGAGAGCACTGACAGTCGGCAGACTGACCAGACTGTGCCTGGAGACCAGGTTGATGGTAAGAGTCGATATGTTACTGAAATACTTTGAACTACGGCAAATCTTAAGATGATCAATAAAATTTACGATTTGATAAGTTTAAAGATATATATTCTGTGAAGATCGCTCTATTCAGTCTTATGGTCATTAAAATAGTATATTTTGTATGTTTAGACTCGGGCGTAATAGAATGTATTAAGTTTCATAATGTGACATTATGAATAACAACTTTAAACTTCTTAAGTCGAAGATTTTTAAAATTAATATATGTATGTATGCATATATTTCCATACATATAAATCCAACTATACTATTATTTCTTACTAGTCTTTCCTTTTCTCATAATTTTTTCAATCTACGAAGTAACAAGTAAATTGGATTCGATTCTTATATAAGGTTTAGTTAAGACAAAGTAAGTTCAGTACTGCCATCCAAAATGCATTATCTTGATAGGTACTAATAGTACCAATAGAAAGCTGAGGGCTAAGTAAGGGGTCACGGTTCCCTTTTGGCATAGAAGTGTTAAGTCATAAAGAAAATAATTCTTCTTTATTATATGTACTTGATACTTTAATCACGGTTCACATATTGCGGAATTTATGGGTGTACGTACAGGCTTGCTAACTCTCCTTTCCACTTTAATGACACCGGCAACAATACCCTTTCATACATTTGCATAGAACATTAATAGTGATCAATGGTTACAAATGACTGACAGTTAACTTTCCATTTTCTCACATAAGAAAATAACTCACGACTCTTCCCAACTGATTTGAATTTAAAACAATGACTTGTTGAATCTATTAGTGAAGGTACTCGTTAAGATAATGCGTCTAGTTTACTAACAAATGATCATATCGATACAGTTATCGAGGACAATCATTATCGCTCTTTTTATTCGCAGGTGTAAACACACATGAATGTCTCAAAGTCGAAAAAATCCCAAAGGAAATGAAAACTCCACCGACTGTAGTCAAACGAAAAAAACCCGTAGATACTTCTAAATTTAATCAATCCGATAGAAAATCGAAAAATTGTGCCACGTTCTACTTTAGACATCACGATACGGATTCGGACAGACAGATGATCGAGGATGAGAAATCGCAAACGGAATCGTCTGAAGAAGAATGGACTTACGTCGATGGACCGAAAATAGCGAATGAAGATTCAACGGATATAATGACATCTTCAGTTGAAATTCAATGCGAAATGCCCTTAGACCAAAATAAAGACAAATCATCACCCAAACCAAAGTTAGAATCGTCTACACCAGACCTTATACGTGTTGATCAAACTTCAAGATGTAAAGACATAGAGAGACTTGTGATTGAAGCTGAAGAACTTGTTCAAAAACAACAATTAGCAAAGAAAAAAGCATCTAGAAGTCTAAAACCGTTAATGTTTGAAGAGGAAGGCAAAACTGTTAGTCGTGCGAAAATGTCACGCATCAAGGAATGGTTGAATCAAAATACAGACGAAAAAAATGATAGCAATCAGGTAAATTTTATTTTTTCAAAGTTTATAAATATTTTTATGCGTTATACTTGTATATATGTATGTATATTTTTGTATTATGTACAATATTATTAATTATTTTAAAACCAATTCTTTCCAGTCCATTCTATTTTCATTTAGTTTTTTTCTTCTCTTTGCAGTTTAAATTTTATCTTATATCTATATCAATATATAGTATGGCGTACGTTGTGTACGGGGTACAAAAATGATATTTTACTTTGTTCATATACAATATATATTTCACTAACATTGCCCGCGGCTCCGCCCGCGTTCAGATGACCAAAAACCAAAATCTTAGTTTTTGCATATTAGTATGCTGTTTCATTGCAGTTTTTTGTATTATTTCTCAAAAATGGGACATTTTACCGCGGTAAAAAGTATCCTATATGTTGATACCAAATTTCATCAAAATCCCTCCGGTGGTTTTTCTGTGATGCGGTGACAGACAGACAAAAAATCTCAAAACTATAAATTCGGCCTCTGTATCCATAATAATGTTTATTCATTAAGATTTTCTAAAAAATATTTAATGTACAGATTCGGCTTAGTTACAATTTTATTATATGTCCTATAGATAAGTGAAATAGTGTACAGATGAAAAAACGATTAAAGACATTTAAAAATAATTAATACGTCATATTAATAAAGTGTTTACTTTTCGCTTCAGGGAACAGAAAGCTATGACGCATCAGGTGAATACACAACAGAAAGTGAAGTCGATACATCGTTTACGTGTGAAGACAGGAACATACACTCGTCTATGGATATGAGCACGTCCACTTGTACCGTCACGCCGACCCATCATGCTAAGGTATTTTGCACTTTATTGCTTTGTGCTAAAGCTCATTTATGTGTGTAAATAATTGTGCTGCATCGTGATGGTCGTTGGTTAAGATGGATATATAATTCAGTTAGGAAGGGATTCTATTGACTGGAAATTAAGTGAAAATTAAATTCAGTTTACTGTTACATATCTACATGACATTGTATATTAGCTGTAATATTTTTTGCATATATTTTTGGTCATAGGCCTTTGTAATAATTATTTTTATATCTCATTCTAAAACAGCATAGTACAATCTTATGTATTTCCAAAAGAAAGTAATTGTTCTTTTGTCAATTAACCAATAGTTATGATTTGAATTATATATTATAGTATTACGTTTATTTCACTATATTTTAATCACTGTATTATTTTACTCAAAATATGACATAATGTTTGTCACACGAGAGAGTCACATCTTAACCGAAAGCTATAGGGATCAATTGCAATATTTCTTACAGCACTATGCATTATTCAATTATATCACAACACTATTTGCATATAGATATTATTTAATAATCATTAATCGCACCAACACTAACCAAATCGCAATGTATGTGCTAACAAACGGTCACTAACCAGGTGCAACTGCGCAAGAAGCGTAACAACACTAGCGCTCGGCCGTGGTCCGTCTCGTGCCTGTCGCAACTCAACGCGGGCACATCACTAGCGGCCACGCCCACTAACGACACCATGCACAATATGTCGATATCGGAATCCGCCTTGAACACACTCGCTTCACCGCAAAGAGTCACGCCAGGGAATTCTAGCTCGAAGCTGCGCGGTAGTTCTACTACTGTACAGGTTTGTTGTGAATGGTTTTTTTAATGCATTTTTTTTGTTTTCTTTTTTTTTATATGTAACTATATAGATTTTCTATTTGAATTAGAATATTCGATATTTAAGCATAACCTAAGTAGTGTTAACCATTAAAGTAGTTTTATCTGAATTTCCTAAATCCTTGTTTTTTTTTGTCTGCCTTTTTTATTTTTTTACTATTTCAATAAGTAGTACTAAATAGTATTTAATCCACTAAAACAACATTTTCCTTAAAATTTATATAGCTAACTATATTTTTGATCGCTCAAAACCAGGGTCACATATCAAGCACAAATACAATGACGGAAGCCTGCACGTCCTGCGTCGAAGCAAATGACAAACAATGTTGGTTGCGACGAAAACGTCTAAAGTTACGACGATACAACAACAATACAGCCCGTAGGGAGAGATTGGTCAAGTCTTTGTCGTTTTGTGGGAGATTGAGTCCTGAGATTGAGGATAAGAATGAGAGGAGTGCAGCAAGTGATCCCGCTACTAGCAGGAAAAATAGGTACGATATTATTGATCTTGATTTACGTAATCCGTGACCATCAATTGAAAATAGTAATTGATTGGGGCTTTTTTTTGCTTCTTTAGTTTTTCTAGTAATTTAAGTTTTATATATGTATGTACGTTGCATATATTAACCAGTAACATTTTTGCAATACAACTTTTACTATCGCTAGACATGCTCAGAGAATAATTGTGTAATTTATTTGGATAATATTCAATTATAATTTAATTGATATAATTTAGATATATTATGTATTATGAATATGTTAATTGTTTATTTTTAATAGAATGAATGATGAAATTTTTGTTATCAGGTTCGACACCACGTCTACGTCTGGAAATGACAGCGACGAGGAACTTATAAAACAACAACTAGCAACAATCGCCAATTTACGTAGGAGTATCGAAAAAACCCACATTTCTAAAGACGATAGTGCCATTCCAGAACAAAATGAACAAGAAACAGTCACGCCTAGCTTTAAATTGGGTCCTGAAGGAGGATCAGTTAGGCCGCGACTAACAAAAAGTATGGAAAGAGAACGGACTTTCTTGTCATTAAGTCTCGGTGATCCCAGTCAGATGTGGGACCTTTGTGTGGATAAAGACTCGGATGTAGACAAAAGTGTGACCGCCGGTACAGAGGGACATAGCTCGTTTTCGGAGCAGGCGTGGGATTTTTATCAGGTATCATTTAAATATATCATCAAAATATTTGAAAAATAATAATTTAAAGGATTTTTTTTATATAAGAAGAAAATGTTTTACCATAGCTTTTACAGCAATATCTTTTTGGTTATTTATAATTATTATTTTTTTCATTAATTTACTTATAAATATATTTTTATTTCCATTGTCAACAGGAAAAATACAATTCGGAACCGTATTCTGAAGCGCCAGATTCGGACGCCGCTCGACGCCTATTAGAATTCGGAGATGATTATAGAGCGTTCCTCGACTCGCAGTCAGATTGTTGCTCAAGTTTATCTGCTCAACCAGAATATGACCAGAGTCCAAGTGGCACTCGCCGAAGAAGACCACCCTCAGATATGTCAAGAGAAAGAAGCCTGCCAAGATACAAAAGACCGACAAAGACTTCACCAATAGATACACCTTCACGTAAACCCAAAAAATCCATGTCTAGTGCGGAGCGTAAAAAGTCACTCCTAGACAGTCTAGAAAGATCTAGAAACAACACTAGCGTAGAAAGTAATGAAAGCATCCGACGACGAAAACCTTCGGAGAACGACAGAAAGAATATCAAACGTTCGCCGGAATTCGATCTCCTAAACATTCAAGCACTAAGCCGCAGACGTCACAGCTCAAACTTAACTAGCGACGAAATCAACAGTTCATTAGAATACACTGAAGTCAACAACCGACCGGATATACTTGACTCTTTGAACCGACGACGCAAAGAGGACGGAGAGTCAGAACTACAAAAGGTCGCGTTATCCGAACTCCGTCGGTCAACAGAAAGTACGGAATCTAATTCCGAACGCGAGTCTTCACCGAAGTTGAGACGGAGTTGGGGCGATTCGGATTCGGAATCCGAAGAAATCCGATCGCTAGTCCGTAGGTCGAGCACGCAACTGGAAGTGACGGAGGCGATGATGTCGAGACATGACGCGTCACCCGACCTGCTGCGGTCGTTCGACTACGTAAGACAATTCGATACAGATTATGATAGCTTCACAGACGACTCGTGTGTAACGATTCGGCCGAATTGTCTCAAAGCGAGACTCTGTCTCGCAGTTACGGCTTTTTCTATTTTAATCATAGTATACATACACATCCAATGACATTTGGCTTGGGCATGTTTGATATTTATTATCATGTATGTAAGTATTCGTATTAGGTACGCTGCGATTGTCAGATTGAAACTTAATATTCTGCTACGGTCACGTGCGATGACGTCGTAATACTTTAATATCAGTGTTCCTGGATGACCTAATGTACATACGGCTTATTTGTATAACTTTACTAATGTATACAAATTAAGCAGTCCTACTAGATACCGTCCCAGAACAGTTATGGGCAGCTACTCGATTAAATTTAAAATTAATCGGTATATGAGCCTAAAATTATGAATTTAGTAATTTTTACAATCAATATGTAGTCCACTATATATAATGTTATACATATAAAGGAGCTTATATACGGCATTGTGATCATAAAGTTGTAGTCAATATACATTCCAATTTGTAAGTTAGTTTTAAATAGGTACAAATGAAAAGCATTTGGAATAATTTATTAATATAATGTCTGACAAACGCAGTTTTTTTTTATTATCTTTCTTGATGATTGTCGTGACACCTGTCAAATTCCTATAACCTTTGACAGTTGACAGCTTACTTTACTGCTAGTGTGTGTACCTTTATATATGTTTGACACGATTTTACTTTTATTATATTATATAGTATATACTGTCAAGAAATAAAGTAAAAACGTGTCGATATTCAAATCACATATTTCCTTATTTATGTTTGAGTTTTGTTTTTTTACATTTACTAACAAGTGTTTGTGTTTTGTAGTTTACTAACTGCCTGAGTTATTTTATATTTTCCTTTTTAATTTAATCCTTTTCTACATTAGTTGCAATTATTCGGTGCTAGAACAAATCTAACTTTTAGGTATATTCAAGTAATATATTTATTATTCATAAAAGTTAACGGTGCGGGTTCGGGCGGTTTATCAATGTAACGGCGCTTTAAAAACGACTGACATTACACAACGAATTGACAGATGTCACATTTGACATTTGCGTCACAGATAGAAAAGAGCTTAGTTACTTAAATTATTTTATTTATAATCTACATCTAATCAAACGTGATCTTCGTTGTAGTTTAGCAATAATTAATTTGGTTGTGTAATTTATTACATAAAGTTATCTCGTAATTTTAGTGCATACGAATATGTGATTTGACTGAACTCCGTAATATAGCGTTTCGATTGTGAATGTATTATCGTATGTTGATTAGGGCTAGGTTGTTAATTGATTTATTTACAAAATGTAAAAAGCTACAGTGATCTTTGTATAAATGTTTACAAGAATAAATGTTTCAATTTGCAAATCAAAATGGAGTTTCAGTCAATTAACACCCATCTCTATCAACATTAACTTATAACGACGTAGTTATATGAACGTCTTCTATTAGTGAAGTGATCTTGTAAGCATTTGGGTTCTCTATGAGCTTTTCTAAACTATTTGGCCTTAAAATTTCCATACGCTTTGGCACTATTAATATTTGAATGAAAAATAAAGCTATGCCAGAATATTAATACGAATAAATCAAAAATATTGCATGGACATTATTAAAAGTTAGTTAATGCATGTTGTTTGAAAGTGTTGTACTTTATGCTAGATGAAACAAAAAAAGTAGTAAGTTTAAAATGATTAATTTATTACAAATTTTTTTAGTCTGTGTTGATTCAATTGGAGTTTTAAATTCAAATTTTATTCAAAAAACGAACGTTTTTCCGTTAGCAAATTGAATTTTTATTCTACACAGACGGAGGTGGTATCGCGTTGCCGCGAAAACATCAATCTATTGGAAGTGGCTCTCACTGATGGATCTCTTTCTCCGGCCTTACAGAGAGACGTCAGAGGTTTGTACATTTTATATGTTGAAGTGAATTAGGAAAAATATTTATTCAATTTTTATGGAATATTTCAAAATTAAAAGTTAATTCAAATTACTAACTTGGATGTTTGAACACTGTTTTCAAAAATATTCGTAGACATTTACTGCCTAAAAAACCTGCCACTTGATGTAATTTTTTTTTTTATATATTTATTATTTTCGAATGATATCTTATATCTAAACTTTAAATAATATGGAGCATAATATTCATAACATGGTGGCTTTTTAAATAAATTAGCATGTCTTTCAAGGTTGTTTTTTAAAGAAAGCAGAATCGTGTAAATCGTGCATTGGATGTATCTGGTTACTGGTAAAAATGCGAACGCCCGGTGGTCTGCGGTCACAAACTTGGGTTCTTGCGACCGGTTCTGAGCGAAGTGTATAGAAAATATCGAAGTTGATCGATTTTTCGTTAATTCAATTGTGTTGTAATTATGAATTGATTAACTTGGAAGTCTTTATCGATGTTTTTATATTGTTTTGTTTTAAATAGTAAGACATTTTGAACTGTATTTGATTTGTTATGTAGGAATTTTCGTTCTAATCTAATCTAAACTATTTCAACTGTAATAGTCTGCTCCCAATAAAAAAAGTTAAGAAATAGATAAAATTACATCATCCCAACTATTGATTCTTAGCATTTGCTTGCTACTCAAAATATTTATGGAATAAAGACTTAGAAATTAGAATAAGATATATTGAAAAAAAAATAACGATCAAGTCTTACAAAGAAGTTAGTTCTTAAATAAAGCACAAGTAGATTTTTCCTTCTCATTGAATAAAATCTCGTTCGCAATCAAGGTGACGCTGTATTTGGAGTTTCAGAACTGGTTCGCCTCGGTTCGTCGCTGTAATTTAATATCGACCGAATTTTTAAGCCCTTGAACAGTATGTATTTGTGAGCAAAATTTTATGTTTGCTTATAAATAAAAATAAGAGAAAACAAAAACAATAAAAATATGTAAATGTATTTTTTCGATCGGCAAATTAATGGCTGTATGTATTCTCTTATAAATCGGTCAATGTCAGACCATTTATTGATCTTAAAAACCTTAAAGAAATACTCTAATATAAAAAAAAATCTATTTTGTTATTTTCAAACCAATTTTGTAACATGCCGCAGACGACACATTGCAAAAAAGTCCAAAAGCATATCCTATTTGTATCCCGGAAGCGGCGATATGGCGATCATGCCCTGCCGTTTGCGCTTGCCGTCTGAGTCTATTTCTGCCTAGGAAAGCGGAACGTTCAACGAAAGTGAGGACGTCCGACTCATTTCGCAATCGTTGCCACTTATATAGAAAACTTTTTTTTAATGATTAGATTTATTGATCTACTAATAGTTACGTGTTAGTAGAAATGTATGAGATGGAAGCAAAATTATATAAAATCAGAATTCAAAACTTTTTAAGTTATAAAATACCTATTATAATATAATTAAAAAAAACCTAGTGTAAAAGTTTTAACTAATCTTAACTTATACTACTGAACTATGCATTTAGAAGCTATTTGTAAAACAAAAACACTTAACATGTGTATCTCAATGGAAGCTAAAAGATAGCAACGTAAAGATTGGTAATATAGTTTAAAGATGGTGTTTAAACGAGTTTTTGCCTTTAAGTGGTACTTGCTTAAAAGCATTCAAAGTAGATAAGTACAGATATAAATAGTTTTCCAAAAATATACGCTGCAGTTCATAAATATACTTACACGTATTAGTATTCAGTCTACCGCTTTATATCATAACGAATTCTAAATAAAATCTCAACTATTGTTTAATAAACGCTTAGTAAATTAATTATTTGAGGCCTAAAAATACGTAAAACCCATTTCAACCACCCAATCCAGAGCTTAAAAAATTTAAGCACTCTTTAAGCTTCTTATGTCGTAGGTACTCGTATGTAATGATGGGTGTAAATTCATAGTTAATATTATAAATGTGAGTGTGTTTGTTTGTTTGTTTGTTTGTTTGTCTGTCTGTCCTTTCACGTCGAAACTAAGTGACGGATTGGGTCGATTTTTTTGTGTGGTGACAGTTGGAGGGCTGGAGAGTGACATAGGCTACTTTTTACACTTACACTTTTAACACGTTATAAATTATAATACAATCCAAAAAAAAATTATGATCAGAATTACTCGAAACTTGGTATTAATGCTCTTCAATAAGATTAAATAAATCAATGTTTTAGCATTTTTCGAAATTCATCGTATAAGGAGGTAAAATAGGGGACGAAAGTTTGTATGAAACTACCTTTTTAGAGTTTTTTTTTGTAGTTTTAGCGCGGGTTCTGATAGTATATTTCGAATATTACTGTTATTGTTTTACATAAATTAACCTACAAATTTATAAACTTTTGTTAATTACAATAGTCAATATTTTTTTATCCATTAGGTCACGATAAGGTGACATCATTCGGTCTAGAGATCTAAAAAGAAAAATAAACATGAGGTATCTCTTTATGCACTTATCATAATTATTGTCAGTAACTTATAGTCGTCTGTACCATAAAGGTGGCAAATTGCAATGGCGATCAGGAAGATAGTCATTTATATTGGGAAATCCAAGTCGGTTAAAAAACGTAAGTTTCCTTACTTTAAAGCATTAGTTAATACATTTATTATGAATTAATTGAAATTAAATAACTTTACAATCGTTTTTGATTACCCTGAAGTTAAAACCTATACATATTATAAAATTCTGAGTCGAATCTGTATAGGTACACGAATTTGAATACAGAGGTCGAATGTATAGTTATTAGTATCTTTGTCTATCTGTATGTCTGGGAACGCATCACGAGAAAACTACTGGACAGATTTTGTTGAAATTTGGTATGATGATAGCTGGTTATCCGGGTCAACAAATAAGATACTTTTTACTGCGGAAAAATATCTCATCTCAGAGAAACCTTTACCGTTAAATACATATCTTTATCTGTAAAGGATAGATTTGCGCAATAACTTTTAAGTTACAACAGTCTATATTGTAGTTATAATATTTTCTCTTTTTAGGAACCACATTCCAATAGGACTGACGGGATAATTGCATGAGAATTATCTATTTAAGTACTACTCTAAAAAATCTGACTCCTCAATAATTATTTTCAAATAAGGCTTGATTGCAGAATGTCGACTAAACACAACCTTAACTAGGCAGTTTAATTGCTATAAAAATGCTATTGAATGGGATGTTTGGTTGCTATTGGATGGATTCTTTTTTATCCGACTTCCGAAAAGGAAGAGTTCTATGTTCGTCTGTATGTATTTTTTTAAATAAGTATAGTCAAGATAGTGTAGTTTTTTTTTACTTAGATATTACTTACTGCCATAGAAGTCGACCGGTCGTACAATTTTAACCTTAAGTTTAAAGTTCAAACTTAATTAGCCATTGAATAAGTTTAAACATTTTTTAACGATAAGATGATAATCTGTTGCCTTTTAATATATATTCGTACCTATAATTTTTAAGACACAGGTAACCTTACAGTTGGCCTTCATTTTCAAATAAAAATGAGAAAAGGCTCTGTTTATAAGCGAATGGAAGCGTTTTTTTAAGCGATTTTAATAGACCATTATTACGCTCATTGTATGCAATTTAAACACAACCTTCGGAAGTAATTGTAAGCGATTCTCAGATGCAAAATATAAATAAACACAACAAGGGCATTGAGAATTTTACGTTTCCAAGGATTTTTAGCATCACGACACTGCACCGCAGTGGAAAATGTTCTAAGAAATTACATTATAGAACGTTTTATTCTTCTCTACACGACAGTCTGTCATAAAGTGATGATAAATATACAAAACTAGCATTGCCAGCGGCTTCGCCCGCGTACAGATGACCAAAAACCAAATTCTTAGGTTTTACATATTAGTATACTCTTACAATGCAGTTTTTGTATTTTTTCTCGGAAATGAGATATTTTCCTGCGTTAAAAAGTATCCTATATGTCGACCCGGATAATCAGCTATCACCATACCGAATTTCATCAAAATCTGTCCAGTGGTTTTCTCGTGATGCGGTAACAGACAGACAGATAGACAGACAAAAATTCTAAAAACTATAGATTCGGACTCTGTATTCATAATAATGTCTATTTCAATAAGATTTTACAAAAAATATTTAATGTACAGATTCGACTCAGTTACAATTTTATTATATACATAGATAATTCACATGATAAATAAACTAATAAGATTACGCCTGACATAATTGCTTAGCAAAGATAGTGACGTACGTTGTATAAAACAACATACATACAATTATTATTTATAGCTTATACAAATACTACAATTTACATAAAAGTTTAAAGTATTTCAAGAAATATGAAAATAAACGATTTACTTTTGTACTGTAGTTAATATGCTTCAGCACTACTAACAAATAGGTACAATGTAGAGTCGATTGTTTTTAGTTCCGTCAAATACGTAAAACCAACCTTCCTAATTATGATTTCATATCGTTCCATGATATCATCGTCGACGACAAAATAAAGCGCTTAAACGGCTGTATTGTTTCCACTCGATATGTGGTAATGTATCGATAGTTTTTGGTGCAATCGCTTCAAGCGCTGATAATTCTGAGTCGAAAGGTGAAGTATGAAACGCAGTAGATCAGCTGTAAACGTCGCGAGCGGCAGACGTGTTCCTCGCTGACATTGTGTATATTTTATATAACATCGCGAGTGGGTTGTGTACAAGTTATACAGACTTCGGTGTACTGTGTATGCTAGTGCATTTATATTAAGCTCACTTTTCTATAAGAAACTAGATGCGCATGAGTTCACACTTTCGCTTCTCTTGTGATTTACAATTGCAATGAGATAATTGTGAATAACACTTATAAGGTAATAGATAGCATCCAATCATTTAGAGAATGTCAATTATTTTTCAATTGTTTGCACAAATTCGACCTTCGCGGTAAATAAACCTAGACCGCTTTTCGCGATTACATGCCAGTTGGAACAGTATTTTTAAATAGATTTTACGCGCGTTGATATTGGAAAATTGGATTTGTATCATAGTTATTCAAAAATGGGTTGAATGTGTATTTTAGTGTTTTTTTTTATTTGTTATTAACAAAAATAGTAACTGAATAACATAAGCAACGGCTATAACGTCTACTTATAAATATTTTTATTTCTTATTGCAAAAACCTGTTTGTTTTACATCTAACCGACTAGAATTGTTCGATCGAAAGCGATTGTGATTAAAAATTCAGATATCGTTCTTTAAAATAATTCTGTATCCAAGTCGAAGGATTATTTGTAAACAATAGAACTCACGGTAGTTCGACGACCGCTACCCATATTACGAATGTAATGGGTTCTATAAAGCGTATCGAATAACTGTTTGGTTACCAGTTGCATAACCCATTGATACTGCTAATATACATATCTTGTCAAGCGCACAGTAGCATCAAACTAATATACGACGAGGCCATCGTGTGGTACTCTAATTTTATCCATTTTTCTTTTCTATGGCCTAATTTCTACGTTAAATAAAACGAAAGTAAAACCTTTATTGAAAAAGTTACTGCTTTGTTATTGAAGGTTAGGTACGATCGATAAATACTTAGAGGTTTTATAAGTATTATGTTTATTGACTGTTTATAGGTGGACCTTGGACATGTTTGTACTGTGTGCAATTTGACATAAATACCTACTGTGTATTCGAGATTTAACACAAATGTTAAGGTGACATTTAGATAACCTGTGGTTAATGACTTCGATTAATGTATCCAGTATAAATAATTGCATTACCGATCATTCTCTTTGGTATCTTCTCCATTCTACGTGACATTGGTGAAGTAACAGATTACTTCGAGCACAGATGCTCAACTGGCACGCTTTGAAGCCACACACAAAAAAAATGAATTTAATTAAATAATTGAAGTCACTTACGTCACTGATTTAATATAGCTTGTTTACATTATTTTTATTTATTCCAAAGAGATATTTTATTAGGTTTACGTAATATTCATGGTATGGTTATTTAAATTATTATGCGCTGTCAGATTTCACCGCGTGAAAGTTAACATTTTTAACGCAGCTGCGGGTTTAACAACTTATTTTAAGACCTTTATTATTTTTCCACTTAATATTATTAACTTTAAACACTAATTACAGAAATCTAACGAAAAGCTTGCGTAATTAAAAAAAATATATAAGAAGAAAAACAAGCTTATCTCTGTTTAATGTTTATTATTTGCTATATGACGTCTAGTTGGTCTTGACATGACTGGTGAGATCATGGTCGATTTAGTACCGACACAAAAACGTCTGCGCCAAATACGGCGTTCTCTTGTTATGGAATATACAAGTCCAACTTATAATACCATTAGTCATTAGTATCACAATTATCAATAATTATGAAAATAAAATATGAAAAATGCTATGAGGCAGTGGTAGCCCAGTGGTGACGCGCTCGCTTGGGAAACCGAGTGAAGCGATTTCAAGTCTCGGGTCTCGTACCTCTGATATTTTCATGTGCGAATCATTTCTGACATGATTACCACTTGCCTTACGGTGAAGGAAAACATCGTGAGGAAACCTGCATGTGTGAGAGAATCTAGCAAGTTTTCGAAAGACATGTGAAGTCTTAAGTCGCACTTGGCCAGCGTGGTGGACTATGGTCTGATCCCCCTCATATTGAAGGGAGCAGCAGCAGCGCCGTGCCCAGTAGTGGGACGTTAAAAAGGTCTGAATATAATAAAAAATAATAATAGAAATCACAATCATAAAATACAATGTAATGTAACCTTTACAATTAAAAAGCTTACTGAGCCACTATAACATAATTCATAATTTGCGCAGACGCAATACACCTAATACATTCGTTTTATGGTATGAACTTATTAAAAAAAAATCAATTTCAGGGCGCTTTCTCTATCTGAATTTATATCATTCGAATATGCCGGTTTTTTTTCATAAAAAGAATGCAGTACGAGTTTCCATTGGAATTTTGATGACCAAACTTTAAGTAGAGTCGAACTTTTGGTTTTTTTTTGTATTAGGATATTGGTAAACATTAAATATGTATTAATTAATGATTTAAATTAAAATTACTCGATGTATCTACACTAATATATGTACATATAAAGAGATTACACTAACATACATAAGATATCAAACTCTGAACCGATTCTAATTATTTTATCATTAAATAGCATTGCCTACGGCTCCGTCCGCGTTCAGATGACCAAAAACCAAATTCTTTGGTTGACATATTGGTATATACTCTTACATTACAGTGTTTGTATTTTTTCTCTTAAATGAGATATTTTCCCGCGGTAAAAAGTATCCTATATGTTGACCCGGATAACCAGCTACCATCATACCAAATTTCATCAAAATTCCTCCAGTGGTTTTTCCGTGATGCGGTAACAGACAGACAGACAAAAATTCTAAAAACTATAGATTCAGCCTCTGTATCGATCATAATATCTATTACAATAAGATTTTCCAAAAAATATTTAATGTACAGATTCGGTTTAGTTACAATTTTATTATATGTCCTATAGATAAAAGGTTTATCATGCGTGAAAAGACTACTTTTTATCACGATATGTAAAGGATTTGAAAATTATATTTGTAAGAATGTACAGTGAAATTAAAAGCTTGAATAAGGCGAGAGCAGATTGCTAGTAATAGTATAAAATTTATATTTCTTCACGTTTAATAATTCGTAGCAAAATCAAAAGCTATTACTTCACCAGCTATTTACATCTCATTTATAATGTTAGTATCGCACATTTAACTGTATATAATTAGTCAAATCTATGGCATAAGTATATAACTGCATCGTATATACTTAAAGGAAAGTAGACGTACAGGATTCCCAGTAATACTACATGAGCTAAAGTTTCACCATATTCACGCAATAAGAAGCCTGTTTTGCATGTACGCACCTTTAACTTGCCTTTTTAAATATTTGTACCGGAAATTGAGTTATGCGGGTAAGCTTTATGAAGTTGTATTTATACGAATTCTTTGTCAGTTTATTTCGTTCATTAAAATTAATTAATCAGACGGTTTCTTTTGAGTTATAAATTATGTTGCAGTGATAGTTGAAATAGATTAGATGTCTATTATTTTGATTTAAAAAGGTTGTCTTACATTGATTTTTATCTAAATCTGAAACGTGTTTCTTTTTTTATTGGTAATGTGTTTTTTTTTTATTTATAAAGTAAGATATAAATATCATGTCAATGGCCATGTAAGAAGTAGTCTAACCAGTATACAGTAGTATATAAAGATATAAGATAAGTTATTCATCATATTGCATAATACTTTTCCTTGTAATAAAAATGTATGTGAGATATGATATATATATATATATATATATATATAATATATATATATATATATATATATATATATACAATCTGTTCAACTGAAGCAACATCTATGTGGGCTTTTGAAAATTACTTACAATCCATGACATTTTGAATCAAAAAAGGTCATCTACTACGAAGGTGAAAAATTCTAAAGTAACAATTGTATTAGTATATTATATTACATATATATATATATATATATATATATATATATATATATATATATATATATATATATATATATATATATACTAGCGGACCCGACAGACGTTGTCCTGTCTACACGTCTTTAATTAGAAAATTTCAAACTTTTTGGACAAAATTGTGAATCTAAACCATTCCCAGATCCCCTTGAACACACACAAAAAATTTCATCAAAATCGGTCCAGTCGTTTGAGAGAAGTTCAGTGACATACTCACAGAAGAATTATATATATAAAGATATATATATATATATATATATATATATATATATATATATATATATATATATATATATATATATATATATTTCATAGGCATTATGTTAATTAATAAGAAACAATTGACTGTGAAGTTCGCTGCTAATATTTTTAATAGTGTGTCAATTATTATATAATAATAGATAGTGAGATAAAATTTGAATTCAATAATATTGTGCATTTCTATAACAGCTGCCGCGTTTAATCATTGCATTGTTGCTCGTAAAGATTAATTCGTCGATTAATTGAGTTTGTCAGGTTGTAACGGTTATCCGACCGGCTATTCTAGTTCATCTCGTGTACCGCTATCTACCTCCGACGTTTCTTTTGCATTGTACACAAGGTTTCCCATTTAGAAATCCATTTAACTGGTATATCTCTTGATACATTTCTTGGCGTTTTCGCAAATATATTAAAGCTTAATGAAACTAACAGCAATAACGTCCTATCGGGCAAATATAATATTAACGATACGATATCATATTGAAAAGATAAATTTAAAGACAACTTAAATGTATTTGATTTAGCTATTAATAGTAAAGTGAAATTTCGTCAATGTCGTGATGCAACCGTCACGGAATACACAGATAATGAACATGATTTCAATTAAGTTGTTGTCGTGGACATAATTGATAATCATCAAACGTCTGTCAATAAAACTCTCCCACGCGTCGAACACTTATATAATTTTACAAGTACAGCTATTGTTTTACGTGAGACGCCGCTTTCCCGATTATGCGTTAGATAAGTGATAATTAAGGAAGACACAGTCTGTTTAAATGATTTGGTATTATCATTTAGTTTAGAAAACTTTCGTATTTTTTTTATCGTATGTTGTATAACTGCAAAATAAAATATGGTGAGGCTTTCTAGACATTTCTACTTGGTCATTTGTGCAATCATTACGAAAATTTACTTTAATCTAGTAAACTAAATATAACATTACGGTTAGGAAAGATTAAACGAAAAGGTGTTATAGAGAAGTGAGCTCAGTAAACGTGTTAATTATAGGATATAATATAAACAATGAAATCTTTTCTAAGCCATGAAATTATATGTGAATTAATGAGTGTATAAACTTTTTATTTTAACTGAGGAACAATAGCGTTGTAAGAATGAGTCTGTCAGTCGCAGCAAGCAGTAAGAATAATGAAGAAATTGGTAAGTTAATCAACTACCGTTGTCGTAAATATTTAACAGCCAATTTGTTTCTATAATTTTAAGCTATTAAAGCAAATAAACAGCTTACCAAATGGTGTACTTGACCGCGCTCAGACTCGTCCGCCTACATCTAACCCACGCTTGTCAATATTAGCATCGAAGGTTTCTCTTGTACCTTCGATAATTACATTATTTACATCTCTAACATCCTTAATCTATACTAATATTATAAAGAGATAGTTTGTTTGTTTATTTGAACATGCTAATCTCAGGATGCGGATCTCGATTTGATAAAATCTTTTTGCATTAGATAGCCCGTTTATTGAGGAAGGCTATAGGCTATATATCATCATCCTACTCCCCAAGGGAGCGGAGCAGTAATCATAAATGTCAACAAATCGGACAGACTTCTGTACATTATTGTAAAAGTGATATTTATAATCAAACACATTTAACGCTGATGAAAATGCGGGGCACAGCTAGTATAAGATAAATAGGCTTTAGTTCTTCAGAATTAGTATTCAAAATTGTCTTCACTTCTAGTCTGCTATGAACTGATTTTATCTATTTTCTTCTCTTTTCTACATACATACACAGATCTGTATTCTTGGAGGATGTTAATAAGATAAAATAAAGTAAACGAACATTTACATATATTTGTAATGCACACTCACCCACGTGTCGAGTTTTAAACCCCTTAGTAATACAACTTAGCTAAATAAAGCATGCGTTTGTGATTAACTCGAGCTATTTTAGTAGCGTGGCTGTGTAGATGCCGCTTTGATATAAAGGAAAGGTAAAATAATTTAAGTATGATGAAAGTTATTTTTCTTTAAAAATCTTAATCATTTTCTTCTAAAGTTTTGATAGTTATTTGTTTTTAATATTTCTGTTTTTGTAATATACTTAATGCGCAGTTACTTCTGCTTGATCTGTAGGTACACATGTATATGTATTATGTTTTATCAGATCGACAAGAATACAATGATGCATTCATTGTAAGGCTCGTATATTTCAAGTAGAAACTACATCTTAACTAAAGAGCAATGAAATAGTAAACTTTACGGACCGACCGACACATCTTAAGGAAAATTTCTTCGAAGATGAACACATTTTTTAAATTTAGCAGTCAAAAGTGGGTCGAGAGAATCGACTTTTTCTGAGTCCATTATCTGACAATCATGTTGCAACTGCACAAATGCACTCTGACGCAACTAAAACCATTCGTGCCAACGGATTGTGATACGACGATTTGTTCATGCAAATGACCTTGTGTACAACTAGAACAGTAGTTTATAACAGGACTTCACATATTATTACATTGACATCCGACCTCCTTTAACACTTGAGTGCACTGTAGTAATCAAATACTATTTATTAGACATGTATTGGATATTCGTTTTGAACATTATTTTATTTCGCAAACGAATAAATTTATTATATATAATTCTATAAACCATCATAACGGACGTAGTAATTACAGAGCGCTTATATCATACGGCGGACCTACTTGATGTATGGATCAGCCTCAGCGGATCTTGTTTTTAATTTAATTATAAATTACGGTAATAAAATTAAGATGCGAGAATGAAGATTAATTTAGTTAGAATAGACTCTAGGTATTTTTCCTATACTAATTATGTATAAGTATTTATATTATAATAGCAGAACCCGCGGCCTCTCTCGCGCTAAAACTACAAAAAAATCTTTAAAAGGGTAGTTTCATACAAACTTTCATCCGCTATTTTACCCCCATATAGCATGAATTTCGAAAAATGCTAAAACACGTATTTATTTAATTTCATTGAAGAGCATTAATACCAAGTTTCAAGTCATTCTGATCATAAATATTTTTTTGAATTGTATTATAACGTGTTTTCCCGTGGGAATTAGATAATCTCCCGCGATAGAAAGTAGCCTATGTCACTCTCCAGCCCTCCAACTATCTCCACACAAAAAATCATGCCAATCCGTCACTTCGTTCCGACGTGAAAGAAAGACAAACAAACAAACACACTTTCACATTAAATAAAAAATCCAGACAGCTTAGGATTTAAAAATGAGTAATTTTTAATAATACTCGTATCTGTTATATCATCCTTAAAATCCCTTTGCTTTAAAGTTATCTATACTGATATTATAAAACTAAAGATATTGTTTTTTTGTTTATTTGAATGCACTTATCTCTGAAATTACCAGACAGATTGTAAAAAATCATATTGCATTTTCGAGCATTGCGGAAGGAGTACAATCTATTACTAATAATGATTTGTTATTGTACAGATTTCGATCAGTTATATAAGCATTTTTTTAAGATTATATTGAATCTCAAATTATCTAGGTTGTCTTATCTCCAAGAATTGACTTATTATAAAATCAAATTAGAGATATATAACTTGATAATCATTAAAATTTACTCTCGGACTACTTCGATATCGTAACAACTTAATAAGTCTACCATTGAATTGGTTACGTAATTTATTATTTCATTCGCGTGGCCAGTTCCTGTTTCAATTTTGGTTCGGAATGCTTCGCTTGCATAGCGGAATTTTAGGGTGAATGACTGGCTTTGGTGCATGTCATCAACCTGTCTACCACATCAATCTTTTTGCAATCGCAATTAGAAGTTTTTTGCTAGAACGTAGATTTTTTAGCTTTGAAAAATGTTAACGAATCTATGACACAAATTGTCATAGATTCGTTTCGTTCGTTCTTTTAGTAGGCAAATTATTGATATTAGTATGTGTTTTTCTTATGTTGAACTGAATACTCTATAAAAATGGTAAATTTAATAAACGAGCCGTAATAGATTTTTAATAACAATTTGGAGGGTGAATTGAAGTTATCAATTTACGATAACCCGTTTTATGATAAGGTCACAGCTATAAAATATTATAGGTACTTACGAGTAAAGTATATGCGAAATTTGGACTTTTCGCGCTTTATTTATTCGATACGATTTAAAAAATCTTTCTCTGGCATTTCTATTATAACTAGGCTATCTGACATTCGATGTTTTGGAGATTGACACGAACTCGACTAGAAATTCGGTTTCGCAAATACTAAAATATAATATCTTGTTGGGCATATTACTATTACTTTGCTCCTTAGCAAACGTCATCTGTCACAACTTGCAGTCATATGGAACTCATTCAATGCAATCACTTCTTTATTCTTATAACAATACGTACATTCATTCTGAGATGGGACGTAGAATAATAAAATTTTCCGTCACGATCTAGGATTTGCGCCAAATCGATATGAGCTGTATTTAGTGGTAATAGGAGCTAGAAAACAAAGTATTTGTTGTATGAAATGCAACAGTTTCGACCTTGCCGCCTCGTCGACACCCGCGCGCAATCGAGTTGACAGTGTCATAATGGATCGCAATTATCTGCCACCATACCCAGGTAGAGCTAAAATTAAAATATTTTTTATAGTTTTTCTATATTAAATTTCATATAATTTAAACGCATTGTTCTAAGAATATTTCGTATTTTGTCTTTAGGTGATATTTTCAATCAAGCAATACTTAATGCTGACGACTTTTGAAATTTCTGCATCCTGTAGAGTATTTCTTTTTCCAGCATTTCAATTTTCTCTCCATAAATATTAGAAGCCATTGACTTTCCGTTCTTGTAACACCTTATACAATTTATTGGCTTTCACCACTTATGTGTTGTGGGATCATGGATGTGTTGTAACTTGAACATATTTGCATCTTAATCATATACCTAACTTTCTTCTTTTTTGACACTCTAGCGTCTTAACTAATAGATTTATTATTCATTTTAACATATTCCGTTTATTTTGTTTTATTTTATTATGAAGTGTTTTGATGTAATATACCTAGCATATTAATAATGTTTAAAATTGTTATTCCTCGAATGTGTTTTTCTTGTTGCAAAAGTTTTCAGTAATCGCATTTATTCGGAGTTTGATGAATAATTTGTGGAAAAATCGAGCTAACTTTGAATAAATAAATTATTTATGTCTTTTTTGTTTCTCTTTTATACCACGAGAAATTAAATCAAAATTTATTCGCGTTACGTAATGCACACATTTATTTATATTGAGTTTACCAGGGAAATGGTTAATCTTTTTTGTATTTTGTATTAATAAAACATTTAAATTATTGAAAATTTTCGGAATAACAAAAACCTTTTTATAAATTATAATATTTTGGAGGAAAACATATTAAAATTAAACATGAAAGTTATGTGACATTTTCAGAATTTATAGCAATGATAAATACATACATTAATCGAACTAAACAAATTGTCACACTCGCAATTTAACGCTACTATTAAATTGATTTGTAGTTGATATTACATTGTTAATCTATAGTACTACTGCAAATAGCATTATTGATATATGTTCATTCTTGAAGTAATAACCAATTGGTTTACCGGTTGTCCATTTCCAATTCGCAAATTGCTTTCAACAGGAACGTAATGGGTCATTGAATTCGTTGTCACTACCACACGAGTTAGAATACTGTTTTAGCTCACTTTTACTACAGTTGCTACAGTGTAGTGTTATGTTATATAGATTGATTCTTTAGACAATAGCTCTTGTTAAAGTTTTTCGTACTTACTAGCGAGCTCTTCGTATGAGACCATAGTAGGGATTTAGGCGGCGAGACGACGTCGGAACACAAATTGTCGTTCCTCCGGAACGCAAATTGCGCGTTTCATCCAAATCGATCCTCAAAGACAATTGGGTACAATCGTTTTGCTAATTATGAAAATTACATCCTGCACTTGACCTCTTTTGTGCTGTAAAACAATTGGTAAAATCTATAGGATATGGCAAAGTACTCCAAGGTGCATTTAAAGGTAGCCTGTTCACTTACTTTATTTAATAATACAAGTAATTAGAGGTAGTTAATTAAAATGTTATTAATTATATAAAAGCTTTTAAATTTTTTAATTTGTTTTAATTTTCTTAATTACTAGAATGTTAACCAGTTATTATAAAACGAGTATTCATTTTTAAAATTGTTTTAAGAACGTCTTACATAAGTAAGATGTGTATTAACATTTTGCAATCCACAAGTAGGTTCATAAAGCTATCGGTCGTTGCCTTCATCACTGAATTGTCGGATTATTGTGCTTCAAACACAAGTTCATGGACCCGACGATATTTAGTAGCTATTATAAACTCTATATGGCATGTCTATTGTCAACCGTCCTAATTTATGATCTTTTACGACGAACAGTAAAATATGTTTAGTTTCTCGTTTCTCGTTATTTAGATTTCTATACGTTCTTTTTGGCTTATTTCCAAAAAAGATTTTTGTTATAATTTCGAGTTTGTATTGATATTCCTGTTGAAAAACTCCAATAGAATCCCATCAAAAGCGACAAAAGCCACATAGAAACCAATAAATATGTATTGGTTTCTATGTGGTTTTGGTCGCTTTTGATGGGATGAAACTATCAATACCTCATACATTTTCAATATTTCAAGTGTATGCACACTATTATCCAATAAGCTTATTATATATTTATATACAATCGTAGCAATTTCTTACTTACTTTAGCTGATTAAATTAAATAAATCCTGTCTTATGGCTTATGCATTGGCGACATGCACCGTTAATTTTATTTTTAAGTTTAATCCTCGATACAAATCTCATTTATATCAAACTTCATCTCGAGGTGAATGTACTTGCATGTTAGTAACTTATTCGGTACGCTGCTAGCTTTTCTGTTTGAAACATGAATATTTTTTAATTATTTTATTCTTAATGTATATATTTCTTAATGTATATATATCTATAGATTGGCATTGTTTTGCAGATTTCCTCATGCAACGCATATTCGTCAGCCATCGTATAAAAATGTCCTCTACATATAATATTAGACGATATCTACTTCCCAAATTTTCCTTGTTATTTAATATACCTATATTTTTTATATAGTTACAATATTATTTATACATATAATAAAATTGTAACTAAGCAGAATCTGTACATTAAATATGTCTTGGAAAATCTTATTGAAATAAACATTATCGATACAGAGGCCGAATCTATAGTTTTTAGAATTTTTGTCTGTCTATCTGTTACCGCATCATAGAAAAACCACTGGAGGGATTTTGATGAAATTTGGTATGGTGATAGCTGGTTATCCGGGTCAACATATAGGATACTTTTTACCGCGGCAAAATGTCTCATTTCTGAGAAAAAATACAAAAACTACAATGTAAGAGTATACTAATATGTAAAACCTAAGAATTTGGCTTTTGGTCATCTGAACGCGGGCGGAGCCGCGGGCATTACTAGGTATATATACAGAAAAACTTATAAAATATTACATCACACTTAAACAAACTTGTATAAATTAGATTCTTCCGTTATAGGACTTCTGTTTTAACAAAATCAAGGTGCTTTTAAAAATACTTTGTTTATACGCAGCTGGCAGTACTGACACTATGTGGGTCGGTGCTGGCAATGTATGAGTTATGTGAGTTAGTGGGTTAATGTATGTCGATACAACTGTTGGTTTTGTGCCAGGACAACAGTACTTTGGTATTAATGTTCTCGCATTAAAAAGTTGCCAATATAGGTTTTTATAGTTGTAGTTGTAAATTAGACTCATTGTCAGTATGTACATTTATTCTATCTCATCCATAAAATAGACAAAAAATCGTGTGTGTGTACTTATGTACGCACGTAAGAAATTATACTTCATTGACGAAACAGAACAAAAATAGCTAAAGATTTCATCCCGTATATCACAACTCTCTATTTGTAAAAGTAATGCAGCTAACTTCATCGTGTCGCTTTGTGGCTGTCGGTGTGTGCGCGCAAATTTACTCTTATATTTTTTTCCAAACGTGCCAAAAGAAGTATAACTTAAAAAAATAATGGATTTACTTAAATATGACTAATGAGCAAACAGTAAAATCCTCCAATACAAAGAACTAAAAGGCCTGAGGTGAGGCTAAAATAGGTCTAGACCCAAGTTGTTTTGAAATTTTAGATACTTTAAAGCATAATTTACTGCTTATATCTTAGTACTTTGAATTCCCCAGCCTCCGAACATCTCCATTTGCATCTAAGCAATGTATGGTCGGCTATTTCTGTACGGCCTTTGTGTGAAACTTGACGCCTTCAATGTTCGTATATGGATTTCAATGGCTTTACATATTTATGAATGGCAAAATATTTGTATGTAAACCTATTTGTTCAAAGTGGCAAACGTATACTATAGAAAAGTCGATTCTTGAATTCGTATTTAATTTATGGTTAATGTCTTTGTGATATTCAATTGGAACTGGTTTAGACGTTTCACGAACGCACTGCTTATCAAAAGGTCGATATTTACATAACTATCTGTTGTGGAACAACTGAGCTTATGTATACGCAAAACGTTTTGCCTATTTACAATTTAAATAGAAAATCTTATTTCCTTTATTAATATTTAACCGTAATAAATATCAGGACGACCTCTCTTCCTTAGTATAAAATATAAATGTATTGGACTATGTATATGTGGAAATATAAAATACTTAGTGACACGCATTTTAGTAAGTTTTTGCAATGTTCCATGGAAATGACTTAGATTTTTGACTACGTAATGGTTAGGGTAATCATTAAGTCTGAAGGAAAAACAAACCAAAAATACATTCCATATTTCGGTATAGGCAATATTAATAAATAATAGGCATTAAGTGCTTAGATAGAACTTTATTATCTGCAAGTGTAAGATTCAAAAATATCTGAAATTAAGATAGGCGTGTTGGTAGATACTAGATAGCTTAAAAATCATTATCTACATGCGTACCTAATCTATAAATATTATGAAGTGCATGTTCCCGGATATTTGAATATTTTTAACGAAAAAGATTTTTACGTCATATATGGTAATAATATATTTTTTTCCACAGCTGTATCAGCAAGATGGTCAGCTCTAAGAGCAGCGGCGATACGTCGCGGCGGCGCTCGTCGCTTGCGTCGCGAGATCGCTGCCCTGAGAGAAACTCTTGATGACATATGCGAGCCTGGCGACTGCGCCCCGCAGCCTCACACCCGGGCCCAGTTACATAGACGAATTGAGGAGCTTAAGGTAAGAAATAGTTATATTTACCTATATATTTTACAGGCTAAAAAAAGGTGAGTCGATTTTTGACAGATTTAAAGAAAGAAAATACCACTTTTCAGGACCGAAAAATACCATTTTAAGTGATTTTGTGGGTATAACTACATTTATACTTACAAGATAATTCCAAAGAAATGATTCGTGGAGTAGAAATATGAAAGTACCCACTGTCTGCGTGTTTTAAGTTTTATATTTTGACTTTCAATACATCTGTTTCAATGTAGCGTCGTAGATTCAAGAATAGAATTCAATTTTTTTTGTTTTTTTTTTGCAGGAACGTCTTTCACGTCTGCTAGAATGCAAAGTGTCAATGCTAAAGCTGACGGTCTCCGTTCGTCGCGCGCTCGGCGAGATGGAGTCAGATGACAGCGGGCTAACAACCGACCTGACAGCTTTGTTAGCCGCTTGGGACGATGCTCATCAACGGTAAGATAACGAATAGAATGTTAAAATGTGATTTACTTTACCATAATTGGGTTATCTATTTGTTAAGAACGCTCCCTCGTATTACTTAGCCATATTCCCAGATGCACTTAGCTATTTGCTAATATCCCATGAGAGCTCTAATACCATTTAATGAACATAATCTATGTCACTCTTAAGTCTATACACTAAAATCTTTGCAAGAAATCTTTTTGATTATTTGCATTTGGATTAAGCATAAACCAAAAATACACTTTACGAGCATGATTATACAAGCCCTATACAATATTTTTTATAAGTAGTTGTTTAAAATAATTACGTCAACAGCTGACTCGATAATTGATATGTTCCAGTTAATAACTAGATATTATCACTGTTTTCTATACTTTTCATAAACTCGTACAAAACTAGATTGTTACTTAACTGATGAATAATAAATTAAAAGCGAAGTTCAGTTTGTTTTTTTGTATTTGTTACTAGCATTGCCCGCGGCTCCGCCCGCGTTCAGATGAACAAAAACCAAATTCTTAGGTTTTACATATTATTATACTCTTACATTGCAGTTTTTGTATTTTTTTTCTCAGAAATGAGATATCTTCCCGCGGTAAAAAGTATCCTATATGTTGACCCGGATCACCACACCAAATTTCATTAAAATCCCTCCAGTGATTTTTCTGTGATGCGGTAACAGACAGACAGACGGACAAAAAATCTAAAAACTATAGAATCGGCCTCTGTATCGGAAATAATGTTTATTTCAATAAGATTTTCCAAAAAATATTTAATGTACAGATTCGGCTTAGTTAAAATTTTATTATATGTATAGATTATTAAAATGTCAATCGTCTATATGAATCACAATAAAAGGCATGTTTATACCCTGTTACTTGAAAAAGGGGTTTATTTTATTCCGATTTCATAGCTTCCTGTAGAGTTACAGGGTATATCAATAATCTTGGCAAATGAGAGAATCGTTTGTGTATTTATACAACACAGCCTTGATAATTAAAGGCATTATTAAGGCCATTTTATGTTTTCTTAAGACTGACGTCTGACTACTATTATTTAACCTACACATGAAGTTAATCCTTTCATAGGCTGACCTCAATCGCGCCAAAAGGCTTGAATATGGTGAACTATTTTAAGCTTATTTAATACATAGTGAACAGAAACATAATTATTTGTCCGACTTCAAAAATGAGGGCGTAGTCTGTTCCATTGTGTGATGTTTTTTGTGTGTATATCAATTACAGATGGATTCTTCTAAATCTCCTTTTAATTATTATTCTATTATTAATAAACCTCAAGGGAGGTCCTATATAAATGTAAAATAAGTCCCACCTATAAGGATGGAATAATTACGTATACTTCAAAGTGAATTTGACCTTTCTTCTATAAACATAAATAAAAATACTTCATTACAGATAATTTGGACTGGCTACATATGCATGGTTTTCTGATTCCTTTCCCAAATCAATTTCAATTCGATTGATTATCGATATAAAATATACATTAATAGGTACATCTTCCACAGGACATCAAACGAGTTACTCTCTTTAGAAAAGGCTGTGTCCGCGTGGGCGGAATGGGAGAGTGCATTGAGGGAGTTGCAAGGCGCATTACGCGGTGACCTCGCAACGCTCCAAGCTCTAAAAGACCGCGGGACCGCATTGGCGGACCACGCGGAACTGGCAGCTCATGTCAAGCAGTTGGCTGCGTCTTTGATTGATAAAAAGAAGGTACGGTTTTATTCTAAGTTTTGAACTTTAGTCAAATTCAAGTGATACGTCCATATAAGTTAGCCTATTTGTCAATCAGCGATTTGCTGGTAAGCTATTTCAAATTTCACTCAATTCAGTTGAGCTTTTACCACATAAGTAGCTTACCATGGAACTAGATGGTGCTGTGTGTTAATGTCCCAAACAACCAACACATATTTGTTTCTTTATACTAATATTATATAGAGGTAAAGTTTGCGAGTTTGTGAGATTGTGACGTTGTAGGGGGTAATCTCTGGATCTACTGAACCGATTTAGGTGAAATTTGGTAAGAAGATAGATTGAGACCTCGGGAAGGACATAGGATACTTTTTATCCCGGATATCATCCCTTGAGAGGGTGAAAATGGGGATGAAAGTTTGTATGGGGAATCAACCTAGGGACGAACCCGAGCGAAGCAAAAGTGAGTCGCTACTCGCTAGTTTATTTACATATTTATTTATAACGAGTGCACCCCCAGGGCGGCTCGACCTGCGACTCGCTGTCGGACTCCGGCATCTCGGACGGCGACAGCGACGCGGCGGGCACGCGCGCGCGCCGCCTGTGCGCGCTGCGCGAGCTGGCGCGCCGCCTGCAGGCCGCGCTCGCGCCCAACTCGCCCGCGCACAGGGCTATTGCTAAGGTATGTGATGTTGCTTTAGAAATTACCGTCGAAACTTACTTTTCGAGCTGTAGAGTAATAGATTATTAGTAGATAATAATATAGTATTAGTAGTAGCTTTAAGAGCTTGATAGTATTATCTTTTAGAGCGTGCACACGAGGACTTTCTGTGCGGAATGAACGCGTTTGTATCAACGTGTATGCAAGTAATCTGCATTTTTTAAGTTTGTCTGCATAAAATATGCAGGTGACGTGACGATGATGATGACGTGAGACGACGAACATATAATCATAATACGAGTCCCCTTACATAGCCCCTTAAAGTAACTTTTGTATATAATTTTTAACATGTTATTAGTTGTTTTAGGTTAATTTAAAAAGAAAAATCTAATTTATTACATACCTTATTATATTTTCATAATAATTCTCTGTGCATCAAAACTTTAAAGAGAGAGGTCATAAGGTTTAGTCTACTGCTTAACATACATATATGTATGTATATTATGTTATATACTGCAATATTAATATAAAATAATATATAAAATAACAAGTTTTACTGGTGATGCAAGAGAAATATGTTATTATTATGTAATAGATTATATGTATATGAATTATTTCCATGTAGTTTAGAACTCGTAAGACTAGAAATTTGATGAGGTAACACTAACGACCTCTCTGTCATATAATGTATTTCTATATTATTTTCTGATGACATATGTATATGACGGTGTAATGCAAATAAAATAACAGATAAGTGAGATATAAACAATTTTAAATAAATGTTTTTTTTTACAGCGCATGGAACAAACAGAGAACGAAGTTAAATGTTTACAAGAATCTTGCCGGGCTTTAGTTGAGCAAAACATCCCAGACCTGAAAATTGATGAAGTCTCGTAAGTAAAAACAGTTGATTATGTAATATAGCTATTTCCTTTTTTATTTTTAGTTTTTTAAATTCATTAATATTATAATGTTATTATATTTTTTTTTCTAGACGTGATCACGTTATCGCCGTGTCAAATAATAACACGGGCGCAGGCGATCCGGACTACAATCCTCGTAGTAGTTGGGTATGGCGCGTACTTCGATCCTCAATTCCCATACAATTATGCCTCGTGGCGATACTTCTAGCAGCTTGGTTGGTGGAACGACCGAGATGTTGCGACGCCCTAAACTCACTCGCGCAAACCTTGACACCGCAGTTACGTTACGTTCGTGGACCTCCGCCAGTGTGAAAACACACTTATTTATAGAATCATGTGTCACACACGTGGTTCTATAGAATAAAATTGGCGGGAAACTGACAACTGTCAAATTCAAAGTGACATCTGTCAATTTAAATTTGCTACAATTATTGTTATGGATGCGATCTAAATAATCTCGTTTGAAGATTGCTCGTAGCGTTTTAATACGATACTTTTTACTTGGATCAAGACTAGTTACAATAACTATTTAGCTGTATTTAAGCTATTTTTGTGAGGAAACATCGGTTTATTGGTGAGAAAATTGGCGTTTACTAAACCAGTATTGCCACTTTTAACAATAAGTAATTCTACTTATTTTACTACGTTATATTATGGAGAATAATATTTTTTATATGTTTGCGGAAGGAGTAAGAGTCATAAGGGAAGATATTAATTTTTTATTTTAAAATATGTTTCCGACTTTCCGAACGCAGGCTTTTAAAGATTTTTGATTTTATGATGATCGGAGGGGAAAGGGGATAGAAAGAAATGGGTTTTGTTATAATAATAAATATAGCATTTAGCTATAAATTATTTGAGAGAGTGTAACTAAAATGTTATTTTTAAGGTTGTGACATCTATAACGTCGAATATTAGTGTTGTGCTAATTATTATTTTATCGATACGATATACTTTTTTATTTGTGGGTTGGACTTTGTGTTTTTGGTAGATGGTTTTAGATCAGTCAAATATGGTCAGTGACACTTAGCTAACTGCTGTGTCGAAAGCGATGATATATCATGGTATCCTTAAATAACGAAAAAAAAAATAAAAAAAATTAGTAACGGATTTATGTAAGTTTCTTAGACAGAAATAGAACTCTGGCATATTTTACTCTCTATAGAGTTATGTACTATAGACATCTGCATTTTATTAGGACCAGACTTAATAATAGAATGGATTGCTCATAGCAAGAGTTCAAATTAAAGAAAATCCAAAAACATAATCATCTGTATCAGATGAAGTTCAAATTAGCTGTTTTAGTAATAATTTACTAACAATTGACATACTTAAATAAGTTTGTACGTAAGTATACTATTTTAGTACAAGTAATGGATAGCTTATTTTAGTTAGCGAGTGAGTGTTGAGTGCACTAAGAGTGACAGATTTCCCAAGTACCTATATATTTCTTAAGGTAAAATGTTTCTTCTTGAATAATTAAAAAATACTGCCAACACTATGATTAAATATAATAAAACAATCTTTTATATATTTATGTATATTTGCATATGAATCTACTGAAAATATTTATGAATACAGATGCTACTTGATTATATTATTATATTTAGCTTCATATGATAAATAATTATATCTTATAATGTTAATCAATCAATATATTTATAATTAATAAATCAATGATGTTTAAAAATGATCTACATATACTTACTATGACCATGCTAATATGTAGTATTTTGTGGCCTTTTCTATTATTTTTATATATATTATAATATGTTAAGACTGATAAAACAATGAAACTTTGACATAACTTTTATATTTATTTATACATATAATCTTCTTTAATCTTTTTGAATATTTTATTTATATCATTTGATATGATTCTTTATTATGACAATTTTCTTTAAACTCTCTATATTGGTGGAGCAACACGTTTTGTTTCCATAACTCCCAGTGAGTTTGAGTAGAAATAATTGAATTGTTTTACAAGTAGTGTTGTTCCGCACAATATATGCGAAAATTATGTTTATACATTATTTATAATGTTAAAATATTTTTTTATTAAGCAACAGTTTGATAGGATAATTATGTCCACAGGAACTGGTATTGTTTTTGTTAAATTATATTATCAATTATTGACATTTCTGGATTTCTTTCATTTAAAAGTGCATGTTATGTAAATGGTCTGTATTAGGTTGTCTTCTCTAACATGAGTGTTGCATGTTTACGGTAAAATTAATGTATAAAATATTTTTTATTATTAATATCTAGTACTATTAGTATATAGTTAATATTTTAGAATTAATTTTGCCGTGTTTATTGAATATAATGTGTAGCAACATTTATAAAACATATTCCCGCCAAATAAATAATATTCAAACAAGTTTACACTTAAATGTAATTTAATTAAGTCAATTTAAAACATATTTTTCAATTATAATTGAATTGTTAGATGAAAAACAATTAGGAAATAATTTTACATGTTTTGGAATACAAAATTAAAGTTAAATACCTATTATTACACACTTTAAATTGAGGACTGTGTTGCCTACTATCGTTATTTCTGGGAAATAAAATTCAGAATTCATACTGTACTGGTTTTTTGCTATATAGAAAGCAATGTTTAGAAATACTAAATATTATTTCTTGATAAAATGTAAGACAAGCATGTGTCTTCATCGTGTCATATTCCTTATAACTTTTTAATTTTAAATAGGTGTATGAGCGAGATGTGCTGTTTGCATTTAAATTTTGGTTTTAAAGGAAGGGAGCATAATATAGGTTGCATAACATCATGTTGGCTTTATGAATTGGAAATAAAAAAAATGTTTTTACTCTTGTGTTTTATTTTCTTTCATTACCTCTTACAGCACTTTCAGTTGTTGGTTACAGTAAAAATACTTGATTCTGATCTTTACTTTTAGGGCTGTTATTATTCGAAGATAATTCCTTCCCGTGGAAAAAAATTAATGAATATAAATATCGGATAGGTAAAACATGACAAATGTTATATAATAATGAAAAGGCTTGCAGCGCCATCTAGCCAGCTCATCTACTATATATAGACTGCATAATACTATATTCCATCGTGAACTTGTTTTCATCTTTTTAGTTAGCATTTATGCAGTCGGATTTTTTATTTTTATAATATATTTATTTATAGCTTTTTAAGTAGAAAAATTAGCGAGTATGGTTGTTAGCCAACTTTAAATTATTATGTATCCTAAACTGTTATTTAAAATGAAAAATGATGAAAAAAACCTAAAAATGATTTTTAAATACCTATTCATCGATACCCCACATGACATAGTTCGTCGATTTTTTTTTTCACATTATGGAATCTAGCAGCCCCCATATTTATTTATTTTTTATGTCACCTATCTAAGAACACTTGGTCTAATAAGACGAATCTAACGATACCTTAATTAAAGGAACCTATCGAGTGGTTTGGAAAATATGAGGGAATAGAGAATATTACAAATAAACATACAAACATAGTCACGAAAAACATAACCTAACATCCTTGGCCTTGCGGTCGGGTAAAAATTGTTTTTTTCTTATTCGGACGTAGTAGAATTTAATAAAAAGTTTTTATTTTGACATTAAAAACAGGCACATCAATTTTATTTATCTGTATAGATTTTGGTTTGGATAAGATATAAATTCACGCAGTACATTTTTTTAAAATAGTTTATTCCCATTGACGATAGAGAGCGCCTAATGCGACTAGCAATAAGCGCCCTTTCACGTCTATTTAGGTCAAATAAAATAAACTGGATAGTTATAAGTAACGATAGTAATTCCCTGGGAAGAAAGAACTTCAATGATGTATAAATAAAACAGGTTAAATCTGCATATTACAAACTAAATCGAATCGCCTCATTAGGAAAAAGAATGTTCAATTAATAGATATATTGTGTCGATTTCTTATCTATGTATAATTAAATGCAAAATTAATTTTGCTTTATTTTAGATACTTTATTATATAAAAATATAATATTATTTATACGATAATTCGACAGATAGCAGATCAACGCCATGTATCGCCCATTCAGAAACGATAAATTACTCGAAGAAGGACAAATTCTTTGTATAGGCCTCAATGAATTAAAATTAAACGTGATTATTTTGTCTGACAAATGATATATAATTTCCTTAAATGATATTCTATAAATATATGATCGTAATATTATGCCTAATATGCTTTTAATTTATCATTCCTTTTACAAATAGAGAGTTGTGACGGATGAAATCTTTAGCTGTTTTTGTTCTGTTACGTCAAAGAAGTATAAATTCTTACTTCCGTACAAAATTAACACGTTTTTTTTAATATCCTTCTTTTCTATTTATTGATGTGTAGCTGCTATTCGTTAAGGAGATTATAGTTATTTACACCTTTATTTGAAATCCAACTTACTTTCAGACCACCAGAATGGGGAAGATTTCTCGAAACAAGGGCGCCACACGTATGGCCTATTTACATTCAGTCTGAGGTTAAGCAATTTATTATGATATCTCTTTTGTACCTGGTTTTTTACTTCTATTGTTTTCGCATCTTACCGGTGCAATGTATTGTACCTGGAAGTTAGACCAGTTGAAGAAAGAATTGAGAAGGAGAGGTGCATCCTGTGATGGTCCTGACTGACTGATACAACAACACACAGCATAAACCGCTGGTCGTAGAAACGTGAAATTTGAAGGATGTATTCCTTATAAGATATAAGCATTTGATAAAAAAGAAGTTTCTTCGAAATTATTCCACTAAGTGGGTAAAATAGGCGATTAAAGATTGTATGAAGCTCGGTCATTCTTAATGTGAAATACGCAGAAAATGGTGTTTAACTTTAGGATAAAAAAATAAGAAATATATTTATTTATTTTTTTACGAAATTCATTCCTTAAAGGGGCAAAAGGGGGTAATAATGTTTGTATGGGCAAAGAATAATTTATGATCAGAATCACTTAAAACTTGTATTAATGCTCTTCAATACAATTAATATGTAAAAAAGTACAAAAAATAATAATAAAATATTCATCTGAAGACGATTTAAGAGTTTTAAAATCATTTTCTTTAAAATGATGTCCACATAAAATTAACACGTTTTTTTTTAAATACCCTCCTTTTCTATTTATTGATGTGTAGCTGCTATTGCATTTGATAAGGAGATTATAGTTTGTTACACCTTTATTTGAAATCCAACTTATTCAATACCAGCTACTTCCATTTGACCGCATTCAACGTAGGGCGGCTCGGGTTATCGACGATCAAGCTCTCTCCGATCAACTTGATCCTTTAGCTCTGCGTAGAGATGTTGGATCACTCTGCATCTTCTACCGCATTTATCACGGGAAGTGTTCTGAGGAATTGTTCGGACTGATCCCGGCTGCTGAATTTCATCATCGGACATCGCGCCAAAATAATAAATTCCATCCACACCACCTCGATGTCTAGCGTTCCACAACAGTGCGATTTTTAAGGCATTTTCTGCTTCGCACAACCACTCTGTGGAACCAGCTATCGCCGGCGGTCTTTCCGAACCGCTACGACCTGGCCACCTTCAAGAAGAGAGCGTATTCTTTCCTTAAAGGCCGACATCGCATCTGCAAGCCCTGTGGTGTCGCAGATGTCCATGGGCAGCGGTGATCACTTTCCATCAGGTGAGCCTCCTGCCCGTTTGCCCCCTTAGTCCCATAAAAAAAAACATAGCCTAAAATATGAACATTGTGATTTCGCCAATTTTGGTCATATTATTGTTTTAGTCCACAATTTCTTCAGTTTTAGTCTTTTGAGAACAAATGATATCCATTTTCTTTGCATCCTGGCACTGTACAATTTGTCATTTTAATTAAATTATAAATAAAATGGAAAAAAATAATCCATCCACGCTATAGCCTTACAATATACTAAAGGCTATAGTGGTCACGACATCTGGCGGAAGAGAAAGAATTGTTCCCTATTGAAAGTTAAATGTTATTGTAGTGTAATATAGCTGTTTAGCTACTCGCCATTTTACCCTAGCTAAATAAGCTTATGTAAAATATACATGCATTTTATAATAATTATAAGCAAAATATAACAATATTACATGAATTAATAGTGTGTAAGTGCCTAAGAACAGGACTACCAACCTAAACAAGTCAATTCAAACATAATGAAAACTTAAATTATAAAACGCCATATCCTTATCCGCTTAATTTGCAGCTTGCTGAGATTCTGCATGTGTGCCGTATTAGTTTCAAAGTTATTATTTATTTTACGTGATAATTAGTAAATAATAAATAGAATAAGAGTTTTTGGTATACAATCCCACACTTTGTTTATTAAGGTAAGGGTTATAATAAATACAAGTTATATTTTGACTAGTGATGTCGAGATATTAAGCAAGCGTCGCCATATTGTACACCACAAGAACAAGTTATCATTCGATTACCGACGTCGCTTGAGGACTTTTAAAAATTCTGTTATAATATAATTTATTGATGTTTGTGTAAATCCGTGTTCTCATAAATTTATTTTCAATGCAGTAAGTAAATAAGCAGTAACCTTGTGCCTTAAGCGTGCGTTTATGTTCCTTGCCGCGTGGTGCCGACTATCCGGTGCCGCCATTTCATTTCGTTATGCCCAAAATATATAGAACAAATACTGAAAAGATAACAATTTTATTAATATTCAATGCAGTATGAACGTAATTATGAATATAACACCTTTCTATTTATATTTTAGTAATCAATTTAACGGTTAGATTGTATTTGCGTCACACACATCGTATACAAACCTTTCTAAAAACGTGCTTTATAGAATAACTTTCTCGAATTACATAACGTATTATGAAAATTTTAAGTAAAAATAATCTATAACTACATATTTTTCTGTGGATCGTAAATTAATCGGAGCCCAATCGCGTGAAATGTTTGGTTATATTTAACATATGTATGAAGCGTATGGTTGGGAAAAATGATTTCGTTATTAATTCATTAACGTATATGTGCCTATTATTTATATTTTTTTGTATTTATTTACAGGCGTGGTGAAAAGAAAATGGTAGGTTCTCGCGTGTATGTAGGTGGGCTTCCCTTCGGTGTAAGGGAAAGGGATCTTGAAAAATTTTTCAAAGGGTTCGGAAGGATCAGAGACATACTTATTAAAAATGGATATGGGTTTGTGGTAAGAAATTTAACTTACTAACTACTATTGATGTGCTTAAAATCTTAACAGATTTAATATTTTGTTATGTAGGATGTGACTACGGCTCACTATTTCTTCTACATAGGATGTATTGAAATCAAATCATACAAATAATGTTGTTTATATTATTTTTATTCTAAATTAGATATTGTTCTAACCTTATTAATAGTTATCCAATTATTATTGTGAATGATTGAGTAATTATTTTTATTTTTAGGAATTTGAAGATTACCGAGATGCAGATGATGCTGTATATGAATTAAATGGAAAAGAGCTGCTTGGTGAAAGGTAAGTAATTTTTCATAAAAAAGTATATTAATTATTATGTTTGAACCTTAAATTTTGAAGTCAGATTTTATTAAATAATTAACTTATATTTAAATGTAACAGAACTAAATATTTATTAAGTTCAAGTAAATTTTTTAGTTAAATTAATAATTTTCTTTATCAGCCGGCTCCACATTTTGCAAGAATTTGTATGGAGAACTGATATTTGTTAATTTTTGAAAGTCTTGTTGTAAATGGAGATTTTGAATGAAATGAAAGGATGCAAGAATGGTATTTATTATTTATATTTTTACCATTATGTTCTTTTTGTTTTATTTTTAAAATTTCTTCTTTATTTTTTTTTAAAAGGTGGCTTATAAATAAAATGTATGAGATGAGAGCTATGGAGCATTAGGCAGAATTGTGTGGTACAATTACAACAACCAAAAGATAGCATATTGTATAAAGTTATCATCGGAAGTGATTATTACTCAATATTGTCTTTTTAATGAAATGTTAAATTAATAAATTTCTTTAAGTAACTTTAAAAAAAGTATTGCTAACATAATATTTTAAAAAACTACTGACTCACTCTCACTTACCTTGGGTTCATCCTACGGGTATGCCTTAACGGTTAGTATGGAATAGATAGATATCTAATGCAAAAATAATTTTAGTATAGATGGTTATATAAATCATACCTCTGATAATTACATTAACTTACTGTACAATAAAAATCATTCTATCAATCTTAATATGGCAAATGTTGACATTATTACCAAATTTAAATCAAACCCAATAGTTTTTGGTAAGTTTGCTGTTTTTTTTAAATAAAAAGTTCATATCTGCTTATTTTAACCAAATATTTTCTTTAAATTGAATTGTGATGTAATATGCTTTAATATCATGTCAAGTAATTTACTTATTATTGTAATTAATTTAATAGTTCCAGCTTTTCTTGATAATTACTTGATCAATTAAGGAATAACTAGTAACTCATCCTTGCTTCACTCGGGTTGGTCCCTGGCTTGCTTCCCAATACAAACTTTCATCCCCATTTTCACCCCTTTAAAGTGTGATTTCTGGTATAAAAAGTGCCCTATGTCCTTCCCAGGATCTCGAACTATCTTCTTACCAAATTTCATCTAAATCGGTTCAGTAGATCCAGAGATTATCCCCTACAACGTCACAAACTTTACCTCTATAATATTAGTATACAAGTATCGAAGGTGGTAGGTGTCGGTTGCACATGTATGCAAATGTCGTAATGGTACCACACACGGCGCGCGAGATGGCATACAATGACAGATGTTGTGGTAAAGGCGGACGTGTGCTGCAGGGTGGTGGTGGAGCCGGCGAGGGGCATCGACCGCAGCGCGGACCGCTACCGTCGCGACCGCTACTACGAGCGTGACCGCGGCCGGTCGCGATACGAGTGAGTGTTGTTTGTAGGGTGTCGGTGGAGCGCGCGCGCGGCGTGCCCCGCGGCTCGGACCGCTGGCGCGCGCGCGAGCCCGCGCCGGCGCCGCGCCCGCGGCCCCGCGCGCCCCCCCGGCAGCAGGCGTCTGTATACACACACCCCCAACACCCCCCACACACCAACACTGACCATATACTATATATGTGTCTCATACGTCAGCGTTTCTCAAAGTGTACAGAGATGTAAATATGTCTAGGGGGTTTCCAGTAAGTAGGTATAGGTTTAATAATTTTAATGATGTAAAAATACTATATAAAGTGAACCCCTGCAGAGATGTGGTTTCCATTTTAATTGTATGGGCTATTAATTTGAGAAACCCTGATATATTATGATATATGAAAATCTCAGCCATGTTGTATCTCTTGCTAAACATTAATAAACCCTTAAACCTCATGATATTTAGTTAAATATTAACTAATTAGATATTAAATAAATCCTGTATTATTTTTTTGCTAGTTTTTTGTCAATTTATCAACTTGTACAATAATCTACTATATATATGTGTACAAACAAACATTAGTTTACTTTTATAATACATTTAGATATTGGAAGAGACATAAGTAATTGAATGAAAAACAATATAAGCTCTCAATAGCTTATCTTATCAATTAAGATTGAAGATGGGATTTTGTTTTAATAGAATGCATCACTGAATATTTGAATTTTTTCATACTTGTTAGTGAATCAATATTCGGTAAAAAAACTTCTGTATGATGTTTTAAGTTGAGTTACAAGATTTAATACGAAAAGTATTTAGCGTTTTTTTTTGAGGGAAATGAATCTTATAATATATATTATTTTACATAATTTATGTATAACATAAACATTATATTATAAGTGTTAAATTGATACACTATTATACACACTGACACTATTATATCTTTGTTTTAATTTTATATGATAGCTCTTATCAGTAAGTAGTCAATGCCACTGGGTTAACCTTAAACTAAAATTTCACAATGTAATTGCTAAAAAAGTTGGCCTTCAGCATTGATAAAATATATATTATAGTGATAATTGATAAAAAGCCACGACGTACTTATTACACATCAGTCAGAAGGAAATAATTTCTTTTCAATGTAAAGGCATTTTTTCAACATCTATAGATTTAATGTTCGTAGAAACTTTCATGTACATAGTTTCATTATTTATTTGCCATAATATATAACAAGATTGTCTACTTTATCCATTTTGAATATTTTCAAATGAATAGTATAAAAGTCCCATATAAAATTCAAGAAAAAATTCTACCCATGAGCATGGAACAATACTAATGATCCTGTACATATAAAAAGTAATTATAAAGGAGTAAAGTTTATAACGCTAGTTAGGTTAGTATTCCCACTAAAATAAAATAAAAAAAAGAAATGAAGTTAATGTATACACTTTTTTCCTTTGCAGTGACTACAATTATAGATACGGGCCGCCGACGCGCACGGAGTATCGACTAATCGTCGAAAATCTGTCTAGCCGCATTAGCTGGCAGGTAAGGCACTGAGAGGGCGGATCATCATCATCCATCACGATCACTCAGGGTGGACCTTTGGCGCAGGGCTGGGCACTAGGCTAGGACGAGACTGTACCCCACGGACACACACACTTGGCTACGGCGGAAGGGCTAAACCAACTCGTACCGAGGAGAGGACCAAGGGCAAAAGGACTGAACAAATACCAAAACGATACCAGAAGGCCGGACGATTATGGATACAACCGGAGGCTATGGATCTGAGGTGCGTTGAGAAGACCTTCCAAACGTATGAGACAGAAGACTAGAATACCACATGAGCCCGGACCGGACGGCGACGTTTGCTTTAACTCAAAATAAATTCTAAGTAGCTTTCATGTTTTGTAACTTTAATTTTAATATATGAAATTGTAAAGTAAAATTTACATTACATTGCGAGCTTATAGTTTTTTAAATAACGACAGAAGGTGGCGTTTCGTGCCCAGAGCCCTTGCCGATGTAGCGCGTGTGTGTGAGGCGATGTTAGGAGCCAGCCAGCCGTCGCGCCGCCGCCCTGCAGGTAAAGTCGGGGCACAGGAGCCGGTCGCTACACGCGATCGCATTTTAAATTCATTCATTTTATATTATTTCAACCACTCGAGGCTAATGTGGCGTTTATTTTATTTTCCTATATAATTTCTTACTACGTGCCTACACAGTTTTTCGTGATCGGTGCTGCCTATAAGGTATCATTGCTTACTGGATCGAGATGGAGCTTTCCAGGACTGGTTCTGAGGGCAGCATTGATTGGAGTTGCTTGGTTTTTATCTTGTTGGGTCCTTGCGTTCGGATGTTAGAGGTTCAGGATGAGGGTCGAATTTGGTCTTTTGATTCCATTGAACTATGAGGTCGGATCTGGACAAGTGGATCACGTTCTAGCAGATGTGAGAGAGCGGAAACCATTCAATTATCAACAACAATGAAAAGATGGCTTAGATATAGATCGTCTCACTGATAACGATATTGAAGAAAGGTCAACCTACTCATACTGGAAGATGATGCGTAAAGATGACTTGAGGAGCAATGTTGGAGAATGGAGCATTTTGGCTATGGACTAGAACAGATAGAGGCAAATCCTAGACAAATATTTCCTAGAGGACAATTGACTGAAAATGCAAATGCAAAATTTAGAGAATCTGATCTGGAGGCGCTTAAGACCAAAGCAATGAAGGCAGAACAATTCCTAAACAAAAAAATGAATCACAGGATGGATTTCTACAACCTGAAACGAATTGCCCTCGATTGGATCAATGAGTCGAGACTTTTGTGGAAAAGATGTCGTTAAAACCCATAGCGTACCATTGTGACCATTTTCCAAAGTAATGAATGATAACCAGTCGGTTGACCGTTTACGAAATATCTGTATAGGCACGGTCATGGTTTTTTTTTTGGTTCCAAAGGTCTTTTTCATTCAGACACATCATAAGCTGTTAGGGAAATCATCATCTATCCTACAAACTTCATTCTATATGATGATATCGTTTTTTTACCATCTTTCGGGGCTGAAAGTCTTGATGATAATTTATTATCTGATGAAGTTTGTAGGAAAGGCTTTGGGTGTTGCTGAAAACTATATATTAATATATTTTTCAACTTGCAGGATTTGAAGGATTACATGCGTCAAGCCGGTGAAGTAACTTACGCCGATGCTCACAAACAGCATAGAAATGAAGGGTGAGTTTTAAGATTTTGATTTACGTATTCAATATATATTTTAGAAAAAATAAAATACAGAACTACTAAGTATAAACCAAGCAGTAAACTAAATAAGGTCAAAAAATTGTGTCCTATTCCTCAATATTGATGTGTTATTCTAGACGAATTTTCCCTAATTCTTCGAGCCGTCAACGTGAAAAAGTAATGAACGCGCGCACACAATATCTTCCGAATTTATAATTATTACTAGTCCAATTTAATCTCAAAATGTAAATATTAGGGTGGCCCAAAAAAGAAAGAAAGTATAAAAAAAAATCGATTTTCAACTATATCGGAAATTTTTAAAATTTTGCTTGAACTGCGCTTTGGAGGGGGCTCTTAAAACACGATAAACTAACATATTTGCGTACGAGACTCTAAAAAAATTTGGTTTTTTTTCGGCCTCCCTAGTGAATATTTAACATTTAATCGCCAACAGTGTGGTGGAATTCGCAACGCACTCTGACATGCGCGCCGCCATGGAGAAGTTGGACGGCACTGAGCTGAACGGTCGTAGGATCCGCCTGGTGGAGGACCGTCGGTCTTCACGCCGTCGCACTCGCTCCTCGTCAAGCCGATCACGCTCTCGCAGCCGGGAGAGACGTCGGTCCAGGTTAGAATGCTTGTATTTATGGCTTATTAAGTCAATTTAAAATATGTGGCTTAATTATTCTTAAAGGGATGTAGGTGAAGCCACTTAGTTTAATTAATTATTGTTATTAATGTTATAAAGTAGGAATGAGAAACTGTTTGTTTGTTCATCCTTCATTAAGTAGACTTGGGTACATTGCGACTGAGAGAATAGTCTGTTGCGTAAAGCCACTGAGGCGAGATATGTTTTCATAATAATTTGACTTTTTGTTTTGTCTCTGTTATTTAGGTTTGCTTGCAAATGAAACCCAATAAGCGTATTTATAACTTAAAATAATAATAATGCGAGAAGAATATTAATCTTTTTATGATGATACTATATTTTTTACCATCTTTCGGGGCTGAATACCTGTGAATGATAACACTTACACTGAGATTACAATAATTTAATTTTCTTACATCTGTACATTTGATATTTTTATAAACACCAAGTATATATGCAGCAGGTCCCGCTCTCGCCGCTCATCCCGCTCTCGTTCCAAATCGCGTCCGAAAAGCAAGAGTCCCGCTGCCAAGTCCCGATCGAGGTCCCGATCAAAGTGAGTTAACATATTATATACAGACCTCGGAAGTGACATATCAATGTCGTATACATTAGTTGCTCACTCAGCATCAGTATTGTAAATACAGTCACTTAGGTCTGTTCAGCAAACATCACTTTTTATTACTCTCTCAAATATATTTAAATCTTTGCTTGCATGTGATCAATTAAAATACTATTATTCGCAAATTAAATGTCCCTATTAAAAAATTGCATGAATTTGTATAAAATTAACCTAGTGTTCATTTGGCTAGGTGTGTTATTTCATGCGCTGAGCAAAACTTGAAATCGTAAGTATATAGCTCTAGTATGATCATATTTATGTACATATTAGTGTTGTACGTAGCATAGTTACAAATGAACAGGCATCTTGTGTGTACATTTGTAACTGTTCTAAATATAATGTTGTACTTTGGATTTGCCACCATTATCATTAAGTATTATTTTTTAAACTATTAATTAGTATTTGTAATATACATACATATATATACATAGATATGTGCATAATAATGTTGACAAATCAATAGTATTATTATCGATGTGTAGAATGTAGCTAATCTAAATATCCGTTACTATCGTTTGTCGCTCGCGACTCACATAGGGATCGCAGTCGTTCGAGATCCGCGAGATCAGCGTCCCGTAAGTCCGAGCGCCGCTCCGAGTCCCGCCAGTCCCGCGAGGGCTCCGAACCCCGCAAATCCCCGGACCGTAATGGCCGCCATTCCGCCTCGCGCTCCAAGTCACGCTCGCCGAAACACGATTCTAAGTAAGTTTGTGCTTTCAATCCCGTCTGACAATTGTGCCGCCTTATGAGGTTATATTTCAGCAATTTTAGTGCCATGGTGTCATACAATACATACTATTTTGTTATTATAGTTTTGATTGGGAATTTGTTTGTTTATACGTTTATGGTGTTTTCTTTGGTCGTCTGAATCATAACCTCATATCAATCGTAGGCATGATTGTCAGATCGTACTGAAGCAATATTGGCATTGTTCAATAATTAAATTCCATACTTGTAACTAATTGATGGCACAATTTGTTCATTTATTAACTCTTACCATATTTTCCCGCATCATTTGAAGAGAGGCCGCCGACAGGGCCAGGTGAGAGTGTTGATGGTTTAGCGCAGTAGTGGCACATCTCTTGTTCTGTTGCTTATTTGATAGCTTTTGAAGTTTATTTCGAGCTGTTTACTTTATTAGTTTTACCCCCCTGCTTATAATTCCTGTTTCGGTTCCTCATAAATGCACTTAATTATATAATTGGATTGTCATAACTTAAGTGATTTTTTTAGATACTATTTATTAGATATATTGAAAGTGTTTTTGCATATTTGAACCATATTTGTACTGAGTGTTTATTTCTTATTTTTTTGTTTTGCGTGTCTTTTTTTTAGTTTTTACTCATTATTTACTCAGGGAAAGGTCTCGTTCTCGCAGCAAGGACGCGGAGTCGCCCAAACGTGAAGAAGAGCGTCGGGAGCGCGAGAGCAAATCTCGATCCCGGTCACGATCCCGGTCTGGATCCCGCGAGCGGTCCGTATCCCGGGACCGCTCCCGATCAGCGTCCCCGCGGCAAAATGGCGACACTCAGGACCGCACTAGCACTGACCGCTCCCCACGCAGTGGCGAATAGAGTTGATATATGGCGACGCTACATGGACGGCTGCATGCAATTTTTATTGAAACTACACTTTGTTATAAATAGAGCATGGGTTGCAATGTTTTGATTTTTATACGGTACAGAAAATGCATTTGAAGTTTTGTGTTACACTCCGTATAGCTAGCCGAAGACTTAATTTAAAATATTTTATTTTATAGATTCTAATGTATAGTCTGTATGATCTCGTGGACACATTCATCGAGGTTACCCTTCGACGGGTCTCGTTGTAAATTCTTGATGCGTATTTTTCGCGATTACTTTTCAGTTTTCATAGAAAGGTCACGTTAAGATGTTGAAATGTCATTGTGGGCTAGTGAATGTTTGTATGTGTTGAATAGGAGGGTATGTGTACACGATGAGCGTAATGCTACACAGGTTTTTCACTTTGAAAATTGGTAATGTTTTTTTTTTTTATTATATATATTTTTTTTAAATATGTATGTGCAATTTTATATATTGAATCTTAAATGTCGCAGTTTTAGAACATGAAGTATTTTGTTAAATTTTTTTTACATGTTCTTGTAAATTGGAAAGCTGTAAAGAAAATGGTACATTTACCTTGTAGGTAATTTAAATAAATTTTCATTGACACCCCTATTCAAATAGGTTAAGGTATTTTGTAAATACATCGTTTGTAAGGCACCAAATAATAAATAATTAAGAATTTATTTGTTGTTTCATTTTACCCTTTATTATTTTTATACTTTTTTGAGACATTCGAATTAATTCTTTTTGATTGGTTCTACTTGGATGCTACGTTGGAACAATATAAGACTTTGTCATGATATAGGTAGTTTTGCACGCTAGTTATTGCATCTTGTAGGATATTATTCTGTTACTGGCATTGTCCGCGGCTCCGCCCGCGTTCAGATGACCAAAAACCAAATTCTTAGGTTTTACATATTAGTATACTCTTTACATTGCAGTTTTTGTATTTTTCTCTTAAAAATGAGATATTTTCCCGCGGTAAAAAGTATCCTATAGGAATGTTAATCCGGATAACTAGCTATCACCATACCACATCATAATCCCTCCAGTGGTTTTTCTGTGATGCGGTAATAGACAAAAATTCTAAAAACTAGATTCGGCCTCTATTGATATAAATGTTATTTCAATGAGATTTTCCAAAAAATATTTAATGTACAGATTCGGCTTGGGTACAATTTTATTAAATGTATAGTTAAAGTATAATTGTTATTCAATTCTTCTCAAAAGTTTTAATTTAACCACATACCTATATAAAACTTACATTATTCTTTATAGAAAATCGACAGTATTAGCTTATACAGCAAATTACGCTAGGTACTATTTTATTGGCGGGCTCTGTGTATAATATGTATTATAATCTTTTAGTCAGGTTTTGATTAAAAAATTATTTTGAAAACTACGAAAGCAAAGTCAAATGCTGGAAGGACCTAAAAATGAATACCTACATTAAGTGTAAAGCGAAAATTAATATTATAAAGCCGCAGTTTGCTTATTTGTTTGAACGCGCTAATCTCGGGAAGTAGGAACTGCTAGTCCGAATTGAAAAAATCTTTTGCATTAGATAATCTGTTTATTGAGGAAGGCTGTAGGCTATATAATTATCATCTTGAAAAAATGTACGGTTCACGTGGAATAGATTGTTTTCGTCTAGGGACGAAACCGAAGCGAGGGTGAATTGTTAGTTATATAATTAAATGTAATTATAATTAGACAGAATCCCAATCGTTTCGGACATTGGCTCTGTACATAAGTAAAATTGTCAACTCTCACAATAATGTACCTACAAACATTATTTTCGAAACAAAATTTCTATATAAAAAAATCGTAGAATTAAAAAGCAATTTGGCTGATCAAACCTAAAGATGCACCTGAACTAAGTGACGGTTAGATGCTAGTTTTATATGCTCTTGTACAGCAACACAAATCTATTTTACAATTAAAATTGACACTACAACCTCAGATTTGCCAGAGAATTAAATTACGGGCACATCTTTAAAAAGGAATAGGCAGGTGTTTAATTTATAAACGATATGTAAATGTTATAGTGAATAGTGAATACTAGCTACGAATTCTAGAGATCCATCGAGGTTTGAAAAGTTTTGAAAAACAAAAATCAAACTACGTATTAAATATGAAAAAGGTAGAAATTTTTGTGAAAGATTTCTATATACAATGCTTTAAACTTTAAAGAATAAAAATCATCATATGTTTATTTTAGTTTTTTCGAATGTATAATTGTTTAAATACTTAATTTTCTGTTTATCAATTTCAATTCAATTATTAGTCATTTGGCTTTTAAGGCTGAATGTTCAGAATGACTGAATAGCTTTTAACTTTAATAAGGCGGTTCTACTGCGGTAAAGTAGGTGTTCGTAAAAGACAAATATTTAATTTGATTTAAACTCCAAGCGGTACAATTTTATTTAAAATTATAGATAAAATAAACTTTTATATAGAATTATTTAATAGGTACATTTTAATTTTATTGGCACATTCTTATATTATATACTATGCTTTTAATATGCTCAAAATCAAAAAGATAATATTAAGAACAAAAAGAATTTATATTGTTTTTTATATATGAATGAATTACTCTTTATTGTACACCCAAAAAGAGAAAAAGTAAATATAAATAATACAGAAGAAGGTACAAGAGGCGGCCTTATCGCTAAAAGAGCGATTTTTTCAGGTTATATATGTATGTTACCTGCCGAACCCGATTTCAGGCCAAAACGTTTCATCCAATGTGTGTTCAACCAAATTTTGTATTATTTTTGTATCTTTATGTAAGGTATGTAAATTTTGGTAAGCAGTAAAGAATTTTTTTATAAAAAAAAGACCTAAAATTTACATTTAATATTGGATGTTTAAATCTTGGTAAAAGGATGATCGAAGGATCCCGCGGTATTAAAGATTATATATAATTAGTATATACCTAATTATACGGTCTAAACCGATTCTAGCTTAATTTAGACAATTGAAAAGTATGTCACAAGTCAAGAGTGGCAAGTACCTACCTAAGTTAAATCTATAAATCTTTTAAGTCTAATTATTAGTATCTATTATATTTTAAGCGAAGTAACCGGAGTAACAGATGCATACAGCTACTTTGTTTTGTACTCTGTATTTCTACAATACAAGTAGATTGCGCTCGAATTAAATTTTGTATTTTCCCATGAAAATGAGAGATTTTACTGATCTAAATTGTTAAATTTGATAATTTTTAACCCTGCTACTAATAGTTTTTGTGTTTAAACCATTGAAACTATTGAATGAAGGTGAACTCGGACGAACTATTTATTGTATTTATCTCGTGAAAATTAAAAAGTTTACGATAGTAAATTCATTCAGTACTTTTTGCGTGAAATGCACACAGGTATAGAGTTAAAAATAAAAAAATAATAATTTTAGGCTCTACATTCTATATAGAAGAAATAGGAGTAACGGTGAGTTATTGTTTTTATTCAAATCAAATCGAAATATTTTATTCAGCATTAAATTATTACAATTTTTACTGAACGTCATGAGTCTACATCCAGTTCGGAAAGAAGCCTCAGACCTGAGAACTGGCGAGAGAAATAAACATTAATTAAAGCGATTAAAACAATATTCAAGTATAATTTCGCTTTACAAGTTTATTATAGGTATGTAGTTACGAGTCTAAGCGGACCTCGGCGGATCTACGTGAAACTTCAAGAGATAATATGTTATAATAAAACAAATATTATAATTACTGCCTGTTTGGGCCGAAGTGACATAATAAATAATAATAAAATCGTTTACATTTTTAGTTAATTATTATTCATTTGTGAAAGGACTAATCACTAGTGAATTTAAAATAAAACCGCTTTTATATCTGCCATAAATAATTTAAAATATTTCAATCTTATGCAAATCCCTTCAAATTGACATGATGGTCAAATAAAAAAAATATTTTTCGAAAATCCAGTTAAATAATATATAAGGTAATAAAAAATGAAATATTTTTTTAATCTTTTGTAAACAATTGTTTATTAACATTTTATTTATTCTTGCATCGCTGCACATAATACACATTCGTCACATACACGCTGGCAAAGATATCACCACATTAGCATTACAATGACTTTTAATTTTATAGGATCTATCTATGGAATTACTTGTTATGCTCCCGTCTACAGGATTGCTTTCATTTTTCTTTTGACTTAAGAAAATGTGAATATACTAAAAGTAAACACGAAATATTATAGAATAAATTATTGTACTTTATCTAATTAAAATAATCAAGATAATTAGTTTGTTCACATGCAAAATAAACATAGAAAAATAGAAAGAATAAAATAAAAGATAGACACTTATGAGAAATGGAATGATTTGAATTTATCGTCTTTCAGTATACTCACACCTTAACTATAAATGCATTCATTGATTCTCATAAAAATAAGTCCAAAATACAAATCAAGATGTCAATTTAGCTTCAGTCAATTGTAAACAGTTCAAAAAATAATTACACAATGATTTTCAATAATTAAAGTAATACACATTTATCGCAATTATATTTTTAATAAATAAATTAAAAATACTGTAATTTTATTGGTTCGGAGCGAAATTACATGGGCGTATATCATTAAAATATTAAAAGATTTTCAAAAAGAAAAATGAAAGTGTCGCTCAACTGATCAACGTTTAAGTACACTAGATATGATATCGATACTTTCGGTAATGTTTCCTATTTCACATAATTTAATCTTACATTTTGTCACCTTACAAAATTAAATACAAGAACATTATTATAGATCATCAGTCTATTCATAGTTTGATATAAATTTTACAATTTTGTCGATTTAACCATCTAAACTATCGAGTACAAAAGGCAACATAAGAGGTAACGCTTATCACTTAGAGTAATATCTACAAAATTTTCATAAGACTGTAATTTAACGCAGAAAAGATTCGTCGACGACTCGTCACGCCTTCGGGTAAATGGGAACGCGTGAAAAGTCCTGAACGATACCAATATAAACAACGTGCACTGTACTAAAATAAATAAGTTAAAAACAACTTGTAATATCGAGTCCTATGTTGCCTGATGATACTTATATTGTCACAGTACTCTTACGAAAGTAATGGAGAATATTCTTAAATCACTAAAACTTAATAGTTTTTTTTATACACAATGACTTAGGTTTCGACATTTGTTTCTTATAAGTACTCAAATTATTTTAACCTACGGACCATTTAAGTGCGCTGTGTAATTACTGTGAGATGCGAGAGCGATTTTCAAGACCTCCATCGTCAAAATGAACACGGAGGAAGAGAAAATCGCGCTCGTACAAAGGAACAACATTTACTATATATTCCAGATAAAAGAAGTGAGATGAATATAAAAAATCTATGTCGATTTTCAAGAAAACCGCAACAAGATTTTTAGCTTTCAATTAACAATCATAATCATAGGAACAATGACAATAATTAGTCAATCACAAATAAATCAATGTAAAAACAGAACGCATCATTTGCGTTTTTATAAATTAATCTAAAATCTTATATAAACCCACGGTTTGGTTTCTATACTGGTGCGAGTCTAAACAACGGACAGCGGGGCGTGAACAACAAAGATGCGATACTGACCACCGACACGTCACAGATGAATAAATAAGCACAGATTATATTTCGAATTCAGAATTAAACATAGATTATACGCAAATGATCCTGGACCATTCTTCTATAAAATAAATGAGATCGAACAAGTGAATGATCAGGACTCATTTTGAAATAAAAGAATGGGAGGAGCGTTTGAACGTTTCGTGTAAAGGAGGCATGTGTTTGAAAATGGAATGACTGGAAGTGAAAGTGTGATAGGTTTTTACATATTTTGTGACAGTGCAGTAGTGTTTAGTATCGAGTCTGTGCGCGGTCACGCGGCGGACCGAGACCGCGCGAGCCACGCTTCACCGTTACCTACAGAGATCGCAGACAGTGGACCGGAGTCCACTACCCCACAGCAAGCGCGGTCCTCACCCTACCGAAACCCAATTATCATAGGAAATACTTAAAATATGAAAAAAAAATATGGCTACTAAATGTAACATATTGGTGTGATGTGAACGTCTAAGCAATTCCTATGATAATTAGTTTATCAACTTAATACAATTCACTAGTCCATTTACATTCAGTCATATTATCCTCAGTTCTAAATCGGCCTAAACGCGGTATCGGGCGACGCTTGCCGATAAAGGGTGGAAAAGCGATCCGATCCGCCATAACTATTTACAAGGGCGTACGGATCGCGATCAAAATAAATATATCCGAATACTTAAAACTAGCCATCTATACAGGGGTCACTTTACACTTTACGCTATATGTACACGCGGCGCACAGCCTTGTTCGCACGAGCGTCCGTTGTAAATAAATAAGTTAATGTCCACTGCCGTAAGTTAGCAACTTGCACTGCACTAGCGTTGCGAAGCGGCGAGTAATGGTCGTCTAACAGCGGCGCACAGCCTAGATCGCACGAGCGTCCGATGTAAATAAATAATTTAATGTTCATTGCCGCGTTTGTTAGCACTACACTTGCGTGGCGAACGTGGGCGGCAGGCAATGGTCGTCTAACACGTACACCCCTCCGCCTTCTAGCGCTCTCTTCACTAGCGACGTATCGCTGTAACAAAAAGAGATTACGTTAATAAATTGTACTTAAATTAGTAAAGTTTTTATTGTGTTTTTGTTAATTCTCTAGCAAAATGGTAAATGGAATATTCTGGATTTATTTGTGATGACAGTAAATTTAATTAAGAAAGTTACTTATTAATATTTTTCGTATATACACAGCATGTGTTTGATACTAACCTATTAGCGCAATACGCGGAATCTGCTGAGAGCCTCGAAAGCCTTGGGTCGAGCGCTGCTAATAGTCTCGCAGCACTTTCTGTGTTGAGTGTTTTTCGTTTACATTCTTCTGCCGCCGCATTATGCGCGTTCTGGCACTCAGGTACTGGCCCTTCACACTTGCCCCAAGTATTTCTTATGACGCGGCCTCCATTACCCGCGTTAGCTGCGTTTTGTGCTCTCGCTTCAGCATCTGCAGCATTCTGTGCCCTCTTTCTTCTTTTCTTAATACATGCGAAAGCAATGCCCGCTACAATGGCTGTTAGCGGCACCGCCACTGACAATATAGCTATTAGCGCAATATGCTTGTCCGATAAACTTTCTTGTTCTGGTGTTTCCTCTCCCACTCTTCGTAAATGGCCGCCCGCCGGTTTCGCGGCCGCAAAGTCCGCTAAGGATACAGTGCACGACTTTCCACCCCAGCCGACAGGACAGTTGCAATGATATCCGTCTACACGATCCCGGCATGTCCCACCGTTGCGACAAGGTGATGATGCGCATTCGTCTACGTCTATGCTGCAGTCTTTCCCAGCGAAACCCGGCCGACAGCGGCATTCATAGTCGTTATCGAGAACGTGGCACTCTCCTCCATTAGCACAAGGTTTCGCTAAGCAGAAGTCAACGCGAGTTTCGCATCTAGGACCGAGAAATCCGGGAGCGCATTGGCATCTCTGTCCATTGACTAAGTCCACGCAAGTTCCACCATGTTCGCAAACTATTCCTGCACAATCATCGATATCGATTTCGCATCGGTTTCCTCTAAAACCGGGTTTGCACGTGCATCGGAAGCCATCGCCGGCTCGTGTGCATGTAGCGCCATTTCTGCAAGGATTAGCCGCGCAGGGATCTGCTTCGACTGCGCAATCTAAGCCAGCATAGCCCGGTGGGCATAAGCAAACGTAGCCGGATTGCCGAGGTTCACACGTGCCGCCGTTACGACAAGGTTGATCACTGCAGGTTAACCTTCGTGTTTCGCACTGTGCGCCCTCGTATCCAGAAGGGCAAGCGCATGACAGTTCCCCACCTTCATCCGGAACGCAAGCACCTCCATTCAAACACGGTCGAACAGCACAGGAATGGAGTGATTTCTCGCAGTCGGGACCGGTGTACTCAGGTGGACACATACACGTGTAGCTGCCTTGCCCTGTATTGTGACAGGTACCTCCGTTCCTGCATGGTCGGTGGTTGGTACAGTAATTTAGATCTTGATTACAGAAGAGACCACCCCAACCTTCTTCGCAGATGCAATCCCAAGGTTTCGAGCACGTACCGTGCACGCAACCGGGATGCCGCTCGCATTGATCGCAAAGCTCGCCCACCCAGCCCGAATGACAACTGAAATTAAAAAACATAAGTCAATAATGTATACAACGTGATAACAAGCATTTAAAAAGCATATGTCGAAGGAACAATGACGAGGATGAATGATTTAGATGGAAGAACGTTAAGCGTTTAACACAAAGGTGTGAAGTACTCACATGCATTCGTCGGGCTTGAGGCAGTGGCCGTGCTCCGCGTCGCAGCCGGGAAGGCATCTCGCTGCAACAAAAGGAATAGGTTCGTTAGCGCATCACAAAGACAAAGCTCACACAATGGAACGCTACCGGTGGTACTAAAAGGCAAAAACGGTCGATAATTCCTCAGTGGTACGCAATTTCGCATATTAGCCGTGGAATCTACGAAGAATCGCAAAGGACACGGTAACAAAGAGAGAGGTTCGTTAGCGTCCCGAGTCGGGGGCGAGGTCACGCGCACCGATCATTTATTTCTACCTATAATGGCGAGATGTTATATGAACTTTATTGCTCAAATTAATTTATACTCACACATACCTTCTAGTAGTTACAGGACGTAATTTCATTCCTGCTCGAATCGTTTTATTTCGTAATGGTGAGATATTTATTTATATCGGATTCTAAACATTCATATTTTATTCGGACGTGATGTATTACCAACGTAATATGTGCGCATCGTTAACCGTGTGATTTACGTGCTATACTCGGCGAACCTTACCCTGTTCTGGCGTGACTATGTAATGAAAATGTAATGGAAGAAACTAGAATTTGCGCGTGCATTGCGGTTTGAGTACAGACAAAGGTACGAACAACAAAAGGTAAAGAAGTAATGGCACAGTGAGCGTTGTAAAAAAAGGTGTTTTGAAATGAGAAGTGCGGCGCAGCGTCGTATCGGTCGGGTGCGCATGGGCAAGTTATCGGAGCGAATACAAAGGGGGCAGATAGCGCGGGGAGTCTAACCGTCACTCGACCGTTACTAGTCCCCTAACTCACTAGAAAAATACTAAGACGCCATTTTGTACAACGCATTACCTAGTCAAATGCACATTTAAGCCAGGCTTTCGCGTTCTAAATTGAACGAGGAAACAGTTTAGTTAGACTATATCTCTGGATTTCCGAGCGGCGGCGGCGGTGTAATAAAGGAGATTAGTCTGCCCGCCGCTCCCTAGAACGTAATATAGGTTTAAACTCATCCGGACTAACTCAAAGCCCCCGAACTCGCTCGAATCGCTCGCAAAGCCGCTTACGAATCACTCAGTTAAATTGGTAAAGTTATCTAGTATTTATTCACTATGGCAACGATACGGCGATTGTAGATGAAATTGAAAATATAATCCGCTTTCACAAAGCTTTTTACTTTCGCAGGAGAAATTTATAATCTAAACAATGAGTACTCTCATCTATACATATAATAAAATTGTAACTAAGCCGGAACTGTACATTAAATATTTTTTGGAAAATCTTGTTGAAATAAACATTATTATCAATACAGAGGACGAATCTAGTTTATTGAAAAAAAAATTGTTTGTCTGTCTGTTACCACATCACAGAAAAACCACTGGAGGGATTTTGATGAAATTTGGTATGGTGATAGCTGGTTATCCGGGTCAATTATAAGATAATTTTTACACACTAACCTGTAAAACCTAAGAATTTGGTTTTTGTCATCTGAACGCGGACGGAGTTGCGGGCAATGCTAGTGACATTATATGTTTATTTAATATTAGCATTATAACGTTTAAAACGTAAAAAGAATCAAAATAATGGGATGGCGCAGGCATATGTCGGCATAAAGGGGCATCAAAGACTTTCGAGTGTCGGCTACATTGCTCATTGCTCTATCCACTTAAATATCACTTGAATTGTTTTATCTCAACCCTTGAAAGATAGGTAAAACGGGAGTCGTAAAAATTACACTTCAAATACAATATTAGGGGTATCACGAGAGCCACGTACTACATGTTTATCGCGCCCTGGCTATCAATTAATTATCAATGAATAGGAACGGTATCGATTTCTAATGTTAGGCTAAGGGGCACCGCACTGCGACCGACCAAGGTCTTACAAAATAAAATTTTAGTAACAAAAATTTGGTTTAACAAGGTAAGGAAATGACAAAAAGTGACCTTCCCCGAGGAAGATGTGCACGTGTTCAGGACTGAGCAAATATTTAACTGTTCCGACATCTGTTTCTATTCAAAACGGAAATTAGGTGCGCGTGGGATTCGCAATTCTACACAGAAGGTAATATTCGTGAGAACTCCACTCTCGCTAACAATTAGGCGAAATTAACCGGCCGTAAAGGGTTTCTCTCGCGATATTTACCCTATCATTAAGAAGGAGAGCCGGACGATCGAGATAATACTGTCGGGACATGCAAATAAGTTTTTCTGATTGTTAAAGCTTTCCCAGAAGGCGAGATACCGTTCAGAAGATGCAAGCAAGTTTCATGACACGGTCAAGTATAAAGTATATTTCGATCTGTTCGATTTTCGTTTAAAGGTGTTTTTGACCCGGTTCTCGACGTTGTATTGTAACTATGTGTGCGTGTGCGAACGAAGTGTTGTTTTCATTTCATTATAACCGCTTTACTCGCTTTTACGTTTTCGTAATCGGTGATGTGCTTGCGGGGTATAGGGTCACCCGACTATTGCATGTCGCATGTGTATTTTAGAAAGTAGCATTAAACTCTCACGAACGAGATGAGAAATTTCCTTGCTCATCAAAAATAGTTGCCATATTTGTCGACCGCAACTGTTAAGGTTTTACCAGAAAATTGTAATTTCGTGGTCATCCCGTCGCGTGGTTGTACTAGGATTGTATAGTTAGCGGGCGGACAGCCCTGGCGTGGAAGTGAAATAGCGCGTTACACGGAGCGATGTGCCTGTCTCTTTCTCGCGTGTTTTTTTGCGGCGCCGGAGTGTGGGAACGCAGCGGCAGGTGGGGCTGCCGAGATTGCGACGCGACATCCGCCCGCCACAATGCATCTTGAGTCGCACCGCTTTGTTTTACAATACAAGACGCGATGTCTTTAACATACGCCAGAATGTAATGACGTTTGAAACGTTTAGATTTTTTTCATTGATAGCCATCCGTTTGCTTGATCGATTAAAATTGCAAATTAGTTTGTTTTGCGGAAATAGGGAAAATTTTGCAATGTAAACTTCTATTCTAATCTAACTTTCTTTGTCCAAATTAATTTAGAGCACATAAAAAAGTTATTATTTAGAAAACGTAATGAATAAATGGTATTGAAATGATAATAAAAGGGAAGGGCATTGATGAATGTCGCTAATGAGACGGCGCGGGCGGCGTTTTTCCTTGCTTTTGTTTACAAATCCGGCGGCATTCAAAGACAAACAGACCACACGGGCTCAGAGGCAAGCGGTCACACGCTTCTCAAACTATGTGACAATACCATCAACAATTCAATAATCTTTTCTATTAAACCTCATATTAAGCGTTTCGCCTTGTAATTTAAAACCCTAAGATTCTAATTTAATAACTTGAGCGTGGGTATAAATCTAATCTTTGCAATAGCGATAGTTGACAAACTATAACCATTTATTATCTATATTTTACATGGGATCAATACTGACATACCTATCAAGCCAAGCCAGAATAAAAATAAAATTCGACAAAAATAATGCATTAACTGCATATGACCGCCCGAGTTCTAAAAGAAACTTCGAACGGACATTAATTTCAGTGATTTAATTTATGCCGCGCAATAAACTTTAATGATGGATGAAGATATACATCTACAATTAAATATTTGAAGCAACGACCCGATAATTATCATAAAACTGATTTGAAAGAATTAATTAAATTATAACAAGATGTGAAAAATTCTTATTTAACAATAGAAATATTTATAATTTTTAAACAGGAAGTGAAGTAACCCTGCGGTCATAAAATAGGTTTTTGAACTCAAAAGTTTTTGAATGAGATTTCACTAAAAGGTCGTTAACATTAGTAATAATGATGTGAAAATTAAAACATATAAAGCTGTTCTTAGGAGTACGAAATGAGTGCATAAACTGTTCATTCTTAAATAGAAAAATTACAAGAAAATTCGCTTTGACATCCGATGTAATGTTTAAATAAATGTTTAAATTTAGCGCAAGTTTCCTATGGGAAGTATACCTCCCTTGACCTCGATGACTCATCGACGTAATGGCTAGAAAGTATTACATGTTCCATATAATTGTATGCTAAAATTAGGTTTATGAGGATGTTCGACCGGATTTGTCATCGTAACCCATTAATGAGGAAGAATAAATTGGTGAATACTATTTTAATAGCTATTAAGGGGCGTTACGCACACAATTAGAATAGTAATATTATGAAACAGAAATGAACTTACGTTTTGAACAGTAGTCGCCAGTCCACCCGGTCTTGCATACAATTTCTCCGGTAGGTGAACAGGTGTAGTGTCCGAATGGATCGTCTCTCGGTCTGCACAGCACTTCGCAGCCTGGTCCATAGTAGTGTGCGGCACACGTTACTCGGTAAGAAAGCTTCAAATGCGCGCCACCCACACCTCCCCACCGTTGCTCCTCCTCGATCCAGGGTCCTCCAACGTCAGCAATACTTTGCTTCGTCATTCGCGCAATGAGTGTATCTGAAATAACAAGCCCCAATTTAATACAAATTTCAACACAAAATAGACCGGAGAAAGATAAATTTCACTAATGCCCTACAAAGATTTTAATCTCGTAAGGATAACGACACAGCTTAATTCGATAAAGAAAAATTATTTGTTTATCAGCGTGGGAAAGCGTATGAAAGCAAATTGACCTGTTACAGTGGGCCGTTTGACGCCCGCATTCAAACGCGAGATTTCATTGTTCCCAAGCGTGATTCAGTGTTTTGGTTCGTTGGCGCCAATTTGATTGATTAAGGGTTTTAACCACATTCTTATTTTGTGTAACTATACTTTAACTAGGTGTACTAACTGTATTGAAGGTATCGTATTTAAGAAATCCAAAAGCGAGAACAAGATAGGTGAGCTTACATAACTTCCCGTAAAAAATATTCAGCAGAAACTACCCGCAATGATTGAAAAAAAAAAATGAATTGCCAATCCATTCATCAAAGCGATGTAAGTTGTGAGACGGAGGCGCGCTGGGAAACCTTACCGTCGACCAGTTCCTTTATTTATTTCTCTTCGTGTATGCCAGCTTTTTTCTCTTTTTGCTACGCTCGACGTTACATTCCTAAGCCGGTAATCCCGACAGCAGATAAAATTAAACCAGACGCGAAACAAAATTAAAAGGTATATAAAAACGATCGATCCCGACTAATTTTGTGGCGTATGGCATTCGATAGCTGAACATCGTTCTTTGTTATTATATAGTGTCAATGATAAAGCAATTCGAGTAATGAGACTTATATTGTCTTGATTTAATTCTTTCCTGTTTTTTTTTTATAATTTGGAATTTACTATTGACTACAGCTTCTTTAAATATTTATAAAATGGTTTAAGAGACCAATACTTGCTTTCAGTCATCTAATGAATAATTATTAATTCAATTAATGAAATTTTTAATTGAAATTCTTTCAATTACAATAGGTATAAAACTATGATTTGCTCCACAAATTTCAGAACATTGACCATAAAAAATTCCTGGTCGATTAATAAAAAAACTTATTTGATTAAGACGACCAGGATTAGCATCAATTTCAAAAATTAGCAAAATTTTGGAAGAGAAACGAGTACGTAGCTGATTCACCTCTTGTTACATAATTCGGTGTAATCTGTAATAGCAGATGAGGAATCGCACAGCGAACGCGGAATACCATATAGTATATACAATTGAGCGTAAGCTTACACCGATCGTATCTATGCAATAAATCTGGAAGATAAAACGCGTACCTACACTCGAAGCTCGCCCAACGAAAATATAATAAATACCAATAAATTTTATCCGCGATCGATTCGAATAGAAAACGTTAATCGTGTTACCGAAGAGATTTTAGCACGTGAAAGCTCAAAACCTTTTATCGGTAACATAAGAACGTGATCTGGAATCTAAATAAATAAAATCACCAAATGTCTAATTTATAATATTAAATCCTTAGCTCTTTGAAAGTTTAACGTTGGCGCAATATGATACGTTTGCAACAAAGAAATGTTATTAAAGCGAAGTGCAGAGTTCGGAGGGAATTAGAAAAATGATGTGTGGGAACGTAGTCGGAGCGGTGTGCAATTTAGCTCGAATGTGCTTGGAGAATTATGGCAACCGCGCACTCGCTCAGGTGTGCTAGGGCTGCTACCCGAGTGATATATGAGCGCTCTGACATACTACATACCGTTTAATACGAGCGTGTATATATTACAAGACACGATGAAAAATAACTAAAAGATATTCGCCTCCTATAGACAATAACGTGAATAAAATGTTTCATTTGTTCATGTTGAGTTCGTACAAATTACACTCATCATCAAAAATTATTGTTCAAACGATATTAAATGAAGGTGTATCCTACCTCGTCTATTAATGTAGTTCAAATTTACGAATAAATAACACATTAAAAGCAGAACGGGGAATACTGGTACGTGCTGGACTGTAACATATAATTTCGAGCCCAGAGGTCACTCAAAATTATAAACTAAGAATAAATCCATCGATACAAACAAAAGAAAGGCATAATAACAGATAATAGGACGTGGGTTCGATACGAAGCGGACGTAAATTATTTCGTATATTTTTATATACGATTTAGGGAAAGACGGGGGGGATGTGAACACGCAAATCGGCTTCCGTTGATCATCGATCACTCAATAACGCCACCGGATGCGCGTTCTACTTCATTATATAGGTTGTGGATTGACAAGTACTAGGTCTGCTTCAGCGGTCTAATTGCTAAGAGCTCGCGTAGAACAAAATAGCGACTTTGTCCTGCCCTACCGTGGTCAGTGAATCATCGACAGTTGTCTCGATTTCTCGTTTTAGACACCTGCCTAACCGGCCGACCCGTTGCCGCTGGCGCTGTGGGAAACGGCATCTCATCAATGGACAGTGTACACAAACGACGCACTCCTTTTGTTTATAAAACTGTCCACTTCTAATGCTCGACGTGTATTTCAATTTGAGTGGCGCACTCGGCGTCGCGCCCTGCACTGTGTAAACAAACCAATGAATTTGTATAGGCGTTTGGAATTTATGACTTTTGGTCAATTTGACAGCTAACACTCGATCATTCTCCTTAAGACGTTTTGCATATAATAGATTTTGTGAGCGGTAGAATTGTTAATGTACCCAATAGAAGTTTAAAACGCATTTAAAATCTAGATTTTAATAATATTTTTGAATATTATTTAGAAAACAAATTATAAATTGTCAATAGCGTTTATATTTTTAATAAATTATAAATATTTTGATATTTAATAAATAAATTAAAAGAAGCTTGTTAATTATAAGGTAAATCTTCTCATATAACAGTATCATAATCGCATCTGGTTTGTAATATTAGGTAGCGGCCCCGCGGCTACGAACGCCGCGCCAGACCAGACACGTAATTGCCTTCGAATCTGTTATCATTACTCTCTTTTCACACGCTCCTATTCTCGTATCTACAATACGTAGGTGTAAACCGAGACACTGCAATAATCGTAAACGAAGTGGCGACTCGATAAACAAAACAAACGGGACACTGTTGTACACCTATTATCCGGAGCATGTGCTCAGTATCTGTCGACAGCACTTCCCGACTTCGTCAATGGTGTTACATCATAAATTGAGCCTTCCGGACCATCTTCCGTGATTTTTTATCCAGTAAAGCCATATGACGACGAAAGACGAAGTATAAACTAAAATCCACTTCCCCCGAGATACATTTTTTAGTATCGAGTAAACAAAACACGAAGCCGTTAGTGCGTCCCAGGTGCAGCCCTGTTCGCCTCAGGCGATGCACAAAAGATTTCGGTGAAGGAGCAAACTACGTCAGAATTGCAAGCAAAGCGGGCATTGTCGCGCGGCTATTTGTTTAGTACAAGAATCCCTTTATACATCACCGTAAGCCATCATCTCTTTGTTACATTCGTATTTATCTGTGATATATTGCATTCTTAGTCGTGTGTCGCTATTCTTCGCAATTCTTTATGTCTTCAGCGTAAAATCGAAAGATGCAGAGATGGCAGTCATTATGAATAGAAAAATTATTTTAATATACAATGCAGCTGTTTCACATAAGAAAAACCGAATGTGATTTAATTAAACATTAGCCCAATGGGTCGATAGTGAGTGAACACAAACGGCGTGTATGTAACCTGTTATTATGCTTGATTAGATTTCTGTTGGTAACATTTCTCGGTAGTGCGTCGGCGCCGCCCATCGCTCCCGCACCGTATTAAAAATATACCCGTCCTCTTAAGCTATCCACTTCGGACGCTAATGATTTTCGGTAAACCGGCCCGTAGCACTCCTCCTCATATCTTTAAATCTCTTTTAAGTAAATCACCCAATGTTTTTGTTACTCGGTCAGGAGTTATAATTATGTCGGTCAGAGTGCAGCAGGATGGAAAACTAATTAAGAAATGGGCGTCGCCAGTCAGTTTTCGCTTTAGCCATTTTTGTATTTTTAAACATTGATTCAGACGATTGTTTATGTTTGGGTGCCTTCAAATTTGTCCATGTCGAGATCTAAATATGAATATATGCGAAGTTAATTATTATGATGATGTATTTACGTTAAGCTGTGCGATTACAAATCATTGGGAATGGTTTTTTCGGTCACGCCATGTCGCATGTAAGCCGTAAACCTGTCGATTCTTTATTGGGCGTTCAAGCTCTGCGCGATATCGTCGAATGCAATAAGCCAAACTTTTGTATCGATTCTATCATTCATCTATAATAAATATTTAAATGATGGTTATCTAAATGTGTGGGGTATATGGCAAACCTTATTTATTACTTTTTATTTACTTGTGCTGATGGGAACTTAAAAAATGTAAAAACTCGCGTAATTGTCGAATACGCAATGAGCTTTTTCGTCTAGGTATCGGTCAATGTCCATCGGAATACATTAGAACAATTCTACTAAATTTTCGTCCTACAGAAGGCTGAGTTTATTAGAATACGACGTGCATTGCGAAGCGACTCACGCGCGCCGCCGCGTGCTTTGAACACCAATCGTCCATGCCATGGGAACATTTTTGTCTTCCACGATATGATAATATAAGCATTCAAATATACATACTGTCCGTTAAATGCACGATAAACACCCAGAATTACAGTGAAATCTGAATGTAAGGGAGTCGTGACGAACGTGATATGAATTTTACAAAAATTTCAACGTTTTCATGACACTTTTTTATCATAATTGCATAAAATACAAAGTTGGACTCACCATCAGATCTTGACGTTTCATTCGTGTCATGCCACGCTTCGACTATAAGCGAGAAGGTGCCCTGAAAATAAAATAGCACAATTATTAGACCAAAAAATAATAAGTTGAATCGAAAGGAACGATTTGTACAAACAGTTATATTAGTTTAACATTTTCTATTTGAAAGTTCAACGGGTACGCGTTGGTGTCGCTCTCCTCACAATGAGATAACGCAAGATATCCTACCATCTTAAGCGAAGACCTTTAAAATGGGCGCGGCGTTCGAGCATTTCAAATATTTCCTTTACTTTACGACGTCGTTCAGTATGGCGGATGAGTGTAAATTAACAACATGATAGACAGGTGAACCGAGAAGCAGATGGCTTTGTTATAATACGAGCTAAAAATACTGCTAGCGCAATAAGGCGACTGCTGGAGTACTTAATGCCCAATATGGAATCGTGTAATGTTTCCGTGGCATCGAAAAAAAAATATGTTAACGGGTGCGTATCAGATAGTGAGCTATTGACATTTGTCGATGTTTACATAAGGAGGCGAAACGGCAGTCGAAATTCGATTATCGATGATAAGGCGTCGAGTCAACAGTTTGTAGGCGCCCGTCATCTTTATCAATGAATTTTATGATGATTTGGGTTTCGTTGATGCAAAAATGTGTAAAATTTATATAAAATAAGTAACTATCGGTTGACAAGAACCGGTCGTTCTTACCATACAACGTACAAGTGTTGTTTCGATGCATGAATAATACCGGTAATAATAGATCTACAATTTACCGTAATTACATGTAAAAAGTATCTTTCAAGTTTAAAATAAAGTTTTGATAAACCTATATAAATATTAGCCTATATAGTCAAATAAATAGTTGAATTATATGTATTGTTCAGGTATTTTAACTTATTACGAGTTTATACCGATAACTACACGTAACTGACACGCTTTGATAATAATAAGTTGGTAAGGGCGAAGAAGTCAAAAAGTAACAGGTCATTTACAATCAATAAGGTAATCAGACGGCGATGTCCGACGACGGTAAATGTTTGATTCCTCAATAGCCGACGAGGCCCGTGACCAAATGTAATTAGATACATACACGTCACACGTCGCCTGCAGCTGCGCCTAACGGATGTGAAGGGTCACCATTTTAATTTCTTCATAAGATCACCACACGAACTCTTAAGGAGTGATTCAGATCTGACAGATGTCCCCCGTTGTCAATTAGCTTGATGAATGAAAACATAATTTACATCAGCGAGAACGAACAATGAGCTATTTGCATAGGAACTGATATGAGCCTCTCTAACGAAACAATAATCATTGTCGGATGGTGGAAATCAATAGTAGAAATCCAGTTTCCCAACGCACATCACACGGTTGTATACGGTAAAAATGCACGCGTTTTTCTCTGCTTGTAAATGTTGATGGTTTATGTTCGATTAAGCTTTCGATATGGAGTTCTGGCGAATTTGTTATAAGTGATCCTTGTTTGATACTTTGACAAAAGGCGGACATGTTATCGGACATTACTGAATACTAAACAGGCGAACGGATTGCGAGACTAAACAGATTTGAACCTTACACACGAGACTCCTTTAGTTAATTTAACGACTATTTAACGTAAATAGTCCTGTCTTTATAAGGAGCGAGGAAGGTTGTCGAAATATATTATGATTTGTTTGCACGATCAAATATGGTGAGTCGTAGTATACGCTGTATTGATTTGTTAATCGAGTATGGAGAGCGCATTTCGGTCAGCTGTAGTTGGCCGTAAGTATATGCCGGTTCCCACGACAGTGACTCTCGAGGCAGCCCATAAAAAGCGGACGACGACGTAAGCGTACGTGTACAGGTAGCCTTTATAAACGTGCCGAGTCGGCGATACCGTATACTTATGATAGTTGCACAGATCTAGTCAAACAAAATACCTTGTTTAGATTAGCTTTTATTTTAACAATATAACCTTATTTTTTATTATTGATACAAAATATTCTCAAATATAGTTTTAACACTGTGTTATCGACATTTTTAATTACTCAGCATTACAGATTTCGATGTATTTATTAAAAAAACAACGTTTATTACTTAAAATACAAGGTTGTGAGATTGTACCATACCTTGGCACATTAACTATCCCTTTGAATGCGATGCGTTAAATTGTATTACTGGCTCAAACGAAAGCAATGGAACGATATCATGGCCTCAATACCGGGAAATTGTTTGATAATCGTTTTATGAGGGTGCTCAAAGAGGCTACTCCCATATCAGAGCCTGCTTTAAAGTTATTTTGTTATTAATTAAGGAACAGAAATAAATAAAAGGATACGTGGGAAAGTTTTCATATTCTGTTTTGTTTTTAAGCGCCATCTGTTTGGGGTTTATAGCTTAAGGACAAAAGGTATAATCAGGTGACCGGTGCTTTCGCGCATCTTTCGTACACGTGTTTCGGTCACTATTGTTTGTTTTGTTTATTTATTGTGTTTCGTTCATCTTTGTTCAAAGTGAGAGAAAATAATGCAGATGTTTTGTATTTAAGTTTCTTAATAATTGTATAATATAATATAATATTCTTAATAATGTTTTTGTAAGATAACGAAACAATATTTAAAAAAAAAAATTATGTTGGACTTAACTAAAATATTTTTTAAATAAAGCCAGTACCTATACATTACAAAAAACATCTTAAATTTGTTACAACACGAGAAAATACCTAGTTATTTGGAACACAAACAGCCGGCCAAGTGGAGGAGTCGTGATTTCATATTTCACACTTCACTAGTGTGGTAACATCGTTCCGGACAGGTTTTTTCGTTTAACTATATCCGACGAGAACTCGTCTCTCGTGTTTTCGACCTATCGAAATAAGGTTTTATATGCAACGATTGAGGATACTCAGAAAAAATTAATGTAGCCCAATGATACGAAGAGCGCAACAGATTGAAAAGCCATACGTCAAATTAAAAGATATGCAAATTTCAATGTCTGTTCGATACAAACTTGGACCGTGAAGTATTAAAGCGATTCGAGCTTGTGTAATCCAAATTATTAATGCTTTTAATTAAGTAGGTATATTCTATTTTAGTATCGTCCAGGTCGTTGACCCGATGATTCACAAGATAAATTAGACCCTTAAATTGTAACATACATACATACACAGCAACATTTTATTTTATAATGTGTGAATAAGAGATTTTTGTGTACAAATATTCACTTATAAAAAATATCCAGGTCGACATTTTATTAGCGACAGTACACATGCATCGGTTAGAATGCTAAACAGTTTCGTGGTAAACACGAGTAACTATGACAAGCGGTATCGAGCATATATGTTATGCTGGTAAATTGTGTGTACCTTAACGTTCTGTGTGTTGTTTATTTTCTATGATACTTTGTTTAATGGTCGGGTTATACTTGTTGGTATATGAACGTCTCGTAAAGCTTATAGACAAAAGACGTTCTCAAAGCAAGCAACCTTGCGGCCTATGTGAACTTATGGCGTTACAAATTCAAATAGTGAAACGAGTCTTTGTTTAAGCTCATAAATGTTTTAAAAATGTTAGATCATCTTGCTGCATTCTTTAAAAAATTTAAATAGCTTTCAGCTTAGAAATTTAATTTTCTTTAACAAAAACAGCAATGAAATTGAATGTGAAGTCCTCTTTTTTAAGATTTTATTTAATGGTATTTAACTGTAAAATTAAGGAGATATGAAGGTTTTATTAGAATATGGTAATAAACACTTGCCTTTTATTTTTATCTGTGCACAGACTAATGTCCGGAATAAATATAATATTAAATGGCTTAACTTTTTTCAAATAACCTTGTACGTTAACATTTTAAATATATTATAAACATGGCAACATAATTCTAAAACTAGGTAGTTAAATATTAAATGGTATGTAAAAATATTTGTCGTTTTAAAGCGCCAGCATTATAATACTTGAGAAAAGTAAACATGGAGGTGAACGGAACGAACAAAAAAAAGTAAATTAGTTTCATTATTAAAGGATTAATTACCGCTGTCGCTTTACTAGGTAACATTAAAAGTTGAAGAGCGGGTCGTAACTTAAACGTAATGTTATACTTTATATCATTGACGATTATTTAAGTCTGTGAAGCTAACATTAAAATAGACGTAATCACGTTTCTGACGCTAACGGCCTGTCTGAGGTCGTATACACGGAATAAGTCAGACACTAACAATTTATTACCCCCAATTACAACAATCGCGAAAAAAACTTCGTCAAGGATGGAATTCTGGACTTTTAAATCTGGGCGAAGTGAAAAAAGAAGGCTACATTTAATTTCACATGGCATCAGTGGCATTCGGCAGACGGACCGTACTCAGGCTCTCAGGAATTCCAAAAATGAAAATGTCGGCCATAAACAACTGAATTATTTGAATGAAGCATAAGAATTAAAAAATAAAATTAAGAATTAACAAATTTCGGATGGGTGATGTCCGCACCGGCTTCACCCGCTCCGCGATCGTCGATAAGGTCTGAGAAGGGTAAAGCGTTGAAATCGAAACCACGTTAAAAAACAAATCTCGAGATCAGTTCATCCGGATTTTATCCGAAGATGACGCGCGATGCCTCTCCTAATACAAGTTTAGACATGATTATTTTGATACGTATCTCAGATTTTTTTCTAATCCACTTTGCATACCTACGCCAGCAGTGAAATAAAATTAAATGACACCGATGAGTAAGTCTCGTTATACATGTAACTAGGATATTAACCTCTTTATATTCCCATCACGGCAGACGTTATGGAAATAAACTGAAAATTGTTTAAAAATACAAAAGCTGGATGCAAACGATAACCGTAATCCTTCTTGCCTCCACAACGGTCTCTTGGCTTTCCCAGAAGGTTTCAGACTGCATTCCTAATAAGTAGATTATTCTCATTATCAATATCATTGGACGCTCTGATTTTCTAGTTTTCGCGGAGGTTCCCAGACTTTGATCGGCCTTTGACACGTTTATAAATTCAACGAAGTACGTACGACGCACGTATCATGCCATCTCCCATACTAAATAATGACAGCGATTTATTCGCGCAGTTGCGGATACGAGTAGAGCATGTGAGCGTTCGCGGTGCTACTCGCAATTCCTAGAAACATCGCGCGTGTGATGAATAAAGACAGGAATGCAAAGAATTTAATCAATGCAAATTCGAGGGCTTCTCGCTCCCTAGCTTGACGTGAGAACGTATCGGATTGAAATGAAACGTTTGGGATTGGGGACTAAGATTTCTACAGACTACTAAATTGGAACGAATGACATTTATTTATATGAACTTTTGTTCTACAAATACCAAATTGCATAAATGAGTAGTAACAGTAATTCAATTATCGAGGGCAAATTTGTCACCGTGTAATGATATAAATCGGGATCCTTTACCATTTTATTAGTGGCCGTAAATGACTAACGGGGAGGCAGTAAAAATGTCAGAATATGAACACAAACGAGCGTGCATTTGAAAAGGGACTGTTTTCTTAAGCGCTCGGCTCAGACGTGCTATAATAACAATACTGGTAAACTTTATTGTCTATTCATTCTCTTGATGAGCTTATTTTCTTTATCTCTTCGTCTATGACTACACATTATTTATTATCTCGGATTTTCGGATACCATTTTAATAGGTACTTTGTTATTGTAGCATCCGTTGAACATTTAAGGCGGTGGAGTTTATTGTGATGGGTTTATTTAGGCGAATTTATGTGAAATTAGTGTGTACGTTAATTGATAGGTTGCCGAATAGCTGTTCAGTGGCTCTGAACAATGCAACCTGCTTAGTAATTATATACGCTCCGATTGTTTAAATTTGAAAGTTATGAAATGTTAAATCATGAAATAGTATATACGCAAGCCGGTGTGCCTTGTCCCTTAGAACACTCTTGCGAGGAATTTCATTTCGCAATACTTTTTTCGTTAAAGTTTAATTGCTATTCGTCGAAAGGAGAGAGATAAAAGACGGTGTAAAGAGGGAACACGATCGAAAGAGGCATTCCATAGCTTCGGTAGATTATTAAAAGAAGCGGATGTAGGGGTAAGTATTTTAAGAGGATCCCGGCGCGAGCGGATTGAGATAAAGGAAATTATTAAGAGCACTCTCGGAAAAAACTTCGTAGACGGAAGTTTCTCAGTGGTTCGTGTATATAGGGCTATGAGGCGTTCATATATCGTGTTTCGCTTTGAAATTATAAAGTAATAAGCCGATGATCCATGCGGAGGTTCGCGTTTTCTGTTTTTTTTTCGAGCAATCGACGACTTATGTAATAGCTGTATTGTGGATAGAATAACAATGCCGGACATGCTAACTGATTATCATTCACTTATAATTATGTTCGTTTTGTGGCGTCAAAAACTTAGTGTTAAGATTCACGAAGGCATAAGATTTTACGACGCACGGTACGTACAGATTGTTAATTACTTTCTAATGATAATACAGCAGAGGTGTTATGTTGCCGGTGTATGGTTCACACGTGACAACGGCTCGCACTCGATTCTTATTGCGTGCGCTCCTGTACTATTGTTTTGAGATTCGGATCGGTCGTGACGTCACCTAAACGTTAATTTCCACGAAACAATATACCGTATGTCATGTTTTTGCACATAATAAAGATATGTCGACATATTCTTCGGAGATGCTACTTTCATTTAAATTTTTACTAACATTCAGAGCGTGAAACTATTGACGAAACATGCAAAATAACTAACAATCTCTAGAATTAGTTACGCCGTTGCTTAGTCTACTTGTTCCACAATAAAGAAGCGTGTTTCTTCACATTATGACATAAATGCATTAATCAGGCACTCAACTTGCGATTATAACCTATTAATTAAATTTATTATTTTTAATTACTATATTAGACACTTATTTGGTACCTATTAGAGATCTAGCCATTACGACAATTGCAAAATGATTTACTTTATACGAAGCAGTAATAAAAAGTTTGCTGGCGGATGTATAATACATAAAAATGCTGTAGTCATTGCCAACGAAAACACATAAAAATACAAATATGAGTGTTACAGCCCGGCTCTTTGATTTAATTAACCATAATTAAGTTAAATCACGCTAGTTCTTGTCAGTGTCTCACGGTAAAAAATGATAAAGCCCGTTGTGTCGTCGACCAGTCGACATTAATTCCTTCCGGTGATACTATTGCCTGTAAATAAAGATGTCGCAGGATTGGAAAGCCATATTTAGATCAATATTACGGATAATATTAATTTAAACTTCCTTTTTATAATTTTATAACAAATAAAAATAATTTGATCGATTCAGTTACTAAACGGTATATTAAGAAAATTTAAACCTCACTCTCGCTCAGATTCAGAGTGCAACATCGTGTTATTGTAAGACGCAGCCGACCTTCATAAGCTTTGTGGGAAAGTGACTTGCCAAAATCATTTTGTTCCCAGGGATACACTGGAATATTTATCGAATATAAATAAACTTAATTGGTGTGTAATTAATCATTTGATAGGTTGTATTCAACTCAACGAGATGAAGACAATTTATTGAGATAATATCTAACAATGGCATCTTAAAGTAAGGTTTAAAGCATTACGGATCTATGTTTAATTCATAAAAAGTATAGTTCACGGTCAGTTCATAGCAAAGGTGTTGGAATGTACGGCTCAGGACCTGTGTTTGCTTAACACACATGTACAAGAAAAATAGCAGGTGCTTCATAAATTTCTATATGTGCAATTCTGTTTTTTCGCATTAAAACGTTGTCGTAACGGTTTCCCCTTGACATGGAATGAATGAACCCGTTCATGTTGTCGCGGGTTTTACACCCTCTAAAGGCCACTACTACCCCACGCGATTAATAATTTTCAACTATTCAACATGAATTGTACAAATAAGAGCTTTTTGAGTGTATATGCGATGTTTGTCTTAATCCGGTCCACCGCTTTGTCACATCCGGACCGGTTAACGGGTCTCAATATAAAACTTGTGATTTACAAACACAAATTGTTTAAGAGTAAAATAAATGAAACTCGGACACTAACTTTGAATACAGATGAGTTTTTTTTGAGTGAACCATCTTTCTCTAAACGTTATATGATAAATAGTTTCTATGGGTCGTTAACTCGCGCGCCGCTTTACTTGTAATTTTACTGTTCGATGTTGTCAGTAATATTAATATTATTTGTGACCTATTATCGGGCGGGTCAGATCTTTCTATGCGGGCCGTAAAACCGATTTGTTTCATGAGGATCAAGATAAAGTTAGTGTACGGTGGCGACAAAGCTGACTACTCCAAGTTTGAAACACGAGCGCAACCGTTACGACTCCATCCGCGGGACGACCATCGCGGAGTCAAATTTCAAAATATTGTGAAGCAGGCCACTGACTTAAGTTTCTTAATGAATTATTATAACGAAACACAAATATTAAAATTAATTAATGCACGTTATTAAAATATTACAATAAAAGTCTAAAAATAAACATTTATACCAAGCTGGGTGCTTGACGAAGTAAATTATATTTATTCATAAACACGTTATGGCTCATGTAACAGGCGGTTCTTCGATGACCTCATTACTAAAAAACAGCTAATATTCTATGGTAGATTATTTAATTTAAATGCAGCGCACCCAAGTGAGACACGACTTGTAAAGGTCATGTATTTAGTACTGCCTATATCCTTACTTACTGGCAGCATATGGAAGACTGAGAGGCAGATGGGAGATGTTGCGACGTCGAATTCCTATCAAATGAGATAAACGGCATATGGCATAAATTCGACAGCTCTCACTTTAAGCTTTACATGTCACTGAAACTCTGTAGAGGATTGTTTCACGTCACTTTCGCTCAATTGATTATATGTCACAATGTCTGACAATAGTGAACTCTATGTGAAATTAAACAGGAAGTTTCAATTTAACGCCAATTCATATGGAATGATACTGGCAGAAAAGGAACCGGATGCATATCGACGGTTGTAAAAAGTTTTGAATTTCAACTATGGTCTCTCATTCCTACCTGCTAGTTTCCAAATGTCACGTTTTTCTCCAGATGGCCTAGCTTGTGCAAGCGGCTTGGGAGTTTGTTTGCCTTAACATTACGAGATGGTACGACATTTGAAGTGGGCCGCTAAATAAAACGCAAATAGCTCTCCAAGCCTCGAGTATATACGGAAACAGTGTAAGTCGAAGACAATCTACTACTATAAGTGAAATAACCATAACTAAGATCCAATTAAGATGTCTGATATCCTTGAAATTGCGATTTGAGAGAGACTCGTAAATAAATAACAGATAATTACAATATCGGATCACGATCCTTGCCGGCCTCTGCTCTCTGGTCGTGGTTCTATGAGAACGAAGCACAATGGCAACTAACAGCTAAGTACATCTAATACGACTCGAATAGCTCAAACATAAGCCCAACTTCATAATTAATTAAAAATGAAGCATTGAACGCTGTAATCGTCCCACGCGGAACTCGTTGAACTATCAAGTATTCTTATCGTCATTGCTTCTGTCAAATTTGAATATCAAATCTCGTAATTTCTTTTCTACTATTATTTACTAGGCGAGATGCCACGATCTGGCCTTCGCGTGGATTATTGGAATTTGTTAGTATCGTCGGTTTTTGATTTATGGATGTAGGGTTGCTACTTAATGTTTCTTTAATGATATATTGATTTTTACTCCGGCTACAAAATGAATACGACGTTTTTATTGAGCGTTCATTCGATAGCGTGAGCTCGATCAACGTAAATGTTGGATTTAATGCTTAGAATGAGAAATGATTATTATTGGCAGTCTATCAATCAATGTGTCTTGTTTAATAGAAAAGATATTTAGCACTTACTGGCCACGTGAAGTCGAAGGGGAACACGATGGGATTGGTGAATCCTTCCACATTAAGATTTGGCACATCCAAAGAGTTTCCTCCGAGCACCGGAGTAGTGATGTCACCGAATGTACACGGTGATGTCGTATCGATGTTTGCTTGATAAATTTTGAGGCACACTCGGAATTTAGTCCTGCACGGCGCCAAACACGGCGCGTCACTACTTGAGGAACCATCACAGCACTGCCCACTACTTAACCTACCCAATGAGTTCGTAAAACTTTTTATCCTAAGTTCGAAGGAACCAGACGTCAGCACCTGAAATAAAAAAAATATATATTTAGATAGGCACTTAAAATTTACAAAAGTATATTAGTCAACAATTTATCTAAGTAAATAGAGCCATATAAGATTCAACACCCTATAACAAGTAATCCTAAAAATAAATTATTTGCACAACTGTCCGAGAGATCGATCCCGTTGAGACATTAACGGTTATACTGGACAGCTATGTAGGTCGCTTAAAATTGGGGTTGGCAATGCACACGTGGGGTGACGTGATACCCCTAACCAGAATCGAATGTCGAATACGCGAGAAAAAATTAAAATTAATATTTACTCGTATCAAAATGTCATACAAGCCCCCAGCTTTGTTTTAAGCGATATTTTTTGTGTAAGATATCGTTCTGAAGAATCGATTTAGCGCTGACAGATACGTAGACGGTGAAAAAAGCTGAATGACTGGAATTCTTTTTTGTTATATGAATAATAATAGCGCACTGCCCTCTAGGGTAGCAACCCTTACATTAATGAAAGAATGCGCAGTTGGCCGCGATGCATGTGGGATTAAATAGTTTTAACTCAGTTATGCATCAGGGAATATGTGATAAGTTTATAAATATATATACTAAATACTAATATTATAAATGCGAAAGTTTGTGACGATGTATGGATGTATAGTATGGATGTTTGTTACACTTTCACGCAAAAACTACAAAATGGATTTTGATGAAACTTTACAATTATACAGCTACAACATAGGCTACTTTTTATGCCGGAAAAATATAAATAATAGATAGATTTGTTTTCGTTTTTCTAGAGGCGATCCCGAGCGAAGTGAGAATGAGCAACTAGGTTATAAATAATGCAACCATGCTAAGTTTCAACCAACTTGTAATGTGCCACTTTTTACGTATTTTTTTTAAAGACGCGTATTTCCTTAAGTTTTGAAAGTAGACGTCCGTAAGTAATTATAAGGCATCGGAAGGAAGTGGTAAGGTTGTATAGGGATCATGTCCTGACGAATCATTATTGTATGTTATCAGCTGTCCCTATGGGTAAAAAGAGATATAAACAAAATTATTTTAAGAAATAGGTACCTACATAGCACTTGGTCATCAAGCGTTGGTGCTTATTGTACATTGTTTTTGTATTTATAACGCAAAAATAATATCCATAATTTCCTGTGGAATCTCCACTTTCGCTCTTGATCATTTATTCTGTGGCGCGCTATAGATATTTATGTAGCCATTACTAAAAGTACGTCCGTATGTCTGTAATGACAATTAATAGTATGATTTATGTTCCACTTTAGCGCAATATTTAACTTTTTTTATGTAAAATACATTAATATCTATCAAGAATAAGAAGTTATGCGATATGCAATATAATAATCACACTTAAGTAATCATAAGCATACCCATTTTATTTGAACAATTGAAATTTCCCACGCACTGTGAACTTTATCTCTGAATTTGTCAAAAGTTTACAAAAGAAAGAAAATAAGGTACAATGAACCATTTTAAATGATGTCTTATCTAGAGACGGTAGATCTTTATATTTAAAATTTTAACCACAAATTAAACAAAGAGCGATGTAAAAAATACACCAGATTTCTACCAACTTCCTGCCAAGTTGATAGGGGTTGTTTCTGTACGCGCAAAACTCATCCCTTCTCTTTTCATTGAGAACTAAAGAACAGGACAACATGTTCACATCCACGTGGTAAACGCCAGGTAGGAGCGGAACATAAAAAATAAACCAAAAAACGTACGGACACTCTAAACATCCCTTTTTTTTATCGAACTTGATGAATTGTTTATCAAGTAGCATAGATTGTAGGTTGCCAGATTTATTAAATTTAATTATATAAAGATAGGTCCACCGATTCTATAATGTTAGTGAATGAGAAAGAAATTTGATTAAAAATGTAAAAGAAGTTGTATTGTATGTGAGGTTCGGGCCTGAGGCGGACCACAGCTAACAATTAAATAATACTTAGGGACTACCGAATAAGTTATTTAATAATATCTTCAGGCGTTTTAGCGCGATGAAGGCCTGACTGATTGTTTGGATATGGCTAAAAAGGCGCTAAACTTATTCTTATCCATTATTTCAATACAAAAATAAACACTAAGATGCTCCTACTACATTTTAAAAACAAAATATTTATCTTTTACTTAATTCAAATTGAGTAATAAATTAAAGCATATTTGGAGCTAATATATTTTACTTACGGCTAACATTTAAAGCATTCGACGTTAGAATCGTGAACGTCAATATTGTTTTTTTTTTTTTACACTTTGGATGGAAAGTAACACTGGCATGTAACATTAATTGCAGCGGCGCGTGTCTTAACGAAATTCAAATTGATTTTTGGACTTATCGTTCATCTGGCAACATCTTTGTTAATTAATATATAATATTATTTAATAATGAGTTTAAACAAATTCATTTTATAATTTTGTTGTTATACAACTTTAGATTTTAAAATACAAATGATTTGTAACATTCAGTTAAGGGCCTAATATGAGCAGCATTGTATGTATATGCCAGAGTAAACACTTGTTCCAGTCGGCAGGTTGAGCGCTATCTAAAAATAGCTCAAATAATGAAACACAGGGGAATGTTTTTCATCTCGATCGTTATACACACGCAAAATGTGTTAAAATAAACACCCAAACAGTCTTTTAATAGAGCGACGATGTGGCCAGTGCATCAAATTCACAAATGGAAATTTATATTTGGCGTTCTCTCTTGGTATGATTTTTTTTCATTAACACTTCTATTTGTAAACGTTGCAAAATTTACTTATCAATCGTCCTGACTTTGACCTTTCTAAAGAACATTAGCTGTAACAATAACTATAGCTAATTATAGACTTAAAGAAAGCTACATTATATGTGAGGGTAAAAATTATAAATACGGCAATAGAAACGTTTCAAAGAATACTTCGACGATAAAAATAAAAGGACACAAGTCTTAAAGGGAACAAATACAAAACGTTTAGAAATTCGACGTTCGCGCGACAAAAGTTGCAATGTCTTTGTTCGATGGTTAATTCCTAGCAGCTGCATCGGGATAAAAGAAACATGCAATCTAATGGAACTCTGAATTAGCGGAGAATCATACGTAATAGGTCCGTGCAGGGTAGATTGCCTAGAACGTATATGGAAAGCGCATAATAAGGTATTTTGTGGTTATTTAAGTTGCACAAGGGAATTGAGATTTCGTGCGTCGGTGTACGCTATGATCGGATGAGAGGGAATTTGTGTTATATCGTAAACCAGATCCGACTTAGATTGTTATTGGGTTTGTACGTGTGAACCTTTCTATCGCGTAACCACCTGAACGAAGCTTATTAAAATAGTTAGTGTTACTATATAAGAATTTTAATGATTTAAAAAAAAAGCTTTAACTAAATAACAAGTAGCAATAATGTAATTCAAATAAAAATTGGTTGTGTATACTAAAGTGAATATACGTTTTGAATGAAGTTATTTGAGATTAGTTTAATGCACTCTCAGTCTGATTGCGAAACGTATTAATAACATTGTGAATGCTATATATAACATATACTGACTAAATTTACAGTTTACTTTTAACAATTGTAAGGTGAATCGCGTGTATTTCTACATAACGATTTGACATAATAGCTTTAATAAGCTTGTTTCTGAAGATTATTTTAAAATTACAATTTAAAAGTGCCTATTAATCATTATGTTATAAATAATATGGTATAATAATGCATTATTAATTTAAGTTACACCATCTAATTGTTTTTTAGAGTTAAGTTTTATGTATTCATAACTGTCATCTACTAGCATTTACTTCCATCCCACGTCTTACGCGAGTCATCTTTTAGCGCCTGAAGCGTTGCGCAGAAGGTGCCATCTGACACATTTACCCAATTCGGAATTGAATAATTTTCACAGGCCGTTAAACAATAGATGGTTTGCGTAACGTAGTGTTCACGCATTTTAAATAAATGTACTGACAAAAAATATTTTGAAATATCCGAGGCATTAATAAATGGCAAAGATGTGCATAAATCTAATTCGTCGTTAGTGCCAATTGTTTCATTCGAAGTACGAGCTGAGTTATGCGTGTGTTGATAAATAATGCATAATATTCACTTCCCCAAGCATCCAGTTCGGCGACATTGCGTAATCTGATCAATGATCCTGCGCCATATTGTTTTTTTGCGTTCATCGAGATCGAGAATCAATTAAACGTCCGGTCGGGATTGAAGGGAAAAATAAATTAAATAAATTATTTTAAATAAGCCCGTAATGAAAGAGATGGTGCTCGTCAACAATACAATGAAGCGTGACTGCCGCCTCGGAGGCGTAATGAATTCGTCATTTGTCAATGTTTGTCTAACAGATACGAAGATAAAGTACTTGGGCTACTTGGGATTAAAATAGATTTTTTATATATAAAGTATAAACATTTGGTTTTTATAGACTTATATAAATACTAAAATTATTAGTTAACTAGCGTTGCCCGCGGCTCCGCCCGCGTTTAGATGATCAAAAAATAAATTCTTAAGTTTTATATATTAATGGGTATATTCTTACATTGCAGTTTTGTATTTTTTCTCAGAAATAAGATATTTTCCCGCGGTAAAAAGTATCCTATATGTTGACCCGGATAACCAGCTATCACCATGCCAAATTTCAACAAAATCCCTCCAGTGGTTTTTCCGTGATGCGGTAACAGACAGACAGACAAAAATTCTTAAAAACTATAGATTCGGCCTCTGTATCGATAATGTTTATTTCAATAAGATTAAAAAAAAATTTAATGTACAAATTCGGCTTAGTTACAATTTTATTATATGTATAGATAACGTAATACTGTCAGATTGAATAATGAACCCGTAACAATTTAAATGATGCAGTCTCACAATCGGCCATTATAAGCTCTCCTCATACAATAACACGAAAACTTAAATTTCACATAGTTAAGACGTTAAAAACCGACGATTATACGGATTTCGTACGAGTTTTCTTATAATTGAGTCGGTTCTCATAGAACAAAACCGCTTTGGACAATGGACGAAATTATAACAGGGTTAAATGCCTTCACATACTTATATGCTTATTGCGACTAACATGACATATGACGATTAATTATTATTGTATTGTTGTGAAAAAGTTAGGGAAGAAATTGCTTGATTTCAGGTCTAACTCACCTATTAAGTTAATATTTGGTAAGTACTGGGAATTTGAGTGTAACAATATAAATACCCGCCATTTTGTTAGGCAACTATAATCATTTGGATGTGGGAAAACTAAAAACCATCGTATTAAAATGTTGACTTTAAATATTTCAATTTTGCATATTACTGTCAAAATGAGTTGACGTTTGGAGACATGCAGTCATGCACGAGCGCTTTCTTTTTGTATCTAGCCACAAATAACTGTACAATTTTATTATACCGATTTGGGCAATATAGACGCCAATTAAGTTAGTTACTGTACCAAAAGTTATAACACGCTGGTACCCAAAATGGGCTCTAGTATTCCACGCGGTCAGTTTGAATTTGTGTGCACGAGTAAATTATGAAAAAAAGCAGATGTTAGAGTTCTTAAGAGTAGCCATTAATGTCGCACCTGCTTGCAATGTGGTCCGAGCGACCACATACACGCGTTAAGAATACAACATTAAGAAATATAACCGATTATATCACGAATCGTACGCAACCAATACCTATTACCTACTAGCGTTCCATACGAGCTGACATGCTATGTCCTAGATAACGGACAAGTAGTCGAACAATCTCGATATTAATACAGCAATTTCGCAAACCGATAAAAATACTGTAGCTGTCCATTTGTGGCCTATTGCACGATAATCTCATATTTTACAACACGAACTTAGCCACTGTTAAACATGGTTTTTTTTTAACTATTAAACTGTTGTATTGGCAGTTAGGTTATCCTCGATACAATAATTGGGGATGCGAACGAACTCAACCTTCGTTGAATTATTTATAATAAATGGAAATTGAGATTATTCGGTTGCGGTTTTAGACAGACGTGTTTCCGATGGTTCTTCCGATTGAGTGGAGCGATCACGCGATTCAACCCGACCGGATAAATATGCACGTGGTAAAAAAAGAAATATGCGATCGATTCCTCCGGATGTATCGAGATCATAAGAATCGAGTGGGACAATTACATCAATGTACCACCGCACGTAGGCAGGCAGGACAAACCTGTTGTCAAGTGCAGTTTTTCATATGAATAAAAAACGAACATTATTTATTATTTTATATTGTTTAACTAACTTGTATGGAGTTTGCTATAGCTATATTTTTTTTAATAATTCTAAACGAATTTATGATTTCTTTTATATATTTTTTTTATTCAACTATTACAAAAACATTATACAGTCAAACTTTAAAGTTATTTTTTCTCGTCTACTATCTAGAAAAAACGTAACGAATTGAATTACAAACTAAAGTTTTTATTCGATGAAGAGTAATAGGTACCTTTGTGCTTTAATGAATGTCGATCGAGTCAGATAATTGTACAACTACATGACATAAAAAGTATAAAACATTTAAGGGCAGCGAAAAGTGCACGAAAATCACACGATAGCTCAAGATCAGTTCTCAGCGCACCGGTTACACAGACAAGTTTAGTAACGCGTAAGTATCTATAAGGTGTATGTGTATTTGTGTTGGTAATAATAACGGTATATATGCGAACATATTAATAAATAAGCGATCGTACAGTGTATGCGCGCGCGCATGGGGTATAGATCCCTCGCAAATGTTATTGGACACTGCACTGGTACGGGAAGTCAATACTAAATTGATTTTAGGGGACTATATGAATGGTTACATTTTAATATTTTGGTAGTTTTTACTAAAGTAAGTTTATTGCTGTCATTAATTTTAACTTAGTTTATCGGCTAGTTGATACTTGCATCAAGAGTTACGATGTGTTAGTTTGTAATGAAAATAAATATACTGTCTGTCGATCTAGCGGTGCAATGCTAGAGTGAATGTTAGAGTTAATAATACTAATAGTTCTAAACACTTTAAAAACTATTCAAAATATAACATGTAAAACTATGCTTATATTCGAATAGATATATAGATATATATAGAATAGAAATTTATAGGTATACTTCGTAAGTTATCCTTTAAAGCACACAAGACGATATAATAAAAATTAAGCCACTTAGAAATGGAAAGAGGTAATTGTTTTCTTACATAAAAATCATCCCTTAACGTGGCGTAAACAACCTTGACCGCTCTTAGGCCACCGACCTTCATAATGTGATAGATTATTATTATTTACTTTTATCGCTAACTATAATTTTAATCAAAGAAAAAGTAAAATATAATACTACTAAATATCATTCCCAATGTCCTTTTCATCATTTTATATCGAATATATTAAGTAAAAGTAGACCAAGCACTAACCCTGTCCGAAATATCGCGTTTTGATTTTAACACTGACTTGTCTGAAGCTATTCCTGTCCGTGCATCGCAGATTAGTCCTTTTAGGAATCGACTTCATCGCGAAGCCTCGGTATGCATCTAATTTTAAACGAAGAGGCTCGCGACCTGACTGACCCCGCCGACCGTATTAAAACCTGAACTTTCTTTATAACTATGTACAAACTATGTTTGCTTGTTAAACGCACACACACAGCCAAGTCTGCGGACTGGCTTGGGCCGGTCACGATTCGTCCTAACCTACACCCTCGCCTATCCTGGACGATCTAGGGGCCTCGAGAGCCGGCACTCGTGGGAAAGTGACTGTCGTGACGATACGGCCCCCGTCTAATCTACCGAGCTACGTTCGATTCACAAGTGTCGATTACGATTCGAAACGTAAACAAACAGGGATTCGCGGTTTAGGTCTGTCCAGTACCTGGGGTAGAAACCCTAGGAGGGCGATGAGCACCGTAGAGGCGCGCATGCTGGCGCGTCCTACCGGCGCCTGAGCACACGGGATCCGAACCCGTCAGCAATCGACGGTGACGGTGAAGAAATCCATCACATGCACATATCGTTGTTCACTAAGTCACACAACACTAGTTGTCACCGGTCGCGCTCATCGGCTTTAGGAACCGGTCGTGTATGCACTACGTTCGAATCGCGCGCGTGCTGCCGGCGTATGGCATATAGCAGGCGTAGTTACGTGTGATCGCGGCGGTGCGTGACGGCGGACTGAGGCTGAGGGCGGGTGGAAGTGGCGGTGCGGGCCGCGCACACCTGGCGACGTTGTGCGGCCGCTAGATGGCGCTGTGCGACACATCTGCCGTCGCTGACACACCCCCCGTCCCGCACCGCATTAGCTCGGTCCCACACACACTACAAAATAATAAATAATAAATATACGGAACAGCCGTCCTTCGCTAAACGTCTTGAACACGTGCTCGTAGTAAAGTTAAAAAAGTTATTCAAGAGATTTTCTATTCTCTATGCGATTATGTCATTTTTTTGTTTTTTTTTTCATACAAATAGTCAATAGATGCATAATATACCATACGCTTCTTAAACTAAATAATTTGCTTATTTGTAAAAAACTTTGTAATTATGTACGAGGTATGTAATACTTAATGAATAATATTAATATTATTTATAACAAACATTTTACTTACATTGCAGTCGTAAGTTCTCAATTTAATATAGTATTTCCGAATTGGACATTAATATATATTTACTGTTTTAATGGTAATGAGCTAATAATGAGCACAAAATATCTAGCTCTCATCAATAATGTTTATTACATTTATTTGACAATTATTAAGGAGTGCTAAATAGATATTTTGCGCTAATCGTATGTAATATCATAAAATTAATTTATATAATTTAATAATTAATATGTACTTTGATTTGTTATTGTTATTTTAGTCGAATTTAATTTATGAGAACAATAGGATTTTTTGATAATTTAAATTTAGTACGAGTATGAACTCATTGTAGTAGTTCTGATAGAAGATTATTAGGAATTTATTTAGGAAAACCTAGATATAAAAAATCGATAATAAACCAATGAGAGTAAAGATGCACATATTTTTTTATTATAATATTATTACTTTTACTAATAATTTTTCATTATATTTTGATTAATTTTGGATTGCGTGCTAGAGGTCCGTTCACGTATGCAAATTTTCGAATCTTCACAACGCAGCTGCTCGTGCGATGCGTTGCGAAGCGATAAACATATTCATGAAGGGTGATTGCAGGTTTTTTAACATTTATAATATCAACCCGGGGCCAAATAAAATGTGGTAGCAGCGCCACGCAATACTTTGATTGATTCAAAGTAACACACGAGAATAAAAAGGAAATAGGTTCATTTTTTACCTAAATTTATCTAATTAATATTCATTCTTAATTTTAAAATTACCTGCCTCCGCTTCGTGGTTAAATAATTGAAGGACTAAATATTTTTAACTTTCCTTTATGTAAGGGGTATACATATTATGATTACAAATAAGGTTTAATATATTTTTTTTCTTTTAAATTATAGCGCAAGTAGCATTAAATCTAACCGCTACAGTTTTATTGGTCGTTTAGACCACGCCTACACTTAGTAGGTAAAATGACGCGGCATACAATCATACAATCATAGTATTGACTTTTCTATTGTGTACATAAATGCCGCGTATATGTGTTGCAATATAAACCTTATTACAGATTATATATGGTAATATGATAATATAGAACATCTATGATTTTCAAATTTCATTAAAAAAAATATTTGTTGTACGAAAACTACTGATAAAAATCTTTATTAGAAATTCGATCATAGCTCAAGGCAGGTAGGTACGTATTTACAGTAGTCGTAAGACTCATTACTGCTTGAAATACCAAACCTCCGTGTTCATTAACGCTTGATTATAAGAAGCCATTATTCAAAGATAGTGCAAAAGACAAAATTATTTTTACTATGTAACGGTAATTCAAATACTCAAATTAATTAAAGCAACAGGTAAAACGGTTCCAATACAATTTATTTGATGTAAAGTCTAATGAAAATAAAAAAACTAGTTTAAGATATCCTTATGTGCGTTCAATGACCAGTTTTTTTTTTTAATTTGCAATGACGTTTTCATAAAACATAATTTAGTTTTTAGTTGTAGGCAATTCATTTTAACAATGGCAGAATCGACGTTTTATATTTTTTACTTTTAAAAACGTAATTAGAATTAATTATTTTTTTTAAATATGTATATTCATTTAGAAATAATTAAATATAATTAGTTTAGGGGCTTAGAAATTAGTTATAATTAGTATATATGTATAAAAGTAATTTTTCTATGCTTATATTTGAAATATATTTTTTGTTGATAGTATTGTATGTAAAAATATAGTCAATTAATAGATAAAAGAAGCCGACTTTATTCTGAGAAATATTAAAGTAAAATTGCTAATATCGATAAGGGTTCTTAATTACTCGTACTATGTACTTAAAACATGAATAATCACTTACCATTTCATGAGAGGTAAAGTAAAAAAAAAATTAAGTACACCTACTTATAACTTTGCATGTATTTAGTTTTTAATTAATTCGAAGAAATGTTATAAGATTTCGTTACTGTGTTACGAGTTTAAAATTAATCGTCTATGAAGTATTTATATTACAACGTAATATTTACTTTAATGCGGCGACTTAGTAATTGAATTGCATGATGTTATTTAAAAGCTAAAACTATTCATGTAAGTACCTGATTATATTTTTAGATTAAAGACTTAAATAGCGTAAGCGTAGCAGATTTAATACTTAACTAGCGTAGCTAGATAACTTTGCTCGTGCTTCGTTGAATTTACGTTATCATTGAAATACTGTTTATGTGTTACAGCCTATATATATCATTCGACAGGTCCATTTTAAAAATTGATACAAGGATTTTGAAATCGGGTGACCAGTTTAGGAGATTTCCTTTGATATGCAAAATTAATAATTATAAACTTTACGTCTGAAAGATAATTATCAGTGTAAATGAGCAAAGATTAGATATAGATAATGATGTAACTTGAACTATGTTTTTTGTGTTATGTTGGATTGATAGTATCGATGTTTAGCTTTGGTTATTTATAGGTATTAACATCTTAACGAGATTGTAAAATCAGCTATTTAACAAAACAGCTAACTGTTTATAAAATAGCTCTGTCATGTAAAGTATTTTTAAGAGTTTAAGCTTCATTAGGCTTTGGACTAGGTTAGCTTTGGCTAGATAAGAAGCAATGCCTCTTAGCTTGCACGTTAAGTAATTTTTATCCTAGAAACTGTTCTAATAAAATAATCAACATAATATAATATGTCTCGAACGACATAATTTGGAATTAAAATTTACAATTCAAGTATCTAAAACATACAATTTTTATTTGCAATAAAGGAAATACATTGAAACTACAAAAATACTTAATTATATACAAAACAAATGTACACTTAATTCGTATCTAAAATTACGGTTTGTTTGAAGTTTCGACCGTGAAGATAAGCGTTGGCGAATTTTGTATGGGAAACAAAAATTTAAAGATGTCTGAATAAAAAAAAAGTACTCTTGAATAAAACTAACTATTATATTATTATTATAAATAATTTACAATGGAATAATTCGGTATATTAAAAGAGTTAAAGTAGGTATGCGAAAATCAAATTTCCATTTAAAAGATCATTGGCAAAATAGCCAATTTAATGATGATGATGTTCTCCTGACCGATTCCGGCCACGGCGTCCAATCTCATTGAGACTAGCCAACTTCGCACGAGATATAATAGTGCACAAGTGTACGCGCAGACACAACGAGCACTCTCTATTCCTGTCACTCTCATACTCCGGTGGGACGACCATTCGACACGACCAGTGAGAGTTAAGGCGCAGGACCGACAGCTTTACGTGCTCTCCGAGGCACGGGGGTGAAACACCGCCAACTTCCTAACTCCGGGCTGTTACTGAGGCTTACTACATAGAAAGACTCAATAACTAAACTTGGCCCGACCCGGGACTCGAACCCAGGGGTGTGCAGCCGTACATGCTAGCCACTACACCACCGAGGCAGTTAGCCAATAGCCAATATAATAAAATATAAATATAGCCAATTTAATAAAATAGATAACCGGATGAGTTTGAATTTTTCACAAATTCCTAAATTAATCGCGGACGTTAACGAGGTCAGGTTTTTCGTGCACAATACAGTGATGAAACAAAGAGCCCCACCCACTACGCCTACTGCCCCTGACACAATAATAACCTTCTGTTATTCAATTCATTTGTTATAATTAGTTCCATTTAAAAAGTAAAAGTTCTATAGTTTTGTTGAAAGCTTTTAGGTCTTTTGTCGTGATATACTCGTAGTATGCATAATTAAACAATTATGTTGTTTAAATAGCGGGTTTATAATTCGATAATTATAAATTAAAAATTAAAAAAATTCTACGTAAATTAATTGTCATTTAACAATTACATTGGCACGCGTGAAGCACTTAAACGAGTAATCATACGCCAAAATGCCTTACATCATTTTGGAAAAGAGCTGATACTCTTACACTGCTGGATCGATATTAACCAAACACAGCTAAGAACCACCGCAAGGATCCACCGCATCGAAATTGGTCCATCCATTTGAAAGCTACGATGCCACAGACAGACACACACACAGACAGACAGACATTGACGTCAAATTTACAACACCCCTCTTTTTGAGTCGGGGGTTAAAAAGTATTAGTATAAGCATTTTGTTTACTATTATTTTAATTTCTATGTGGTTTGTCAAGGTATATTTGCAATGTTTTGAGGAAGTTTAGTTCGGTTCGATTTCGGTTTAAGGCGTTTTTTTACGACATCGATAATGGCACTCCTGCGGGGCTAGTAAAAATGTAAGAAAATAAACAAAGGGTTATGGCACCAACCAATGGACTCATAGAGATATGTAGTTTTTTTTCATGTCGTCTGTAAAATAAAGGTTCAAACGGGAAAATTTTATTTTGTCTAAAGAAAAGCTCTTCCTGAACATGCTTTTTGCAATAATTAATCGATTAACAGTAAATGGTGTATTTACCGCCTGAGGTTATACCTAAAGCTGAAAATAAAAATATTATATTAATATATCAATGACAATAAATACTTAATTCATACTTAATTTATTCTCTATAGTATTTAGTAAATACATCGATAACAAATAGCAATAGATAGAATATAAAATTTCTTAGTTCATTTATAATATATGTAGGTCTATTTGTTTCACTGAAAATACTATACTGATTATTAAAAAAAAACACTTTTTCCTGTTTACATTAGCTTTTTATACGTGGAGAATACCAAGCCAGAGTCGCTGGTGAAATTGGTTTTTAATTTAATAACAATATTTATATTTATTTATTATTACATTTATTCCAAAGCAAATTAATTAGAATACACTGAACACTGATAAAATCAGTAGGATTTCCGGTGTAGGAAAAACCAAGAATATCTCACCAACAATACAGACAAACAATTACATATATTATTAGTAATCATGCTTAGAATCCTGATAGATCTAACAAGCTGGATGCTGTATTGAAGGTCACTCGTCTTAATAACTGGTATTAGATGCAGTGTTCGTTAAGATGTTCATATATCTTTGAATTATATATTAGGTTAATGGTTGATCACGTATTCTAGGCGTTGGAAGTTTGATTATCTTGTATTTGTGTTTGATTTATATTTTATACTCTACTAGTTATTTGTTCTCACCTCAGTTAGTATTTTTTTTGCTATATGTTCTGCAGGGGCTGTCTGATATATGTATTTATTGTGATTAAAGCCGCCAATTAGCAACCACATAGGTTGCACTGTATGGAAAATAAATTATCTCTAAGCAAATCAATCTCTGTCAAAATCAAATCGATGCTTGGCTCCGCTTCTGCTTGAAGGCAGTATATTAGAACATTACGTGTCACATATAACACGGAACCGTACATTTTTCCGGGATGAAAAGTGACCTATAAGCTATTTCAGACTATAATCTATCTCTATGTCAAATTTTATCCAGATCCGTTCAGCCGTTCTGGCGTGAAAGAGTAACAAACATCCATCTATCCATCTATCTTTAGAAACTTTTACATTTGTAATATTAGTATAGATTATTATGGATGGTACAAGGATGTTGAGAGTTTAATTCATAATATTTAAGGTGTTTCAGCCTCTAAGGCTAGTTAAGTTAATTTTAATGAAAAAAATGTCGTCAAATATAGTATGTTGAAGTTCGTTGATTGCTACGTAGAAATATAAACAATTTACTCCATGTGTATCGATATTACATAAAATTCATTATTTATTTTACAACGTTAGAAACAAGTTAATTTAAAACACTTACACAGTCATTCAATTATCGTATCCGCCTTTCTTACTAAGTGGAATCTCAACTCGAGAATAAATTCGAAATACATATTGACTTAGGCGTAAACTGGTCTAAGCGGTCCAAAGATGAGTGACCTGTCCCCTTGACGGGTCAACAATATCTACAAACACCTAAATAAACATTTAAATATAACATTACATATAAACTTAATCAGTTAAGATATCCACTAAGCCGTGTTTTCAGATGCATATTGGTTCAAGAATGCTGTTGTGCAACACGGCAAGTTGAATTTATTCAATGTAACTACCTTATATGAACATTTGGTTGCGTATAAATATTACATACCTATATAATGCCACTGAAAGTAGACTGGAATTACTTGTTTCATTCAAAAAATTTTTGGCCAAATATTTGCATGTAAATATTTAAAGGTTTATTTATATTTTTTTAATTGAATGGAATGTTGATTTTTATCGATATTTAAATAAGTTTTACAAGAAACTAAAGCACTTTACAGTATGAAAAGGATAAGGCATTTTATGAAAATGAATACCTTGAAGGTAAAATAAAATTAAGAATTGGAAAGTTGAGATTTTTTGTAAAATTACATATGAAAATTCTAACGTACGAGTATAATGTAAATGTGCATGTGCTACTGCTATATGACGGAACTAAAGAATTCCTTTATAATAGAATGCAATGAAACCAAACAGCCTTTATGTGCTACAATCTTATATAAGAAGATGACGTTAACATCGATAGTTAAGACAAGAAAATAAAGTTTATTACACACTATATAAATAAATAAATTTTCAAAATTAAAGCTAAAAATTCTAAGTTTAGTTTTATTTTAGTTTCAAATAAAACTAACTATCAGTTTGTATCTCATAATTATGTTCATTAAATATTTGCGAGAAATCATAAACGGAAATTATGGTTAGAAAACTAGTATAGTAATAGTGATCTAAGTATACTTAATTATAATAAGAATAAAAGTATAAAACAGGATAATCGTAATAAATATTGAGCAGTGATTCAACTATATACTTAATACATAAATGTAATACCTATACTTTTGTTTTAAATTTTAGTATACATTTCTCATAGATGAGATTTATTTCTCGCAGTAAAAAGATATGTTGACCCGGATAACCAGCTATTATCATACCAAATTTCATCAAAATCTGTTCAGTGGTTTGTCCGTGATGTGGTCACAAACAGACAGACAGACAAAAATTCTAAAAACTATAGATTCGGCCTTTTATCGATAATAATGACTACGTCAATAATATTTTCCAAAAAAATTTAATGTACAGATTCGACTTAGTTACAATTTTATTATACGTTTAGATTTATTATTAATATAATTAAAATAAAATATTTCTACTAACATTTTCCGTAGGTCATTAAATTTTACACGACCTATGTAACTAAGCAAGGCTTGGCGAAGTATAAAATTTTATTGCAAAGAAGCTTTTCAAGTAATTACCCGGTTATGAAATGCAGTAAACGCAAAGCTTATCACCGTCTGTAACATTAAATCTATAAGGAAATAAGATTAGAAAGTTCCACAAAAGATGCAATATTGATTAATCGCTTGATACACGCATTAAGTAGACTTTAGCAGTTAGTTCTCTTAAATATTTGTTTGGGTGGTGGTTTGAGTGGTATTTAATGGGCTAGAATACGAAATAGAAAATATAACAAAAGTAGTATAACGAGTAGTATGCATATTTTTATAAAATACTAGGCATTGCCCGCGGCTCCGCCCGCGTTCAGATAACCAAAAACCAAATTCTTAGGTTTTACAGATTAGTATAGTCTTACATTGCAGTTCTTGCATTTTTTCTCAGAAATGAGATATTTTCCCGCAGTAAAAAGTATCCTATAGGTATGTTGACCCGGATAACCAGCAGCAGTGGTTTTTCTGTGATGCGGCAACAGACAAACAGACAGCCAAAAATTCTAAAAACTATAGATTCGGCCTCTGTATCGATAACAATGTTTATTTCAATAAGATTTTCCAAAAAATATTTAATGTACAGATTCGGCTTAGTTACAATTTTATTATATGTATAGATATAACTTTAAACTTTATGACTTGATATTTTTAGGCCCTATATATTTTCGATCCCTTTGGAGCACGTGATGTAACATGATAAAAATTAGAACCAATATCACTTCAACTTTTATGTAAAGTAACTTCATACAAAAACTCAGAAACAAAACAAACCAATGAATGCTTTGAATTGCTTGTTCTGACTCTATAATATTAGAACCTATACATTTGTTTCATATAAAAAAAAAATGAAAATATATCTATTAAAGACTTTAAAATTGGTAGCATGTAATTTAATTAGGCGCCAAACGAGCGACATTGCTATAAAGTAGAATATTCTCATGCATTAAACGTAATTTATGTTAGCTATTAGTAAATAATATTCCTACAAATAAGGCCCAGGTACATATTGGCGTTAGTTGTTTTAGGTCAAACAACTAACAAGGTAGTTTTAAGACTCATCTGTGTGATTATATCTGTCATACATTTAATTCTATCACGAGTGTACAGTTTTTATCATTATTCTATGCTAATTTCATAATACATATCTATCTGGTTTTGTCGAGTGTTTTGGTCTCTTAGTCGAAATATTTGTATTAGGCTTTGGTAGTCCTGGATTTACAATAAGGGCACTCGGGGCTAGTGCCCAGGGCGGCAAATTTTTAGGGGCGGCAAAATTCTAAGGGTGGGATAAAATTTTCTTCGCGTTAACGAAAATGCTTTTTTTTATTTACCAAAAAATGAAAGGTCAAAAAAAGATAAACTTGTTAGGTACATTTTTCGAAAAATTGATATCATTTATAAATTATTTTTTTTGCATTTTTCGAAAAATTAATAATTAAAAAATTTAAATTTTCAACATTTTATTCAAAATTTCGATAATAGGGCGGCATTTGTTACTGTGCCCAGGGGTGGCGCTAAGACCGGCCCTGGGCTTTGGAAATGTTAAGGTGTTAATTGCAATTGCTTATACAATCAATTAACAGATTATATTTTGAATGATTGCAACTAACACCATTCTTTGTTTTTTTTTAATAATAGACGTCATTAATTAAGAAAATAAATAAAATATATACAATGAAATTATTAATTACATTTTATTTTTATTTCTATTATTTATATTTTGTATAAATTTTAATAAGTATTATTATCATATAAAGTAATATTATTTATTTTAAAAACTTTATTAATTAATAATGTTATTTAGTGTTGCTATTATATTAATATATATAACCATAAAGAAAATTAAAAATATTAATTATTTATTTAAGCAATATTATTGTTTTATATATTTTATATGTAATTTAAAAAATATATTAAAATGTTTGGAATTAAAATCAATAAATATTGTAAGGTACTCTGGTGCATTTATTGAATTTTTTGAAATCATTTTTGTAGAATTGTGGGTTGCCTGTCTGTAACAAGTAGGTATATATAACGCCTTTGAGATGTCCAAAACCTTAGTCTCCCATGACCATGATTGCTGTTAAGCATTCGAAACGTCGGGAACCAAAAATCAAAATAAATCCACGAAAAAATCCTAAAAGATAGTTTTATTTAAATAATCAAATTTTCACGTAAATATAATAAAGTATTAAATTAAAACGTACCTAGGAACGCACCCGAGCGAAGCGAGCGTAAGTCGATAGTAATATATATTTTTATTTGTTAACTATGAACGCGAGTATCTTATAAACTTGCTACTTTAAAACATTCCTCAAACGAAATTATTCAACGTTTAAATTCAATAATTGAATTCAAGACCGGATTAGAGGCGTGTAAACGGAAAGACGGCTTTCTTGTCCCGTCTGCCATTAATTACTAGTGCTGGTCATAGAAAGCTCGACCCGGGGTCACGCCGGGATGGAGGCATCGGTACAACACTAGCTGCTTTCGCCTATACAAAGGAATTGCTATCTTCACTTTCCTTTGTAAAATCAAAGCCTGTTTATTGGAGATGATGTCTAAATGTAGAATCCAATTTTATTCGGTAAATACCATAAAAATCTTGATTCATACAAATTATTTATCCAATATATATTATCAAATTTTATCGTCCATTATTTAACTTAATTAAATGAATTTATCATTTTTATTTATTATTTTATATTTAAATAACTGTGTGAACTAGCGAGTTTTGAAGCCAAAAACAAGAAAATTGAATTGTATATAAAATTCGTAAAATTAAATCGTCCTTATATTTTTGCTAATTCAAATATATAATTATATTAAATAGTGGCTAAGCCTATTATTCAAAACAAACAAAGATAATAATCATTAAAAGAAACTGACTGACGACACGTTTGGCTCAGTTTGTAGTGACCCTACTTGCTGCGCCAGTGGTCGCGGGTTCGAGCCCCGCTGGGGGCATTCATTTGTGTGATGAGCACGAATGTTTGTACTCTAGTCATGGGTGTTTATATTTATAATATGTATGTATTTAAAGTTATATATATGTAGTGTATCAACTATCTGGTATCCATAACACAAGCCTCGTAGCTTACCATGGAACTAGATGGTGTTGTGTGTTAATGTCCTGACTTATTATTATTAAACTAATTTTTGTATTGGAAATCGTTAAGCAAATATACATAGAGTTACTTAATTAAAAAGCCTGTTTATACCGTTGACATTGTTCGCTTTGGTAATCGGATTATGTATTTATAAGCCGAATTAGCATTTATCGTAGTTACGTTTGTTAGACATTTAAGGCAATGCTTGGTATTTTGATTTAGAATTTGTGGTACGCATTACTACGGTTGTAAAGGTGAGTCTCGTTAATGAAGTTTTAGTAAAGAAAATTTAGTTGACATTATTGAAGTTATATTTCTTTTGGCACGTTTAGAAAAAAATATGAGAGTAAAATTTTTACGACGCGCGCACACCGACAGCCAAAAAGCGACATGACGAAGTTAGCTGAAAGCAACATGATGAAGTTAGCTGCTTTCCTTTTACAAACAGAGAGGTGAATACGGAATGAAATCTAACTATATTTGTTCTGTTACGATGAGATGAGAAGTTTATGTTTATCCTAAAAGTAGGTAATATCGTATATATTACTTGTACTATTTAAGTAAGAGAGTAGGTAAAATGAGGAAAAATCAATCAATGTATTTATTTTAAATCGATGATCAATTTTAAATATAATATTTGTAGCAAAATAATAATTCACTGACTATCTATACATATAATAAAATTCTGAGTCGAATCTGTACATTAAATATTTTTCGGAAAATCTTATTGAAATAGTCATTATAAATCGATACAGACCGAAATCTATAGTTATTAGAATTTTTGTCTGTCTCTCTGTCTGTCTGTCTATCTGTTACCGCATCACGAGAAAAACACTGAACAAATGTTGATGAAATTTGGTATGATGATAACTGGTCATCCGGGTAAACACATAGGATACTTTTTACCGCGGGAAAATATCTCATTTCTGAGAAAAAATACAAAAACTGCAATGTAAGAGTATACCTACTAATATGTAAAACCTAATAAGTTGTTTTTTGGTCATCTAAACGCGGGCGGAGCCGCGGACAATGCTAGTGTATGTATATAACAATACGTATAATGTGTGTAGATAAGTGTGTATATAAAATACCATTCAATAAATATCTAATTAATGAATATATTTTTCCCCAGGGAATATTTATTAAACACGTTAGTACGCAATCATCTTCAAATCGTTCTATTAGCAAATAATTTCGCAATACCATGTCTGAATTCAATTGCAAATCTCAAAATACCGAAGCCAGAGACGTAACTGCTTTAACTAGTTACGAATAAACGACTTTATTGCCATTTGTAAATATTTGCCTATATACCAAAAGTTAAATAAAATGTACAAAAAGTATTATATTTTTATTCTATGTTAATTACATTGTATTAGTATAGAATTATTGTAATAAATTTTTTATTCCTTTTGACTCGTAGTAGTGTATGTAGTATAAATATATAACCCTATATATAACCCTTGCCTATATTTTTTTTTATATAAGCGTTAAAAAAGACGATAATAGTAAACAGCCATGTATCTTTATTACATACTAGCGACTCACTCACACTTCGCTCGGGTTCTTCCCTAGGTTGATTCCCTATACAAACTGTCATCCCCTTTTTTACCCCCTTAAGGGACGATTTCCGAAATAAAAAATATTTTATGTCCTTCTAAGGGTCTCAAACTATTTTCTTTCTAAATTTCATCTAAATCGGTCCAGTAGTTTTTGAGTTTATTCGTTGCAAACGTATAAAAATATAGAATATCTTTCCTGTTTATAATTGTAGTGTAGATAATAATAAAAAAGTAATTTAGCGAAATCTGTATATGAAATATTTTTCAAAGACAACAATGTTCACAATATAGACCCCAAAACAACAGTTACTAAAAAATTTGCCTGTTTGTCCCTGTTTATGTGTGCGCGTTTCACGCAAAAAGTATTGAACCGATTTTAATTAAATTTTGTGTAGTGATAACTTATAACTCGGGTTAACATTTAGGATACCTGCTACGAGTACTACAAAAAAAAAATCAGTTCCTCAGGAAAACATCATACCTGATTCTGTCGAAATGTCCTTAAAATTTACAACGCACAAACAAACTTTAATAGATACAAAACAATGTACTAAAAAATGTAGGTCTTAAAAAGGCCTATAGAAAAATCAGCCATACCATAAGTCTTTTTCGTAAGGTACACTCGCAATAATTATTTATATCTATTTAAAACGATCCTAGAGACGCACCCGAGCAAAGCGAGGGTACGTCCCTAGTCTTAAAAAAATCACAAGTTATATCCCACGAAGTAACATCTCATTTTGACCTACTAATTAGAACTTGACATTTGACGACACGTTTGGCTCAGTGTGTAGTGACCCTACTTGCTATGCCAGCGGTCGCGGGTTCGAGTCCCGCTGGGGGCATTCATTGTGTGATGAGCACGAATATTTGTACTCCAGTCATGGGTGTTTATATTTATAATATGTCGGTATTTAAAGTTTATATATATGTAGTATATCAACTATCTGGTATCCATAACACAAGCCTCGTATGTCCCAACATATTTATAAAAAAAAAAATTAGAACTATATTGTGGAAGAAATGTAGGATAAGGCTGAATCATGAAATTAATAATAATATTAGCTATAAACCCAATCTAGTAACTAAATAGTTTTTATTTATTACTCAAAATATTTTTAAAACCAGCTCTGATAACGAGGATAATTTCTAAATCACATAAAGACACTTTGATTTTATTTATAAGTAGATATTTTTAAATAAACAAATCTATACGAGGAAACAATTTAGCAGCTGCTTTAGGTCAACGTTACTAAACATATAAACTAGTTTACTAGGTCACTACCCTAAGCACCTGTTATATACATACATGCATTTAAAAACTACGCTTCATCACAGATTTTTGTACTCCAAAGCACTTTTTACTTTTTATACATAGCTTCACCTGGTATAAATATGTAATTACGTTTATTTACTCGATTATATTTCACTAACGGGTATACATATAAGCAATTTTGGCTAATGTGTGTGTTGCTAATTCTATTCATATGTAATACTAGCGGCTCACCCTCACTTCGCTCGGATTTGTCTCTAGAAAAACACTCATAGAGATCTATTAGTTCCCACGGGAACCGTTCATTTTTCCGGGATGAAAAGTAACTTGTTGTTTGACCTGTAATATAAGGTATCAGAATGTTAAATCTTACTAAATTAGGTGCATTAGTTATATAAGTTATTATAGTTTTTTAAGTATCCCACGGGAACTATTCAATTTTCTGGGATAAAAAGTATCTAAGATGTTGCCAGGGGATATAAGGTACCACCATGAAAAATTTCATTTAAATCGGTCCTATAGATTCGGAGATTAGCCCGTACAAACAAGCAAACAGACAGAGAAACAAAAAAATTCAAAAAAATCTGGATTTGTTCTATTTGTCTTCTTACATCCCCCTGACTCGGTTTTTAGCATTTTTTGCTATGTACAGACATTCGACCTCTGTTTTATTATAGTATAGATAAAAGGTGTATGTTTTCCTGAATAAATAAATAAATAATGTTTACATCATATGCATATTTATGTCGATTAAAATAAATAAATAAACAAATAATCGAATATATTAGTGAGGAAATAATACAAATCGTAGAAAATGGAGTTTTAAATATCACTAGAAAATCCCTAATTTATCAATTTACATTTATATGCGTGGTTCGTAGATACTTGTGTTACGTTTCGATGGATCGAAGTTTTGTCACTGTTTATTTTAATTGATTATAGATTGTGTATATCGAACAGATTTTTGAGGCGTGAATTGTGTTTACATAATGATGTAAGTCTTAGTGTACATCCATTTTTATTAGTATTAGTGACACTGTATTAGATGGTAATAGGATTTTAGATATTTTGTAATTGTGTTTAGAAGTTAATTTTGCAATTCTAAAGAAATTTTACCTACTAAGAGGGAGGTAAAATTAGAAATTGATATACAACCTATATCTTGATTCATCGCTTGCAATATGGATGTTTAAATTTCATTCTCGTTGATATTTTTAATATCAAAGTTATTGCTTGCACACATGATTTACATTTACTTGGTTACAGGAATATATCTACCGTTTAAAATTGTTAGGCCGTTAAAAAAAAATGTTTTGTCTCGAAGAGCCAATATATTAACAATATAAATAAATAAAATTATAAATATATAAATATAAACCAATAAATAAAAACCTTGTTCATAATATTCTACATATAACTGTTATAGATACGTAGAATCATCTTTTTTAGGTGGTCGATGACGCGCTCTTTAGCGTTCGGCTAACTCGCTCTTTAGACAGATTGACAAATATTTTTAGCTTATACGCCAATGTTTTAGTAATATTTTTTTTATTTATTCGCACCGAAAAGAGACTTAGGTAATGTTACTTTACAGTCTTTATGATTACCACTTACAGCATGATAATTCTAGTCATGGCAATACCTACCAAAATTTTTACTAAACTAATTTACAAATTTTGTAATATTTTTCATTGTAAATATAAGAGTTTTGTTCTATGCGAAAATTTTAAAGTATTTTTAGATATTACTTAGATCATCTGATTTAATAATCTGATTAAAGTTAAAAATTTATTAATCGTCTCACTTAATTAACATAATTTCCCATAAAAACATAAATAAAATTGTTAAGGATGCTCTCAAATAAAGAGGAATGCTCTGAAGTCGGTGTTAATTTGTGTTTTTTCATTCATTCGGCGGTAACAAACCTTTGTAAGGTTTAAAATAACACAAGGGCCGGAAAGTTATGTTAAAGGCAAATTAAAATAGTGTTGTGGTATATAAAGTGAAGTATCGTGTGTATATGAAATAGTTTTTACGCTTTGTGACGAATCGACAGATCGTTAGCAATCAACACGGTTTGATGTCGTAAGAACTGTGACTGTTGGTGTACACGATGTGGTTTTTTTAGCTCACTTTTCTCTTTTTTATATTTATATATAAACAATATTTTCATATTAACGCTTAGACATTTAATATTTAGTATTTAATGACATTTTTATTATTAATTTTAACGTTTTGTATAGATTTTTCCAAGATGAGATATTTTCCCGCAGTAAAAAGTATCCTATATGTTGATCCGAATAACCACCTATCATCATACCCAATTTCATCAAAATCTGTCCAGTGGTTTTCTCGTGACGTGGGTTTCAGACAGATAGACAGATAAAAATTCTAAAAACTATAGATTCGACCTCTGTATGGATAATAATGACTATTTCAATAAGATTTTCCAAAAAATATTTTATGTACAATTTCGGCTCAGTTACAATTTTATTATTTGTAATATGTATAGATTTACATATAATATTAATTATGAATGTACCTCTAAATAGTTTATAAGTATGTATACGTTCAAGCGTGAGAGAGTATCATGTAATTAGTACCAAATGTTGTAATTTACGCTAATTATTATTAAATATTTTTTTAGTGTCAGAAAAAAATAATAATCTTATAATCATTATTATATTATTTTAATTTTAATCACAGCGCGACGGCGGAAATGTGTTAAAACAACTAATTTTAAATACCTACTTCATTTTTTCTTAGTCTTCTTTCTGAGATATAGCTTTATATATATAGTATATTAATCTTGAAAACTGTTTGTTTACACATTTGAATTGCGAAAAAAAAAATTTTTTTTTCAACGAGAACGGGAAATGAGTGATTTTTAAATATTTTCCAAGTAATTTAGAACTTTATGTATTCCACAAATCTCAGAGTGAGTTATAGGACATTCTTAGACAGGTACCTAACTGACAGCCATATATTACGTCCATGTTTTTTTTGGCTACGCGCCTAAAATTTTTGCATTCCAACTTTGAAATCAGTGAATATGCAGTAGCCGTGAGAATTTATGTTGTTTTAAAAGATGTTTATTTTTATAGCAGTGATCAAGAATATTGGGTTCATGTGTTCTTTTAATGATAAACATGCGTTTTTAATATGGCAACATTAATGTAACAGGTTTCTTTATAAGAACGCTAATTTTCTATCAAAATATTTACATATTATACTATTTGGATTTGTTGCTATCGAAATTATAATAAATGATAATATGATTTATATTAGTGCTTAGAAATGACCTATTAAATCAAATTTCATTTTGTTTCCTAAGTTTGATATTAATTTATTTCTACATACAGGTTGTTTCGCTAATTTAAAATATCATTATACAAAGAAACATCTTGAAATTTTACTATTTTATCCATCTAGAAATTTCTAAAATCCCATAATGTAACCATACAAAAGTCACGGCATAATTCCGTACACGACCCCATCAGTTCGCGTGCTCACCTCAGACAGATATAACGACACGCATATTAATATTACATAGCAATAAACGGCTAATTGGAACGTGCGCTACATTCTAACGAATTGTAAGATGTAAGTGACCATTTAATTTGAACTATTGACGAAACCTGTCCGTTAAGTAAAAAAATACCGTGTAATTTCATAGTTATAAATACTATTTCTCTTTATAAATATTAGTCATAAAAAATATTTCATACGCCGTTTATATCTAGCTCAAAAGTATTTGTAATAATATGATATTCAAGGTCCAACGATATGAGTAAAAAAAAGTGGTGGCCGAAATATACATAAATAATGCTGAAATCGTAAATTTAGTTATTTTTCTCATGAAACTAATATCAAATCTAAGTTTTATTTGCATGAATTAACTAGATCTAAACAAATTTCATTAGCTCATAGCTAGCTAGCAAGAAGTTCGTGTTTAGATTAAGTATTAAATATACATGCGGGGAAAGCAGTTGACAGTAGCTAGTATAGTACAGCTAGTTATACTACATATAAGGTAATTAAAGCTAACTAAGTAACAGGAAGCAGTTATTCTAATAATAATATGAAGGTTTAACAAATAATTTTAAAACGCGTTGACCTACAGACCTGAAGATGTTTTGCCTTTAGCGATACCGCCTTCGGCAACCACCAAGCTACCGAATGATAAACACAGATAAATAATTAATACGTTCTTTGTCGAGGCCGACAGATTATATTAAAATTGATGCACAGATAATGTCAAGTGATTTGGCGGTTTGTGTAACTATGGCTGTTATAATTAAAACAATTTTTGGTTAATTGATATCGAGCTTTCTAAAAGTTTCAAGGGTATCTCAAGTGTATTTGAAAGTTTGCTTATTTATGGTTTAACAAGATATTTGCATAACAATCGTAAATTCTCAATATTATCATTTTTTTTATTGCAAGAAAAATGATAGCCGACATTTATTGTATTTTATGATATATGAAGCAATGGCGATATTCAACATTTTTTATTATACAGAAGGTCTTAAGTTCGATATTCATTAGCGGCATGCCATAATCATTATAGATAATTAATTAATTATTATAATACTCAGATAGACTTTTTCAAGAACTATTGAATCATTTTTGTATCTCTATATATTTTTTGGTTTTTTATAAATAATTTATTCTTATTTTTGCACTACATTATTTATTAGTGTATATTGCATCGTGGATATTTAATTAAACCTCATTGTGATATAATTTATTACTTTGCAAGAAATTTCGTGCCTTACAGTGGATGGTTTAAAAATAATAATTAATGACTACAATTTTATTTTTATTAATATGGGAACGTGATAATATTTGACGTCTTTGCGCAAGAGATGATATAGATTTATTATTGTTTTTAACGTCGGCGAATTTGTTTGAAAATTATACTTGATTTATTACCTGGCCTTTTTTGTAATCTTTTTATTTTTGTGCCATTAGCTTTGCTATTTACATATGTTTAATTATTCCTAAAAACTAATTTTCTATTATTGGCTTAAACAAACATGACGGTCTCTAAAAGTACATATATTTTTACTGTTTCATTCGCTTCAAGAAGTTTTTAAGGTAAATATTATCTCCTTTGGATTTATATCGCGAACTTTAGCTCTAGCTTTCAAGTAACTCCAAATTAAAACAACATCTAATATTTTTATTTATCATATCCTGTCAATTATATATACACATGTATGTATACTGCTTTTAGTAAAAGGAAGGCAGTGGCATTCATTACTTTCCGCTAAAAGTGGGTTCAGCTATTATGAAGAGAATGAAATCTATACATATAATAAAATTGTAACTAAGCCGAATCTGTACATTAAATATTTTTTGGAAAATTTAATTGAAATAGACATTATTATCGATACAGAGTCCGAATCTATAGTTTTTAGAATTTTTGTTTGTCTGTCTGTTACCGCATCACGAGAAAACCACTGGACAGATTTTGATGAAATTTGGTATAATGAAAGCTGGTTATTCGGGTTAACATATAGGATACTTTTTACCGCGGAAAAATATCTCATTTCTGAGAAAAAATACAAAAACTGCATTGTGAGAGTATACTAGTATGTAAAACCAAAGAACTTGGTTTTTGGTCATCTGAACGCGGGCGGAGCCGCGGGTAATGCTAGTAAAATATATACATTTGATGTAGGCGAAAGTTTGCAAACGTGGAGGATGTACGGCAAGTCTATAAAGTGACATGAATATTATGACAAATCAGAATTACAAACCTTTCTAAATAGGAGGTTTCAAATTATACTGTAGGATTTCCTTAACCGGTTAAATTATTATTATTGTACAGTTTTATGTTAGTTAACGTCGTGATAGATTTAAATAGGGAAGGCTTTAACTACGTTTTATAATATAATAAATCATACTGATCGAATATTTAATAATGATCGAACGAATTTACGATTTTAATTTCGATTTTTATTTTTATATTGTCTCTATTAACTAACATTTTAAGCATATTTTATGTTAAAGTAGTACAACTACTAGGTATCAATAATGACTTTCTATGAACAAATATTTAAAAAATATATCTATTTATATTTTACTATGGTATAATCGTTTTTTCTATGGTATATCTTAATTTTATAAGAAAAAACGATTACAGATCACATCATCTCACTAACTTGATAATATCATATCCCGATGCGTACACGCATCAACGAGGAACTCTTTTATAACCATATCTTTTTCTTTAACAACTGTCCAAAACTTTTTAACTTGTTTGGCCGGCTGGTCGAAAAAATAACAAACGCTGACTGTTCCGATTTTGAACTCTATATTCTTTGTCATAGGGTGTTTTAACCTTAGCACCAGTTGTCAGATGTGATTCTTGAACAGGTGTGGAGAGGAACAGGTGATTTGGTGACCGCTAATATATTGGATATAGGATCGAAATCGGCGTTCGACATATTGTGCTATGTAAATTCATATTGAAGCAAACGACTATAATCCTTATTGTAACCAACTAAGATTTAATTTCGCATAACAACAACGACAGATGGGGTTTATTTTTGCGCTTATGTAATTCAGTACCTATGTAAGGTGATTGGAGCTTGGAATGCAATTTAAAGGTCTGACCTAAGGCGCAAGATGGGTGACAGTGATTAGGATAAGGTACTTTCACAGCTAACTACTGTTAGATGGATGGCTTTCTCTCTTGGATCTTACATAAAATTCTAAAATCGAAGCCTTAATAAATTATTCTGTTATTTATATGCTATCCTTAATAATTTTATGAACGTGAAAGTGCGTTTGTAAGTTTGTTATGTTTTCTTCTTTCACGCTATAACTGAACAACGTACTAGAGATAGTTTATGGGACTAAGATTGACGACTCAATCAACTCAATAATCTATTTATTTCTAATATTTGTCACTATAATATGAATCCCATTATTAATCTTACTAATATGTATTATTTAATTAAGTATATTTGTAATTTACTTTATTGTAAATAAATTGTTTTTTTTTTACTAAATGAAAATAAAAATGTTTTATAAATGTGAAAGTTTAGATGGATGTTTGTTAATTGCTACTCAATCACGCCAGAACGGCTGAACGGGTCTGGATGAAAGGCACAGCATCCAGCACATAAGTTTTTACAAAAAAATTATGATTTTGAAAAATGTACAGTTCCCGTCGGATAGATTTGTTTTTGTTTTTCACTAGGTAAGCAAGCAAGCGAAGCGATGATGAGTTGCTATTATGACATAATTTGTATGGTTTAATGTCAAATTTCCATACTTACAAATATTTCAAATAATAGATACATATTTCTTTGAGATCTGCTGATAGACCTCTGTAAATGAAATGGTTGCCGTGGAATATATTACACAGATATAAAAAAATATATATAGGTTAAGATAGTGTAAAAAGACCGGAGCAAAACGAGGGTAGGTCAATAATTTTTATATTAAGTAAGATAAAATGCCGAATATTCAACCTTTAGTGAAAATAATAATAGATATTGACATTTTTAAAGTTATATACTATTATGCTAATTCAAGTTATATAATATATACTTAATCTAAATGACATTAGAAAAAGACAGCTGAGACTTCAAATATCTACTATTTATTTAAAAGGTGTTTTTTTTCGATTTACTGTTCTGTTTTTTAAATAATATTAACAAACTCAAGAATTTTTACAAAGAGATTATCTTTTTAACCTTTTTGAAATACTTATCTATTAATTATACTGTATTAACGCTGTTTACAATAAAAATATCGTTTTATGTAAAATGTTCTGCAGCATCGTGACTTGGACGATGGGTTTACTTCCATATTGAATGTTTATTTATTAATATGAGAACTACGATAAATTATATAATTTACATAGTAATTTGTTTAACTCCTCTTAAAGGAAGTTAGCAGGTAGGTAGGTATTTTAATAGTTTAAATCTATATAAAACTATTTACTATACCTTTGTTTTTAGAGAGAACGAATAATCAATTTTAATATCTAGTGTAAAGTTTTAAATCTGTGTTGGTTATTGCTTAATTCAAAGTTACACGGATACACAGACTAAGTCAACTGCCACAGATGACAGATTAATATCTCTAAAAAAATTTTAAGTAAGGGAGTTCATTTTGTAATATTCGCATTTAGTTTTTATTTTATTTGATTAGCATAAGAAATGATTAGAAATAGTAGCTTATATGCAAATGACATTTCCTTAAATAGCTGGCAGTGGCCAGTGTCCGCAGTTTGTCGAACTAGTATTTTTTTTTAAATTGCGTTGACACTATTATTACACATTTGTAAAGTTTAAGTTGCATTATTTTTTTATTTGTTTTCTTTTAAAAGTCAAAACTTAATTCAAATTTAAAAAAATAATGACCAAGATGAGAAATTATGAGAGACGTTTTAAATATTTTTTTATTATTAATTTATTAAATAATCGTATGAGTTGAAAGTTTTATGCCATAGTTTCCATTATTTTAAAAGATTTATTCCATTGTCAAAAACTGTCAAAACTTTTACAAGGTAGATTCTCGCCGTACTATTCGAAAGTAATTTCTGTTCAGTTTAAGATTGATATAGCACGATATTTATTTAACATATTTTTTATTGTTAACTTTGAACCGAAAAAAATCATCTTTGTTACGAAAATAAATTTTTAGTCAGTTCTGTTATCTATGACAGTGTTTTCATGAATGTAGAACCACAAACACAACAAAATGAAGAATATTTTAAATACCGTTGTTTTACCAGGATTACCGCTATGCGCTTTATTGGGCAGGATTTTGCTTTTCAAAGTCAAAATGAAAGGGTTCCAGCCTTTTAAGAATAACATAGAAAGCTAAGAGGTTGAACTTGTGCCGTCTTCATAGCAAGTGTACTGAAGACAAAATAGTTTTGATTCATAATAAAAAATATCTTAAAAAATATTATTGGTTAAAATTATATTTATAATTCAGAATTCTAACCAATGTAATGAGAAAATGTAATAAGAGATGATCAGAAAAATATATAAAGTAGAAAAAAGTAACGAAGAAAAAAGAAGAATTTAACACAAGGGACACAAAAAAACAAACTTTTTACAAAATGTCTAATCACTTGTAGAGCGTGCGAAACTCGCGCATGAGACTTATTTGAAGCCATATAAGCACACGCACATAACTGCAGAAGATGTATGGAGGCAGACGAAACGCCATCTTCTGGGGCAGTTCAGTCTTTGTCTTGGGAAAAAGAGTTTCTGGGCCCAGGTGAAATCGTGAAGCGTACACCTAAGCAAATCCTGCAGTTATTACAGCGGCTTACTAATTTTATACGGCGATCACAATAAACGAGAAATGGTCGAAATGATACTTATAGGTGCAACAAAGAAATAAGAAAATATTTACCACTTCCAGGTAAATTTCTAAGAAATTAATTAAATTTTTAAGAAATCTATTGTTAACTGTAACGCCGGCGTGTCCGCGGTCGTGGACGGAATAATATTTATATTATATATTATTATACGTAAAACTAATCCAATAATACGATTATAATTGTTTCACATGTGGGATTTTATCAGTACATTATATAATACGCTTGTCCTTGTGATTTTTAATCTAAAATATTAAATAACTAGTTCATCCCAATGCGAGTTTGTCAACTGTACACATCTGTCTGTGTGCGTGCGACCTTTGCGCACATGGCCTGCGACCTAGAGCTTGCGGGTGGGATATCATTATAGCTATTCACATACACGTATAATACACCCGGGTAATGTTTGTGTGAAAGTAAATATAAATAAATATAAATATGTTGGAACATTAACACACAGTACCAACTATGTAGTTCCATGGTAAGCTACGAGGGTTGTGTTATGGATACCAGATAGTTGATACACTACACATATATATAACTTTTAAATTAATACATATTATAAATATAAACACCCACGACTGGAGTACAAACATTCGTGCTCATCACATAAATGAATGCCCCCAGCGGGACTCGAACCCGCGACCGCTGGCACAGCAAGTAGGGTCACTACAAACTGAGCCGAACGTGTCGTCACATATGTAAATATTAAGTAGAAATCGTATATATATAATTACAATAATATGGATATTTTAAATAAATATAAGGCATATGTCAAAATTGAATGTTCAATATCGAATAGTTTCAGGTCAATGGATGCTAAATAGCGCGCCACGCGAGGAATGTTTCCATTTTCACTGGAAAGCGAGATCGCACCGTTTAAACGAAACAAAACAAATATGTCGGTGTTTCAAGGCTTTTGTTTATATAAAAACTATCTAATTTAGGTACTTATATAACTATGTATCTATCGTCTGTGTAATTATACAAATTATTTTAAAGAGTTTCCAAGAAATAGGTATATTGTTGTATATTAAAATTTAGTATGCTTTTTAATTAACTTGGCGACCGAGCTTCGCTTGGGGTTTTTTAAAATAGATATAAAAATTACGTTTTTTTAGAAAAGGCAAACTTATTAAGGGAAACCTTATCTAAATACAAAATTTGATCAAAATCGTTACAGCCGTTTCCTAGATACAGGAAATAAATTCATATATGTATATATACATGTGTTATATATACAAGAATTGATCGTTTACTTTAATAAGATCCTACTAATATTATAAATGCGAAAGTTTGTGAGAATTTAAGGATGTCTGGATATATAGATGTATAGATGTTTGTTACTTTTTCACGCAAAAACTACTGAATGGATTTTAATGAAACTTTACAATAATATACCTCATACATCAGAATAACACATAGGCTACTTTTAATCCCCGAAAAATGTACGGTTCCCGTGGGAAAGATTTGTTTTAGTTTTCTTAGAGGCGAACCCGAGCGAAGCGAGAGTGAGCCGCTAGTATGAAATAAAAATAGAGTACTATAAACTTTCTGAAATTTTACTATTACTTTCTCAGAATGTAACCTTTCTTCATGCAGTAGTTGTTTCAAATGACTGAACTGACATTTACGATAACATTGTAACCTGCTACATTGTATTGTATACGTCGTCTCTATTATTTATTTAATAATTTATGAAAAAAATATATATCTAAAGCCATAATATAAGTGTACTAATTAAGGTAAGTTGCCACTGAAAACAACATTGTAACGATAAAAAGATAATATATTTATGAGTAATAATTTTCTCTTTACTTAAAAACCTTGCTATATTGTATGGAGCAACGACATAGTATTATAATCTTTTGTAAAGAGATAGTTTATGGGCCGGAGAGTGTCATGTGGTTTTTTCTCGGAACATTAAGTTCACAAAGTACAGAGGAAGGTTCAGAGGCGACTTTTTATATACGAGATATTTTTTTTTATTTTCTTTTGTTCTAATATTTCATCTTGTAATTTTACTTGACCACAATTTAAGTTAAGCATATTTTCATAGTGCCAGATACCTATTAATTCATTAAAAAAAACAAATATTTAAATATAAATTATATATTAAATACATATCGAATACACGACATCAATATTGACTGGCAAATCTAGATATTTTTGAACCTATATAAGACAAAAGTCAGGCATTATAGGACGTAGGTAATAGAAATAATAAATAAATGAATAAATTTTAAGTAGCAATAGGTAATGAGTTTAAATCAACCTGTTCGGATGATTCATTTCCCATGACACTAGTGCATGAGTCAGGAATGAGCTACAATTTCTGAGATCGTGAGTCGTGATGCTGTACAGCGCACATGGTGAACTGTTACTTCTAACATTTGCATATTTACTGTAATCTCAGATTGTAAACGTAGAAATTCGCGGTCACGGCTATAATTATAACCTTTAAGGAGGATTCACTTGGAGTTGTCCGTACGTGTTAGTTTCCTAACGTTTCAATTAACATTTAATAGAATTTATGCTAGACGTGAGATTTTTGTTAGATTATGGTTACGGTTGTAAATGTTTTGCTTATTATTCGAGTGCCAGTTTTATAATCAGTAAACTCTAAGGCATGCTAGTGGTAACTGTTTCGATTCCTGTTTGAATAAATTGTTGGTAGAGTTTATTTGATAAATGGTATTAGTCTAATTTAGAATGTTACAGTTACTATGTATAGTATGTATACAGATTATATAAGCGAAGTAGGCTTAGAAGCGCTTAAAATAGAAAAAAATGAAATATGCACATATTCAGGCATATCCACAGATAAGCAAATAAATACTTTTTTTATTCCACCACTTATTTGTCTTCGTGTAGATTAAATATATGTATGTATAAACAGGCAAAGACAAAACAGTTCGGTACCTTTTCCTCCTCTGTTTATTAACCGATTTTCTTATTTTGTTTGTTTAGTAGCTATTATATATACTTACTAGTAGAACACGCGGCTTCGCTCGTGCTAAAACTACAAAAAAAATCTCTAAAAAGGTAGTTTCATACAAACTTTCATCCCCTATTTTACCCCCTAATAGGATGAACTACGAAAAATGCTATAAACATATATTTATTTAATTTTATTGAAAAGCATTAATACCAAGTTTCAAGTAATTCTGATCATAAATACTTTTTTAGATTGTATTATAACGTGTTTTCCCGTGGGAATTAGATAATCTCCCGCGGTAAAAAGTAGCCTATGTCACTCTCCAGACCTCCAACTATCTCCACACAAAAAATCACGCCAATCCGTCACTCCGTTTCGATATGAAACAAATTAATTTCACATTTATAATATTAAGCATGGAAGTATGGATTTTTGGAAAGTTACTTTTTTATATACATATTTGGATATAATAGGTAAATTCTCATATACATACATATATATGTTTTGCTCAAATTTTCAATAGTGATAATGGTCATATTTAGACCAATGGGCGAACACTAGTACATATAAATTAAAGAACAATTCAGTAACTCTCTCGTCCTAAACCATGTGATTATAAATATTGATCAGAAAATATTTATTATCTGTCCATCTTCATCCGTTTCCGTAATACTTTTGGTTTGACTCATGTTGTTTAACTTGCAGTTCTGAATAATGAAATGTAGAGTCATCTACAACAAATGATAGGAATTTCTCTTTTACAGTTTTTGTTATTTAACTTGCTTCGTTCTTTTTCCCGTTAAAAATTGACTAACTTTCTATCATTATGTTATCATCAAATTTACCTAAGCAATTTTAGTTTTAATATAAAAAAGTATGGATTTGACCTGAAGATAGTCACAAGAGTCTTTCTCTATAGACTCTGTTTAATCACACCATTATATGAAAAGATGTTCTTATAAGACTTCATATGTTAATTTTAATATTGTATTTAGCGCTTTTTAACATCCTACTGCTCAGCACGGGCCTCGTTTCAATACAAGGAAGATCAGGCCATAGTCCACCACTCAGGCCAAGCGCGGGTTAGCGGACTTCGCATGTCTTTTGAAAACTTTCTAGGCTCTCTCAGTAAGACAAGTCTCAGTAAGACAAGTGGTATTCATGTTGAAAATGATTTGCACATGAAAATATCAGAGGTGCGAGACCCGAGATTTGAACCCGATTCACTCGGTTTCCCAAGCAAGCGTGTTACTAATTGGCTACCATTGCCTGCTAATTTCAATAAATAAATATTACCCAGGTAATAATAATTACTAGATATATAGTGTTAATAACTATGTTTTTTAAAGCGAAACTAAAAATTCTAATATATAATAATGTAAAAGTACAACGTGTGCATTTCGTATAAATTCGGAATATTGCAATGAAACTCGATTTAATTAGGGGTAGGATTAAATCCTATACTGAATCCTTACATTAACCATGTAGATGACGTCAAAACCACTAGCATTGTCGTTATTGGGGTGCAAAAAGTAGACCATCCAAAACAGTTACTAAAAATTATTATTTTGTTTTCAAACAGTTAAGAAACAATAGTTAAATATAAGCAGATGTCAGTAATTAATTTTAGCTGAACCAGATGGACTAACTATTGTTCAAAGTTGCACGTGTGTACCTGCTTCAATAAAGGCTATAAAAGAGAGTTAGTACAAATACTTTAAAAACTTCAGTGGAAGCTCAGATTTTATTACAGTTTATTGTGTTTGTTTTAGGAATATTTTCGTTTAATCCGAACCAAATGTTGCAGTTGCATTTGCAACGAGCTTTTGTGTATTGTTTTAAACTCACAAGTGATGACTTAACGTTTCATGTTGTAATTTTTCCGTGCCATGTAATTTCATACATACATACCTACATACATACATACATATAAAAGTGTCTGTTTGTTGTCCAAATTAACAGCTTTTTACTAAATACATATGGAATTATATACGGTATTTATAAGAAAAATACAAATTTTAAAATTTTTGTCTGTCTGTTTGTTCCGGTTAATCTCCGAAATGGCTTGACGTATTTGACTTTCTACTAGACTGGACTGGACTTACCCTGGCAGGTATTTGATGTTATAAAGAGTAGCTTAGGCTATTTTTATTTCAGTAAAAGAATTAGGGTTCCGCTCAAAAAAACTAAAATGTGCCTAGGGACGAACCCGAGCGAAGCGAGGGTAAGTCGCTAGTATATATGAGATTGAAAGAAATGTAAAATTAAGTGTATCTAAGACTACTACTCACAATTTTAAAGTTAATTTCATCAAAAAAAAAAAAAACTATGATTGCCATATAAACTTTGCCAACCTTTTTATGTTTTTACTAATAGCGTGGTAGACTATGGATACCCTCACCCTCGTATTGAAGAGAGACCCGTGCCCAGCAGTGGGACGTAAAAAGGTCTGAATATATACAAGAAAGAAAATTATTATTAAATATTATTGAAATAATACAAAATAAAACAACTTTAAGAATTAACTAATAAAATAGCAACATAACCAAAGTACTGCAAGTTTAAATAGAGCATTTAAATCATTATACATAGCTAATATAAAACATTATCTACTAACATTTAGCAGCTTAAAAGACGCTTTTCATAACACTTTATGACTCTATTAGAGCAAATTACACAATAGAGTCTTAAATAGGTTCACTTAAGTACCTAACTATGTAACGTCGTTGTAGAGATAGAGACGGTTCTCGCGGATCTCTCGACATTTAACTGTAATACAATCAGTTGCACAAACTCTTGTTCTAGATATACTTTTTATGTACTAAATATAAAAAAAAATATATGTTAATAGTTATTTATATACGTAACGTACAAATCATAAATAAAATCTAATTGGAAACATTAATTAATAATAACTTTCTCTTCATAAAACATGTTTTTTTGTCGATTTTAGTAACTTTGATAAAATTTCGTTTTTTTTATTGTAAATAAGAAATAATATAATATTTTTAGTATATTATAATGTGTATGCATACAAATTGTACAAACGCATTAATTACTTGTATATAATGTGACATTAGACTTAGATAACTTTGTCGTTCAATGCTATCGTTCGTGAACGTACATTCCCGTACCCGTATGCTATATATTAATAGATAGTATACCGCCAGGTGGCTATCGAAAGTGTGTTAGAATATATTTGATAAGTTTAGCATAAATTATGTGCTTTAACGAATTTATAAGCAGTCGTGATGTCATTTTACTACGAGAGTACCGTAAATTGTGCCTTTTGTAGTTAAAAAATGTTTAAATTAGGTAATTTTTCATTATAATCGACATTAATCACTTAAAAGTTGATTGGAATTTAAGAAGTATATGAGATGGACAGCCAATGAGGTTAATTAATGTTTGTTTTGTATTTGGTATGTTGTACGAAAAGTTCTTGAATGAATGAAACAAGTATTGTAAAAGGGTAAAAAGTAGATGGCTTGTTTTTCGATTGCTGGCGCGTAGTTATTTTTAATTACCATTCAATAAGCGCTTTGTATAATACATACCTTATATTATTTACTCTCGCAATTTAAGATACATAGACAAGCTCGATTTTTGTGGTCTCAATAAACTACTTTGACTATTTTCAATATTGCTTATTTTAACATTAAAATGATATAAATATAAGTATAAATATTTATCTAAGTATCTGCATGACTATTATGCCTCGAAAATACTAACCATTAACACAGAATTATGTAGGTATATATGTATATTAAAGTAAACAATAATACAATACGAATAAGCTAAAAAATGTATGCAATCTTCTGTGGAAAGTACAAAGGTAGTCGTCGCTCACATTCCGAATCCGGCCGCGCGACCTTTAAGGTCGATTAGATCGGGCCACTCCCGCGGCTCCCGCTTTACTTGCATGGCATTTTGTAGGGCATTGTGTCGCTTTGAGTTGCCAAATTGTCTTTATTATTTTATTAATTACCTAAAATTGTCCAATTTTTTTGATTTTTTTAATGAAAATATGTATTGTCAATTCTGAGATTATTTTTGATTGATAAGCTGTTCAATTATACATAGATAATCTAAATTGTAACTAAGCTGAATTCTGCACATTAAATATTTTTTGGAAAATCTTATTGAAATAGACTTTATTATCGATACAGAGGCCGAATTTATAGTTTTTAGAATTTTTGTCTGTCTGTCTGTCTGTTACCGCATCACGGGAAAACTACTGGATAGATTTTGATGAAATTTGGTATGATGATAGCTGGTTATCCAGGTCAACATATAGAATACTTTTTACTACGGGAAAATATGTCATCTCTGAGAAATCTATATTATACATTAAAACGTAAGCAGGGACGAACCCGAGCGGAGCGAGGGTGAGTCGCTAGTTTAGAATATAATGGAAAGCGATATTTACAAAACCAAAGAAGAACTATCTTATATATTTCTGTCTTATCTTAAGTACCTACAGTGAGATGTTTTTATACACATATATATGTATATATAAATATACCTACTAAATGTTAATTTATACAAACAGTGTCTACACTTGTATAGTTGATAATATTTAGATTGTAATGCAAAACGTTTTAGGTACAAAGATCATCGGCATGGCGTGAAGGGATGGAATTTCAAGTTACCTAATCCAGCTTTTAGTTAGGAATTGGCCAATCAAATGCTTAGAAAATAAATACATTTCGATTTACATTCTTTACTTAGTGTTTACTTCATCAAAACATTACTAATTGAAGCTTACACATAAAGGCAGCTGCATTAAATAATTATTTTTAAAGATATAGTGGTACTTATATGAATTACGCAAGTGAAGTCGCGGGGAAACGCTTATATAATATACTGTATACTATAACATAATTAGCTACTACCTGTAACCACTAGTTACGTGTATCCATATTTTTATTTGGTCTGCAACAATGTGACTTCCGTTTTGCATAAGAGCAGGCAGAATAGAGAGCCCAAAACAGCATCTTTAGAAAATGTTAGTAAAAGTTGAAAAGTTCTCAAGTAAAGTGATCCCACTTTCAAAACAAGCAATCAGATATAAATTAAATTCTTAAAAGTATAGACTTTTATTTTGTAACATCCCAAAACGTAAATTAGGCTATACGGTCAAATCCACATAAGCACGTTCAGTTTGGGCCTTAAAGCAGTAGCATTTTCACAATAAAAATAAATAATATCTGTACCTTTTTAATTCCACAGAAGACCATAAACTTGTAACATGATATGTAAAATCAAAGAACACTAAAATATTACTGTCTAATACTGATGGTATATTGGATATACCCATCGTTTTTGTAAAGAGTTAGATAATCTAAATTACTTGCATTCCGACACAGATTTAAAAAAAAAATCGATAACTTCTTATTTTCTCTCCTCTACTTTTTGGGGCAATGAAATAAAATATTTATTTGTTTTTTTTTAATACGAGCATCTTCTGTCTTTGTTGAGACATTGTTGCCATTTATAATGTAATCTTCAAAACAACTAAACCAACTTTAAAATAAATAGGAATGAGTAAAGATTTTTCTGCTTGCCGAATCGCGAATATTTGTGAATTAAGCATAGCTAAGTCTGAACTCAATCGACTTAGTGAAGGCACTTTTTAAACTGCCAATTCTCACGTCTGTACAAAACACGGGTCAAGTTTCGAATATTATGTAAGTACATACATACATGCAAGTGATACCCGTGGCACTAGCTAGTTTAAACTATCTAAATAAAGAGAACACAAGCAATACCTGTGTGTAAAGCCTAGTAGATTTTAGGTTAAAGTCTTTTAGACCTTTTCATGGAATACGGAAATAGATATGAAGAAAAAATCTTATTTTTTTTTGCTTTTGGACTGTTCCGGACGTTATTCATTATCAACATCCGAACGCAATTTTCACAATAACTCTACAATAGTCTCTGCTTTTGTTTTATATATATGTACATATATATATATATATATATATATATATATATATATATATATATATATATATATATATATATAGGTAGTTAGCTCTTTTTAACGTGCCACTACTGGGCACGGGCGTCCCTTCTGTATGAGGGGAATCAGCCCATAGTCCTCCATGCTGACCAAGTGCGGGTTGGCGGACTTCACATGTCTTTTGAAAAGTTGCTAGGTTCTCTCAGACATGCAGGTTTCCTCACGATGTTTTCCTTCACCGTTAAGACAAGTAGTTATCATGTTAGAAAAGATTCGCACATGAAAATATCAGAGAGCGAGACCCGGGATTTGAACCCGCTTCACTCGGTTTATCAAGCGAGCTCATTACCACAGGGCTACCACTGTCTTAAATATATTACTCGTCTATAATTTATCACGTTATTATATGGGTAAAAGCGGTGTAAATAATCATTACATTTTTATTACTAAAAATATCATATAATATGAACTTTAAAGACCGCTGATTATGTTCAATTCGTAATTTACTATATCTATACATATAGTAAAATTGTATCTAAGCCGAATCTGTACATTAAATATTTTTTGGAAAATCTAATTGAAATAGACATTATTATCGATACAGAGGCCGAATCTATAGTTTTTACAATTTTTGTCTGTCTGTCTGTTACCGCATCACAGAAAAATCACTGGAGGGATTTTGATGAAATTTGGTATGATGATAGCTGGTTATCCGGGTCAACATATAGGATACTATTTACCGCGGGAAAATATCTCATTTTAGAGAAAAAATACAAAAACTACATTGTAAGAGTATACTAATATGTAAAACCTAAGAATTCGGTTTTTGGTAATCTGAACGCGGGCGGAGTCGCGGGCAATGCTAGTCTTATTATATACGTACTGATATTATTTTTACCATAGATAATCTTCAATTTTAAGATAAGTATGGCTTCACCATCTGCTAAACCCTTAAGGCTCCATGTGTCCAGTAAAATTAAATTGTTAAAAAAACGAAACGGCCGAAAGGCAGACAATAGGCCCGGAGATTTATAACGTTTTAACATCTGTTTCTTACCTGAGATGGTATGACTGAACTGTACGATTGAAAGCTTGAATGGATGTGAGTAGTATTTTTTAGTTCTAAGTGATATTATATACTTTTCTTCATTAAAACGTTCTAGCTGATGCGTTTATTTTATTTAGATTTCCCATGGATGACAATTACAGTGGCAATGACATGGCAATTGCGTTGTGATTTACGAGTACTTAGATATTACGGCACCTAAAAGGAAATAGAAAAAACCAACAAAATTTTAATAATATTAAGTACATATATTGAAATTTTAGAAGTCCTTCACTTGGCATTTAACTACATAAATGAACCGAACTCGTTGCCTGTAGTATAGTTTATATTCTCGTTATTTATCCTATTATAAGTCTAAAAATTATTAAAGTAAAATATTTATAGAACAAGAGGCATCCTGTGGTCTTATTTATATAGACTAAAATCAAATTATACCATAAAACTTCCTTTTATATGGTAAAGTTACTATAGTAATTTGTATGTTAGAAATCGTCGCGGACATGTAAACAACTTAAATTTTTATCGTATTAAGGTAATATATCATATGTATTATGTAAACAAAACGTTAAGAAGTATTAGTATTAGAAGTTTGTTATTAAATTAATTTTCATTATAAGAAACTTATTGCAGTCTTTGAGTATATTCATTTAAACAAAAAATTCACTGTACAATTATTTGTATTAGAACCAGAATTTAATATCTCGATGATATATTTTATGTTTATGACACTTTACTAGTGCATAATAACGGCTCAGCCTAATTATAATTGCCATTTATACAATTACTAGCGACTCACCCTCGCATCGTTCAGGTTCGACCCTAGGTACGTTTTGACGCTTAGTATGGAATAGATTTTTTTTAATTTTTTTTCGTGAATTTTTCCTTTGTTTAATAGTTATTCTGCTATTCGGGGTAAAGATAAATTAAACAAAACAAATATATATATATATATATATATATATATATATATATATATATATATATATATATATATATATATATATATATGTAGATAATGCAAAAGATTATATATGTGTGCGTATGTTGTTACTTCACGCTGAAACGGCTGGACCGATTAAGATAAAATTTAATAAATACCTACTCGAACTTATCTAATCAAGATCCTGATGGTGTATTGAGGAACTCTTCAATGACTACTAAAAGAACCTTAATGTTTAATGTCATTGATTCGAATTACGAAATGGATTCATTATTTATTTATATATTTATTTATGTACCATAAAATATGTTATAGAAAATAACAGATTGTCGACAAAGGATAATTACTTAACATTATAGTTGGTCAAAGGCGCATTTTTTATTATTTTAACCCAAAAAAAAAACTTTTTAATTTAGAATGAGATGGTAATCTAAATGTCTTTGCCACACATTATAGAGAAAGCACAAAGAGCTAGAATGTGGGTTATTTGTTTTAAAAAACTTATTATTACTTCATAATTGACATTATATGTAAATGTATTGATCTACATTGTTGTTTATGAGACAATTTGTTACAAATGCTATAATAATATATAGGTAAAGCATGTGCAATGGAAGCATTTTGTACTCTTTATAGGGCACAAGTAATAAGCAGGCGTTACTTATGTTAATACATAAAAAATATACGTTAATATGTCCATGCTTGTGCACTTCTTTGGTTATTTTATTTGACCTCGTTTAATACATCATTTTTTCTTATCTTAATCAGTCTGTAGTTCTTTAATTATTTTATAAACGCTACTCATACATTTACATTCAATGGACATAAACGATTGGCAAAAACTTATATTTTAATTAGTATTTGTATATTTAAATTAAATGTGGTGCAGATGTACAAACATATGTATGTAACGAGATATAGCTTTATCTATACTTAATATTATAAACAATTTTGTTTGTTTGTTTGATTGATTGAACGCGCTAATCTCAGAAACTACTAATCCGATTTGAAAAATTCTTTTTGCATTAGATAGCCCGTTTATTGAGGAAGGCTATAGGCTATATATCATCATGCTATATCCAAGTGAGCGGAGCATTAATCATAAATATCAACAAATCAGGCAGACTTCCATACATTATTGTAGAGGAAAGGAGTTTTTTTTTTACTTTGAACGCAGGCGAAGCCGCGGGTTCTGCTAGTCTTTTATAATATTAGAAATATAAGACGTGCCTGCATGTGTTTTTCTTACTTTTTTACAAATCCACTGAACTGATCTTATCTATACGAATATTATAAAGCGGTAAATTTTGTGAGCTTGTGAGATTGTGAGCTTGTGAGTTTGCGACGTTAAGGGAGTGTGGTGTGTGTAAATCATCCCTAAGGGGCTGAAAATGTGGATGAAAGTTTGTATAGAGAATTAAGCGAGTAAATAATACACTGTGTCCCGATACAGGCTTATTTTGGCCTTTTGTGTTATAATATATTTCATACTAGCGGTTTTCCCTCGTTTAACTCGTATGCGTCCTTATGTGTAGCTCATAGTATATCTGTATACTAAATTTTCTTTAAATCCGTCCAACAGTTAGCGTCAAGGAGAAAGAAAACCTTTAAAAAAACATAAACATTCATGTGTATTATAGTGTGATAATAAACATTAACCTTTTTTTTTTAAATAAGTATCTACTACACTTATTTAAAAACTCACTTTAAAAATACTTCACTTTAAATATATTCGCAAAAAAAAAAACAAAATCAACATTCCGATGCCACAATCAGTGATGCGAACCGTCAGTGGCTTCCCAATTGTATAATTCGAATATTAATTACATTCCAGCTAGGACTAAAACATTCATAACGGTATAATATCGTAAATAATGATAAAATTTTGAAGAATCGTCTATAATTTGTTACTGTAGGCTAATGAGGATTGATATTGCTAAGCATACCAGGAATATGTCATCGACCAACCAACTGCCCTCCCCCAGATGCTATATACTAGAAATTAAGATGATTAAATAAAAAAAAAAAAACTAAAGCCAAATGACACGTGCCCATTTTGCATATGCTAAGGAGCTCATAAAACGTACGGGTTATAATAGTTCGATGCGGCCACGACACTTTTATGTCATCGGACCTCGATAAACTTGCAAAGACGATTTTGTGGACATACGACCGATTGGAGTGCGAGCTTTTAATATTTTAAAACTTATTCATTGATTAAGAATTGTGAAATGTGCGATAACTTATAAGTTATTTATAGTTTATTAATTAATATTTTGTTTAAACTATACTTAATTATTATATACATATTATTTAAAACTAATAACTACATATATTTAATAGTATTAGCTACTTTTACTTAAGATTCTACTAAAATAAATGTAAATAATTACATTAAGTGTAATTAGGTTATGAAATAATAATAAAAATATATTAATTATATTTTTTTATTTTACTTAAATTCAATTCAATTATGTATTTATGCAAATTTATTGTATTATACATTTAAATTAATAAAACTTTACATATTAACATTTTAAATTACAAATTTTACCAAAAAGAGTCACCTTTTTCCGCCGTACGTGTAATATTGTCAACCGATTGCATCGCGACACATGACGCCTTGATGGTTTTAATTAAAAAACGAAAAAAGATGAACATACAGATATCACCTGCCGATGTAAAGGTGTAGATTGAGTGAACCCTAAATTCTTCCCCCACTGGATACTCTTAACTCCTTTAATTACCGTTTAGATAAGAACCCAACACAAAAACCTTGAACTCTAATATCGTATACTTATTTAGATTGTAACCGTCATTCTACTAGTTAATATCTCAAACTACTAAAAAATAGTCATTGTAAAGAAAATCTTCATTGGTAAGATCCAAGAATAATTTTGGTGTAATTTTAACTGGCGATTTAGTCGCGACTGTAACAACCTAAGACTTTTTGTTGCATTTTAAATAAAATTAATAAGTATTAATACTTTCTTACATTTAGATTCTGGAAGGTGATTACGACAGTAATATTTATTTATTTAATCTTTTGGATTTTCTGCAAAGTTTAGTAGATTTTGATTTGTCCAATCAAAATATAATAAATGTGCAATATTTGTTCATAGAAAGTTATTATTGATACCTAGTAGTAGTACTACTTTAACATAAAATATGTTTAAAATGTACGGTTAGTTAAAAGAAACAATCTATACATATAATAAAATCCTAACTAAGCCAAATCTGTACATTAATTATTTTTCGGAAAATCTTATTGAAATAGACATTATTATCGATACAGAGGCCGAATCTATAGTTTTAAGAATTTTTGTATGTCTGTCAGTCTGTTACCGCATCACAGAAAAACCACAGTAGGGATTATGATGGAATTTGGTATGGTGATAGCTGGTTATCCGGCTCGACATATAGGATACGTTTTACCGCGGAAAATTTCTTATTTCTGAGAAAAAATACAAAAACTGCAATGTAAGAGTATACTAATAGATAAAACCTAAAAATTTGTCTTTTGGTCATCTGAGCGCGGGTGGAGCCGCGGGAAATGCTAGTAGCCTATAAATACCTTATTTCTAGACTTGATATAGATGAATAACAATAAAAAAAACCTGAACAGATTAAAAAATATATGTACCAATGTTTACGTAAGCATATGAGGGTGGAAAGAGCTTTACTTACTTTTGCTGACAAGGGGGATGGAGGGGTAAATAATTACTGAAGTTCTACTTACGTAAAATTTGAATTACCCCAAACATTAAAGTAGTTTCTAAGATAACGATATATTTAAGTACATACTGTAAAAGTAACTGAAACAGGCTTACAATGTAATTATATAAAAAAAATTATTAATTGTCAAATATAATTTTAAAAAGTCGTTATATACGCTAAGCATCTGGACACCAAGGTCTCTAATTTTAGACTGACACTAAAATTCTCATCATGTTTATTTGTTTTACCCCTTTACCTACATTCGCTTTATTAGTAATTACGTTTTTTATTATCCCCGTTTTATCGTTACAAAATAGTGTGCTGTAAAATAGCACATATAAAACCTCTTTGAAATATTAATGGTCTATAAATAGTTGTAAATGAAATTGCTTCTGATACAACAAATATTAAGGCTTTTATTTCGATCGAGGCAAAAATTATTTCGTAGTGAGACTTACTTTGATAATAATAAAATTATTGTGTCCTTAAGAACTCTTCTTAAAAAGCAAGATAAGAAAAAGTTTTTTCATATTTAAACCTTTTATACTAATACATATTTTATATAGGAAAGATTATGTTTGTTGGTTTGTACCGGATAAGCTCCGAAACTATTGAACCGATTTAAATGAAATTGGGTAAGTAGATAGTTTGAGACCCTGGGAAGGATATAAAATAGTTTTTATCCCGGAAATCATCCCTTAAGGGGATGAAAATGAGGATTAAAGTTTGTATGGGGAAGCAACCTAAGACGAAGCCAAGTGAAGCGAGAGTGAGTCGCTAGTTCTCAAGTATGAAAATAGGTTCAACATGTACCTATCTACATATTACTATTTATCCTCTGTTAGTCAATTAATTATTTTAACCGGCTCTGCAAAATTATCTCAATGGAGCAACGATTCTTGATACTATTTTTTATTTAATAATAGGAAGCAGTAATAAGACCAGTTAAGCTTAAGCACCTGGGTAAACGTTTCTAGGAATTCAGATTAAAGCCTATTTTGAAATACGTACATATGTGTGGATCAAATTTTGAATTTTCATTAACATCGACTAGCGACTTACCCAAGCTTCGCTTGTACGTCCTAAGTACCCAAACTTAGTGGATGAGTTACTACAGGTCACACTGTGTATGTGTACTAAATATAATTCAAATCTGTTAGTCGTCTGACGACACGTTTGGCTCAGTTTGTGGGGGCCTACTTGTTGTGCCAGCGGTCGCGGGTTCGAGTCCCGCTATGGGCATTTATTTGTGTGATGAGCACGAATGTTTGTACTCCAGTAATGGGTGTTTATATTTTAATATGTATGTATTTAAAGTTACATATGTGTAGTGTATCAAATATCTGATATCCATAACACAAGCCTGGTAGCTTACCATGGAACTAGATGGTGCTGTGTGTTAATGTCCAACATATTTGTAAGTGGTTTTCGTAATTGTTGTACTATAATTATCTTCAGTTATCTGTATCCAATAAAATCTTCAAGTTTCCATAATTAACTTCACTGAGACCATTTTTATTAGTTTGCGAGCATTGAACCTGCTACTATATACTACTACTATTGGATATTAAACTATGATAAGCTCAAATATATTCTTTAACTAGCATTGCCCGCGGCTCCGTCCGCGTTCAGATAACCAAAAACCAAATTCTTAGGTTTTACATATTAGTATGCTCTTACATTGCAGTTTTTGTATTTTTTCTCAGAAATGAGATATTTTCCCGTAAAAAGTATCCTATATGTTGACCCGGATAACCAGTTATCATCATGCCAAATTTCATTAAAATCCCTTCAGTGGTTTTTCTGTGATGCGGTAACAGACAGACAGACAGACACAAAAATTCTAAAAAACTATAGATTCGGCCTCAGTATCGATAATAATGTTTATTTCAATAAGGTTTTCCAAAAAATATTTGATGTACAGATTCGGCTCAGTTACAATTTTATTATATGTATAGATATAAAATTTGTAGTTGCAATGCTTTACAATGAATAAAAAATATTGTTTCAATGCTTCAGACTGAGTAAATAATAAAATCTTAATTTTATGTGATGAGTACAATTACAAACAGATAGTTAAAAATTGTGAAAACAACCAAATAATTTAAAAAAAGATTGAAACATGAATACTAACATTTTAATCTATTAGTAAATTCAGTATCAAAGCAGTTGGCGAACGACTAGCCTTCGTGAGACATACGGTGTATTGGAGATGTATTGTGATATCTGAGCACCTAACGGGTTGGAAGGCATCTGCTATCTGTGATATCAGGTGAAATTTATAAGCTGTCAGCGTTAGCGGTAAAATAAGAGAAACAAACACGAAAGGGAATGATATGATAATTATTTTTTGGTTCATTTAATATATATATATATATATATATATATATATATATATATATATATATATATATATATATATATATATATATATATATATATATTTATCTTTACACTGTATTACAGTTGAGGTAGCCACTAAGTCAGTGAGAATAGAAACAAAATTAATAGTGATTTACGAGTATATATAAAATACTAGTGACTCACCCTCACTTCGTTCGGGTTCGTCCCTAGTTAAAAACAAAAACAAATCTATGTTTTTCCGGGATAAAAAGTAGCCTATGTGCTATTCCAGACTATAATCTATCACTGTGCTAAATTTCATCCACATCAGTTGAGCCGTTCTGGCGTGATTGAGTTACAAACATCCATCCAGACTTTCGCGTTTATAATATTAATAACAAAATAATATATATCACTAGGTAGACAAATTTTGAATATGTCACCCGACTGAGGAGAAGCTCAAAGGAGTTTAAAATTGTTTACTTTATGGTGGCATAAAATATCGTAGTTTTAGTTCCAATTTTTCCATCGATTAATAAATAATGAAAAGCTTATAAAACATATATTTTATAAATTCGATGTTATTATTAACTTTATAGCATAAATTATCTTCTTAGACCATACACCTAAGGCTTTTTAAGGGTGCCTACAAGGTGCAGTCGCAGATTTCGACAAGTCCCACAAAGGTGTAGGGGCTGTGGGAAAATCACATTGGATATCAAAATCGAGCAAGGTGTTTGCTCGTTTACAGCTATTTTGCTATTGTCATTCTAGATTACATGTCTTTCCGTACAAAAAATATCGATGCGGAAGTTTGTTTTTACATAAATATTACTGTAAAATGCAACATATGTAGGGACTGTATAAGAAAATGTTCGCGTCTTCTTGTTATTTATAGTATATAGGAACATATTAAATAAGACAAAGTGACGACGAAAGTAATAGAAAAACAATAGTGGACATGGACGATGATTTAGAATGCCAGATTATTCCTTAAAAACTAAATTACAAAAGATTTGCTACCAAATAAAAGTTTTAATCATGATTCACAAAAAAAACTGTATTTTTATAATGGAAAATAAAGATACAGCGGTTAACTTTTTAAAAGTAACCTTTTTAAGTTCTGCTACAGATACTTAATAAATTAACTTTGCATACAACGCTGTAAATACAAATTATAGTGGCCATGATATACTTATCACAAACTGTTGTAAAAAGTTCACGTTACAGCTGCTTGTCAAAGAAGTTGATAAATTATGTGCAGGCTACGAAAAATCTTAAAAAATGTCAAAAAATAAAAGCAGATACGACACTAATCACTCGCTGCCGATTTTTAAGAACGGATATTCGACATCCGAACGGAAATTGGCACCTTTTTATATTTAAAAACATTTAAAACAACTTCAATCGAAGAGGCCGTCTTAATGCAATGGAATAAGGTACATTTTCGAATTAAATATTACGGCATAGACATATGATCACTAGTCAAAAAATGGCTAAAACAAAAAATCATTAGGTAATTTTTTAATTTTGTAGGTCAACTTTTTGCTATTAATTTATGAGTATTATGCAGATGTGTTTTTAAAAAATACAACGCTTCCGAGATGCGGCAGATGCGCGAGACCTTGAAGATGCCAAGGAAAAAATATAAACACCTTTGCTTAGGACTGCATCAGGCATTTTTTCTAATAATTGATTGTGGGATTGTGAGATACACTTTGAGAGTTGAAAGAAGCTTATTTTTTCAATTAAATAAAAATGATTTTAATTGTTTTAATATTATTTCCATTAAGTATTTTCCTTCAAATATTAAAACAATTTTAGTATATTCTTCACATATATCACAGTAAACTACGCTATCTGCTATTTTACCCGAAGTTTCAAACGAAATGTGTAATGAACAGAGCGCCACTCTTAAACTTGGCTACACTAATTTAACGGCAATGACAATAATCTCGTGCTAAACATACGCTTTAAATAAATTCTCCATAAATAGCAGTCCGAAATAACTTACACTTTGCAAAATCGCCTTTCTGACACGCGTCCGAATGTACACGAACACCGACGAAGACTTACACATCAAAATATTTTAAAATTAAACAAAATTACACTCTAAAGTTGCGGGTTAAAATCCATTTTTCATTATTAATATCAAATGGTACTATCTCAGTATAAGGAGCAGATGTGTTTCACACAGTTTCAAGTAACTTTTGAATCATTATGTTTTTTTTTCTTAAGGAAGGCAAAGCATATTATGCTAAGACGCCAGGTAGGAAGCTGTAAGCTTGGTCAATGTAAAGTTGCAAAGTGACTCCAAATGTAAATGAATCTTGTTTTCATATTAAATTATGAACTACATCCGCAATTATAGCTGTTAATAAAAATGGCGAAAACCGTCGTTAGTACCACGCAGTATTGTAGTTTTCATTTTTAATGTACAATATACATAATTATTTCTATATTACCATCTATTCTTTTGTTTGTTTTAAGTACGCAAGATTTAAGAACAGTCTCTCTTAATTCATACTTTATTTATAAGGAAAATCAATATTTACTTACCCTAGTCAACATTTAGCTTAATTTTAATCCAATTAAATTACTATATTAGTAAATAAGCACTGTCATAGAGAATAGCAGCATCCATGAAAAGTTTATTGGAATTTGTTCTAGCTTTTCTTTTCGTAAGACTCATGTCCCCAAATCAAATCTCAAACGAATCTAAGTAGTATAGCTATCAAAACCAAGTAGACACATGTTTACTTTCGAAATAAAGTATTTTATGGATTATTTTATTGATTAGAGTGAAAGGATATGGTATTCTCACAGTATTCCCCGTTTAACAAGACTCCTTACTTGACTGGCCCATTGAATTGAATGTTTAGTGACGATACTCAATGTCGTCCTCATATACCACCCAGCCAACCATATTATCGCTAATCATACCTATCATTATTAAAAATATTTTGTCCGGAAATCAAACTTGTGATCTGGAGAATAGCTGGCTGCTTCTGCGATAATTACAATTATGTTATTTATTCTAATAAACCTATGTCCAAAAATATGCTCTCCAATTATTAAATGTTCCCAAACTTGACACAGACAATGGATGCCAAAATTAATATTATCTTGAAATATTTATATCGGGATTCAAAAGAAATACGTCGTGATCTGTCATATTTCTTAGTCAAAAGAGGAAAAAAATAAAGATTTCTTCAGCATGGCACGTACCAAATGTTAGCGACAGATGTGCACGTGTTACGGAGATCATTTCGCGAATTCCCGACGCAGATGCCTCAAAATACATCAAAGCAACTAAAACTGCGTATCACCAAACTTTCTTAACACTTACGTCCTTTTTATTTGGGAATATTCATTGATTTTTTCTTAAACTTAAAACACCATGTCGTCACAGAGTCTAAAATTGAACAGGATTTATATATTTTGATCTTTGCCTACTGAAATGAAAGAATCGGACACCTGATGATAAAAAGATACAATGTAGTACATTTTACTTGAACACGGTTATAAAAGACGATCTCAAGGCAACAAAAGAGCATCACAACAGTATGTCCATGGCAATTTTACGCTTCAATACATGCGATATATAAAGAAGACAAAATTATAGCATTTTGAATATAACATCGTTTTAGTTCGGAATGCTTTGTGTTATTTTTTTTTAATTTATACGATTTAAATACACATGTATATTGTTATCACAACAATATTTAGATATAATAAATTTGCAATATATGATAATTTTTTGATAATTTCAGCATCGAGATAGTACACTAAGTATTCGATTATTTATAGCCAAAAACAAAACAGCTTGACAAAAAACTTATCGAGTGACCCTTACTAAGTTCTTAGGTTTGGCGCTTAGATTACAAAATATCGAACAGACAAACGTTGATAGTGAATTTAATTTTATCTATTTAAAGCTTGTTTTTACTGACTTAATTATAATGAATACTAAAGTTTTACATCTTCTTAAAACTAAAGATACGGCTGTAGCTCTGTGTTGTCTAGTTCTATTAATCCTCATATTGTGAGGAAACTTGAATGTTTGAGAACAAGTTTCCGAAACATGTGGAGTCTGTCAATCCGCACTTGGCCAGCGTGGTGAAGTTTGGCCTGATCCCTTGGCAATTTTCAATCCAAGAGAGACTCGTACCCAGAAGTGGAATATTAAAAGGGCTGAATGCGAATGAAATGAGAGTTATGTTTAGTATCTACGAGCTAAATGAAATCATGCATAAGATATTGGTTTTACTCGTAACTGATCAGTAAGATATGAACAAACCAGTTGAACAAAAATGTTAATTGTGCTTATTAGATGATTCCATACATTTGTCTTGCGTACGTGTGACAAGATACGAGGATGTATAAATCATGATGCTCACTCGATTTTTATCACTTAGCCATAGACATGTTTTTCCCACAGCTATACTTCCTGAATAAAATATCGAATGGTGAACGGAAATAGCTTGAGTGAGTAGATTTTAATGTTACGAAAGAATTTTCGCAGTCGAAATGCGGCATTGAAAATTTATGTTAATAATATAGATAACTTTTAGAACGAACTAAATTATTGCATTTATAGAATTCATGATACACTTACCGGATACATTGATATATGTATAATGTATATACACATAAGAGATAGATTAATATTTAAATTTAAACTTATAAATTATATTGATGTGTCTGTTTGTGGTTTTAAAGTAATTGTTATAAAGCTCATATTATAGATATTTGTTTGATAAATACTCTATTTTTTTTTGCTTATATTTCATACACTAAAGTTGTGCAATAGTAAAGAAAAGATACCGAAAACGCAAGAAAACCCGCGGTTAAAGTGATCAGTAGTTATTTAATAAAAACTTACTAAACTAACTTACCTTCATTAGTTATGATTTGACTAATAATAAATAACACATCATTTTTCTAACTTCCGTAAAAAATAATACGTATGTAAGAAGCCTAAGCCTATTTAATTTAATCCAAAAAAAACAAATATTTCTCAATATAGCATTCATATAATCTGTTATACCATACAACATTCAATAGAGTGTTCAAATATAACATATTTAAATGATTTTTTATTAATTTTACTTTAGAATATACTTAATAAATGTCACCGTGTGCTGAATGAATTGAAAGAATTGCTTAAATGCATTATAAAATATGCGTCTTCGATCGAACTTTGAGCTATGCAAAGTAGTTTAAGTAGTCAATATAATAATCCCACTAAATCTTTACACAGCTTCTTGGTGTATATTACGAGGTTTAGTATTAATATTTGCTGTTTATTTAATATCAGATTGGTAAGCGCATGCTGGTGTTTGTTTAAGATCTATTAGGTATACGAAAATATCCATTATTACAGTCGATTTAAGTTTAGAATAGCTTGAAATTTTAATATGTTATAACGTGACTTCAGTTTTGTGCGTAAATATTGAGAAATAATATGTTTTATCTGTTTTAGCTTAAATTACAATGTAATTAGATACGTCTATTTATATGATAGCTATAAAGGTTCTTGACGTGGTTAAATCAAATTATAAGGGGGCATGGCGTAGGCATTAATCATTTAATTATCACATAATATATGAAATTAATTGTAATAGTTAGAAGTTATACGTCAATGCCTTGTGTAAAACCTGTCAAGTTTAGTAGATTAAACTAAATATAGATATTCCTTCACGTTATATGTGATTCTACGTTACGTGTCACATTATTTTCTTTTGACAACACGTTTGACTCAGTTTGTAGTGACTCTACTTGCTGTGCCAGTGATCGCAGGTTCGGGTCCCGCTGGGAGCGTTCGTGTGATGAGAACGAATGTTTGTAGGTACTCCAGTCGTGGGTGTTTATTTATAATGTGTATGTATTTAAAGTTATATATGTGTAGTGTATCAACTATCTGATATCCATAACACAGGCCTCGTAGCTTACCATGGAAGTAGTTGTTGCTGTGTATTAATGTCCCAACATATTTATTTATTACGAGCGACTCATCCTTGCTTCGCTCGGGTTTGTCCCTAGCTTGATTCCCATACAAACTTTCATCTCCATTTTAACCCCTTTAAGGGATGATTTCCGGGATAAAAAGTATCCTATGTCCTTCCCAGGATCTCAAACTATCTTCTTACTCATCTAAACGGTTCAGCAAATCCAGAGATCCCTACAATGTCACAAGCTCACAAACATTATCTCGTTATAATATTAGTATAAAGTATTTATTTTATTATTCATACAATTCTAAATAGGTAAAGATTCTGCTAGTCTTATCTCTTCAAATATATTATGTTAATAACTTTAAGCAGAGTTCATTATTAAGACCTTGACATATAATAGTAATACACAGTTTTTTAGATTCAAAATTATAAATATGATTATTTTAGAATAGAATAATCTATATAACTTTCGCCATTATTTAGTATACACTAGAGACGACTTCGAAAAAAGTCGGTTAAAATTTTATCGGTTTTTTTAAATCCGTAATCGCACTCAAATACTACCTTTTAAGAGATAAGAAGCAGTACTAAACTACTATTTTATACAGAAATATGGATTATTACTATGTCGCTGATAAATAAGATACCGTTTTTATGCTTTAATCTACTACTGTTCTTATACTAATATTATATATATTATATTATATGTATAAGGAGGCGGAGTTTGTTTACTTGAACGCGCTTATCTCAGGAAGTACTCGTAATAATCCGGTTTGAAAAAAGTTTTTTACATTAGATGGCATGCTCATTGAGGAAGGCTTTATGCTATATAATATATATCATATAATATATAGTCTATCTATTCCATACCAATTGTTAAAGCGTATATAGGGCGAAGCGAACCCAAGCGAAGCGAGGGCGAGTCGTTAGTCTATAATAAGCTTATGAATAAGTCGGAAATATAAAAATCACTAACATTTTTATATACTAAATTAATTTAATTTAAATTGATCATAAAAAAGCTTTTTATATTACATTAATTAAAACGTTATACACATCAGTGCAAAAATGTTTGAAATTTCAGTTGCGATGCCAATTTACGATCTTCATCTGGATTTTTTGCAGCCATATTCTTCATAACATATCTATAAGTATATTTTTATATTTTAAAACATAAAATATACATTTGCAGCTCATTATTTCATAAATTTTGATTGATATAATAAAATAATAGCGACATTCGTAAATGCTACTCAGACAATCAACTATAAATGTTCTAGAACGTAATATATTATCATATAAAGAAAATCTGTGATTTTTCTGCATGTGTTAGATACGTAGTACATTATATCTAGGCGTGTGTGTGTTGCATTTTACATTTTATCTATTCTTGATTATATTATTTATTTTTTCTAGTTTTCCATCTGCAATCAGTTTTACAGCATCATCTCATGAATTAAGAGTTCTACTAGATGCCTTTAAGAAACTAATTTATTCAAAATTTGCTGAAATATTCATATTTTGTTCAAGATCTCTTCTCGTCTCATCTTTAACAAATGAATGGTGTCATAGAAAACATTGAAACAATTAGTTATATTAATATCTAACCAAAGTTTTTATCGCAATAAAATGTATATATATATATATATATATTTTTTGTAATCACTTAGAACAAGTCATATACATAGAATGTTAAAGTTCAAGTATTTTTTATTACTTATAAGGTCAATTCGAATGACTGACTGACCTAAGAAAATTTAAATTGGAAGTGGCATCAAATGTATTTGTGTTATCTATCTACTATTTTAACTTATCTTATTTTTTTTTAATTTATTAATAAATGTATCAACTTATTAATTATAATTAATTCGTTGGTCAAAAATTGCTTAGGATTGAATGCTAATATGATGGTTGATTACTTTTGGAGCATTCAGAGTAGTAATTTAGACTCGGTCTATTCTAGAAAATCTTATAAATTATATTTTTTTCATGTTAGTTTTGTTTAGTAAAAGATTTTAGTTTCGAAATTCGTGTATTTTTGTTAAAATCCCATATCGTCGAAATCTCCTATCATCATCATCATCGATATCATCTATATCCCACACGATCGATATCACAAAAAAATTTCTCCATGCTACTTTTAATAAAAAAATCTTTTAATTGACTTTTTTTAAGTACAAGAACTCTTTTTAACCGACTTCCAATAAGGAGGAGGTTCTCAATTCGTCGAAATCTTTTTTTTTTATGTATGTTCTCCTGACCGATTCCGGCCACGACCGACTTTGAAAATATCTGATTAGGTATCTAATCTAAATGAAACCCTCCGTTTAGTTATTTTTTACATTTTAGTGCCTGGAAGTCGGTTTTTTTCAAGTTTTTATCCTGTGATAAATTAGTATCAATCGAAAGTAAAAGACTTTTAGAAAATGCCAAGATACTGGGTCGTGTTTAATATGTTTTATGGTTTAAAAAATATATTTCGTCTGCAAAAATAATGAGGGATCGACATAGATGGGGATCTTAGATTAGTAAATATAAATATAAACTCAATATGTAGTAAATTGAGTGATTGATATTAATTAATAAAAAATACACAAGGAAAAAATCTTTTATTTTATAGCGTAAATAACGTTTACGTACAAACAACCATAAACCAAATCTAAATATAATATGTAATACTTTCTTAGATTTACACTATAATTAATACAATATTTAATATATTTTGTCATTTTAAATAAAACCTTAAAACGTCGGGAACCAAAAATCTAAATAAATCCGCGAAATAATCCGAAAAGATAGTTTTATTTAATATCTATATATCTAGTTATTATATAAAGATTTATTCACAATTTTATTGTATCTATAATAAATAAAATCTATAAGATGTTTTCTTATCTTCTCATAACTCAAATAATAAATTCTTTGGAGCGATTCTCATAAGATTTTTAAGACGTCATGATATCTTACTTCATACTAATATTATAAATGTGAAAGCTTAGATGTTTGGATGTTTGGATAGATGCTTGTTACTCAATCACACCAGAACGGCTGAACGGATCTGGATAAAATTTGACACAGAGATAGATTATAGTCTGGAATAGCACATAGGCTACTTTTATCTTAGAAAAATTTAATGGTTTTATTGGGATAGATTTGTTTTCGTATTTCTAGAGGTGAACCCGAGCGAAGCAAGGTTGATCCGCTAGTGATTAAACTTATATCATATTGATAAACTAGTTTTGAGGAAGTATCGAACCGTGAAGCTTTAAGATTAATAAAAAAGGTTTTAAAAGAAACTATTAATGATTTGACTTTCGACATCGATTTTAAACGCTAATTAATTTTAAAATGAGTAAATTTAATTTAACTTGTAAGTAATGCGATTTATACATATTTATATACAAAATATATATAATAAATACAAAAATAAATCGTGTTAAAAGTACGTTTTTGAGATGTTTACCTAAAATTTAAATTACATGTAACAGAGTTGTTGTATATATTTAGATTAATTTATAGAATTGTAAATTAACCTTATGGGGTATATAATCTTAGATTATAAAGGAATTTTTCACATAAATATGAAAATATTTGCTAAATCTCATGGATTCAATGATGTTAATTACCAACTTAATTAAGCTAATCTTAGATTTACGCGAATATTTTACATTTTAAATCTATTGTTTCGGATTTTTTCGCGGTTTTACTTTGATTTTTGGTTTCCCAACGTTTTGAATGCTTTACAGTAAACATGATCACGAGAGAGCTTTATTTTTCTTATTTTTATTTAATTAAACTAATTAACTAATTCTGCTTTGTACTAAAAATATTTAGGAAAGATTTAGAAAAATAAGTGTGTTTCCGCCTTAAACGTCCGATGAGTCAGCGACGTCTCGTCGAATGCGTTTGCGCAACACTCACACACTTACATTCCGTTTAACTTACTTATTAGTCATACGTTATAAGTTATCTTAGAAACTTAGATCTAGTGGTCTTAAGTAAAGAAGAGATGGTTGCCGTTTTAACAAATATTACAGTGAAATTAAAATGTTGATACGACAAGGATGTCAATAAACTTACACCTGTTAGCATATGGCCGTGTTAGTCCATATTATGTGTGAGATTTAATAGAGACGCTCAGTTTCTTCTAACAGTTTGCGCATAAGAATGAGCTATTAATATTTCGAAGTATTAGTTTGGCGAAGTGTGTTAGTTGACGACCAATTCGTTAGTGATCCTAGTATCTGTTATACGCAGGAGATAATAGGTTCAAATCCCACGCCTTGCGGCTAAAATAAAGATTTATTTTATTTATTTTGATCGTGATATATCTTTGTGATATATATCATTTAGAAGTTTTTCCCAGTTTGATTGAGACATAACTTGATCTTTTTAGCCATTTAAGGAATGAAAAACTGCATTGAAATATTATTTTAACACAGATTAGAAGGGGTCTTCATAGTGACTCCACTCATTTTTAATGTATTACTCGTTTTTTTATTTATTTGAGAAACATCACCATAATTATTATTGAAAATTTGACGAAAACAAATATATGAATAGAATTTATTTGCCTATGTATATAAAAACTGACTTTTTCCAAGATTTTTGTATTATAACACTAAACGAGGCGTAGTGTCAATAAACAAAAAAAATCGTTTGACAAACCCAGGACTTTCATATATGTACAATTTTACTATATTCTTTAAGCCTCCTTAGTGAGGCCATGTCGCTAATATCCTACGTAAAAAACTATATAGATAGAATATTTCATTTAAAAAAGAAAAGGTTTTTATAGTTTTTTACGTAGAATTAGCCGTTCTGGAGATATTGAATAAAACGCGATTTACACGATAGCGGCGCCAGCGCCTCTCGAGCGACCCCTTGAACTTGGCTTTACTTAGAAAATGCCCCTTTATCGAATGGCAATATCGCGAAAATTGCTTTATTTTATTTAGATTTCGCTGTTTTTTTGTCTATATTTTTTATACGTGTTTAGTGAGTGACCTTTCAGTTTTAAATATTGTGTGAAAATTATTCTTTCTTATTAATCCGCAGCGATTCTCTTGATATTTGTCGCAGACTTCCTTATGGTAATCATAAATGATCTATCAAGCTACATACATATATGTATATTGTATATTATTAATATATATATTCTTATATATTTTTTAGTAATTTTGGAAATAAATTGTTAAGTAATAGTATAACTCTTAATTATTTAGTTTTCAGAAATTGCTTAGTTCCTTTTCGTTCGTTCGTTCTTGTATTAAACTAGCATTGCCCGCGGCTTCGCCCGCGTTCAGATGAACAAAAACCGGATTCTTAGGTTTTACATATTAGTATACTCTTATAGCAGATCTAACAAAAAATGGAAAATAAATTATAGTTAAAAAACTAAAAAATCGAACTAAAAAATGAAAAATAATTTTTAGTATAAGAATAAGTGATTAACGACAAAATTAATGTTATTGTGAAAAAGAGAATAATAATTATAAGAGTTAGTATAAAATATTGTACAAAGCACCTCACGCTTTTTTCACAATTACAATAATTTTCTCCTCAGTCACATTATTGTTATACTAAAAATTAAAGTTTATTTTTAGTTCGGTTCATCATTAAGGCGTGTGTTTTTTTTAAGTATATTTTTTTATTACTACCAGAAACGGTCATACTTAAAAAAAATCTATACTACTAATTCTTACAGTTACTATTTCCTTAGGTTTAGCGAAAAAAAGACAATAATATTAATATTATTTTTATTAGGACTGTTGCTGTTGTACTTTAATACTGCAAATAACAAATAAACGAGGCTGTTGCTATCAGTACAATAAATTGATGAATAAATAATATATTATTCGTCCGTCTATTGTCGGTTTGTACGAATATTTACTATTTTGTTTTCTAACGTAAAATAAGTGATTTTTAGGTGCAGGAGGATCTATATGCAAAAAAAAATAACCCTGACCTACCGAGCCGGAAACTTACGAGTATTCTTTTAAATCTCAACGATTTTTAACTTCAAGAGTTTTTATGGTTAAAAAAAATATTTTTGGATGAAGGAGTTTCTGTATGCAAAAAAATATCTTAACATACCGAGCATTGCCGAGAAACTTATTCTACTTACTTATTTATTAGTCTATTCGACTTTCCTTATAATTTATATATTTTATAAAGGACGAATAATAATTTTTTATTCGTCCTATTAAATGACGAATAGACATTCAGTTTTATTAATATTCAAATATGTAATCAGACATATCTAAATTACTTTGCAAACCACGTAGTGAATAGATTTATATGGAGTCAGTGTAAGCTAGGAATAAAATTAAAAAGACTTGATTTCTCACGCCCGTAAAGAAGGCATCTAAAGTTTTTAAAGCGATGACTAATTTCTAACTTAGCCTTAGTCATTGTGCAATATTTGCACGTATTTATATTTTTTATTAAAATACTAGCGGTTCACCAACGCTTCGCTTGTGTTCGTCGCTAATGAAAAATATAAAGAAACCTATCACACGGAAAACGTAACTTTTTCTGGGATGAAAAGTATTTCAGATTATAATCTATCTCTGTGTCAAATTTCATCCAGATCGGTTAAGCCGTTCTGGCGTGATTGAGTAACAAACATCCATCCATCCAAATTGTCGCATTTATATATGTAGTAGTAAGTTTTGTAGTTTCGCGAATATTTTATATTTTAAATAATATTACTTTCTTTCGTATTTTGTTCTGGAAAGATATATATATATATATATATATATATATATATATATATATATATATATATATATATATATATATATATATATATATAAGGAATAATTTCAGTATCACTAAATAAAATAAGTAAAAGAAAGCGTCATGTTATATAATACAATTATTAGTATGTAATAGAATCCACAAGATCGTTCTGAGGCTTTAAATTGACTTAAAATAATATTATTTTATTCAAAAAAAATATAAAACAGCCATTATAAAATTGAACATATTATTATTTACCGGTTGATAATTGCTTGCTTGACTCTAATGTTGTTTGTATATGACATCTTGTGAGATTACAATTAATATCTCGTCCCATTGTAGAGCAGTGCAATGTTGCCATATAAAGATATTAGGAAATCTTGTAAATTAATTCTATTGTACTAACATAGCCTGTTTTTAAATTGTTGTTTTTATTGTACTATCATACTGTATCTAATTAAACACAATCTATATAAAATTGATTTGATAGCTCTCGTACTAACTCTTTGTATCGAAGCAAGTATACATAAGATTGGAGTGTATCTAGTGATTTAAAACAAGTTTTTTTTTGCCAATGCATAAAAGCAATTGTAGAGTCTCTTTGTGATACCAAAATGAACTAAATGGATATTTAGAATAAACTAACGGTCATTTTAGGAGCTTATGAAGAAATGTGTATAATTATCACAATGCTAACTATGAATAGTGGACAAAATTTCAAAATATTCCGTTTAAATTAAAGTATTATCTAACTCTACCTTAAAAACGTTTACAAAACTTACGTTTCCAAAATAGCAATCACAGATATCTCACGTAAAGTAAAGAAATCGTCTTAAAAACATATTAATTACTGTACAATTGATCATATCTATCTACTTCCTATACAATTAAAAAGGAAATTTAGTTGTGGAATAACATAAAGTGACTAAACATCCGCCGAGACGTCTAAACTAGTTTTTATGCTCAAACATAATCTAAGTAAAAGGCAGAAATTGGACTATTGCAGACTGTTCCGACAGCCATTTTTACCTCGCATATCCGACTCGGTTCCCACGGCGTCCACAAACAGGTTATTATTAAAACACTTCGCTAAAACCATTCAAATCTAAACCTAATCATTGTGTAATAAAATAGATTTTTCATTGAACTCGCACTAAAACACTCTACGTACAATATAAATGAATATAAACTCTATCTTATTGAATTAGAGTTTGAAATTGTATATCATATATAAATACAAGTGAGTACAATTTGAAATTCCTATTTGAAATCATCGGTGAAGGATTTTAGGTTCTCTCTCCGTTGTTTAAGACTTCTTAACTTATATAGCGGTAAAATTTTGTTTTATAGAGTGGATGTATGAACATATTAATTGTGTGTTAGTTGAATGCTACTAGAATTATGAATCTGCGATAACGACCTGAATAAGTAACAGATAAACGTGCTTAGTGCATTTTATGTGACCAACAAAGTGATCTATGACAGCTCTACCTTTGTTTTTGTTCGGCATGATGGGTATTAATGAATATTTGTACATGTAATATGTAATACATAAATACACATAATATATAATATAAAAAATAATATATAATACATATAATATCTAATTATTTTTACTTAGGATTTGAAATAAATTCACTTCTTTTCTCTATAAGAGCTTCTTACAACCAAATTATTAATTTAAACATCGTAAACTACAAATTAACGTTTGTTCATTATTATTATATGATCATTAAAATTATCATCATTCTTATGTCATTATTTAAATCAAGTTAAAATTTGAAGCAAGAGTCCCGTCCCTAATATATTTTTTAAATGTATATTTTAGCATTTGTTTTAAATTATGAGTATTAGCATTTATTATAGATAACTGAATCACTAATTGACCTTGAATATTATAAAAGATCTATAATTAAGCTACTAATAATTTATTTTGTATTATTTTAAAATAAATTTCTTATAAAGTCTGCGTGGGCGCATGACATATTGTTTTGTGCCTTATCAAATATTGTGATACATTCAATGAGTTCATATTATTCCGTGTGACATTTGAGTGATGTAGTGTAATTACAAATGTCAATACTTTGTTAAATAATCAAATGTGAATTTAAAGATTAAAATAAATTAATCAACTTATTAAAAATAGAAGATTTTAATGTATGTTTTTGAAAATATGTAATACATATATAAGTTAATGCTGTTAGATCATGTTTTTTTTCATTGAACGTATCAGGTTCGATTTTGTGCAATATAAAACTGTCTTATAAAAATGTATCTATTTAGTTTGAGAAACAATTACTAAACAAAAACAAGATATTGTTTTTGCTATATATATATATATATATATATATATATATATATATATATTATATATATATATATATATATAATAACAATGAACTCCTACGCAATTATGCATTGAAATTAGGTAACCTAAGTAAGGAATGAGCAGGCGCAGGCGATGCAACGTAATCGCTTAGCCATCTTCACGATGAATCGTTTCATATTGCAATCGAGTATAATGTAGTTGAAATATTGTTTCCACTTCATAATATTTAGACACATTCAAACATAATAAACGATAAAAAATTATGATTTTTTTTTGTAATAGGCCCCTGTTGACTAACTGGATCCCGAGAGCTTTTCTTGATAATTTAGACGTTTTCTGTATTTATTTATTATATTATATCTAATTACTTCTAAACTTTTAAATTTTAACAAAATTTTTACTTACATATAATTAGGTTGAAATTAGTAAAATATATATGTATACGTGTAGAGAAATTTTATCTATTCCCACAAATTGAGCTTAAAGCTTTATTTATTTTTTGAAAAGCTCATAATTGGTTTATAATATTTCATTAAACATTATGAGTATATTCACGCCATTCTTAAACCATAAAAACTTCCAATGAATGACGTTCATTCAGAATTTTTTCCCCAGTTCCTTTTGTTTTCATCAATAGTATGTGAGACCTGTACCTATATTTAGTTAGGATAATGCGTAGGTTTTGAGCATTTTAATTTAACTACATGCCATTCACGTTTACAAATAACGATAATAAAGTTTAGAATACTGTCTCTAATTAATTATAATATGATATAGCGGCTTTGGAATTGTGTTGGTATATACATATGTACTATGTACATAATTTCAATGGAAATATGTTGATATGTTTGTTTAATCGACATTTTACGCATATTAGTGACAAAGTCGTAAATAAAATTGCTGACGATATCAAAATAGTGACCGCATCTATAGCTCATTTTAATTATTCATACAATTATTATAGATTTTTAGTCAGATTTCTTCTTCTTTTTCTTTCTTCCTCAGCATACGAAGATACGTTTGGCTCAGTTTGTAGTGTAGTCATGTCATGGGTGTTTATGTTATAATATGTATGTATTTAAAATTATATATGTGTGATGTCTCAACTATATGGTATCCATAACAAAGGCCTCCTAGTTTACCATGGAACTAGATGGTACTGCGTGTCTATGTCCCACAAAAAAAGCATACCCTAAGCCATAGGGGTCGTGCAGTGGCATATATCCCTTTGTGACCTCTAGTTGTACCCCTGAACCGCTGCTTTTACCCCTTTTATTATAGAAGTTAGAAGATACATACTTGCTCTATCTGCCGCCAGAGAAGTCTCTCCTCCGATTATTTTACGGCATCTAATCCAGGCATGTGAATATGTTTCTAAAGTAGTATAATTTAAATACATTTTAAAAACTAAATATTTTCATCAACGAAATCCAAGGTAAAAGTTATTTTGATTCCGGAAATTGTTTACACAATGATAGAGCGCTAAAGCTTTAGATATAAGGTATTGGTCCACTGAAACATTGTTATAAGAAGAGTATTTATAAGGTTTTAAATTCATACTTTGTGTAATAAAAATAATGGTACAAAATATTTGGCTTTACTAATCATTGAGAGTGAAAAATAAGAGTCGGAGATAACTCAAAGAAATTGTTGGCAAATTAAAGCAGTCTTTATATTTAAAAAAGATCCTTGCTGGGAATAGAACCCGTTGATTAACACTTTAATGCATCGGTCGCTAATACTACAACCAAACAATTTTTAGTTTACCATTGAATGATATTTCGAACTTATAAAAGTTATTCATTCAATAAATAATAACTTTAATAAAAGTAAAAATGAAAATTAAACTATTTTCTTGATATTCTTATAATTCACAGACGTTTAACAATAGAAGAATTTGTTTCTTTGTACTTACCTGTGTTATGGATGGCTCGTCTGATTATTTGTTTTAAAACATCGTTCCGATGTATGCAGATAGTTAAATATGGTAATTGCAACAAACTCACAGCATGCAAAGGGTTAACATTGTACTTTAAACACCATAAACGTTGCTTATTTAAGTTAGATTTAGACTTTAGAAAATTACATTATGATTATAACTATTTTAGTGTCCTATGTTTAAATTATGGGATCTTATTAAAGCACCCGCTGTAAGTAAACACGTATATTTTTCTGATTAATTTTGCTATAGCAGATGACCTTATATAACCAATAAAAAATGAATATTTAAAAAATTATTCAATTTGCAATTAATTTACTTTTGATTCTATAATTATTAAGGTTTATAGTAAACTAGCATTACCCGCGGCTCCGCCCGCGTTCAGATGACCAAAAACCTAATTTTTAGGTTTTACATGTTAGTATACTCTTACAATACAGTTTTTCTATTTTCTCTCAGAAATGAGATATTTTCCCGCTATAAAAAGTATCCTATATGTTGACCCTGATAAACAGCTATTCCCCCCCAACGTGCGTTCACCTTGTCGTGGTGGGGGAGTGGAGGAAGGGGGGGGGGAATTGTGCCCGGCAATCCAGCCGGACGCGAAGCCAAGAAATTTGTTGAATTGAAATTTGGCTAAGTTAGGATTTGATTATATGTATGTATAGACTAGCGGCTCACCCTCGCTTCGCTCGGGATTGTCGCTAGGTACGTTTTAAATAGATATAAATAGTTATTAGCCAGCGTTAGTCATATATTTTTTTTTGTTAGTAATATTGACAAATGTGGACATTAATATTTATACGATTCTTTTGTCTTCCCGGAACCTCTCCACTAACACTTAAACTTTATGGTATGGTATTATAGTTCAAATTGACTTTTAAGTATTATTACGAATCTTTTGTATGGGAGTATAGAAAAGTGTTGTTTTTAGACTTTTGTAGGCATTTTTTTAATTTTTTCTCTCCGTAAGGACCATCCTCGTACTTCGAGGAATATTCTAAAAAAAGAATTAGCGAAATCGGTTCAGCTGCTCTCGAGATTTACGCTCACCAACACATTCAGCGATTCATTTTTATATTATAGAAATATAGACAATAGCCTATGTTCTACCACAAGTCATAGTCCATCTGTATACTAAATTACACAGCATCTTATTCAGAAAAGACATTCATACTATTACATTTAATTTGTTCATAGAAGCACTCAGTTTAAAGTAATGAAATTACGAAATATTTGCTCTTAAAGTAAATGTCCTCGTTTACCGTAAATGATGTCGTATGCAAATAGATCATTTCGCATAAACTATACACAGTAGGAAGCCTTGTCACTCACTGTGTGTTAAAAAATTATTAATAATGATGATAATGGAAAGAAATTTTACTATTGTTTGTTTGTGTGTGTTTGTTTGTTTAATTGAACGCCCTAATCTTAGAAACGACTAATCCTATTTAATAAATTCTTTTTGCATTAGATAGCCCATTTATTGGGGAAGGCTATATGTTATATGTCATCATGCTACCAATTTAACGCGGGTGAAACCGCGGGGCACAGTTAACAATTGTCTTATGAATAATTAGTTAATATCCTCGGGATTACCGAAGTAATAAGTATTTACTAGGCTAAAGTCATCAAAATAAAATAATCAATCAAAATCCTATGTTATACACATAGACAACGATATATTTTTTCTGTAATATAAGACAATTTGATATAATCTGTGTGAAAAGTTTTATTGAAATTACTTATAAAATTTTAGATTTATAGTAGCGTGATTAATTTTAGTATATCTTATTTAATGTATAAACATAAATATGTCTCCATTACGCTTTTACTAATCGTTAATTTTTTTTAGTTTTATTTTTATTTCGTACGTCTGTAGTTTAAGGGATGGAGAGAAACATTCATTTCATTCATTTCATTCATTGTTCATTTTATTAGAGTGTTGTTGTGTGAGTTTTATCAATAGTGTCTGATGATACTCACTGAAAGGTAAGTGAGTTCTTTCAATACTTTGGTGATAAGAAAAGAGAGAGCGTCGCGATATATGTAAATTCACTATTTAAGTACATTTTCCCCAAGCCAAAACTGAACCTACGACCGTCTTCTTGGAAACCTGCGCGCAGGTTCAATGCTATTTATTTCACAACGAACTTATAGATTACCAGACGTAATATATTCCATTTGATGTTTCTGTTCAATTTGTTTTAGTTGTGCTTTGAAGACGTCACAAGTATTTTATGTTACTTGAATCCTTGGGCTTGATACGAGGATAATTAGATGGTATAAGATGGCTAGATTACAATTAATTGCGTAATTGAGGTGTGAACAGTTACTATGCTAATTTAATTAATATGAACTAAGTTTTTTTATAGTTGTTGGATAATTAATAGATATATTGCATATAATTTACTCTAGATTTATTTTGTGTTGCTCATATAAGTGCAATATGAATAGTAAGGCAGTGTTTGTTATAAATGCTTTATAATGATGTATATATGTAAAAAAAATCCATGTGTGAATGTATGTTCCCTATGAACTCCAAACGGCAGGAACGATTTTGATGAAATTTCCATGCAATCTTCAGATTAGCCCAGGCTGATCCTGTTAAGTGTGGTAGCGATTGGAAGTTTAAATGTGAGGAAGCAGCGGGTACTGCTAGTCTATCTATAAAATTTGACGCATGTTATTATGATAGATCACGCATGCTTATTGTGGATCAGAATTCTATAATATAATCAATAACACTATATTTTTTTTTACTTCCGTTGATTACTTACAATTAAATAGTATTTCGTAAATAGTGCTAATTGTGTATCTATGAATTTACAATTTAAAATACGACACCGCATGCGGCATCCAACATTAACTGACGCTACGTCAAGCATTTGTAACATACCACAAAAGTTAAGTATCGTTTTCGTACAATTCTCTGGTTATGCTCTAAAAAGCATAACTTTCGAATTTAAATCTCTATCTTTATTGTTTTTGGTTCTATATTGCCTTACGCTAAATATTTGTCAAAGTTTATAAATTCATTTTTAGGGTTTCTATCTCGAAAGGAAAAAAGGAACCCTTATATGTACACTTCGTTGTCCGTCTGTCTGTCTGTCTGTCGCTTTATCAAGAACCTTTCTCTCAGGTACGCGTGAAGGTATCACGTTGAAATTAATATCAAATACTTAAGTCTGTAATTTATTGGATCTGTGAAAAAGTAAACTTCTACGTCAACGCAATCAAAAGATACAATCGTTTATGCCGCGTATTTTGACATTCTCAAGGGAATCAAAACCTATAAGACTTTCTGTCTATCTAATCATGAAATTTGGCAACAAGTAATGTCTTATAGCACAAGTAAAGTGAAAAATCCTAAAACCGTAGTTTGTACTTATATCCCATTTTTTTAATTAATAAAAACTTATTTTAATCTTTCACGTTACGGAACCCTCACTGTGCGAGTCAGACTCGCACTTGCCCGACTTTTTTTAATATTATAAATTTTTATAACCAATTATTATACAAGAAGATAAGTGAAATAGCATTAAATTGTTCCAATCGTCCTTGCATTCGATCGTTGTTCCCCTGTCAGTTGGATTAAGACGATTATAATGTCACAGATGTTGTTCAACGTCTGCTCTTAAGAAACACAGAAACATACCTACCTACCTGTTTAGAATCATTATATTTGTACTAAATAACTTCTCAATAAAATTGTGTTAATAATCTTTTCTTTACATTGTACAGAATGAAAAAACAACGATAAAAAGATAATCTGTAAGTATTTTTTGACTAATTAATTGATATTTTTCTTAATTTTTTTAGTAAGTCGCTAACGTAACTTCTAATAATTGAAATATTTTTTTTTTTAATAGCTGAAATATAAATGCAAAAAGAAATGTATATATACAGAATTAACAGTCTACAATTATTTTATTATGGTTAGGAGTTGGTGACCTTTAAAAGGCATGTAACTAACTGGTAATTAATTTAATGAAAAACATACAATCTTATGTGTATATTAACAAAGATATCACGCTTATTTACTTCTAATGTAATAATAATTAGCTATTGGTACCATTTACTTACGCCTATGTCTCATATTATATAATTACGAGTGTCTCTACAATCTGCAATGTAGCGTAAACTATGATTAAATAATGTTGTATTGTAATCTAGTTGAATAAGTAATGTAAACTAAACAATTTGTATATAAATAATAATATTTTAAGCTTAAATTATTATATACTAGCAGAACCTGCAGCTTCGCTCGCGCTAAAACTACAAAAAAATCTCTAAAAAGTTATGTACCTAGGTTTCATACAAACTTTCATCCCCTATTTTACCCCCTTATAGGTTGAATTTCGAAAAATGCACATATTTATTTATTTGTGTTGAAGAGCATTAATACCAAGTTTCAAGAAATTCTGATTAGAAATAAATGTTTGGATTGTATTATAACGTGTTTTCCCGTGGGACTGAGATGATTTCCCGCGGTAAAAAGTAGCCTATGTTACTCCAGCTCTCCAACTATCTTGACATCAAAAATCACGCCAATCCGTCACTCCGTTTCGACGTGAAAGAAAGACAAACAACCAAAGACACTTTCACATTTATAATATTAGTATGGATATAAATACTTTCTTAAATTTACGCAAATATTTGACATTTTGAAATAAAACTCTTCTTTAATCTTTAAATCTTTTCATGAATCATCTCTCTCTCTCCCGTAACTATAACTGCTGTCAAGCATTCGAAATACTGGGAATTAAAAATCAAAATAAATCCGCAAAAAAATCCGAAAAGATCGTTTTAAATAAAATATTAAATACTCGTACATGCGTTCCCAGACAGACAGACAGACAGACAGACAGAAAATAATTCTAAAAACCTCGGACTCGGCCTCTGTATCAATAATAATAACTATTTCAATAAGATTTTCCAAAAAATATTTAATGTACAGATTCGACTCAGAATTTTATTTTATGTATAGATAATTTTATATTAAAGAGGCATCATTTATAATTTTAGTTATCTATCATTCTTTTTTTTAAATTATTTTATACATTTTTAATTCTTATCAAATTAAAGAATACACGGTCACATGAAGTAAATAATAAATAAAAAATGATAAATAAGTAAATAAAGTAAAAAGTTATAAGGCACTGGAGCCTTGTAAGATCTTTTTGCAAAGCTTTCATGAATTGATTAAATTAAATAATAAATGCAAAATTCTTAAATAACTTCTTATAAATCTTTATGAACTTAAAAAAAAATATTTATCCTACTAGGTTTTGTATTTACAATAGGTATCTATAATTAGTTAATATTTTTTTATAATTAACTATTTTTGCGTTGGTGTCACTCTACAAAAGTCAACAGCGTGTTTACATATACATGTTACATATATAGCGTGGTTACAAATAAAGACTCACAATTACACAATTTGTATTTTTTATCTATATCTGTATCATCGTATTGTATTAAATTGTATCGTATCGAAGCAAATAATTTTAAATTATTAATTTCATACTGACAAAGCATGATATCTAATAATTGCATCTTGCAACATCTCATAAGTCAACTATGATCTCATGGGGTTTATGCATCGATGACTCAAAACCTTACAATTTGTTGATAATAAATAAATTACTTAAAATACTATCAAAATAGTAACTTTTAGTGATGTTCATTATTTGGTTAGACCTAAACAGCCTTAGATATATATTTTTATACGTATTATTTTCTTAGGAATTGATAGAATTAGAAATAATAGGTAATGCTTTCAGACATATATTATGACGTGCTGTGGATTATGGTCTATTTATTTGTAACCATAAAAACAAACAATACACTCATATTACTTCATTATATATACAAATTTAAAGGTAATAAATTTTATGTAGATAGAATATGATAGAGAATGGTAATAATCAAAACTTAAACAACTTATATACCAAAGATTCACTTAGTGGTTGAAATTAGACAATAATCATTATTGTACGAATACATAATTTTTTTTATTGATAGCACCAAAGCTCGTCAACAGGTAGTAAAAGAAAAGAAAGAAAAAGAAAAGGGCTCCTGTCTCTTCCAACTTTAGTTAGGGCCTCATTATACGTCTGCGCCAGGATGGTCTAGTCTGGCTTTTTAGCGGTGGGATATTTTGTATCTTCAAGTCTCTCGACTGGTGGTCTGCGTCTTTTTTTATGTTGCTAATGTTTACTAGGCAGTGGTAGCCCAGTGGTAACGCGCTCGTTTGGGAAACCGAGTGATGCGGGTTCAAATCCCGGGTCTCGCACCTCTGATATTTTCATGTGCGAATCATTTCCAGCATGATTACCACTTGCCTTACGGTGAAGGAAATCATCGTGAGGAAGCCTGCATGTCTGAGAGAACGTAGCGAGTTTTCGAAGGACATGTGAAATCCGCCAACCCGCACTTGGCCAGCGTAGTGGGCTATGGCCTGATCCCCTTCGTATTCAAGGGAGGCCCGTGCCCAGCAGTGGGACATTAAAAAAGGGCTGAATACATACTAATGTTTACTATTATTTTCGTGGAGTAGCTTTTGCATTAGTTTCCTTGCCTTTTTAAATTCAAAACTTTTGCCAAGCATTTAATTATTACAAGATTTTATTGAACGTTCACAAATTCGAAAAAAAAACTTTTAGTCCTAGGTAGAACTGGTGAAAAAAATATCATTATTTTTTATTATCATTGGATGTATGAAAACTTTTTTTTATAATGCTATTGCCTAACAAAAATTATAAAATTATATGAAAACAAACATATAACTTTAATTTAAGTATTAACCATTAAGAGTCTTCAAACTGTCAATTTACAGTCATTATGGTTAATGATCGTGAAACCTAGCGATATTGTGACGGTGATTCAACTTGCCTATTGTCCTATGGCATTGAAAGTGCATCGAGCTTATCGTGCAATCCCTTTGCAAGTAGGTTCAAAATTAGACAGTGGTGAATTTTATACTTTAGACTAAAAATCTTAAAAATAAAGCAAAAAAGTCAGAGGTCACAGATTCGGTTCCAGTTCGTAGTAATTGCAGACGAAAAGACAGAAATGAAGTTGGTGATTTACACATATATTGCGCTAATATCCTGTAAACGTAAAAACTTCCTTTTACCTAAAAATAATTTTTTTTATAATCTGTTTTAATTGTTTTATTTACATATTATTTAATAAAGTAAATAAAAACTAATATGATAATAAATATAATCTAATATTTTTACTTTATCTACCACTCTTAGGGTATTACCTACTGGATTTTTATATTCTGTGCAGGACATAAATAAAGCAAGCAAAAAAAATCTATTACGAAACTACCAACCAACATAAACTGAGTATAATTTGTAAAAACATAGGTCAAGTATCACTGTAATAGCAATTTGAAGGAGTGAAAAACAAATAGTAAGTCATCGTGACCCTGTCAATCTGCAGTCATTACGGCTAATGATCGTAAGCAAGGCCACGTGCTAAGGCATGCGCCTACGCCGGTCTCACGGTGTGACGCATCCGTAGGCAGTCGATTGCGTTGTGATTGTATTGTATAATAGAAGATATTATTTTATATAATATATACTAACGCTATATACTAGGTACGCGATATTCATAATTTCATGGGTTTTAATTTTTTTGCGCGGAATACTAATACTCTTTTCTAAAATGAATGTAGCCATTACTTCCTTTAACAACAGCTCTCTGCTAGTGAAACTCCTGTCGAAATTAGTCCACTTGTTTCGGAGATAAGTCAGACAAACAGACAGACAGCTAAAAATTTTAACATTGTTTTTTTTATAAGTACCTAACTTACCTTAAAATATATTTTCATATGCATTTAATAAAAAGCTGTTATTTTGACAATACAAACAGACTTTTCAATTTTATTTTTTTGTATGTTTATATATATTCATTCCATACATTCCAGTGTTTTTCTCATGTGGAAAATTTAACTATGTTGTTTTAAGATTATTGTATTTAAAGACTATTGCCACTTTTTTATCAATTAATCGTATTTTTTTTCAATTTCGCAATAATTTCGCATAATTATTATTGTTTTGAGTGTTCTATATCTATTACAAATATGATCATTGAATAATTTTTCGAATAAATATATATATATATTATATAATTGCTCAATTAACATTATAAGAAGAAGAGTAATCGAGTAAGGAAACATTAAATATTCATTCATTATAAAAATATGTGTATTGTGTAATCATTAAAATAACTATGTTATTTAATATGTGGGAATTATGGCGCCATTTTGTGCTATTAACTATGATCGCACTCACAAGCAATGCAGTGACAATGCTGTTGCGAATAAATTGTTTAAACAACGATTGATTTATATCTATTGTATAGAAGTTTTATTGTGAACTAATAAACATTCACTTGTTAACCACATTTGGTCTCTTTGTTTTGTTTTTATTTATTCAGTCACTATGCTACAAATAGTTATTCATTCACTGACCTTGCTAAAATAGAGTCTTATAGAAGTCTTATAAAATAACCCATTAAAATTATAAAAATTATATTATGATGTATAAAGCATCAAATTAATAATAATATAATATAAATGTACGGCAAAAATAAATAAAATGGTATAAAATAAATTGTAATGTAAGGTTGAAGATACTTTAAATATTTTCAAGCCTTTTCAGCTAAACAGATTTCCATAGAACTTTTTTATTGTACACATAATAGCCTAATTCAAAAACATTAACTTATAATAATTAACGAATGATACAGACTCGAAAGGATGTTATTACTGAAAATGTTAAATAAATAATATTTTCTATAGAAAAAAATGATTACAATAATTAAATCATAGATAAAATAATCACTAATTAGCCAGTAGCTAGTACAGTAAAAAAATAATTAAAACTTATTATATAATAATGAAACGGTTTTGACGCTATTCTGATAACGACAGGTGTTTATTCGAGTGCCTACATTTTTACCGGAAACAATTACGCCACTATAAGAGTATTCGCACGCGTGCCCAAATACTTGTTTAGATAGTCAAGGGGCCCTTTTATCTAGTTATCTACACTTCATCACGTTTGGTGGGTGAAAGTTTTTGATAACTTTGCAAGTCTGCGAGGGATATGATGTCTGATGATACGAAGAGATGGGGGAAATGGATGCGTTATTTTATATTTATTAATAGAATAATATAAATTATAATTTACTATAGTTTAAGTAGTTAAAAGACATAACATTTCGTGTTATCGCCTTTACTGGTGATAGGAGACCCGCCCTAAGAATCGCCCTAAGAATTGGCATTGTTATTCAGTGAAGCAATGCGGCTAGCTATCGTGTTCTACATGGACAGTAATAATTATTAAGTGTCCATCTGTTTTGTATATATAATAAGTAGATTTGTAATTTCTTTTATTATAAATAAAGTATACTTAATATTTAATTTATTAAAACAGATTTCCACTAGCCATTTTAAAATTATAAATATGCCCAATACATAATATTATTATAATTATTTCTTTAATATATTTGTTTTATTAATTCGATAATTCGTTTAAAACAAGGTATTAAGCTAAAAATAATAATTAATTAAGATATTAATATTATATTAAAATTTATTTACCAAGATTCATTAATAATCTTATCCATTATTTTATCTCCATGTAGATATCCGTCATGCGGCATCGAGGAGCCGAGCATTGTTTCAAGCAATTGGCGATTTCCGCTTCAACCACAGTAGATGTAAGATAACATTTATTGTAGCAAAACATTTTGACGAGATGCCTATCTTGTATACACTCTTGTAGGAATTTACCATGCGTTTAAACGCACGTAATGCTATCGTATTCGTAAATTGTCTGTGGTTTTCTATCAATTTTATAATTCGATAGTTTGATTTTGATTATTCATATAATATAAATAATGTTATTAAATGAAAAATCGATTATCTGATATATATTGCTATTTATTTTAATTAAATGTTTGTAAGTTTTGTAAAGGAGAAGCAAAATTTAATTTTGTTCATATTATTACTTTTGTCTTAGCCACAATTCAAACAGCTTTATAACGTACTTACTAGCAATGAAATGAAACGGTGAACGTGAATTATAGATATTATTATTTGTGATTTCTTGTTAAAAGATCATCTTTCTCAAAATAGCATTCTAGAATAATACATATAGCTCAGGGGTAGGTAGTTTACAGGATTACATCTTGCATCTAAGCACATTAGTGTAGAGTGTAAACTGCACATAGATCTCGCTCACAATAGTATATAATTTCTCGATATTATCCTTTAATTCAATAAATGTTTTATTTACTATAATACAAAATGTAGTTATAGAATCTACTATTATTTAGGCAGACTTAATAATAAATAATTGCAATAATTAAAAAAAAAGATCCTACTGTGTTAAAAGCGAATTATGAGAACAAGTTGACGAAGAAACATGGTATTATGCAGTCGGAGATATATATGTTTTATCATTGCTTCGAGTTTTGGTACATATATGTTGTATCTATCCATAAAATATCTTATAGCCATATTTTCGATGACATCGTTAAATATTTGTAACGTGCAAAATAAAATTAGTATCTAATAGTTTTTTTTTTCAGAAAAGACACCTTACAGATAAACTTAAAAAGCAAAACTTTATCTAAATACATTCGCATATTTATATATATATATATATATATATATATATATATATATATATATATATATAAACTTTCGGCTATATAATGTCAGAATAACCACTGATAAAGAGCTAATCCAATAAATATAAGCCGGAATAAAAATGTCTATTGACAATTTTGAATTTCAAGTAATATTATGATAATATTAATCTTTTATATTATACTAGCATTGCCCGCGGCTCCGCCCGCGTTCAGATGACCAAAAACCAAATTCTTAGGTTTTACATATTAGTATACTCTAACATTACAGTTTTTGTATTTTTTCTCAGAAATGAGTTATTTTCCCGCGGTATTCTATATGTTGACCTGGATAATCAGCTATCAACATACTAAATTTCATGAAAATCCCTCCAGTGGTTTTTCCGTGATGCGGTAACAGACAGACAGACAAAAATTCTAAAAACTATAGATTCGGCCTCTGTATCGATAATAATGAAAATCTCAATAAGATTTTTCAAAAATATTTAATGTACAGATTCGGCTTAGTTACAATTTTATTATATGTAGGTATAGATATCAAAAATATTAGTCCGTAAAAGTATTTGATATAATATAAGACTTACATATTATTGTATGCTTTAATTACTCCTCTAAATCAAAAACATGGAAGTATAATTTGGTCACATAACATTTACCGCAATGATTTGTAAAATGATTACAATTTTTAGTTTGTATGAAATGTATGAGTCATACAATTCTCTTGTAATTTTTGTATTACGAAAGTGGCGAATGTACCTACTTATATGCTGGCTGATGACAAGAAAACCTGGTGTATAACCCGCGTTTATCATTTGAGAAGATAAACATTGAAGTGGATGAAAGAAATACAAAAGTTTGGTTAGATTTCCTACTTTCTAGCTCAATAAAAAAACCTGATGCTTTTATACAACCGGCAAGATTGCTAATTAAAAAAAAAACCAATTGTATTGATTTTTTAATTAAAAAAACTAAATAAACTTTTTTAATTTAAAAAACTAAGCTAAAAGCTAAACTTTATTATCCCTTCATTAAACCTTATATAACCCTGTATCATATAAAAGTTTAATAAATAAAATTTGAGCGCACCAGATTTCCTATACGAGGGTTGCCACACGTGCGCCGGCACGTGTACTTCCGATACACCCTCGTATGACACCAGTCATTGTGATTCGTACTGGATGCGGTATACTTATTTAAACTTGTTTCTATCCACCATAAAATCATGGCATCTACCTTTTATGTAATGTGATAGCACCCATATAGTTAAAGCAGTAACTTAGTTCAATGTGACCTGATTGAAATGAACATAAACTATGTTATACTTTCTTAGATTTACGCGAATACTTGACATTTTAAATAAAACTATCATGTCCAAGTCCATTTATTTTTTCTAACATTTCGCGACTGATTGTATTTCAAATGAAATTATCTTTTCGAATTTTGTCACGGTTTTACTTAGATTTTTTGTTTCCGATCTTTAGAATATTTAATAGCAAACGTGTAACAATAAACAGAAAAATCCGAAAAGATACTAAGATTTAAAATGTCAAATTTTCGTGTAATTGTCATATCTTGCTTTTATATATTAGGTATAGACTTTTATGATTATTACATGACAAAAATTATATTTATATTATTTATTAAGCAAAAGATGAAACGGATAAATTACGAAAATGTAATAAAAAAATAATAATAGAGAGAACTAGATTATTACCGCTCAATGAAACACTTCAAGTCAGGGTTCAAGTATAATGATGATTACAAAGTTTTGTTATAACCATTCGAGCAACCTTGTCCTTCACTTATGTCCTTTGACTGACTTGACACTTTACTGTTTAGGTGAGGAGAGATCAAGTATAATATCGAAGTGAGATATATGTTGAATATGTAGGTCTTAAATATATTTCGAATATGGACTCACCCTCACTCCGCTCGGGTTCGTCCCTAGATGATTTTTTAAATTGACGTTACTTTTTTATTTATGAACCGATTCAAATACAACAAATACTAAATGTTAAGTGAAGCTTACCACAATATATTAGTGAAAACCGCATCCAAATCGGTTAAGCCGTTTCTGAAATTAGCGCGTACAAACGCAAAGACAAACAGACAAAAATTCTAAAAATCATTGTTTTGGGTTCTATTGCGTAAATATAGACCTCGAATGATAGTTTTTCTCAAATATCTTCCATGTCAGACAGCGACCAGTTACACTTTTATTATATGTATAGATGAAATAAAGCCTTCGTCGAAAAAGAATCCCATAAAAAAAAACTATCTGAATCTGTCACTTTACTTATGACGACATCGAGTACTAGCATACATACATTGATGGGATGTGATACGGTACCTACTTAATGTCTTTAAAGGACGTTTAACACCGTTAACTTTGCATAAGGATTTAATATATGATTAATAAATAATAAGTAATAACTAAGTGTACATACATTTGTTTTGTATATTTTGTACAATTAAGTATTTTTGTAACTTTCTTTATTGTAAATTTAAAAAAAATCATGACCTCTGGCGTAATCAGCTATTTATGTTATGTTTGATATAAATGACAAGAATTGTGTGATTTTATTGGCATTCCTGTTAAAAAAGAAGTAAATAATTAAAAAGAAATTACACAAAATAAGGCTATAATCTATTCACAATCTTTCCAGTGCTTTCTAAATACAAAATACTAGCCATTCACCCTTGTTTCGCTCGTGTTCGTCCCTAGGTTGCTTCGCTATACAAACTTTCATCCCCATGTTCACTTCCAGGGATGATTTCCGGGATAAAAACTATCCTTCGTACTTTCCAGGGTCTCAAATTATCTTCTTACCAAATTTCATTTATCGATTCAGTAGTTTCGGAATTTATTCGGTACAAACAAACAAACAAAAAAACTTTACTCCCAATAATAGTAGTATAGATTTGATGATAAAAAAATTTAACTCTCAAATACGATAATATGAAAGAGATACATATATAATGAGAAATATATAGCAATAGTAATTTATAATGTACAATATATAAATACCTTATATCAGTTAGATATCAGAAAACAAGTATAATTAATAATTTAAAAGACTGAGATCACCGTTTTATTAAGTAAAATAAAAATATACTAGCAAAAGTGCCATATATATCTTTGATTTTGATTTATATACATAGTTTCCTTATACCTTTTAGGGCGTAGTACATATATACTATGCTGTCATATCTAGTTTTAGATTATCGTTGCAGGGGGTCGAGTGAAGGTATTACCTTCAATTCTTTTTCATTGTTCATGCACATTGTAACGTGTCCATCCTTAATTGGATTATTATTGGGCCAGTGTTTTAGGAAGTATCCCTTTTTAACTCAGTCGAAGGGTTAAATAAAGCAGATGTATGATTTTTGACTTCTCAAATTGGTTCCATCTGTTAATTGGTTTTAATTTTTTACGCGAACAGCTGTTTAAAAGTTAAAATGTAATCTAATTACAAATTTTATTTAAATTTATATAAATATTAAATTTAATTATTGCGGGAAAATACCTTATTTCTGAGAAATCTATACCAAACGATAAAACTTAAGTAGGGACGAACCCGAGCGGAGCGACAGTGAGTCGCTAGTTTAACATATATAATTGAATACATGTCAAAATTCGAATATTTATTTCATTTTACTCTGAATATAAATACTTTTAAAAGCTTTTGATGTGAATTTACATATGTACATATGTAAAACTTTATTGGTCATTAATAACGAATTAATTTAGAAATTACGAACCGTGTTTAAGTTATATCATTGTATATAAAAAAAATATTTCTTTATATACTCTTTTATTAATAATGTATAATAACGTAAGTCACAAGTCACTTTGTTAACATCGTCAATTATTTTTGTCAGACGCAGGCACTCGCTGTGGCTCTCAAGACACAGTGACGCGGACACTAGAACAGTTCTCAGGCTGTAGTTCACTACGCGCTCAATTTTTAATTACGTTTTTTTGTTTTGAAGAAGACTTGAAGTAATTCTCCATAACAACATGAATGAGACATGCTTTGGAGAGCAAGTAAAACCGTTTTGTCACTTGCACTTCACTTCCTGCGTGTAGAGTTTTAGCTAGACCAAAATTTGGTCGCTAGGACGTCTACGAAATAAAATTGGTAGTAAAATATAAGTCAGTTCAATCACTCTACTGTTATAAATGTGACAGTTTATATGTGTGTATGTTTGTCTCTTTTTTACGCTGAGACTATATAATTTGACGACATGATTGGTTCAGTTTGTAGTGACCCTACTTGCTGTGCCTGCCGTCGTGGGTTCGAGTCCCGCTGGGGGCATTCATTTGTGTGATGAGCACGAATGTTTGTACTCCAGTCATGGGTGTTTATATTTATAATATGTATGTATTTAATGTTATATATGTGTAGTGTATCAACTATCTGGTATCCATAATGCAAGCCTCGTAGCTTACCATGGAACTAGATGGTGCTGTGTGTTAATGTCCTAACATATTTTTTAATTGTACTGTACTATACTACTCTAAGCAGAAAGAATAATTGCCTCGGTGGTGTAGTGGCTAGCATGTACAGCTGCCCACCCGGAGGTCCTGGGTTCGAGTCCCGGGTCGGGCAAAGTTTAGTTATTGAGTCTTTCTGTAAAGTAAGCCTCAGTAACAGCCCGGAGTTGGGAAGTTGGCGGTGTTTCACCCCCGTGCCTCGGAGAGCACGTAAAGCCGTCGGTCCTGCGCCTTAACTCTCACTGGTCGTGTCGAGCAGTCGTCCCACCGGAGTATGAGAGTGACAGGAACAGAGAGTGCACTTGTGTCTGCGCGTACACTTGTGCACTATAATATCTCCTGCGCAGTTGGCTAGTCTCAATGAGATTGGCCGCCGTGGCCGGAATCGGTCAGGAGAACATCATCATAAGCAGAAAATATGGTAAAAGGTAGCGCTGCGCTACCTTTATATAATACATACAAAAGGCATCTAAAAAGACGCACCCGAGCGAAGCAATGGCAAAACGCAAGTTAGATAATATCTAAGAGGCATTGCTACGCGAATATTTGACATTTAAAATAAAACTACCTTCAGATCTTTTCGCGAATTAATTTTAATTTTTGGTTCCCGACGTTTCGAATACTTTACAGCAATTATGGTCACGGGGAGACTAAGGTTTAAAACATCAGAAAGTTTAAGAGTTAAAGGTTGTAAATAGATTTAAAAGATATTAAATTGTAAAAGTTATTGAAATTATAAAATTGATTAAAATTAAAAAACATTGTAAGGTACTTTGGTAACATTTTTGTATTTTTGAAGATCGTTGTATAATTTAGTGGGTAGGTGTTGTCTGTAACAACTCCCGTGACCATGATTGCTTATTAATCCAGATGTAACGAATTGGATTTCCGTACGAGAAAACTAGTTCTATTGATCATATAGACATTTATCTCGGTCTAGTTGAATCAAATCTTACGACCCAGCAGGCAGTAAACAGTAACGGTTTGCGACGAGATCTATAAAAATGTAGTATATCCGACCTAATATAATACATCAAATAGAAATATAATTGATAAATATGTACTACGTTTTTCATAATATTATTACAACATATTTAAAAGTTATAGATTAGAAACTTTTCGATTGTCAGTTCTTCACACCCTACATCTCTCGAAAGTAAAAAATCGTCTAACTCGAGTGTTATCTTCAGGATCAACTTACGAAAGCATTGCACGCGCGTACCAAGCAGACCGCGACGACCGTTAGCAAGCACAGCCCAGGACAGTATTAACGTGAAAGTCGATTTTTATTTTAAATATATCTTATTAAATAACTTGCAATATACGTGAGGATATTTTATCGGCAACATAAATACGTCTAAGCGCATTCACCATTAAGTTACAGCGGTTTTTTAATAAACGTTCTGATTCTAGATCCATAGACAAAGTGTGGATCTTGAGTAAAATTTGCGGTAAAAGTACCCTTACTAGCTTTCAGCTTTTCTTTAAAAAAAAACAGTCTAAAGTCTCTAAAAAAATCATGCAAGCAGAATAGTAGATTTCGAAAATGGGAACCGAACGTGTTAGATTTTTCAGGAATATCCACCGTACATAAATACCAATTTTTCAATTCGTCTAATATTATAAAATATGTAACATCTCTAGTTTCAATTATGTATTGTAAGAAACATTAAAAAATTATATCCGCTTTTAAAATAAAAGCATACAGTTACACTTTCAACCGTCAACTATTGTTACGGGTAATCAGAAATCGCGTCAAATTGACGGGAAAATTGTACGTTCCAACGCGCACTACTGTCTTCACCGCGCATTACCCCGAGCTATGACAAGAATTTTCTATTTCTATTATAGCTCGACTTCAACTTTTTCTTTTTAATCATATTGTTTTGTTCTGTATGGTGGTTTATTTATATGTTAGTGTAGTTAATTTAATTAATCTATATTAATATTATTAAGAGACAGAGTTTGTTTGTTTGTTTGTTTGTTTGTTTGTTTGTTTGTTTGTTTGTTTGTTTGTTTGTTTGTTTGTTTGTTTGTTTGTTTGTTTGTTTGTTTGTTTGTTTGTTTGTTTGTTTGTTTGTTTGTTTGTTTGTTTGTTTGTTTGTTTGTTTGTTTGTTTGTTTGTTTGTTTGTTTGTTTGTTTGTTTGTTTGTTTGTTTGTTTGTTTGTTTGTTCGTTTGTTTGTTTGTTTGTTTGTTTGTTTGTTTGTTTGTTTGTTTGTTTGTTTGTTTGTTTGTTTGTTTATTTGTTTGTTTATTTGTTTGTTTGGTAAATGTTTATAAGAAGTAGTTAAGCTTTTTGTACTAAAATAGTTTTTTAATGTTAATTTGAAATTTTAAATCTTATTTAGGCAAGTCTTCGTTTCTCGTCTTTTTATTTTATTTATTTTACTAGAGACTTGCTTCGCTCGGGTTCGTCCCTAGGTTGTTTCCCCATACAAACTTTCACACCCTTTCTCACGCCCTTAAGGGATGATTTCCGGGGTAAAAAGTATCCTAAGTCCTTCCTAGGGTTTCAAATTTCATCTGAATCGGTTCAGTACTTTCGGAGCCTATTCGATACAAACAAACAAACAAAAAAAACATTTATTTTCTCTATATAATATTATTATTAGAATATATTAAACAAGTTTTCGTAGTTTAGACATATTTTATTTACATTCTTAATTGAGCGGAATTATAAGAGGACTAGCATTGCCCGCGGCTCCGCCCGCGTTCAGAGGACCGAAAACCAAATTCTTAGGTTTTACATATAAGTATACTACTACAATGCAGTTTTTGTATTTTAGCTGAGAAATGAGATATTTTCCCGCGATAAAAAATATTCTATATGTTGACCCGGTTAACTAGCTATCATCATACCAAATTTCATCAAAATCTGTCCAGTTGTTTTCTCGTGATGCGGTAACAGACAGACAGACGGACAAAATTTCTAAAAACTATAGATTCGAACTCTGTATCGATAATGATGTTTATTTCAATAAGATTTTCCAAAAAATATTTAATGTACAGATTTGACTTAGTTACAATTTTATTATATATATAGATAGCCCTGTTTGTTTCCCGAAGACTCCTAAAGAAATATTTAATCTTACAACTTCAATCGATCGGTCGGTACCTTAGCATGCAAATATATGTATAATAAATTAGTATGAGATAAAGGATTTTGTATATAAAATCCAAACCAAGACAAAGTCCTTCTCGATTTTTTTTATTTAATTGAAATCTTCCATTGATAATTCCAAGATTTTAAGTACCTGTTGTTCTTAATATGTATATAAGAAACATAAAATAAAGATATATTCAAACTTGTTTTGTTTATTGTTTATTATAGGCCTGATCCCCTCATATTGAAGGGAGGCCCGTGCTCAGCAGTGGGACGTTAAGAAGGGCTGAATACATACATACATACACATGTAAAATATTTTTTTTTCTAATTGGCTACTAATTTATTCAAATAGATAAAAAATATGTTACATAAATACTTGACACTTATTCTGGGAAAATTTGGAGAAGAAAAAACAACAATAATTTATGTTTTTAGTTGTCTTTGGTGCGTGGTTGTCGAGCATAGCTATTACGTAAACTAGTTACCTCACTTTGCTCATTTCGCGTTTAATACATTTTTGGAGCACACTATTGAGAGAATTTAATGGGCTGGAATGAAAACTGGGCTATGTCCCATAATCTTTCTAATTAAAAAAATAGCTTACTTCATTCCAGTGCAGTCAGAGAAAGATAAGCTTTTTAATAGATAACCCTTTGACAACCGTTATATTAGCACCCCAATTAAAGTTTTTTTTTTAAACTTAATACCGACTTAGTATTACTAGAGTACGCCGAGTGGTCGAACTTCGACCATGATTATTATTGTTTTTTTTTTATTTATAAAACAAAAGCTCGTCAATAGTAAAGTCTGTACTTTAACAATAAACAAAAGAGTATATATGTTTGTGTGTGTCAAATACATGGTAGTGTGTGTAATATTTTTTTTGTTTTAATGTATTTTATATGCATAATTTAAAAAAAAATATTAGTATTTTGCACTCTTTCTCTATATAAACTATAAGTGTGGGAAATTTCATACTCCTCTGTCAGCGCAATTTTCATACAACGGAGTACAAAGTTTTTGCTTCAAGTATTAAAATGTAGATTATATAATTAGTGATACTGATTATTTCATAATTAAGCATTTAATCTTTGTATAATAAAATACTCGTAGAAATACGAATAATAACCCTAATATTGTATTTTTTGCTTTCCAACCAACAATAAAAATTACATAAATAACGAAAAATATTCAAGTTTTATATATGTACATACTAGCGACTCACCCTGGCTCCGCTTGGGTCCGTCCCTAGATGCGTTTTAATGTTTAGTATAGATTTCTCAGAGATGAGATATTTTCCCATAGTAAAAAGTATTGTATGCGTTGACCCTGATAACCAGCTATTTGGTTTGGTGGTCTGCCTAAAGTTTAAGCAGACTTGCCGAACTGGCGCCCTGCGCGATGAAGCGACCCTGTGGCGTCCCACTAAGGCGGGGGGAAGGGATGTTGGGTTTTAGTGGGTAGTACCGGCTCTTCTAGCCGGGTAGCTCCACATCACCACCTGGGGGCTCAGGTGGTATGCGTAAATGCATTTTCCAACAATAAAGAAAAAGCTATCATCATACCAAATTTCATCAAAATCTGTCTAGTAGTTTTCTTGTGACGCGATCCCAGACAAACAGATAGACAAAAATTTGAAAAACTACAGATTCGGCCTCTGTATCGATATTAATGACTATTTCAATAAGATTTTTTTTTAAATAAATATTGTACAGATTTGACTCAGAATTTTATTATATGTAGGTATAGAAAATAAAAAGTATGTAATCCACATAGACACTAAGCTCGCTAATGGAGCTATATACGAGTATTTATTATTTTGCAATTTTAATAATATGTAGATTGGTATCAAAGATAATTTTATTTTTATTGATTCACTTAATAAAAACGCTAATTTTATGTTTATTAAAATCTACTTTATCTAATTCCTTTCGGGACTTATTGACTGATTTATATTTCACAGCATCCACTAATCTTCGAAACTTGATAAATTATCAATTTTTTAATATCATGGTATGTTTTAACTTCCTGATACAAGGAATACCACTAAATCTATAATATATTTTTTTAATTCTAAATTATGAATGGTATTAATATATAATTCCATTAGGTATTAGTATACATTCAAAATAATAAATACAGAACATTTTATATCTAACACACGAAAAACAGGTATATTCTCGTAAAGTTGTGCAAACTATTTATAAAATCTCCCAAGAAAAGTTTAGTTACCAATATGTAACATAAGGGCTCTATATGATATTTATTGTTAGGTATATATAATCTATCTCTTTACTATAACTAGAGACTCACCCTCGCTTCGCTCGGGTTCGTCCCTAGGTTCGTTTTAACGGTTAGTAACGGGTAGTAGTAATTTCTCGGCTTTTCTGTACTATAATATGAATGTATTATACATATAAACCTTTCCCTTGAATCACTCTATCTATGAAAAAAATTGTATCAAAATCCGTTGCGTAGTTTTAAAGATCTAAGCATACATAGGGACAGACAGACAGCGGGAAACGACTTTGTTTTACACTATGTAGTGATATTTTCAATTGCGAATCCTTTTCCTAGAAGATTACCACTTGTATTACGGTGAAGGAATACATCGTGAGGAAACCTGCATGTCTGAGAGAACTTAGCAAGTTTTCGAAAGACATATGAAGTCCGCCAACCCGCATTTGGCTAGCATGGTAGACTATGGATCACCCTCGTATTGAAGTGATGGGCTGTGGGATGTTAAAAAAAGGGCTGAATACATACTTTTTGGTATAGATATTAGGAGTCTTCAAATTTTTTTATAAAGAAATGTATTATAAAAGATTTAAAAAAAAGTAAGCATTGAAGGCAGAAGAGAGAGGTCTTGCGCATTGTTGGTGTTTCTCTTGTCTATCCATAAAATGATCATTATCAAAAGAAGATAAATTTTAAAATTTCATCTCATTTGAGTACTTTGCTACTCATTTAAAGTGTGGATGTTTTTATTTAACAAGGTCGAGTTAGCACAAGTTTTACATGTTCACGGAATGTATTAGATGTACCAACAGAATTCGACGAAGTATCTAAGCACTAATTAAAATTCTTATTAATTAGCGTAAGAAAATTTTTCTCTTCTACAATGTGGCTTTAAGCGGACTGGTATCGATATGGCTTTTTCATTTTTATAACCTGTTATTTTGTATGTTGTTTTGTACAGACTGACACTGCTATTACCTATATAGAGCATCACTGAGGCGCGTCTCTAGGTGCATATTGTATCTAGAATAAGTTGTTTATGGTTAGGTTAGGTTCATTGTCTATTTTTATGCTAAACTCCCTCCAAATCTATTTATTTGTTTCGGCGTAAATGTAATTTACATACATACAGATTTTCGTATTTATAATTGTGTGATTTATTCTAACACATGTCGACCCAAGCAATACTTCCATTTTTTAGTATCCAAAGGAAGAGGGTCATGCGATGTAACGTAAACTAGATGCGGTGACCGCGGTCTGTCCGTTCCGGTGAACGCCGCGATATACGACTCCATTTATTGTGCTGTGCTGTAATGATAGGTTGTTGAACTGTCCGAAATGGTATGACATTACCTTGGTCCAACTTCTTTCAGTTTGATCTTAATTTTGATGTTTCCTGTTCCGCTTGAAACAGGTAATATTTATTTTTTATTGAATTTAATTGAACTGTTTGTATTATAATAGTTTTTAACTTATTTAATTCTATTGACCATTTTTATTTTTATTTTACCTGTTCTTATATTTTTATGGCACTTATGAGGGATGACGTCAGGCAGGCGGCCGGTTGTAAAACTTTTGCCAAATCCTATCAGCAGTACAGAAGACTGCGCGGACCCCAAGCGATTGGGAAATGGGCAGGGAGATGATGATGATGATGACATTTTTATGGTACCTTTTTGTGTTTTATAATAAAAAAATTATAAAAATATGTTATTGTAAAAAAAAATATTTTTTCATTGTAATATCACGTATAAAATTATTATGATGATAAAGATTAAAAACTTTCATTTCCTTTTAGGTAACTTGTTTCTGCAGATAATTGATACCATAACATCTATAAAGACATTTTTACCCAAACTGTTATATAAATTAAATAAACCGACTTAATCAACGAGGCTCTATTGCGTAAGCATTTGAAATATAAATATTATAATATTCCCAGGCGTCTAAAATTTTATGTTATTACTCTAATCCTGACATGAATGCTTATATATGATACTCGTTGTGTTTTAACCTTTTAAAACAGAATTAGCATCCGAGTATATGTTCTATATAGCTATAACAAAAACAGGTCAAGCCAACAAGTAGGGTTCAAAACTCTCGTTAAGAGTGGACTTTAGAGACAAAAACTTCTGAATGAGTTCAAACAACAACATATAAAACTTGCTAACAGTTGTTTTTTCCAACCCCAGTACAATATAACTTGTTGAATAATTACTTCCTTACGTGGGGTGTTTACCCTAGTATATAATTGTAGAATATTCTTTTCAAAGTCATTATACGAACGGGGTAGAGTCGATTTTTATGTTGGTGACAAAACAGCTGTCATGTTAATGATTATTATTATTTAGTGAGCATTGATCGATCGATGATTTATCTTTGCAATCGAAAGGGAAACAAAAATTGCAAATTGACAAACTGACATTTTTATATGTATGTATTTAGGTTAAAATTATGCCTTAGAGAAAATAAAATTGTAATAGGTGCAAGATAAGATGAATACGGCAAATTATTTATTATTATTGCTACAATATTTTAATTAGACGCTAAAAAATTTAAAAGATAAGCGTTTGCCATTTTTTTAAGCTATAATTTAGGTTTTTTAAATTATTTTTGATGTATAATATATGTATGTATATAACGAGACAGTGCTGGCGTCTTTTTGTATAAAAGTTAAGCCATCGTTTCTGGCATGACAAATAAGATAATTTGCTCGTATGGCTCATTATGCTTAACTGTCAAAAACTCGCACCTCCTCGATTTAAAAGACATTTGCAGGTTTTTATGAACCAGTCAAGTTTTATTCGAGGTTGAAAATATAGAGGATTTTAATGATATATTATGATTCTATGACATAACGATAAAATTTGTCATTTCAATCCAATTTTTTAAATTTTTGTATAATAATAATGATAGCCTCCTAAGAGTAGGTATCTGCACAGGACATATTATAGTGTACAAGTATAGTGTACAAGTGCACTCTCTATTCCTGTTACTCTCATACTCCGGTGGGACCACTACTCGACGCGACGGCTTTACATGCTCTACGACGCACGGGGGTGAAACACCACCAATTTTCCAACTCCGTGCTGTTACTGAGGATTACTTAACAGAAAGACTCAATAACTAAACTTGGTCCGACCCGGGAACCGAACCGAACCCAGAACCTCCGAATGCGCAGCAGTACAAGCAAGCCGCTACACCACCGAAGCAGTTAAAAATTTCTATACATATAATTTGTGCTCAACTGGCACGCTTTGAAGTCATTGACAAGAAAATTGAATTGAATTAAAATTTTTATTAATTAGAATGTTATCTTTGAAGCTCCCTAGATAGAGTTGTTCTATAGAATTAAGTATTTTATATACATGATACAAGATAAAAATTTATGTTATAGGCTTTTTAAGCTAATTAGTAAATAGGTATTTCAAGATTCCTTTCATTTAACGGTTCTCTGAATGTATTCCAACAGCCAAATTCAATGCGCATACGCTCAAGTAAACATAAGTATGATATGGTTCGAAGAAATCTAAACTACTAAAAATACAAGCTTTTCCATATAATAAATATTTTCTAACTTTGCATATATACGAGAAGTTAGACAATTTTCAAAGTACATTCCTAATTTTAACAATGAGTATGGTATAATTTTTATATTTTGGCTCAGTTTGTAGTGACCTTACTTGCTGTTGCCAGTGGTCGCGGGTTCGAGTCCCGCTGGCATTCATTTGTTTGATGACGAATGTTTGTACTCCAGTCATGGATATGTTGATATTTATAATATGTATGTATATAAAGTTATATATGTGTAGTGTATCAACTATCTGGTATCCATAACACAGGCCTCGTAGATTACCATGGAACTAGATGGTGCTGTGTGTAATGTCCCAACATATTTATATATTATGGCTTTATTATAATATTATTTATAGACTAATACTTTCTTATATTTACGCGAATATTTGACACTTTAAATAAAACTATCTTTTTGGATTATTTCGCGGATTTATTTTGATTTTTGGTTCCCGACGTTTCGAATGCTTTACAGCGATCATGGTCACGGGAGAGTCTCTTTAAAATTTACAGACTACTAGTAATCTAACTTGTCTTCACTGGACTATTTTTGTTACCAAGTTATAATAAACAGATACCAAGTATAAAATAGATAACAGAATATTATTAATAAGTGTAAGTAAGTAAAAAAATCTACAAGCTATTTTAATAATGGATATTGCTAAAAACTAAAAAAACGATATGGTAATGGAGTGGTGATATAAACAACATGTTGTATCAACTTATTATAATACTAGAACTACATGCAATCGTTTAACCATAACAAATAGAGCTACAATAGTTAAAATGAATACGTAACATATGCTCAACGTCACTGACATCCTAGGTCACCTGACCTAGCTCAGCCATTGAGTGTACACATAATAATATATCGTAGATTAAATGGACCGGTAACACAGAGTTTCGTTGTAAACTTTACTTACCTGTACAACGTCCCGAAAAGCAATTAAAGACAGTTATACATATGGATCAGTGTCTCTTAGGTTCGTGTTAGACTGTAAGATTTAGAAGCGATAATTTTCAATCGGACTACTATAATAAATGTGATAATTTGTATGTCTGTGTGTTTGTTTATTTGTTATTGTAAACTCTGTGATGACTGGATTGATTTGGATGAATGAAATTTTATAACAGATTTTAATAGTAGGTTCCAAATGGTAAATAAAAAAAAGCGTTACATCTTCATTCGATTCGATACTGATATTTTGATAATATAATAAGGAATATGCATGTCAGTTATATTTTGCAACAAATATTTTTTTAATTCCATCAAACAGATGTGAAGTAAACAATAAATTAAAAAGACAAGCTTGTATATTTTAAAAGCTCTTTAAAAAATAGAACGATATACATACATACATATGTCATTAATATTTTAAAAAAGACCTTGTTTTTAATTAAAATTTAAACAATACTAAATTACTTACAAAGATTTTTATAGCAAGTATTAGCGTGTAGTCTAACTGCCGGGCAACATGCGCACGCGACGGGCGTGTACCGCGAGCGTGACGTGTGCGCCGTTCCAGAGCGTGAGCGCATGCGCCAACCTCTTAACTTTAGGTTCCTTAGACATTATTTTTTTTTTCGTATTATTACTTTTAGAATAGGGTAATAATAACCGAGAATTATTAATATACGATGTAGTTATGCTTTTAAACTGTGTATTAGTTTAGTAGATTGCATGTATGAAAGCACACCTTCAGGTTTGAGTCCCGTATCAAGCAAATTTATATTTTTATATGTGTAATGAAAATTATTTTTCCTTTATCTCATAATCACGCCAAAACGATTGAACGTATCTGTATGGTAGTTTGACCTATCAACACAGGATCTTTAGTCTAGTCTGTATGTAGGTGGTTTTAGGCATTTTTTTAACTCCATACACTCTACACTATTTTTTAAAATTTACGTTCATGAATATTTTTCCCGCTAATAAAAATAAAAGTCGTTACACGTTTATTTATTCATTTGTTTTCATTTATTTAACCAAAATATTAAAATTGTAAGCGAAAACTTAAACAGGTACATTAAGGTCTCTTTAGATCAAAAGAAACATTTACAAACATACATCCAGCAAATGCTAAGTAAATTCTAGTAGGTATGTCAGGATATATGTGTGTGTTGATTAAATTATTTAAATAGTGAACTAGAATAAACATTCATATTAACATAAGTATATTGTTTAGATAATATATTTATAGAATATTTGAATATACCTACTAATATAATAACTTAAATATAAAACCTATTTTATTGTTAAAGAAGTCAAAAGTCAAAGTTACGTCTGCGATTCGTATAATTAACATATAAATAATGGCATATATGGTGAAAACAAGCGATTTTAACCTATACAAATTCACAATAATAACAATATAAATTAAACATTTTCAAATTGTATAACTATAGCAACACCAATTAGAATTATTTATTAAAATTTTAATATTATAAGGTACTTACTCCGGTTGCGATTACTCTTTCATGAAAATCTTCTATCTTTTAAGACCATATGATTTTAAATTGAGTTCTCGCCGGCTCTTCCCAGCAGAACTGCCTCTCGGTGGTAGATTCTTCAAAGACTGACATTTAATGTAAATTTAAAACTGACGATTCAAAAGTGCGTGTTAAAGTCTATTTGAATAAAGTATATTTTAATTTGATTTAATATATGTATTAAAATTTGGAGACGTTAAAACCTTTTACGTTTGCTGTAAAACATTCGAAACTTTGGGAATTAAAAATCACAATAAAACCGCGAAAATTAACAAAAAAAAAACCAAATAATTTCATTTAAACTCTCATGTAATAGAAGTTTGAACAATAAATTCCATATGTTACTTAAGTCGGCGTCCACGCACCCGTGGAGACCTATAAACAAACGGACATTCCACCTGTGAGCTATTGTTGCGCAACTGAAGATAGCAGTCTGACGCAACGCTGTGCAACGCTACTTTGCACAAGCCTTATGTTACGTGAATACGTACATATCATATTATTTTAATTATAATATATCCTAACTATGTAGTAATGAAAGTGTTTGATTTTTTTTTACAAAATTATTGTACACACAGGGACAGATTTTTCTTGAAATATTTTTAATACCACCTATCATTAAAATATATATGTATGGATAAAGATAAAAAATCTTTTTTAAGTCAATTATTTAATGGCCGTTTTCTCTGGATCAATGAAAATGAGCCTTTGATAGAGTAAAAAAACAAGTACCAACACATACATACTCTTTTCAATGATGTATAATAAGTAAAATTAAAATATATTTTATGTCTGTCTGTTTAACCATGCAGTCCAGTCCAGTTTGCGAACAGCTGACTCTTGCTAAGCATTAGATATTTTTAACATTTCTCAACTTTCCTTCTCGTAGAAGGACTTCTAAATCGTTAAGACACCGTTCTGTTTTTTTATGTAAATGAAATCATTGTGTGTTTGAGAGTTTAACCAATACAAGCATTTGCTGCATTATTCATTTATCTACGATATCTGGTTCAGGAGTTTTAGACTATACTACAGACTACTACACTACTAATATTATAAATGCGAAAGTTTGTGAGGATGTCTGCATGTATAGATGTATGGATGTTTGTTACTCTTTCACGCAAAAACTACTGAATGGATTTTAATGAAATTTTATAATGATATAACTCATGCATTAGAATAACATATGGGATACATTTTATCCTGGAAAAATGTACGGGTCCTGTGGGATAGATTTTTTTATGTTTTTGTAGAGGGGAACCAGGACGAAGCGAAGGTGAGCCACTAGTTATACTACATAATGTTTTTCTAATCGATTTTCGGTTTTCGTGGCTTCATGTCTTTTCAAGCTTGGCATATCACGTGACTTCACTCCACTTCCACTTCCAACTTTCCTATACAAAAATATATAATAGAAATCATATAGATATAAAAACACAATTATTCATAAACTCGGTCCAACAACCCAGAATCAAGTGAACTGCATCTATAAAAATTGGCCACTATAGTAATCAGCTAAGAAGCTATACAGAAACATATTTTAAACCATTTAAAACATTTCATTTGTATTTTGAAATTTTAATTGCACGTAAACAATAGAAGGTCGACTATAAGATAGCTTACTTAGATTAAGCAATTATAATTTTTTCTCATACTACAATCTTGATTATTGTTAGGATTATTTAAAAGTCTTTCATATATACAATAATACATAGGTAGGTATATACATTTATATTCTATAAAGGATCTTTCTATATTTTAAAATGTTTCTGTACTCTTATTTTCATTTTTAGTTCAATGATATTTTAATCTAATCGATTTTAATGGAACTTTGCTAACGGGTAGATTCGGGTGAGAAAAATACAAGTAATTTTATGCTAAAATCTATGTCCAATACCGGCTTAATCAAATTTAATTTAGCGCCTCTAAAAGCCTAAAAGATTAAAGAAGAAGAAGAAGACCAAAATGTGAGGTTTTCAGGGTTTCGTTAGTTTAAAAATCGTTTAAAATTTGAAATAATCTGTGTAAATAAAGTAATTTATAAAAAAAACGTTTAAACCTATTTGAAATGAGCCGTCATAATAATAAACAAGCAACTCATTTATATTATGTTTTATCTTCAAAGTTCATCCTTGATTGATGGGTTGAATTAATATATTGTTTTGATAGAATGTGTAAGGGAGAAAAATGCATATTCATGGAATAAGTACGTCCGTTAGAATTATTAACGATGTTCGAGCGGTTAGTTACTTGGCAGTAATCTAAAAAATAAATTTCAGATATCGCAACAGATTTTTTGGTAAATAATTTTTTGTTCAGCTTTACTAGTTAGCAAAAACAAAAAATCTTGTTAAAATTTTAATTTTCACCGCTTCACCATTTTGGTTCTTGTTTGTGTTACTGTATGTTGTGTTTCTCTTTTAAATATTTCTTAGGTAATCGTCTAACAGTGTACGTTATCAGAAATATTTGTTATCATAAGTTTCATATTTTTCAGCTATTTTAATTAAAAATTCGTAATGATTATGTCCATGTATTATCCTCTGACAAAAGAATTATGTAGATGGAGTCAGTCAAAGCATGTTAAAGTCAATAATAGTAGTGTGATTTGCTTTTATGCTACTAGGTATTCTCGATTTTACCATACAGATCGTTTACTTTCTTTAATCCGGCCACGACCGCGGACACGCTGGCGTGTCAGTTAACAATACATTTCTTAGAATTTTAATTAATTTCTTAGAAATTTACGTGGAGGTGTTAAAGAATAAGGCAAATTTTATATATGTTTTAATTTTAAGATAAATCAATATAGAATTTTTGGGAGTTAATAAAAATAATACTATATTTTGTATTTAAAAGTACTTGGTCTCTTCTCCTTGAAAGAGAATTATATATATATATATATATATATTATATATATATATATATATATATATATATATATATATATATATATATAAAAGTATAAAAATTAAAATAGCTGACGGTTTGTATCACAATAAACAAAAAACCTAATATTATGCTATTTCTCTTATATATATATATATATATATATATATATATATATATATATATATATATATATATATATATATATATTTGATAATAAATATAATAAAAATATATCATTTGTATACTATTTTAAAACATTATTGTTTCGCTTCATATTTAGTTCTATGGATAGTCTAGTCTCTCTATATTATTTCTCAGTCTAAGGTATTATCATAGATTAAAATAAACAAGTAAACCTAATAATAATACATGTAATATAGGTTTTAGTACTCCATTTTGGTATTCTTTTTAAGGAATACTAAAATGTGTTTAATTATTCCTAAGAAAACGCACAATATTAACAAAATTTACAATCTACAAATGAGTGTTTGCGAAATGGAGGCCGAGGACTTATATATCATTTCAATTGGTAAAGACACAGTTTAAAACAACTAGATCAGAATTCATAGAGTGGAGAGCAAGACTTGTTGACGCCGAATGTATTGTATATTGGTATTATATGTTATAAAATAACATGCTACATGTACATATTTTGTGTATTGATTGATTTATTTTTGTAAAAAAATCTTTTAAGGGGTTTTAGGACAGTTTTTTGGGTTTATGATTGTGGTAGAGCATTATAAACGCTTTATATATACCATATATATATATATACCATATATATATATATATATATATATATATATATATATATATATATTATATAATACATAACTTATAAGAAATTGCAAAACTTAGTACTTATTATACTACTAAAGGTGGTCTGAAAAAAAATCGCTCTTTTAGCGATAAGGCCGTCTCTTGTATGTATATTTTCCAATCATTCTTTTCTTTCTCTTCTTTTAAGGGGTAAATATATTTTTTGAAGTAAAACTTCTTTAGACTCGTTGTGATTTGAAACTCGATGAAACGGAAATGCGGCACTAGAAAAAGGCAAACACATAAATATATAGAATTAAGCCGGTGAGAGAATGATTGAATACATTACACAGGAAGTCAAAAGTAATACTGAGTAATATGTCATTACATATGTGATATATTATATGTTAAATAAAATGTAAAATAACTTTTGAACTTCGTAAAAAAATAACTTTTTACTTGTAACAAAAATGAATATTTATGACTGTGGGATGAATGTGCATAAATTAAATAAAAGCTATTATGACTAATTGTTGCCATGGTAACCGTTGTTATTTATTATTATTATTAAAGGACAAGTTTTATTTCATACTTCGATCAACAGTAGTTTTGTTGATCGAAGGTTTCATACCAATTATATTAAGGTTTGAGCTTTCCGAGCTTAACTTAAGTTTAAGTGGTTGGTATTTAAATTCAATATTGCTTAAATAGATTATTTACCATCAAAAGCCATATTATGATAACTTTGTACCATACTTCTTATTAAATTGAAGATTTGGTTTATATAAAGTATTTTATAATACGATATAACTTTAATATTTTTTTGTAAGCTTAATTTGAATATTGTTTTAAGTACCGTCACCGGTTCTAAAGTTGTCCTCGCATACTGCCCTGAATTCCTGAGAAACATGATGTTTGTACATTATTTCGTATTTTACCGACTTCAACAAGGAAGTATTGAATTGGGATATTATATGTGTAAGTAAGAATTTTTATATATTACCGATATCCAAATGAACCAATTTTTAATACTTTTTTTAAATAGGTAAGTATACGTAGTTCACAATACCACCTACAAATATTATAATAAAATACATTCTGCCATATAAATAAATAATTTATGTTCTAACAAATACAATGAGAATCTAATCATTTCATAAACAGCTGTTAATTGGGTACAGTATTTAATATTGAATAATATAAGTACATAATTAAATGAAAGAAGTAATAATTTTGTTATTGATACACAAATCATTGCTTTTCCTAATAACATAAGTAATAGGTAATTACTTCACAATTCATATCTAATATATATTACCAAAGTAACCTTTACTATCATTATAAATTGCAAAAACATTTACAAATGCTGTTCCGGTATTTGACACATGCAGCATCTCGGAGAGAGGTCCGTCTCGCGTAGGGTTGACATGTAAAATTAAAATGTCCAAATGAAAAATAATAATGATTATATGAGTTGATAATTGACTTATAATACTATTTCGACGTTTGATAAAATATTAGTGCATGAATATTGAACACTTATTCTTCATATATCTTTTTGCTAATTTGGGTACCTACTATAATAATTTTTAAAGTTAATTTTAAAATGTGTGCATGTTTGTATGTTCGTTTTTTTTACTTTTTCACGCTAAAAAGGCTGGATATGTATGGATGGAATTTTGTATACGAATAGACTATGACCTGGAGTGTCACCTAGGGATGCGCCTGACCAAGCACACGTATGCCGCTTGTATAGTAAAACCATTTTGCATCAATAACATACAAAAACCATCAGATTCGTTGTTCCATGAAATACGGAAAAGCAAACACACTTTCGTATATATTATATTAGCTAGGAATAGTAGGGCTAGTAGGGGAGATGTAGTAAAGAATCAAAGATATTTTTTCAGATATTTCAGCAAGTGCCAACCCTAGTCTCAACTAGAGGTCATCCGATCTCGAGCGTTTAGTGCACGGCCTCAAATTGCACCGCTCTAATGCATTACCTAACGGTAGAACTAATAGATGATGGGTTTTAATTGATCGAAAGTTTAAAATATTCGCTTGTTGTAATCATAGATTGACGGATGCCCTCGAAACTGAAATATATGAAACGTTCGTGATCTTCTCTTTCGAATAGATACAAATATTACTGAATGTTTATTTATTTATAATAGTAAACTTATATTATAGATTAAGTATAAATGTAAAGTATATTTGTTTATAATCAATATAAAACAGATAAAAAATATGCTAAATTATGCTTATCTACAAGTAATAAATAAAAAATAATATCGCTGTTATATAATTTAATCTATAGACATATAATAAAATTCTAACTAATTCGAATCCGTACATTAAATATTTTTTGGAAAATCTTATTGAAATAGACATTATTATCGATACAGAGGCCGAATCTAAATTTTTTAGAATTTTTGTCTGTCTGTCAGTCTGTTACCGCATAACATAAAAACCACTGGAGGGATTTTGATGTAATTTGGTATGGTGATAGCTGGTTATCCGGGTCAACATATAGGACTTTTTACCGCGGGAAAGTATCTCACTTCTGAGAAAAAGTACAAAAACTGCAATGTAAGAGTATACTAATATGTAAAACCTAAGAATTTTGTTTTTGGTCATCTGAACGCGGGCGGAGCCGCGGGCATTGCTAGTAATATACAAAGTTAAGTAACATTAGAGTAAGGTGATATCTCCTTTCATATAGCTGACTCTCTTCCTATCATTGCGATTGCGGTCGTTATACCAAAACTATACGAGTAATAAAATAACGTCCTCAAAACCAACGACATGTAACTTCCTCTATATAAGATACCCTAAGAAACAATAAAAATTTTGAACAATAAACTTGTGGTCAGTAAGCCCTTAGACGATATTGTGATCTGCCAAGCAGAACTTAAAGATATGATTATTGCTAGCGTCATTTGATATGAAACCTTAATACTAAATGGATAGGGTTAAAACTACGTATTATGAATATAATTTGATTTGGGATGACCACTTCAATTACATAATATCTTTAAATCTTTAAAAAATAAAATGCGCTTAATGGAAAAGGGGATAAAGTTGATATTCAAGTGTATGTTAAATGTGTAGCAAGGGGCTAGGCAACCCTTCGGTCACGGCGCGTGCGCTGGAGTTAATGGGCAGGCAAACGGTAAGTTTCAGCCCACATATTTAATAAGAATAATAAGAAAGTTTAATTTACTTTTAAGATAACCTTAATATGTTATTAAATGAAGTCAAATAATCTTATAATAAAACATAAATTAGTACTTGTAATATTTTCTTCAAGTAATTTTGTAAGGCAGTGGTAGCCTAGTGTTAACGCGCTCGCTTGGGAAATCGAAGTGAAGCGGGTTCAAATCCCGGATCTCGCACCTTTGATATTTTCATGTGCGAATGATTTCCAACATGATTACCACTGGTCATACGGTGAATGAAAACATCGCGAGGAAGCCTGCACTTCTGAGAGAACATAACAAGTTTTCGAAAGACATATGAAGTTCGCCAACCCGCACTTTTCAAGCGTGATGCGCTATGTGGCCTGATTCCCCTCATATTGAGAACAAAACAAGTTTTCGAAAGACATATGAAGTTCGCCAACCCGCACTTGGCAAACGTGGTGGACTATCTGATCCCCCTAGTATTGATAGAGGCCCGTGCCCTGCCCGTGCCCATTTAATTTAGATTGTGTAAAAAAAAATTATCTAAGCTATCCAATACGTTAAAATTTGGCGTTCCTAAGAAACTTCGGAGCCCATACATTATTAAGGTACCTACTAAGGAATTGATGGATTATCAAAGTTTATATAAATAAAAGCTCGATTTAAAAAAATACGTAGTGTTATTATGGCAATAAAAGTTTACTAGAGTTTGTCTTAGGTCATACTGGCACGTCGTATTTAAACCAATAGAAAAATGTCAGACAATTATTTCTTCTAGATACTGTCATTTTATCGATATAATATATAATTAAAAGCTCCTGGAATTAATACATTTATTTATAATTACTTTGTAACGAAGCAGGTGTCAGATCAGTCGTTTAGTAAAAACGGGAATGAAATTTATACATCCATTATTAATTTTACGGGTTGATGCTTTCCATTAAGGGTTTTTGAAAACGAAATTTTACGTACAAAAAATGTATAAAATATTCTGACTGTGATATTGTAAATTTTGTTATATATTTTGTATTTTTTGTTAATTATTGAGTAAACCCTAAAAACTTTCTATTTTAGTTACTATTCCTTGCAGTTTCAGAACTTTTTCTGGAAAGGACCTAAAACTAAGATATATAATGTACTTTCTATGAAGATGGTTCATTATAATCATAATCATCTTCGGGAGAGATACCAAGTATAATATTACTTATGTAATAATTTACGTACATATATGTAATAGATAAATACGTATAGTAGGTAGGATTTAGTATCTCTTTCAGTAAATACTAACTTAAGTTAATTAGTTTATATTTCCGCCTAACAATTATTATAATTTAATTTTGCAAAAACTGCTGTGTAAATTAGATGCTTAAATGTTTTATGTAGGTAATTCTAAGAAATCTTTAATTTATGCAAGATGGTGTACGCTTACTTAGACGAAAACCGTCTTGTAGCCATATATTATTCTATTTAATTTAGATATGATGTTAGGGAATAATCGATGTATAACCGGTCACTCGACATTCCGAAATTGTTTACGACTTTCTTTCATGTAAGCTCATCACATAATGATTTAGAATTTAATATTTAATTTAAGGCATACCTTTTTTAAAATTATCACTACATATTATAAATCAATTTGTATTTATGTTTGTATGGATTCTTAGAAACTACTGTAACAGTAAATCATTAAAAAATAATCTACTTTTCGACCATTTTTACTTCTAAATATCCCCTTAAATTTATGATGATGATGATGATGATGATGATGATGATGATGATGATGATGTTCTCCTGACCGATTCCGGCCACGGCGGCCAATCTCATTGAGACTAGCCAACTGCGTAGGAGATATTATAGTGCTCAAGTGTACGCGCAGACACAAGTGCACTCTCTATTCCTGTCACTCTCATACTCCGGTGGGACGACCACTCGACACAACCGGTGAGAGTTAAGGCGTAGGACCGACGGCTCTCCGACTTACGTGCTCTCCGAGGCACGGGGGTGAAACACCGCCAACTTCCCAACTCCGGGCTGTTACTGAAATTTACTATACAGAAAGACTCAATAACTAAACTTGGCCCGACCCGGGACTCGAACCCGGGACCTCTGGGTGTGCAGCCGTACATGCTATCCTATTACTACTACTACACCACCTAAATCTATACTAATATTGTAAAGAGGTAAAATTTGTGAGTTTGTGAATTTGTGAAGTTGTAGGGGGTAATCTCTGGATCTACTGAATCGATTTAGATGAAATTTAGTAAGAAGATAGTTTGAGACCCTGAGACAAAGGACACTTTTTACCCCGGAAATCATTTATTAAGGGGGTGAAAATGGGGATGAAAATCTGTACGGCGAAGCAAGGGACGAACCTGAGCGAAGCGAGGGTGACTCACCAGTCTATATATAAATAGACAAAGACAAAATATTTCAGTACTTTTTTCTCTTCTGTTTGTCAACCATTTTTTTTTTATTCAGTAGCTATTGACGCTTTAGTGTTACAGATAAAAAAAATTGGAATCATTTTTTTTATAGTCTATAGGTAAATTCTATTCTATATATGTGTTCCTCAAATTGTCGATAACGATTATAATCGAATTTCGACCATTAGGCGAATACTAGCACCTAATACATATATGCATTTATAACAAAATATATAAAACCCAGCTTCCGTTACTAATAAAGTAATGTGTGTATAATTTTAATTAAGGCTTTTGTATTAACAGATAAGTAAAGTATATAATTTACTTATAAAGTAAATTGTTTTATAGCGCATTAAAATGCTAATGTGATAAAATGAAAAACACAATACATTGTAAATTTTCTTCATACATGTTCGAATGCGCTCTAAATTTTGGTTTCAATCAAGATAATGCACTTCTCATGATCTAACTGTGAGAAAATACTTAGGTACTTATGTATTTGATGCACGTTAACCTGCGTTTTCCTAAAATAGGTAGGTATATTTATAATATGTATGTATTTAAAGTTACATATGTGTAGTGTATCAACTATCTGGTATCCATAACAGGCCTCGTAGCTTACCATGGAACTAGATGGTGCTGTGTGTTAATGTCCCAGCGTAATTATTTTATTTATTATTTATTTTATGATTCAAAATTGTTGTAGACGGCGATATGTTGATACACTACACAATTCAACTTTAAATACATACATATTATAAATATAAACACCCATGACTGGAGTACAAACCTTCGTCATCACACAAATGAATGCCCCCAGCGGGACTCGAACCCACGACCACCGGCACAGAAAGTAAGGCCACTACAAACTGAGCCAAACTTGTCGTCTAAAAATCATAAACCTATAAAAGACACAAATGTTCGAAGCGTCTTAACTGAATAAAGGATTCTAATTACTTCCTGCCGGTCGGACACGCGTGGTGAATAGGATGCGTGAAATATTCAAATTCGGACTTTTTTTATTGTATGGGTCATATTAAAATAATATATGAATAAATGTAAGGTATTAGTTTTTGTATCAAAAATCTAGATATTTGTTATTTCTAGGTATAACAATAAATTCGAAAATAAAATATTAACAAAGGCAAGGGCGTTGAGGGTTTTTTTGTGAGAAAAATATTTATAAAATAATAGAAATAGTCTCTCCGAATAAAATCACTGATTTGCCCTAGTATTAGCAGTATAAAAACACTATCAACTACCACCACACTTATAGCTCTATTTATTTAGCACTAGCATTGCCCGCGGCTCCGCCCACGTTCAGATGACCAAAAACGAAATTCTTAGGTTTTACATATTAGTATACTCTTACATTGCAGTTTTTGTATTTTTTCTCAGAAATGAGATATTTTTCCGCGGTAAAAAGTATCCTATATGTTGACCCGGATAACCAGCTATCACCATACCAAATTTCATCAAAATCCCTCCAGTGGTTTTTCCGTGATGCGGTAACAGACAGACAGACAGACAAAAATTCTAAAAACTATAGATTCGGCCTCTGCATCGATAATAATGTCTATTTCAATAAGATTTTCCAAAAAATATCTAATGTACAGATTCGGCTTGGTTACAATTTTATTACATATATGTATAGATAAACATATTTAGCTATTTTTTGTTAACTTCACTATTTCTTATATTCCTAATCAATTTTAGACATTAATATTTAAAAAGCTACTTCTTATACTTTCACAAATCGCTTTTGCATACAACTTGACCCACACATAGGGTTACCTCATTCGCTGCACTCTTTAGTCGAACTAGTTTTTTATACGATTCAATGTTGCGTATATAATGGGAATGTATAGCAATATTTTACCCAAGAAAAAGATATTAAAAAAATCGTTTCCGGTGCTAACCGTTAGCCATTCGATTGTCGATCTGCTCACCTTCCACCTGTAATTAATGAGAGAATCGATATCATCAAAGTTAAATGAATTTGACTCATTAAGTTGTTTCTTGATTCCCATTATGTTAAATTAAAATGAATAGTTTTTTGTATCAAAGCTTCAAGCTAGCTAGTTTAGAATTAACGACAGTGTTCAATAATATTTATAAGATATTAGAACTGATAATTATATTTAGGTACATTTAGGTGGTGGTAGTAACTAATGCTTTCGACCTAATTTAAAGAAAAGTCCTAAATAAAGAGTATGTAAAAAAATTCTTTTGAAAAAATAAAAGAAAATATGAAGTTTTAGCTATGAAATGTACATAAAAGCTACTTAATAGTAGTTGCATTTTTTGTCTTTCTAGAGGCGTAACCGAGCGAAACGAGTGTGAGCCGCTACAATAAAATATTTTTTTCCATATAAATTTTCACGCCTGAAAACTAAATGTGGCTGCCATTGTAGTAATGAGTACTGTAGAACGTCAAGCCCTCAAGGCTGAAACACCATGCTAATGAAAAGGTCTGCTTCGTAATTGTTAAAAGTAAAAGCTTTCCTTGACCCTAAACTACATAACATTTAATTTTTATTCTAATACCAGGTTTTGAGTAAGTTTATCGCTTGACTATTATTTAGTGATTTATATTTGAATGCGTACTTTTATATTGAAAGATAGTTATTTTTAATTATAGGTATATACATTATACATATATACATATATTAGGCTAATATTATATGTATATACTACGTTGAATTATTTATTATCTGTAATATTATTATATAAATATAATAAATATGAAAATTTGTAAGTATGGATGTTTGTTACTCTTTCACGCCACAACGGCTGAACGGATCTGTCCATACTTCATATATCGTATTCGAATATCCTTTTTTTGTTATTCAAAGTTAACATGAAATTTTTATTTTGCCAATATCGAAAGTTAAGAATTGAGATCGCAAGCTATTTTGAAAATGCCTCCCTGAGAATCTATAAAATGATCTAGAATCCATGCTAGAATTGTTTATTTCCAAACTAAAGTTACTAAATTGTGTAATCAGTTTCGAATATCTTTATATCAATCTAAAAAGACTCAATCGAAACTACATTAAAAATGGCTGATTTTGCACAAAAAAAAAACGAAATTTTATTAGTTGTAACAAATTACGTATAACTTATGTAAAAAATTGATACTATGGTCGTAAATAGAAAGTTTTTTGATGATTCATATCTAAGAAACTAATGTTGTCAACTTGTGAAGCAATAATAAATCGGTATTGTATGTAGCTGTCAGGTAACTGTCATTTGACATCAACTTGTAATTAATATCTAGTTTTTGCTTATAAATAATGCGGAAAGTCGTTCACCTATTTAAAACTATTAGCAATAAATATATACATATGTATATTTTTTATATTTTCATACTCGATGTAAATGTTCACTACAAAGTTTTGAACGGTCTTTGCGAAACGTTTTTGTATCCCGTATTAATAGCTGAGTTATACTATATATATATATATATATATATATATATATATATATATATATATATATATATATATATATATATATGATAATAAAAAGCAGACGTATCCTGGAAATAATCATAAAGCTCTGCTAAAATCGAAGTGCATCGCTTCATCGTGATAGCAAACTGGTTGTATAGATGGTTGCAGGTACTAGAATATGATGCAATCCTTGCTGATATTTTAAATACGAAAGCTTGTTTGTTTGTTTACTGGTTTGTGAGATTGTATAGAACAAATAGAAGAAACAATAATTTTTTTAAGTAGAAATAGTTTGTGGGCTACAGAAACATTCTGCCACACTAAGTCATTCCCTTGGAGTAGTAGATTGTTACGTAATTTTTTTTAATAATGTTATAAGCTAAAGTTATCCCGCGCTCATAGTCCGTCTAAATTCTAAATGGAAAATTCGAAATTTTTCCCAAATCAAGTCAATCAATCAAATCAACTCCATTCAGTAAATTCAAAGAGTTACATCGAAATGCACATACATTAAATAAAAGCTTTTCCATGTACTTTTGGAAAATTTTATACAAACGAACATATACAATTTTATTTATATAGATGATACTTATATAATTCTTATTATGATTTAGTTAATGTGATCATTCATTGTCTTATTCTTTCATTATTCATGGACAGTAGTTTAATTTATTTGTATCAAGATTATATTTCAAATGTTATTACATAAATAATTTATTTACTAGTAGCTTTATCCGACTTTGCCGCGCTACTTTTTTCATTTCACTTTCTTCGGGCATTGAATTGGTTACATATGTGATACGTCATCACAGGAAGAGGCTCTCATGATTTCAGACCTTTAGGCCCACTGGATGTTAATAAATCAGTTAGGGCCGAATTAACCATGTTGGGGATCCTAGGCAAAGCAGTTCTCGAGACCCTTTTACTCTTTCTTTTCTAACTTATTAAAATACATTTTTCGTAATTACGCTATTAGGTAGATATCATAGAAATCTAACAGTTGTATTTGTCCTAATGGTGGAATTTTCACCTATTTTTTATTTTTTTTAATAAAATTTTCACTCGATGATACCTTTTTAAAAAAAATTCTCCGTGCGTGGGGCAATAGCCGATGCGGGGCCCATAGGCAATTGCCTAAACTGCCTTATTGATAATCCGGCCCTGAAATCAGTCAGTACAAGCAACTTTACATACGTGTAAAAATCACAGACGCTATATAATACGAATGATTAAATTATAATGTTGTGCCCTTAGTGTTACGTCTACGTCAGAATTTTAATTTTTACTAACATTTATTTAACTTGTTGTTTTTTTTTCTATATTATTTCAATCGCAATATTTTGAATTGGTATATATTTTCAAAACAATTTTTAATTTACCTTTTAAAGAGCTTTCAATTACCACTTTATATATAAGATTGTTTCATTTTAATTTTATCTCCTAGAACTAGTGTAAGTTCCATTCATTGTTAAGTACAGACGTACAAAAAGAAATTATAGACTATCATTTTCTTGATTAACTTGTCATGACTCAAGATGCAGAGGCATAACGTTCAATTAAAACAACTTATAAGATGGCTGGGGGTTAAATCACCATAGTAATATTTTATCTCTGTTATTTTATCTACATTTAACATTGCCAGTACTACTTACGGGACCCCTCGTAAGCAAAATACTAGTTTTATGAGCATCCGTTGTGTGAGACCTATTTCTTTTGTTTTTTAGGGTACCGTGCTGTAAAATTTCAATCCCTAGTGATGTGATTAATAAAAATATATATGATATGTCGTACGTAGTTTTTTATTAGCGAGAGATAATCGGAAGAAGTGACATACACAAAACAATGTTGTACTTTAAAAATATTATTTACTACAGATAAAGTAGGGTTCAATTAACTATTACTATAACACCTAGAACCCTAGTACTTAGCTAGTAGGTCTATGATCTGAAGAACGGCAGAAGGTGACATAAAGCAGTGGTAGCCCAGTAGTAACGCACTCGCTTGGTAAACCAAGTGCAACGGGTTCAAATACCGGGTCTCGCACCTCAGATATTTTCATGTGCGAATTTTTGCGAATGTTTTCTAACATGATTAGCATTTGCCTTACGGTGAAGGAATACATCGTGAGGAAATCTGCATGCCTGAGAGAACCTAGTAAGTTTTTGAAAGACATGCGAAGTCCGCCAACCTGCACTTGGCCAGTATGGCGTGGCGTGACTATTGCCTGATCCCCCTGGTATAGAAGTGAGAAACGTACCCAGCAGTGGAACGTTAAAAAAAGGGTTGGATACATACATGACCCGAACGCCTTACCTAAAAGGTGTTTAATTAAAATTGCATATGTGTATTAAAAAAAGTACAAAATAAAAAAAAGTAACAAATATATCTATTTTTTTGTTTTTACTCTATCGATTAAATGGTAATGCATACGTTTGTAAAACTTTACATTAATCTGAAGAAAGTGAGTGAAGATAAAAAAAAATCCTAAGCTATTACTAAATGTTAATTAAAATATTCAAATAGACTTTTACAAGCACTTTATACTAATAATTAATTATTATCTTTAATTGACTTTGTATCGTATACCTATTAAATATTTAGTAATAGCGAAAATCAAAAATTAATCTTATATGAGAGAATGTGGTAATTAAATTTTAATTAACATAGACTAACCCCATGATATTTAGTTATGTAATGTTTGAATGATGACCTAAAAATGTTATAAAATAAAATAAAATTGTTGCACAAAATGCCGCTAGCATTGGAATAGTAAATAGTAAAAATAGATGATTGATAACGCGGTAGAGGAACAATCGCGCGGTTGAAGAGGGTCACGCTAGAAATATAAGGATGCGATTTACAAAAGTTACCGACATTTTTCTTACCTTTTTAACAAAAAAGATTTAACGGTTTTCTTAAATAATGTATGTTTGTAATTAATATTTAACATTTAGGTACATTCACGATTAGTGAGAGCTCGCAAGTATTCAGTGTACATGAGAAGCGGCGTTAGACTTTTTAAGCAAAATGTCTAGAAAAAGCAATCGAGGTTTAAATACTCGTAAATATGATAAATTTAACATTTAAAAAATATATACAGGTGGTACTTAAATAGTAAACGTTTGACCATTATATCGTGTTGTTACAGTAATATTTCGTAGATTGCCAGATTTAAGCTTAAAATAAATTCATTAAATCGTTTAAATTTGAACAGTATAAACAGCACTAAAATTACAATTTTAACTATAGATACATGTAATAAAGTACTATATATCAAACGATATACAGTATATAATATTTAAAGATACGTTTAGGAATATCCACAATGTTCTAACCGTGTCATCCACCAGGCAGTAGAGCAAGCCGGTCGCACATCGCTCGTCCAATTATCATATCCACTTTCACCGGTTATGGCGATGGCAGGTGATGTTTGGTGCTCTCTGATTCTTGTAATTACTGTTTAGTTGTTTAGTAATTTGTTAAATGTATCACGTGACGTTCATAAACAGTTTTTAAAAATTTTAATTATGTAATTCTTAAAGGCTCTTAGATTGAAGACGTAATTTTCGTGTAGGACGCTATGTAACATTATATAAAATCGTGTAGAAAATATTATTAAGTTATACTTCTTTTGCCACGTTTGGAACAAATTATGAGAGTAAAATTTTTACGATGCGCGCTCACACCGACAGCCAAAAAGCGACACGATGAAGTTTGCTGCATTCCTTTTACAAACAGTAAGTTGTGACATACGGGATGAAATATAACAATACACTAGCATAAAACCCGAGGCTTCGCTCGCGCTAAAACTGCAAAAATCTCTAAAAATGTAGTTTCATACAAACTTTTATCCCCTATTTAACCCTCTTATAGGATTAATTTCGAAAAATGCTAAAACACGTACTTATTTAATTTTATTGAAGAGTTTCAAGTAATTCTGTTTATTATTACTATTATTGGATTGTATTAAAACGGGTTTTTCCGTGGGAATTAGATAATATCCCGCGGTAAAAAGTAGCCTATGTATTCTCCAGCCCTCCAGCTATCTCAACACAAAAAATCACGTCAATCCGTCTCTCCGTTTCGATGTGAAAGGAGGACAAACAAACAAACAAACAAACAAACAAACACAGTTTCACATTTATAATATTAGTATGTGATGATGTTCTCCTGACCGATTCCGGTCACGGCGGCCAATCTCATTGAGACTAGCCAACTTCGCACGAGATATTATAGTGCACAAGTGTACGCGCAGACACAAGTGCACTCTCTATTCCTGTCACTCTCATACTCCGATGGGACGACTACTCGACACGACCGGTGAGAGATAAGGCGCAGGACCGACGGCTTTACGTGCTCTCCGAGGCACGGGGGTGAAACACCGCCAACTTTCCAACTCCGGGTTGTTACTGAGGCTTACTATACAGAAAGACTCAATAACTAAACTTGGCCCGACCCGGGACTCGAACCCAGGACCTCCGGGTGTGCAGCCGTACATGCTAGCCGCTACACCACCGAGGCAGTTATTAGTATGTATATATGTATTATTTACATCATTTTTATTGCCGAAGTATAGAGTTTTATTTGAAGATATTATTTATACTTTGCAAGTAAATTGACATTTATGTCCTGTCTGACATCTACTGTTAATTACCTGAACATGCTAAAAGCTTTCTATACTCGTAGTAGGTATGTTTCCCATATTAATTATGCATACAAAAATATTGTAAATTTATCTCAAATTTTATAAGTAACCTTATTTATGTATACGTTACGTTTTAATGTTTAGAATAGATTTCTCAGAAATGAGATATTTTTCCGCAATAACAAGTATCCTAATAACCAGCTATCATCATACCAAATTTCATCAAAATCTGTCCAGTGGTTTTCTCGTGATGCGATCACGGATAGACAGACATAAAAATTCTAAACACTATAGATTCTGCTTTTGCATCGATAATAATGACTATTTCAATAAGATTTTCCAAAAAATATTTAATGTACAGATTCGACTCACTTACAATTTCATTATATGTATAGATTAGAGTTTATTATTATTGTTTTATGTCCTGTAGAATGTAGGCTTAAGAAATCGATGGTCGGTCGATGGCTTAAGAAATACGATGACGTAAATGATAAAAGTTGTACGACGTTTTGTTAATACTACGAGTAGTATGTTAATTTTATTTGTTATTATTATAAACATAACATTTAAAAAAAAACTTTATCAATTAATAATATTATTTAATGTTGCTATTATTATAAAATTTATAACCATACAGAAATTTAAAAATATTAATTATTTATTTAAGCATAATTATTGTTTTATATGTAATTTAAAAAACATTATTAAAATATTAATTCAGATTGCTATTATTTAAAGTAAAAATATTAAGCAATAGGTACTATAGCTACCTTTATAGATAAACGTCGGGAACCAAAATTCAAAATAAATCCGCGAATTAATCCGAAAAGATATTTTTAATTAAAAAACTCTTCAGTATTATAATATTAGTTTAGATATCCAGATTATCAGTTTTAGTCAGTGCATTTGTTATTTGTAAATCAATAAATAACTTTAAATTTCAACAAAAAAACAATGATTGCTAAACAAATTAAATGTAATTTTTACGTGATTAACAAAGGAAATGCTATCTTCCGCATAGCTCAGGAATGCCCGAGTGCATCAATTCAATCATTTAGAACGATTTATGAGAGATATCAAAGATTTATTAAGTAACAGACGTTCAAATTTTGTTAAAAATAGTTTTGTAGGTTTCTTTGCTGGGATTTATAGAATATGGCAAAAATTAAAAAAATAAACCTTATAGGTAAAAATATTTACTTACAAAGATACAAGAAGATGTTTTATTTATACATATATTCTTTAATATGTATTCTTCGTTATCTTCCACGTGTTTTTTAATATTTTAAATAGTATTTTTGATTATAACGATATAATCAAAAATGCATAGAATGCATAGATTTAAAAGGTTACATTTTATCGATTGGCCGATAAAGCTGACTTCGATAAAATCATCGATTCAACGCCAGATGTAAGTAAAGTTTTGAAATAAAATGCATATAAATTAATTTAGTTTTCCATTCGTAACTGAGTAAATATATGACCAGATGCTTCATCTCAAGCAGCAGGCAAAGCCACGTGTTGATAATTAATAATGAGATTTAAATAAATTTACAAAATGAGAACCAATTAAAACATGTAGGATTACCATGTGGTAATCAAAACGCTGATGACTATGTAATTGCTTATTACTTATCTATATCTATACATATAATAAAATTCTAACATAGTCAAATCTGTACATTAATTTTTTTTTGGGAAATCTAATTGAAATAGACATTATTATCGATACAGAGTCCGAATCTATAGTTTTTAGAATTTTTGTCTGTCTGTCTGTCTGTCTGTTATCGCATCACGAGAAAACTACTAGACAGATTTTGATGAAATTTGATATGATGATAGCTGGTTATCCGGGTCAACATATAGGATACTTTTTACCGTGGGAAAATATCTCATTTCTGAGAAAAAATACAAAAACTGCCTTGTAAGAGTATACTACTATGTAAATCCTAAGAATTTGGTTTTAGGTCATCGAACGCGGGCGGAGCCGCGGGCAATGCTAGTTATCTATATATCTACTACTATCTTGCCTATGTTCACACCCATATTTTGATTTAAATAATACCAACTCAAATCATGCTTTATGTTTTAAGCGACCCACTGCTAGGCTCGAGCCTCTATACGAGGACCAGACCGTAGTCCACCAGGCTGGCCAAATACGGATTGGCAGACTTCACATGTCTTTCAAAAAGGTACTAGGTTCTTTCAGACATGTTAGTTTCCTCACGATGTTTTCCTTTACCGTATTAGCAAGTGGTAAACATATAGGAAATGATTCGCACATGAAAATATCAGACGTGTTTGATTTAAATCCGGTTTTCCAAGCGAGCGCGTTACCATTGGGATATCACTGTAAATTGGTATAATGGCTAAACCCATAGAAACTATTTAAAATACAGGGGTAAAAATTAGCCTATACCTTTTACCAGTCCATAAATTACTCTATACACAATATTGTGTTAATGCGTTGTCGCATTAAACTCTAATATACTCACAAATAGACCAAACTTTTATATTAATAATATGAGACTGGAGTTTGATTTGATTTTCGCCAGACACTCTATTACACACCATATGAAGGTCCTAAAAAGATTTTTGGAGACTTGAAATGAAAAAAATATACCATGAAAAGGTCAAGTAAATCAGTAGGAAGACATTGTAATAATACAAGTGTATTTCAAAAACCTGAACACTTAAAATCGTTTCAAATTCCACAAAAACATCTGATTACACTCAAAAGGACAATTTGTAAAAGGATGTTTGGCGACTCGAACCGGAAAAAATATTTTTTAATTTAATATTTTTGGATGTTCAATTCCAGCTGTAACTAATAAATAAAAACGATATCACGTGTGCAGATATACAAATAAATGGATAAACTGTAGACAAGCAGAAATTCTTGCTTTCTACAGACAAAAAAAATGTTTTGGTTAAGTATAGGACTTTTTTTTAAACTTCAAGGAAATAAACTGAAATTTAAGAAAAATATAACTATAAAACTGGAGTAGGTATATTACTTAGTCATTATCTATACATATAATAAAACTGTAACTAAGTCGAATCTGTACATTAGATATTTTCCGGAAAATCTTATTGAAATAAACATTATCGATACAGAGGCCGGATTTATAGTTTTTAGAATTTTTGTCTGTCTGTCTGTCCGTTCGTCCGTCTGTCCATCCGTCAGTCCGTCCATCCGTCCGTCTGATACCGCATCACAGAAAAACCACTGGAGGGATTTTGATGAAATTTGGTATGGTGATAGCTGGTTATCCGGGTCAACATATAGGATTATTTTAGAGAAAAAATACAAAAACTGCAATTTAAGAGTATATAGTAATATGTAAAACCTAAGAATTTGGTTTGTGGTCATCTGAACGCGGGCGGAGCCGCGGGCAATGCTAGTAGGTTTCTAAATTTACGAGTTTAATCTGTTAGTCAAGCATTATTGACATTGCATAAATTATATTAGAATGTTTTGCTAATGTCTTTTTGTACATAGATTATTTATAGATATCAATATGTATTTGGAGTAATAAAACTAATAATGAAAATGGTTCGTGAGATCGTGTATAATGAATAACGATGGTATGTGAATTTTAATTTATAATAATAAAAGTTATTCTCATTTTATGTACACATAATAAAATTGATTTCAATGTTTCCCATTTAAATTAACTGAATCGAATTACAAACAAGTGATCATATGTGGGTGGTAAATATTATTGTAACAATAATAACAGAGTACTACAGAATTAATAATTTTATCATTTCATTTTTGCTATAAATAATGTCGATAGTTAAAGTATAAGGTACGTCAAATGATAAACTAGACTGTCATGAAAATAATTTAAAGATAGTTAATATGTGGTTTGCGTTGTGGGAAGAATAGGCTTCTGAATATTTTTAATGTTATTTCATCTTATTTATGCCAAGGCTTTTTATACTGTCTCCATACAAGGTCAATATAAAAATATGTTATCAATTGAACAAAGTACAATAATGAATAAGAATATTAGCAACACGACACTTATTCTTTTTTAATTTGTTTTTAAAAGATAATAATATATTATTTATTTCACTTTTGATTTGATTATAGAATTATACAAAGTAATATTTTTTAACAAAACACAAATATAAATGTCCAATGTGGAAGCATTCGTAGCCTCTTTAATGCAATATATATATATATATATATATATATATATATATATATATATATATATATATATATATATATATATATATATATATATATATGTTCACACTATTCTATAATTTAATGGTTTTTACACAAAATATCTTTCAAAAGTTAACAAAATTTATGAAACCATCTGTTTAATTTAACTATTCATTGACAGTTAAGTACACAATATAACAAGTGCAAGCGAAACGCATCCGATTGTTAATTTCAACAATTATGAATTTAGTGTGATTCTAATACATTTAGGGCATCATAATCAAACGTAATTTTAATTTTCTGTTCATTGACCTTTAGAATAAAAATTCTTGCAATGGAATTTAAAATATTCTAATGACTGTCTGGTAGTGTAGCGATCTTATTTACTGTGGAAAGATAAGTCGCAAATACTATTCACATGTGGAAAATATATGTACATATATTTATTACTTTATCTACCACTAACATTAGCCGGCAGCTTCGCTTGCCTTGTAGGTGCAACAACAAAGGTATACTAAAATATGTTGAGCCGTTACAGAAAAAAGAAGTAGTAAACAAACATACAATCTTTAACATTTTTTAAGTTATACTTATAGACAGCCAAAAAGCGACATGATGAAGTTAGCTGAAAACTGTTTATTGCCATGGTAAACATTGTTATTATCTGACAATGATATATAATATTATATTCTTTCCTTATATGATATTCTATAAATATATGATTGTAATATGCCTAATATAATAATATGCCTTTTTTAATTATTTTTATTAATTTATCATTCCTTTTACAAACAAAGAATTGTGACATACGGGATGAAATCTTTAGCTATTTTTGTTCTGTTACGCCAAAGAAGTATAACTTCTTACGTGCGTACAGAAGTACACACACACGTTTTTTTTATATTTATGTGATTTGTGGTCTGAGATACTAAAGCGACACAAACTCATATTCATATTGCAATAGATATATGTATTTTGATTTCGACTAATTAATATTAAACTTAGCAACAATTCAGTTAAATATTATAACTATAACATATCTTTAAAAAGATCCTTTTAAGTCCGTTCAGACGCTCTCAAATGATCAGACGTGATTAATCAAAAAAAAATTCTAAAAACTCAATTTTGATTACTAAAACATCAGAAATTTCTTCATTTATGTACATACGTACATATTATATTTCCTTTGCAATTCGAAACTATAATAAAGATGGTTTCGACTCAACTCAACTCCGTACTATCTCTAATTGACCACGTAGACGCTTTAATAGATAGGATTTATATCGAGAACCTAATTGAAATATAAAATGCAATTATTTAATCTAGACATTTTTTGCGAGCTATAGTTGTCCATTGCACAAATATTTTGTATTTAGATATATGTTTATTATACTGCAATAGCGCGGTTTTAGAAAAAAATTGTTGGAAAAAATCTGCGTGCATTTTTTTAAGGGCTTTGAAAATTAAATTACGGAAGTTTTCTACAATGTTTTATTATTATTTGAACTAAACTAAAACGAATTATAAAAAATACCAATGTAAGGGTCCTAGTGGGACGTTAAACTTGACGACACGTTTGGCTCAGTTTGTAGCGACCCTACTTGCTGTGCCAATGGTCGCGGGTTCGAGTCTCGTTGGGGGTATTCATTTATGTTATGGGCACGAATGTTTGTACTCTAGTGTCATGGGTGTTTATATTTATAATATGTATGTATTTAAAGTTATATATGTGTAGTGTATCAACTATCTGGTATCCATAACACAGGCCTCGTAGCTTACCATGGAACTAGATGGTGCTGTGTGTTAATGTCCCAACATATAAAAAAAAATATTTGAACTTTTGGAAGATTCTCACAAAACTATTATAAAATTTAAAAAGTTTAAAAAAGTTTTTTTATTAGTTGATACTAATTTTTAGACATTACTTACTACTCTTCCGTCTATACCATATGATGAAAATGAGAAAGTAACTCTATCTGTCTGTTCGTTACATTTTTACAAGACTATAGATAGCATTTCGGGAACAGACAGACAGATTTTTTTTTATTTAGCCCCGCTTGCCATGCGAGTACAGCCACGGTCAAAAACTAGTATAACATATCGTGGGTCAATTAATATAGTAGGTATTCGAGTGAAACTGATGACGGAAGTTAGTATGCAGTATAAGTATAAACTTAGAAATTCACCTATATAACTACTCACATACCTAATATCCACTATACATGGTTGAGTACCGGTTTTCAAATGTCTTTTCCTATAATAGAACTATAATTTCATAGGAATCAAATATTATTAAGCATGTAAGCTTACCAAAGCAATTTTACTACTAACCTCAATTTTCAAACTAGGCAAAGAGGCTTCATTATGCTATCATATTCTATTCATTAAATTGGTATCCTCGTAACATTTTATGTCTATCGTAATTTTATGTTTATTGTGATTTTTAAGTATTAATATTAAATAATTTAAATTATGTAATCTAATAAAATATGGTAAAAATCCGTCATCTTCCATAAATCTATAGAACAAGTCTGAAAATATGCGGAAATTTTATCATGAATTTTAGTTATATATGCATATGATATGATAAAAAACCAAAATATATCCGCGAAAAAAATCCAAAAAGATAATTATATTTAAAATTATTTTAAAATTTGTATATTAAATATATTATGTATATACGCGACTCTCACGCGGCTCCGCCCGCGTTCAAATGACCAAAAACCAAATTCTTAGGTTTTTCATATTAGTGTACTCTTACAATACAGTTTTTATATTTTTTCTCAGAAATGAGATATTTTCTCTAGGTAAAAAGTATCCTATACATATGTTGACCCGGGTAACCAGCTACCACCATACCAAATTTCATCAAAATCCCTCCAGTGGTTTTTCCGTGATGCGGTAACAGACAGACAGACAGACAGACAAAAATTCTAAATACTATAGATTCGGCCTCTGTGTCGATAATAATGTCTATTTCAATAAGATTTTCCAACAAATATTTAATGTACAGATTCGGCTTAGTTACAATTTTATTATACGTATAGGTATACGTAGGTATGATGAGTTGTTGTGGGTATTATAAATGTTTTCCCATGGGCATAAGATAATTTCCCGCGGTAAAAACTACCCTATCTCCACTACCATACCACAAAAAAACACGCCAATTCGTCTATCTGTTTCGGCGTGAAAGACGGACAAACAAACAAACACACTTTTAAATTTATAATATTAGTATGGAAGTATAATATATCTATTAAAATCAATATGTAATTTAAAAGTTAGGATTGCGAATATTTACACAATTTTTATACCTGCGTGGCGGAAATAGGATGCGGATTTAGCAGGTGTTGATGTGCGTTATGAACTAGTAAATGCGACCCATTTAGAACGGATACGTGCATTTAATTTAGATATTAAGTTTCATGCTAAGTAAAATTAAATTATAAAATCTAGGATGAGATTTTATACTTTAAATTTATTATAATTTTTTATCGTTTCAATCATTTTCAGTACCTAATAAAAACTAATAATTACGATTAACTCGAATCGTCCCACTGCTGGGTAAAGGCCTTTCCTACTTTTCAAGGTTTTGCAGTTCAGGCCAATTTGGATGGAATATGTCTATTTCATGCCAATAAAAAGTTATATACTTCTTTTTTATTGTAATTTTTAGGATTCATTTTCGTAGAAATGGGATCCATTACTGACCTTACCTACATCGTTAGTTCATCTGACAGACTGTCTTACCTATAAGGGACTGCTTGAACTTTTTATAGAATGTTTAAGTATAGCAAGTACTTTAACAAATAATTAGAAAAGAATAAAAATATAGGTGGACTATAAAGAGGTTGGAACGTGTTTTTTAGATTTTTTTGTTTTTGTTTTATTGTATAAATGGTAATTCATATAAACGTGCAAACTTCAAAGTAAAACAGCAAAAAATAAAAATTGACCAAGTGACTTTGATGAGTGCCGTTTTAACCATTAGGTAAAGTATTTCATATAAAGTTCTATTGAAGTAATATAAAATTTTAATTATTCTTGTACGAAACCCTTGATCTTTCAATAAAACTCGCACAATAATCAATTTTTAACAAAATTCCACTTTTTGCAAATGCTGAGTGCTGATTTCCATTTTTGATTCTATTAGTACTGCCTGAATGTAACCTATAATTTAAATACGGATTTAATTAAGGTAATATATTCACTGGTGACAGAATTTTGAATATCACCAGACATATAAAAGTTCGAATTTAAGATATTTTAAAATTTTATAGCATTAGTATCCTACTGAAGTTAGAAGTTAGAATATAAGAATAATGCATTTGTATAGCTCAGGAATTTGAAAGTCGATTCCTGCTCTACATGTCCTTTTTAATATACAATCTACAAGGGCAAATTTATTTAAATGATAAACAAATAATAAATATTCTCGTGGGAAAGGACTCTTTAACCATTTAAGAAGAAGAATTTGGAACTCAGAATACGTTGTTTTCCTTAACAGCTTGCGAATAAAATATATATTAACAGAGTGCAGTGTTTAACGTTTGCATATTGTAAGATACAATATTATGTGCCCCATAAAAAATCTAGGATTTTTATTTGATACTACCGTCCGGCGTCCCTATTGAGATTACACTTAATTCCGAGATCTCTTTATATCTATTGGGAAGATTTACTTTGAAAGCTAAAGAAGTTACGAGTTCAATTCTGATATGGTTTAACTTTTGTATTAATTAAACAAACAGATATTCTGTCATACATAATAAATAAATAGCGCCTCATATTTACAACTATCACCACGTAGCATGGATGTCCCAGGTCCGTAACAAATGCTGACATGCTCAATATAAATTTTTACCTTGGGTGGGACTCGAACTCACATCCTTGTGTTCAGACATTAGACACATACTCTGACTATAACGTAAGGTGTTCATTTCCCAGTTCATTAAACAGCCTACGTTCCAACGAAGTAAGGTGGCAAGTATTAACTAGATTACTTCAACATACCTCACTAGGGAAAGTGTGTGAAGGTGAAACAAAATAATAACAAAAGATAGAGAAAGTAGAAATATATCAAATATCATTCGACGTTGTAACCTGAAACTTTGTGCAATATGTACCTGCTATCGGTGATCAACGGTAAGATCTTCTAAACTATTTGTTATGAGATGCACCGGATGTTCATGGGAAGTAGGCTCCGGTTCATTTTTCATTACATGTGCTACTTCCGATCTATCAAAAGTATGTAACTGGATAGCCTAATAAAAGAGTATCGTATGTTCTGTCAGTTTTTGTCGTAAGAGGCTGTCCATCTGGGGGCTTTTAGTTGATTATTATATAGTTACTGTGATATGTAATAAAATAATAATAATAATAAATACGTTGGGACATTAACACACAGCACCATCTAGTTCGATGGTAAGCTAAGAGGCTTGTGTTATGGATACTAGATAGTTGATACAGTACACATATATAACTTTAAATACACACATATCATAAATATTTATATTTACCATACCACCCATGACTGGAGTACAAACCTTCGTCATCACACAAATGAATGCTCCCAGCGGGACTCGAACCCGAGACCGCCGGCACAGAAAGTAGGGCCACTACAAACTGAGCCAGACGTGTCGTCCAATTAAATTGTTTATGTGTTTTAAATACGCGTTTATTCCACTATTGTGTATATAAGTATGTAATTAGTTAATTTTAACCTACTTCAAATTGACTTATCGGTAAAATTCTAAGTGTTCACATACTCCAGATGACAATATAATTTGTTACCATCGAACTCGTCCTATAATGGAGCCAGGAACTTGAAAGTAGCATTGTCCAATGAATGTTTGTTACTTCATATATTACACTGAATTGGCTAAGCAGTTGGGATTAAAAATGTAATAGATAGATAGACTACGATCTGGAGAAGCACATACTACTGATCGGACTATAGTAATACTGATTTAGTTTACTTCCGCACGAAGCCAGGGTAAAATGCTAGTTAATATAAATGTAAGAAAGGTTGTACTAATAATATTTTTATTATATATAGTATCTAAATGTTTATAAATGTTAGTATACATATTTCGCCTAAAATAATGACTCTAATATGTTCATAGTAATCTTGATCCTATGTTCAGTTTCAAATATCCTGTTTGATGAGAATTAATAAAGATAACCCAATGGAGGTGAACATGTCAATGTCTCAATAAAAATAAAAACACGATGCACTGGCGCTCCACTGCTATAAATCATAACCGTCAAATTCTAAAAGCCACGGGCTTATTCTGTTAAACGAAACATCTTAGATAATTGTATATCCATTTTTAATCGACGATCCTCAAGCAAATACGTATAAATACAATTTAATAATTCTAATGCAGAATAAATATATTTTAATAGATATTTGTTATTATAGTAATAATAACTGTACTTTGTATCAATGAATTGTCCTTCTAAAATATAAAGAACTAACCTTTTTGTACAATTTGACTTTAAATTTTTGTAGATGTACGTATTTGCTTACAGACCGTTGAAGTATTCACAACGGCTTAAATATAACACTCTTGATTAGAGTGATTGTATGTACTCAAAGGTGTGAGATTAATTTAATTAAAATATAGACGTGTTGCTTTTGAATAATGAATGGAATCGATTTAATGGTTTGTTTGATCTCTCTTACAGATTAGTTGAGTGATGTATTCAAAAATTATTTTTTTACACCCTTTTATTATCCTAACAAGAACGTAAGTAATAAATCAAAACTAAGTATCCAAACTAATCTAAAATGTAAAAAAAAAAAAATCTAGGATGCTAGTTTTCCTCATTATAATTACATACTAATTACATTGCTTAGATTTGATAGCTCTGCTTGTAAGTTACTTGGATGAGCTTTATAGAAATCGGATTGTTATTGTAAATGCGAAAGTTTGTATGTATGTGTATGTTTGTTACTTCTTTACGCTAAAATTGCTGAAATATTTGTACGGATTTGGATAAAATTACACAGATAGACTTATGACCTGAACCTAATTTTTTTTATGTTGGGATATTAACACACAGCGCCATCTAGTTCCATGGTAAGCTACAAGGCTTGTGTTAATATTATATTAATAATAATGTTATTGTTAATATTAGTCATCTAAAGACGTACTTGAACGAAGCGAGCATTAGTCGCTACTAGAAAGCAGAAGCTAATAGCTATCTGTATATATGTACTGGCGGCTCACCCTCGCTTTGCTCGGGGTCGCCTCTAAAAGACAAAAACAAACCTATCCCACGGTAACCATACATTTTTCCCGGATAAAAAGTAGCCTATGTGTTATTCCAGATTATAATCTATCTCTGTGCCAAACACCCAGATCCGTTTAGCCGTTCTGGCGTGAAAGAGTAACAAACATACATCCATCCATACATACTCACAAAGTTTCACATTTATAATATTAGTATAAATAAATAGTCAAAGGCAAAGTAGTTCAGTACCTTCTTCTCCTCTGTTTGTCAGCCGATTTTTTTTTGTTTAGTATCTATTGACGAGTTTTAGTGGTATCAATATAAAAATTTTGTAAACAGTTTTGAGGTTATACTTCTTTTGGCACGTTTGGAAAAAAATATGAGAGTAAAATTTTTACGATGCGCGCGCACACCGACAGCCAAAAAGCGACATGATGAAGTTAGCTGCATTCCTTTACAAACAGAGAGTTGTGACATACGGGACGAAATCTTTAGCTATTTTTATTTTATTACGCCAAAGAAGTATAACTTCTTATGTGCGTACATAAGTACACACACACGTTTTTTTTATAGATAAATCCTATTTATTTTCCTCAAATTTCCAATAATGATTATGATCGAATTGCAGCCAGTAGTACATTAGTTTGAATAAAACTGTATGTATAGTTTAAAAGATTGATGTATCCAGAATACTCCCGCAGCAATGTTTATTTTAAGTACCCCTTTTATACGGGAATTATGTTCATTAAGGAGTTTTTATATGTTTCTATTTCCATTGAGGACGGCATATGGCGCTACATTGTTCGACATCGGAAGGACGCTTAAACCTTTCTTCCTATACGTAATAGGGCTATAATTGAATCCAGATTTAGAAAGGATTATGTCAAATTGTGACATTAGAAATTTTTATAATAATCATGTGTTTCCTTTAGGATATTAATAACTTAGTTTAAAATTGTTATTAAACCTCAACGTATGTATTTAAATAATAACTATGCATTAGTGTTAGAAATAGAAAAGGAATACTACTGAATTTCTTAAAAGTGACAATAAGATAAACTTAATAAACTAGGTATATACATATCGGGAATTGTTTTATTATTTTTGAACGAAAAAAGTTTTAACAAAAATAGTACAATCATTCAGTTTTCCGTTTTCAAAGCTTCCTGAATCAATGTTAAAAAAAATCTAATCTTCTAACGTCTCTAAGGCAACCTTCCCATTGAACAAAACTCCAGATGCCCTCAACTTTTTACAATAAAACGGAAACGGAAAGACAAGAATTCTATCTCTCTCACACAAAAGCGCCCGTCTCTTACTATTTCCGATGTTTTTTTTAAATCCATAAAGAATCGCGCACACTTACGAAGTTATGGCGTAAAAAATATAACACTGCTAAAACATATAAATATACTTACTAGTTCGTATAGACATACCAATTATGAAAATAATATTTGATTTTGTCAAACGATGCTAAGTTTAATAATTAGTTGTAAGTAACATATATATAAAATTTACATAATCAATAAAAATAATAGATACCGAACTTTCACAACGAGAAATACACAGTTCTTATGTATTATTATACAGAATTTTTTTATAAATTTATTACATTATTTATAATAAACACTTATTAACTAATAAAAAATAATTTGATATCTGAACATGTCCAAAGTTTCATCAAAAACGTTTCTTCAAAAGTAAGCTTTAACGATATGCACAGTGCTTTATATATATTCGCAGGTTTTTCATACACAGATTGTCCGTCAGCCACCTGCTATGCTCAACAGACGATCATATGGTGCGAGCCGTAAGTGCAGGTATTGCTGAGGTTTGTTTTGGTTATCATTTCACATGCCATATTTAATGGAGCTTTGGTTATGAACACGAACACATTATAGTGTAAGCGAGTAAAAGGCTGCTTAATTTTCAGGTTTTCTCGCGTTTCTTTGTTCTCGCGTTTTTTTTTATAATGTTTCAACTTTCGTCTTCATCATCTTTTTAGAGCAATGTACGCAAGAGATCCTGTCAGAAACCTATTATTGAAGCTAAGCCGTCCGTAAATTCTTAACTTCAAAATATTATAATTTTTAAATCGTATTACGCAACTGATTGAATTTTTTACAAATATTTCTATTATAGCTGATTTCATTTGTTAAAATTCTAAGTAGGTAGAATACGAGAGTAAAAAATGGTTTATGTTACTTTTTGCCCATTTTAATACATTTTGTATGAAATAGTGGTACCCAACGACGCGTTTTGTCTTAACCAGAGTGGAATAAACACCTGTGCGATCAAATAAACGTTTATTCCGTGCAATCGAATCCGTGACCTCCGAAGTGATAGGGCGATACCACTTAGACATGCTCCACTTCGCTGCGACGGTTTACATGTTATGTTTTTCCATAATTTATTCACATTTAACGATTATAATAGGCTTTAAATATTATTACATTTAAAAATAATTCTCACTGGTCGTGTCGAGTAGTCGTCCCACCGGAGTATGAGAGTGACAGGAATAGAGAGTGCACGTTGTGTCTGCGCGTACACTTGTGCACTATAATATCTCCTGCGCAGTTGGCTAGTCTCAATGAGATTGGCCGCCGTGGCCGGAATCGGTCAGGAGAACATCATCATCATCATCACATTTTAAATAGGTACTTTATATACATACTAGACTAAGAAGAATAAATATGTATGTATGTATGTATGTATGTATGTATGTATGTATGTATGTATGTATGTATGTATGTATGTATGTATGTATGTATGTATGTATGTATGTATGTATGTATGTATGTATGTATGTATGTATGTATGTATGTATGTATGTATGTATGTATGTATGTATGTATGTATGTATGTATGTATGTATGTGTTATTAGGTACATTGATTGTTTAAAGCTATTTTTTTTACTAAAAATTAAAAAAAACCCTACGCAAATTAATTGTCATTTAACGATTGCACTGGCACGCGCGAAGCACTTAATCTTGCACTGCTGGAACGATATTACCCAACCATAGCTAAGAACCACCGCAAGGAAACTGCCTTTCAAATGAAAAAAACCGCATCGAGATCGGTCCATCTGTTTGAGAACTACAATGCCACAGACAGACACACACACACACAGACATACATCGACGTCAAACATATAACATCCCTCTTTTCTGGGGGCTAATAACAATGGTCAAAAAAATCAACAAAATTTTCTTTATAGGTATGTAAAAGGCGGCATTTTAAAATTAGTATATGATGTAATGTAGTTTCAATCGTGATATTTACACGCCGGTAGCGATCAATGGGGTCGCGGTCGTTGCCATCATCCATCTCCACGATACGCTAAGACAACAACACTGTTTGCCCTCCCACGCTACGGAGGATGTCAACGCATTGCATTAAATTATACTTTGCAAATAGATATCGAACACTTTGATGTTCACAATTATGTGTATTCGTGTTATTGGAATGCAGAAATTTCTGAAATAGATTTTTATCGTGTATATTTCGATTGTATATTGTCGTGATGCTTGTATATTTATTTATAATCACACTAATATTGTAAGTTCGAAAATGTATGTGTGTTTGTTATTATTTCTCGTTTTATTAAATTCAAGTGAAATCAATATAATGACTCCTTTTCGACTTATCTAAATCACCTACCAGGCAAGCAAAGCCGCAGGCGCAAACTAATAGTTTATAAAATATTATAAAGTGTTTAATAAAACCTTTATCGCCCCCTTCCTTCCCCTTTAAACGGCAAAAAACGTTTTCAATTCAATTCAATTTTCTTGTAAATAGCTTTAAAGCGTGCCAGTTGAGCATAGACTATTTCGTCAATGCCACGTAGAATGGAGAGAATACGGAGGAATTTAATTTTTTACTTTTAACATCACTTTGCTTAACACATTATACAATTACAATCAAGCATAGTTTCTACTGCGTGATACTTTACAAATGTATTTTGTTTCAAGTACTATATTATATATACTATATCTATCTTATATAATAATAGAAAATAAAAATGAATGTTTGTAAGCGCGTAACTCAAGAATGGCTGGACCAATTCAGCAAAAAATTTTTTCGTGTGTTCTTTAAGGTCCACGGAAGGTTTTAATAAAGAGAAAAAATGAAAAATTTACGAAAAATAAAATTAAAATTCATATGGCTAACGCTGGCTAATAACTATTTATATCTATTTGAAACGTAAGGATAAGCTGATAGTAGGTATATATATATATATATATATATATATATATATATATATATATATATATATATATATATATATATATATATATATATATATATATATATATGTATATTATGAAGTTAGAATTTCTTTATTTTTAGCCTTTTTGTATCTTACAAAAAATACAATAAGCTGAGATATGGATTCAATTAGAAGCGTGCCCATATGTGGAATGTGCGTCACTAAAAGGATTTATATTTTTCAGTTTGAACCCTTACGTGTGTAAATCATAAAGTGTAAAAAGGGTACAGAACGCGATTAGTAACAAGCAGTGATTTATGGCTACCAAAATAATCTTATAATGACACGCGAGGGTATAAAATAAATACCTATTATAATGAATTTAATTCAATGACCGTGTTTTTGATATAATTATTAACAATTAAAATGTATGAGGCAATTTGAATCTGCTAAATAAAAATATTACATAATATATACATTCATTGAATCACTAACAAACACAGTTTTGTTGTGATTTTCTTTTTTTTTTATATTTTAATAAACGTGCCCTGGATTCGATCAGCAGACAACGCTTGGTTTAAACCTCTGAGTTTAGAAACATAAAACTTTGAAGAATTTTTTTTATTTTGTACAAGAATTCTTTCTGTAGGTAACAAAGATGAGCGGTAATCATCCCACGAAGTGTAAAATCACGGATGAAAGCTTGTCATTTTTAAGGTTCGATGATTAATCCCATGTTTATATTGTAAATGTGAAATTCTATCAATATTATTAAAGAAGTAAACTTTGTTTTGGATGTAAGAGGATAATTCTAGAACGATGGATACGATTTTGAAATACTTCATAATTTAATGTACGTTGGAACTGGTTTCTGTGGGAAATTAGCAGATTGTATAAGTAATAAATGTCACACTCACTGAAGTACATGTATATTTTAAACGAGGAGACCATATTTTAAATCTGATCAATTCAAAAATTCACTTTTAACAAGCTTATAGCTTTTTCTATTAATACCTATTGTATTTTTACATTTAATAACATATGGATATTATAGAAAATATTTGATTGTATAAACACAATCTTGATAGACATTCAAAATAAACGCGTACATCCCCCCACAATATCCATGTATCTATCCTTTCAAAGTTGGCAAAATAAAATAAAAATAAGTAATAACCTTGGCAATATTCAATTCGGGACCCTCGTGTAATCTGGTTGTAGCACCTGTTAAAAAAAAAGATTTTATAGGGCACTGTGGCCGGTGGCCGGTGCACAGACTGTATAAAATATGAGCTTCCCTTGCCATAATTTACTTAAGGGGTAGTGCAAAATTGATGGTTTCAAAACATTATGATGGGGAGTAATGTTTGGTATCGACTGGTAATTTTTAGAATTAGGTATTCAAATGACATATGAATGACAGATATTTTTTTTAATGAAATAAAGTGTACTGACACTATAATATCTTATAATGATATTTTTTTATAACAATCGATAATAATAATAAAAAAATCGATAATTATGGTTCTCCACCTGAATTATAAATTGTCTAGTAAATTTTTATATAATAATATACCCATAAGTAGTTTCGTCGATGTAAATAAATCGATTTGAATACGATTTTTACACTATAGGAATTATTTTTACTACATAAAATCAGACAAAATTAGCAGGAAAAGTGCTTGAATACATTAGGAAGTGGATGATTATATTAGTCGAATAAGACCACTTATAAACGTTATTTCCATCGTAAATTGAGCTAAAAGGCTCACGCAACAATGTTTTATATACTTTTTATTCAGTTTACACTTAACTGGTCTGTTCTAAGGGGTTACTTTTTCAAATAAGAAAGCAGGGTAAGGGATGCGCTGTTTCCGCCTCGAACGGGTTGCGCAGACACATGCGCCACAGATTTCCGGTAAGACGTTCCGAATCACAAAACACCTGGCTGAACAACTTAAAAGACTCCACTTTTTGTTCCATATTAACCCTTCAAATTTCAAATTCAAGGGAAGAACTCCTTTACCCCTTTTCATTTGTTTTTTACTCCCTGTCTATCATCTATGTTCCTTATTTTGTTCTACATTTTTTATTCAAACATTATTTTAAGGTCTCAGTTTTTCACACTGCATCTCTGTTTCAAGATGGGTATCGGGACATTACGTTTTTGCTGTTTCGGTGTTTTTTGGCATGCATATGGCAGATTATTTCAGTTATTTTTAGGTTAGCATGTGCTGCGCCATTCGCGACAGACGGTGATATCACTTATATTATTTTTAATTATTCATACGAAAAGGGGTAAAGTTTTATCTAAACTCTAAGAATCTAAATTCAAAAAGGACCCAAGGCACTTTAAATTGCTAACTGTTCAGTTAAGTGGGTAAAAACGAAAAACATGTAAAAAATATAACGTAAACAACATACTACTTAAAGAAGCGCTTCATTTAACACGTCAAATACATTCTTCAAATATTTAATAGATTGTCGATGATTCACGGCAGTAAAAAGCCGTCTCTTTACTCGATTGTTTTAAAAATAAATTTGAAAAATAGCAGACACTGACTAATGGATCAACGTTGGGTGAAAGTGAATCGGTCGATGTTTCGCACTATGACCCGACCTAGTGTTTGGAAGCCTTATTTTGGAATGTTAAAATAATGTATGGCGATTTAAAAAAAATTAATGTTATTTATTGTTCATGTTAAGTATTATGTTAATACTAATATTATAAAGAGGTAAAGTTTGTCAGTGTGTGACGTTGTAGGGGGTAATCTCTGGATCTACTGAACCGATTTAGATGAAATTTGGTAAGAAGATAGTTTGAGACCCTGGGAAGGACATAAGATAATTTTTTATCCCGGAAATCATCCCTTAAGGGGATGAAAGTGGGGATGAAAGTTTGTATGGGGAAATGGGATGGGGTTTTTTTTATAAATAAAAACAAAATGATTGATAATATTGTACGTATGTATGTATGTATGTATTCAGCCCTTTTTAATGTCCCGTTGCTGAGCACGGGCCTCCCTTAAATACGAGGTGGATCAGGCCAGAGTCCACCACGCTGGCCAAGTGCGGATTGGCGGACAATTGATTGATAATATTATTGATGTGAAATTTGGATATAGAGAACATACTAGGGCTATATTTTTATTCCCTTGACGATCTTTACACGTCTACAATAATGAGAATATATTAATTTACCCTTACCCTTACATCCTTAATTATTTTTTTTAGTAAATCTATAATTTTTTAACCCTACTAATAAAATAATTATAAAGATTCTATTGTCAGGAATAAGTCAGTTACCGGATTATCCACGCTCCGAGTATGTCCAACGAATAGTTTCAAACGTAATATATTTTTTAAATTAACAAATCTCTTGATCAATAGCTATCGCGGAGAAAATAGTAAAATTATTCACTAAAATTGCAGTACTATAAAATATAAGCGACTGTTACGAATCTTGCTTTTACTCGCAACTTTTCCTTTTGTGTTGTAAAACACTTGTTAGTTTTTAACATCTACACTTTGTTTACTTTCTTCATTGCCCGTTATTTTAGTCATGGGTCATAAAAATATATGTGAGAAGAAAATCATAATGGCGCTATGTATATAGGTATAAATCAATTAATTTCATTGTTATATGCCTTTCAGAAGTGCTAGTTGCTCATACTCTTCTTTACTAATGTCGTGTAACATGAAGAAGACATGAAAAAGATCGATCGTACTATGTTAGTTATATATCTGCAAGCTAAGACCTTTTTTAAGCTCGCAGACAAATAACTAAATACGATATCATCCTACAATTGTTGAAGAATAGAATCTAAATAAAAACTTAAAAAAAAAAGGAAACCAACTTCAAAAAAAATCCAAAAAAAAAAAACACTTAAAACTGCTTTATTTTGAAGTCGGTTTTCCTTACATTTTTAAAAAGTTTTTATTTTTCCCTTTTTAGTGTAGCAAAGTAAGAAGAAAGCATTTTAATAAAATATTTGCTTAAACCGTTTAAGTTAGTTTGATGCCAATTTTTATATGAAGACTGATATACAAAAATTCGCTTTTATTAGTAACACTAAAAATTCTGGCTCTAAAATCCGATTGTAACGTGTTGGGCTTGTCAAATCAAACAAAATAAGCCCAAACTCAAAGTATCTACTATTAACCGTTGAAGAGTTCACCTATCCACCTTCCACCTTCTGGCCTTACCATCAGATCAGGTCAACGATACTGAACCACTGCATTATCAACGTAAATAGAAACATTTACAAAGTAAAACTTTACTTGCTTGAAATTGCCATATTGACTTGAAAGTCAATATGACAATTAGAAGTAGGTTAAATTCATTATTAGCTATTTTTCCACTGTTAGGGGTGGTATTTTTTTGAAATTTAAACGGAACCAATCTGGAAGTATGTATACACTTTCAAACAAAACAAAAATTGTCCAAATCGGTTAATAAATGACGGAGTTCTGAGGTAACAAACATACAAAAGAAAAATACAGCCGAATTGAGAACCTCCTCCTTTTTGAGGAAGTCGGTTGAAAAAATATATGGAAATGACATAACTATTATGATCCTACATGATAATTTTATTTGTCATTTGATGACAAATTTTAAAATTTCTACACTTTAATTAGAATTATATCTTGACTAAGCCCTAAAATTACATTCTACAAACGAAAATTATCGAATCGAAAAAAAAATGTCGAAAGTCGAATAATAAAATAAAAATAATCTTAAATATTAATTAGTTAACCTAATACCCCATGTTATTAGGTGGCTGGATTTTTTCGTGTTTTATGTTCAAAAAATTACTACAGTAATATTTTATTCTCTAAAATGAGTACATTCGATAGATATTCAAACGATTAGTGTGGACCACACCGTGTGGTCCAAGCACGTGCCTACGCAGCTGTACGAAGTAGGAAGTGCAACCATTATAAGATTTTTTTTCTTTACGCGCCAGTGCATTCAATGATTAGGATTTAGAAACGGATCTTATTATGTAATAGGATGCGATTTAAATTTTTTTTATTTATTTAAGACGATTTTTGTAATGCAGTTAGTTTATAGGAGTTAGGATATAGGAAGATATATGAGTATATAGAATTTACTTTGTGAGAATTTACTTTGTCATTTTCAATGTTATCTTATGGCATCAATTTCAACGTTGTAGTCTCGATGTAAGCTATACATACATAATATAATAAAATTGTAACTAAACCGAATCTGTACTTTAAATATTTTTTGAAAAATCTTATTGAAATAGACATTATTATCGACAGAGGCCGAATCTATAGTTTTTAGAATTTTTGTCTGTCTGTCTGTCTGTTACCGCATCACGGAAAAACCACTGGAGGGATTTTGATGAAATTTGGTATGATGAAGCTGGTTATCCAGGTCAACATATAGGAAAATATGTCATCTCTGAGAAATCTATACTAAACTTTAAAACGTTAGTAGGGACGAACCCGAGCGCAGCTAGGGTGAGTCGCTAGTACAAAGTATTTTTTATTAAATTTTTATTAATGTAATAGCAGTGGCCCGCGATTTTAGATAGTCTCATTAAATTAATATAAATATAGAAACCATAGTTTAAACCCGTAATTTGCCGTAATGCTATGACAGCATTAATCTCTTTTAAAACTTCCGCGGCGGTCTATGTCAAAGAAAATTCAAATCAAAGTTGTTACATACGTTGTTGTTGTTGTTATATATGTTATATACGTTGATATATCATTATTTTTACTTTCCCCAATTATTCATGTGTGTTTTATAACGTATTTATCCACATAATATATTAAAATACGTAACAAAAAATTGAAAACAAATGCGGAAAAAATACGTATTCAACAGCCAGCACGTGTTTCACGATACATGTGCACACCTCTTTACAATTGAAAAGGAAGAATCGGAAGTACTATATCCGGATTTTGAATTAAATCCCATACGGAACTCCGCCTTCACCATACACGACTAAATTTTGAAGACTTCTAAACACTGCCTTATTCATTAAATATTTAATTAATAGTTCTCATACTATTTCTTTAATTATTCATGAAGAATTGTGTTTTAAACAAAAAAGTCGATCACGTGTCAATAAACCTTTTAACTTTACGAGTATATTGAATAGTGGATGGAACTTTTAGCGCAAATCGGACTGCTATTGGATAAGTTTTATATGTATACTAGCAAACTCCGCGGCTTAGAAATCTGTTATAAATATTGTTTTATTCATTATTTTATAGGCAAGGTAGGTATAGGTAGGTTTCATACAAACTTTCATTCCCTCTTTTACCTCCTTATGAGATGAATTTTGAAAAATGCTAAAATCCGTACATATTTAACTGTATCGAAGAGCATTAATACTAAGTTTCAAGTAATTCTGATAATAATATTTTTTTGGGTTGTATTTTAACGTGTTTTTCCGTGGTAATGAGATAATCTGCCACGGTACAAAGTGTCCTATGTCAGTCTCCAGCCCTCCGACTATCTTCGAACAAAAAATGACGCCATTCCGTCACTCGGTTTCAGAAAGAAGGACAAACAAACAAACATATTTTCACATTTATAATATTAGTATTATATTAGTATGGATAGTACATATGTCATTTTACTTAAAAGTTTGTTACTGTCAGACCAAGTTTGGTACTTACATGTACGAGTATGTATACTTTAGGGTTAAGTAACTATTGATAGAGTCCTTTATATTAGAGGCTTAAAAATCATTCTTGTCTTCCTATTTGCTTTTTTATTATTAACTAGTAGAACCCGCGGCTTTGCTCGCGCTAAAACTACAAAAAATCTGTAATAAAATAGTTTCATACAAACTTTCATCCACTATTTTATAAAAGATAAATTTCGAAATGCTAAAACACGTATTCATTTAATTTTTATTATGGCTATGAAAAAGACAAAAATTACATACTTATGTCAAATGTAAAAAAAATTCTTATTTTTTGACATTACTAACAAACAGAATGTAATGTATGTTATTAATGAAGCCAAACCAAAACATCTGACACCTCGATATCATGACAGTGACGTTATGCGGGATTCCACATGGCATCATTTTTTACCATAAATATTTTTGAAAAACCATTAAAAAGTTGTTCATAAATCATGGCGCATCTGCTACAGCCACCGGCATTTTTGCTTAATAAAAACACTTATATTCTATACTCAAAATACGTTTGTCATAGACAATAGATAATTGTAAAGAAATATTTTTTATTGCTGTGATTGATTTGTCGATCGCGTGATTTTGTGAACAAATCGCATATTGCGTTAATGCAATGTCACGGCTGTCAATATGATGTAGAGTGTTGTAAAATATGTATAACGGCTTTTTTCAATATGGCAGATTTATTTGTAAATTTTCACACTCTTCTTCTTTACTGAAAAAGAACTTATTTCGTTTCTTTCCTCGTTATTGTTATTAATAATAATTAATGATTGTTGAGTGGTATCCACTGTCGCGCTTTAATTTATCAGATCTGGACGGTATCCTTGACTGTTTGTTCTCTTCATAGACAATCGTCTTGGTTATAGACGATATCGACATTTATTGATATTAATTTTAGTAAATTAGTGTATAAATAAAAATGTATATATTTTAATTTAATGCCTTATATTATTTAAACTTAATAGGATAATTAAGCATTTGACCTTCCAACAAAGAATTAAAAAGTCGACCTTTATTCTATTTATATGTTCGAAATTACATCAGTTTGTTTGTTAAAATTGGGCAATTTCCTCACTAAATTGATCAATTTTCAGCTAATCACGAATTGTGCAATAAATCTCGGTACTATTTGGTTTAAACAAAAGCAAAAAAACAGTTAAACAGGAAATCGTGCCGAAATATAGCAAAGTAGATACTTTAATTAGAAATAGATTATCTGTTATACCTAAATCAGATCAGATTAAATGTAAATAAATACATAGTTTCCAAAGAAATATAATAACTGTCCACTAAATAGAGACTTTTTTAATATGGAAAAATGATACCAACTAATAATTTAAGTCAATTTTTCCTCTCTACACTTGTAGAAAGAATGTCAAGCCTTATGTCTTATGTAAATAACCTAATAAGATGGAAAGCATAAATGTATGTTTTACTATTAAATGTTAATTAGATACGTTGAATTTTTTTTTTATTTTATCAAGATTAAGGGATGTAGGCAAAAGAAAAAAAAAAAATTTTTTTAGATAGTTTTCTGTAAGAACGGGCGCGGATCCAGAGTTAAATTTGGGGGAATATAATCTTCAAAATACATATAATAACCATTTTTTTTAAATCGAAATGTTATCCGTTTATTCCTTCCTTTCTTAGACTTCAAACTTCTCTAAAAAGTATATTTGGCTTTGGTGGGTTCATGACCCCCTTGACCCGCCCCCCCCCCCCCCCCCCTCCTGGATCCGCGCTTGTGTATGAAAATGAGTTAAACGCTTCATTAACTGAATTAAATCATTTCGTTCGAAACGTGAATGTAAAATTTGGGAGCTGAGCTCTTAATGCTGTTTTTAAACGAGATTTTGTTTAATTATTATTGATTACTTATTATAAAAAACATGCACGAGTAAAACTGTAGACAGTATCTAGTTTAGTATATAAAAATAAAATCAATTCGTTGATGCCTCAGCGATAAGGAGATGTAGAATTTGATAAGCCAAAAAATATTATTATGTGTAGGAATATTAATTGTATTAATATGAATTATCATTTTATGATTTATGCTATAATTAGTTTAATCTATGTTTTTCCTTAACCTCTATTAAATTGTTAAATATGTTATAAGTATGTCTATATTTATATATAAAGAAAAATTGAAAAATTGTTTGTTTGTACATATGTTTATTTTTTAAGGGAATATTAGAATATTGCCAGGTCATAGTTTATCTCCCTACTAATATGCGTTTATCTTGGCGTGGTGGCCGACAATTCAGCCGGGCGCTAAGCCAAGTAATGTACTGGAAGGCGACTCCTAGTACACCTCTGATAGCTGAGTGGACTGTTGGAGCAACCCGATGGCTGTTGTGGTCTGCTTCGGCAAACCGGCCGTCGGGGCGTCGTAGTTGAGTGCGTAAGCAATCCTGCGATGCCCCATTAAGACGGGGGAGGTTCGATTGGGTTTAGTGGTGCTGCCGATGAGTCCGGTGATTGATTAGAGATAAAAATAATAGAATATTCCTTATTCTTTCACAGATTAAAGTGTTTATAGTTTGTTTAAGATTGTCTGAAACAATAAGGAATTATTATTCTATTTGAATTTTACAGTCTATTTATTGAGGTAGGTAATAAGTAGGTAATTCTAGGCGAGTGGAGCTGCCTGCACAAGCTAGTTATGTAATAAAATTGTTATAGGAATGAATTTTTATAGAATATTTTTTACTTTGCACGTTGGAGTAGATTTAGATCATCCAGCTAAATAGGAATTACCTTTATCTATTATTTGGTCTCTGTGTCAAGAACATTTGATCGTATGTAATATTTTGGTGAAAAATAAAGAAAAAATTATGTTCTACAACTTTTGTACTCATTTCAAATCTTTTTTTAGCAAACGAAATTAAATATTATGAAAAAAAAATGGTAACGATTTTCGTGACCTCCAATATCTATTTATATTAGACTTCTGAGTCAACTAATACATAATACCATAACAAAGGTATAAGTTTATATAGGTTTCGCTCCGAGGTGCACCTCTTTTTTAACTTATTTAACTATTAGAGGTAAGTATTTAGAATTCACATCACTTATAGTTAAGAGTGCAGAGTTTGTTTGCTTGTGCTAATCTCTGGAACTACGAATCTCATTTGAAAACACCTTTTCGTATTTCACAGAATATTTATCGAGGAAGGTTATAGGTTATGTAAGTTTGACAAGAGAACCTTAATAACATTCAAATTTAATGACTTATCGTCGATATTCTGATGAAATTCAAAAGAACTCACTGATAAATAAAAAGCTTCACTCGAGTGATGCCGGCCTTCAGTAGCTAAGTTATAATAAATTAAAAAAATATGAAGTTATCTAATATCGAATTTGTAGTATATGAATGCTATTTTATTATGCATCTTCTATTTAAAAGTTGATCTTCTTATCTCTTATGATCTAGAGATATCGGATGATTTTGAGAATGACCTTTAGATAATTATGAAATTTCTAGTTAAAAAATAAATTATCGTGGGCATATCAAATATCATCTGTCATAAAAACTCATTTTAAACAGCCAATATATAACTACAATATAATATGTTAAATAACTAGTTTCATTAGTTTTTTTTGTTAATTATTGTTATGCGTATATTTCATAAATATGTATTCAGTCCTTTTTCAACGTCCCACTGCTGGGCACGGGTCTCCCTTCCATACGATGGGGATCAGGCCATAGTCCACTATGGTAACCAAGTGCGCGTTGACGGACTTCACATATCTTACGAATTACCAGTTTTTTTTTACACATGCAGGTTTCCTCATGATGTTTTCCTTCAAGACAAGTGGTAATCATGTTGCAAATACTTTTCAAATGAAAATATCATGGCGCGAGACCCGGGATTTGTTTTCGGAGCACCCACTATTTACTCGGCTAATTTTCCTTTATTTTTCTTCTATATTATATATAATACATATTATACTTAAAAGTAAAATTGTATAAAAAAAATATGGTTCGTTATATTTCAATTATCCGAAAACCGTGGAATTGACTTAGATAAATTACATAAATTTTATCCTAGTGATACGCTACGGTCTCAATAGAATTTACTATTGAAATTATTAATAAATGGCACTACTTAAGGATGTTTAGGGTAAGAATAATATTACTCGCAAACGAAGCCGTGGACAGAAACGAGTAGGCCACAATATACTGGAGTGCGTGTAAAATCTGAACAAGCGTCGATAACCGCAGCGAGACGAGTAAATTAGCGCGTGTCTCATTGATAATCACACTCTACATTAAATCTTCAATGCTTGGAAACATACGTATAGGAATTTGAAATACAATCGCAACATATATGGACCACCTCTTTGCGATTCCGTGTTATATAAAATTATTGCCTCACGTGTCTACTGCCATAGGACACAGGTTCCATTCTCATTAGTAATTAATGTACATGTTTATTATTATACAAGCCCTCGATTCGCTAAGCCACAGGTAGCGCCATCTTTTGTCAAAATATATTAATATATCACTTATATATTAATATATTTTGTTTATTTGTAAGTAATCTCTCTTGCTGTGTTTATTTGTTAGTAATCACTACATTTAGTTCCTAGTTTTTAGTTCTATTTTTTTATATTGTTTGTATTAGTGTAAGTGATTGTAAATAAACCTAATATATATATATATATATATATATATATATATATATATATATATATATATATATATATATATATATATATATATATATATATATATATGACCATAAGCTATCCATATATTATCCAAGCCCAGGTCTATTTAGTTTCTGAAGTTAATCTAAATCGATACAACGATTTTACTATGAAGGAGTTAAAACGTACAAAGAAACTTTCGCATTAATACAAATGGCACATTGATTAATATAGGCTAAAGAGGACCTATATCTAATAGATAGATATACAACTTATGGTTGTAAGGAATATAAAGGTTATATAAAGGTTATATAAAGGTGAGGTGAAATTCCAGTTTGCATGCTTATATTAAAAAATCTTTCGGTCATCAAACATACAAAGCCTCAATGAAGTTTAAGAGAAAAATATTACATAGTATATGACAACGTATTGAAATGGGAAGCTTGGGATTGGGCGTTAAACAACGACAATAACACGTTTTTGTATTACACTCTTATTAATTTACTAGCGACTCACTCTTGCTTCGCTCGGGTTCGTCCCTAGATACCTTATGACGATTAGTACATATATATATATATATATATATATATATATATATATATATATATATATATATATATATATATATATATATATATATATAAATATAATAGGTATAATGAGAGTTTTATATTCCTTAATTGAGAAATTATTGATTCCCCATATAAAGTTCCACCCTTAATAAAAACAATCTATGTCCTTCCCCGATAAAAACTATCTTAAGTCCTTCCCCGGGTCTCAAACTATCTCCATACCAAATTTCGTCTAAATCGGTTCAGCGGATATACTTTAGCATTTATATACATATTAGTATGGATTACAAAATAATTTGATTTATCGTGATGAAAATAAATTATAGTTCATAATCTATTTCAATGCGAAAACCATGGCGATACCTTGACATATTAACTATTAGGACAAGCCAACAAACATTTTATTTTTTTTTATTTAAGTATTAATTCGCATAAATCCATTACCAATTCTTTTCATAATTTGCAAGATCAAGTTACTATATCATAATAATAAATTTAAAATATTTTTATCTGTTAGAGATTAAATCTGCTGATATGATCTGAATATATTACAGTATGTTTCATAATAGATACGTATGTTTGATTGACCTTTTAGTCATTGCTAAAGCATTATTTGTAGAAAATAATGGCATTCCTTCACAATTTGCTTCTATGCTGCTATTTTATTCAGTCGAATTGTTTCCCACGATTTTATAAGTTTAATTTTTTATTTGCATTAATTTACTTTATCTATAAGATTATTATATATTCCATATTCTTAATATTTATCTATACTAATATAATATTATAAAGAGGAAAGATTTATTTTTTTTTTGTTTGTTTGTTTGTTTGTTTGTTTGTTTGTTTGTTTGTTTGTTTGTTTGTTTGTTTGTTTGTTTGTTTGTACTGAATAGGCTTTAAAAATACTGAACCGATTTAGATGAAATTTAGTAAGAAGATAGTTCGAGACCCTGAGAAGGACATATCATAGTTTTTATCCCGGAAATCATGCCTTAAGGGCGTGAAAATGGGGATGAAAGTTTGTATGGGGAATCAACCTAGGGAAGAACCCGAGCGAAGCGAGGGTGAGTCGCTAGTATTCTATATCTTTATTTATATTATAAAGATAAAAAAGTTTGCTTATTCGTTCGTTAGTTTGTTTGTTTGTAATCGATAAACTCTAAAACTTGAAAAGGATTTAATCTTATATAAATAAAAATGAATGTTGTTAAGCTCAAAACTCGAAAACGCTCGACCAACTCAGCTCGTTTTTTTGTATATTTCTTAGGTACATGGAAAGTTTTAATAAAGAGAAACAAAAATATAAAATAAGGTAAAATATATATAAAACAAAGTCATGTTAGTTACACCATTTAGATCAAGAACGGCTGGATCAATTTTTATGATACTTGATTTTTTGGATTTCCCTTAGTCTGGAATAGGATAATAAGTATTAAAACATCAGAAAATTTAACAAAAAAAAATTTTTTATGGCTAACGTTGCCTAATAACTATTTATATCTATTTAAAACGTACCTAGCGACGAACCCGGGCGAACTGAGGGTGAGCCGCATGTATTTAAAAAAATACCACGTCTGAGGGCCTTCCCTTAAGAAAGAGGTGGTATCTACTACTTTCTACTAAACACATTTATGTTTTTCTGACATCCACACGAACGAAGTTGCGGGCACAGCTAGGTTGAAATAAAACTCTTTAAAAGGTTAACAATACTGCGATTGTTTGTTTTAATTAATTTTAATAAAATTTTATTGAATAATAGCTAAAATAAAATTTAACAGTTATGTACTTTGTCTTTTTTTTTTTAACTGACAATCATATTATTGTAAATTGAGTTATTATAGCCTTCTGTTAATGTGGAGGGGCAAATTCTTCCGAGGAATATATCCGGGAATCGTTTAATCTTGGGTTTTTGTATCAAAATAGTTTTAATAGCAGTCCAAAGCTGGAGATTGTTTAACTTTCGTGCTTCAGAGAGTCCATTAATCTTCACCAGAAATTTTCTCTATTGTACTGGCTTTTAATCAACGTGGACTATGAAAGTAGAAAAGTGCATCAAAGAAAGTTATTTGGGAGTATATTAAATATTTTTTGCACACTCTAATCTATTACTAATAAGAATAAATAATGATCTCCTGACTGCTCTCTCAATTAGACCGACCAATATCCAGTCTCATTAAGTCAACTGGTAACTCTCGTTCTACAGACGTATGTATAATGTATATATGCTATGTGCAAGACTCTACCAGGATTAGAAACAATAAGCAATTCGAGTACAAAATATAGTAGTTTTCTTGGAATTCATTAATAAAATATTATTATCTTATGTTATGACAAGATACAACCTACATGGAGATAATCTAATAAAGCAAATAGATTCATTCTCCATATTTAAATATTCAGTTACCTTGCGAAACGCAATTTAAGCAGAGCAGCATATTTGTATGTCAAAATTACAAAACGTTAAAATTTTTTACAGCCAAAATGAGTATTATACCTGTGCAAATTATAAAGAGCCTTAGAAAGTCAAGGAGATTAAAAATAACGATTACTTTTATTGCAATTGTTTATAACTAATACCGAAAGTGGTTTTTAAGACTATAAGAGGCGCGTCCAATGTAGAGATTTCTCCTCGACCTAAAAGCTGTTAGAATAATATATTTTATTTTCATACTTACTTGCAATTCTATTCGCGAGCGTTTGTCATTGGGCATAATCTGAAATATACAGTGTAATAAATATCAGTAAGTATTATAGAATTTTATTCTAGTCTTATATTACCTTATAAATTAACTAGCGACTCACCCTCGCTTCGCTCGGGTTCGTCCCTAGGTACGTATGAAGTAATTTTCACAGAGTATGTATTTCTTTGCCAGTATAACAACAAATTTATAATATAAAAATAAATCGCTGAATGTGTTGGTAAGCGCAAATCTCGTGAGCAGTTGAACCGATTTCGCTAATTCTTTGTTTAGAATATCCCTTGAAGTACGAGAATGGTTTTTATGAAGAGAAAAATTTAAAAAATTGCCTGAAAAAGTCTAAAAACAACACTTTTCTATACTCCCATACAAAAGATTCGTAATAATACTTAAAAGTCAATTTGAACTTTAATACCATACCATAAAGTTTAAGTGTTAGTGGAAAGGTTCCGGGAAGGCAAAACATTGATGGCAATTGAGTGACGTTATAATCGTATAAATATTAATGTCAATATTTGTCAATATTATTAACAAAAAAACTTAAAATGTATATGGCTAACGCTGGCTAATAACTATTTATATCTATTTAAAACGTATCTAGCGACAAACCCGAGCGAAGCGAGGATGAGCCGCTAGTAGGTAATAAAAATAAGAATACAAGAAACATTTTTTTAATGTTCGTAATCGATCATCGAAGTTAATATACTACATATATGTACATAAAGAGTAAAAGTCATATTAATAAAAAGTACATGAATGATGGTATGGAATCCTTCGTCTGTGAATTTAACTCGCACTTGACCGATTTGTTTAATTTGATCTCTTTATTTATTTTGCTGTGGTTTTGTTTCTTTTTATTGTGAATATAAACAAATAAACTCTTGCACCCTGTTAAAGACCTTAAAGGAATTCAATTCGAAGATATTTAATTAACTAAGTATAATATTGACTTGTATGAGATTGATGACATGATTTACAATAAGTGAATAAAAGCATTTTAAAAGAACCTTTATTTTATACATAATATATTCACTATATCTATACATATAATAAAATTGTAACTAAGTCGAATCTGTACATTAAATATTTTTTGGAAAATCTAATTGAAATAGACATTATAATCGATACAGAGTCCGAATCTATGGTTTTTACAATTTTTGTCTGTCTGTCTGTCTGTCTGTTACCGCATCACGAGAAAACCACTGGACAGATTTTGATGAAATTTGGAATGATGATAGCTGGGTATCCGGGTCAACATTTAGGATACTTTTTACCGCGGGAAAATATCTCATTTCTAGAAAAAATACAAAAACTGCATTGTAAGAGTATACTAATATGTGAAACCTAAGTATTTGGTTTTTGGTCATCTGAACGCGAGCGGAGCCGCGGGCAATGCTAGTACTTTATATTATTGTGATTTTTTTTATTGTTATACTATTTTAAATATTTTACGTTATCTTTTCTATTAATCTTGTGGCCTTCAAAATACGAGATTTTAAAATGGAAACCAAAAATTTCAATTAATGCCTAATGAAAATGACATTTTTCTGTATATAAATATTTTTTCTGTGTTTTAATTAGAATATATTAGTATTTTATTTATAGATACGTTTTGACGGTTACTATAGATTTTTCAGAGATAAGGTATTTTCCCGCGGTAAAAAGTATATAAAAATTGGATATGTTGACCCGGATACCCAGCTATCATCGTACCTCAAAATCCCTCCAGTGTTTTTTCCGTGAAACTGTCACATACAGATAGATTGACAAAAAATCTAAAAACTATAGATTCGGCATGTGTAATGACTATTTTAATAAGACTTTCCAAAAAAATATTTAATGTACAGATTTGACTCAGTTAAAAATTTATTATATGTATAGAAGAAATAAACGTGTAGTAAATTTTGCGTCCTGGATAGTACATATTTATACCGCTTCTGTGTCTGGTATTTCATTTTTTAGAAGGATCAAGATAATATGGACAGGGTTATTTAATTGACATTAAACAAGATTGGGATGGCTGGCTTTTTATGGGGGTGGCTTTCGTTTAGCAATGGACGGCGATAAGCTGAAATGATATTATATATATATATATATATATATATATATATATATATATATATATATATATATATATATATATATATATATATATTTATTTATTTATTTAATAAGATAAGATTTATATAGGGCACTTATTTTTAAATTATATATATATATATATATATATATATATATATATATATATATATATATATAATTTAAAAATAAGTGCCCTATATAAATCTCTAAAAACTAAATTTTGCCATTCGAAAAACCAAAACGATATCAATCGGTAGATATGAATGAATATGCATAAATAAAATATAAAAAATCATGATATATGTATGTATACATTTATGTATGGATTTTTGGAAACTTCTAAACTAATATTGACTTCTCGTTGACATTTCAAGTTCGTAATGTAAAAAGGAATCAAACATACTTTTTATTAATGTAACTAAAATTTAATGATATTAAAATCGCTAGATCTATGCTTATAAATAAAATATGTAAAATAACATTATACAATACAAATATAAATGTGATGTTTGATGTTTCTGAACGGATCGGGATGAAAGGCACAGAGATAGATAATAGTCTGAAATTATGTCTTAATGATTTTTATATTTTAGATTCAAACTTTAGCTATAATTGATTATTTTAAAGTGTATCCAGATATTTCTACAGTATCATCCGCCATGAACTCCGACCAGTCGGTATGGCTCTGCAATAAATCGCATTCCGTACTCGTGCCCTTCTCTGACTAGGACACGATCACGAGTTCCAATGACATAAAAAATAATCACTTTATTACAATCTATATATATATATATATATATATATATATATATATATATATATATATATATATATATATATATAATAAAACTGCAATAGTGTATCTGTTACTCTCCTCTCTGTTAGTATCTCCAAGTCATAGTCTATCTGTGAATTAAATTTCATCCAAAACTGCCCAGCCGTAACATACATACAATTTCGCATTTGTAGTAGTCACTATTGTGGTTTAAAAAATATTATATAAAGCGGTTTATGGTACAAACTAGAATCCAAAATACTCGTCGGATACAGATTTTTTGTGAGTAACGTCAGGCGTGCCTTACCTCATGAACAAGTTAATGAATTTTAATGGAATTTTTATATACAGCAAAATATTTCGCACGATCGGGCATAAGCATCATGGTCAAGCGGTCAAGGCGCAAGATTGACAATCATAGATGCCCGGGTTCGAATCCCGGTCGGAAGGTATAATTTATTTTTGTATTTATTGAAGTTTTTAGTTTTTTTTTAAAAAGAAAATTGCACTTTTGACCAAAAACCCCGAGCGAAGCTCAGTGGCCCAGGTACTGTTTATATAAAAAGGCAAATCAGTTCAGTACCTTTTTCTCCTTTGTTTGTCAACCGATTTTTTTAGATAAAAAAAATTATATAAATAAACTTTTGCTATCCGTTATGTCAACAATGTTATGGCTCAAATCAGATGCCAGGTGAAAACAAAAGCAATGAGCTGAATGCCGGACGACAGATGCGGGTATCTTTTTATTACATGTTTGTGTTACTTGTTATAGAGTCGTAAAACAACGCTTTAATCGCCTAGCTGCTTATTACTTAACGTTTGCGGTGAAAATTAACTATAATAAAGGTTAGATATAAAATTCCACTAAACAAATTCTCTATAACTCATTTGATTCTTCATTTCATTACTTTACTTAGAAGTTCGAGATAAACAATAAAGTTTATGTCCATCAGACACTATAATTAAAATATAAATATTATAATATACTATAAAGGGAATAAAAGGATGATTGAAAGAGTCCCGTTATTTTTAACTATGTTCGTTTTTGTACATTATTTTATTATATTCGATAAATTTTATTCAATTTTTATAGAATAAATGCGTTTTAATGGTATAGATTTCTCTAAGATGATATATTTTCCTGCAGTATAAAATATCCTATATGTTGCTATAAAAATTTGTCCAGTGGTTTTCTTGTGATGCGTTCCCAGACAAAAAGACAGACAAAAATTCTAAAAACTAAGATTCGGCCTCTGTATTGATAATAATGACTATTTCAATAAGATTTTCCAAAAAATAATAACTGTACAGATTCGACTCAGTTAGAATTTTATTATATACTAGCATTGCCCGCGGCTCCGCCCGCGTAATATGATCAAAACCAAATTCTTAGGTTTTATATATTAGTATACTCGTATTAGTATATTAGTTGACCCGGATAACTAGCTATTACCATACCAAATTTCTTCAAAATCCCTCCAGTGATTTTTCTGTGATGCGGTCATAGACAGACACACAAAAATTCTTAAAACTATAGGTTCGGCCTCTTTTAACGATAATAATGTGTATTTCAATAAGATTTTCCAAAAAATATTAAAGCACAGATACTGCTTCATTAAATTTTAATGTATCTATAGATGTAACTAATTTATAAAGCCAAAAATATTGTTTTTTTGATAATTTAAACACGGGCGGGGCCGCGGGTAATTTAGTAGTAATTCTAATAAAATCATAGAAAGGTCGAAATTGTACATTCAATTTTTTGGAATTACAACTACGTATTTTAAAGACACATGGCGACATCTATTGACAAATATCTAAATAATACAATAATTAATTTCATTAAAATATTTTTTTAATGAATAAAATAGTGCTATTGATATACTTTTTCAAGATTAGCTATTTTTAATAGTTTTTGATATATTTAGTAAGTTAACTTCCTAAAATCTATATAGTATCATCGTTTTTTATTCTAACCAGTTTTTGTATTTTTTCTCAGAAATGAGATATTTTTCTGCGGTAAAAAGTATCCTATATGTTGACCCGGATAATCAGCTATGACCATACCAAATTTCATCGAAATCCGTTCAGTAGTTTTTCTGTGATGCGGTAACAGACAGACAGACAGACAGACAGACAGACAGACAGACAGACAGACAGACAGACAGACAGACAGACAAAAATTCTAAAAACTATAGATTCGGCCTCTGTATCGATAATAATGTCTATTTCAATAAGATTTTCAAAAAAATATTTAATGTACAGATTTGACTCAGTTAGAATTTTATTATATGTATAGACAATATAAATGAATATCCAACCTAAGTTCTGCATGTCACTTGACATTGGCGAAATAAATCTTGCTGATTTGGCATCCCTAAGAGCTAAAGAATTGAATTAAATGAAACATTACATTATTAATTATTTATATATATATATATATATATATATATATATATATATATATATATATATATATATATATATATATTAAATATTGCTGTATAATGTACTCATATGAGCACATATGATTATTTAAAAATGTTTAAAAATTTATTTTGCTCTGCCAAAAAATAGTCTTCAAAACTTAGCAAATGCCAGTAGGTTCAGAGTCCTTACACAATTATGTCTGTGTTATATAGTACTTAGTAATTGTTTTAGAAATTTCAAAACTTGTATAGTTTTGTCACGTCGTAGCTGACTTTTGACTCTATGAATAAAAGCATACAGCCATAAACTAAGTACTCACAGTATATTAAAACTTTTCACATCTTACCACAATTGCCCATTAACATTATAATTAAACTAGTAAATTAGAAATGTAGACTTGAAAAATGACCAAGATGCAAATGATAAGGTGCCTTTATGGTTTTAAGTTAACGTGATAATTTGAGAAACTTCATTATAACTATTAAATATTTATATTTTTAACCTACTTTATGTGTGACATTATCATATTCGTAAGATTAATTCGTACTTAATTTTGAATTAATAAATATCTTATTATTCGTTGGTTATTATATAGGTAGGTACATATTATATTTAAAAATTTATAATTTTTGATCTAAAGTCTTTTTCAAAACGTCCTGTATAAATAATTTGATGTAATACAAATGACTTACTTCGATTTCGTCTAAATACCTCTTTAATACAACATTTAAAAAAAGTAAAAAAAAGTAATACATATATACTAACTCTTTTGTTTCGTAAAGTATGTTTTTAATGATTTTGTTGAAGATCGTTACCAAGTATGAATAAACACTTTCAAATTCTATAAAATTTGTCTCATTATATTCTATGAAAAATTCCTCTTCCTTAGTAAGTCAAAAGATATTTAGGATTATAACTATATTTTAGTTATTGTTATTTTGTTCATTGGTAAGAACATTACTCAAGAACGGCTGGACCGATTAGGTTAATTTTTATCGGATTTTTGTATGAACTTAAAGATCACAAACAAGAATGAAATTTAGACATATCTGTCAATCTATACATATAATAAAATTGTAACTAAGTCGAATCTGTACATTAAATATGTTTTGGAAAATCTAATTGAAATAGACATTATTATCGATACAGAGTCCGAATCTATAGTTTTTAGAATTTTTGTCTATCTGCCTGTCTGTCTGTCTGTCTGTCTGTCTTTCTGTCTGTCTTTCTGTCTGTCTGTCCGTCCGTCCGTCAGTCCGTCCGTCCGCCCGTTACCGCATCACGAGAAAACCACTGGACAGATTTTGATGAAATTTGATATGATGATAGCTGGTTATCCGGGTCAACATATAGGATACTTTTTATCGCCTGAAAATATCTCATTTCTGAGAAAAATACAAAATCTTCATTGTAAGACTATACTAATATGTAAAGCCTAAGATTTTGGTTTTTGGTCATCTGAACGCGGGCGGAGCTGCGGGCAATGCTAGTCCATTATCCTATATGTTGACCCGGATAACCAGCTATCACCATACCAAATTTCATCAAAATCCCTCCAGTGGTTTTTCTGTGATGCGATAACAGACAGAGAGACAGACAGACATAAATTCCAAAAACTATAGATTCGGCCTCTGTACCTATCGATAAGAATCTTTATTTCAACAGGATTTTCCAAAAAATATTTAATGTATAGATTCGATTTAGTTAAAATTTTATTATATGTATAGATTATAATTTCATACTCCACGTTCCAATGTAAGGTACATATTTAATGGCTATGAACTTAGCATAAAGCTATCTTATCTTACCCAATAAAAATGAATATCTGGCGCTAAAGTTGTACTTGTCAGTCAGTTGGTCACGGAACTGTCGGTATAAAATGTGTTTTCATACATTAAACTGTATTCTAATAGGGTATTGATTAGTTCGAATGACCAAAAATAAGTTCAGAATGTTATTAGTGTGATTATAATAAGCCGGTTTTGATATAAATCTTGCAACATATTCACATATTTAAAAGCCAGGGGTGTTCAATCTTTGATATTCCTTGGGCTGCGTTGTTGGTTAAGGTAATAGTTATTCTATATTTCGATTCTTGGAAATTTAATTTTTTATGAATATTTTCGGACATATCATGTACTGGTAAATATACATAGCATTCTAAAAAACATAAAAATGTTGCATTGTCAAAACTACGTAATTTTTTTTTTTTATACAATGTTTTGGGACTGTTCAGCCTTTAGGACGTAAAATTAGCATTTAAGTCTATAATAGAAGAAGGATATTAGACAATTTGACCTTGAAATTGTGACGTCAGTGATAAAACTTATAAATCTTATTTATATACTTACTCCAATATGTAAATTACAATTTTACGATCATACTACTATATAAATGCGAAAGTTTGGATGGATAGATGTTGGTTACTCAATCACGCTAGAATGGCTTGAACGGATCTGGATGAAATTTGTTATAGAGATAGATTATGGTCTGGAAAATCACATAGGCTACTTTTTATCCCAGAAAAATGAATGTTCCCGTGTGATAGATTTGTTTGTTTTTCACTAGGGACAAACTCGAGCAAAGCGAGGGTAAGCCGCTAGTATATATAATATCTCAAACAATGCCAGTTTTGAGATATATATATATATATATATATATATATATATATATATATATATATATATATATATATATATATATATATATATATATATATAATTCTTTCTTATAGAATTCATTTAATATTAAGCAGCAGCTTTTTAACTAAATAGTTATTTAAATAAATATATTTTGAGTTTGTTTTTTTATTATCTATACATATGTGTAATAAAATTCTAACTGAGTCAAATCTGTATATTAATTATTTTTTTGGAAAATCTTATTAAAATAGTTATTATTATCGATACAGAGGCCGGATCTATAGTTATTTTTTTAATTTTTGTCTGTCTGCCTGTCTGGTAAGGCATCACGAGAAAACAACTGGACAGACTTTGATGACATTTAGTATGATGATAGCTGGATGTCCGAGTCTTTCTAAACGTCAAAGCGCTAGTAATTTATAAAAATATTATAATCTTCAAAATAGACAGCGATTTGTTTTAAATTCCCACCCACTTTAAAAATATAATTAAAAAAAAACAATTTTATTTATAAATAATCTCAAGAAATGATTTGATATCTGGCAGAAATAAAGATTTTCCATGGTTAAAAAATTCAAGACCTGCCTAAAAAGAAGAATAGAGTGGCAGCAACGCCATACAAAGTATAATTCCTCATTTGATATGACCCATGAGCAACAGCCAATTTGACACCCAATGGCCTGCGTTATCATTTTTAAATCTACGTTATCTTTATATATCTTTACATATTTGAATAATTTAAATTAATACATATTATTTACATTAAAAGATCGTGTTTCTTTAATATGATGAAATTTTAGTATTTTCTCGATTAAATATGACACTTATTTATATTTAGTTAAATAATTTCTTTATTTGCTTTTAAACACCTATTTTTAATAAAAAAGTCCTTTTATCTTATCAAAATTATTATTTTACATATTTTTTTATACATACGTATTATGTACATTACTAAATTGACTCGTCTTCAGTTTGCTCAAATACTTTATAAGCCTAATGTGCTTAATTGAAGTCTCTTGGTAAAAAAGGACAATCCCACAAATCAATAAAATTACTGTCACTTTTATAGTATTAAAATATATAGGATATTAGTAGTATTATAATATATAAGATTTGCAAGATGGCATCTTCTTTATGGACTATATATATATATATATATATATATATATATATATATATATATATATATATATATATATATATATATATATATATATATGATTAATAAAAAACAGGTCAACCGTCTCTATTTTAGTTATAATTTTAAATTGATAAATGCAAACTTTTAATTACACCTTTATTAATCATAATGCTCAGAAAAGGTCACAGATTATTCTAGACTATTAATAGACTACAGACATTTAACCTATAATTAGAGTCTGTCGACAAAGATTAACACAGAAACACTAAAACAAAACAAATTTAAATAATAATCTCATCGTCTAACTTTGTAATATGTGGCGTTTTACATTAATTACATATATCATAAAAAAAGATCCTACACGCAGCGGGTGGCTGCTTGTTACCCATTTAAACATGATACATAGCATATAATAAAATTGTAACTAAGCCGAATCTGTACATTACATATTTTTTGGAAAATCTTATCGAAATATACATTATTATCGATACAGAGGCCGAATCTATAGTTTTTAGAATTTTTGTCTGTCTGTCTGTCTGTTACCGCATCACAGAAAAACCACTGGACGGATTTTGATGAATTTTGATTTGGATGGTGATAGCTCCGGGTCAACATATAGGATACTTTGTACCCTTCCCTTCCCTTTGTTCCCTTTGGGAAAATATCTCATTTCTGAGAAAAAATACAAAATCTGCATTATAAGAGCATACTAATATGTAAAACCTAAGAATTTGGTTTTTGGTCATCTGAACGCGGGCGGAGCCGCGGGCAATGCTAGTTTACAAATATGTAAATCTATTTATGTCATGACTCATTTGTAATTATTGCCATGCTAGCAACTTGTCTTCGCTTCGCTGGGGTATGTCCTTAGATGCCTTTTTAACCCCCGACGCAAAAAGAGGGGTGTTATAAGTTTGACGTCGATGTCTGTGTGTGTGTGTGTCTGTCTGTGGCATCATAGCTCTCAAACTGATAGACCGATTTCGATGCGGTTTTTTCATTTGAATGCCAGTTTTCTTGCGGTGGTTCTTAGCTGTGTTTGGTTAATATCGGTCCAGCAGTGTGAGAGTATCAGCTCTTTTCCAAAATGATGTAAATCATTTTGGCTTACGATTTCTCGGTTAAGTGCTTCACGCGTGCCAGTGTAATCGTTAAATGACAATTAATTTGCGTAGGGGTTTTTTTTAATTTTCAATTTATTAGTGTATTTCTAATCTATACTAATATTATAAAGAGGTACGTAGAGTTTGTAAGTTTGTGAGGTTGTTGGGGGTAATTTCTGGATCTACTGAACCGATTTAGATTAAATTGGTAAGATGATTTAATAAAGAAGTTTGAGACCCTGGAAAATGACATAGGATAGTTTTTATATCGGAAATCATTCATAAGGTGATGAAAATAGGGATGAAATTTTGTATGGGGAATTGACCTAGGGACGAACCCGAGTAAAGCGATTGTGAGTCGCTACTCGTTAGTATTATATATAAGCAGCTCCATCTTTTGACAAATTTTCGTATCAACAGTAGCTTAAGTGCTACACAAGATCGTAGTCTATCTATGTTCTGAATTTCATTTAAAATCTAAATCTAAATCTATTCAGCCATTTCAGTTTGAGGGAGTAACAAATACACACACAAACATTCGCATTTATAATAGTAGTCTGCTTAAGATTTATTGTGTTTCTATATTTAGGTCATAATATCGATTTTTTTAAGATAGCCGCTTGGCTTTTTTTTACTTTAAAGTTTTGCACAACCCTTGAAGGACTTCATAGAAACGTAGCATCGCAGCTAAACGTAAATTAGGAAAATGTTCCATGTTACACACTCTTAATATATTTTATTTTATTTGCCTTTGTTATTAATTTATTTTAAAATAGTACAATCCCGCTGTGAGAAAGCTAACCAAATATTACATAAATGCATTTAGATGTTACAAATTCTAAATTATGGCGAGGGCGCGGTGGTAAAGTTTTACATTAGGTAAATTAAAAACTTTTTCAAGACTCAAATCAATCCATGCGCATGCTTCAAACTGTACCCTTATTTAATAATAAACTTATGTTTTAATAGCCAAAATTCTTCTTTAAATCTACATAGCATTGATGATTGATGAGTATTACAACAACATACACAAGACGACATTTTTATTGACCTTATTACATAAGTTATGTACGGTTTGTTATCTTTTTGATAACTGCAAGTTCCATTTAAATTTTAAGACTGTTAGTGTGACTTTTCTTACGCCAACACTAATCTAAAAATTTCCTTACAGACGTTTCTTCAGACTTAATTATTTAAAAATTAAAGCTTATACTTTATTTACACACTTTCTCATTTGAAGTAACAAATATGTAAAACAATTTACCGCTTAAAAACTAATTCTAATCCACTATTTAAATGAATGCAAAAGTTTAACCATCTCTTTAGATTATTTGTGGTAGATAATTCATAACTGCATTACGATAATATAATTATGATTTTCAACCGACTTCAAAAAGGAGGAGGTTCTCAATTCGACTGTATGTTTTTTTTTTTATGTTTGTTACCTCAGAACTCCGTCATTTATTAACCGATTTGGACAATTTTTGTTTTGTTTGAAAGGGTATACTTCCAGATTGGTCCCATTTAAATTTCAAAAAGAAATACCACCCCTAAGGGTGGAAAAACAACTAATGATGAATTTAACCTACTTCTAATTGTCATATTGACTTGAAACTTTGCAAGTATTTCTATTTCCGTTGATAGTACAGTGGTTCGGTGTTGTTGACCTGATCTGATGGCAAGGCCAGAAGGTGGAAAGGTGGAACTCTTCAACGACTAATAGTAGATACTTTGAGTTTGGGCTTATTTTGTTTGATTTGACAAGCCTAACACGTTAGAATTCTTACTTTGCTACTACTGTCTACACTAAAAAGGGAAAAATAAAAACTTTTTAACAAAAAAATAAAAACCGACTTCAAACAAAAGCACTAAAAAGTGAAAAATAACTGATTGGTAGTTTTCATTTACTATACATACCTAATCAAATATTTTCGAAGTCGGTGTGCTTTGGCTAAGTAATTAAAGCCTACCTATTAAATACATACCTAATCAAATATTTTCGAAATCGGTGCCAGCCCATACAAAGCAAAGCACACCGACTTCGAAAATATTTGATTAGGTATGTATAGTAAATGAAAACTACCAATCAGTTATTTTTTAATTTTTAGTGCTTTTGTTTGAAGTCGGTTTTTATTTTTTTGTTAAAAAGTTTTTATTTTTCCCTTTTTAGTGTAGACAGTAGTAGCAAAGTAAGGATTCTAACGTGTTAGGCTTGTCAAATCAAACAAAATAAGCCCAAACTCAAAGTATCTACTATTAGCCGTTGAAGACTTCCACCTATCCACCTTATGGCCTTGCCGTCAGATCAGGTCAACAACACCAAACCACTGTACTATCAACAGAAATAGAAATACTTGCAAAGTTTCAAGTCAATATGACAATTAGAAGTAGGTTAAATCATCATTAGTTGTTTTTCCACCCTTAGGGGTAGTATTTTTTTTTTGAAATTTAAATGGGACCAATCTGGAAATATACCCTTTCAAAAAAAACAAAAATTGTCCAAATCGGTTAATAAATGACGGAGTTCTGAGGTAACAAACATAAAAAAAAAAAAACATACAGTCGAATTGAGAACCTCCTCCTTTTTGAAGTCGGTTGAAAATTAAAGCTTATACTTTATTTACACACTTTCTCATTTGAAGTAACAAATATGTAAAACAATTTACCGCTTAAAAACTAATTCTAATCCACTATTTAAATGAATGCAAAAGTTTAACCATCTCTTTAGATTATTTGTGGTAGATAATTCATAACTGCATTACGATAATATAATTATAATTTTCAACCGACTTCAAAAAGGAGGAGGTTCTCAATTCGACTGTATGTTTTTTTTTTTTATGTTTGTTACCTCAGAACTCCGTCATTTATTAACCGATTTGGACAATTTTTGTTTTGTTTGAAAGGGTATACTTCCAGATTGGTCCCATTTAAATTTCAAAAAAAATACCACCCCTAAGGGTGGAAAAACAACTAATGATGATTTAACCTACTTCTAATTGTCATATTGACTTGAAACTTTGCAAGTATTTCTATTTCCGTTGATAGTACAGTGGTTCGGTGTTGTTGACCTGATCTGATGGCAAGGCCAGAAGGTGGAAAGGTGGAACTCTTCAACGACTAATAGTAGATACTTTGAGTTTGGGCTTATTTTGTTTGATTTGACAAGCCTAACACGTTAGAATTCTTACTTTGCTACTACTGTCTACACTAAAAAGGGAAAAATAAAAACTTTTTAACAAAAAAATAAAAACCGACTTCAAACAAAAACACTAAAAAGTAATAAATAACTGATTGGTAGTTTTCATTTACTATACATACCTAATCAAATATTTTCGAAGTCGGTGTGCTTTGGCTAAGTAATTAAAGCCTACCTATTAAACACATACCTAATCAAATATTTTCGAAATCGGTGCCAGCCCATACAAAGCAAAGCACACCGACTTCGAAAATATTTGATTAGGTATGTATAGTAAATGAAAACTACCAATCAGTTATTTATTACTTTTTAGTGCTTTTGTTTGAAGTCGGTTTTTATTTTTTTGTTAAAAAGTTTTTATTTATATAGAGATAACATCAAAAAATGTGTACTAAAATAACGTATTTATATCATATTTTAAATATTTTTCTTGCAAATGGAATAAAATTAAGATTATTTATTTTTTATAAAGCTTAATAATTATTAGACTCAACTTATATATTGTATTATAAAAATATTAATTGATTGCACAATTTTCTTAAACTGATACCATTTATCAAAATTTAATCTCAATTAAGGATTATTATCTAAATATTTATAGTTTACTAGCATTGCCCGCGGCTCCGCCCGCGTTCAGATTACCCAAAAACCAAATTCTTAGGCTTTATATATTAGTATAGTAGGTACTCTTACAATGCAGTTTTTGTATTTTTTCTCAGAAATGAGATATTTTCCTGCGGTTAAAAGTATCCTATATGTTGACCCGAATAACCATACCAAATTTCATGAAAATACCTCCAGTGGTTTTTCCGTGATGCGGTAACAGACAGACAGACAGACAAAAAATCTAAAAACTATAGATTCGGCCTCTATATCGATAATAATGATTATTTCAATAAGATTTTCCAAAAAATATTTAATGTACAGATTCGGCTTAGTTACAATTTTATTTTATATATAGATTTATTGTATATTTACAAAACATTAAATAAAGCTTTTTTATATTTTAGTTTAACGGGCAAAGTTTATTTATATGTATGATAAATGTATTCATAAATATACAATATAATATATGAAAGATCCGAATTCGATACATAATATATTTTGTCCAATTTAATATAATATTTAACCATTTTTAACGTCTCACTGCTGGGCACGGGCCTCCTTTCAATACGAGGGGGATTAGGCCATTGTCCACCACGCTGGCCAAGTGCGAGTTGGTGGACTTCACATGTCTGTCGAAAACTTCATTGTTCGATGACGTCATATGCACATCAAAACAAAAAAAATATTTATTGATACAATATACTCGTAGTTACTTACGATGTTGTAAAATCAATTTTACGTCATTGCATATTTTGTGTTTGTTTGTTTTTGTGCCACTATCTATTGTTTTACAAATTATTTACAAAATATGACATTCCTGCATGGTTGAGAATGATGTCATTGCTGACGTCACAATGGAATCAAAATAGCAATACAATTTCATTATCTTCTCCAATACTATAATTTCAATTTTTAAATCGAATCGCAAAGTAAAGAAAATGAAGAATAAATTGATTTAGGAAAAAATAAAGTAATAAATAACAGCTTACTCTATATACTTAATAGTCTTAAGAAAAATGTTAAACTACAAGTATATATACCCTGCGATTTAATTTATTTTTATTTTTTTTTTCTGTACGTGTTCTTAATTTATAAAGTTGCCATTTTAAACAATGAAAGAACATGACTATTAGCATAATGGAATATTTTATTAAAAAAAAATAATAATTTAATAATACCGAAAAAACGTAAATTTCATTAATTTTATGAGACTTAAAATATTATAATAAGTTACTGCTTTAGCAGAATTTATTAATATAAAATTTTCCTCGACTGTACAAGGACATGGCATTATTTTAACTCTTAATTATTACAAAGAAGGAACGGCGTCTCGTCGAAATGAAGATATTTTTGTATTATAACGTGTTTTCCCGTGGGTATGATCCAAAAAGTAGCCTGTGTCACTCACTCTCCAGCCCTCCACAAAAAAAAATCCCGCCAAACCGTCACTCGGTTTCGACGTGAAAGAAGGACAAACAAACACACCTTCACGTTTATAATATTAAGTAGGTATTATCCACACCACCTCGATGTCCAGCGTTCCACAACAGTGCGATTTTAAGGCATTTTCTGCCCCGCACAACGACTCTGTGGAACCAGCTGTCGCCGGCGCTCTTTCCGAACCGCTACGACCTGGCCACCTTCAAGAAGAGAGCGTATTCTTTCCTTAAAGGCATCTGCAAGCCCTGCGGTGTTGCAGATGTTCATGGGTGATGGTGATTACTCTCCATCAAGTGAGCCTCCTGCCCGTTTGCCCTCTTAGTCCCATAAAAAAAATATATATTATTAGTGATGATGATGTTCTCCCGACCGATTCCGGCCACGGCGGCCAATCTCATTGAGACTAGCCAACTGCGCAGGAGATATTATAGTGCACAAGTGTACGCGCAGACACAAGTGCACTCTCTATTCCTGTCACTCTCATATTCCGGTGGGACGACTGCTCGACACGACCAGTGAGAGTTAAGGCGCAGGACCGACGGCTTTACGTGCTCTCCGAGGCACGGGGGTGAAACACCGCCAACTTCCCAACTCCGGGCTGTTACTGAGGCTTACTTAAACAGAAAGACTCAATAACTAAACTTGGCCCGACCCGGGACTCGAACCCAGGACCTCCGGGTGTGCAGCTGTACATGCTAGCCACTACACCACGGAGGCAGTAATTAGTATGGACGTACCTAAAGCGGAGAAAGAAAAAGGGAAAGAGTAAAGTAAAAAAAGAATGGCATTAAAGAAGGATGTCTGGAACTCTACATGTAGATTATTGAAAATGTTTTATTTCGTGAGAGTATAGCCATTTTCATGTTAATCTTATCATAATTCATAATATCTTTCACTAAAGATTACACTTAATCACTGCCAACGTTGATTAAAATATTATTATTTTTCACATGACTTCGTACAAACCTTATTTTATTAAAATAATTAAATAATAATTAAGTAAATAAATTTTGCTCTTTCTTAATTAAATGTTTTTCTACCATATATTGGTATTTTCTACCATGAATTATATATAGGAACTCATGTGTTAGTGTAATTTTGCCTAAGTTCTCTTTATTTATTTCAATCTAAGCGGTATCATAATGTATCTATACTAGCGACTTACCCTAGCTTTGCTCGGGTGCGTTACGTCAGGTATGCGGATTGCGGTCACAATTTCATGGGTTTTAATTTTTTGCGCTGAACCCTAATTCTTTTCCAAAATGAAAGAAGGCTAAATTACTCCTTATAACATCAGCTATCTGCCAGTGAAAATTCCGTTAAAATCGGTACAGCCATTTAGGAAATTAGCTGGAACAAACAGACAGAAAGATAAAAAAAATAAAAATTGTTTTCTTATAAGTACCGTATATACTTTCATACGCATTGTGAAAGTGAAAAGCTGTTATTTTGACATTACAAACACTTTAAATTATTTATCTGTACTGTATAGATTATAAACATAAATAATTCTGGCTTATTATAATTTAACTTAACTGGCTTATTATAAGATACTTAATATTCGTACTTCATTCATAGTGTGATACATAATATTTCTTTACCAGAATAAAATAAATAATTTTATAAATCATCAAGTCAGATCGCTTCTGTACCTTGATAGTGTTGATTGTTCGATATCATGTAGAGTCATTTTATTGCAAATTAAGCCAAGGTGTGATGTTTTAAAATAATAATGTAATAATTCCAATACATGGAAAAACGATATCTAACTTTGAATCAACACATGGGGCTCATAATCTTATCGTTTAGTGGTTATAGACACAAATATAGACATCAATATTTTCAACAGCTGCCTGTCACAACAGCTTTGTGCTTTTGTTGAAAATAAAGGTGCTTACACACACGAGTTCATCATAAAACTGATAGGATCTATTGTTCTGTTTATTTGGATTTTTATATTGTTTTTTTAGTATGTAGAATGATTACATTAAATATAGTACCTGGGCGACCCAGCTTCACTCGGAGCTTTTGACCAGAAGTACAATTTTCTTTTTTTTAAACTAAAATCTATACACATAATAAAATTGTAACAAAATCGAATCTGTACATTAAATATTTTTTGGAAAATCTAATTTAAATAGATATTATTATCGATACAGAGTCTGAATCTATAGTTTTTACAATTTTTGTCTGTCTGTCTGTTACCGCATCACGAGAAAACCACTGGATAGATTCTGATGAAATTTGGTATGGTGATAGCTGGTTATCCGGGTCAACATATAGGATATTTTTAACCGCGGGAAAATATCTCATTTCTGAGAAAAAATACAAAAACTTCATTGTAAGAGTATAACTAATATGTAAAGCCTAAGAATTTGGTTTTTGGTCATCTGAACGCGGGCGGAGCCGCAGGCAATAGTTTTGAATAAATACAAAAAAAATAAATAAAAGTAAAAACTTTGTCAACGACTGGGATTCGAACCCGGCCACCTACGATAATCAACCTTGGCCGCTTGACCACGATGCTTAGCCCGAGCATACGAAATTATCGACCATATTTTGCGTGCGTAAGAAAACCGTATGAAAACTCGAAGACACGCGTTTTCCCAGACATAAGACTAATCTAGATCGATTTATCGCCCCCGAAATCCCCCGCATATTAAATTTCATGAAAATCGTTGCAGCCATTTCCGAGATTCCGATTATAAATATATACAAGAATTGCTCGTTTAAATATATTAGATTAGATATATGTATAATCATTATAGGATTGAAATTTTGTCCTAAGGCATGTTTATTTTTAGTAGAAAGTAAGCTTGGTGGTCTAGTGGCTAGCATGTACGGCTGCAGGTTCCGAGGTCCAGGATTCGAGTCTCGGGTCGGGCCTACTTTATTTATTGATTCTTTCTGTTAAGAACCCGGTTTTGAGAAGTTGTTGGTATTACACCTCTATGAGAGCTCGTAACGCCGTCGATCCTGCACCTTTTCAGTGGTCGTGTAGAATTGTGGTCCCACCGGAGTATGAGAGTGACAGGAATAGAGAGTGCACTTGTGTCTGCGCACTACAACATCTCCTGCGCAGTTGCGTAGTCTCGGTGAGATTGGCCGCCGTGGCTGAAACCCGTCTAGAGGCCATCGTCATAATTTTTAGTAGACAAGGATACAATGTGTACTGATAAAAGTTATCGGTATTACTCAAGCGATATTATAGATTTCATATAAATTAGTTATCACTTTACAAATAATTATAACTTTAACATTTTATTGTTTATATCTTTTAAATATACAATATATGAATATAAATTAGAATAATATAGCATATTATAATAAATAATTCGATACTGATTTATTATAATATAGAAATTAATTCAATACCAAACTCATCATGTTTATTTTATTTTTAAATTAAAAACAGATTATAAAGTCTATTAGATTATTTATAAAATATGGACAGGTCATACATAAGTGCAGGGGCTTCAGGACGAGCGAAATCAAGAGAAAATGAAATTGGAAGAGGCGAAACAGCCCCCTTAAACATGTTAACTTTGCAAAATCTGTATCGATGATAGATATTTAAAATCATAGTGGATACCTATACATATAATAAAATTGTAACTAAGCCGAATCTGTACATTAAATATTTTTTTGAAAATCTTATCAAAATATACATTATTATCAATACAGAGGCCGAATCTATAGTTATTAGAATTTTTGTGTGTCTGTCTGTCTGTTACCGCATCACAGAAATACCACTGGAGGGATTTTGATAAAATTTGGTATAGTCATAGCTGGTTATCCGGGTCAACATATATGATACTTTTTACCGCGGGAAAATATCTCATTTCTGAGAAAAAATACAAAAACTGCAATGTAAGAGTATACTAATATGTAAAACCTAAGAATTTGGTTTTTTGGTGTCTGAACGCGGGTGGAACGCGGGCGGGCAACGCTAGTATGTATATAATTTTGTGAAGTATTAGCGAGTGATAGTAGAATGACATTTAAGTCCACGTATGGAATTCTAGTGTGTCTATTTTTATTGCCCCGTATGGGGTTAAAGGTAGATAAAACCTAACTAAAAAATATATTGCAATGCAGATTCTGAAAATGTTACACAATACTAACTACATGTATTTTTTGTTTTGAAGTTTTGTAAATATTTTATTTTTCTATTAAATATCGATAGCGTTTCTAGAGCGGCGTCTTGTCTAAACCCCAAAGGAGAAATTTTAAAGTGAATACGATGAAAACCTTATACCTAATAAAGTACCATTTAGGAATATTAATTTTTAGAAGTGTGTATAAGTATATTTAAATCTCGTATTATCTATAGGTACAGATAAATAAAATTGAAGTATCTGTGTGTAATGTTAAAATAAAAGCTTTTTACTAAATATACCTATATGAAAGTATATACGGTACTAATAATAAAAAACAATTTTAAAAATTTGTTTCTGTCTGTCTGTCTGTCTGTTTGTTCCGACTAATCTCCGAAATGGCTGGACCGATAGCTGATGTTATAAGAAGTAACTTGGCTACTTTTATTTAAGAAAAAAACAATTAAAACCCTTGAAATTGCGAACAAATTCCGCGTACCTACGAACGCACTCGAGTGAAACGAGGGTAAATCGCTAGTATTATATATAGATAATATATTACAAGTAGAAAAGTTTATTAAAAATCATGAATGTATAAAGGTCAGCTTCTCTTTTACAGTCTATTAGTAGTAATCATATTTATTGAATGAAATTAACGAAGATCGATTAAAACGTTTAAGTGCTAAATTTACACGTTTAATGAGTGATTGAATAAATTAAATTCAAATGTACAGCCACATATATTATATATATATATATATATATATATTATATATATATATATATATATATATATATATATATATATATATATATATATATATATATAGGTAATTTTCAGTACTAAATAATTTCTAATAATATACATATTACTACCTTAATACTAGGGTCAATCTATAAACAAAAACAAAGTCGTGCTTCTACAGTATAAGGATCATTACAAGCAATTACCATTTAAGTGCATTAAGTACATTAACTCTATTCCTATTTCTTTAACTGTATATTTGAAGGGATGTTCCCATAAAGCACGTTGTTAGCGCGCTCACCCGCCAGAACGATGTAGGAAGTCGTCGCTTAAGTTTTAATGCTTACTTACGAGTTTTGCGGACTTTTATTCATATTGCAACATTTAAAATTATATCAAAACCTTAAATAACTCAAAATTTAATAGTAATATTACCTTCATCTCATCTCAGTCAGCCCATTTTAACGTTCCACAGCTGGGCACAGGCCTCCCTCACTTTCAAGAATACCATCAGGCATAGTTTTTTTTCTCCATAAAGCTATTGCTTTATATTGAAGTATACATATATCTTCAGGAGCTATCAGTAATAAACAAACGAATATATGTAATCAAAAACAATCGTGTTGATCAACCGAGATCTCCTCGTACACTAATTCACTAAAAACGATATCAAAATACATCCTTGCTAATATTTTTTATAAAGAAGTTATGTTCTTTTACACAGTAAAGGATACATTCCTTATATATATATATATATATATATATATATATATATATATATATATATATATATATATATATATATATATATATATATATATATATATATATATATATATAGTTATGATATAGGTATGTTTTAATTAAACCAGTAATTAAAAAATAAAATAATAATAATAAACCCTTTATTGTACTAAATGTGCATCCAAAAATAAAAACTTTTTAACAAAAAAATAAAAACCGACTTCAAACAAAAGCACTAAAAAGTAAAAAATAACTGATTGGTAGTTTTCATTTACTATACATACCTAATCAAATATTTTCGAAGTCGGTGTGCTTTGGCTAAGTAATTAAAGCCTACCTATTAAACACATACCTAATCAAATATTTTCGAAATCGGTGCCAGCCCATACAAAGCAAAGCACACCGACTTCGAAAATACTTGATTAGGTATGTATAGTAAATGAAAACTACCAATCACTTATTTTTCACTTTTTAGTGCTTTTGTTTGAAGTCGGTTTTTATTTTTTTGTTAAAAAGTTTTTATTTTTCCCTTTTTAGTGTAGACAGTAGTACCAAAGTAAGGATTCTAACGTGTTAGGCTTGTCAAATCAAACAAAATAAGCCCAAACTCAAAGTATCTACTATTAGCCGTTGAAGAGTTCCACCTATCCACCTTCTAGCCTTACCATCAGATCAGGTCAACAACACCGAACCACTGTACTATCAACGGAAATAGAAATACTTGCAAAGTTTCAAGTCAATATGACCATTAGAAGTAGGCTAAATTCATCATTAGTTGTTTTTCCACCCTTAGGGGTGGTATTTTTTTTTTGAAATTTAAATGGGACCAATCTGGAAGTATACCCTTTTAAACAAAACAAAAATTGTCCAAATCGGTTAATAAATGACGGAGTTCTGAGGTAACAAACATAAAAAAAAAAAAAAAAAAACATACAGTCGAATTGAGAACCTCCTCCTTTTTGAAGTCGGTTGAAAAATGTTTTATTTACATATTTTTTATGCTTGATAAATGCATAAAATGCAACTAACACATAAAATATAATAATAATTCGATAATTCGAATGACGTTAAATGAAACAATAATTATATTAGGTATAATTTATATCTACTTATATTTCTCAACAAGATTTTTTTAAATTTAATTATTTTGACAAGATCAAATCGATTAGATTCTAAGGAGAACTCACGCTTTTGCCTAATGTTGAAATATTAGAATTTGTTGAATCTATAAATAAGTATTACCTATTTGCTTTTAATAAATTTTGGACAGGTTTTAAAATATTTGAGTTTTGAATTTGAATTTTTATATACTTACAAAGTTTACGACTTGAGAATCAAAGCACATACCTATACGCCTGTACTTATATACCTGATGTGAGTCGAAAATAATTGTCTCCCCTCAGATTCCACGTAATGTCAATATTATTTTTGTTATAATTTCTTATTTCTAGATTCAAATAAATAGCAAGTATTTATAGTCATTAAACAATACATATTTTATACAATACAAACCCTAGATAAAAACAAATCTATCCCACGGGAATCGTACATTTTCCGGGATAAAAAGTGAAAAACCTGTCTGTGCTACATTTTATCCAGATCCGTTCAGCCGTTATGACGTGATCGAGTAACAAACATCCATCCAAACTTTCGCATTTAATGGGATTGTTATGGATATTTACAAGAAAAATTGTTTATGAATAGAGTATAAGTCCTTTTTACTCGTACGTGAGTATAGTGATGCGTGGCGCCTGTACGCTCCAAGAAACTCAGTGGTGTTGAGACTATGACCTGAGTTGTATTGTTGGAACTTTACTCCAATAAAAATGCATCTTACTGAGACATTAATATGCAATGATGTAAATTTATCCACTTCAATGCTAAAATATCTGTTCTGTAAAAGCAAACTTTGCACTAGCATAGAAAGTATAAAAATAACTTTAATATGAAATTTTAATAATTTTATTATTAACAAATTACATCAATCGATAAAAAAAGTACCTACTAGATACACAATCCCGTTCAAAAGTTCTTTTAAAACTGTCACCAATTGTGTTTTGGTAATTATTCCAGTTGTAATAAATATACAATAATGTAAATTGAACCTTAACTACTATGCTTAAAGTTGCTTTTACAAAAAAAATTAATATCGCGCTCAAATGGTTAAATGAGCGCGCATTCGGTGAGGACATTTTTTGTTACTGATTGTGTATTTAGTATTTTTTTGATCGATGTTGACATTTGTATTCAGTAAGTTAAGTTTGTATGTGATCTTTTATGTATGTAGTATATTGTTAGTAATATTTTTGCTTCAGTTTTGAGTTTTTTATTGTTAAATTAAACTTACTCAATAAAATTGTAACTAAGCCTAATCTGTACATTAGATATTTTTTGGAAAATCTTATTGAAATAAACATTATTATCGATACAGAGGCCGAATCTATAGTTTTTACAATTTTTGTCGGTTTGTCTGTTACCGCATCACAGAAAAACCACTGGAGGGAATTTAATGAAATTTGGAATGAAGATAGCTGGTTATCCGGGTCAACATATAGGATACTCTTTACCGCGGAAAAAATATATCATTTTTGAGCAAAAATACAAAAACTGCAATGTAAGAGTATACTAATATGTAAAACCTACGAATTTGGTTTTCTCGTTATAAAACCATTCCTAAAAATCAGAATCACCCATATATAAATATGTAGCTTTAAACAAGCACTTTCCTCCATTAGATATGGAAAATACGCTATTATATACATACATATACACAGAAACATATGTAAGTGGTTGTATAAAGAAACCAATTTATCCAGTTTTTAGATTCCAATACAGACCTCTAAAATCAAAAAAATAATAAAAAACTAATATAAATATCAAAATGATTATGTATTCAACTATTATATCCTACCACAGATTTATTTACATAATTAACTAAAGCTGTATTATTATTTTTAGTTTCTATTTTGTATATTTTCAAATGACTCAATAGAAATATGTAGGTACTTAAACTATAAAAAATTATAACGGCTACTTGACTTGCACTTTCACGTATAATTTGCATACAGAAATGCTTAATAAAAATAAGAAATGAAATGTTTTGAATATAAAAGCGTGTTATATATTAGTTGAAAGAGCGTAAATCTTAATTATGATGTATGTGAAAGGGCCTTGTGAGGTATTAAGTACAGCAAGAAGCCCACGATAAAGCCTCTAATTAAGGAGACCTTTGTTTTTTCATGGGAAAAACTTTATAAAAGAGCAAAAGAATGTAACATGTAAGGAACTTTTAATTATGTCAAGGAAATTCAGACTAAGTTAAAATGAAAGGTGTATTGTCTTATAATAGAACTTATAAACTGTGATTGTTAAAAAACTTTAATAATGGAAAATGATGCGAAAGGATGCCATAAAATATATAATACGTGAAATAAAAATAATGAAAAGTAGAAAAATGCTAATTTATGCACTCAATTCGGGTGTAAGCTTTATTGTGTACCTACTCGGATAATACCAATATCTGCGTCAATTATTATCGATTTTGTTAACTTTTTTTTTAGGTCAAAGATCAATTTTTAAGATCCTATAATAATTTACAGAGAAAATTCCACTCGTAAAGTGATTTTGAAGTCATTGTACTTTTCGATAAATAGGGTATTTTTTATAAATATATACTTATGCTATAATTTTCATACACATCTATATATTTTGACATAATTTCAAATGTAATAATCTTGCAGTCAAACGGAAACTATTTATATATAATTATAATATTTATGGCTATCAACTTATTTAAATTATTGTATCTAGATACTTTTTTACTTAACTCGGCATTACCGTAATAATTGTATATAAAGTTTTTATAAGTTTACTTAAAGGGACCCTTGTTAACAACTATTTTTAGACTCACCCCATGTGACCTCGATATTGTTACAGATCGAGTAATGGGTATCTTTGAGACATTATCGGCCGGCGCGTGCGCACTGACCACGTGGCATGATTTAGTGATGTCTGTCTTATTATTCAAATATATGTTTTTAGCTTACATTCAAATATTTTACATGCATAAATTATTCAAAAAGTAAAATTCGTTATTTGACTAAACCTGTATTTTATTTTTGATTACAATTCACAGATTCTGTCTTTATAAATAACTATAAGAAGAAGAAAATAAGCTATAAAGGATAATAAACTAATCGATAAATAGACAAGGTGATCGATGTTTCATTTTAATAAAATAGCTAACAACACCCGTGACATAATTGACCATATAATATTAAATTACATTACAACACTAATTAAAAAAAAAAGATCCCGATAGCCCATCACTATGTCGATGGTAAATACGCGGGGAGGGGTACCTAACCTTGGATGCGTCGCAGCTGCGCATGCGCCAATGATCACCTGCCCGCCGCCATATTGCCTTCCAACAAGTATATCGCAAAACACACAAAACATTTTAAATACAATTTCGGTAATATGTCACTTGTAGGACATGCGAAACAAGTACTTTGCCAGTTAACAGATATAATACGTGTGCGTTTTTTAAAGATGTTCAATTAAATTAAATAATTTAAATTAAAAAAATTAAATTACAATAGCTGCTTATATATTATAGCTATTATTATCTAATAATTATGTATTATATATTTTATCTTTCTTTTATATTGGAGAAATAACAATATTAATTAAAAATTATGGTTGATACATATATGCTTAGTAATATAATTTTAATTAGTCATAATGTATTTTTTTTAACAGCTGACCTGATCTTAAGTGGAAATTCAACTTCATTCATTCTAAATTTTAACGGGGTAGCCCGAAAATAAATTATATATTTTGAAATTAAAAAATCATGTCTGTCATTTATTTTAATAAGAAAAGGGCGGGAAAGTTTTCGATTGATTACTCAATTTTATACTTGACAGCGTATTTTGAAATCCGATCGGTCAATTACACTTGCAATTATTTTTGTTTTAGCAAGTTGAAGGACCTGTGGTTACGACTGATTTATATTTTGTTTAAGCTTAAAACTTTACCAATGTACATTTCTTCATAACATTTAAGTTTGATAAGGTATGCTGAGATTGCTCTTTATTTTTTTGCTTGTTATTACAGTTAGCTGCTCTAATATTTGTTGGCTTAATCTAGAATTATTTTATCAAGTTTCTGTTACTTTTCTTTATATATGAATGCAAACACTATATCTTTTAATTTTTTTATATTATTGCGTAAGGAACTACTTCTATTATTTTTATATACATATAATGTATTCCCGACCGGGCTGCGATTTAGGATTGGGGACTCTGCCCCTAGCGGAGTGGGTGGTATTTCTGGATAAGGGACGTGATAGGAAGTCGAAATGTTAAATAAAAATTGTCCGCGAACATATGAGTAAAAATTTATTGAGACTTAAAGTTACAACATTTCCATACATTATTTTGACATTACTACCATTTAGACACTTGGAGTCAAAACGTCATTTTCAATTGTCAAAATAATCTCCAGATGATTGTCTTTATTTGTACTTTGCGTGAAATTCGAATTTTCTAGTTTTCTAGTCATTTATGGCACTCGCCGGCCACTACCGCGGCACGCTCGCTTCGCTCGCTCGGCTCGTGCGTTGTGGCAACTGTTCTAACCTAACCTAACCAAGATATGAGGAATAATAAATAAATAATCTTAAATGTTCTAACCTAACCTAACCCAGATATGAGGAATAATAAATAAATAATCTTAAATGTTCTAACCTAACCTAACCAAGATATGAAGAATAATAAATAAATACTCTTAAATGTTCTAACCTAACCTAACCAAGATATGACGAATAATAAATAAATAATCTTAAATGTTCTAACCTAACCTAACCAAGATATGAAGAATAATAAATAAATACTCTTAAATGTTCTAAATATTTTTCTTTTTATTTATTTATTTATTAATAGTAATATTTTACCAACAGAAAAAGCAAAAATAATCAAATATAATCTGTTGTCATTTAAGCGGTAATATAAAACAAAGTGTCAGTTTTGCTTTTGTCAAAATGTAAGATCGTTTTGTTTGTGTTGTGAAATTATTAAAATATTAAATACAATAAAGCATTAATTGTTGTGAAAATGTGTAATGTACATAAAAAAGGATGCGTACTATTCGTTAAAGGTATGTTTATCTGTTGTAATCACTTATTTAGGTAAAGAAATGTATGGAAATGTGTTAGATATGTTATAACTTGTAAGTCTCAATAACTTTTTACTCGTACGTTTCCTCCAAATATTTTTAATATATTTTGACTCTCTGTCACCTCCCCTATCTAAAAATACCACCCACTCCGAATGGTGGTAAAGAAATATATGAAAATGTATGGAAATGTTGTAACTTTAAGTCTCAATAACTTTTTACTCATACGTTCGCGGACAATTTTTATTTAACATTTCGACTCCCTATCACGTCCCTTATCCAGAAATACCACCCACTCCGCTAGGGGCAAAGTCCCCAATCCTGAATTTGTGCCCCCGACCGATTCCGGCCACGGCGGTCAATCTCATTGAGACTAGCCATCTGGGCAGAAATATTATAGTGCACAAGTATATGCGCAAACACAAGTGCACTGTCTATTCCTGTCACTCTCATACTCTGGTGGGACGACCACTCGACACGACCAGTGAGAGTTAAGGCGCAGGACCGACGGCTTTACGTGCTCTCCAAGGCACGGGGGAGGAACACCGCAACTTCGCAACTCCGGGTTGTTACTGTATGACTCTGACTACATAGAAAGACTCAATAACTAAACTTGGCCCGACTCGGGTGTTGAAACCAGGAACTCCGGAAGTGCAGCCGTACATGCTAGCCACTGCACCACCAAGACTACTTATACATTGTATATCCATACTTAATATTATAAATGTGAACGTATGTTTGTTTCTTTGTCCGTCGACACGGAGTGAGGGATTGGCGTGATTTTTTGTAAGGAGATAGTTGGAGGGCTGGAGAGTGACATAGGCTACTTTTTACCGCGGGAGTATATCTAATTCCCACGGGAAAATAAGCTATAATACAATCCAAAAAAATATTTATGATCAGAATTACTTGAAACTTAGTATTAATGCTCTTGAATTAAAATTAAATAAATACTTGTTTTAGCATTTTTCAAAATTCATCTTATAAGGGGGTAAAATAAGGGATGAAAGTTTGTATGAAACTACACTTTTAGAGATTTTTTTTGTAGTTATAGCGCGAGCGAAGCCGTGGGTTCTTCTAGTACTTACATATATTTCTATCATCACTTTCACAAATACAAATAAAATACTTTAGTATAATAGAATTTTATGACTTTGATTTATATAATAAAATTTAAATTGAATATTTCAATTTAATATTTCACGTTGATAAATTTACAATGTGTAACGAAACTTAAATTAAAAAGTTAGTTTCTTCTTTCAAGACATTCGTTTCCAAAATATGAATACCTGCACCCTGGAACCACCTGCCTTTTGCATTAGGCACGTTTTTTGTAAGCAAGGTGTGTGCTTTCATTTGAATTTGGGACATTAGATTGTCATAAATATATAAACTTTATTTTATCGACTTCGATAAGTAAAAAGTATATAATTAACCGATAAGCTCACTGCTATAAACAAAATATTTAATATAATATATGCATTTATACATAAAAAACAAAAATATATATTACGTACTAATTAGGTACTTACGCTACTTTTAGCAACAATAACTAAATTGTTAAAAAATACTTGGATAGCTGTTACATCCATACCTACTACTAATATTATAAATGTGAAAGTGTGTTTGTTTGTTTGTTTGTTTGTTTGTTTGTTTGTTTATTTGTGTTTCTTTTACGTCGAAACGGAGTGATGGATTGGCAAGATTTCTTGTGTGGAGATAGTTGGAGAGCTGGAGAGTGACAAAGGCTACTTTTTACCGCGGGAAATTATCTAATTCCCACGGGAAAACACGTTAAAATACAATCCAACAATCCAAAAAAATATTTATGATCAGAATTACTTGAAACTTGGTATTAATGCTTTTCAATAAAATTAAATAAATACGTGTTTTAGCATTTTTCGAAATTCACCCTGTAGGGGGGTAAAATTGGTGATAAAAGTTTGTTCGAAACTACCTTTTTTAGAAATTTTTTGTAGTTTTAGAGCGAGCAAAGCTGCAGGTTCTGCTAGTAATATATAAAGTACCTATAAAATATCTTTAAACATGAAATCTCAAATCTGTATGCATATGCCAAAAAAAGTTAATAATAATTATTCAGCCCTCGTTCGGTTATTTAAGATATATAGGTTTCCTCATGATGATTTTTGATGGTCGACATTCAATCATAGTAATCATATATTGTACATTCGATCATAATGTTATAAATGTTAAAGTTTGTGAGTATGGATGTTTGTTACTCTCTCACGCCAGAACAGCTTAACGGATCTAGATGAAATTTAGTACAGAGATAGATTATAGTCTGGAATAACACATAGGCTACTTTTTATCCCGGAAAAATGTACGGTTCCCGTGGGATAGGTTTGTTTTTGTTTTCCCTAGATTTTTTTTATAAATAACACTAAAGCTCTTCAATAGCTATTATGCCTATGTATATATAGATTCTAAAGTTATGGTTTCTAAGAGTGCCAATTGAGTACAATTTACTTGCCACCGACGCGTAAATATAGGAAACAAAATGGTTGTACGTCTTTATTGAGTCGATGTCATCACCCATGACAATCAACGTCCTTCTTACTTTTCAAATCACATAAATAACGCGTGCCAAAAGAAAATTACACTATAAAATATAGACTGTGATTTAAAATAATATGCAAGTTAGCGGCCAGTCTGACTATCATTAAACAGCAGGATGTTGTTGGCGTTGGCGCTATAGAACAATAAAAATGTTATAATATAAAATACTCATATAAATTATTTTACTTTATTAAAAATGACGGAAATTCTCACATTTTTTTATGTATTAGAATAAACTGGTTTCGTTAGTTCTTTATAATACTATTACACTTCATATATGTATAACGTGTTAGATATTTCGTCGGAACAACTGTACGATGACACTAATAAAACTTAGATTTTTTCTAGGCAAACGCGCTCCAACCTAGACCTCATCAGTGCTTCTCAGCGTTGATTGTCGTCCAGCACAAGGCTATCGTTCAATAAATAAAAAAAAAGATATTCTTTGCATGCATATATTAAGTACTTTTTCAACATCACCTTATTTTTTTATAATTGTCAGTAGGTAGTCCGTGTGAAAGCTAATACTTGCTCGAAAAGCAGTTCTGCTGAGAAGAACCGGCGAGAAACTCAACTGTTGCACTTTTAAATAATGATTCACATAATTTATAATAACAATGTACAGTATTGTAAACAATTCATGACTATTCAATACACGGCAATTCCGACTCTCTCTCTCTCTCTCTCTCTCTCTCTCTCTCTCTATCTATCTATCTCTTTCTTTCTTTCTCATCAAAAGCGCGGAAAAAATATCAAAATTCGCGCCCTTTTTATTTTTTTTAAATACGTTCCTATCGGCTAAGGTTGCATAAATAAATGCTTTATACATTACAAATTAGCCAAATACATTATTTTATTTAAATGCTCATTTAAAAAAAAATTAGAAATAAATAATAAAAAAATGCAAACTCCTTTTCTATACAAAGTACATTAAGTCAATTATATTTGTTAATAAAACAGTGCGATAAAAACGCTCATATGAAGTTTGACGTTTGAGTTACCGTACTAACGATTTAGAACCTTGTACGACCACGCTTAATATTTGCGTTATTCTAAAAATATAAATCAATAATTCATTTAACTATATTTTTCATTACAACAGTTAAGTTTTAGATAAGGAGAATAGTATTGAAGCAACATTGTAATGCCAATTACCTTTTATTTTTCCTACGTAAACGCATCTGCGGCACGCTATCTTGACTACCGTAAGCCGGTTTGATTACCAAGCAGAAAATTGTAAGGGATGTCCATCCCTTTGTAGCCTAAAATCCTTTTTTGCCGTTAAAGGGTTTATAGGCAGATGTCAAGATGTTTCCACCGTGATCATTTCTTTGAGTTTTTGAGCCTGTTTGTTGTTTCTTTTCTAGCATCCTTTGTACTCACAACAATTGATCTAATACCTTTTTTTTAAACGAAATCACGTATTATTTCAATTATTCTAACTATACAGCTGTAGGGAATTTTTTTTCCTTCGTAAAAATAGCTGTATAAATAAGATTTTATTATTAAAATATACATATTAAATATTTTATGCTGAATCATTTTTCATGTAATCATACAATTTGGGTAAGTAAAAGCTATCAATCAGTCACTTTAAGTAAATTACAGCGTCCATACAAAAGCACAATTTTTATCGAAAAATAATAAAGGTATACTATGTTCTAAAGATAAGAAGGCACAAGCAATTTAACAATAAACGGTAAGTGAAGATACGATACGCCTTTTACGGTTTTTTTATATAAAGGTGTTTATAACTGATACCTGTTTAGTAACTAGTTTGCATACCACAATGTGAAATAATTTTTACCTTTTACTTGAGGCAATTAATTATAAATAAATAATTAATTAGATAAAACAAACTTCACAAACAGTAAGCTCTTAAAAGACAAGACTTTCGAACAAGATGTTAAATCGGTACAAAAACGAGTAAGTACCGATCTTCTAACCATCCATTATCAAAATAGTATTAATAATAAGAATAAAATTATTACAAGAAAAAAATCATTTTTTCTAGTAATTACCTATGTATATTAATGTAACATCAATACATATAATAAAATTCTAACTTACTCGAATCTGTACATTAAATATTTTTTGGAAAATCTTATTGAAATAGACATTATTATCGATACGGAGGCCGAATCTATAGTTTTTAGAATTTTTGTCTGTCTGTCTGTCTGTTACCGCATCACAGAAAAACCAATGGAGGGATTTTGATGAAATTTGGTATGGTCATAGCTGGTTATCCGAGTCAACATAAAGGATACTTTTTACCGCGGGAAATTATCTCATTTCTGAGAAAAAATACAAAACTGGTTAGAATAAAACCACTATGATATATATATATTTTAGCAAGGTCACTTACTAAATAAGGCAAAAACTATTAAAAATAGCTTATCTTGAAAAAAAAAACAATAGCGCTATTTTATTTGTTTTTTTTTTCATCTGAACGCGGGCAGAACCGCGGGCAATGCTAGTAATATATAAAAACACATTTCTTATTTACTAACCGACTTCCAAATAGGTGAATGTGCTATGAACATTTTATTTAATATAACAATGTATGAATATGGATTAAAGTACTTATCTGACCTATTTTAAAAATAAAAATTTGTCTGTAATCTAAATTGCATTTCATTTAAGAATGCTATACGAACTTAACCGCACGTAAAGCTCGCAACATTGAGCGCGTGCGCAGCCGAACACCTGTACGGAATGTAACGGTACGACATTTTTTTACTCGAATTATAATTAATCCTATCAATTTTTAAACATGTCTCAAAATTGTTAACCTTCCCGCTATCAGTTAAATAAACCTTAATATGTGAACAAAACTAATATATTTTTGAAACCTCGCACTGGAAATTGATTAAATTAATATTAAAACATTTTTAAAAACAAGCTTTTATATCATAACTAGCGACTCACCCTCGCTTCGCGTGAGTTCGAGTGGGTGGTGGGCGGGGAAAAGTTAGGTTTGTATGTATTTTTAAAGCTGAATCATAAAAAAATAAAAATAAAATAAATGTCCGAAAAATAAAATATTTTTATTGGTGACCAGCCTTATCACTTAGAAGTATGAAAAATATTTTTTCGTAGAAGTTTTGTTACAAACACTGTGACACTATCTATAAATATAAAAGAAAGTCGTGTTAGTTACACTATTTATAACTCAACAACGGCTGAACCGATTTGGCTGAAAATTGGTGGGGAAGTAGCTTAGAACCAGGAAGACGGACATGGGATACTTTTTATCCCGTTCGATTGCGTTCCCGTGTGACGTGACATAAAACTCAAGAACGGCTGGACCAATTTTTATGATATTTGAATTTTTGGATTACTCTTAGTCCGGAATAGGATAATGAGTGTTAAAACATCAGAAAAATTAACGAAAAAAATTATATGGCTAGCGCTGGCTAATAACTATTTATCTCTATTTAAAACGTACCTAGCGACGGACCTGAGCGAAGCTAAGGATGAGCCGCTAGTAATTTTATATATTAGAGATATAAATTGTGTAATGTTGGTAATAAATGGGGTTGACTTAATTTAAAGTAGATTTTATTTTTTTTAGGTATTTATTGCTATTCTTTTCAGCAAACCCTTTCATTTGATATCCACATCATGGGCGTGCATAAAATAACATAGTCCACCATCTTTGGGAGTCCGCCATGTTGGATTTAGAATGACGTCACTTATCTGACCATGCATTGTCATCTAATTTAAACGTGTATGTAAAATTTCAGCTCTATCGGTTGAGGATAACTGCTTTAAAATGAAGTTGCAAGATTTGACCCGAACAAACATACATACAAACATTGCAAGTTAAATAATAAAACGAGTTATTTACAACATAATATATAAACGTCAGATCAGGTTTTTATTAATTCTCTTGACAATAAACCGGCACGTGCCTAATTTAATCAAAAATAGTTTTTAGTCGTTGAGGTGTTGTGCGAAACAATAAATAAATAAGCAAAACGTTTTGGCTAAGAATACCATTTATATGTAAATAATTATTATTTATATTAGATAAATGCCAAAATTATAATGCAGAGAAAAAATAAAGATATTTTGATTATATTTTTACCTGATTATCAATATTTTTAAATCTTGTAAGTGAGTATTATTATATTTAGATAATAATAATTTCTTTTCTTAAAAAATCATAACACATTATTAAGCTTTTCGTTGTTTTTTTTTTTAATTTTTATATGAAAAATTTTGAACACACTCAGGCACACAGCATAATCTACGATACTCTACGATTACATAAATAAATATTTTTCCATATTATGTCATCTCCATCCTACTAATATTATAAAATGTGAAAGTTTGTGAGGATGGATGGATGTTTGTTACACTTTCACGCCAGAACGGCTGAACGAATCTGGATGAAATTTGGCACAAAGATGGATTATAGTTTGGAATAGCACATAGATTACTTTTTATCTCGGAAAAAGATACAATTCCCGTGGGTTAGATTTGTTTTTGTCTAGAGACAAACCCGAAGCGAAGCAAGGTTGATTCGCTAGTAGGTTATATATTTTAATCGACTTCAAAAAGGAAAAAATACTCAATTCGGCTATATTTTTATTTCTTTATAGGTTTCGTAGGTGAAATATTGTCAATAGGGTCTGAGCAAAGGAAATGCGTGTTCCCAGCATAAAATAAATTCACCGTATTTTCTACTAATGTGGACTTGGATGTTGTATGTTCATTTGAATAATTATACAAGCGGGCGTCGAAGTGAATGCTTTTTTTCAATCAACCAAACTTAATTATGAGATTGAAACACGCAAGCGACTGCAGGCTTTGGCTAAATATAATCGCATTAGTGTAGCAAATTACTTGCTTTAATGCTTTACTCACAGACACTGTAGTTTATTTATGTATATATATGTAAATGTTATGTATACTTCACTGAAAAACCCCATCCCTACTATTTGATTATTGTATTACACATAAGTGTTGGTTTCGATGAGTATAAAAGTCATTTTAAGTATTTCAACTGTGTTATGTTTAGTTTTATTTTAAAATCTACTCCTTGAAATAGGAAATAGTCTGAAATTTTGAATGATAACATTAATTTATTGTGTCCACTCGTACGTAATAGCCTCTAGTTAAGTTATTTCATACACAATTTAGTTCTTAAGCTATAATTTTGCTTCTTCTGAGTAATTAAATGTAGTTTATTTACACTTAAAAGTAATATAATTTCATATTTACGCATATTTTATGCTTACTATAATACCAGTCTCATTAATTTTAGTACATGATATACATACATTGAAAGCTTAAGGTCGGCCTTTGACAGCTAAGAACAAGAATCGAGCGCATGTTTTGGTGTCCAGAAGATTAATATGAGCAGCTGCAACTGACGTCACTCGTATACATTACTGATGAAGTATTAAAAAAAAAAGTTCATTCCAAAAGAGTAAAGACATTTACTACATATTGGCACGAATACGCTCACTTCAAATAAATTTTGAAGTCGTGTGACACATGTGTATTTAACTCTAGTTTACTTACCAAAGTGTAATAAATAAATCTATACATATATCAAAATTATTGTAAATAGTAACATTCGAAATTATTTTTCATTTGTATTATTTGTAAGTTTATTCTTGATTAGCATCTTATCCCACTTCGCTCTGGTGCGTCGCTAAGTGTCTTTCAGTAGCCTATTACTGTATTAGATTTACGTTAATATTAGACATTTCTGTCTGGTCTTTGTTTGTTTGTTCCGACTAAACTCTGAAACCGCTGGACTGATTTTGACGGGACTTTCACTGGCAGATACCTGATGTTATAAGGAGTAATTTTAATTTTAATTAAGGGTACGCTCAAAAAAATTAAAACGCACCTAGGGATACACCCGAGCAAAGCAAGGGCAAGTCGTTGGTCTTGTATAAATAGACGACTAGAGATTACACATTACACAGGTGTACCTGCTCTTTATTATTATTTATTTATTTATTTATTTATGTACCACAAAAAATATACCTACATATAAAAATAGAAAATAGATACTTTGTATTATATGGGTATTTCTCTGAGATTGCGTCCTTCATCTGATTAATCTGGCAAAAAATTATTTTCATTTTTGGCTCTATTCAACATACTCTTATGATTAAAGACATGCCAAATATATTTGATGATGAAGAACGCAATCTCGGAGAAATACCCATATACCTTCACGATCAAAGTCCGATGAGGCACTATCCGACAGTAGACAAGTAGCCAAAGTACCTAATAGAAATATTTTATAAGAAGAGAATATATTGTATGTACAACATACATAAATAGTATATCCAAAAATATGACTGAACTAATAGAATAATTTTTTTTCGCAAAGGTTATATGAGAATGAATCATTTAGAAGATATTCTAAGATCAGATCAGTACATTTGTGTACTCTTTCATATTTTTGGACTTTTATTTACACAGAATATTTTTAAAACTTTACCCACGATCATGAAGCTTTTTATAAGCGTTCCAATAAAACTCCATTAAACGGTTATTAACAGGTCTAGTGCTACAAAGTATGACATAGGCTTCTATAAATCTCAGCGCAAGTTTCCTTATACATTTAATATTTTAGCATTAATATACAACACGCAGGTTATTACGATACGTTCATACCGTTATGGATTATCAACACATCTCTTAGAGTTACATCATCAGTGTATGCCTTATATACGTGAAGACCCTTAATATTGTCAATATGTATACAAAATTATCTCTTTGTTTAATTTTCTGTTTGTTGTTTTTGGTGGTAATTTTATTACCCTGTAGGCAGTGGAAGCCCAGTAGTAACTCGTTCGCTTGAGAAACCGAGAGAAGCTGGTTCAAATCTCAGGCCTCGCACCTCTGATATTCTCATGTGTAAATTATTTTCGACATGAATATTGATTACCACTTGCCTTACGGGGAAAGAAAACATAGTGAGGAAACCTGCATGTCTAAAAAAACCTAGAGTTTTCGAAAGACATGAGTATACAATATATGTACATATATATGAATCGTAGAAATATGATAATTTCATTAATATAATTTTGAACCTAAAGATATACCTATATAATAAAATACATAAAAATCGAAATGATCTATAACCGCTTAAGCAATTTACACATTAATTTTGAGACATCATAAATAAATAGAATAAATTTGCAAATTTTTGAAAATTTACGACACACAAGTTAAATAATGCCCACAGAGAGGAATATTAATTATGTATATCTAAATATTGATATCTGCGTATGTGTATAAAAAATATATTTTATCTATGTGTATAAATACATTTTTTTATTTTATCTATACATAATATCTAGGAGAAATAACTAATACGATTAATTTGTAATGTTTTTATGAGTCTTAAATTATTTAAGACAAACTCTAAATAAAATTAAAAAAAAAAGTTAAATCTGAGCTTAAATATTACTTATTATAATACAACAGCGATTTACCCTGGCTCGGGTGCGTTGTCCATGTGCCCAAATGAAGTCGTTGTGTTAATCAAGGCCGTCGTCTATCTGTATACTAAATTTCATCCAAATACGTTCAGCTCCGTCAGTGTCAAAAGTACACCTACAATAGAAATTTCATTGTAGACAAGTTAAAATTGGTAAGAACTTGTCCAAATCAACTTACAAACACGTAGTAACTTAAAGTATATTATGTCTTTGAGACGTCCAAAAGCTTAGTTTCTCCCATGACCATGATTGCTGTAAAGCATTCGAAACGTCCGAAACCAAAACTCGAAATAAATTCGTGAAAAAAGCCGTTTATGGACTGGAACGATTGGTCATAACTACTAAACTAGTAATCACTTTAGGAAAAATAAAAAAAATATCCTTTTCTTTTTTATCCGTCGCTTTTACAAAAGAAAAAGCTTTTCGTAATCGCTTTTTAAGCTTTTAAGCAAGCTACAACGGAAATGGCGAAACAAATATCAGACATAAATTTCTTTACTTATAAGTTATCATACTTTTGTGTCTAGATAATGGCCGTACATAAACGTACGAAACCTGTGTCCGAGCTGTTTATTTATTTGTTGGGTCTACCAGCGATTTTACATAATTAATATTTCTTAAACTATGTATTTACAATCATTACATTACATGCACAGGGTATGTAAAATCATTTAAAGGTAAACACTACATGCACTTTTCATCTTACAATGTATTTATACGCGAAATTACTTATGACGTAGAGACGAAACTAATTTATATCAACTTTTTAAAATATTCTCACATAAAAACAAGTATAATGCACAAATAAGCAATTAAAATAGTATACTTTAACTTTTTAAAGAACCAGTAAATACTTTTTTTTAATTTCCGCTAAAATTGTATACGTAATATGAATCATTCATACTTAATATGCACAAGCAATTTAGTTCAATGATTGAATAAAGGTCTATATGGATTGATAAAAAATATTACATAAATTTAGTTCAAGTCATTGTGTATTTATAAATAGGATTTCAAAAATATTAGTATTATTAATGACCTCCTGACCGATTTCGTTCGTTTGTGCGCCAACACGATTTACATCTTCTGTTTCTGTCAATCTCCGGATACATCAGGTCCATACTCCGGTGGCATTTTCACTAGACAGGTGACAGATCAGGTATAGGACCGACGTCTTTACGTGTTTAAAGACTGTCAACTCCGGACTATTACTACTATATTCAACTGATATACGAAACTGAGCCCAACTCAGAACCCCAGGACCTCTGGATCCGCAGCCGTACACGCTAGTCACTAGACCATCGAGCAGTTATACATATATAGCTGATAACAAGTAAAGCAGAAAAATTCCATAACAATCTAATTTCTTTATAAAATTTATATACTAAAATATATTTACATAAATATTAGAAATGTTTATTAAAAAAATAATGTCCATTTAATTTTCTGCCTCTTATTTAAATAAAACGTTGGATATAAACGAATTTTTTTGTGTGATATTTATGTTGTGTTATTTGTAGTTATAATATAAAACCTATAGATTTATCGGAATGATATTGAGCGGGTTCTCATTTATTTACTTGTTGAGCTATTTTAACAATAAAAATTGAAAATTTTCCGCCAAAAAGTTTTGGTTGAATTCTTTAACAAATGATGCCCACTGCTGGACCACGGACCACGAGCTTCCCTCGCAATAATCCATGTTAGCGAACTTCACATATCCTTTAAAAACTAGTGAGGTTCTCTTAGACATACAGATTTCCTCACGATTTTTTCCTTTGTAGTAAAAATCGTTGTAGTTATGTTGAAAATTACTCGTTGCGTATTAAAATATCAGAGGTGCGAGATGCGGGGTTTGAACCTGCTTCACTTGGTTTTCCAGCATCATAATCGGATTTAAGCATGTGCCTGAAAAGAAAAAAAGTGTCTAAATTTAATACAAAATTGAAAATTTGAAAATAACTTATTTTAAAGTTAGTTTGCATATTTTACTATAAACGTATTCGTATAAAACTACCAAACAATGAACTCCTCTCCTAACGTAAACTCTCGTGACAAAATCCGCCCCTATTCGTTATTAAGTACATAGTCTTTGTTTACAAACAAGTGATCATGATAAGAGATAAAGCATATATGGGAACAACTTTTAAGCATTCAAGCGCTGCACAGATATTTTCTTTTAATTTTCTATACTTTTTTTTCAACCATCTACAAATAATTTTAGATTTTATACTTTGAGCAAATGTTATAAATTGAAATGTAATATTTTTATGATGTATATACGAGATATGTATATATTTAGTATCTATTTTAACTTAAATTTAACTAAGTAGAGTCAATGAAAAAAAAACATAATATTCTTACTGTTATAAATATGTATATAATATACATATTTTATCTCCCCGATATATACATATTTTTATTTTTCGTCAAACTCTCTTTCTAACTTTTAGTAAGCGCTAAAACGCTTTATCTAGTAATGAATTTACAACAAGGTAATGATGGGTGGTCCGACACGTGCGGTAAGTACAGTAATGAGTAAAGGATCATTAAAACTTCCGGGTTCAGATTTTTGATTGAATTTAACCAAAAATATTCTTAAGCCTTATTAAAATGTAGAACATTTCTTTGGTGAACAAAAAAACAGGTATTTTTATAAATAATTTCCATGAAACTTAATTTAATGGATGGTAATTATACTTAATTAATTGCAAGGCGATTCCTTGTATTGGTATTGAGCATACAAGATAAATGAATGAATAAATATGTTGGAACATTAATAAACAGCACCATCTAGTTCCATGGTAAGCTACGACGCTTGTGTTATGGATATCAGATAGTTGATACACTACACATATATAAATTTAAATACATACATATTATAAATATAAACACCCATGATTGGAGTACACACATTTGTGCTCATCACACAAATGAATGCCCCCAGCGGGACTCGAACCCGCGACTGCTGGTACAGCAAGTAAGGCCACTAAAAACTGAGCCAAACGTGTCGTCTGAAAATGCTTGATATGGATAATTTAAAACAAAGTCTGGTAAAGCAAAACAGCTCATCATCGCCAAAGTTAATTCGATGATGCTTGAAAAAGAAAATAATAGAGTATTATTTCCAAAAATATAATAAGAAAACTTTAATACTCTACTATACTCTAGAACCTAGATCCTTTACTATTTTTTTTAATTAAGTTTTATATTTCATTTAAAATTATAAAAATGTAAACTCCAACGCAAAATAAGTATACTTCAGAACGCGAGTATACTTATAGCTTGTGGATTACCTATTGCAAATATCCGTAACAGCTGCAATTCCCCAAAAAGTATTCATTTCACGCCAAATCTCTTCTAAGAAATCTCGTGCGACTATTTTTTCTCTACAACTTGTGCCCGCATGCGATTTTTTCTAGCACGTGCTCATTTTTTGTTCGCTTCCTTATGCCGGTGCAATGCATCTGTCAGAGCAAGCTGTGGTTTTGGGTATTAGACGACTAATTTAAAATGTAACAATCCGACTCTATCTAGAGCTTTATAAATACATCCTTAAATTGGGCGGTTGTTATAATTTGCAACATGAAGCTGACTGTTACCTGCCGCATGCATCTGGTGCTTTTCTTATGTTTCGAATAAATTAAAAATAGAACACGAATGTTCGAATGATGTTTTGCAGCCGTCTTGGAAATGCCAAATTGTACTTTCTTAAAATTGTTATGAGATAAAAGAGCTACTGTATGAGTGCGTTTTAAGAGACATAAGTGTATTTCTCGGTTTAAGTGGCATAAAAAAATTCTGTTTATATTAATTTTAGTTTAAATGCTCAAAATTTTAAGGGAAATCCTTAAGCATTTACTAATATTAGTAATTTACTACAAAACATCTCTATTTGAAAGTAAATAACAAAGTTAAAAAGCTTAGTGATATACATTGTGTATCTCTTTGTAAATTGTTTTTTAACGCTAATATTTATTCTATTTACTGCAACATGTACCTTGCTGTCGTGTGCTTATTTCTATACAAAAGTGCACACAGCAGGTAACTCGTACGTTCTTTGACACCAGATTAATTGAAATAAAATGCACAAGAAAATTGAAATAAAGAGATAAATTGAACGAGTAATGTACATTCAAGCATATAAAGAAAAATTTAAAAACTTTATTTGCTGATTACTATACTATAGGTGCCTAAATTATTGTTTCACTAGCGACTCACCCTCGCTTCTCTCGAGTTCGTCCCTAGCTTGATTCCCCATACAGACTTTAATCCCTATTTTTACCCCGTTAAGGGATGATTTCCGGGACAAAAAGTATCCTATGTCCTTCCCAGGGTCTCAAACTATCTTCTTACCAAATTTCATCTAAATCTGTTGTGTAGATCCAGAGATTACCCCCTACAACATCACAAACTCACAATCTCACAAACTCACAAACTTTACCTCTTTATAATATTATTATTAGTATTAGTATAGATTAAACAAATATTATTAAAACAAAAATTAGTGCGTGATTTTGTTTGTTATTTCTATATGCTGTAATATTTAGGATCTACAGATTTTCAGAGAGCTTATCCTAGACAGATGTAGGCTATTTTTCTCGATTCAAGTACCACACGAGCAGAGCCGTGAATTAAAACTAGTTATATTAATAGTATAAGAAAGTATGAACAGATACTTCTTGACAAGCTATTATTTAGAATATAAGACATTAAAGTTTATAATAAAATACCTTTAATATAAAATTTACCTACAGACTTTTTTTCACATAATATAAATACCATCTTTCTTGTGATCATGAATTAGAATAGCTGTACATACAAAATTTATAATAACATATAACAGTAATTTGATTTTAAATTTCTTTTGAATGCATTATAATGGACCTTTTGCATTATTTAAGTCGGTATAATAGTCATTGCATCACCCATCTTACCCTTACCATCCTTTAGTACGTACAACAAAAACTTTCAGAACAATAGAAAAACAAATAAAGCTACCTTTAGGCCGCAAACTGATATCAATAGTATTAATTAAAAAAAAATGATTTCTTAATAATTAATAAAACATATTTCTATAACGTAGACGAAGGCGTGGTTCAAATCCCAGGTCTCGCACCTCTGATATTGTCATGTGCGAATCATTTCTAACATGATTACCACTTGCCTTACGGTAAAGGAAAACGTGAGGAAACCTGCATGTCTGAAAGAACCTAGCAAGTTTTCGAAAGATATGTGAAATCCGCTAACCCACCCGCACTTGGCCAGCGTGGTGGAATATGGCCTGATCCCCCTTGTATTGAAGGGAGGCCCATGCCCAGGAGTGAGACGTTAAAAATGGCTGAATAAAAGATTTCAATGACAAAACACTATCAATTCTCTCGTTACAGCTTCCGAATCGCTCTTGGTCATAAATATACTTCGTCAAATCGTACGCTGTATTTTCTTGAAACCCTTAAAGTAAAATCTATTTATTAAAATAAAATCATGAAAATCTGTATGTTAATATACACACTAAAAACATACACAATTCAAATTGAGTATCTCGTACATATCCAAAGGTAATTAAAAAAAATATAAGTTGAAATATTAATTTTAATATATTTAGAGTTTTTTGAATGGTTCAGCAAGAAATTTTAATAAAAAATAGTTTTATCGACACATAGATAGCTTAACAATCGGCTTTTAACTGGAACGAAACGAAAAAAATAAGGCTAGTGTGCAAAGGTAATATATATAAAGGTAATAATCTAATGATTCTTAAAATCTTACCCGTATGGTTGACCCTATCTACCATAAATAAATGTTACAAGGGTTGTTTGGATGTAGGCCAGGAACGATGTGGGGCATGTTGTAGGGGTAGCTGATATATGGACACAAATTAAACGTGCTAGCAGAGATTTAATAGAATCCTAAATAGTCTATTTTATTTTTATTTTTTAACTTTTTAATTTATTTGGTAATCAAACAGCGTTACAGTATTAATTAAGATTGCACATTGTACACAAAGGAGAGTTACAATAAGGCCAAAATTAGATTACACTAAAAATACTATAATAATGAACAACAGGCATCAAAAGTAAAGTAGATAGTGTAGAAGAACTACTCTTGTCTATTTGTCAAATAACTTACTAAAGCGCATTAAAATATCTTAAATTGGATTTTTTTCTCAAGGAAAACGATATACTATAAAATAATCTATCTCAAATGGTATCATGTAAATTTTCACTACAATCCTTCAACCCCTCAGAAGGGCTTTATAATCTAAAGTAAATCGATTATCTAAAAGCTGCTTACAAAATTGATTTGATAACGATGAATAAGTCGCGCTATTAAGAATTGGGGGGTTAAAATTGTGAAGGAAAGATTGGTTTTGTATAGATTAGATAGGATAGTGGTTTAAATAAATACCTTAGTTCAATATCCTTTTATGTATCTTGATTTAATTATATTAGGTACTATATAGGTTAACTATATACTATAAAGGTACGTTTAAATAGATATATGTAAATAGTTATTAGCCAGCGTTCGCCATATATTTTTTTTTTCGTTAATTTATCTGATATTTTAATACTTATTATCCTATTCCGGACTAAGAGAAATCCAAAAAATCTAATATATATATATATATATATATATATATATATATATATATATATATATATATATATATATATATATATATATAGCCGATCTGTACATTAAATATTTTTTGGAAAATCTTATTAAAATAGAACTTAATATCGATACAGAGGCCGAATCTATAGTTTTTAGAATTTTTGTGTCTGTCTGTCTGTTACCGCATCCTATATAAACTATAAAAACTATCCTATATAAACTATAAACGAATCAAAAAAACTATCCTATATAAACTATGAACGAATATAACTGGTTATCCGGGTCACCATTATCCCGCGGTAAAAAGTATCCTATAGGATAAAATATTTCATTTTCGAAAACAAATGCAAAAACGATAATGTAAGAGTATACTAATCTGTAAAACCTAAGAATTTGGTTTTTGGTCATCTGAACGCGAGCGGAGCCGCGGTCATGGCTAGTTCTATTATATGATTCGTAGTAGCTACTTACATAAAAACATTAATCTCTACAACTGTTGACAGATCACGCCTAAGTTTTTATATTATTAATATTAAAAAAAGAAGAATCCGATGTCGCCATTTGTTACATTAATTCATATTTATATCGCACGTTATGACAAGTTTCATTTTAATGTAGACATATGTTACAAAACATAAAATTAATTATATTTATCAAATATAGTTTAAAAGTAGTCAACTGAATTTTAAATTACAAATACGTCATATTAATTATCGATAAATAAATCGATTCTAGTAACAATATCCTTTTAGCAACAAAAGTGATTAATAACAAGACCTATATAAAAATACCTAACGCTCGTTTGAAGAATTCAAATGTATGTATTTTCCCATATTTGGTCAATAGCACATTCATACTCATATCGTAATCTTGAGTTCCACACAGCTATTAAAACTTCTAGAAGCTAAATTAAAAAATTAGTAATGCTCCGCAATTTTAAACCTTATTACTAATATAATAAGAATAAGTAGATAAGTATCATCAAATGCATAAGCGTTCCGTAATAGCATTTTAATAGGGTGAATGAAATTCGTCCTTGCATTGTGCTATTGTATGTAGAGATTTCACAAAAGAGAATGCTTGTTCTAAGATTCGTTTAGGATCCGTAGAAGGAACGCGTTTCAATACAATCTCGGCAGATAGTGTCACCTGGGCAACGATAGGACCTTTTGATTTCGCCAATAATTGGGCAGAAACTTATGGTTATTAAAGTATTGAAGGATTTATGACGATCAAATCTTTGAATAAAGCAGTCTTAACGTACTACATATCTATACTAATATTATAAAGAGGAAAGATTTTTTGTTTGTTCGTTTGTTTGTACCGAATAAGCTCCGAAACGACTGGATCGATTTAGACGAAATTTAGTAAGAAGATAGTTTGAGACCCTGGGAAGAACATAGAATAGTTTTTATCCCGGAAATCATCCCTTTAGGTGGTGAAAATGGGGATGAGATTTGTATGGTGTAATATAAAATAAAGCTTTTTGAATTGGTGTGTACGTGCACATATTTTTACATTACTTAACAGTGTTCATTCTTTAATTAGCTTGAATGTCTTTAATGACTTCCTTAAACAAATATTCCAAATAAAACTATTCGTTTTAATAAATTTCTATTGATATTTTTTTAACAATATTCTATATAAAACTTTGAACCAATTATAATTTAATTTGTGTTTATAAACAGTGTTTTATTGTTGTATTCAGCCCTTTGTAACGTCCCTCCCTTCAATACTAGGGGGATCGGGCCATAGTCCACCACGCTGGCCTATTGGGGATTGGTGAACTACACATGTCTTTCGAAAACTTGCTACATGCAAGTTTCCTCACGAAGTTTTCCTTCACCGTTAAGACAAGTGGTAATCACGTTGGAAATGATTCGCACATGATAATATCAGAGGTACGAGAGACCCGAGATTTGAACCCGCTTCACATGGCTTCCCAAGCCAGCGCACTACCACTGGGATGCCCAGTGATAAAACCAGTCCTTTATCTACAGTATACAAATAAAATACTATATTTTATTTTACTAGCGATAACATCCAAAGTGAGCTATTAACTATGATGACAGGAAAAATTATGATATATCGAAATATATTCAAATCAATCTAACAGGCTGTTAGCGGAACCTCGCATGTAACATGACAGTTCTATCCACTCTTAGAAACGGTTATTTCTCAAACCATAACCTCTATTTAACACTTACAGATCACGCGACTTTATTGTTTCTATGTATAACCGATTTTATACACTATTTAGGTTGGCTCTGTTTAAATTGTACTATAAAATATATTATTATTATATATTGTTATTATATATAATGACATACAGACAGACATAAAATTCAATTAACTATAAAATTCTATGTACATTTTCTAAAATATATATTTTATGCACATTTTTATTATGATGGGATGTACATGAGAAACTTTAAGCTACAGAACATAGCATATGAAAAACATATATTTTGTTTCAATGTACTATTTAAATGAATACTTCTTAATGTGATGAAGTAGTAATTTCTACATCCAATATTAACAAAAATTTGCTAAACTTTTATATAAAAGAAACAATATTTATGATAAATCTGTTCACGCTTTTTTCCTACACATCTCTTTAACTATTTTTTTTTCTTTCCTGTCTTATATTTGGATGCAGAGATGCAGACATACGTGATCTTAAATTGTATAATGCAATAGAAATATATAGGGTAGAGCTAAAAAAGGTCCAATAGCATAGCTGGAGGCCAATCAAATATGTCCGCAACTGTCAACAACAATCAATTTAATTGAAAAAATGTCAACTTCACCCATGAAAAAACCTTTTTGTGAAATTTAGGTAAAACGTGAGCACGTGGTAACAAAGACAAGTCTTTCCCACGATCTTGCGCAAACAAATTTTAAGAATAGATTTTTTTTCTGATTTCTGCTATTATAAAAAAATTGCAAATACGACTCGAAATGTGCGTGAAAGCCTGGGAATCAGCTGATTTTAAAATTAAGCCAAATCATTTTAGACCTTAACATTAAAAGTATAAGGTCTTGTTTTCAACTAAACAATATTTAAAGGATGTATAGTTAATTTCTGCAATGTCAAAAACACGTGTGCTTTACAATACGTAGGTACAAAGTGTATCTCATCTAGAAAATAAAAAAAAAAAACAAAACTTATTCTACAGCTGACATTATCTGCATTATCTGTGATATAGCTGTAAAAAATTAGAGAACGAAAAAAAAACTATTATTATTATTAAAAAAAAACTATTATTAGCCTTAACAATAATTATTTTTATTACGAAAATATACTGACGTATTTATATTTTCCTGAAAATAATAATTGCTTTTTAATTTTTAACATTCTTTTATGACCTAAATTTTGAACTACTATTTCAGTATTTTACTTAGTTTATTTTATTATAATATACAGGTATAAACAGACTTAAAATATTGTAGTTTTCTATTAATAAAGGGATTTTTACAATCTTATTAATGACAATAAATAAAAACTTATTTTTTATGTTAAAAACATAAATAAATCTATATTAATATTACTGCCAGATTATACTAATAATGTCTTGTAAGTCATTTTATCTTGACAATTGTAAGTATAGTATAAAAAGTATCTAACGATAAAAGCAGACGGTAAACTTAATCGATGTAAGTGCAGCTGGTCTGGTCTTCAGGTAGCGAAGACTCAAGTCTATTGAAGCCTTTGTAAACGTTCTATTTTTCTTAGATTCGAGAATAAGAAAAGATTTTTTCAATGGAATAGGTCTTCATACGTACGATGTATAATGTAAATCTGCTATTTATTTTTTATAATATGACGTCTTTTACCAGTATGTAATATTATATTATCTAAAAAATAATTTTAATTTTGAATTATAATTTTTTATCGTCTGTGTACGGTTGAAATTTTAAATTTTTCTAGATATTGCCAAACATTCAATCAAAGTATTTTAAAAGTCCTATATTTTACTGTGGTTTGCCAACTGCTTTACTCCCGTAGAAGGTGCACTAAATAAAATGTAATAGGGAATAAAAAGCTTATATGATAATCCAGGATTTAAATTATCTCGAATCCAAACCCTCATATTCTCATATAAGCCATTTAGGGAACAAGAAACAAACACGTTTACAATTTTTCACATTTATAATATTGGTAACATTACAATTCTGTTAAATATTCGCATAAAACCTTGAATTAAAGGCAGTTTATAAGCAGGCAATTGAATAAATTACAAGTATTGACCACATTTAATAAATTTATGATACGTGTATCATAAATTTATCAGATGTGGTCACATTGCATTTTTGTGCTCAGAAATAAATCAAGCACGTCTTGAGTGTCAGCCAACTGACTATAAGTCATATTCCTTATCACGGCATTGTGCGGAAGTTCGAAATGCAAACACCATCGACCAATCCCATCAGACCATCTGCCAGTGGTGGCGCGTGCGCCGATCTGCTTCGATAGATCGCGTGAATATGTGTGCGTTTCATAGGATTTTTTATATCCACATTGCTCTATTTTACACTAGTGTGCGTGTTTCTTAGGAGATTTGGCAGATGGCTCGTGCCCGACGATGTTTCTTTACATACATCTGTCGCTACTTGAACCTTTTTTTCCTGAATTTTTTCAAGTCAATCTCAGGTTTTTTCTAATTTTCAAACCTAGCATATGTCATTTAGATGCAAATATGACGCTCAGAAGGTAGATTTAACTCGAAATTCGTAATCCGTATGGTGTCGAAAAAAATAAATCGTTCGGCGCAAGTGGTTTATTTGATACTCGCCATCTGCCTCCACCTTGTTTGTGATGTATAAAAACCCACTGATAATCCTTAAAAAGTATAAAATAACTTATTATTCTTTTTACTTAGCATGATTGACTTTCAAATGGCGCCTAAATGAAACTATCAAGTATATAAGAATATTTTAATTAGCCCAATCTTAAATTTTCAATGTTAATAAAATATCCTAGTACCTAGTAATAATATTAATGTTTTTTTAGATATGTATAAAAATTACAAAGGTAAATATTATGTATGTATTTTATTTGAGAAACTTAATTTAACTTGTAATACATCAACCCACATTGTTAATGTTACCAGTTCATATAAATCTTAACCAGCATTAGACATTAAATAATATTAACAGCTTAAAAAGCTCGTATAAAAATTCAAGTGCCTAAATCCGTCCAACGCAGCTCCGTTCACTGCGCGTTTCCTTAAAAATTTTAAACTTACATCAGAAAACGAGCAGAACATTACGTAATTCGAAATCCTTACGTAATAATGCATTCACAATAAGATATTCCCATGGTATACCCTAAATTTGAAATACGACACCAAGGTCACAGAGCACCTCCAATCGAGGATCCTAAAAGGAAGTATGAACAAAAACGTGAAAGCATCTCATCTGTACGTTTCCACCGGATGCGGAACCGCCTGTACTCGGCGGATGTGCAAAAAGTACGCAAGTGTACCACAGGTTGTAGACTGTAGTATGAATATTACTAACGGCGAGCTTTATTAATAAACATTGAGCTTTTAACTGGACGCTTTATTTTTATAGAATTTGCTTAGAAGTTGTGCTTATATTAGAAATAAATGTGGTTTATGGCTTTGTCATTTTTTGCCATCCACCTATGTGGTAATAGATATTAATATTTATCATATTATTTATTTTTATTTCAACTTTTTTTTCAAATTCTTCTATTAATAACAATTGGTCAATGATCTATAGAAGTTTGTCGAGTTACCTAAGGAGATCAAAAAATTGAATAATATATAATTAAATATTATTACCAAAACTGTCACTGGAAATTTTCTTTATATGAATATTGGTAAAGGTCCCTAGCTTTAACTACTCATGGCAATGACTCTATTATGATATAAAATTTCATCGAACTATAATACACTCAATTTACATTTAACTTAAATCATATACGATATAGTTACTTAGTGAAAGTTTTTTTAGGATGTCAGCACTTTTATATACTATTATGTAAGTTATGTACGTAAAAGTCTGTGCAGAAACAAGATTTTTATTCTACTAAAAATAATAAAAAATCCACGAATAGAAATCTAAAATAAAAACAACGGGAATGACCTATTATGTTTCTATGACATAGTAATAATATTTCTTAATTCAATATGTCATTTCAATACAATTCCAACCTCTTTCATATCTTCTCCATTTTACATGACATTGGCGAAATAGGTAATCTATGCCCAACTAGTACACTTTGAAGTCATTAACAAGAAAATCGAATTAAATTCAATAGAATTTTGTATAACTTCTTTTCACACGATTGTAGAATGTCGTCTTGTGTAAAACCTGCAGGTTTCGAACTTCCGACCTACAATACAATAAACTGGCTGCCATTTTACTACTTATTGATTTTAAATGATTATAATATACTGTTTATGGTGAATATTACCGTTACACTTCCGGTATACAAATAGACTATCTAATCATATCATGTTTTATAATTAAACACCAGTTAAAATCTACATATATAATTGTAATCAAATCGTCACATGGCTCATTAGCCGTAAAAATATCTTATTAGGTATTTTGATCTGTTGGAAATGCTGAGTGAAAGTTAAAAGTTAAAAATTTTAAAAAATAATCATGTTAAAGTTAAATATACTTATAAAGGGACAAACAGCAAGTTTAACTGTACTTTTTTTCCAAGTTACAATTTATTTTAAATGTAAGTACATTATATAAAAACTTAAGGCGCGTCGTAAATGACCAGGGCTACATTATACAGTCGTTTCATTAAATTCCGATATTAATAAAGGAATGTAATATAAGACGGCTGTCTTGTCTGTCCATATATAGGTAGATACCCTCGTAAATATTCGACACCTAATTCTGTTCATACCTTCACAATTTTATACTTATACTGATGAATTACCGATTATTCTATACTATTTTTATCTCAAGAAAGATAAACTTAGTTGCTCCTAACATACAAGCAGCAGCCGCCTCCTCATTACATAAAAATGTTGAAAACTGTACTGTACTTTTGCTGTACTAAAAATAATTGAGTTATGCAATAAAACATTGAAAATTTAATTTAATATATTTTTAATACTAAATACACAAAATAAGCTTATATTCTTCGACGATAACCAGTAAATAAATAGAATAACGACATATAACAACGTAAAAAGTTCTCTCTATCTCTCCCCCCCCCCCCCCTTTCCCCCCCCCCCCCCGTCTGTTATACAGCACTCTACTTCCATCACATAGGTGAACGTATTATAATATCATAAATAATTAATTATTCAGTCTAATATTATAAATACAAAAGTTTTAGTGAGTGAGTTACATCCTTACAGCTCAATGGATTTGATCAAGGTTCGAGATATAGACAGCTTATGTTATTTATAGTTAGGTATACCCCATAGTGAAAGCAAATTGGAGCCTTCTTAAAGTCGTGTCTACAAAGCAGGCGAAGTCGCGAGCTAAAAACACTAATTCATAAATAAGTCTTATAAGAAGCATTTTTAGCTTTTTCTAGTCTTATGAGATTTTTTTATAAAAAAAATTGAACCCTATTTTTGCATTTTTTTTTATTTAGCACTTTCAAACATTTCAGCACAATTATACTGTAGTGTGAATCACATAATATCAAGGAATTCTATTTTTTAAGTGTTTATCCCTTGTATATATCATATCCTTAGGTTAGTAAGAATGCTTTTAATTTAATTTTCAATATTACGAGTTCGTTTTAATGTCGAACATTTAGTCATTTCATTTGTAATAAGTCTATTTGAATAAAGTTTCATTTCATACATTTAGATTTTTTTCATTGCTAGTAAATTAGGCATTTTATCAATGTCCAGCAAAAAAGACATCTGGTGACAAACTAAAATAACAAGAAGTTCAAATCGGCAGCAATTTTTGAATCTGATAGCAAAACATCAAGTAGCAGACGTAATTTTCAGAACGCAAAAAAAAACTTTGTACCAAATAATATAGAGATTTGGAAATGTAATAAGCAGAATGACAAAATAAAAATGAACACATATTACCTTCTATGATACATATTCTTGTATGTATGTATTCAGCCCTTTTTAACGTCCCACCGCTGGGCACAGGCCTCCTTTCCATACGAGGGGGATCAGGCCATAGTCCACCACGCTGGCCAAGTGCGGGTTGGCGGACTTCACATGTCTTTCGAAAACTTGCTAGGTTCTCTCAGACATGCAGGTTTCCTCACGATGTTTTCCTTCACCGTTAAGACAAGTGGTAATCATGTTGGAAATGATTCGCACACGAAAATATCAGAGGTGCGAGACCCGAGATTTGAACCCGCTTCACTCGGTTTCCCAAGCGAGTGTGTTACCACTGGGCTACCACTACCTTATTTTTTCCTTTCTTATATTTTAATAATTAATTAAAATAATTCAAATAAATACAAACACTCAACCTGCTTGTGACTAAATTGACATTCTAATTAGATTACATTATCAAATATGTTATCTTTATTATAAATAGCTGCATCTAAGAGAAATTCTTATCTTTTTCTAACTATTATTTACCTTCTTCTTTACCTCCATGTATTTTAGATTTAATAAAAGTGAAATTATTATATTCTAAATGATCCATACTTCCATGCTAATTTTATAAATGTGAAAATGATTTTGTTACTGAACTTAAAAATTAAAGACTTCATACGAGATTTTTTTTTAAAACGAATGCATATGTAGCTACCTACGTGAAAATTCTGCCAAATATAATATATACACAATCAACGACACAAATAAATTATTGACTAAAATTTATATAGGTATATGATTTACATCAGAAAATTTTATTTTCAATCTAAAACTTTCGTAAATGAAATATTCAAATCACTCTCATCGTATCCAATTAAAAGCAAAACGATAACGAAACGGAAGTACAGGTGGTTCTTTTTAAACCAAGTCACACATTTAACTGATTTATCAGTGATAAACTACTATAGCACTACTAAATAAAAAGTGCATCATCAAAGCTAAATGCACAATACAGAAGCGACATCTTAAATTATTAAGATTATACCATTTTTTCTTAGCTGCTCAATTCTCGGAGTACGTGACATTGCTATGGTTAATTTACCTATAACACGCTGTTGTTTTTTTTAACCTTTAGTTTAAAGTTTTTGTTCGACAATCATTACGCGATTATTTATGCGTGCGGTAGGTTGTTTGAAACGACCTTTATATAGTGTACAAACAATTATTCTAACAAGAATAAATTCTTAAAATAACTTATTACATCTAATCATCAATCGCCCTTCATCCGATTGAAATAAGGAAAAAACTTTAACTACATCGTGATTCTACCACTTAATAATGCCGGTATCTCACGACTACCTTAAAAACAAAATTCATCCTATCGATAGGCCCGAACACACGGATTTTTTATCGTATGCCGCGAACGGTCAGCAGGTGTATCCCACAATGGTATATGAGAACAGAAGGCATTTTTCCCACGCCCCTGTCGATGATCAATTTTATGAAGACGTAACCCATTTTTCATAAAAAAGATAGTGCTTACTAAAATATATTTTAAAATACGCTACATTATTTTAATATATATATTAGTGTATTACAGAGTATATTAAAAATATCTAAAATTTTAGTCTCATTAAAATGCTATAATATTATAGTTGCCTGAAGTATAAATCCATACTTAATATTATAAATGTGAAAGTTTGTTTGTTTGTTTCTCCTTTACGTCAAAACAGAGTGATGGATTGGCGTGATTTTTGTGTGCAGATAGTTGAAGGCCTGGAGAGTGACATAGGCTATACTTATATTTTACCGCGGAAGATCATCTCATTCCTACATAAAAACACGTTATAATACAACCCAAAAAATATTTATCAGAATTACTTGAAACGTGGTATTAATGCTCTTCAATGCAATAAAATATATATGTGTTTTATCATTTTTGGAAATTCATCCTATAAGGGGGTAGAATAGGCAATGAAATTTTGTATAAAACCTACCTTTTTAGTTCTTTCTTGTAGTTATAGCGCGAGCGAAGCCGCGGGTTCTGCTAGTTATATATAAACCTTTTATATCTGAATTAATGCAAATTGTACAGAATCAAACAAAGCCTGATGTTGGTCTAATTTATAGATTATTATTTAAAATACTAAAAAAACACATTTTCTCACGCTACATTATTTAAATTAAAATCTAGTTTGTATAGTTAAAGCTAGTCGTCCAGGTCAGGCAGAACTTTAGCAGCACAATGTATACTTTAGTTCTGAAATATAGACATTAAATGAAGCCACATGCACAAAATTGCGATTTAAAACGGAATTGTAATAAAAAATTTATTGTATGAAATTTATTTAGCTATTATTTTCAATAAAAACATGAACGTTTTAATTTAAACTCTCCCGTAGCATTATCTTTATGGCGTCTAATAAGTAATATTTACGCTGAAATTGTAAATAGTAAAAATAGTATAGCAAAGTGTATCATCTGAGCGACAATAAAGGAAGTTTAAAGAAGTATATTAACATCAAAATCCTTGAAATTGTAAGAAATATGGTATTAAAAAACACAAGGTATTTAATTCAGATATTTTTATTGTTAGTATCTCGACATAATCTTTGTAATAGTTCTGTAAAAGTTAAAGTTAAATTATTCATAGCCTAATCATTCGCATGGGTTCTTTTTTTTTTTAATTGTTTTTAAGGATATATAAATGACATAAACTAAAATATAACATTAACTGTTACTACACATTTATTTAGTTTACTCTCTCTACCTACGTTTTAACTTTTAGTATAGATTTCTCAGAGAGGAGATATTTTCCCGCAGTAAAAACTATCCTACATGTTGGCCCGGATAACTAGCTATCATCATACCAAATTTTATCAAAATCTGTCTAGTGGATTTCTCGTGGTACGTTCCCAGACAGACAGACAGACAGACAGACAGACAAAAATTCTAAAATGCGGCCTCTGTGTCGATAATAATGATAATTTCAATAAGATTTTCCAAAAAATGTTGAATGTACAGATAGGACTCAGAATTTTATTATATATATATGTAAAGAACATTTTAAATATTTTTTCGAATTAGATTTTTAAAAAAGTAAAAAGTTCTTTATGCAACTATTGAAGAAAATATTTTATTGAATTTTTGTTTTATTTCTGACAAATCTTCGATCAAAAAAGTATTAGATACATAATCCCATACAAAATTTCTCTTAAAACTGTCAGCACTTGTGTTAAAGTAATTATTCAAGTTGAAATAATATACAACAATGTAAATAGATCCTTAAATGCAATGTTTAAAGTTATTTTCACAAAAAAAAATTAAAAGCGCGCTCAAATGTTCAAATGAGCACTCATTCGGTGACGACATTTTTTGTCGCTGATTGTGTATCCAGTACTTTTTTGATCGATGTGTCCAATAGTAAAAAAACAATTAGGTCTAGTGGAATAGTCAGATGCACCTTTTAAAAAGTAACAACAGGTAGATTAGCGTCACATGAAATTTGTCACTATAATTAAAATAACATTTTATTTATCATTTATTTAACAGCACCTGCACTTAACGGTTTAAGCTAATTAACATAATGGGCTATATCTGTGCAACTTATCTCATTTGTGACATAAAGCAATCTACTTTACTACTTGTAGATTGGAAACTATTAAATTGCGAATGCCAAAAATATTCAGTTTTTATTACCTAGTATCGTTGTTATAAGTAAATATAATAAATATATTGGGTACATTTTAATACACAGCACCATCTAGTCCCATGGTAAGCTACGAGGCTTGTGTTATGGATACCAGATAGTTGATACACCACATATATAAAACATTAAATATATACATATTATAAATATAAACACCCATGACTGGAGTACAAATATTCGTGCTCATCACACAAATGAATGCCCCCAACGGGACTTGAGCCCGCGGCCTCTGGCACAGCAAGTAGGATCACTATAAACTGAATCAAACGTGTCGTCAAGTTATACTTCTTATGCATCGAGGAAATAAAGGCATATTATTTATAAAAAAGGTGTTAATGTGATAGTTAAGAAATTTAAGACGATATTATTAGACGATGAAACGAGGTTTTGGAGCTTATCATAACTAGTTTCTTAGTCCTTCAACCAATCTGCTTACCAGATGAAAGATATTTTACATTTTATTTAACATATGTATGTACAAACAAATATTATGTAAATGATGAATATAATGAAATTATCGTCAAGCCTACTAATTATTGAAATAATATATTTGTTTTTTTTTTAACATTTCACTCGGTGCTTACGTGTTATCAAGCTGCATCTTTTTATATCACACTGTATAGTATCGTGTCTAGCTTTAGTCTTTAACAAGGCGAGGTACTATTGGGTAAATTTCATCGACGCACAATTCTCGCATTTATAATATAATTATTATCCTCTCAAGAGGGAGGATTTTTTCCGACTTAACCCTCTTCACAAAATGTTCATAAATTATCCACAGCCTATTTCTTCTTAGATAATCCTAGATGGATAATAAAAAGATTTCTATTGGTGCCAATTGAAAACCGAAAAACAAACGGAAGTGTGTCCAGTACATAGTTTATATGGATTAGCTCTAACAAATACAAAAATCAGTGTGGCGGAGGACTTTAATTTACTTGTATAATATGTAATAATTTTAAAGCACACTGGGATACGTTATTAATTTTTCACACACCACAAGTTGTCTGTAACAACTATACTTTTGAGACATCTAACACTTCAGTCTCTCCCGTGACCATGATTGTTGTAAAGCATTCGAAACGTCGGGAACCAAAAATCAAAATAAATCAGCAAAGTAATTCGAAAAGATAGTTTTATTTATTTAAAACTAGCGGCTCACCCTCGCTTCGCTCGGGTTCGTCGCTAGGTACGTTTTAAATAGATATAAATAGTTATTAGCCAGCGTTAGCCATATAAATTTTTTTTTGTTAAAAATATTGACAAATATTGACATTAATATTTATACGATACTAACGTCACTCAATTGTTTTGCTTTCCCGGAACCTCTCCACTAACACTTAAACTTTATGGTATGGTATTAAAGTACAAATTGACTTTTAAGTATTATTACGAATCTTTTGTATGGGAGTATAGAAAAGTGTTGTGTCAGACTTTTTCAGGCAATTTTTTAAATTTTTCTCTCCTTAAGAACCATCCTCGTACTTCAAGGAATATTCTAAAAAAAGAATTAGCGAAATCGGTTCAGCTGCTCTCGAAATTTGCGCTCACCAACACATTCAGCGATTCATTTTTATATTATAAAGATGTCAAATATTCTCGTAAATCTAAGAAAGTATTTTGACACACCATTCAATAGGTACGGTAAGGCTGTACATGCATAATAATTTTTAATCCCAAATCAGCTTTATTTGGTTTGAAGAACCTAAGTGTGGTTATTAAAAAAGAACTTATTTTTTTATTAAGGTTAGCTTCTATACGAAACAACTGGGAAAGACAAAGATACTAATACAAGAATATTTATTTATTTATTTATTCAAAGGAAAGAAACAGTGCAATAAATGAATACAATATCCGTATTATTATATTTTATATATTTATATTTAATATAATAATTAATATTAAAAATGTGAAAGTTTGTAAGAATGTATGGAGGTTTGTTATTCTTTCACACCAGAACGACTGAACGCACCTGAATGAAATTTGGCACAGAAATAGATTATAGCCTGAAATAACACATAGGCTACTTTGTATCCCGGAAAAATGTTCGGTTCCCGTGGGAAAGGTTTGTATTTGTTTTCCGCTAGTATAACATATAGAAGTAATCCTAAAACCAACCAAGTTTCCACATATATCTAATACATAGTAAAACTGAATGGTTCCACTTATAATAATTAAACTTTAAGTACTCATGCAGTTAAAAGTAATATTATACATACAATCTAAAGCAAAACTACCAATTATAAATGATGTTTTAGAATATTTATAGTTTTATATTCATAAACTAAAAATTTAAGAGAGATATTTTATAAACGTATAACCTTTATAGCGCATTTCATTTCTCAATACTTTTTTTGCTGCTTTACTGTTCGGACATTTAACACAAATTATTTAATTAGTTAATAGTTTTATATTAAAATCTTTAAGCATTCTTGACTATTTTAAATTTTTGAATAATTAATTATGTTTAATGCTATGTATACTATAGCAGATATGCACATTAAGATAAATACTTAAGTGTAGATAACGTTTCGTTAATAACTTCATACGTATTTTGTAAGTATAATTTGAGTAGGGCAGTGGTAGGGCAGTGGTAACCCAGTGGTGACGCGCTCGCTTGGGAAACCGAGTGAAGCGAGTTCAAATCCCAGGTCTCGCACCTCTGATATTTTCATGTGCGAATCATTTCCAACATGATTACCACTTGTCTTAACGGTGAAGGAAAACATCGTGAGGAAACCTGCATGTCTGAGAGAACTTAGTAAGTTTTCAAAAGACATGTGAAGTTCGCCAACCCGCACTTGGCCAGCGTGGTGGACTATGGCCTGATCCCCGTCGTATTGAAGGGAGGCCCGTGCCCTGCAGTGGGACGTTAAAAAGGGCTGAATACAAGTATGATTTATTACATAACTAGCATTGCCCGCAGCTTAGGTTTTACATATTAGAATACTCTTATGATGCAGTTTTTGTATTTTTTCTCAGAAATGAAATATTTTCGCGCAGTAAAAAGTATCCTATATGTTGACCCGGATAACCAGCTATCATCATACCAAATTTCATCAAAATCCCTCCAGTAGTTTTTCTATGATGCGATAACAGACAGGTAGACAGACAGACAAAAATTCTAAAAACTATAGATTATAGATTCGGCCTCTATATCGATAATAATGTCTATTTCAATAAGATTTTCCAAAAAATATTTAATGTACAGATTTAGCTCTCGATTTGGCTCTCGCTTGTACACTCGCTGCTTACCAAGCTGTTCTAGATATCGGGAACACAAAAATAAGTTTTAAACTAACATCACATTTAAGTAAAATTACTATGTTATGTTTTTTATAGTATAATTTAAATAATTTTTATTTTTTAATTGAAGGTATAGCAAAAAAATCCTTCTCTCAACTTAATACTGTTAATCCAGTCTTTTAATGGTACAATTTTAAATATCACCGGCCAACCTCGAACGTGACTCCTCCATTCAACGTGACATTGGCGAAATAATTTGTGCTCAACTAGCACGCATTAAAGCCATTAAATAAAGAATTAAATTAAACACATAAAAGTAAGTGAAAATTATTGTATCTAAATATTATATTATGATAAATTGTATACTTATTATGGGATTAAAACACAAAAACATGATAAAAACCATTTTTATCATTTCGACTATAGAATTGATTTTATTATTAGACTCCCCCGCACACTGGAGACTTCCTATGTGCTGATAGTTTAGTACATACATTGTGCGCACTTACATACATACCTATAACATATTATGTACATACATAAAGTTTTTAAGTATAATACATCGAGTATCTATCTGATATCTATAATACATTATAGACACCTTTTATTTGGTGCAACGTTACTAAAAAATTTTTTAACTTGGAATACTGCAGCGTTGTATGGAACCCACACTTTAATATTTAATAACAAAGAATCGATAGGATACAAAAGAGATTTCTTTTGCAGCTATCTTACAATCATAACCTAGTTAAAACTCTTAGGAGTTACGAGGATAAGTTAAATTATTTTAAACTTCACTCTCGAATCGAAGACAGAGCTTCTCGATCTTACTTTCTTATATAAGTTGGTGAATGGTGTCATCGTTAGTTCCTATTTACAAGCTCAATCAAATATTCGTGCCCCAATAAAGACAATAAAGCTGTCGTCTCCTATACCATTCGTAGAAAAAAGCACACGCTCACGTCAAGGAAGGCTATTCTCCGATTAATAGATTGATGTTAAATTATAATCTATACATATAATAAAATTCTAACTAAGCCGAATCTGTACATTAAATATTTTTTGGAAAATCTTATTGAAATAAACATTATTATCGATACAGAGGCCGAATCTATAATTTTTGGAATTTTTGTCTGTCTGTCTGTCTGTTACCGCATCACAGAAAAATCACTGGAGGGATTTTGATGAAATTTGGTATGATGATAACTGGTTATCCGGGTTAACATATAGGATACTTTTTAATGCGGGAAAATATCTCATCTCCGTGAAATCTATATTAAACGTTAAAACGAAACTAGGAACAAACCCGAGCGGAGCGAGGGTGAGTTGCTATTTTGTAATATTATTGGAATTGCAAAATATTGACATATAATAAATCTATTAGGGCTTCCAAGCAAATCTAGACAATTTTATACCTGTATGTATGTACATATGTGTGTGTGCGTGTCTGTGTGTATGTGTGTATGTATGTTTGTATGTATGTATATATGTTTGACCACGCATTTCTCCGAAGCCTGTAATCGCATTGTGATCATTTTTTTTATTTGCATACGTTTATTTTAACTTAGAGATTAAAGATTTCTTCAAAATCGGTTCAATAGTTTTTATAATTATTTTAAGTCATTGTTTTTTGGAAGTCGATTTAATTTTTTTCATAATTTAACTAGCGAATAAATTTGTTTTTTTTTTTTAATTTAAGGATATGCACATTCATATATAAAAAAATATATTTCAGTGTGATACATAAGTTACATTTTCTTCAAATATATTATATACTTAATATACAGTGAGGACAATAATTTTTATCATTCATTATTATATTATTAATCTATCATTGAGCACTAAATCAAGTCCAAATAAATAAGCAATGTCCAGCTGTGTTACTTTGCATCTAATTTAATGGTTTAGATACAGGTTGTTAGATAAAAGTGCAATTATATTTAATTAAAGCATCTGTACTATATACATGGGGTTAGCAACCTTTCTAGAATTGTATATTTATTATACAGCGGTTTACTAAGCAGGAAATTATGACTTCAATTAAAATAGACTTGCAGATGATTATGTTCATATTGCTCATATGAAAATTCATTCCATATTCTATTATCTGTCTCTTTCTATTGCAAGGAAAATGGAGAGATAAAACATAACGAATGATCAGTTTTTTTCTCCTTTCTTACGGTTTTTCTCTTTTAAAACGGTATAAGCATGGAATATGGTATGCATGTAATATTTAATGTTACTGAGATACAACGTATATACATACATCTTAAACAATGTTATGACATGCTTTAAATCACTTTATATTATAAAACTGTAACGCAGCTTGTGTTTTATATTACATTATATGTACATATATTAAAAAGATGTGTTCTCAGTACTTTTCTCTTAGTAGGACATCCCGATTTATGTGGTGAACCCCTCACTCCTTTCCCAGGCTTTTTCCAGGAGCAATCATTTTATTAATAATGATTCTATGACATAACAATTACAATTGTCATTTTAGTACAATTTCTATCCCTCAACGATTGTAGAATAGCATCCTGTTTAAGCCTCAAGAATCGGTATAAATATTTAGGTTCAGTTCATCGAGAATCGCTTATAGAAATGTAAAAGTGTATGTACATAGTGCAGAATATAGCATTCTCTTTTCTGTGCCATATCGAGTATTTAAACTATCTATCGAACAGGCAGTGCGTCAACAAAATCAGAAAGCTTCTCCACTTGAAGTAAGAGTGAGATGTGAGAATAATGTAAGAAAATACGTGTATTAAGAGAAAATCAGAAGATTCGAGTAAATTTTGGTTGAGCACAAGGCTTACCTAGTATGGCGTTCACCTGCACGACACCTGCCGTACATCTGATACAGATGCCAAGTAGTGATGAGCGAATATCGATAATAATTTGACGTGTTTACGGAAAAAGAATATTAAATGCATGCAATGATATTGTATATTCGGTATTGTAGTTATAGTCTACGTATAACTAGAGTATGAATTTAACTTAAGGAAGTATCTTAAATAAAAATATATCTATACTATTATTTTTAATTAATATCTATAGGATTACGTCCTTTAATTAATTAATATTATATACTACTTACTTATAGGTAGTGGTAGCCCAGTGGTAACGCGCTCCCTTGGGAAACCGAGTAAAGCGGGTTCAAATCCCGGGTCTCGCACCTCTGGTATTTTCACGTGCGAATCATTTCTAACATGATTACCACTTGTCTTACGGTGAAGGAAAACATCGTGAGGAAACCTGCATGTCTGAGAGAACCTAGCTAGTTTTCGAAAGATATGTGAAGTCCGCCAACCCGCACTTGGCCAGCGTGGTGGACTATGGCCTGATCCCTCTCGTACGAAGGGAGGCCCGTGCCCAGCAGTGGGACGTTAAAAAGGGCTGAATACATATACTACTTATTCTTAAAAAAACAATATAGACAATCTATACATATATGTATTTATATAAATAAAATTGAAGTATCTGTCTGTTTAAAATAACTATGTTTTTTCAAGTACATAAAGTTATTTATATGATACACAGTACACTACACACACAGTACTTATGCAATCTTTTTAAAAAAGATCTGTCTGTCTTTCTGTTTGCTCGGAGTAATTCTTGAAACGGGTTAACCGATTGTAATGGGTGGGGCTTTCATTGAAAGGTAGACGAGTTTGTAAGGCTACTTATAGGGTATTTTTTATTTTGGAAATATTTAGGGTCTTAAAAATTCCGCCAAATTCATATTTACGCCTCTAATTAGATAATATTTTTCTTATTTCATATTTAAAAGTATTTATTTAGTATTATAAGTTAAATCAAATAAAAGTATTTTTAAATACATATCCCTAAAATGGGACGACTTCACGTTGACTATATTTTCATAGTAAACTAGCATCACTAGACCGTCTCATCTCGCGCAAGTTGCATGCACATATTTGTACGCAAGTCGAATTTAATTAGTTAAGAGTATTGAATTAAAACTATTTATAACTGTATATAATATATATAATGATAATATTACAATATTATCATTATTTAAATTCGTCTTTAATTAAATAAAACAGACAGAAATGTTAAAAGGAATGAAACTAAATTTAAAGTAAAATCAACTTAACGATGTTTGCTTCTAGAGTTAATCAAACCCGCTACCTCAGGCGTAAAAACATCTATGAAACGTAAAGAATTTAAATTTAAGTCCAAGGCCGCCCTTATACATTATATCAAAACTTAACAAAATATCGGTCAAGTGCGAATCGAATTTGCACACGAAGGGTTCCGTACCATCGTTCATTTACTTTTTATTAATATGACCTTTACTCTATGTATGTATATTAATTGCGATGATCGATTACGAACGTAAAAATTTTTTTTTGGTACTTTTTTATTTTTATTCTTTGTTGTTATAGCAGCAATAGAAATACATACTCTGTGAAAATTTCAATTGTCTACCTATTATTGTTCATGAAATACAGCCAGCAGCTTAGTAATAGGGTTCCATTGGCAGCGTACCCTTTGAGTACGAATCCCTAATATTAAAAAAAAGATTATAAGTATATATAAATTCTTTAAGACGAAATCAATTTATTATAAAGCAACTAAACGGTATTGACCCAAAAACAATTAATTGATAAGTAAAATAAAAACACATTTATTTTTAATCCATTTATTCAGAAATACCTAAGCGAGATTTAAATTGAAGTATTTATGCGGAGTATTTAAATTAACCTTTACCTTTTATTTTTTACTCAACTATCGTACACTGTGTTGTTAATTATGTAATAATGTCCACTGCCTCGGTGATGTAGTGGCTAGCATGTACGGCTGCACACTCGGAAGTCCTGGGTTCGAGTCCCGGGTCGGGCCTAGTTTAGTTATTGAGTCTTTCTGTATAATAAGTCTCAGTAACAGCCCGGAGTTGGGAAGCTGGCGGTGAAACCCCCGTGGGGTGAAACCCCCGTGCCTCGGAGAGCACGTAAAGCCGTCGGTCCAGCGCCTTAACTCACTGGTCTCTCACTGGTCGTGTCGAGTGGTCGTCCTACCAGAGTATGAGAGTGACAGGAATAGAGAGTGCATTTGTGCCTGCGCGTACACTTGTGCACTATAATATCTCCTGCGCATTTGGCTAGTCTCAATGAGATTGGCCGCCGTGGCCGGAATCGGCTAGGAGGATATCAATAATGTCCACATTTCATAGTGACTGAATTGTATGTATGAAAAGCTAAAATTGTTAGAAGTAAACTTTTTATGTTGTGAAATAATTAAAATGTCGTTTTCTTAAGATGCACGCAAACAGATATGAAGATGAAAATTAAGTATTAAACGAAAATTTGTTGGTCACAAATTCCATAAATTAGACATTAATTTAGTAATTATAATTCAAATATCTTAATCTTAGCTTATTTAATGGCTTTTAATATGTCATATAAGAACAATTTATTTTGTTCATGCAATGTTTGCAATTTTGCCGTCACAATGTGAAGAGTACAAATACACACTCATTTGTAAACTATCGAAGAATATTTTACCATGTTACATCAAATATAATACATTTTTTACTTGAAAAAAGTACATTTATGAGATATGACAATATATTATTAATATTTGATTAGGACCTGCGATGAATTATGATGAGCTTCACGAAATTACAAAGATGCCGATATCTTCTACAACACAACCTATTACCAGTTGTGTCACTGTTTATTTGTGACGTGACAGCGGCTATAAACATTTCGTTTAAGTACTAAACTAAAGATTAACTAATGTCATCAACTCATAACAATGAAAATCCCTGTACTTAATATTAATTACTAACTAGCGACTCACACTCGCTTTGCTCGGGTTCGTCCCTAGGTTGCTTAGCCATACAATCTTTCATCCCCATTTTCAGCCCCTTAAGGGATCATTTCCGGAATGAAAACCTAAATTTTTTCCAGGGTCTCAAATTATCTTCTTACTAAATTTCACCTAAATCGGTTCGGTAGTTTCGGAGCCTACTCGGTACAAACAAACAAACAAAGAAACAAACGTAAAAAATCTTTCCTCTTTATAATATTAGTATAGAAGCACTTATAGATAAATTAAAAAGTAAACTTATTTGTGTATTTTTTTACCTCTTAAAGCCTCATTCAATCCTGTTGAAATAATATTAGATATACATATAATGTTTCCCAATTCTTAATCAAATTGTTTTATAACATCGATTTTAAAATCACTCCACAAATAATTATTCCAAATTTTTAAACCATCTTTGAAGTATGAACTATTTATTAAAAACCATAAAAATTGGCTCAAATTGACGTAGATATAACATTTCATTAATAAAATAAACATACCTGAATTGAGTAGATACATCTTTCTTTTTAAGTCGGCGAAAAATAGATGCTCATCTATTATTTATATCTTCTTTTTGTATATTTCTTTGTGGTGTACAATAAAGTATCTACCGATCTATCTATCTATGCCCAAAAACTATTTAATCAGACATCTAGGGCGTCTAGGGGAAACCAATACGATGCTCGTAATAGTGAATACATAAGAATTTTTCTACTGGTACCTTGGTAACGCTTACCACAATTGGCGCAGAACCACATCACATAAGATCAATTCTAAGCAATAAAACATAGCAGGTAATATTAGTACTGAAAAAATATATTAAAATAAGCACACAGTACGTCATAATAAGTAATATAACTGAAGTAATTGTTATTTTGAAATAAAAATTTAACACAGCTGTGGCTTTGTTTAGGCTATGTTACCTGCTACTGGTATTCGTTTAATATATTATGCTTTCCGCATGCAGTTTACAAGCACTAGGTAGAAATAACCTGAACTGTGCGAAAGACTTTAATACTATAATAAGTGCTATTTATCGCGTAAATACGTGAACGGATAACGTAATTTTAAAAGATAAACAACTGACGTTAAAACACAGATAATTTATACTTTGAAGTGTATTAAAATAAACTTTTTAGGTTTCGCACGATTTTTACTGGCTGATGATGATTATAATAAAGATCTTAATCATAGGTTTTAAATTTTAATATATTTAATATCATACTACATTCTTATCATATTTATTAATAGTATACTATAAAAAGTAACAAGTAACAAGTCCAATTTCAATCCGTTTTATTTTTAAAAAGCGCTGATAAATAATGCAACAAAATGAGTGAAAATCGTTTCAAAACGAAGAATCTAAAGATGACGAATAATTTAAGCGGATCAAATTTACTGATAAAGACATTTTAAAAGTAAATTTTAAGTAAATATAGATTTTGTTCGCAGTGTTGACTTAACACGAAATGCCGGAAGAAAGAGACAAATGTGAAAGCAGCTGTGCAAATGTTCTTGACATCTCAATGTACAATGTAAACGTGTTAATTAATGTAATATGATTTTATAGAAGACTAGCATTGCCCGCGGCTCCGCCCCCGTTTAGATGACCAAAAACCAATTCTTAGGTTTTACATATTAGTATACTCTTACATTGCAGTTTTTGTATTTTTTTCTCAAAAATGAGATATTTTCCCGCGGTAAAAAGTATCCTATATGTTGACCCAGATAACCAGCTATCATCATACCAAATTTCATCAAAATCCCTCCCGTGGTTTTTCTGTGATGCGGTAACAGACAGAGAGACAAAAATTCTAAAAACTATAGATTCGGACTCTGTATCGATAATAATGCCTATTTCAATAAGATTTTCCAAAAAAATTTTATTGTACAGATTCGGCGTAGTTACAATTTTATTATATGTATAGACTAGCATTATTCACGGTTTCCCCCCTTTAAAGTTTTATTTTTGCGGCTAAAAGGTAACTCATGTCTTCACCAACCACTTCTTCACAGTCTAATCTATCTCTATATCAAAATTTATTAAAGTTAGTTAAAGCGTAACAAACAAACAGACAAGCAGAGTTACTTTTGCATTCCTAATATTATTGTGGATTGCAGCGTTACTGTGCAATATTCCTGATGTATCCTATTCTAAAGTCTATCTGTGTTGTTTCACTAATATCAAAACAATGTCAGTTGGCTTTCCTCTACTGTAAATTGGATAAACAAGATTTTATTATATATATATATATATATATATATATATATATATATATATATATATATATATATATATATATATATATATATATATATATACATATGTTCATACATACATACATCACAAATCTTACACTTCAACTATTTTAATAAAACTTTTTGTAATGGATAGGATGATGACCCATAAGAATGAAATTGAAGTTCAACCGAATCGAAGCTAAGGTAAAAGCTCAAGGTAAATTTCAAAGTAAAATTCATTTTCAATTATAATCGTTATTTGTTTCTTAACATTTTAATAGAAAAAAAAATCACTTATAGTGCTAAAAGCTTTTATCAAGCTCTTTGCCAAAAAAATCTGATGGCTAGTTAAATTATTTGAAAATTAAAAAAATGTAACAGAACTGTATTTTAGTAAAATTTCAGTACAATTTGAAAATGATAGTGATTTTTTTTAGTTAAAGTTAATAATAATTAAATTTTAAACATAATATTTCAAAATATTGAGCCAAAAATGAGTTTTTATCTATTAAATATCCATCAGACCCATTCAATTTGTGCGTGTATTTGCGTTTGGCAAACATACGATAACGATGGCGTCGAATCATATAATTATATTACCTATTTGCCTTGTCGCAAATTTGTTTCAATCGGAAATAAACTTAGATAGTGTTAGACGCACCTAGTCTAATCGGAGTTTTTTTTTTTATTTCAATAGCTACCTAGTTAAGTTTCTTAGATAAAATATTTTAAATTCGTACGGTCTATGAGTAACATATCAATATAAAAATATTAAAAAATCTATTTAGCCAAAAACTGTAAAAAAAAAAATTTTGTATTTTGTTTACCTATTCGAAAAGTACCTAAGTTCAAAATATATTTTGGAAGTACAACACCATTGATCACACACGACTGGATGGACTTATTAAAGCACAAATTCGCAACAAAAAATAATTCAGCTGTTTTCATTTATAGACATAACATTATATAAAAACTTTTTAACAAAAAAATAAAAACCGACTTCAAACAAAAGCACTAAAAAGTAAAAAATAACTGATTGGTAGTTTCCATTTACTATACATACCTAATTAAATATTTTCGAAGTCGGTGTGCTTTGTATCGGCTGGCACTTGACCAGCTTGGGCCTTTTGACTCGGATCAAAGGAGAGCTGTGAGAATTGTCGACGATCCAATACTCACAAGCGATATAGAGCCCCTAAGTCTAAGGAGAGATTTTGCGTCCCTATGTGTGCTCTATCGTTTGTACAATGGGTTGTGTTCCGAAGAATCGTTCGAAATGATGCCCACGGCCACTTTCTATCATCCCACCGCTCACCATCGACAGCGAGTTCATGCTCACACATTGCAGCCCAAATGGTCCCGTACAGTTTGGTTTCAGAGGAATTTCCTCCCACGGACCATTTCGCTGTGGAATGAACTCCCTGCCGAGGTTTTCCCAGAGGGCTACAGTATGGGGTCCTTCAAAAGGGGAGTAAATAGATTTTTAAACGGTCGGCAACGCGCATGTGATGCCCCTGGTGTTGCAGGCGTCCATAGGCTGCGGTAACCGCTGACTTTCAGGCGGGCCGCATGCCTGATTGCCACCGTCGTGGTATAAAAAAAGTAAAGCTTTCCTCTACATACATAAATTAATTAAACCCGAGTTTGCTTTTGTTCGTACTAATCTCAGAAATTAGGTACATTACGAATATTCATAGAGTTTAACAACATTTTATGATGATCTACAGATATGATGAGACAAGAGATGAGAAAATCGTCCTTTCTCAGAGCTTTTGAAGATTAAGTGTCAATAGTATATTTATTACATATGTAGGTGACCACGTTATAATATACTGATAAAGCTAGTCTAACTATGGAGCCCTAAATTGGCTAGGAGCTTTTGAAGAAATCGAATAGTTAAAAGCTCTTTGTTTAAATCTAATAACTTGTAACATCAATTAAGATATGTGTACGCAATAATTATAATTATAATTAATAAGAAAGGATAAAATATTCTAATTTTGAATGAGTTAGATGTATACCTAATAAACAAATTTTTTTTTTGTTGTTAGCATAATCGATGGCTAACTATTACAAGATTCTATGTTACAATTTTAGTACTTATTTAGTTATTAATGCTACAAGGTTCTATGTGTCGTTAGCTACAGTTTTGCAAAAACAAACCACTAGATAACGGCACTATAACTAAAAAATATTCAATTCTACATAGTTCTATGTTGTTTTTTTTACGATAACAAAATAACGAAGTTCTATGTAAAAATTACTAAACTTCATTAAAATTAACATAGAACCTTGTAATAGTGAGCCAACGAATTTTACAAGTACAGAAGAATAAAAATAACAATAGCAAAGGAGAAAGAGATTTCTTAACAAAATGACACGCGTATCTATCTAACAGGTCCTTGACCGATTTTATTTTGTGATCGTAATTTTTAGATACCAACTTGTACCCTGTATCTTTACTTGCAAAACATCTAAACGCGTAACGTTATAGTTATTATAATAAAAAAATACTCTTATTTAAATAATGATAGAGATTGTTGCCCGATAAGAGCTACGAATATGTTTTTTGGGAACAGAATTAGGGGACATGGTTTATGCATTTGTTAGAATTAACTATATGTACCAGCGTGGAGTTTTGAGCACAATATCTACCTATCAAATGTTATTTTGGTCATCTTTATACTTCAATTTAAATGATTATATACTTATACATTATAGACTTGTGACGTGTGCTAGAGCATGTAACTTTAAATTGTATGTGTATGTATGTATTCAGCCCTTTTTTACGTCCCACTGCTGGGCACGGGCCTCCCTTCAATACGAGGGGGATCAGGCCATAGTCCACCACGCTGGCCAAGTGCGAGTTGGCAAACTTTAAATTACGTCATCTTAAAAATAATGATCTAGATACCTAATCTAGAACATTATTTTTTCATTCTAGTTGCAGCAAAATTCTATAAATTTACATAATTGAATTGTTCATTAGCATAAAAGCTCGTAAGTACTGGTGAAGTCAAAATTAAAGAATATTATTACATCCTTGAACAACTAAACCACTAATTACAACTCACTTAGCATCCATCTAATCTATCATCAAGGAAAATGGAATATGGTTAGTTCTATTAGTATGATAAACATAGCTTTTGATACTAAATATTATTCATATTTATTTTTATTTAGTAAGAACATTATTTAAGCATATCATAAAACTAGCGACCCACCCTCGCTTCGCTTCGAGTTCGTCCCTAGACAAAAACATATCTATCCCTCGGGAACCGTATATTTTTCCGGGATAAAAAGTTGCCTATGTATTATTCCAGACTATAATCTATCTCTGTGCCAAATTTCATCCAGATCCGTTCAGCCGTTCTGGTGTGAAAGAGTAACAAACATACATCCATACATACATTCTTACAAACTTTCGCGTTTATAATATTAGTAGGTTTAAGATTTAACAATTATTAAGTTTTAACTTCCACTAACAAGAATAATCCCGCGTATTCAGAAATTAAAAGTTTAATATGAAAACAAAGTAGTTTTGATATAAGGCAATCTCCTGGTACCCTTTACTAGTAAAGTTATAAATCGAGGTGTCCTAGAGCGGCAACAGAGGAGAGGTTTCCATCTTTAGTGTTCGACAGTACCTTAACTATTGCTTAATGTTAATGATTGTTCCGTACCATAATATAGTATGTTTATTTTGGTATGTAATATTGCTTACTCTGTATGTGTTTTTTTTTTAATAAATTAAATTATTATTATTCAAATTATAATGATAGGACATGAGGTGACTACTTTCTGTCTAGTATTTAAACTAAAAATTCTATATATTTTATAGAAACCCCAAATCGAATCATAAGAAAAAGAACATTTGTGCTTCAAATATTTAAGTTTAATTTGCTATGATTTAATTAAGTAAAAAAATATGATATGCTGTTCGTTGTTAAGCGTATCACTCAGAACGTCTAGACAGATTTGGTAATTTTTTTTTATTATTATCCTTAAAGACCGCGTAAAATCATCCTAAAAGAAGGTTTCTTGGGAAACATTGAGTTTGTGGAAATCTGAAAGTTCCTTTTCTATAAGGTATTTTTAGACTCAAAGGTCTTAAAAACAATTGGAATTTGAACGAGATATGGTCTTTCGAATCAACTATTATTATAAAATTTTCATTCTTTTAAGTACGTATATGATTAAAGTTTTTTATAAATTATATATTTTATTATATATATATATATATATATATATATATATATATATATATATATATATATATATATATATAAATTATATATATATATATATATATAATTTATATATATATTAATCACAATTATACTTTGATTTATTAGGCACTTGTTTCGTTTTAAGTCCAGACATCGCAAATAGGTCACTATTGCTGCAAATTACCCACATATGACCAGAACAATGTATTTTTAGTTTTATGAGTAATTTTTTCCTTCGTAATAACTTAACGGATATGCACTTAAAACGATGGTGGTTCTGGCAGTTTGAGAAAATTACTAGTACTTATAATAAATTAACCCTTAGACTCAGAGTAGAAGAATAAATAATATAAACGGAGTGTCATAGAACTAAACATGAAGTCAAACTTGTCAATCTATACGTGTTACTTTTGTGTAAACATAACTCATTGATATGTTAGTATTTACCGGATATTGATATTAAAATTCGCTGGAAGAATAATAGTCTAAATATATTTTAAATAAAACTATCTTTTCAGATTTTTTCGTGGATTTATTTGGATTTTTGGTTCCCGACGTTTCGAATGCTTTACAGCATCCATGGTCACGGGAGAGACTAAGGTTTTAGATGTCTCAAAGGTCATTATATACTTGTTACAGACAGTGCCCACCCTACCAACAACTTTACAAAATAATTTCAAAAATTCAAAACAGGACCAAAGTACCTTACAATATTTGTTGATTTTAATTCTAAACATTTTAAGTATTCGATTTAAAGTCTTAATATATTTTATAGTCGACGAATTAACTACTTATTTTGTTACAATTAGTTTTTTAATAATTCTTTATGATGATGATGCTCATGCATGATGGTGAAACACCGCCAACTTCCCAATACCGGGCTCTTATCAGTAACAGACTTTCTTCACAGAAGGCTTCAATAACTGTACTTGGCCAGACCTGGGATCTGAACACAGGACCACCGGATCTGTAGCCTGCACTATGACCATATAACATTACGATTTTCTCATTTGTATTCAACCGACTTCCTCAGAAAGGAGGAGGGTCTCATTTCGACTGTATGTTTTTTTTTATGTTTGTTACGTCAGAACTCCGTCATTTATTAACCGATTTGGATAATTTTTGTTTTGTTTAAAAGTATATACCTCCAGATTGGTCCCACTTAAATAAAAAAAAACCACACCTAAGGGTAGAAAATTAGCTAATGACTAATTTAACCTGCTTCTAATTGTCATATTGACTTGAAACTTTGCAAGTGTTTCTATTTCCGTTGATAGTGCAGTGGTTCGGTATCGTTAACGTGATCTGATGGTAAGGCCAGAAGGTGGATAGGTGGCTCTTTTTACTTTTTAGTGTTTGTTTTGAAGTCGGTTTTTATTTTTATGTTAAAAAGTTTTTACTAGTTAAGAATACGAAATGTTATATATAAAGAATTCAATGCTATCACAAGAAGTAATGTTATCTACAGAAAACACCTTTCCAGCTTTAATTTTCATATATCGTCAAAATAGTTTATGTACAGGATGTAACATACATATGTGTGTAAATATAAAGAATATCGAAGAAATAATATTTGCTCATTAGTCGTTGAAACGTATAATTTCTTCCAAATTGCCCATCCAAGAAACAATTCCACAAAAAATATCTTTCGTAAACTTAAAATGTTATAATGACATACTTATACTAAAGCATTCATTCATCGCAAATTTTTATAATTAGTCTGAATATTCACAGGAGAATTCATATCTCTTGCGACATCATCTTCGTAATTGCTTTTAAAAACTCAATTAAGTATCATAAACATGAAACTCACGTTTAATTATAAGAATGTGATAGTATCGGGGTCCTTTAAAAATGAAGATGGCTAATTTTTAGAATCCCCTGCACCATAGCGAGGGTGTGGCACATCCGTTGTTATCGGTTCCGGTGTGTACCGCCACTGTTTAATTACAAATATTCGTGTAAATGATAAGAGATTTTTATTTCTAACTTATCTGTTATATCAGGGTCTTTCGTCAGACGAGGGTTCAAATCTCACGGTCGTTTAATTATTTTAAAAGCTAACAGTGTCCGTGAAAGCGTTTATTGTTTTATTTATTTAAATTAGATCAAAAGATTTTGCGTGAGAAATGTTTGCGTAGTTATAACAATAAACAAAATGCAATTAAACGATTAGGGTTAAGTTAATTCTTTAGGATTTCCCAAATAAATATATGCATTTGGCACTAATTCAAGATCTATATCTATACATATAATAAAATTCTGAGTCGAATCTGTACCTTACATATATTTTGGAACATTTTATTGAAATAGTCATTTTTATCGGTACAGAAGCCGAATTCATAGTTTACAGAAGTTTTGTCTGTCTGTCTGTGGCGGCATCACGAAAACGAAAACCACTTCACGGATTTTGATGAAATTTGGTATGATGATAGGTGGTTATCCGGGTCAACATATAGGATACTTTTGACTGCGGGAAAGTATCTCATCTCTGAGCAACTTATACTAACCGTTAAAACGTACCAAGGGACGAGCCCGAGCGGAGTGAGTCGTTAGTATGTATATAAATTAAAAACTTTGCATTCATATATATCATAATAACATCCTCTGTTTCTTTTCTGTTGATTTATATTAAAATGTACAGTTAATCTTTATTAAATAACCAAATATAAGCTTTAACCCAAAGCTATAAGGATTTAAAATGCAATGAAGTATCTTTGCAGCAATTCGACTTCGAACATTGACTTATTACTATATACTATGCACAAATCCTATTTAAATCTAAATTAAATAGTATCAAATTTCACAACTCGTATCCATTACGAAAAGCTTTTTATTGCTTATAAAAATAGATTTTGAACATCCGCGAATAAAGTGTTAACAAAAATATAACTCGTACATATTTTAAGGCCATACAAATCATAAAACTTAATGCGACACCATCAAGTGAATCATTCGAAAAAAACGATATGTTACCTTGAACTTTATTTGAGGCATTAGCGATTTTTTCCGCCTGCATACACTGAATAGTCGGTAAATGAAAAGGAACTATAAGAGCACCATTTACTGACAAGTGCGAGCTTAACTTTAAATAAAATGGAATATCAGTTTTATATGGGATATTTAAAAGTTATATGAAAAAAAATTAAAAACCACGTTTTTTTGTTAACTTTACAATATATATGTTACATATGGTAAAAAAAACCCACGCAAATTAATTATCATTTAACGATTACATTGGCACGTGTGAATAATTAATCGAGTAATCATACGCCAAAATGCTTAATTTTCTTAAATTAATAAAAACTATTAAAAATTAATCGAGTAATCATTTTGGAAAAGAGCTGATACTCTTACACTGTTGGACCGATATTAACCGAACATAGCTAAAAAACACCGCAAAGAAACTGGCTTTCAAATGAAAAAGAACCGCATCGAAATCGGTCCATCCGTTTGAGAGCTACGATGCCACAGACAGACACACAAACAAAAACACACACAGACATCGACGTCAAACTTATAACAACCCTCTTTTTGCATCGGGGGTTAAAAACTTGAAAAACATTTTTTTTTATTAAGCAATAAATATTACAAGTTACTTAATGGTTTAATAATAAGCCAAAATATAGTTATAATATTTTTTACGTCATTTATGTGTGGTAACCAAATATTTGTCGAACCCAGCTTTATTTAAAATTATTATACATACACAAGTAAAGTGAAACCTATAGATGTACCTATACGTAATAAGATGATGGAGACTAAATTATTATCCATATAATATTATCTTCGTTATAACTTAATAATACAAATGCAATAGTGGACTTTTTGCTTAATTTGATTTGTTGATGTGTCTAATTTAGTAAAAGTTAGTTTAGAGACCATATCATGATAATGAATCATAAGTCCAGAAAAATAACGCATAGCAAGATGTAATTTAAAAAAAAACGTGTATGTGACTTAAAGTTTGCCAGCTGATTTCAAAAAAATATATTTTAAATGGCTAAATAAATTATCTGTTAATTTACAGATTGATACAACCTTCATGCTAAAAGCTTCAATAAAACAGATAAGTATAAAGTATAGTTTACGTAAAAGGGCTGCCTACGTAATAATATAATCAATCGCAGCCAACATTAAATAAGATCATTTTAAAAGTAGTTGAAACACTCTATTTTATTTATATTTAAATATATTTCCTTATATAATATTAAAACCTTTTCTTAAAAAAAAAGAATTATAAATCTGGCTAAAATTGCGTTAAATTACTCAAAAACCAAACGTAAAAAGTACCTATTACTCCATTTTTGAAATCGGTCAAAAATCATAATATTAACTAGACTTAGAGAGTTAAGAAATATAAAGCAAGAAATGCATAAATATTTTAGGTGTATTAAGTATATATGATGATAAAATAAAGTATTAATTATACAAGAATGTAGTAACTTTGTTAAAAGTAATTACAAAAAGTATTTTAATAGATGAAATTTAATGCCTTGATACAGTTGGCCAGTGAGTGTGACGGTCCACATTTTGGTAATTGTAAAGAATAAAACGTGACAAAAAACCATTTGAAAAGTAATCTAATGCTTGAATTTGATATCAACGCTTCCTAGGTAACACTCAGTTGACGTAAGTGATATTGTGACGCATTTAAAATTCTTAAAAAATATCAATACTGGAATAGAAAAAGACGTATTTTTTATTTTTATTGTTACACTAGCGACTCACCCTCGCTTCGCTCGGGTTCGTCCCTAGGTTGTTTCCCCATACAAATTTTCATCCCCATTTTCACCCCCTTAAGGGATAATTTCCGGAATAAAAAGTATCCTATATCCTTTCCAGGGTCTCAAACTATCTTCTTACCAAATTTCATCTAAATCGGTTCAGTAGATCCAGATATTACCCCCTACAACGTCACAAACTCACAAACTTTACCTCTTTATAATATTAGTATAGATTATTATATTATTATTATTGTTACATGATAAATAAAAATATTTATTTCAATAGAGTATTCTTCTATGTCGTGTTGTATATTAATTTATGATTTATGAGAAAGCAAGTATATATCTCCCGTAGGTAGATAGTTATCTTAAAACTTCATATTCTTTTAATAATAAAAATCGCTAATGCATACGGCAATGAGGGATCTCATTGCCGTATGCTATAAGTTAGAATTGTATGTTACAAGATAAACATACAAACTACCCTGGTTAGAGAAACAGTTTCTTTGCAGGGTGCTGGTTTGAATCCCATTTGGGACAAATGATTATATTAATCGTATAATATTTGTGGTAGGTAGTTAGGATGTACGTCCATGCGTTCTGTGTCAATATTTCACGCAAATAGTTGAAGCCTGTCAGTGTGTCACGTTATTTTTATTAATTTATAATTAGTAATAACACTATTACACAATCAAATTAATCATTTGTTTTATTATAACAATCTATATTTTTTTAGTGGTACTCATATCATATTTATTTACTTAAACACTCAGCGCCATCTAGCGCTCAGTAGCAGAACTAGATTTGTTGTCCCATATATTTTAATATATTAATTAAATTTTCTAAGAAATCTAAATTCATATCAGATTTAGGTCTATACATAAATATATTATTCAATTAAACTAATGTGCATAATGTCGTAATTTATCATATGACAAGCGGTACCTAATTGAATGAGTACTTGCTAAATTTTACTGGAAAATGTTTATTTAAATGAACCAACGAGATCATCATGACGCCCATATCACGACGACACGTTTGGCTCAGTTTGTAGTGACTCTACTTGCTGTGCCAGCGGTTGCGGGTTCGAGTTCCGCTGAAGGCATTCATTTGTGTGATGAGCATGAATGTGTGTACTCCATGGTTGTTTACATTTATAATATGCATGTATTTAATATATAACTTAATATATATGTGTACTGTATCAACTATCTGGTCCATAATACAGGCCTCGTAGCTTACCATGGAACTAGATGGTGCTGTGTTAATGTCCCAACATATTTATTTATTTATATCTCGTTAGCTTATGTTAGTGAAAAAGGAGTAATAGCCAATAGTTTTTCAAAAGGTAAGTTCGTGCCGTAAAGTTGACTTGACTTGATCTAGTCAAAAAAGTAGACCAAGAAACCGATAGAAGCACCTAAGAGCATGTCGAACCAAATACGAGCTGACAATTCCCAAAGCTTCATGTAAAGCTACTTACCAGCAAAATCAAATGTACCAACATATTAAATTATTGTTAGTATCGTACCTACTCAGTATTAACATAATTAAGTGATTCACATAATGGGTTCGTGGAACACCGCAATTACTTTTCACAGAGTATAAGCGTATTCTAATCAATAGTTATTTATAGGTTTTTAAAACCGCTCCCAAGATAGATTCCTAACAAGAAAATTGCCGTCGTCTAGACGTTTCGTTTATAGCTCTTTATTTAGCTTATTATTTATTTGCTATTTGCGATTGCGGTGATTCATTGTATGGACTGTTACTTGCTCGAAACCGTTTTTCCCACTTAATTAACGCTTCGATTTCCGGGTTCCGGTCTTATCAATGTTTACAGATAGATATTATAGTAGCCTACTTAAAAGATTTATTGAAAAAAAATTATTTGTAGTGCACACAACGACTTGATTTTTAACTACATATTTTTATAGTTTTATATATATTAGTGTTGTAAATATTTATATATGTGAGAGTGGGAAGTTTGGATGTTAGCAACTTAAAAATACGTATACTATTAAATGGATTTGGGCAAAATTTAGCATCTAGAAAGAGTCGGGGACATCGTCTCTCCTTCTTTTGAGATAATAGTTCAAGTTAAATATTGTTTTGATATTTTTGCGAGGTATATAATTTGATTATTGGTAGATAATAAAAAATAAACGTAAAGTACATATTATTGTAATTTCATAATATTCTTGTGTCCGCACCATAAATTATCAATAGTCAACGGTCACAAAAATGCAAATATCTTGTTACCTTAACTCTAAATGAAAGTTTACAATAGAAAAATTTTGTACAGTGTTAGGCAATAATTTTGCAATTAATTATAAACATTGTTAATATAGATCGCGAAGAGTGAAAAGCGTTTAACGGTATGTACATTGTACAGTAAAGTTAGTATATATATATACATGAGTCAACAAATAAAATTCAAAAAGTTTGAGTGGGTTATTTACTTCAGAATTTGTCAATAGATGCATCTGTCCAAAAATATATTCAAATTATTCAGCATTAAAATAATACGACATTTTACTGAACGTCATGAATCTACCACCAGTTCGGAAATTCAGTGGGACTAGAATTATCTGTTTTATCTTTTTTTTGTAAGTAAAATTATAAATTACAACATTAGAAGTAGTGGAAGCGATCACATCATTCCCAAGGCGTGCCATCTTCTATAAAATCATCAATTGTATAATCACCTTTACATACTTCGGACAAGCCACACACAAACGTCCATCTTAACAAATTTTTTTGACACACGCGAGTGAAACCGCGTCTGGTAACTACATAGTTATAAAATAAATTAAAATGCATCAATAAGCTTTAAAATTATGCAACCCTTAACATGCGATCGTTACGTTAACCCTTTACGCAACTGTCATGCTGAAAATGATAAAAAATCAAGAATAACCAAAACTCGTCTGACCATTTCAAACGGTCATTATTTTTTGCCCCAAAATTTTCGTCGTTATATCGTAATGTCTTAACAATTGTTAGGGTTGTTAGCCACTAAATATAAATAATATTCACCTATCCCGTGGTAAGGTTGTAAGAGGGTTAAATATATACTCATTTAATGTTGTTGTGTGTTAATGGATTACGTTGTTTGGGGTATATTATATATAGGTACGAGTATATTGGTATAGTAGTAGGTACAGTCAATATTCTAAATAACACTGTCTTTTTGGATTTTTCGCGAATTTATTTTGATTTTTGGTTCCCGACGTTTCGAATGCTTTACAGCAATCACGGTCACGGGAGAAACTGAGGTGTTAGATGTCTCAAAGGTATTATATAGTTGTTACAGACAGCCTACCCACAATTAACAAAATGAATTCAAAAAATTGAAAAATGCCACGAAAGTACCTTACAATATTTTTTAGCTTGAAACATTTATATAATTTCAATTAGTTTTATAATTGAATATGGAAAAATGTCAAATATTTAAAATTATTTAAAATGTCAAATATTCGCGTAAATCTAAGAAAGAATTAAGTGAACATTCTTTTAACCTAACCGATGAACGGTTAATCAAAATAATAGGTACAACTTGAGCTCTGCTTGCAAACAAACAAAATAGTGGAAAATTTAATGAATGCAGACTAATTTAAAAACAAAACGTAACCGAAGTTGCTAATAATAGCTAGTATTACATTATTTATATTGACATGCATAAATAGGTCGTGATTCTAAGACGGATACGGACGGTTTTTATCTCAATTGACTGGACTAAATATAAACAAACAAGTACGGATATCACAAGTTCGATTTCTGCATCGGGTTACTACGCGTATTCGTCTTTACTATACGAATGTTCATACCGTTATAAATGAGTTATGATTTCCCATTCTACGTAAAACTACAGTTAATTATTCTGAATTTCCGATAATTAAGCAGTATTTTGCATACCTATAGCTTTTCGAATCATTTTTGTATATATTTTTAAGTTACACAAAAATATAACACATTTTTTTATTCTAGGAACATCAAAATAATTAAAATATAGCTTATATAGCATCAATTTATAGGTGGATGTTACGCCAAAAGGGTTGACGGTAGCTCCCAAATTATCGCTACCCTTATAATTTGGACATAATTTAGCTAAAGACGAGTAACGAAAGGTGTTTGAAGGGGTGTCTAGTAATGATGTCGATGTTTCTTGGTGCTTATAAAAACTCTAATTAAGGAATATTTGCGTCTACTTTTTGTTATTTTACGCTACGTGACTTAGAGCTTTATTATTTAAGTTTTTTTAATCATATCTTGGACTAATATCTTTATCTTAAAGTATTTGATACTGTATTATATATCACTATACAAATATATGTATACCTAATCCCATGCCATCGCTGTATACATATAATTAGTAAATACATAGAATTGAAACTAAAGCAAGCCAAGTACAAGTTAACAGATTGGATGGAACAAAAAATGTCTGTGGCATTAAAATTCTGGCAAATAGTAACTAAGTACTATTTACATTTTACACACAAATCTATACACTAGTTTATGCAAGTACTCAGAAATATAATTGTCTCCATTATAATATGTAAAAAGTATAGGTACCAATAACCAATATGCTATAATGTACCAAATTAGTCACCTATTCTATAGGTACAATTTTTAATTATTATTATTTTTCCAAAAAAGCTTAGCTTTTTAGTCACTAAAAACAACTCTTTATACAATAAAATCTAGACCAAAAATGAAACCTATTTTAAAATACCACTTATTGTAAGTAAACCCCTCAGACTAAGGAATAATATAGCTAGAGTGGCATACATACATATCAAACATAAAGCCCAACAATAATGCTTTAAAATGTATACATATAATAAGATTGTAACTAAGCCGAATCTGTACATTAAATATTTTTTGGAAAATCTTTTTGAAATAGACATTATGATCGATACAGAGGCCGAATCGATAGTCCTAGATGTCTGTAGTGTGTTAGTCTGTTACCGCATCACAGAAAAACCACTGGAGGGATTTTGATGAAATTTAGTTTGGTGAGAGCTGGTTATCCGGGTCAACATATAGAATACTTTTTACCGCGGCAAAATATCTCATTTTTGAGAAAAACTGCAATGTAAGAGTATACTAATCTGTAAAACTTAAGAATTTGGTTTTTAGTAATCTGAACGCGGGCGGAGCCGCGGGCAATACTAGTATTATATATTTTTATACAAAATACAAATATTAAAAGAATATTTATTGCTACGTAGGTAAGTAAATAAATGTTAATGAATAAAAATAAAAAAATAAAGTAAATAAATAATCTAATATCATACTATCTTTCTTTAAAGAGAAAGAGAAATAAAATACAAAATAATACAATTTTATTTTTGATATTCTCTTTTCAAAAATTGTAATTGAACGAGCAATAAATACTCTTAAAAAATTATTCTTTTTTTTTGTCAAAATAGAGAATTGTGACATAAACAGCAAAGACTACCGTCTTTGTCACTATTCTCTATTGACATTTTTTTACTTTGTTTTTTTTTTTGGCGGGCTCCGTCAATATAGTTTAGTCTGAGGTAAAACCAGATTGCAAAACTACATACAGACATCTTATTCAAATAATATAGCATATTCAGACACGGACATCGCATTATTATTTGTTTCCGATAGACAACAAAGCTGTCGTGCGTTAGGACACGTTTATGCAACGGGTGACTATTAACATACGGCGTGACGACGATCTAATATAATAATAAGGTAAGCGCGTGCGCTTGCACTAGCCGACACTGGGAGGTATTGCAGTAATTAATGTATTTGTGAGAATTACAAAATATTTTTTTTTTTTCAAAAAATTTAAATATTATAGTTTTAATAGATATATATACATTTGGAATTTTTTTTTTAATTTTACAGTAATGACTAAAGATGATGACTATAAAAAGCCTTTGTAATATTGTGTGAAAAAGTCAACAATGAAATGTATCCTATTTAGATTCTTTAATTCATAAACAATTATATTTATTATTCGAACTAAACTTATATTAAAATGCTATATTTTAAACCTATTCTAATATTATTTATTGTAATATATGTTTGACAAGCTTTTGTTCCGGAAGTGCAAAATAATAAGAGTAGAAACTTTCACAAGTACCTAATTTTCTTTTGTTTAGTAGATAATGAATAAATAAATATTTATTTATTTACAATCGAGCAAAGCGAGGGTAAATCGCTAGTAACTTTATATATACATCGTATAGTCGTAAATTACAAATGAAATATATAGTTTAAAAATTGAATCCGATGCCCACATGTCTCAATTCCGGCCCTGGCAATAATCTATGCGCAACGGGCCGGCGGGTGCGGGCGTTTTTTTCCACAAATTCGACAATAACAATGCCGCGGCAAAGTGTCAAAGCTATTCAACCCTTTAGCCACATATGCCGCGTTCCGTTTCCGATTGCAACCGTAATCATAGAAATATTGTCAATATGTTTGAAATTTGCCATTGAATTTTAGAAAAATCGATTATTTATTATTGGTTTTTTTACAATTTTTTTAAGTAAATTCTCTAATGTCTATCAAAAATATCGATTAAATCTTAGCTTATTTTAATTTTTGGGATAAAATGCGGTTATCTTAATATTTCTTTCCTTTAAAAAATTGCATTCATATTACAATCATAAAGAACAATGGAAAATAATATATTTTCTATTAAAACGAACCATGTCATATAATATTGCATACGTGTGTGCGTACAAAATAATTATTAAAATCCTATGTAGCCCTTCTTATCGTCACACTGCTGGGCACAACCTTCGATACGAGGGGGATCAAGCCATATTCCATCACGCTGGCCAAGTGCGGGTTGGTAGATTTCCCGTGTCGAAAACTTGTGAGGTTCTCTCAAACATACGGGTTTCTTCATGACGTTTTCCTTCACTGATAGACCAGTGGTAATCATGTTAGAAAAGATTCGCAAATGAAAATATCAGAGATGCCAGTAGCGGGGTTTGGACCCTCTTCATTCGATGTTCAAGCGAGCGCGCTACCACTGAGCTACCATTGCTTTATTAATCTTATTACCTACTATAAAATACTGTTTCAATACGTAATTTAAACTTTTCAATGTCAACCATAGATCATTTGCCAAATAAATTTTTTATAGAAGTGTTAAATCTTCTAAAGTCTAAACGCAACTGTAACCACAAGCCATCAGTCTTGTTTACAACCCGCTCTATTCAGCTATTTCCGGCCAAACGTCAAACGAAAGGTGTATTTCAATCACTATATCTATTATCGGGAACATGTGTTCTTTTGTATCATATCTTTTGTACAAAAATTGCACATTTTGCCTAAATTATGGCGTTTTTGAAATCCACGGGACATATCTTTATAAATTTTTCAATTTTAATCTTATGTCTACTATGTCTAACTTTGATTTTTGCATAACAGATTTGTCAGTCTGGCTGTACCCATATGCAGAATTTTATGAATCTATCAATAATAGACGTCAATCAGTAGAAGGAAATATTCATACCCGTAAAAGTTCTATACAATTTCCATTAGTTGGTTAGTACATCTGCTGAATGCTAGTTTGAGTAAAAATATTACTTACTAACTAAAAATAATAACAAATCTATCCCACGGGAACCGTACATTTTTCCGGGATAAAAAGTCGCTTATATGTTATTCTGATGTATAAGCTATATTATTGTAAAGTTTCATTAAAATCCATTCAGTAATTTTAGCGTAAAAGAGTAGCAAACATCTATACATCCAGACATTCATACGTCCTCACAAACTTTTGCATTTATAATATTAGTAGGATTTTGTGACATAGGTGTTTCAAAGTCAAAAAGTTAAAGTAAACTGACTAACAAATATATTGCTAATATTATGAACGTGAAATTGTGTTTGTCAATTTGTTACCTTACTTTGCAGTAGTGGTAGTAAATACAACAGATCGACATAGTGTAGGCTATAAACTATTTATTATTTCCCTACAAGTAGCAAAAAACTTACTGGAGGATGTTATTTCATATTTTTTACCCAAGCAAAATAATGTTATGAGTAAATGCCAAAATTATAAAATTTCACTTTTTACACAAAATCAAAAAAAAAAAACAATTATTGTTATACTTCATTGATACATACATATATTATTTTGAAATGTATTTTTTATAGTACTAGTAATAATTTAGATTGTAGAATATTAATATAGGATTATAAAATATTTTCTTAAACACGCAAAGCTTTTCATAACTAACTAATCTTACATCTTAGTCCTCTACCGTTATCGATCACACTTGACCTTTGATTATATTATTTTATTATAAAGGGTAAATAATATGTGACTTCGATTAAGTTTACTGAATTTATAACTAATTAATTGCCACCGACTTTATAATCCAAGTACTAAAAGCTGTGAGCACCTAAGCTTCTAATAATATTTAAGTATACAAATATGTATACAGATCTCTAACTTCGTGCCTCAAATTTGTGCAGCAAAGTTTTGCAGCCTAAACGATGCCTTGAACTAGATGTCCGGGGTTCAAGTCCCGTGTAGAACAAAAATAGGTCATGCGTTTCTGCTGCTATACTTTTTGGGCGGAATGTATTGAGTAAACGATTGTCTTGTCCCACTGTCTTTTCCCTACCTATAATAACGAAACATTATTTTTGGTGGAAGTCCGCGATATTTCTTAAAGTAAACTGAAACAAATATTTACCTTCATGAAACATATTTTTATCCCAAGCGGGATGAAAAGTTACGACTTCCATCATAAACAATGCTAGATATACTTATTATGCCTACTCTGCTCGGCCTTAAAGTTTGATAACTATAGATAAATTAGCATTCCCGCGGCTCCGCCCGCGTTCAGATGACCAAAACTCAAATTCGTAGGTTTTACATATTAGTATACTCTGACATTGCAGTTTTTGTTTTTTTTTCTGAGAAATGAGATATTTCACCGCGGTAAAAAGTATTCTATATGTTGACCCGGATAACCAGCTACCACCATACCAAATTTTATCAAAATCCCTCCAGTGGTTTTTCCGTGTTGCAGTAACAGACAGACAGATAAACAGACAGACAGACAAAAATTCTAAAAACTATAGATTCGGCCTCTGTATCGATAATAACGTTTATTTCAATGAGATTATCCAAAAAATATTTGATGTACAGATTCAACTCAGTTACAATTTTATTATATGTATAGATTAGCGACCTGCTCTAGTTTTTGCCTGGTACGAAACGATACACAAACACATTACATATTATGAATGTACATAGACTTAAATTACTTAAAGAATAAATTATTATATAATAATTATTATATGTATTATTATAATATGATTTGTTATTTGTATATTGATAATATGGTATTAGAAAGTGTTCCGAAAGCTATTGGCTCACTAATTTTCGCATAAAGTATGTATTCTGCATGTATACATACGTACATACATACATACACTTTAATTACTTACTGATCGCACCTATTGGTAATAAGCTTGCGGACATGAGAACAACTTGCTGCGTGAATGTAGCAATGCATTTAATTTTGTTTATAAATGAATTAAATTATATTAATCCTACTGCTATTCTTATCACAGAAGCCACTCATAATTTAGTTTAAACTACTTTTACAAGCAAGTGCTCTATCAGTAAGTACACTTAGTAGGTACTTTACCAACCCGCAGTTAAAATAACCAAAAAATTTTAACCGAACGGTTTAAAAGCAATTAGGTAACTGTATATAGCAGTTCCCAATCACAACAGATAAAATTAACCAACAAGTACCCATCAAAGGTTACATCTAATGCGTTATAAGACACTAATTACAAGAACGAGACGAATAAACGATGTCAGAGGTGGACAAAAGTTTTTTATATCTTAGATTAGCATACAAACTATGTGAGAAATAGATTTTAATTCTGCTGTCTGTTTGTCTGTTTAAACCTTTAAAGTGGATTCGTGTGTTTAGAAAGCCACTTGATAATATGGTCGAGATAATATCAATTATTCCTATCGGTGATAGAAAGTGTAAATTATGTAGTTTATTTTTCTCTGACACTACTTGTTATGTGTTTTTTATACTAAATCTATACATGAATAGGCAAAGACAAAATAGTACAGTACATTTTTCTCCTCCGTTTGTCAACCGGTTTTTTTTGTTTAGTAGCTATTGATAAGCTTTAGTGTTATCATTAAAAAAAATTTATAATCAGTTAGCTTTTTATTTAGATAGGTAAATTCTATATATATATATATATATATATATATATATATATATATATATATATAAGTTTTAATAATGATTATGATCGAATTTCAATCACTAGGCGAACTCTGTCTTATATGAAATGATATAGGTACGTGTATATCGATAAAAATGATACAGGAGTCCCATAAACAAAGCATCTTCATCCTGTATACCTATAAAATAACATTAATAGTGAATTAAAAAATTGGGAAAAAAAATTAACGTATTATTTTCCTATATTAATTGAAATATTTGGATAATTTTAGTAAAAATCCAATTGCTTTTAAATCCCTTTTTATTTCTAAATCAATATTGACAACTATCAAAATATTGAAGTGTTCTATATTCGAACACATATATTACATTCCTCCAACACTAATTAAGATGTAAATTAAATAATTAAAATTATTAACACAATCTCCATCGTCATTAGTACCTAAAAAGTTATTTCTATTGATTTTTGTTTGACACATTTTCTTTAAATGTCCTTTCTTATTACAATTCTGACATGTGTAATTTATGAATCTGCAATTTTCTTTTATATGATTTTTATAACCACACACATCACATTGCCGTTGGGTAGCAGTACTATTATCACTGTTTCTCGCTTGCCGACGTTGCAAAGCGAAAACTGGCTGACTTTGCATCATAGATTGATCTCGATCATGATGTTGGGTAGACTGTATTGCTTGTCGTGCGCATCGTACGCTTTGGGCTAGCTCTAATGCCTTATCAAAAGTTAACAGTTCTATGCTTTCAGCAAATAATTTTTCTTTCTCTTTTATATTTTCCAATCCTAATACAAATTTGTCACGTAAAGCATTTTCCAATTCTAGTTTGAAACCACAGAATTGCGACAATCTACGTACCCGTGCTGCCCACTCTACTAAATCCTCACCTGGATGTTGTTCCGCCTTATAAAACGTGTATCGTTCGGCAAAGGTACATTTCTTTGCAGAAAAATGATTATTTAATTTTTCTATTAGTTGCTTAAATGGAATTATATCCAAATCATCCAAACTAAATCTTTTACGATGCGGTAGGTATTCTCAGCTAAAGATGTCAGCAAAATGGCCCGTCGTCTCACACCAGTTTTGTCAGTCTCATCATGTACATTATTTGCTACACAATATTGTATGAATCGACTTTTAAAAATGCTCCAATCTTGTATATGATGGTCAAAAAAAACATTACCACCAAACGTTGAACCGATATTACGTTCTGCCATTATTTATTCTTTGTTTAGTCACCAAATTATGCTAAACACAATAAATCAATCCTCGTGAATTCGATATTCCTCGTCGCCAATGAAATATTTGGATAATTTTAGTAAAAATCCAATTGCTTTTAAATCCCTTTTTATTTCTAAATCAATATTGACAACTATCAAAATATTGAAGTGTTCTATATTCGAACACATATATTACATTAATATTATGTAGAGCAGAGCCACAGGCGTAATTGAAAATATAAAATATTACTATTTTTTAACAAATATTTTTTTTTAAATAACAAAAATCATAATATCTATGTGTTTGATGATTTTAAGGTAGCTAAAACAAAACAATATTTTAATAATGGCTCTTCCATACTATTATTGTAAAGAGGTAAAGTTTGTGAATTGTGAATTTGTGACGTTGTAGGGGGTAATCTCTGGATCTACTGAACTGATTTAGATAAAATTTGGTAATAAGATAGTTTAAGACCCGGGGAAGGACATAAGATACTTTTTATCCCGGAACTCATCCCTTAAATGGGTGAAAATGGGGATGAAAATTTGTATAGGGAATCAACCATCAAATAAAATTAATCAAACTTAATCTAAATCTTTAGTACGAAAAACACTCTACAAAAGCATAATAGAAGGCAAAGTTAGTTAAAGGAAATAACAAAGAATGTTATTATTTTCAAAAGTAATGACTTCAGAGTATAAACAATTTTGTTATATTTTTGGAATCCCGCTGAGCTTGCATTTACATATGAGATGAACTAAGTAGGATTCAGGTTCAAAGTGTAGAGAACATGCGAGTAATAAAATGGATGGTTTATACGTCACTAAATTAATCGTAGAGCAATCGTCAACTTTTATTTTGTTCTCGTAGACTCATAATTTTTGAAGTAATACTTGACATCAACAGAATCGGAGGCCTTTGATGAGTGTGTTTTAAAAAAAATATACATGATATATTTTATGCAGATATTATATGAATACATATTTAAAAAATGTAGGTATAAGTAAATACTTATACCTACATTTTTTTACTGACTTCAAAAAAGAGGCGTGTAAGTTACGCAATACTTCGCCAATTATGAATAGATTTATATACCTACATATTTTTTTAAATAAAATTTTATATGTACCTTAAAGAACCACCCATCTTTCAGAAGAAAATCTATTGCTAAGGATATTTATTACAATTACTTTCACAATTACAAAATGATTGTGCACTCGCTGTATCTTTTTTAGGAAAAAATAATTTATCTTTATTATTATTATTTTATTATATACTTTATTTTGGGGTTGGAAAAAAACTACTTACAGCGGCTGTACATGACGTAAACCGTAGACGCGATTCACAATGCCGCAGCTTCGGATAAACGCATTTATTCATTACAAACAATCAACATCGAATCTGTGATCTCTGGCTCCTGAAATGCCATTCAGACTTTACTAGACAAATATTGCCCATCACACTGTGATTCAACTTTCTTGCCCAATTTTGCCCATTTGAAATGCGCAAATGTATTTATTGGTTCATTTCACTGGAATATTAGTATAATGTAAATTAAGAAGTTACTTAGAGTCTAAGTGAAGTTAGAGCGAATCTAATAAGAAATATGGAAACTAGTTTGTATATTTATTTAAGTAAAGTAGTTCTGTCACAATAATCAGGCTACTATTATAAAATACTAGCGACTCACCCTCGCTTCGCTCGGGTTCGTCCCTGGGTTAATTCCCCATACAAACTTTCATCCCCATTTTCACCCCCTTAAGGGATGATTTCCCGGATTATGTCCTTCCCAGTATCTCAAACTATCTTCTTATGAAATTGCATCTAAATCAGTCCAGTATTTTTTGAGTTTATTCGTTATAAACACACAAAAATACAAATCTTTCCCCTTTATAATAGTAGTGTAGATGTAGATAGTGTAGATGTGAAAGTTTGTGTATATGTTTGTTACTCGCTCACGCTGAAACAACTGGATAAGTTTGGATGAAATTTACTACACAGATAGATTACGGTCTGAAGTAATACGTAGACTACTGTTAACAATAAAATTTGCCCAAAAGGTAACGCTTTCTATATAATATATTTAACACTAGCGACGTTACGTTTTAACGTTTAGTTTAGATTTCTCAGAGATGAGATATTTTCCCGCAGTAAAAAGTATACGTTGATCCGGATAGCCATTATGATCATACCAAATCTCATCAAAATCCATCCAGTAGTTTTCTCGTGTTGCGTTCCCAGACAGACAGGCAAAAATTCTAAAAACTAAAGATTCGACCTCTGTATCGATAATAATGACTATTTCAATAAGATTTTCCAAAAAATATTTAATGTACAGATTCGTCTTAATTCGAATTTTATTATATGTATAGATTATAAATACAAATGTTATCTCGTGAACACACGCACAAAATGAAGCTAGTTATCCATAATATTCATACGAATTCCTAAATACTAAAACGGTCATGATATAAACGACAAATCAATTAGGCTTTGATCAAATTTCTTTTGTAGGCAGGATTAATTTACATTTGGTATCGATTAGCAGGCGGCGGGCGATCAAGGCATCACGACGCGACGTATAAAGTATACAAATAAAAGGCACGCGACACACGCACGTGCGACACGAGCGCGTCGTGCACTTCTGTCGTGGTTATTACACTTAAACTGTTCATATTTTAATAAATTAATTTAATTTTCTTGTAATTGCTATAAGGATTATTAATATGATATTGTGGTACTTTTGTCCGTCTGTTTCTTACGTTGTATTTATGTTTTCATTTGGACAAAGTTTGATGAAATTTCACACATAATACTTGTGTATTTGGTATTTTGATTTCAATGTAATTTTTAGAAAGTATACCTACATATTACCAACCTTCATAAATTAACACGAATATTTGACATTTTAAATAAAACTATATTTTCAGAATTTTTCGAAAATTCAAAATAATACCACAAAAAATTCGAAAAATTAGTTTTTTTTTATATAAGTAATATTTCGATGTTAAAAATATATATTTGACATTCGTTATCACATATCAATTATGAAAAATATTAAAGAATATTTCTTATATTTCCTAGAATTAGAAAATAAGAATTAACTTTTGAATAATTAAATCTATAAAATTATAACTTGTTAATATGCGTTATCTCAAAATTAATACTAACTAATTTTTGTCATATATAAAACAGCACTTCACTTCACGAAACTAACTAATATAAAATCATAATATACCTCCTAATTAAAAATGATCAAAGGTCTCTTCAATAGATATGGCATAATAGTGATGGCAAAAAAATATTATTTTACGTGACTTATCAGCAATTTTGAAATTTGAGTAAGAATTTCCCATATGTACAGAAATGTGCGCGACAACTAACACGAAAATTAACAATATCCAGCAACGTGGATAACATAATTAAACTTCCAAACCAAGACCAATTCTACTGACATAATCGAACTTTTGTACTAATATTTACCTTAGCTACGTTTGTATAAGGCCTAATGTAACTAAAGGGAGTAAAGGAATTCCACAATATGAGTAAAATTTTGAAGCTAATTAGGTGTGACATTTATCAAAGGGATGTAACACGTATCGAGTGTCAACGAGTCGGGGATGTTTCCAAGTCGAATAAAAAGAATAATTTAGCTTACGCTACTTAGAATATAGACTACATGCTTTATGGAGTAATACATTGAAGATTGTATCTTCGAATCTTTAATAGGACGAATTTTTGTTAGTAAATAGTGTTTCTAATCTTAGTAATCGCTTGATACAAGAGCAGTTTGATATTACTAGAATTTTTGTTATCTGTAGAAAAAATACAAGAATGTAGTAAAAAACACGAATAAACATACATAGCGTCATCTAAGATTTTTTTGTTATAGAAGACAAGTGAAGCCGCGGGTAACGCTAGTCTATATATAAAATAATTATTTTATTGGTTTTATTAGCTCTTTGCTTTAAAACCAGTAGTCGTAAACACCAATAAACTGACAGTCTTACCAAAAAAAAGTTGATTAATTTGTTATATTTTTATATAATGTATAAAAAATAGCATGCTATAATCGCAAGAAAGTTGAGAAAATTACGTTTTAATAATCACACTAATAAAAAAATGTACGAGACTGGCTATTTGGCAAAGCTATCGTGAGAACGTGAAAGTAGGCCGCGTACATCTATCTAGCTAAAACCTAAGCTAAGTGTTCACGTTGATTTGATGCGATATAACCGATTAATATTATTTTAAATGTATTAAAAATTGACGTTATCAGTTTCTTAAACGGTTACTAAACTACTTAAAGACAACATTTTTATAAATAAAAGTAATATGAAAGGATTTATAATAAGTAACGATTAGAATTTTGAAAAAAATATATATTTTTATTCAATTCTTATTAATGGTTTCAAAGCGTGCCCGTTGAGCACAGATTACTTCGCCAATGTCACGGAGAATGCCGAAGACATGAAGGAGAATTATCGGTAAAATAAAAATAATAAACTAAATTAGCTTTAAGGTATATATATATATATATATATATATATATATATATATATATATATATATATATATATATATATATATATATATATATATATATATATATATATATATTGGGCCTCTGTTTATCATATTTAAATGTGATCAATTTCACTAAAGATCCGGTTTAACAAAAGAAATTCTGTGTATATTGCTCTCGTACTAACAAGTTTTATGTTTTACAAAACGCTAAGAAAGGTTACTGACGTTTCATTTACTTGGTGGTTAGGAATTTTATTATATCTACTAATAAAATTTAAGAAATCAATTCGATTTATTAGTTTTATACCAAATTAAATATGTATACAAATAAATAAAATCGAAGTGTCTGTTTGTATTGTCAAAATAACAGTATTTTACTAAATCCATATAAAACTATATAGTATATACGGTACTTTTAAGAAATAATCGATTTTTTAATTTTTTTGTCTGTTTGTCTTTCTGTCTGTATATTTGTACCGGCTTATCTATGAAACGGCTGGGCCGATTTTGATGGGACTTTCGCTGGCTAATATGTGGTGTAAAATGAATAATTTAAGCTACTTTTATTTAAAAAAAAAGAATTAGGGTTACGCGAAAAAATTAGAACCCTATTTTTATTTGTTTAAAACGCACCTCGGGACCCGAGCGAAGTGAGGATAAGTCGCTAGTTTGAAATTAAATCCTTAACTATAGACAAATTTAATATAGTTTTTTGACACCTGCGACGATTTTTTTTATAGAGCTTTGAATACCTTGTTCTAACATTGCTAACTGAACACGCTATTTTTACGCCAGACGGTCGTAAAATTTTCGTCATACTTACTATTTTATTACTCCAGTATAAACTATATATCAACACAAGTTATGTTACTTGTGCCCCTTGACATTGCAGTTTAGTAATAATTTACAACACATTTTATATTTTTAGTTTCATCTTTCTGCGCATTATTTCGAAGCCAGTAGGTATATAGGTGACGGAAGGTGAATCATAATTAGTGACACTTTACAGGAATCAATCCTGCGACTACGTACATCTACTACTTAATCCCTCAACGACCGCGGACACGCCGGCGGTACAGTTAACAATAGATTTCTTAGGAATTAAATTAATTTCTTAGAAATTTACCTGGAGGTGTTAATATATATGTATTATTTAGCCCTTTTTACGTAGCAGTAGTTTTACGTAGTAGAGCACGGGCCTCTACTCCAAGGGGGATCAGGCCATAAGTCCACTACATGCAGGTTTCTGAAGATGCATTAATTTTATAAGCGTTTCTAAAAAATTAATCTATACATATAATAAAATTGCAACTAAGCCGATTCTGTACATTAAATATTCTTTGGAATATCTAATTGAAATAGACATTATTATCCATACGGAGTCCGAATCTATAGTTTTTAGAATTTTTGTCTGTCTGTCTGTTACCGCATCACGAGAGAACCACTGGAGGGATTTTGATGAAATTTATTATGATGGTAGCTGGTTATCCGGGTCAACATATATGATACTTTTTACCGCGGGAAAATATCTCATTTCTGTGAAAAAATACAAAAACTGTAATATAAGAGTATAGGTACTAATATGTACGACCTAAGAATTTGGTTTTCGGTCATCTGAACGCGGGCGGAGCCGCAGGCAATGCTAGTTTGTTAATAAATCTCTAATAAGTCCTTATTGTACAATGTGGTGACACTTCAAAACCGTTTATCGCCGTATTGACATTTACTTTGTTTACGAGCAATAACTGTTCACACATATTTATACGTTCAGGATGTAATTAGTGGCCATGCAAAATGTGGGAAACGCGACAATCACTTTCACGTTGTCGAAAATACGTAGTTAACCGTAGTTTAAACGATAATATTATAGTAAATTAGCTCGTACCCATAAATAAATATATTATTTAGAATGTTTAGAAAACATAAACTGCTTTAAAGTAGGCTTAGAAATTTATTTTAGGTGTAAGATTTAAAGAGTTCTTACAGTTAAATTTATACTTTATAATGGTAAATTAGTACATGTCTCAGTTAGACTCATTTCTATATGTACTTAAGAGAAAATATTGAGATTATATTTTCTTGCATAAGATGTTGCGATTTTTTAATGCCCAAATCTGTTGACAAAGATTACAAAACAAGAAGCACGTGTAACACAGCTGCAAGCAGAACCGGGAAATTGACTAATGCGAACAAATTCGTATTACTTAAACAACCGCAGACCGTCCTAAAAGCAATTTTTCACACTCCAAAAACAAATATGGCGACCGTTTTTTCTATAATTTCTTTCTTAAATCTACTGTTTTTTCTACCAAAATCTACCACAAACCGTTATTCATATAAATGTCGACGCGTGATCACTATTAATTCATATTAGTGTTCTATTTTTAAATGTAAAAAATAGAGGAAGCGTGTAAGAAGATAGGTCTTCGGCAGACTTTGAAATACGAACGTTTTCAATATGCCCTTAATTGTTGGTTTTATTTATACATTTTAAAAACGTTATCTGAATAGGGCATGATTTTGTTCAGATAAAGTAGAACTTCTGAGTCATTTGAAGCTTTATAGATAATGTGCATAAATTACCAATATTCCTTATATTTTAATACAGCTCTGACGATTTATGACAAGATAAGATTAAAAGTAAGTTATAATAGTAAAGAAAAATATTCTCACAAATACAAAATACACAAACTAATTAAAGTAAATAGCAACACCAAAATGATTGATGATATATGATCGTACATATAGTTAAAGCATCAAAATGTTGGTTCAAGTATTTTTTTCCGGGGAAAATTCTTTGAGGATGTGAACATTTTATTTCACTACCTAAGACGAAAAAACAGTTTTTTATGTTTGTCTTCTATGGCATAATAGCTTTTGAATCATATATGAGTCATTACACTTTTTGACAATTAAAAAAATATAGGACAATTTTTAATTTTCACGTAAAAAATAACACGTTTTAGATAATTCTGTATACGTGCATAAGAGCTATACTTTAAACTTATATATTAGATACGTGTTCTCCAAGCAAATGTTACGTATAATTACATATTTATGTATCTACTATCGGGCAAATTTAAATTTAAATGCTATAATGTGGCAGTATTATGCAGATTCCTAGGAAGAGCCCAAAAGCGTGACTGTTGGCTGGTAACGTATCGTATTGTGGGTTGAATAATGTTAAGTGTTTCGTATTGCGATGCGCCCGCGCACCTCTATAAACAATTTCGCAAAATAAATACTCGACGAACGACGATATTGTGCGATTGACGTGAAATGGTCTCGTATCATTTTTTATATGTGTAGCAGTTTTAATAGTTAAAATATTTTAGTGTTCCTAATAGTTTCAACTAAAAGCTATTTTGATATGTTGTTATGAAAATGTTTTAAAGTAAAATATCTCTTAGTGTATAAAGTTCCATTATAGTTTTTTTACAAATCGTTCAATACTAAAAAGTCGTTTTCGATTTCGTCTAGAATCGTTCCTAAGAAAAAAAATTGGTACATTGTCGAGATATAGAGTTTATGTTAGATTTTGGACCATAAAGTGTGTGATGAAAAAATCATACCAATTTCTTAGTCCTTCACTGCCTGAAAGATGGACAAACAAACAAATGCACTTGCGTCTATAATTTTAATAAAAATTAAAAAAAAAACACAGCTAAAATACTTATAGCTAATATCGCATACAACATTTTAACAACGTCCTTATATCATAATAGCCTAGAAATAATCAAAATCGACCAATAATTTTCTATTGGTGAAGATACATAATATGTACAAAAAACTTGCTTATATTTCAAAGTCGATCATTAAGATACAATCTAATGTATTAAAATATTAGAAAAAAAATATATTTTATAAATAATATTATATCAATACTGCTGACGCCAATACTCGAGGCGAGTGGAGTGGAATCCCGAGCGGAGATAACATCGACAGCGTCTCGATGGGACACGAGCCCTCTCTACAACGTACGTACTAGCCTGTACGTCGGGTAATTGCTATACTCCTTCATTATTTTTATTGTTCTTCATTAAACTAAATTATCCTACTATTAAAACGTTAACAGTTTATTTTAAAGTATTAAGAATGTCATTTTAAACAAAATAATATAGGTTTTGTTTTGGCAGAAACCAATATTTGACTGCGACTTAATATTTTACAATCACTAATAACTACTTAAATCTGGCCAAAACTTAACCGGAACTACTTACTCTATAAAAATCAAATAGATTACTTTTTATCCCGTTACATTCCATTTTCTTCGAATAACAGCTAATATGGAAAAGTTACTAATGTAATAAATTACAAAAGCTTTGATTACACAAGAAGAAGGATAAATGGATATACATACGTATATGTACCTAATATATCTGACACGGATATATCGAATAAAGTTCATGGCGAATAGTAAGAAAACAATTATTAGAGAATTACACTTCCGCTGCAACAAGATGAAGGCAGTGGTAGCCCAGTGGTAACGCGCTCGATTCAGAATCCGAGTAAAGCGGGTTCAAATCCCGGGTCTCGCATGTCTGATATTTTCATATGCGAACTATTTCCAGCATGATTACCACTTGTCTTACGGTGAAGGTAAATATAAAATAGGTTTTAATAGATTTAAAAATAAAATTTATTTAAATAAAACCACTAAATAGGTTGTATTTTCATTTAATTGTTATATATTATAAAGTAGTTTTATTTAAGATGTCAAATATTCTCATAAAACAAAGAAAATATATAAAAAACATAATATACAAGAAAAATGGTCAATATTCAAAACAAGGTAATACATTACATCTTTCTAAACACAGATACCACAAGTGAAGGGACTTAATATCAGCTTAATTCAATAGACGGATGTCGTGTAAAGTTCATGGAGAACAGTGACAGAATACTTTTGTAGTACATCCTCATAAAGCACTCAGAATCACGGCTAACGGGTTATTTGAATAGGATAAATTAACTAAAATAATTATAAATCAAGTATAGATTTATTAAGACTTTAATCATTTAAAGCTGTGTGTGAGTTATAATTCTATACTTCCATGCTAATAATAATGCATGTATTCAGTCCTTTTATCGTCCCACTGCTGGGCACGGGACTCCCTTTAATACGAAGGGGATCAGCCCATAGTCCACCACGCTGGCCAAGCGCGGGTTGGCGGGTTTCACATGTCTTTCGAAAACTTGCTAGGTTCTCTCAGACATGCAGGTTTCCTCACGATGTTTTCCTTCACCGTAAGGCAAGTGGCAATCATGTTAGAAATGATTCACACATGGAAATATCAGAGGTGCGAGAACCGGGATTTGAACCCGCTTCACTGGGTTTCCCAAGCGAGCGCGTTACCACTTGGCTAACACTGCCTTTTTATTTATTTTTTTGCTAATAATAATAATTTGTTTTTTTTTTTTTTTTTTTTTTTAGATGCTTTACAGCAACAATAGGAGGTCCAAAAGTTGTTAAACGTCACAATTTTCGTGGTTAAAATCATCCATCTACGATTTTAATAGACAATGTCTACCCTCAAAATTATACAATAACTTGGAAAAGAAAACGGATGTCACAATACCTTACAGTTTTTAGATTATAGTGCTGATTCGACCTTTTTGTATCTCACCTTAGAAACGATTGATGATTATTATCATTAAAAAAAAATCAATTAATCTTTTATAACCTAAAAATAAATTTCTTCTTCCTCTACAAGGAAATTAGGTGAATATTAAAAGATATATAATGAATATTTAAATAACAAATTAAAAAGATCATTTTCAGTTGCTGCACTTTCTAGTTCACAACATTAATGAAATTTCTGTATACAAATAAATTACTTAGATGTGCTACATTAGGATAATAAACATTATTTATGGTCGACGGTTGTGTTTGTGTAATGCTCATTTGTTAACGAAGGCGGTAATTGAAAAAGTTACTTATGACAAATGGATTAATAAAAGTGTAGACAGTGGAGAAATTATCAGTGTGCAGTCTTAAATTATTTAATATGAGTAGGTAACACTGTAGTGTGTAAGCTTGTTAGTAATTTGTATATATTTTAGTAGCGGTATATTGATAGCTTTCTCCTTACATTCGTTATGTTGTAAAGCTCATAATCAAGTTAGCTTTAAAATAACATATTATTGTTGTAGAATTACTGACAAGTTTTTTTAATAGTGTAATTCAATTATTAATTTAGTTATTATTCTTGTAACGTTTTTTTTTTGGGAGGTACAAAAACTAAAACCTTCTTTTTTAATAATGTCAATGTATTTTTCTTGTTGTTTTTTTTAAATATCAGCAGGCAATCTTCAACGTTAGATTGATAATAATTCCACAAACAGTATTACAATTATATGATTTAAAAAATATTACATATTATGATTAACCCAATAAATTGTGACGAGATATCAAGATTATAGAAACTAAATCGATATTATTTAACTTATGTCTTTATTCGGTTTCAATCCATAAAAGAATCGATTATTGGATGATGAGATGACTTTCACTTCTCTAGTTTTGAATTATTCTCAAAGCAATCTAAATTTGGTTTGACGATGAAATGAGTATGGAAATCTAATTGAAGCTTAATGAGACGGTGGATTATGAGATATATCAAAATAATGACGGCCCTAGAATAGGACTCTTACGTATTTAATCGATTAGTTTTCAACATTCCTACTTTACAATTTCATTTTTATAAAGTTATAGTTTGGATAGATGTAAAAAATATCTTACACAGTAAATGCTTATATAACTTGCAAATATATAAATTAAGTTAAATTTTTTTTATTAAACATTAAATAGTTTTAGTTACTTATTTACCTACTTCTTACTTAAAGTTGAATTTAATACGTCAGCGTAATAACCAATTCCAATTATAAAATCAAAATTTATCTAAACACAAATATTTTTAAGATAATACGAGTATTCCTTTGTTTATGTGTCAATTTACAGTAAAAACGTTAGCTCACGTATTGAGTATCACATATGCATAAGAAAGATATTTTTTCTATGCAAAAACTATTCAGATTCATTTTTGTATTTAGTGACCGTATTTAAAGGGAAATTTACTACCTTTTTTAACAAAATATATTTAATTATATAGTTTTATGGGGTAACAAAAATTCGACAATGTGTGAACTATTATTAACGGTTATAAAACATTTGCTATACAGGCATGTGAAGAGCCAGTACGTGACGGAGAGGCAACGACGTGGATTACTTTCATTGATAAATACATGGGAACGCTATGGGCATTTATCATTTTATATGGGAAGAGGACAGTATGAAGACGTAGAAATTTTACAGACTGGCCATTTTCTTAAAAACAAAACAATTAATATATATTCTCATAATACTGTTAAACAAAAAGGTTTTTTTTTTTAATTCTTTACGAGTATAATATAAAGACCATTCTACTTTTCTCTTTACTTGTTCTAGACTTATGATTAAATATATGTACACATAATGTAGAATTAAATATAATTTCTATTTTGGATAGAGAAAAATTTCTTCTTGCCACAAAGTTGACAAAAAATATATATTCTTATAAAAATATAACGAAAAATTTACCAATTATATATTAATTCAGTTATAAATTTTATAAATATGATTTAATAGGTTTAGAAACAGTATTTCATTTATAATGACTAATAATGACATATATAAAAAATATACTTAAGATAAACATACAATTATTTACATGTCTATAACTTTGTTAGTCTTGATCAATACATCGATAGTAAAATCCGTTAATTCGCTAATAAGTTTGCCACGTGATGCACAATGGCGAGGTGAGAATTTGCGTAATTTGCATAAAGCTTAGATAAAGCGATAAACCATGGACAGATGTAAATGGTTATCTTTAATCGTAACTTATTTCATTTGAAATATCATATTATTAAGTTTTTTTTTTCAATATCCTCTGCCTATGACTAACGAGTGACTTACGTGACTAAATGCCTTATCCTATCCATAGCTTATCTGTAGACTAAATTTCATCCAAAACCGTCCAGCCTTTTTAGCTTAAAAGAATAACAAACATACACACATACAATCTTTTTCAAATAAATTTGCATTATTTTGATACGGACTTACCATTACGTCGTACAATATAGTAAAAAGCTAAGTTTTATTAAAAAATGTCAACGCAGATACAACTTGCTTTTAATGTTAATCTAATATGATTCGCAGCCAGCTGACACCTCACTTTGTAGCTCCAGCTACACGCAAAAAGTAATTTATTTGTTAATTAAGCTTTGCCGTTTAACGCTTTAAGTAAACTTTAACTAACATTAGCCCGCTTAGAGTTTTTATGTGCTTGTTTTTGGTGAACAAAAACTAAACTTTAAGATGCCGGCATCTTACTGATTTCGAAAATTTCGTAAATAAGAACTTAGAATTTGTCAAAAAACTTATAGCGTCAGCATTACAATTTACATTATTTTAGTATAGTTTAGTAATTTGAGTTTTAGTGTACTATAGAAATACGTATTTTAAAATCGGAGACATGTATATCAATTAGCAATTCGGTGTATATATACCCTAGCAAGTCGATTAATATAGATTTGTTAGAGACGAGATAGTTTCCCCACAGTAAAAAATATCCTATATGTTGACCCGGATATATCATCATTCCAAATTTCATCAAAATTTGTCCAGTGGTTTTCTTGTGATGTGTTACCATACAGACAGACAGACAAAAATTCTAAAAACTATAGATTCGGCTGTATCGATAATAATGTCTATATAAATAAGATTTTCCAAAAAATATTTAATGTACAGATTCGGCTTAGTTACAATTTTATTATACGTATAGATATACTAAAATTAATATAGTTATCTACAAATCGGGCTTGTGATAATCTCATATATCAAAACTGAACATGTTCAAACTTGTTTTGATGAGAAAATTCTCTAATTAATTTCATATCTTAAAAAAAAATACAAAGAGCCGTGCACATGGTGCGTCGCGTGACAAAAAGCGTGAGAGCTTACTCAAATAAATTAAACTAACTATCGAAATTCGAACCTATATAATATCTTCCGAGGTGTCCACTTAGAATAATATGAATTGAATAACTTACGGGACAACAATTAACTTGAAATGTATAGTGTTTTTGCCAACTACTGTATTCTATAAAGGTATTATGTGGTTTAGACCATATGAAAGATTTAAATTCAACGTATTCAATTAAATCTATCAAATTGTATATGGCGATGTGATTGCTACATTATTATGTCTTAATAAAATAATTCTGATGACACGTTTGGCTCAGCTTGTAGTGACCCTACTTGTTGTGGCAACGATCGCGGGTTCAAGTCCCGCTGGCATTCATTTGTGAGATTAGCACGATTGTTTGTACTCCAGTCATGGGTGTTTATATTTATAACTAGCGGCTCAAACAGATCCAACCCACGGGAACCGTTCATTTCTCCGGGATAAAAAGTAAACTAATTAATTACAACTTATGAGCAATTAGCTTATAAATCACTTAATAATAAAAAACAGGCTTAATTCGATTCCTCTATGACTTTTAATGCCCTAATGAAACCACTTAATTTACCAAGATGGCAAGATTCCTTTCTAAGTTCCATTCCATAAAACACCTCTCTCTATGCAAAAAATCACGTCAATATTACTTACTACGTTATTAACGCTTACATTTTAAACACGCCTTTATAAGTATTAGGCGATTTTAACTTACTTTTTATTATCATACCTTTTTATAATTCTAGATGACAATATGTACCTTAATTTGAAACATTCGAGCTTATCTGATGACTTTTTAATAGCCACTAGTAAAATCTTCGAGTTTATGCTCATTCATTTTCTCGCGTTAATTTTATTCAAATATATTCTCAAATGTTGGTTTTTAAGAATAACACTAGAAAAGAAATAGAATAAATAGTAACTTCTTACAATCAAATATTATCATAGGTAGTATAATTTTAATCTTATTGTTGCTGGATCAATCTCCACCATGTCGCCTCTCATCTACGTGACATTTGCGAAGTAATTGCCCTCGTGTCTCAAATGGCACACCTAAAAGCGGTACATAAAGCATTGAAGTTGAAATATGAGTTTGAAAAGAATTTAATTTCTCTAGACAAAGGGCTAAAAATATCAAAACACATGGCATTTTCATTTATCGTTGAATTCATTGAACTTCAGTTACGTATAGTTAAACTTAGCTAGTAAAATGGTAAGAATGCACGCAAAATACGCATACTTATCCTTTGATTAATTTTGATATAAAGACCGATAGCACAATGAATGTTCAATAAGATTGATCAAATATTGACAAGAAAGTTTATTTATTGTTATGTAATATGTTCTTAAAAAGTAAAATTAGTATACTCATATATCAAACGTGATTGTTCAATTCAATTTTCTTGTTAATGGCGCTCTCAAGTTTAAAACTTGATTATTATGACACACGACCTATTAATGCATGTATTTATAATAGAAATAATAGTTATTTTTTTCCAGTGAAAGTATCTTATATCTTTAAACGAGTAATTCTTGTATATATATATATATATATATATATATATATATATATATATATATATATATATATATATATATATATATATATAATATAGCTTCTGTCAATGATACTAACACGCAAGGACATATAAAATAATAACTAAGTATAATCATACTACTTATTAATTACTAAAGACAACGTGGCTCCGCTCGGGTTCGTTCCTAGGCGATTCTTTAACTTGACATAACTTTATTATTTATGAATCGATTGAAATAAAACAAATACTAAATGTTAAGCGAAACTTATCAGAATATATATGTGAAAAACGCACCCAAATCGGTTTAGCCGTTTCTGAAATTAGCGTCCACAAACAAACAGATAAAAATTATAAAAATCATTGTTTTGGGTTTTATTGCGTTTATCTTCCATGTACAGACAGCGATCAGTTACACTTTTATAATATGTATAGATATGCGAATGTTTGTGTGACTGTATGTTGTAGCTTCGCGCTGAAACGCCTAAACGTATTTGGATGAAATTTAGTACACAGATACACTGCGACCTTTTTTTTACGTTAGGAAACGCTGTTGCCGGGTACCCGCCGGGGAAGAACGACAAAAACGCAAACACGCGGCAGCCTACCCACTAAAACCAGACGGTGTCCACCTCGGTCGCCTTGAGGTTGAGGCCACGGGAACCAAAAGAATCATCCGCGAAAGATAGACTGTGGACCGGAGTAACACATAGGCTAATGTTAGTAATAATTAAATTGGCCAAAATTTACCGCTCCCTATATTATAATTATAAAAGGCACCTAGGTATTATGAGCATTATGCCCAATCAAAGTGAGGGTAAGTCGTTAGTATGTACATATTTTTACCATAATATTTTCCATAAACACATGGGATTCATGATTCGCGTGTCTCGGCAAGGAGTCGGGTAAACAGGGCAGCGCGGTCAAGGTTGGCTATTTCAGGCGGGTCGACGCCCCATGCCGACGACCGACGATTGATTCCATAGTAATTAACTTGTTTTGTTATGACTTTGTCTAAGTATTATAACTGTATATTTTTATTGTAATAGTTTACGTAATAATAGAATGTATGCACTATGCAGGTAGTCTATGATTTGTCTTGATTCTAAGATCTATTATATCTACCTATAGATAGATCTATTTGTCTATGATTTTTAATTAAATTTAATAAGGTTTGCTAATGGTTACTTACTTACATGTTATACAAAAATTATTTAAATTTAATCAATTAAATACAACACAATTATGTATAACCGTAGAACAAACACAACTTGCCGTTCTTGTGACCGGTTTTTCAATTATTGAAACTAATCGTTAATTAAAAACATATTAAAAACATACTCGTAAATATTATAAATTAAACATTGAAATAAATTAAATAAAAATAGTACAACAATGATAATTTACAAATGATTATAATTAATTATATAAATACATATTAATAATCTATACAGATAAATAAAATTGAAGTGTCTGTTTGTAATTACAAAATAACTTTTTTTTTACTAAATGCATATGAAATTATATACGGTACTTATAAGAAAAACAAAATTGTAAAATTTTTTGTCTCTGAAATGGCTGGATCGATTTTGACGGGACTTTCACTGGCAAATAGCTGATGTTACGAGTACCTATAAGGAGTAGCTTAAGCTACTTTTATTTAAGAAAAAATTAGGATTCCGCTCTAAAAATTAAAACTTATCTAAAGGCTAATTTATAATATATGTATGTATATAAATTATGATAATGAAAGTAATGACGGTTAAAAAATAACTATTACAATATTGAACCGAAAAAAGTTTGATCCTCATATTATTATTAATTAATTAATCATATTATAATTAACCAATTATAATTAGCATTTAATGTAATTCTATACTTATGTATATTCTAAATTTTAAATTATTTAAAAAAGTTTTAAATAAAACTATCTTTTCGGGGTTTTTCCGCGGATTTGTTTTGATTTTTGGCTCCCGACATTTCTAATGTTTTACAGCAAACATGGTCACGGAAAAGACTAAGGTTTTAGACGTCTCAAAAGTAATTATATAGTTGTTACAGACAGCCTCGGCCTTCCGAAACGTCGGGGACCAAAAATCACAATAAATCCGCGAAAAAATCCGAAAAGATATTTTTATTTAAAATGTCAAATATTCTCGTAAATCTAAGAAAGTAATATGTAACTTTAGTTCATATTTGGTAAAGTACTATTATCGCTTAAAACAAAAAAGAAAAAAAAAAGCTTAAGAAAAAAAAAATTATTTCATATAAGTATTTTGCTAAATAGATATCGTTATATTTATTAGTAATGAAGTTTTCGAGACATAAGAGTGTAAGATTACTTATAATTAGCCATTTTATATGTCTGATTGATGTAACCTGAGTAAGTCATTTGTCTGTCTTTGTGTTAATGACAATTATTTTCACTTAACTAAATTAAATATATGTGACTCCACTGGGTTTTTGCAGACCATGGTGAGACTTTCGCACGTCATCTGTACACGAAAGGAAGTACTCTGGTCTAATATATGACCAACTAGCTCAATGTAACTTAAAGTAAACGATTGAAGAATAACATCCAGCTTAAATCTTCTTTATGCCAATTAATATTGAAAAGTAATTTTTGTACATCACTATTATAGAAAATGAGAATTTTCTGATGAAAATATCCATTCTAATAAGTCGGAAAACTATTATTAATTAAAAAGTTTGTATATGTGCCATTGCTTAGTGCTCAAACGGCTATACGAATTGAGATGTTTAGTATACATATAGACTATAACTTGGAGTAACAAATATGCTACTCTTGCAATTAGACAGTGACGCACGCGAAAAAGCCTAATTCTACTAAACTATACAAATTAATATTAAAAACATTTTTAAGAACAAGCTTTTATGTCATATAAATGGGTTTCATTTAATTTAAAGTTTTTTTAGGTATTTATTTGTATTCTTCTCAACAAATCCTTTCATTAGATATCCATATCATGGGGGTGCATAAAAAAACATAGTCCACCGTCGTTGGGAGTTGTTTTAAAAGATGTTGGATTTAGAATGACGTTTTATCTAACCATGTATTGTTATCTAAACTAAACGTGTATGCAAAATTTCAGCTCAATCGGTTGAAGATAACTGCTTTAAAATACAGTTGAAAGATTTGAACCGAACAAACATACATACGAACATTTCAAGTTAAATAAAAGCTTGTAAAATAAACCTAGTTAAGTACAAAAGCGTAATAATAGCCTATTTAATCATATTTCCGGTTAACCCTTTAAGAAAAGACGGAGAGTAAGTTCGATTCGCAAGCATGTCGCAACAAGCTGGAGGTCGGTACACGTGCCTCGGTTCCCACGGTCCGCGGGGGAGCCAGAAACAAGACCTCCACTAACTGTTTTTTGTTGAGCGCCAATTGATCCTGTGGCGAAATTGTACTGATCATATGTTTAATAGGTATAAGTAATATTAGATTGAATCAAAAAAAATGTGTTATTTTCATGTTTTTATTGTTATTATTTATTATGTAATATCTAAGATGGCAGTTTTAAAATGTCTTTTTTAGTTTAGAGAAGTAGTCTTATAAATTTTTTAGTAAATCTTGAATATTAATTAAATTAGGTATTATTTACTACAATAATAACATTATAATGCTATTTACTATTATAATAATATGTTATCTACGTGAATAGCTTATTTTGTAATTTAACGAATAAGCTGCTTTACTCAACTAATTACACGATTAAAAAAAAATGAAGAGGCTGTCAGTGCATAATTGTGTGTTTTATGACTTCTTCACACAGTTATGATCTGGATTGAAATACTGTATAGATAGCTTCTATCTCAATCATTTATAAACTTTTATCTATACTAATATTATAAAGAGGTAAAGTTTGTGAGTTTGTGAATTGTGAGTTTGTGACGTTGTAGGGGGTAATCTCTGGATCTACTGAACCGATTTAGATGAAATTTGGTAAGAAAATAGTTTGAGTCCCTGGGTAGGACATAGGGCACTTTTTATGCCGGAAATCATCCCTTAAGGGGGTGAAAATGGGGATAAAGTTTTGTATGGGGAACCAAACTAGGGACGAACACGAGCGAAGCATGGGTGAGTTGCTAGTAAATTATAAATATGTATTAATTATGTATATGGAATACAGATATCTAACACAATAAGACCACTTCTACATATACATATGTTACTGCAAGGCGAGTAAAGTAGAGTCAACATATTATACTTTTCTATAGTTCATGGCTGTTAGATATTAATCATAGGTATAAAAAAACGCATATATATTTTTTTCTATTATACAACTTTAAGGAAAATGAAGTTATATAACAAAATTAATTAATTACAAATCATTAAAAATTAGTGATAGAAGTTCAATTTCTTGTTTAAAATACAAAATCACTGAGAAATCATTAATTTCTCGAACATAATAATCCCATTTGAAGGAAAAAACGGATTATTTATTGTATTACAAAATTGTTTTAATTTTGTGAAATTACATCCTGAAGTAAACCTAAATGGCGATATTTTAGTAATAAGTATAAAATTAACATTATTAATTTATACTTAACTGTATACTTATTTTTAGCTCTAGGTACTCTTTTTTTGATTATTTTTTCCGCTATATATGGCTTATAGTTCACGTAAGAAGTTTAAAAAAGCTTAGTAGACGTCTCAGGGATAGCAAAGCTCTTTATTAGTGTAAGAACATTTATTAAAAATATTCCAAGAACAATTCGATATATGCAATCTAACTATTTTACCACTTTATAACATATACTATATTATGGTAACATTGTATTTGGCTTTACTGTAGCGTAATTTGAGTCGATTCGGTCTCGGTTCGGCCGAAATGGGTTCTCGCTTTGTTCATCTATATTGGCATAGGTCGTGTAAATGACGTTTTAATTAACATCTTATCACCACGCTAATAAAAAATAAAATTTACGGTTAATTTTAGAACTTATTAATTCATGATTTTCACGATTTTGAGAACAAAAATATATTAATATTAATTAAAAAGATAGGAATTTTTATTATTAACTATATTGATTGATGTTCTCCCGACCGACTCCGGCCACGGCGGCCAACTGCGCAGGAGATATTATAGTGCACAAGTGTACGCGCTGACACAAGTGCACTCTCTATTCCTGTCACTCTCATACTCTGGTGGGACGACTGCTCGACACGACCAGTGAGAGATTATTAACATATTAACTATACACACTACATAGGAGTATAAAATTATACTAGCATTGCCCGCGGCTCCGCCCGCGTTCAGATGACCAAAAACGAAATTCTTAAATTTTACATATTAGTTTACTCTTACAATGCAGTTTTTGTATTTTTTCTCAGAAATGAGATATTTTTCCGCGGTAAAAAGTATCCTATATGTTGACCCAGATGGACAGACAGACGAACGGCCAGACAGACAGAATAAGGTTTTCCAAAAAATATTTAATGCACAGATTCGGCTTAGTTACAATTTTATTATATGTATAGATTAAAATATTAATGAAAAGTTAGACTTATACATATAAGCTTTGGGAAAACATAGTGAATAAAATCAGTATAACTTATTTTTAAATATTTAAATAAATTTTAAAATTAAGGTAACATTTAAGTAATATACCCACCATAAGTTGATTTCATAAACAATTCATCTAAAATCCCTTTATTCGAACCACAAAAAGTTTTTAGCACTTAAAATCTAGAAATAAAATTATGAAAACATATTTCATAAATTATTACAATATTATCCAAATCTTAATACTAAATGCTTTTAACTTCCCAAATTATTCTTAACAACGTTAATATATCGCTTATAAATAAGAGTCATCGCGATACACATTGAGGGCAACATGTACGCAGAAATAACAGAAATAACCGGGATTTATAAGAGCCACATCTTACGTTCAAATGGTACATTCATTATTCATTACCAGCTATTTATCAATTGATAAATATATCTTAAATTATATAAATAAATAAATATGTTAAGACGTTAACACACAGCTCCATCCAGTTCCATGGTAAGCTACGAGGCTTGAGTTATGGATAACAGATAGTTGATACACTATACATATATAACTTTAAATACATACATATTATAAATATAAACACCCATGACTGGAGTACAAACGTTCGTGCTCATTCTCAGAAATGAATGCCCCCAGCGGGACTCGAACCCGCGACCGCTGGCATGGTAAGTTGAGTCACTACAAACTGAGCCAAACGTGTCGTCGTATTAGCGCTTACCAAAGATCAGAAATTATTCTCCAGGAACTTCTAAATGTTACAGAACAAAGAATTGCCCATATACTACTGCCTACTTTGAAGTTTATAAAGTATCTAATCAAAAACAGATCAATATATCTGTTATCTATCTTACTCCATTGCTATGTAATGGAAGGATATAGTTACATACATACACACTTTCACATTTATAATCTATACATATACTAAAATTGTAACCAAGCCGAATCTGTAAATTAGAAATTTTTTGGAAAATCTTATTGAAATAAACATTATTATCGATTCAGAGGCCGAATCTATAGTTTTTGGAATTTTTGTCTGTTTGTCTATCTGTTACCGCATCACAGAAAAACCACTGAAGGTATTTTGATGAAATTTGGTATGGTGATAGCTGGTTATCCGGGTCAACATATACGATACTTTTTACTGTGGGAAAATATCTCATTTTTGATAAAAAATACAAAAACTACAATGTAAAGAGTGTATTAATTATGTAAAACCTAAGAACTTGGTTTTTGGTCATCTGAACGTGGGCGGAGTGGCAGGCAATGCTAGTATTATATAGAATTGGATACAAATAGGATGATAGGTAGTTGCATCAACTATAATAGCGAGCAAAGATGGTTTTTAGTAGAAAATTAATATTTTAATGCAATGCCTTTTAAAGAAAATATGCACTTTTGTGCTAAGTAAAATGAATAAACGATTATTTATTCTATTTTGACGTAAGAAGATACACAAAGATCTAAATGCTTGGAATATATTAGCTACTTGGTTTAAACGCAAGATTATGTATTGAGATACGCAACAATATTATGAGTATTCTGAATCATCCTCATCTTCGCTGTGAATGCTACATTGTTTTAAAATTACGTGAGTTAGCCGCATTGGAATCTTTAAAAGAATCTATTATTATGTTATATCGTAAATAATAAATACATAATTATATAAATATTTAATTGTTATATAAAAAAAACATATCTCCAAGTACGAATTACATACTTGCACTTGATAACTCATAGCGCCATCTAGCGTTGAGTAGTCAAGAACTAGGCTAATTATAAAATTTAAGTATTTATTATTATATCTTAATAATATAATTTGTTAACACACTGATATTATAAATTAAAAGTTTGTAAGGATGTATGTTTGTTAATTTTGTTATTTTTTTTATAAACGAACATTTAATATGTAGATCATGATCTGACTTCTGGGCTTAAACATTAAAGAATATTTTTACCTAAAAAACATTATGAACATAACATTTATAAATTTTAGACAAGAACAAAACATTTAATCTCGTTCAATGCTTGGATTGAATTACAAATAAACTGTAAATATAATATAATAATTTAAAACGGACATTTTTACTAAAATTTTTCCTATCCTCAACTAATCTCAAAGAATATTCTATCATTTATTTCAGTTACCTAATAAATAAACAATTTTTAACATTTATTACAAAATATTTATAGATTATATTTTAAAAAGTCATAATTTTGGATCATTGAGTATACTTTAGTAGTGAATGTACCTTTATTTTTATGATTCCATCAATAGGGCTATTAATATCAATCAAGCCGGAATTACTCGTAGGTATATCAAAGGAGACGGCTTTCAGACTGCCAGAGCGTTTCAATAGACCGACACGAGATTACACATACTTGATGAACACACTTACTTTATAAATACTCGACTGCGCCCAATAAGCCCTTGTAGACTATTGGAAAGTACTATTTTGGTCACCGGCATCATGTTTGGAAAAATATTTGTTTTGTTTGTAATAGCTAGAATATATGTGGGTTGTTTGAATCTAATGATTGTGAATGTAGAAATGGCGTAATTTAATAAATATATAAATTTTGTCTCGATGTTATAACAAGGAAGTTTAAAATAAGAGTGTGTTTTTTAAGTTTCTGTAGGAAATAGAACTATTGGATCTATTTTAGTAATATGATTTGAATGGGGTACTGGAATCCAAATGCCAGACAAAGATAAACAAAGACTAAGCATTTCATATTGTTTCATCAAACCATCCATCCGTCTGTCCTCACTTTAGGCGTGTACCTTTGGAATAGAAATAGTTACCACTTGGATTTTGGTAGAATAAGCGTTAAAATTACAAATACCTAAAACAAGTAATAAAAAATTATTATTATTTGGATATCCGTAATAAAAAAACAAAACGTAAATCTGCATGTAAATCGTAAATATATTAAATTAAATAAGCTTTTAATGTCCCAACAAAAAAAAACTGCTTTCATGTAACTCCAATGCTGTCTATATCAAAAATACATCAGACTCTTATTTAATATTGTCGATGCACTTTAGTTTTAAAAATGTTAAAAAAAAGCTCACAATGAATTCCTTCTAATACATGTAATATTACTAATATTATAAGTGTGAAAGCGTACATGGATGTTTGGATGTTTGTTACTCAATCACGCCACAACGGCTGAACAAATCTGGATGAAATTTGGCACAGAGATAGATTATAGTCTGGAATAGCACATAGGACACTTTTTATATCGGAAAAACGTACCATTCCCGAGGGAAAGATTTGTTTTTGTTTTTCCAGAGGCGAATTCGAGCGAAGCGAGGGTGAGTAACTAGTTTAATATGGAGTTAAGCGAAAGTTACCTCAAAATAATTTGGTTCACTCCTACACTATACATCATTTATGATACTGCGTAATCTTGACTATGCCGAACAAAGCGCATTCCCTGCGCTTGCGCATCATTCCGCCTTCGTACAATCTAGTAATTGGTATTGTTACATAAACTTCCATATCGCATGTATCATAAAACAAACTAACCACTTGTATCTGCTAGTATATGAACATCCTTTCCATTTACTGTTGATATTATATAATATACATAAATAATATTAGCAATTCGAAAATATTTTTTGTGTTGTTTTTATATGAAATCTTAAAATCCAGGTCTAAATCGACATGATATTTTGCATGGGAATAATTTATGGGTAGGTAAAGAGAGAAATAAGCTAACTTGTATCTTTATTAAGTAGAATATCATGATAATTATAAATTTAATTTAATCATAAATAAACTGTAGGAGCTCGTCAATACAGAGTTCTTACAAAATATTTTCATGAGGACCTTGATAATCTTCATAATATAATATCGAAAACAAATTCGGCAGACACACGGGAAAATTGATTGATGATAGACGTTCTTTCCAGGTTAATTACCCCTTCATCTAACACGCATTATCTCAATACAGCTTTAACAAAAGAAAGCCAATAAAATATTAGTATTGTGAATGTAATAATACAATTTTAATATGATAACAATAATACATATAAATATTTTGAGACATTAACACAGCACCATCTAGTTCCATGGTAAGGCTTGTGTTATGGATACCAGATAGTAGATACACTACATATATATATATATATATATATATATATATATATATATATATATATATATATATATATATAATATATATATATATATATATATAACTTTGAATACATACTTACATATTATAAATATAAACATCATAAACTTATATTATGATATTATTAATAGTCTTTGCTTACTTCAACCATTTAAAGAATCCAAATTGAAACTTCCATATATAAAATAACACTAACAATAAAATTGAAATATGTGTATGAAAAGACGAATCTTATACCGTAGTACAGGGAGGGAGAGTAAAATTGTTAGCAGCATATTGCTCTTTCAATAGCCAAGCTCATGGGTTAACCAATATGAAGATACCAATCAAATAATCGTCAAAACCAGACAATGTTTAAATTGCTATCAAAAAACCATAACTTACAGCTTTAAATTTAACAATAATTTGGCATGTTTATTTCGAAGTTTTACTAAAGGCCCACATATAAGTTATTTTACAACTCTGCCAAGTATATATCTATGTTTTATATTCCGGCTATTCACGGTAATTTTTGTAAAACACGATATACTCTTACGTTGTCTATGAAAAATGTTTGTTTTCATTGCTATTGAATTTTATTGAATATTTTAATGCCATATTCTGTTCAAGTGATATAATTTTATATTTAAAGCTTCAGATCAATGATTTTAATGTTAAAAAATTACTTATAAAAAAAACAAACAAATAAACGTTTTGAAATAAAAACTTAAAAAAACCGACATCCAGGAACTAAAATGTACAAAATGACTAAACGGGGGTTTTCATTTAGAATAGATACCGATATTTGATTAAGCATTTTATTTAAAAAAAAATATTGTTGATTTTTTTAAAAACCGCTCGACCGATTTCGATAAAATTTATATGGGACCATCATCTAAGTACATCCTTCGAAACAAAAAAAAATCCAAATCGGTTCAGGCGTCTTCGAGTAATCGGTGAAGATTCTGACGAATTGAGAAACTCTTCCTTTTTTGAAATCGGTTCAAGAGGAATACAAACAAAACGCTGTTAATCTCAATTGAAAACCCAAAAATTCCAACATGGCAATTGTAAACTATGCTAAATGCGTAACTCAGCCATTCCACTTCCATCTATCAAAACTTTATTTTCTTGTGAAAACAACAAAATACCTTTCACTAACTTTTGCCCGCAGTTTTGCTCGCGCGGTACCTCAATAAGAAGTAGCCTACGTGTTAATCCAGAATATAAGTTATATTTAAATCGAATTTTACCAAAATCCGTCGAGTAGTTAAAGTTATAAATATGGCTTAACTCACCAATATTTTTAATTATTGATACAAATATGATGATTTATATCATAGCAATTCATCTATCCAATTTGAAAGCATGTCATTTAGTAACATTTTCAAGTATTTAGAACTATCTAGGTGAATATCAATGGAAACAGCCACAAAATGTGCATTAGTATTCCTGTAGCGAGCGGCGCACGACTCAGATTTACTGTTATAGCCGCCGTGCATCTCGTCCCGCCTCGTGTCATCCGCAAATGTGATACAATTTACCTAACAATAGAGACGAACCAATGTACAGATCTTATCCTAAGACTTAAAGGATTGCTGAAATGTTCTGTTAAAGGAAAAATAAAAGGCCCCATCTTCAATCAAAAAATAATTGTAACTAAGCCGAATCTGTACATTACATATTTTTTGGAAAATCTTATTGAAATAGACATTATTATCGATACAGAGGCCGAATCTATAATTTTTACAATTTTTGTCTGTCTGTCTATCTGTCTTTTACCGCATCACGGAAAAACCACTGGAGGGATTTTGATAAAATTTGGTATGGTGATAGCTGGTTATCCGGGTCAACATATAGGATACCTTTTACCGCAGGAAAATGTCTCATTTCTGAGAAAAAATACAAAACTGCAATTTAAGAGTATATGTAAAACTAAGAGTTTGATTTTTGGTCATCTGAACGTGGGCGGAGCCGCGAGCAATGCTAGTATATTATAAATTTAATTTAACCGCCGCGCTAATTTGTGTCTATTCAAGCTAATAGCACGTAGATGGATATATTCGGATATACATACATATACGAAGCTTATTACAGTTTTCACTAATAGGAATACAGATTATTTGGGATGGTTAGGCTATCCATACTTAACATTATAAATGTGAAAGTGTGTTTGTTTGTTTGTCTTCCTTTCACATTGAAACGGCTTGGCGGATTGTCGTGATTTTTTGTGTGGAGATAGTTGGAGGGCTGGACAGTGACATAGGCTACTTTTTATCGTGGGAGATTATCTCTTTCCCACGGGAAAACACGTTATAATACAATCCAAAAAAATATTTATGATCAAAATTACTTGTAACTTGGTATTAATACTCTTCAATACAATTAATTAAATACGTGTTTTAGCATTTTTCAAAATTCATCTCATAAGGAGATAAAATAGCGGATGAACTTTTGTATGAAACCTACATTTTTTAGAGTTTTTTTTTGTAGTTTCAGCGCGAGCGAAGCCGCGGGTTCTGCTATCAATTTACAATTGAAGTTTTATAGATAATTTTTAGTGTTTCTAAATATAAATTCAATAATAATAATAATAATAGCATCTATTAAACTAATTGAACCTGTAGTTACGAGAGCTATAATCTCGTAATAGAGCTGTAGAATTAGTAGGTATAATTTCTGTCTGGTTTCACACGGAGCGTATTCACATGAACGGGGAATCGCATCTGAATCAGTTTTCACCCGCGACAATGGCCGGCCGAGCGTGAACGTCCTCGCTCAATTGAGTCATTTGTGATAGACTGGTATTATGATCATGGGAATTCGATAAGGTTTAGTTTACATATTTGATATTTTCAGGATGGATTTTATTTAAAATCATAATAGAGACTTGAGGACTAGAGAATACACTAGAATATATTTCATTAGAAACGAGAATAGCTTTTAGAAGAAAAATTTAAGTGTTTCCGAGATTAAGTTCATTTTTCCGAGATAAAAAGTAACTTGTTGTTTGACCGATAATATAAGGTATCAGCATGCCAAATTTTACTAAATTAGATGCATAAGTTGTTGTGTACTAAGCTGTATAAGTTACTATAGTTTTTTGACTATGCCACGGCAACTCTTTAATTTTCCGGGATGAAAAGTATCTAAGATGTTTATCGGGGATATAAGGTACCACCATACAAAATTTAAATTAAATCGGTCCAATAGATTCGGAGATTAGCTCGTACAAACAGACAAACAGAGAGAAACAAAAAATTTGAAAAAAATGTGGATTTGCTCTTTTTTCTTCTTACACCTCCATGACTCGGTTTTTGGCATTTTTTTCTATGTACAGACATTTGGCCTCTACAGTTTTATTATACGTATAGATTTCTTGTATCTCGCAACGGCTTTAACGATTTAGATCAATTTTTTTATTTAGAGAAGCCTTTTAAGTTTATCTATATATGTGTCTTTTCTGTAAAAAAAGCATTTTCTTATGGCCGAGCGAAGCTCAATCGTCCAAGCCACTATAATAATTTAAATTGCGCTTATAGTGTATTCTAGCATTACATCCAGACAGAGCGTCATACGTACATAATATCGTGTGAGAAAGTACTTTATACTCCATTGCCGAATAACGACCTGACCAACCCATTCCACTGCCTTATTAATACCTAACTAACGAAAATTTATGTACCTGAAACGATAGCCGTTTAAACACACACATTATCCACTTCATATGGCATTTTAGATTTTTAGAATTATGATACAGTAGAAATATGAATAATGTTTCATCACATCGCATAAAAGCTTTGAGCTTTCTTAATTCAACTTAAGAGATTTTAAATAAATATTTTTTAGTAATATGTCAAACTTAAGAGCTTTCACGTTTAAACGGTAAAGCCATATTAAAAAAAATGATAATGGTTAAATGATAATTTATATCTATCTATCTACACATATAATAAAATTGTAACTAAGCCAAATCTGAACATTAAATATTTTTTGGAAAATCTTATTGAAATAGACATTATAATCGATACAGAGGCCGAATCTATCGTTTTTAGTATTTTTGTTTGTCTGTCTGTCTGTGACCGCATCGCAGATAAACCAATGAAGGGATTTTGATGAAATTTGGTATGTTGATATCTGTTCATCCGAGTCAACATATAGGATAATTTTTACTGCGGGAAAATATCTCATCTCTGAGAAATCTATACTAAATATCAAAACGTAACGTCTATATAAATTAATAAATTCTACATGGATTTTAATAATTTATAGATTAAGTAAAATATATATTTATAGAACATTTAAAAATATATATTTTTAATATTTTTTACTAAACTTTAATTTTAAGCTTAGACCACCACCACATATTTATATTAAAGCAAACACATAATCTGGCAACAAAAAAGCATTGAACAAATGTAATCGAAAATTGAAACATCACAATTTGTAAGGCTGAATAACTTAATGTCTTATTAACCAGTCCATTAGCCACCAACAAAACCGTCTGTCGTATTGTCAAACACAAAACCCCTAATTTACCGACACTGGTACAAAAAAGATTATTCGCTTTATGTATGTTTTATGTTAGTCGATCGTTGACCAGCGTGTGAAATAAGCTTTGATCATTGTAAAGTTACGTCGGCCACCCACATGTTAGATTAAAATCAAAATAATTATGCCTTTATAGATATCTATAGACTGCTTTCAAATCGATTTATTTTCATATTAAGAAATTTGCAAGTTATCTGTTATTTTATCGTGCTTAGGTTTTTGTTCACTATATTTACAGGATACTTCCATACATCTATATGTATATATATAGGTAAAAGGCAACAATGATTGACTGATGTATCAACGCACAGGCCAAACCCTTAGACCTAGAAAATTGTAATTCGCACACGTATTCCTCGTATGACAAAGGCATATGACTAAAGGATAAAATGTATGAAACTTTTTGTTTCTTGGACATACTTGCATGAATTGAATACGGTACAAATAATGAGTTAGGTTTTTCAGCGTTTTCTATAATTCAACCTCTAAGAGGGTAAAATAAGGGATGAAAGTTGGTATGAAAGCTACCTTTTTAGAGATTTTATTTGTAGTTTTAGCGCGAGCGTAGCCGCTTTTCTGCTAGTTCATATATAAAGTTCTTACATTGTAATGACTACAAATTGATTTTATTTTTTCTAAACGATAAAATTAAAAATAATTTTTGACATTTTCTAGTTTTTTTATTTTTTTTGTCAATAGAAAGTAATCACTGAAAAAGACCAGTCCTAATAATATTATGTAAATAAAAATATATATAAAAAAAATTCGTGTCTTTGCTATTTGGACAGTACAATATTAAAAAATTAACAAACTCAATCGATTTTTTTTATCTACAACAAAATTTATAAATTTCTTTGTGTTTTATATAGATATAATTAGTTTTTTTACCCCTATCTTGATCATTTTTTCATTCATGTACACCATATCTTCGCTAATGGATAAGAGTCATGATTTTGTATTAATAGAAATTAAAATTTAAAATATACAAAAATATCCCGAAATAAAAAATGACACTATTCTCCAGTAATTGATTACACCTCAAGAGTCTTCTACGTTTTCGAGAAAAATAAATATTTTACTTTACTTTCGGCCAATATTCCCAAAGGCGTCATATAATTCCTAAGGGGTGTTATCGTCTATAATTTAATCAAAGGATATAAGTAAGAAGAGCTTATAAAAGCTGCATGTACTGTAAGTTAAACAGTTTGTTCTGCTGGACTAAATACGTGATGCGGTGCATGACGCTACCGAAACAAATTCCGAACTTATGACTCTACAATCTGCCACACATACGTATTTACCTTCTTATTTACCATACTTATAACATTTCGTAAACTAATTTTAAATTTTATATTTCAGGTTTATTTATTTCAAAGGTAATGAAATTAAATATATATTAAAGCTATTAAAAATATCTCATTAACATAAGAAATGTGAAATTTTGTGAATAACAGTGTATTTGTGTGTCTTGATTATTTATTCACGCTGTAATATCGAAAAAAATCACTTAAATCCAGATTTTTTCAAGCTACTTTTTACAATGTATGTAGGATGTATATTGTATACGTAATATTAATTGTACTCTTTACGGTTTCATTAATCCTTTCAGTGGAGGTTGTTTGTAAGAGATTGCTCATACATAGCAATAAGACCGCCTTTTCATGCCTCTTGTTATGTTTGTTTTCCTTTTTATTTTATGTATCGTCCTTGTGCGTGTAATAAAATATTTATAAACTAGTAATGTCCGCGGCTCCGCCTGCGTTCAGATGACCAAAACCAAATTCTTATGTTTTACATATTAGTATACTCTTACATTGCAGTTTTTGTATTTTTTCTCAAAAATAAGATTTTCCCGTGGTAAAAATTATCCTATATGTTGACTCGGATAACCAGCTATCACCATACCAAATTTCATCAAAATCCCTCCCAGACAGACAGACAGAAAGCCTCTGTATCGATAATAAGATTTTCATTTTAGATAAAAAAAATTATGTACAAATTCGGCTTAGTAACAATTTTATTTTATGTATAGATAAAAAAAATTACCTAACATTGAGTCAAGCCGCGGGAAAACTAGTATATAAATATTAGTTTAAAAAGAACATTAATTCAATATATTTACATGTAGTACAGCAGTAGAGTATAGTAATTCATTACGTGCCTGCTTCAAGTCTGCGCCCAACCGATTATATACACATTTGCTATCAAAAAATGGTTAACAATCACACAGCGCGCACAAAATATTAGGGTGCAGAGAATCGAAATGTTAAAGCAATGGATGTAAAAAAGACGTCAATATTAATTAGATTTTATACATTTTTTATATTATATCTATACGTATAATAAAATTGTAACCAAGCCGAATCTGTACATTAAATATTTTTTGGAAAATCTATTTGAAATAGACATTATTATCGATACAGAGGCCGAATCTATAGTTTTTAGAATTTTTGTCTGTCTTTCTGTTTGTCTGTCTGTCTGTTACGGAAAAGGAGTCATTTTCATGAAATTTGGTATGGTGATAACTGGTTATCCGGGTCAATATATAGGATATTTTTTAATGCGGCAAAATATCTCATTTCTGAGACAAAATACAAAAACTGCAATGTAAGAGTATGCTAATATGTAAAACCTAAGAATTTATTTTTTTGATAATTTGAACGCGGGCGGAGCCGCGGGCAATGCTAGTTGTAATATAAAGATTTTGAAACTTAAATTACTTTGTGGTAGCTATTACTGCATATGTAAATTTTTTTATTTAGTACACGTCCCTCCCTCTTTATACGAAGTTGCGTTGAACGAAGCCCATGAAGTATTTTTGAACTATTTTTGGATCAAACCTACCAAAATTGAAGTTAGATAAATGCGAAAGTTTGTTCTTGAATGAAACAACGAGTACGCATCTTAGGTAGGTACATATATTTACGCTGTAACAATGTGGAGCCGTAGGGAGAAAGTAATGACTTAAAAATCTTTTATAGCGGGAAAAACCTATTAATTTATCTTATACTAGCAGAACCCGCGGCTTCGCTCGCGCTATAACTAAAAAAAATCTCTAAATAGGTAGTTCCGTACAAACTTTTGTCACCTATTTTACCCCATTATAGGATGAATTTCGAAAAATGCTAAAACACGTATTTATTTAATTCGATTGAAGAACATTAATACCAAGTTTCAAGTAATGTGATCATAAATATTTTTTTGGATTGTATTATAACGTGTTTTTCCGTAGGAATTAGATAAGTTCCCGCGATAAAAAGTAGCCTATGTCACTTTCCTTCACTACAACTATCTCCACACAAAAAACCACGCCAATCCGTTACTCCGTTTCGACGTGAAAGAAGGACAAACAAACAAACAAACAAACGAACGAACGAACGAACGTACGAACGAACGTACGAACGAACGTACGAACAAACAAACAAACAAACAAACATACAAACAAACAAACAAGCAAACAAACAAACAAACAAACAAACAAACAAACAAACAAACAAACAAACAAACAAACAAACAAACAAACAAACAAACAAACAAACAAACAAACAAACAAACAAACAAACAAACCAACAAACAAACAAACAAACAAACAAACAAACAAACAAACAAACAAACAAACAAACAAACAAACAAACAAACAAACAAACAAACAAACAAACAAACAAACAAACAAACAAACAAACAAACAAACAAACAAACAAACAAACAAACAAACAAACAAACAAACAAACAAACAAACAAACAAACAAACAAACAAACAAACAAACACACTTTCACATTTATAATATTAAGTGTGGATTATATGCCACACAATACACATCAACATTAAATCATTATTTTTAAAATTCATTTTGTTGGTTTTTCTTTCGTCCATACAACTAATATTTATATTAAAAGTAAAAAATCTTATATATCATTGTTTTCTTCTTAAATTAAGTCATTTCTTACTTTATGGGAAGTAATAGTAAAATATTACAAATTCTACATCTAAAAGTGTTTAAACTAATTAGTAGAAGCTCTACATAATTCTTATACAAAAGAACTCCTCACATACTCGTAGGTAAGAAAACATAAACAAAAAAAGTTGAGAAATTAAGGACTCAGCTCAGTTTGTAGTGACCCTACTCGCTTTGCTAGCGGTCGCGGGCTCGAGTCCCGCTGGGGGCATTCCTTTGTGTGATGAGCACAAATGTTTGTACTCCAGTCATGGGTGTTTACATTTATAACATGTATGTATTTAAAGTTATATGTATGTAGTGTATCAACTATCTGGTATCCATAACAGAGGCCTCGTAGCTTACCATGGAACTAGATGGTGCTGTGTAATAATGTCCCAACATATTTATTTATTTATAACAGAGTGCGAGTGGGGAGATCGAGTATTTGCTCATATGAAAACCTGACATGAGAAGGCAGTTATTTTACAAACTACAAGTACAAAGCAAAATATTTGCTTTTCTTCAAGGAAAACAATGGATTAAAAAATATGTTGACGTTTAACAATAGCTTAGACAACGTTTACCGTTCTTACGTCATTATGTCAAGGATTGTCTTTGCTACGAGTATTATGCCTCATAGAAATATTGTAATATAAATTCTATTACAGTGGATCAAAGGTTAAATTTAAATGAAACAACTATGATTGCGAAGCGCCTTATTACACAAGCATTGACTATTCCAGTATCACATAATACCGTGATAGGTTTTATAAAATAGCACTTATTGTCATAATTATAAGCACTAGATATTTTAAAATAAAATGCATGTAATTCCTGTGTTTGGTTGTTATTTTAGAGTATTTATCGGAACAAGTCATAGTTCTTACAAACTTTAGGACTTAAGTATAATGAATCCTAATTGTTTTCTTAGTGTTTATATTCACTCATCATCACTACATATTATTATAAACAAAATTCCCCGCCGAGCTGTTTATGTTTGTTTGGGCTAATCTCATAAACTGCGGTACAGATTTTCATAAGATTTTCAGCAATATACAGGGGATTATCTTGAAAGGGTAGGCTATAAATTATAAAAAAAGAATCGAGTATATGCTATCGTTATGATGATGTTGGTAGCAACGGATATATTTGTGGTAGCTCAGTAGTAGCGCGCTTGCTTGGGAAACCAAATGAAGCGGATTCATATCTCGTGTCTACCTAGGCGATTGATATTTTCATGGTCGAATCATTTCAACATGATTATCTCTTGTCTTACGATGAAGGAAAACATTGAGAAGACCTGAACATCTGAGAGAACCTAGCACATAGCAAGTTTTCGAACGAAATGCGATGTTCACCAAGCCGTACTTGGCCAATGTGGTAGACTATCGCCTGATCCCCCTCGTATGAAGGAACGCCCTTGCCCAACAGTGACACGTAAAAACGTCTGAATCTACATGATGATATTTGCATATTAAGTAAAAAAATGTCGTCTATTCCATATGCGAGATTCCGTCATCTTATAAATGCAAAATACTCTATAATTGAATTAGTTAACTCCGTTCATCTCAATAACTGAACAGTTCTCTATTATTCAGCTTAAAGTTAAACAAATATATATTATGAACTATACTAATAATCATTAAAATTCCCTATATGATTTACTTAAACGTCTAAATATAAGTTCTCTAAGTATTACATAATTAACTAGCGACTCACCCTAGCTCCGCTCGGGGAGATTGTTTAAATTGACGTAACTTTTATATTTATGAACCGATTGATATAAAACAAATACTAAATGTTAAATGAAGCTTACCACAATATATTAGTGAAAACTCCACCCAAATCGGTTAAGCAGTTTCTGAAATTAGCGCGCCCAAACGCACAGACAAACAGACAAAAATTATTGTTTTGGGTTCTATTGCGTAAATAAAGACCCCCAATGATAGTTTTTCTCAAATATCTTCCATGTACAGACAGCGATCAGTTACACTTTTATTATATGTATAGATTTCTTGTTAATTACGTGCTAAAATAACGTATATGTTTAGTAAATATCATAATACTGTTTGTCGTTCACATAGTACCTAAATGTTGATTTATTAGCTAACTAAATATGTAAGTTAATTTCTTTAAATTTATGTTAAATATTCAACCTTATGCAATATTATACGTTACTACAACACCATTGTTGTAGCTTTCGTAATTTATGAATGTAACGCGAATTAATTTTAACTACATATTACCCTACATTATAAGATATTATGCACTACGAAACCCACATACAAATAACAAAGTATCACGAAACCTGTCCTAAGAAGAGAAAAAAATGAAGACAAATTTATCTAAAAAAATGAAAATAAATGAGCAAATTTTATATAGAGAGCATATATTATGCGATATCCTTGAATATTTTATTATATGTCGGAAGGATTTTAAAGATTATTATTTATTTAAAGAATCGGTTTAACGTTTAATCTCATATAATCTATAGGTACATATAATAAAATTGTAACTAAGCCGAATCTGTACATTAAATATTTTTTTGAAAATCTTATTGAAATAGACATTATTATCGATATAGAAGCCGAATCTATAGTTTTTAGAATTTTTGTCTGTCTGTCTGTTACCGCATCAAAGAAAAACCACTGGAGGAATTTTGATGAAATTTGGTATGGTGATAGCTGGTTATCCGTGTCAACATATAGGATACTTTTTACCGCGGGAAAATATCTTATTTCTGAGAATTTGGTTTTTGGTAATCTGAACGCGGGCGGAGCCGCGGGCAATGCTAGTATGTTTATAAATGTCAAAAAAAATCCACTTCGGAGCTTGGAATACTTTTTTACTAATAATAATACTGATAAGAAGATATAAATATTATTATTTTCTTTATTTAACATGCTCAATTGCCTTTCATAGTTACCCTAGGTGCAATATTCAGAACTCACAGACCATTACATCGCCAATACAAAATATTTATACCGAGTCATTTATTAATAAGTATTCAGACTATTATCAGATTATTGATAATCGGTCATTTGCGTCCAATACACAGGGAGGTGGCCGACTTCGGTGAGCGGTGCACCGTGCGGGTTGCTTTTGGTACTACTTTGATAGCAGAGTGGACCGTTGGAGCAAGCCCATGGTTGTTGTGGTCTGCTTCGGCAGACCTGGCTTCGGGTCGTCGTAGTTGAGTGCGTATGCCATCCTGCAACGCCCCATGAAGACGTGGGAGGTTGTGCTGGATTTTAGTGGGTAGCCTTTCTAGCCGGTGAGTCCCACATTAACACCTATGTAGGTGGTATACGTAAATACATTTCCCAACAGTAAAAAATATAGTCTATTAATCTACAGCTTACTGATTCATGTACTTTGTTACAAATTGTTAGTTTTACATAATTTCTACAATATACATAAGTCTGCGGTTTTATTAGGTGCAAAATATCTCAGACAGTAAAGAAGGTTTAATAGAAGTGCAAATTGCTAGTACACGTGTATTATTTGTAAATAAAAAAAAATTAATGAAAAATTATTCTAAGAATTAAAAGATCATACCATTTTAGCCGAAAATAATTAATACCCTATATTTATACACACACCTATATTTATTTTTTTACCTACTTTGTATATTTATATATCGTATAAAGAATATGCATGGTGGGGAGGGAACCCCATGTCTTACAGTAATCTATACATATAATAAAATTGTAACTAAGCCGAATCTGTACGTTAGATATTTTTCGGAAAATCTTATTGAAATAAACATTATTATCGATACATATGCCGAATCTATAGTTTTAGAACTTTTGTCTATCTGTCTGTTTGTCTGTCTGTTACCGCATCACAGAAAAACCACTGAAGGGTTTTTGATGAAACTTGGTATGGTGATAGCTAGTTATCCGGGTCAACATATAGGATACTTTTTACCGCGGGAAAATATCTCATTTTTGCGAAAAAATGTAAAAACTGCAATGTAAGAGTATACTAATATGTAAAACCTTTTTTTTAAAGAATTTGGTTTTTGGTCATCTGAACGCGGGCAGAGCGGTGGCAATGCTAGTTATAAATAAAAAGCTGCTTTAATAAACGAATGCGGAACAAAAATATTTTTCTATTTAAAAGAAGAATAAGCAAGTATATTTCTTGTACACAATATGGTCTTGCTTCCTCATATGTAACAAAAAAATTCATTTTGTTTTTATTCATTAATTAATTAATTTTATACATGGCAGTATTTCCAAGATCAGCTCAAACATATAGAGCAGGAAAAAATAAACTCAATAATAAAATATATTATACAAAAAATAATAATTAAATATAATCACCTCAGCTAAGAAAATATATGTATATTTGAAAAACACAGATAAACATACCTACCTACATATTATGTACCTACATATTGTATTGTATTCAGACCTATTTAACGTCCCACTGCTGGGCACGGGCCTCCCTTCAATACGAGGGGAATCAGGCCATAGTCCACCACGCTGGCCAAGTGCGGGTTGGCGGACTTCACATGTCTTTTGAAAACTTGCTAGGTTCTCTCAGACATGCAGGTTTCCTTACGATGTTTTCCTTCACAGTTAAGGCAAATGGTAATCATGTTGGAAATGCTTCGCACATGAAAATATCAGAGGTGAAAGTTCCGAGATTTGAACCCGCTTCACTCGATTTTCCAAGAAAGTGCGTTACCACTGGGCTACCACTGCTACCTACATCTATACTATAATAAAACTGTAGAGGTCGAATGTCTGTACATAGAAAAAAATGCTAAAAACCGAGTCCGGGGGATGTAAGAAGACAAATAGAACAAATACAGATTTTTCTTCAATTTTTTTGTTTCTCTGTCTGTTTGTCTGTTTGAACGGGCTAATCTCCGAATCTATTGAACCGATTTAAATGAAATTTTGCATAGTGGTACCTTATATTCCCGGGCAACATCTTAAATACTTTTCATCCCGGAAAATTAAAGATTTCCCGTGGGATAGTTAAAAAACTATAGTAACTTATACAGCTTAGTACACAACAACTTACGCACCTAATTTAGTAAAATTTGGCATGCTGATACCTTATATTGCCGGTCAAACAACAGGTTACTTTTATCCCGGAAAAACGTACGGTTCCCGTGGGATAGATCTGTTTGTACTTTTCTAGAGGCGAACCCGAGCGAAGCGAGGGTGAGCCGCTAGTATGTATATAAAATGGTAATTAGCGTACCTATTAATGAAAATCACTTAAAATAATCCTAATAAAAAAATTATATACACAGTCTGTCATAAAATACTTAGATGGTGGGGAGAGTACACAGACGTTTTTTGTTTACATCGGCGATCATTAAAGGACAAAATTTAAAAGTCACACTTCAAACTACATGAAATGCCGGTCTCATAAATAAGACTGTCTGATCTTAAAATATTGATATTTTACTTTATGCAAATTGATATAAGTGAATAAATAATGTTATTTAATTTCGTCATATAAACTTCCTATTTTATTTTTATGTACAATTGAATTCTTAATTATTAAAAAAACTAAAAACCAATGTTTTTTTTTTGGTTTGTTGTGGCCTCTTAAGCACTCAACCAATCACGATGTTTGTTTTATTTTCATATTACAGTAAATAGAGCAATAATTCTGCACGTATTATTATGCGAAATTTATTCATTTAGCTATACGTTAATAGATAATAGATAAAGTGTAAAAATAAATTGTAGCTTACTGCCTAATAATACTATGAAATATGCTATCCATTACTTATACCACGTAAAATTTTTTTATCCCTTCTTTATATTTGGTAAATACATTGCGCCGTTATACTTAGCTTGAAGAAGTAACATACACATTACACACACATTTACTCATTCACTCACATTAATAACAAATCTTCGCATTAATAATAATAATATCATGACCAAAAAAACTTGATAAGTTCCCGGGGTCCCTGAAGAGACCAGGTTCTGTGGGATTTTGATCAACAAAAACCCCTGCAAGGGCCATCCTCATGTCAAATAAAGGGCCAAGCTAAGTCTTTTATGCACCCACAAAATACCTATTTTTCTGATCATCATGGAGAGTGAAGATCATCTTCAATCATCAAGTACATAACATAGTTCACGTACATATAAGTCTTTGGTGCGCCAAATTTGCCCCCTTTCGATCCCACTTAGAAATCTCCTTCTAGGGCCCCAGAATCATTATTATAGTTATTCGTAATATTTGATATTGAAAAATAACTGAAAAAAAATTAAAAATAGGAAGATGTTAGAACAATTTAAAAAAAAACATTCATTTATTCAAAATAAACCATATACAAATATTATCTCTACGTAATATTTTAACCATATCCTCTTTGATTTTTGCGTCAGAGAGCATAGGGTTAAAATGATAGGGTTAAAAGTTTTTCAGATCTTTTAACTAAGAAATGTAAAGTCACTTATAGGTTTGAATAGAAATTCAATATTTTCAACAAAAACAAATAAGTACCTTACAATATTTGTTGCTTTTGCTTTCTAATCATTTAAAAAAAAATAATAAATATTATTATTTAATGTAGCAATATTATTTATTTAATTTTTGCTGTTATTATTATAAATATTACAATTTTTAAAAAACTTTATTAATTACTAACATTATTTAGTGTTGCTATTATTATATTATGTATAACCATAAAGAATATTAAAAATTAAAAATATTAATTATTTATTTAAGCAATATTATTGTTTTATATATAATTTAAAAAAAAGTTAAAATATTGAACAACACTATTGCTACCTTTATAGACAAAAAATATAGACAAAAAATATATTAATCAGAATTACTGTCATTATTGCGATTCACACAGTATGAACTAACTACATCTACTGGTCTGTTATATTTGTTTTTATTGTTAGATTTTATAATGATTTTACAGGATCCCAAAATGATGGTAGTACCCAGCCATTTCCCCTATTGAAGTTTGGATATTAGTGGGTAGGCACTGCCTGTAACAAGTATGTGTTTGAGACGTCTATAACCTTAGTCTCTCCCGTGGTCATGATTGCTGTAAAGCATTCGAAACGTCGGGAACCAAAAATCAAAATAAATCCGCGAAATAATTCGAAAAGATAGTTTTATTTAAAATGTCAAATATTCGCGTAAATCTAAGAAAGTATTATAAGAAATACAAATAAGATTCAAAGTACTCCATTCATCCAAAAATTCTTAACTTAATTATAAATACTAATAATGACTGAAGAATTAACACACAATTGTAATGTTAAACTTTAATTATTATACTATATAATTAAAAATGTAAAGTTCACTATATTATTCAGCCTAGTATAGTATAGCATTATAACTTATAATTCATCTATACAATTTTATACATTTGTATATTGTATGTACATGTACAATTTTATTATAAAGTATTGTAGTAGAATAATATTTTATTGTAGGAAAAGTAGTCTGTAGTAGATAATAGTATAGAAACGCATATGCCGCACGAACGAAACCGCACGGTAAATCCTTGAAACGTTCTTTAATTGCAACTTCGAAATTCTAGTTAGGGAAAGACGTAAAGCCATTCGTACATTGCACGTCGTATGTGGCACTTCTGTGTTATTCACTGTTCTTAATTAAATTAACATGGCCCTATTTGTTGATATGTTGCCGGTGCTTGGAGCGATGATAATGTGCTTTTGTTTCCATGAAACTTTGCAATTGGTTCCATTACGTAAGTTTTTTATTTTAAGAAATATGTTAACACTAATTTAAAAATAATACCGCCGAAGTTCATTGGTTATTATTTATATTATAATTTATCATATATCAACATAAGCTTTAAGTTAAGCGTCCAAGTTAAAGACAACGTAGCATTTACTTGAGCGTTTAACTTATTAAATACTTATATAAAAGTTGTTTAAAAATATCTTACTTAATGTTCAAATTACACTATATGTATTTAAATAATTTTAATTAAGCCCTTAGGTGTATTGTTTTTTTGAGTGAAATAATAAAAAATATTTAAAAAATGTACATAAATAATAAATTTTCATATCGTTTTTATAATCTTGTTCGATTTGAATAAAAAAAACTTCTTAACTTACTAGTAATTAGAATTCGTCTCGAAAAGCGTAGAATCATTCCACCCCACTCCAAAAAACTCATATATCTATCAACACATTCGATATCTTGCTAGAAAACTTTTCTTTCCCGGCATAAAAAGTAGTCTACATCTTTCTATTATTTAATCTAATTGTTATTATAATAAGGACGAGTATTGGTTAGCGAAAAATCCCTTTAATCAGATCATCGAGCTTTCGTGACATGTAAATAACATATTATAAGCGCAATAATACTACTTTTTAATTATTTACTTTTTATAAATACCAGCAGCAGGTTCGCTTCTAGAAAAGTAAAAACAAATCTATCCCACGGGAACCGTACATTTTTCCGGAATAAAAAGCTAATTATGAGCTGATTCTGAGGTATGAGCTATATTATTGTAAAGTTTCATTAAAATCCATTCAGTAGTTTTTGCATGAAAGAGTGTATGTATATGGTATCTTTTTTGGCCGATTTCGACTACAGCAACTGTTAAGACTGGATAGGTTTTGCTCTAATATGTTAGGGTTTCGTTGCTCTACCCTTTGATGCGCTCTTGAATGACTTGCATACCCTACTTTATTCGTAAAGGTACGTACGCATTGTGGACATGATAATACACCGTCGATTTAAATATAAGTAATGGCCAGATTAAGAGTAACAAACATCCATACATCTATACATCCAGATTCCAGACATCCATACATCCTCACAAAATTAGTACGTTTAGTAGGTTTGAACCGAAAACCTTCAAATAAATCTTTTACGTAACAGAATTATAAAAAACTTAGATTAATATTTATCCTATAAATATATAATTAAATACTGCATAATCTATTATAAATTTGCATATAGAAATACTACATAATACCTGTACGCAAATTGCTATAAATGCATATCGTATTCTGTTGCAACAATCCACCTTGATCTTTAGCCACGATCAAATCTATTCTAAAGTTATAGCCAAATGACCTGATGTCCTACAATCATTTAAATAGAATATCTATACTAATATTGTAAATGTGAAAGTTTAGATATTTGGATATTTGGATGTTTGGATAGATGTTTGTGACTCAATCACGCCAATATCAAGATTATAGTCTGGAACAGCATATAGGTTGTCTACTTTTGTTCCTGAAAAATATACGGTTCCCGTGGGATAGATTTGTTTTTGTTTATATTTGAATGATTGTAGGACGTCATTTGGCATAAACGTCATGTAGAATAGAAAAGGTTTAAAATCTGCGAATGCTTTTATAGCGGCCTTAAGGGAATGCCAATAACTTAAATGTCTGTCTACGATTCTTTATATTCTTCTTTACGTAATAGGTACGTTGAAAAAAAATTACGATTAGTTATTTCTGAACTCAAAGTATTTCATTCCAAATTCTACTACAATTCAACACTGTCATAACTGTTATAGCGTTAGGAAATAAAAATAAAATAAAACATTCACTAACAAACTTTTGCTTTTGTAATATTAGTACATAATACATATGTATATATATTTTATACTTGTCTAATGTAAATAATTTACTTTTCCAGCCGACTTCATCCACCCATGCGGGGAGTTAACAGATGAGTGCTTCACAAAGGCCACCATCGACGCCCTCCCAGGCGTAGTTAGGGGAATCCCAGAAGCCGGGATTCCCCCACTTGATCCTCTGTACCTTGATAGAAACATCACTATGAATTTACCGGGAAATGTGAAAATGACTTTCCACAACGGAAAATTGTCAGGATTAAGCACTTGCATACCAGAAAAAGTATCGTAAGTGATATTTTCTTATTATATATTTTGTAATGGTGTAGTTAAGTATTTACTAAATATTTTTTACTAACCATTTTACTAATACTAAATATTAATTATTTTTTTAATGTAGTAATTTATAAGTTTTTCGTCGATTAGTAAACTGGTGAAGTTGTTGTACTCAACTGTGTCCTTACACTTTCTGAAAAGGGGTGAAGATGGTCTTCACTGCGAACTTTTTTAGAAAGTTAGCTACTTTATCTGTTACACGGCTTTACATATAACAATAATGACGATTCTCCATCCACACTCTACTTTTGTTGTTTATAATTTTATTGTTGTCTAAGCCAATCTGTCTAGCTCAAAGTAGCAGTTTAAATACCCTCTATTGTGTATCCTTATATATTTCGTATCCGGGTTATATTTCTGCCATTTTCTTATCGAGTGACAAGTATTTTTACTAAGCATGACATACATTGCAGATGGGTGGTGATGAAATATGGTCAAGGTGTTCATTAGCTAAGCATAATGTGGCAAAGTAATACTTTTACTATTGAATAAATTAAGGCAAAAATAATTTTAAAAGAATTAAATTGAGCATTTCCAATCTAATAAATTATTTCATTACTAGCTGACCCGACAGAACTCGTTCTGTCAAATCAAGTGTGTAGCAGGCTCGATTAGAAAAATTGAGTTTTTTTTTGTTTTTCCGGGATTTTTTTCCAATATTTCTCTTCATAAAACCCTTCCTCGGACTTCAACAAATATTTGAAAAAAAGAATTACCCGAATTGATCCAGCTGCTCTCGAGTTATGCGCTTAGCAACACATTTAGCCATTCATTTTTATTAATAAGAGAAGATTAATTATGTGATTGTTACTTTAGAATAAAGTAAAAAAAATATATGTTAGATCCCGATTACACTGGTGGTTACCTCCCCACGAGTATCTACATACATATTTTTTACTGAAGGGAAAAATGAAGTTAACAAATAATAAATAAACATGAAAAAGACAATGATTTCAAACTATACTAATACTACGATAAATATGACATTTCCTGTATAATTGCTAAAACTACACAATACAAAATGATTGCAGGTACAATGTAATAATAGTCTTCCTACCGAGAAATCTTATCAATTATAATAATAGTTTCTAACAACTACAACGGTTATGAATGAATTAACTACAAAACCGCGACCACACATTTATTTTTAAAGCTTTCAATTTTTATTACTACGTAAATGCTTTCTAAATCCTTATGAGATAAAAATGAATATTGGCCTTAATTTAAGTATTTATGCTAACTAATTATATTCGATAGATCACAACGTGCTAAGCGAACATTTATCTTCGACATGCATTGTAATTTCACCATCAAGGGACAATACAGCGTACAAGGTCGAATCCTTCTTTTCAACCTCGACACTGAAGGCAACGCGAAAATTAAAATTTGTGAGTTTATATATAAAGATGCTATATATGCCATTTTATATATATATATATATATATATATATATATATATATATATATATATATATATATATATATATATATATATATATATATACATATACTTAATATTTTTTCTACTATGATTTTAGGGAATCAACATATTCACTTGGAAGTCTTAGAGAAGATCGTTAAAGACAAAGATGGTGAAGGGCATTATAAAATAAACTCGTATAAGTACAAAGCTGACTTTGGTTCTGATCTCAAACTAAATCTTACAAACCTGTTCAGAGGGAGCCCAGAAATAAGTAAGTATATGTATATATTCACAGCCATAACTTGTAAATAGAACAAAAAAATCCTTAAAAATATTCAAGAGTACCAAAAGCTGTAAAATAAAACATTAAATAACATTTCTTCCGCAGGTGCGAATATACTAGAAGTCTTAAACTCAAATTCTCAATTAGTAGCACAAGAATTTGGCGGTCCCATCTTGGATTACGCAATAGATTATGCGATGAATGTAACTCAAAGGTTCTTCAGTACTTATACGTATGACCAGATCAGTAAAGTACCACTCACAGAAGATTTCTTTGAAAATAATTAAATGAGGTATAAAATGATAAAATATACCTATATGCAATAAGTATTTACAGAAGAACTACATCAGTATTTTACAAATCCTACAATATATGGAAAAAATAAGGCGGTTATCTACAAAATTATGACAAGCAATTATAAAGCAAATGAATAATATTCGCAGTTTGAAATTAATCAGGCACTTTTTTTTAATAAAATAGTAAAACAACGTAGTAATTCAAGCGGTCGATTCTTTACAATATTGACGCAACGTCTGACATAACAACACTGTCGATTGCACACAGCACTTCAAACTTGGAACCAACATTGGTGAAAATATCTAAACTATTAAATTTTACTTGCAAAGTTAAGCAACGCCGTAAGTTGACCAAACCCATTTAACCAATGGTATATTGGTACACTACGACATAGTGAGGAACGGTAGAACCTTACGAAATGACAAACTTTGTTAGTACTAATCATTATTATCATCATATATTAAATAAAGGTATTTCATGGATTGGAATTAATTTATAGGTTCTAAGTTACTATTAAATTTTTTATAATAAAATTTATAAATAATAGTGCTAGTTTTATTGTGAAATACAAATATAAACACTTAAAAATATAATTTATTAGCGACACGCCCTGGATTCGCCCCGATGTAAAATTCGATTAGGTAATACTAATAATTCTAAAATTTCGAAAAGATTTGCGTACCATTCACTATTTCAACAAACAAATGAATGGGTAGGTAGAAGATAAATAACAGAAAAACATTCATGTTTAAAAATATTAAATTCGTGAATAAATTACCAACTAACCGACCAATTAAAAAACCAACTTAATTATAAAAATAAGAAATAAGATTTAATTTTCAGACCTTAGATGTAAATTGTATGCTCCATGTAACATAATAATCATTTTAAATGCAGTAATTTGAACTTTGGACGATTGAATGTTTTCTTGTTGAAGTGTTTTTTACTATTTTTTGTCTCCCAAACGAGTTCAAGACATTTTTATGAAATCTAGATTAATCCAGATGTTTCTCAGCAACTTACACGAAAATAAAAATGAAATGCTTGTCGTTAGTGGAAAAATCGAAAGCGCAATTTTTTCTGGAATTTTTGTTTGGATTCGAAGATTTTAAATAAAATTGAAATTTCGACAGAACAATGCCTTTTCAAATCTGCTCTTAGAAATTATGTAATCTTTTCCAAAGTGGAATAAACATTTAATAGATACTTTTTTTAACTTTTACCTTTGTTTACGTTTCTTGCTATCTTATCTATACATCTATACATAAAATAAAATTTTAACTAAGACGAATCTGTACATTAAATATTTTTTGGAAAATCTAATTGAAATAGACATTATTACCGATACAGAGTCCGAATCTATAATTTTTAGAATTTTTGTCTGTCTGTCTGTCTGTTACCGCATCACAAGAAAACCACTAGACAGATTTTGATGAAATTTGGTATGATGATAGCTGGACATTCGGGTCAACATATAGGATACTTTTTACCGCGGGAAAATATCTCATTTCTGAGAAAATATACAAAAACTGTAATGTAAGAGTATACATACTAATATGTAAAACCTAAGAATTTGGTTTTTGGTCATCTGAACGCGGGTGGAGCCGCGGGCAATGCTAGTTATATAAATAAGAAAAAAGATTTCATTTTTAAACGATAGATGTAAATTATTATGCACCAGTAGCATAATAATCATTTTAAATGCATTAATTTGAACTTTGGACGATTGAATGTTTCCTTGTTGTGTTTTTTACTATTTTTTATCTCCTGAACGAGTTCAAGACATTTTTATGAAAACTAGTTTAATCCAGATGTTTCTCAGCAACTTACACGAAAATAAAAATGAAATGCTTGTCGTTAGTGGAAAAATCGAAAGCGCAATTTTTTCTGGAATTTTTGTTTGGATTCGAAGATTTTAAATAAAATTGAAATTTCGACAGAACAATGCCTTTTCAAATCTGCTCTTAGAAATTATGTAATCTTTTCCAAAGTGGAATAAACATTTAATAGATACTTTTTTTAACTTTTACCTTTGTTTACGTTTCTAAGCAATATATTTGATTTGTTGTTGGTATAATAATAGCCATTAGTTAACCAGTGTGATGTAAAGATAAAGATAATCAACAAAAACATTAAATCATAAGTAAGTCCATAATTCCATATCCATACTCAATATTATAAACCTGAAAGTGTTTAAAGAAAATTTGTTTGTTTGTCCTTCTTTCACGTCGAAACAGAGTGACGGATTGGTCTGATTTTTTGTGTGGAGATAGTTGGAGGGCTGGAGAGTGACATAGGCTACTTTTTAACGGCAAATTATCTCATTCCTACATGAAAACAAGTTATAATACAAGCCACAAAAACTCATCATACCTATGTTATATATATATGTACACATCTATCCAGACTTATAATACAATTCTGAGTTGAATCTGTCTATTAAATTTTTTTTGGAAAATCTTATTGAAGTAGTCGTTGTTATCGATACAGAGGCCAAGTCTATAGTTTTTAGAATTTTTGTGTGTCCGTCTGTGTATCTTAGAACGCATCGCGAGAAAACCACTGGACAGATTTTGATGAGATTTGGTATGATGATAACTGGTTATCCGGGTCAACATATAGGATACTTTTTACTGCGAGAAAATATCTCATCACTGAGAAATCTATACTAACCGTTAAAACGTATCTACCTAAGGACGAACCCGAGCAGAGCGAGAAAGAGTCGGTAGTATAATATTATATGTACAGTCTATTTCATACTAACCGTTAATAATAAAAACAATATAACATCTGTATGCAATGAACGAACAAGCCTAGTTACTCTACGTAATTAAAAACATTACATAAGTAGCGCTGCAACAGTTCGATAGTCTAATAATTGTTTCTAGAGTAGATCGTTATCTAGTACTATCGATACTCTTTGAACGCTTGATTAATAAACTTACGATTTCTCTTTCTAAACGTAACTCTGTCCTTCTGTCTGACAGCTGAGTCTTTATAATTAAAGGTGGTTGGATAAAATTGTGTTAACATTGAACCTTCAAAAGTGCATACGTAAGAAAGTAAGATGAGATAATACTCGTATAAAAATACAAAAAAAAAACAAAATTTAATCAGAAATATTGTTAGAAATGCAGTATTGTTTTAGACGCTCCAAATGCAAACTTTATGAGCAAATAACTGTAAATTAGGCTTACTATTGTAATCGATATCAATTATTGCAGTAAAGAATATTTTTTAATATTTATCACCCAAAAAATATTTCAATAAACACTCATAATTTAATATGAATTGGCAACTAGTAATATTATTGTTTTTTATATATTAATTATCATCGCTTTTGCAATCGCAATACTTGACTTAGAGTAAATATGTATTGTTCATTTTCGATGATTCCGAGGGGTTAGTTTATTATATCTATCTATACATATACCATTTTTTTTTTTTACGTTGGGAAATGCATTTACGCACGAAGTGTGGGACTCACCGGCGAAGCCAGTACTACCCACTAAAACCCAACAAAACCTTCCCCCGTCTTAATGGGGCGTCGCAGGATCGCTTACGCATTCAACTACGACGCCCCGACGGCAGGTCTGCCGAAGCAGACCACAACAACCACGGGGTTGCTCCACGGTCCACTCTGCTATCAGAGAAGTACCAGGAGCAACCCGCATGGTACACCGCCCTCCGAAGAAGGCCGCCTTCCACCGCCCACCGAAGCGGGCCACCTCCCTGTGCGTTTCTTGGCTTCGCGAGTACACTACTGAGCCCCCCCACCACGACAAGGTGAACGCACGTTGGGGGGGATCTATACATATACCTAATAAAATTCCAACTGAACTAAATATAAATATTTTTTGGAAAATCTTATAGAATGAATCATTATTATCGATACAGAGGCCGATTCTATAGTTTTTAGAATTTTTGTCTGTCTGTCTGAGAACACATCACGAGAAAACCACTGAACAGATTTTGATAAAATTTGGTATGATGATAGCTTACCCGGGTCAACATGTAGGGTACTTTTTACTGCGGGAAAATATGTCATCTCTGAGAAATCTACATATACTAAACGTTAAAACGTAACCGAGCAGTGCGAGGGTGAGTCGCTAGACTGTCTTAGATACATACGTATCTGCTAGTTACAAGATAATAGCGAAATTAAAAAAATATTATTTTCATTTTGAAGTAATAACAATTATAACCATTTTATTGTAATTAGAAAAAAACTTTTTAACAAAAAAATAAAAACCGACTTCAAACAAAAGCACTAAAAATTAAAAAATAACTGATTGGTAGTTTTCATTTACTATACATACCTAATCAAATATTTTCGAAGTCGGTGTGCTTTGCTTTGTATGGGCTGGCACCGATTTCGAAAATATTTGATTAGGTATGTATTTAATAGGTAGGCTTTAATTACTAAGCCAAAGCACACCGACTTCGAAAATATTTGATTAGGTATGTATAGTAAATGAAAACTACCAATCAGTTATTTTTTAATTTTTAGTGCTTTTGTTTGAAGTCGGTTTTTATTTTTTTGTTAAAAAGTTTTTATTTTTCCCTTTTTAGTGTAGACAGTAGTAGCAAAGTAAGAATTCTAACGTGTTAGGCTTGTCAAATCAAACAAAATAAGCCCAAACTCAAAGTATCTACTATTAGCCGTTGAAGACTTCCACCTATCCACCTTCTGGCCTTGCCATCAGATCAGGTCAACAACACCGAACCACTGTACTATCAACGGAAATAGAAATACTTGCAAAGTTTCAAGTCAATATGACAATTAGAAGTAGGTTAAATTCATCATTAGTTGTTTTTCCACCCTTAGGGGTGGTATTTTTTTTGAAATTTAAATGGGACCAATCTGGAAGTATACCCTTTCAAACAAAACAAAAATTGTCCAAATCGGTTAATAAATGACGGAGTTCTGAGGTAACAAACATAAAAAAAAAACATACAGTCGAATTGAGAACCTCCTCCTTTTTGAAGTCGGTTGAAAAGTATGTATAATGTATCTATGCATATTACAAAGTATGTAAGACTTGTACGACATGACCTATTGAGGTCATATTCACACAATATAATTGTTTTATCGAGACATTGCTTATGGGAAATTGGTTTTGTCTGTATCGATAGGATCGTATAAGTGGCGTATTACTTAAATATATATATATATATATATATATATATATATATATATATATATATATATATATATATATATATGTATATATATTTTATTGGTAGTACTTCTTTAGATTTTAGTATTCAAAGTATGAGATTGAAGATCCACCACTCATTAAACACACACTGATAATCTAGCAGTATAGACAGGTACTCGTATAGAGCCGGGAGTAAAAAATTGCCGAACAATATCTGACTATCCCGTGTATAATGAAGGTCATATTTATGTATATCTTCAATCTATTTTTTGCTTTCATAAGAAAAAGCAATCTAAAGGATTTATTCCCATTATTTTACCTCAGTTTACGTAATTTATTAATATCTACGATCAAAGCTCTGAGAATTTATGATTCTGCCTAAAAAATTGTTATAACCGAATTATCTGTGCATAGTATAAGTTTCATTACAAATAAGGAGCCATAGATTTAATAACGAACGCACAATCAGTTTGTGTTTTCATTATTTTCATTAACGTAAAGCATGGGACGTTTACGGCGAGTGATGTGGTAATAGTGATTTGATGTCCGCCCACCGCACTTTCACTACACAAAACAATATTGAATCTTAATGGAAACATTTCAATATTTATACAGACAGAAAACGTATATAAAATTAATTATTTTTAACTTTAAATATATAAAATTTATATATATATATATATATATATATATATATATATATATATATATATATATATATATATATATATATATATATATATATTCCCGGCATTCAACCGCTTTTTATATCCGCTAATCTATCAGCTCGAGATTCACTAGTTCGATTTACATTATTCTTATTTTAGTATTTAGACCAGATTTTAATAAGAACACTATCAGTGACAAGTGTATTGCAAATCCTTATCAAGCGTATTAGAGTTACTAGCGAAAGCAGGTCGCTACTTATTCTAAAACAAGGCTTTATGTGTATGACTTTTCTTTAAATGACATAATCTAAACATAATAAAATTGTAACTAAGCCGAATCTGTACATTAAATATTTTTTGGAAAATCTTTTTGAAATAGACATTAATATCGATACAGAGGCTGAATCTATAGTTTTTAGAATTTTTGTCTGTCTGTCCGTCTGTTTCCGCATCACGGAAAAACCACTGGAGGGATTTTGATGAAATTTGGTATGGTGATAGCTGGTTATCCGGGTCAACATATAGGATACTTTTTACAGCGGGAAAATATCTCATCTCTGAGCCAAACGTGAAAACGTATCATATTGTTATTCTTACATCTAAAAACAATTTATCTTACTTAAAACTAATAAAACTACAATCTTACTAATGTATATATATAAATGTGAAAGTTTAGATTTTTGGATGTTTGTTACTTAATCATGCCAGAACGGCTGAACGGATCTAGAATAAATTTGGCACAGAGATAGATTATAGTCTGGAATAGAACATAAGCTACTTTTTATCCTGGAAAAATGTACAGTGCTCGTGGGATAGATTTTTTTGTCTTCTAGAGTCGAGCCCGAGCGAAGCAGGGGTAAGCCGCTAGTTTTAAATAACTTAGTCATAGAAGTATTCTATATGAATAATAATATAATTTTAGTTTAGCGTCTAAACGTAACAATAATCGCAGAATTATGTGTCCGTGTGTCACAATATTTATTATCACCGCCGCCCGCACTCAGGCGAATTGAGATCGATTACACAGCTCATAATATTATTAATAAATCACGAGAAATGAACATGAATTGGCAAACGTCTAATGCGATATTGTTATGTATGAAAGTAGGAAACAGTTATTATAAATTTAATAATATATATTTTTTATGTCTTGGAATTATGTTAACAGGTGCATTGTATTCTGCCAATGTCACGTATTGTGTGTTCATACAGTGTTAGAACTCAGTGGTCAAAATTCGACCATAACTATCAGAGCAATTTGAGGAAATGAAAAACATATACATATATACTACTTACCTATGGATCTACATTTTTACGTAAAAGTTTGTAAAAATCTATTACTATTAAGTTGCCTTGACAAATCTCATTAGAAATATAGAATTCCATTTCTTCTTTCATTTAAAAAACAACTGTTTCCACTTTTATTTATAACACTAGCATTGCCCGCGGTTCCGCCCGCGTTCAGATTACCAAAAAACAAATTATTAGGTTTTACATATTAGTATACTCTTACATTGCAGTTTTTGTATTTTTTCTCAGAAATGAGATATTTTCCCGCAGTAAAAAGTATCCTATATGTTGATCCGGATAACCAGCTATCATCATACCAAATTTCATCAAAATCCCTCCAGTGGTTTTTCCGTGATGCAGTAACAGATAGACAGACAGACAGACGAAAATTCTAAAAACTATAGATTCGGCCTGTGTATCGATAATAATGTCTATTTCAATAAGATTTTCCAAAAAATATTTAATGTACCGATTCGGCTCAAATTTTATTATATGTATAGATTATAAATCTACAATAGTTATTAAACAAAAAAAAAGAAAATACGATTAAAAACAGATATGCTACTTAGTAGAATTTTCTGGTTATTTTCTGAACAAAACTCATTTATAAAGTCGGTTTTATTTTATTTTGGACAACTACAATAAATCTTATATTGGATCGAAAACCAATTTGGATAGGTTTTTCTGTCCCCTTTTTAGCTTCGTCGGTATACAGAAAACAATCTCTAACTGTCACCCAACACAAACACGCGATCCCAACATCGTCTGAAAACTTTGATTGCATATATTTTACGACGAACTCGAACAAAGTCCATAATTCGTAAGCAAATGAAAATCGAATGGAATGGTAATGGAGCTGATAAAAAGTACAAAAGTTATGTATTTGCATTTTTCGTGCAAATCATTGCCATGAATATTAAACTTGTTCATATGTTTGTAGTTACTAACAAATAGTGACTTATATAGGAAGTAACATTCTTATAATAAGCTTAAAGCTTAAAATTACTTTACTATTATATATTTGAATGGCTATTATGAGGTGTGTTTGTGGGTGTGTATGTTTGTTAATCTTTCACGCAGAAACAGCTAGACAGATGAATAAAATCTTGTACTTAGTACATATAAAAATAGACTAACTAGATTAACACAAACTATAACTGTTAAGTACCCATAAATCATTTGGGGTATAATATTTTTAAATACCTTTATACTCTCTGTAATTACAGTATATATATATATATATATATATATATATATATATATATATATATATATATATATAAAGATATATACATTATGCTACAATAAAATACCATAACGACTCTATTTCATGAAACATAATAACAATTTGGGCATATGTGAGCCGAAATGGCGCGTAATTAATTGATAAGTCGCCGGTAATTAGCCGAGCCAGATTGTTAGACATAAAATATCGTTCACGCACAACGTAATATAATCGTTAACTGCAGTGTTACAAATGAAAATTAACTATATTTTTTTTTACTTATTATTTACTTATTACTTATTATTTACAATAGGTATAGTACTATGTACGTACATAGGCTGTTATGTCTACCGTGGACCGCTAAAAGAACTAATAAATCTATTCTCGACGAACTTAAGATAACGGAGCGGCTCTCTACTTTCTATCAAAAAAAAGCCGTAAGATTTTTTGGACATATTATGCGATCATCCAAGCATATTCTAGAGAAACTTATTATCTTAGGCCAAATTGACGGTAAACACGCACGGGAAAGGGCACCCATAAAGTGGTCGGACGCGATAAAGAAGGCAGTGGGCGCTACTCTCCATGCCGCAGTCCAGGCATCGTTGAACAGAACTGACTGGAAAAAATCATAAGTGGTCACGATCCTCATCAGTGAGGGAACGAGTAAGAAGAATAGTACTATGAAAATATATTGAACAAAAATAAATAAAACATATATGAAGAATAACTCTAATTATTCTATCTAGTGTTCTTCTTTTCTGTTCTACTCTAGCTATCTAAACCTATTTACAAGCTATATGTTTTTTTGTATATATTTTTAAACTTGAAGTCATGTCTAATATCAATGAAACAGTATTTCATAGACGCCGCACTTTATCATGTATATTCTTACTTTGTCCCGAATGAAATGAAACTTTATTCAAATAGACTTATTACAAGCATTTATCTTTTCTAGACTTTTGAATCGTCAATTTAGAGAGAGAGTGTCAGTGAAGACAGTCCGTGAGATCGGCTTGATCCTTTAGCTCTGCGTAGAGATGTTGGATCACTCTGCATCTTCTACCGCATCTATCACGGGGAGTGTTCCGAGGAATTGTTCGGACTGATCCCGGCTGCTGAATTTCATCATCGGACATCGCGCCAAAATAGTAAATTCTATCCACACCACCTCGATGCCCAGCGTTCCACAACAGTGCGATTTTTAAGGCATTTTCTGCCCCGCACAACCACTCTGTGGAACCAGCTATCGCCGGCGATCTTTCGGAACCGCTACGACCTGGCCACCTTCAAGAAGAGAGCGTATTCCTTTCTTAAAGGCCGGCACCGCATCTGCAAGCCCTGCGGTGTTGCAGATGTCCAGGGGCGGCGGTGATCACTTTCCATCAGGTGAGCCTCCTGCCCGTTTGCCCCCTTAGTCCCATAAAAAAAAAAAAGTAAGCTACCACCGTCTTGGAAAGCAGTCCTGCTGGGAAGAGCCGGTGAGACTCAACCCTAGCGGCTAGCAATACCAAAACAAACCTATCCTACATTTTTCCGGGATAAAAAGTAGCCTATGTGTTATTCCAAGCTTTAATCTATTTCTGCGCTAAATTTCATCTAGATCCGTTCAGCCGTTCTGGCGTGAAAGAGTAACAAACATCCAACATACTCGCAAACTTTCACATTTATAATATTAATATATATATATATATATATATATATATATATATATATATATATATATATATATATATATATATATATATATATATATATATATATATTAATAAGCATAATATATATATAACTGCATAAAACCAAAGGAGGTTGATTCCTAGTGACAATTACTGATGTGTGTGTTTTACTACGTGCCCCGCCCAGTCAGTGCATCTCGCTTCTACTAACGCTATCGCGTGTACTCGCATATTAGAGCGCTTGCTTAGAGCAACCGCCACGCTGCCGCTGCTACCCTGGTACATGTCGTTGCAGAACAAGGACTAGTATTTATTACAACTTTCTGACATTATATTTATTATGTTTTCCTTGTAACATGGAGGTTTAATAAGCGAACATTAAATAAATAACATCTGTTGCTTACTTATGATACTATAGTACATTTTAAACAAATAAAAAGCAATACGAAGGAAGATGCCACTAAATCGCACGCCCCCACCCTCTTCATCCCCTAACTTACAACATCACGCTTCGGAACCTAATATTTCGATGCAAAAAGAAGAAGCTAGTTGTAGTGACATCTCTCAGCTGAACATCACACTGCGGAACAAGCGGAAACACGACACGGAACAGGATTATTTAAAGTCTATAAAAAATGATTTAATGATAATGTTTGAGAAATGGTCGTCGAAACAGGACTCTAGACTTTCTATTATTTTAGACTCAATCGCCGAGCTCAGGACCCAAAATACTGAAATAAAAGCAGCAGTTGAATTTATGTCAGAAAAATATGACCAAGTGCTCTTGAAATTAAAAATATTGGAAGAGGAAAAATAGAATGTAAAAAATATGTACAAAGCTTAGAAAACAGGATCGAGAGTTTGGAAAGAAACTCGAGGGCTTCTTCTATTGAGATAAAGAATATACCGTACGATACTAAAGAATCGAAGGAGTCTCTTTGCAAGATTGTAGAAAAGACTGCTAATATACTAAATCTTAATCTGCAACGGTCTGATATCAAAAATATATACAGAATTAATACAAAAAAGGAAAATAAGCCTATTATTTGTGAGTTCTCCACAGTTTTAGTGAAGATAAATTTCTTAATTCTTTAAAAAAATATAATAGGACGAATAATATTAAACTTAATACACAACATTTTAATAAAGATTCGGCTTTTAAGCAAATATTTATAACAGAGAACCTCACACAAACTGGAAGAAGACTATTTTTTATGGCACGTGAGTCAGCCAAGAAAAAGGAATATCTTTTTTGCTGGACATCTTCAGGAAAGATCTTTCTCCGTAAAAAGGAGGGTTCACCGCATATTATTATTAATAACGAGAGTGACCTAGAGAATATTAAATGACTAGTGCTTCATTTTTTAACTATTAGTCTAGGATCCAATCTTCTTTTGTATTTTAAGTTAAATAATTGGTTAAGCACATTTATGTTAAACATACATAATAAAACATTCTCCCACATTTACTCATATAACATATTTACACTATACACAGAAATTTTACACACTTACACTATACTTATTCGTTACAAGACCTACTCATACTTAATACTGCGTTACACATTTTGGATTACATTAATAGCTTGTTTTGATGTTTTAGTATCACTTTTCATTGCCATAAAGCTTACAATAATTCTTTTTATAAGGTCAATGAATATAGATATTCGAATGCTTACAGTTTGTGAAACTACTCGATTTTATTTGATTTATAACCGTACGTTTCTTCATCTTATTAATATATATTTTGAAGATAAGTACAGTAACTTTGTTATAGATACTTTGAATAATTTATAAGTATAAAATTCAACATATCCCACATTAACATATCTAATGATATAGATAACACTGCTGAGATACCATGTATCTCACTGGATGATGAGACAGAATGTTCTAGTACATTATCGTTAAATAATAGCCGGAATAGTGATGTAATAATTCTAACAATCAATATACGGAGTTTAAATGCAAATTTCGATAGTCTATTAGTTTTTATTTCCAAATTAAGAATAGAAATCGACATTATTGTGTTAACAGAATGTTGGATAAACGAAAATTTTATTCCTCCAAATCTAAACAATTTTGTGTCGCACTATACAACAAAAAATATCAACCAGAATGATGGAGTGGTCGCCTACGTAAGGCAAGAATTAAATGCTACCTCCCTTGAACCTAACGTGGTTGAAGGTAATTGTTTGGTATTAAGTATCAATAATAATCTTTCAGTCATTTGTACGTATCGACCACCCTGTTTTCGAAATCCAACAAACTTCATTGAGTCTTTGGATGGCATTTTGAAAAGCTGTTTGACTGAAAATACTATTCTTACTGGTGATATCAATATAGATTTAATGCTCCAAGACCGCAACGATTATGCTGCAAAATATTTAAATCTATTAGCTATGTACGGCCTTAGGCAGGCGGTAACCCTTCCTACAAGAGATAATTCATGTATAGATCACTTCATGGTAAAATCGCCCCATAAATGCCAAACTATTGTTTTTAATAAGTTAACTGATCACTCACCTATTCTGTTACATATAGAAAAAACAAATCTTGAAAAAAAAAGCTTATGCTTTAAGCAAGTCAAGATTAATTTTGAAGCAATTAAATATTGTTTAGAATTAGAAACATGGGAGGATCTATATAGCACAAACGATGTAAATATAGCTACAGATTTGCTCATTTCAACATTGCAAGTAACCATTGAACGTAATACAAGTGTTACTACTATTCCTAAGCGGAAACGTCCTCTAAAACCATGGATTACTGTAGGTGTTGTTAAATCGATTAGGAAACGTGATAAAATACATAAACGCTTGCGAAAAGATGTCAGTAATGAAGTACTAAAACAAGAATATACAACTTACCGTAATATTTGCAATAAAATAATAAAATCACTAAAAAAAGAATACTATAATAATAAAATAAAACAAAATAGAGATAATATCTTAGAAACGTGGAATATTATAAGGGAAATGTGTAACATAAACAAAAGTAAAGTATCTCCTACAGAACTACTTAGCATTAAAAACTCGGCTGTAGAATCACTGAATGAAGTGAATAGATTTTTCACTAGAGTTGGAAGTAACCTTGCGAATGAAATTCTACTAAAACTACAAACTGACGAAAGTTCTCTTGCAAAAAAGCAATCAAAGATAATGCGCCACAAATTCAATGTCTCTTTATTTTACAGATGAACATGAAATTATGACGATTATCGCAGGACTAAAAAACAATAAATCCCCTGGTATTGACAATATCCCCTCGTCAATCTTGAAAATATTTAGGGAGACTTTGTGCAAACCATTAGCCCACATTTGCAACCTTACCTATGAATATGGTGTATTTCCTAATATACTCAAATCTGCTGTTATTTGCCCAATCTACAAAAGTGGTGACAAAAAAATGCCAACCAACTATAGACCAATATCTTTGCTCAGTGTAGTATCTAAAATAATAGAAAAAGCGACAAATAAAAGACTCATTCAATACCTGGACCAAGCTAATGTGCTATGTAATAACCAATATGGTTTTCGACCTAAAATGTCTACAGAAGACGCTGTTTTAAAACTAGCAACACTCATTAAAGATAATGTTGATAAAGGCGACAAGTGTCTAGCTGTTTTCTTAGATTTGCAAAAAGCTTTCGACACTGTGTCAATTCCTATAATGCTAGCCCGTCTTGAGAATATCGGTATTAGGGGTAACGCTTATAAATGGTTTGAAAGTTATCTTGCAAATAGAATTCAGAGAGTCCGAGTCGATAATTATATTAGCGACTTTGATTGTGTATCATATGGAGTACCGCAGGGAAGTACATTAGGGCCTACTTTATTTTTAATATACATTAATGAACTCTGTCGGGTAACATTACAGAATGCTAATATTATAATGTATGCAGACGATACAGCTATCTTGTTTCGAGGTAAAAATTGGGATGAGGTTCGCAGACTTACTGAAACAGGCTTATGCACCATAACAACTTGGCTCGAGGATAGTTTACTTTCTCTGAATACGAGCAAAACGAAATTTCTTTGCTTTAGCAAAACTAGTCGTGGACATCCCACGAACTTTCAAATTCGCATACACACACATCCTTGTAATCGTGGCTTTTTCATGGGAAGTCTTAATTGTAGTTGTAAAGTCCTTACAAGAATAAATAATATAAAAATATTTGGGCGTCGTTATTGATGATAAACTATCGTGGGCAGAGCATATATCTTTATTGGCTAGGCGTGTAAGAAAACTCATGTTCATTTTTAAAAATATTAGGATTTTATCAGATACTAGAATTATAATACAGACATACAAGGCTTTAGCTGAATCAATTCTAAGTTATTGTATATGTGCATGGGGTGGAGCTTCGAAAACTAAACTTCTCAACCTCGAACGCGCTCAACGATCACTCTTGAAAGTAGCTCTTTTCCTGCCTTACCGATTCGGAACATCTGAATTATATAAGAGAGCAAATGTTCTTACGATAAGAAAACTATTTATATATCAGTGTATACGTAGATTTCATAAGGTTACTGTTCCACTTTTACCTAAAAATAATAAAAGACATGACCGCTGTCCGCTTCCACGAACAAGAAGTGTCTTCGCCCAAAAGCACTATGATACTATTGCTCCATTTATCTATAATAAATTCAATGACCTTTATACTGTGAAAAATCTAAGCAACTATAGAATAAAAGAAATTTTAAAAGAATGGCTAATTAATCTAACGTATGAACAAACTGAAAACCTTGTGCTAGTATAAAAAAAAATGAATAAATAAAATAAATGCTAATATATACAAATTGTAATAGTAACATAACACACACAAGCATACAACCAAACCCACTCACACACACGCACACATACACGCACACACACACACACACACACACACACACACACACACACACACACACACACACACACACACACACACACACACACACACACACACACACTCATATACACACATACACACTTTTTTTTTCTCTCTGTCTTGTAAGTTAGAAGTAATTTATTTAATTTTTAATATTATTTTTTTTTCTCTTTTTTCCTTTTGTGTTTACATTAACTTACCTTATTATAACGTAATTTCATGCAATGAATATGTACGCCTGATATGGGAAGGTACTAGCTCCTGAAACACAGTTTTCTAGTTCAGGAGTTAGGGCTGTGTGTATTTGTTACCATTGTGTTGTTTAAATAAAGACTGTTTTTTTTTTTTTATATATATATATATTATATATATATTATATATATATATATATATATATATATATATATATATATATATATATATATATATATATATATTTAATAAGCATAATGCTACATACATTTCAATAAATATGATATTATATTCCCGCAATCACTTTTCGTATCGACGGTACCGTGAACCATTATGTTAGGCTAGACTTCGTATTGATCTGTAAGCCATGCTGTAATAATTGAGCAGCCTAACAGGAAATCTATAAGCACTAATACTATGTTAGACAGTACCGTATCGATCTTCCTAATTTACTAAACACTAAGCACGGCTCTATTGTTTTGGGAACAGTGAAACTTCTTTGTGATGCCTGAATATAAATTTGCATTATTAAATATTCACTATTAACTTTCTCTAAGTAAACATCCTGACATTTTCTTTTTTATATCTTCATATATATAACTAGCACTGCCCGCGGCTCCGCCCGCGTCAAGATGATCAAAAACCAAATTCTCACGTTTTACATATTAGTATAATCTTACATTGCAGTTTTTGGATTTTTTCTCAGAAATGAGATATTTTCCCGCGGTAAAAAGTATCCTATATGTTGACCCGGTTAACCAGCTACCACCATACCAAATTTCATCAAAATCCCTCTAGTGGTTTTTCTGTAATGCGGTAACACAAACACAGACAGACAAAAATTCCCTTCAAATTTCGGCCTCTGTATCGATAATAATGTTTATTTCAATAAGATTTTCCAAAAAATATTTAATATACAGATTTGGCTAGGTTACAATTTCATTATATGTATAGATATATATAATATTTCCTAAATACCATAACTAGCAATTCGTTGTAGCTTTTCTTAAAGTTTTCCATTTCGATTAGAAAACATCGAATTTTCTTAACTTTCTATAGATATAAAATATTAAAAACCTATTGAAAAAAAAAATTATATTGTAATCAAACCATACCAAGATCCTTAGCGTAGTTTAGAAGAATTAAGTTCACAAATAGACGCGGATAGATACCTACTTTGTTCTATACTAATTACAGATATTATAAAGCTAAAGAGTTTGTTAGAACGCGATAATCTCTGGAACTAATATCAGTCTAATTAACACAGGAAGTGAAAAATAATACTAAAAAATATGTAATATAAATCTATACATATAATAAAATTCTAACCAAGTCGAATCTGTCCATTAAATATTTTTTATAAAATCTTATTACAATAAACATTATTATCGATACAGAGGCCGAATCTATAGTTTTTAGAATTTTTGTTTGTCTGTCTATCTGTCTGTCTGTTACCGCATCACAGAAAAACCACTGGAGGGATTTTAATGAAATTTGGTATGGTGATAGGTGGTTATCCGGGTCAACATATAAGATACTTTTTACCGCGGGAAAATGTCTCATTTCTGAGAAAAATTCAAAAACTGCAATGCATAAGAGTATACCAATATGTAAAAACTAAGAATATGGTTTTTGGTCTTCTAAACGCGAGCGGAGCCGCGGGCAGTGCTAGTGTTATATAAAATGTAAAATAACTTTTAAACTTGGTAAAAAAAAATTAACCTTATGATTGTCCTACGAATAAATACACTTATTATTTATTCGTAGTAATTATCCTACTCGTGATATTTTATTTAAGTTCTTTCCATTTTCTCGTAGGTTACTTTTTTGAAATTTCACTTCTACCGTCTGTGAATTACACACACACACATACACACACACACACACACACTTTTTAAAATTACAATTTATAATAGAACAATCTATTTTTATCCCATATATCAAGAAGATTATTTCAGGCCTTGATTATTTTAAAAACGTCTTTCCTACCTTAACCTTTCATCAGCAAACACCATTAGTCAACAAACCATCCCTATTTTACTAATATATCATCGCGTGATTTTTGCACCCAATGATCTGAAGGAAGTGAGTTCTTTTGCTGCCGGATGTTGCTGTCACTCATTGAAACACATAAGAATAAAAAAAAAACAAGTATTTTTTAAGTTAAAAAGAAAATTTTAAAATATAAACTTTATATATACATGATATACGACAATATGTTGTAATTTAAATGCCTCTACATACATATATGGATGTACATACACGTTGGCTCACTATTACAAGGTTCTATATTAATTTTAATAAAGTTTAGTAATTTTTACATAGAACTTCGTTATTTTGTCATCGTAAAAAAAAACATAGAACTATTTATGTAAAATTGAATATTTTGTAGTTATGGTGCCGCTATCTAGTGGTTTGTTTTTTCAAAACTGTAGCTAATGACACATAGAACCTTGTAGCATTAATAACTAAACATAGAACCTTGTAATAGTGAGCCAACGATTATGTGTTGCTGTTAATGATTACAATGACCTAGAAAATAAATAGAACCTCATCTGATAGACACTTATACAAAAGCGGTAACTTATATCGTACAAAGGTATAGACTAGATACGTGTTTATGTAATTAATAGGACTTTAAAAACAAGAATTAGTCAAGTGCGCGTCAGATTTGTGTGAAAGACTTATCCGTAAACTATGAAATTTTAAAGGATTCTAAAGTCTGAGGTTTTTGTAAAACATATATAAACATGTATAAAGCCATCCATAAAGTTTTTAGATAAACATAGGAAGTAAATAATTAATTTTCGTATATTTTCAGTATTCTTTATAACTTACAACATAATAGGTACATATATGTCAAAAGTAAATAAATATATTCCACATAAATAATAATTAGGTGCATATGTTACATAATGCACTTTTTAAAACTTTCATTTTAAACTAGCGACTCGCCTTCGCTTCGCTCGGGTTCGTTCTCGTATGTATTTATATAATATTAAATTATTTGGATATTGTTCATACAAAAATACTAAAATCGCTATTAAAAAATGGGGGGTTGGGGCAGAAGGGTGAGAAATTACGACCTATTCTTATACCTACCAAATGTATAAAAAACTTCGCAGGAGTGCGACCACAAACAACGTGCCACAAGATATTTATATGTTAGATTATAGATCATTAGGTCACCTAACTCTATGTATATAGGTACGTACCATTTTTTTTAAATGGTAAGTATTTCTGAGCTGTCTATACTATAAAAGTATATAGGTCATTTAAATTGTTACCGAGCAAAAAGTAAATTAGCTAGTTATTTCAATGCTATCAAGTATGAAGAAAAGCCTTAGCTGTCAGCAAAGTAGGTCAAATCGTTAGATGTCTTCACTAAATTGCTGAAGCCATTTCATGAATAGGTACATTTAGCTTTATGAACTATTTTTTTTAAAAACATTCATTATAAACCATTTTCATACAATTAATTTTAGATTTTTTTTTATCGAAATATATATATATATATATATATATATATATATATATATATATATATATATATATATATATATATATATATATATATATATATATATATATATATATATATATATATATAACCAATAGTCTGTTTACATATTATTTCAATAAATCAAACATTTTCCACGTCTAGTAAGTACATATGAGCAGCAGTCATAACTTTTAGTATGAGTTTATTATATCTTAACACTTATGTATTATCTAAATATGATTAAACGATGTGCAAATGTTTTTCTTTACAATTTTTTTTCTTTACCATAAAGAACATTTTTTTTTAATAAATACATGGCTGGTTTCTATCTCGAACAATAATTACAATACTAGACCCAAAAAAAAAAACAAAAAAACAGTCACGACGGGTTCCGTACCATCGTGCATGCACTTTTTATTAATATGACTGTTATTCTATGTACATATGTAGTACATTAACTTCGATGATCGATCGACGAACGTACGGGTATGGTAAAAATGAAGCAAAGCGACTCTTATAAGTTAAGCACCAAATTCATTTGTAGTTTTTTAAAATCAAAAATATAACAACAAAATCTATACATATAATAAAATTGTAACTAAGTCGATTCTGTATATTAAATATTTTTTGGAAAATCTTATTGAAATAGACATTATTATCGATACAGAGTCAGAATCTATAGTTTTTAGAATTTTTGTCTGTCTGTCGGTCTGTCTGTCTGTTACCGCTTCACGAGAAAACCACTGGACAGATTTTGATGAAATTTGGTATGATGATAGCTGGATATCCGGGTCAACATATAAGATTCTTTTTACCGCGGCAAAATGTCTCATTTCTGAGTAAAAATACAAAAACTGCATTGTAAGAGTATACTAATATGTAAAACCTAAGAATTTGGTTTTTAGTCATCTGAACGCGAGCGGAGCCGCGGGCAATGCTAGTTGTAAAATAAGCTGAGCTATTTCGGTAGACACAGATATGCCATAAGTAATTTAAGTCATAACAAAATCGTCACGTAAATATAACACACGTTCGTGTAATCCCTGTCACATCGCACGTGGGGTGCAATGAGATACTTTTTGCCGTTTTTAATAGATGGCGTAAAAAGTCGGGGTGAGACACTTATCTTTCGCACGAACGATATGTTATCGCTTACAGTTCTAGGCTTCTCAAAGTTTTAACATTCTTTTATTAGCTTAAAATGTAAAGCTTTAAAATAATTATTATTATGAGAGCAAATATAGAAAGTTGATTGTAATATAATCTTTTCTGTCATATGAGTTTGAAACAAGAGGTTGAATGAAAATGAAATTTGAGAACTGTATTTTTGATTTCTTTTAAAAAAGCTAATCAACGCAATGGTTAAGTGTGTGTGTGTGATTTTTTTTTAATTCTTATTATTTATGCTTAAAAAAATGAATTTAGGGTATTAACTGAATAATTCCATGGCAGCAGAAAGTTTTCTTTACAATAATAATATTTTTTCTTTACTTTCATGTCCTGTTAATAACAATTAGTCTAGTTACTTTTAGTACTAATATAGATAGTGTTCTACTTCTGCAAGAACAACTAGATGTTATATAATACAATAATAAACATATATAGAACCTTTTTTAAGAAATATAATAATAGAATAAAATAAAAGTCCATAAAGAATTGAGATAACTATTTTACAACATATACAACAAAAATATCGTTCTTTTCATTACTTGATGTTACTTACAAATACATACCTACTTAAATTGTGTACATAGTTTGTATGACGACACGTTTGGCTCAGTTTGTAGTGACCCTACTTTCTGTGCCAGCGGTCGCGGGTTCGAGTCCCGCTGGGGGCATTCATTTGTGTGATGAGCATGAATGTTTGTGCTTCAGTCATGGGTGTTTATATTTATAATATGTATGTATTTAAAGCTATATATGTGTAGTGTATCAACTATCTGGTATCCATAACACAAGCCTCGATACCAGAGCCTACCATGGAAATAGATGGTGTTGTGTGTTAATGTCCCAACATATATATACATATATAGTTTGAAAACCACAGAACTTCCTAAGCCCCACTGAAAACTTCTACAGCTTGTAAAGACATCCGTCATTCTACGCTCGCATACACTCACCCTTGTGTTTTTAAACGATACTTATAATCTACCATTCAAACAAGATACGTACTAACGTAGTCCCCTCTTAAGTTACAAAGAGAACGAGAAATGGGGGAAGCTCCTATTAAAATAGCTAAGAGCTCAAGTCTCTAATGTGTCATTTGCAATAAAAGTTTAAGACAATGTGCCGTTTCAAATTGATTTTTTATTAAAATAAATGTTCAACTAAATTAATATACGAGTAGTTACATAATAAAAACTTTTTAACAAGAAAAATCAAAACCGACTTCAAAAAAAGCACTAAAAAGTAAAACATAACTGATTGGTAGTTTTCATTTACTATACATACCTAATCAAATATATTCGATGTAGGTGTGCTTTGCTTTGTATTGGCTGGCACCGACTTCGAATATATTTAATTAGGTAGATCTAGAGTACCTAATTGAAACGTTTTGAGATTTGAAGCAACATAATTGTCAATATTTTTTAATGTATTATTTAAGAAGTTCTTGCTAAAGAATAAGTCGTGAGTCGAATATTCCCAACTGTTTTCTTAAAACAATTTTTGTCGGAGTATTAAACTGTTAATTTTATAAACCACACGATAGTTAAGTATGTTATTATATTTTAATGTAGACGTAGTATAGTAATTGTCGTAAGGAAAATTTGGCAAACAATTACCTACATCTATAAAATCTTAAATGTGTTGTAAGCAATGGTTTTTTTTTTCAATTTTACTGAGCTTTTTGTGACGCGTACTTCTCGCGATTTCTTAAAGTAGCCTCAACGTCTTGATACAAATATGCGCCCTAAGCAGAATTCGAACCTACGACCGACGTACTGTCTGTAAAATATATCCAGTAACACCACGACACTCGCAAATTCTAAATAATGATTAATGTGCATTATTTAGTGCGTCATTTCACAAATAGACCCAATTATGAGGTAACACGCTGAAAGAATGCACTCAAGAAACTTTAGAATTGCCATCCCTTTGCTAATCGCCATTTCCTACACGGATAGGGCAGGGATTCCCAAATTCAATGCTATAAGGACCGCGTTCAATAAAATCAATAAAAACCACCAAAATGATATTATAATGAAGCTGTGTATATGACTAATAGTACCAGAGTAGGCAGAAATAAAAAAATATATATAACTTTATAAAAATAATATTATTAGGTAGGTCATACAAACATAAAATAGTTAAAAATGTAAAATTAAAAAGTGTTGTAAGCCTATGTACGTATTATGTTATCTAAACCTATTGTTTTTTTTTATAAATTAAAATTTAACTTCATATTTAATTTATACTTTTTTTTCTTACGCCCATATCTTGATTTACCCTGTGGAGGGTGTAGCAGGGCGGAGTGATGATGTATGGGTACAAAAACACTCGCTGTAACTGTCATCACTTGATCTATCACCAGACAGATCAGAGGTGGAAAATTGCGTGATTTGATTTATTTAATGAAGTTAAAGTTATAAATAGAAAAGGAATTCAGAATGTACTAGAAAGGTATTCAATTAGGCTATTAATCATTTTTTGTTTAGTATTGGTGTGGTAGATACATACATTACATACATACATTACATACATACATTTTTACTATATACATACATTTTTTTTCTGGTAGAGTTTCATCAGACGATAAGTGTATTTCTGAAGTACCAATATTAAATAAAGAATTTTGATTTTTTTTGTTATTAAATTGTTATATATGTAGGTGCATATGTGCCATACTTGATTTCAATATTGATATAAAAATGAATGTAAGGATTAATTACGGATTATTTGATCAATTACATTAGTTCTAGATCTTGTACATGTCTACAGTCATCATCGTAAGCATTGTGAGGAATGTCTGAAAAAATCTTATTATGTTTTTATTAGTTAATTTGAACGACATGTAAACTCCGCCAATCCGAATTTTTCCATCGTTGACATCCTCGCATTGATAGTGGCCAGTGCCTTTCCGTACCGCACAGTGCCGTAGACGTCAAAAAATGGCTGTACAAAGGTTTCCTTTATGAGAAAGTTTTATCCATTATAGGGTCAGAAGAATGTAAGACTACTCACTGAAACGTGTAGCGGAACCTTCGCCGCAATGCAACGCAGACAAAGCAGAAAAGCAAATTTTCAAAGTAATGCAATACATAGACACATCTTGTATCGTGTTGCTTGTAGGTACAATTATCTCAAGATCTTAACATACACCATGTAGTTTACAATAGAAACCATCTGAACCCGCTGAGCTAATATAGATATAAAGGTTAATACAACCGTGACCTCATAAATAATGACTCTATATAGAATTTTCCAAGTATAAATTGTTAGTAGTCGTAATTCTTAAAACTACTCGTAAATGTTTTTCATTTATCACGTTAATACATTTTGAATCTGTTCAGTTTAGTTAAGTTTTCATTGTATATATTTTTATCATCTCCTTTAAATTTTTTATTTAATTTTGTAATAATAAATATAATTATATACTGAATTCAACTTTATTTATACTTAATGTAAAGTTGGCTTTAACAGTTAGGAATCTGACTAAAATATTATTTGTGCACTAAACTTCTAAATATTAAGCTTAGGTACTATTCTAAACATTAATTAATAAAAAACTTTATTTAAACAAACTTTTATAATTAGTTAATAAATATGTCGGAGGAGGATTTAAAAGATGAACTCATAAGAAAACTTATAATACTTATTACTAAAGTAAAATATGACCTTTATACCTTTGGAAAAATGTCGATTATCGATAGGAAAGGAATTATTGAAATCAATATTCGGTTCAGTAGTTTTAGTATTTGTCAAAAATTAACACACAAAGAAATAAATATCTTTTTCTATACATATAATAAAATTGTAACTGAGTCGAATCTGTACATTAAATATTTTTTGGAAAATCTCATTGAAATAGTCATTATTATCGATAAAGAGGCCGAATCTAGGTTTTTAGAGTTTTTGTCTGTCTGTCTGTTACCGCATCACAGAAAAGCAGATTTTGTTGAAATTTGGTATGGTGATAGCTGGTTATCCGGATCAACATATAGGATACTTTTTACCGCGGGAAAATGTCTCATTTCTGAGAAAAAATTCAAAAACTGCAATGTAAGAGTATACTAATATGTAAAACTTAAAAATTTGGTTTTTGGTCATCTGAACGCGGGCGGAGCCGCGGGCAATGCTAGTTATGTAATAAAAGTAAAATTTTGGTTTTTAAAAAGTCTAGTTAAACCGCAAACCACTAAAACCTTTATTGCATTACAAGTACTATGTATGTAACATTCATCTTTGTGTTTGTAATATGATGAAAGCTTACTAACGCTATTGAATACTGACTCACCTATACTTAAGCTTTTACAAAGTAATTCTTGAGCGAAAACAATAAGAATGCGATAATGTACGTGGGAAGACCTTTCAGAACCTTGAACTTCCTGTCATTCGCAATGGTTTATTCAAAGAAAGCAGTTCAGTTCATGTAGCGCCATTTGTATGGAGCCGGCACAAGCGGTGATAATGACCGCTTGCGACTATGACGTACGTGAGTCGAGATTTGCCGAGGTACTTTCTATGGAAAAGGTTTGTGAAATTTTCTTTTAGCTGCTTGAAAATCTATGATACCAAAAACCTTGGCTAGTTTTGTTGTATAGTACTCGAAAGGCAAGGAACAAAATTATAAAATCGTGAAATAATAGTTTTATTAAAAAGATATTGTAGGTAGGTATTTTTGTTTCATACGCTCTGATTTTTTTTTATTTTCATATATATGTAGTTTGAATATAATCGCCCAAGGATGCATGGAATCATGGAAGATAAAAAACAATCTCTTCCGTGCATGAAATAACCTCTGTATGGAATATGGATACTAATAAACACTTATGGATACTAAAACGACGACTTCCTTGTAAAACAAATAAATTTACAAATAATAAAATGTTGTAAAAGCTATATTTAAAAGCTTTAATATCAATAAAATGCTATTATTATATTTTTTCATGAGTTTATATTTTACAAATAACACATTATAAGAATTTGCCTGTAAATTAAAAATTGTAACTACGCTGAATCTGTACATTAAATATTTTTTGGAAAATCTTATTGAAATAAACATTATTATCGATACACAGGCCGAATCTATACTTTTTACAATTTTTTCTGTCTGTCGTACCGCATCACAGAAAAACCACAGGAAGGATTTTGATGAAATTTGGTATGGTGATAGCTGGTTATCCGGGTCAACATATAGGATACTTTTTACAGCGGAAAAATATCTCATTTCTGAGAAAAAATACAAAAATGTAAAACCTAAGAATCTGGTTTTTGGTCAAATTGGTTGAATGCGGGCGGAGCCGCGGGCAATGCTAGTTAGAAATAATAAAATACAGATATGGAAGTTCAAATTTTCACTAAGGTAAGATATTTTTATGAATTGTCACACACATTCAAAAAGGAAATCCCTTTCTACATTCTGTAGCGACGGTGCCGTCACGGCGCGCTATGGAGCTGTTAACGGGGTCATCTCATTAGCGCACTCATTCGTATGCGACCCTCGGGCCCGCTTGCAGTTCACTGAAATACCTTTCCACATTGATGTATTACTATAATCTAATTTTATTACATACTCTTAAAATAAATTTTACGCCATTTTTTTTAAATTTAATAGGCAAGGACAAATAATTTGCAAATACGGGATTCGTTGGAATAAGGGAAATTTAGATTATGTTGTTTAAAATTAATATTATTATATTTGAAATTCTTAAATGCCGTGTAATAAATTAAAATAAAGTAATAACTTAATAAAATAAACATGGTTACCTATATGTTGATTGATTTTAAATATTTTACTTTGTATTTAAGAAATATTATAGTTTAGAGATAAATTTTATTAATAATTATGAATGATAAACCTACAGCGAACTGTAAACAAGACGGTTTCATTAGTGCGCTCGTTCGTATGCAGCCCTCGCGTGCAACTCGCTGGAGCCACAATGATATATCGCTTTAATATCCCCATAATGACTGCTCGATTATCCTTTAAAGATGAAGTAAAGGTTGTCTACTTTTAATTAACTAATTATATAGATTATGCCCTATACATAAGCAACTGTACAACCTACAACGCAATAGACAGTGTCAAACCACCCAACGTTACAACGTTGTGCATTTATGGTAATTAAATGGTAAACGACTTTTCACACATACAGAAAGAGATACTCATTAGAATTGATCGAATGAATTTTTACATATTAAATAATCCATTGAATAGAACGTTGCATGCACAGATAATAGCTAATTTGACGTATAATTTATTTCTAATTGAACTCGAGGAAGTCCAATTCGCGCAAACAAAATAGCGCATCCATATCGTAATTAGGTAATGAATTATTCATAACTTTTGTTTATTTAAAAATGTGTATTCATTTATTCATTAAATTTAAGAGCTACCTATTATATGTTGCTTATACAAAAACTCAGGCAGTATATAAGTTACAAGAAAACAGTGGTAGCCCAGTGGTAACGCGCTCGCTTGGGAAACCGAGTGAAACGGGTTCAAATCCCGGGTCTCGCACCTCTGATATTTTCATGTGCGAATCATTTCTAACATGATTACCACTTGTCTTACGCTGAAAGAAAACATCGTGAAGAAACTTGCATGTCTTTGAGAACCTAGCAAGTTTTCGAAAGACATGCGAAGTTCGCCAACCAGCAGTCGTCCAGCATGGTGGACTATGGCCTGATCCCCCTCGTATTGAAGGGAGGCCCGTGCCCAGCAGTGGGACGTTAAAAAGGGCTGAATACATACAAAAAGTACCTACCTAATATATAAATATACATTGTGGCTTGGAGTGGAGGGTATATAATGAAATTCTCCTTAATAAAGGTAAGGAGAAGGTGACAAGTATAGACATTTGTCACACCAAGCTAATAAAATCTAGGAACTAGGAATACATACATACAATAAATAATAAAAATACGACGAATAATTTCACCAACACCAAAGTGCCAGTTTCGGTAACAAAGTGCTCAAACACTAATGTTAGATTTAAAAAATCCACGATTCCAGTATTTATGTATATGATCTCATTGGAAAACATAGCACTCTCAATTTTGTAAAACTAAATTGTCTCATATAAAAGACGAGTTGCAGAGAATAATGACACCGATGGCGGGTCCGGTCTAAACGTTTTTTTACCGAAATCGAATAAAAAACAATATTTTAGGGAAACAATATATATAACAATGCACCAAGTTTGACGTTAATAAGTCTGAGTGGTGTATAAATTCTGAATTCCAGTAAATGAAGCTCCGAATAAACCATAAATCTGAGGAAAACGCGATAACAAAGGCGTTAACGTCTCACGAGTTGCAGCCAGAATGAATAAGCTTGTTGAAATATTTTTATAAGAGAAACATCAACAAGCAATTCATATTTTATTATTTTACACGCTTCTACGAATAAGTATGTTTGACCTGGACTATATTTTAACCTAATTTAATAATTATATACGGTCTAATTTGTATATTGCTTTAAAATGAATGTAGAATTAACCGTATATTTTACAATCTGTATATAAAAAAGTAATTTTGTGGCTAGCATGAACGACTGCAGATCCGGAGATCCTGAGTTCGAGTCCCAGATCAGACTAAGTTTAACTTCTGAGTTTTTCTGTTAAGATATTCTCAGAATAGCTCAGAATTGGGAATTTGGCGGTGTTTCACCCCCGTGCCTCGGAGAGCACGTAAAGTCGTCGGTCCTGCGCCTTAACTCTCACTGGTCGTATCGAAGTATCGTCCCATTAGACTTTGAGAGTAAAAGGAATACATAAAGAGTACACATGTGTCTGCGCGTACCTTTTGCACTATATCTCCTGTGCATCTGGCTATAGTCTTAGATTGGTCGGCGTGGCCGAAATCCGTCAGGAGGACATTGTTATTATTTATATTTTATAAAATATTATAAATCTGATACATTGTGAAACTGTATGAATACTCAAACATGAAAGAAAATCACCCGATAAAATGTGCCTATAAAGTACACTGTAGGTACACATTATTTAGGTAGAACGCTCCTAGCAATAGAATAATCGCTGTAAGGTGCGCCGTTGTTAACTTTACGAATAAGTTATAGAACTACTTAAGTAGTTCTAAATCAGACAAAAATCTTACAATCTGGGTCCTTAAGATAGATACCTAGGGATATGTTTTGATCGGCGGTTATACTGGACCAAGCATATTTTTTACAAAGAAAGCACTCTAGGTGTACAGTTAAGTCAACTCTTTTAGCTCCTGGAACGGAAATCGCAAATTGCCTTAAATAAGGAGTTTGCGCATGGTAGCTGACGCGCCATGGTGCAGAACACACCATAGACCATTTATAATGGAAGTTTGAACGCAGGCGAAGCCGCCGATATTGCTAGTTTCGTATATTGAGAGAAGTGCACCACAATACCTTAATACACCATAATGATAGACTAATGGAATAAATAAAAAATAAATAGTTATATCAATGGATATTATACCATGCCTTAATTAATGTCCCAACATATTTATTTTAATTTTATCCTTACGCTTTTGCGGGGTAACGGTATGAAAATGATAATTTTGATTATCTCTAGTTATCCTTCTTTATATACGCATTGAGGCTGACGAATCTGAAATCTTAGTTAATTACCTTAGTTACTTAGTTAATGATCCGTGACCTAGAATTAAAATAGATAACGAATAAAATACAAGTTTCTGGAAATATAAAGGAAAAGCCTTATTATTCTTGCAATACATGTTTATTAAATACGTTATGAATATTTGTTTATTTTATGGATAATCCATTCGACTTTGTTCAAATCTAAATTAAATCTTATAAATCTGAATTCCGTATACATACCTTCACATGTCAACAGTTTATCTCCCGTCAGACAGACGGACAGATTTCGCTCGATCTTACCCAAGATTTGTATACGTATCACGAGTGCATTGGTATTCATAGCGTGGATACTTTATTTAATACACGAATACGCCGGGGTTAATGGCAAGTGAAGATTTCTTTAGCGATTATCTGAAAACATCTTATAATTTTGTTGAACTATAGGAATTATAATTTTTTTCTATGAAATATTCTTTTTATTCTTATTTTAGGTTTTTATATAATAAACGAATCTTATCACACAGGGACCGTACATTTTTTCGGGATAAAAAGTAGGCCATGTGTCATTCTGATGTATGAGCTATATTGTTGTAAAGTTTCATTAAAATCCCTTCAGTAGTTTTTACGTGAAAGTGTAACAAACATCCATACATCCTCATAAACTTTCACATTTATAATATTAGTACGATATACTAATATCCATCAATTTATTTGCCACATTTTCTTGTCAATACTGAATAAATAATATGTAGAAAAAATATCCCATAAACTTAAAAAAACATGATTTTTTTTACTTTTTTTTTAGTACCTACTATTTTTATTTAGTACTATTTTATGAATAAGGAAAATAAGTAAATAATTTATTAAAAGCTGACACAACAAAATTCTTTAAAACAAACTAAAATCTTTAAAACTAACCTTACATTCTTATGCTTTCATATATGATTACCATATTTTTTTCTATAGAATTATGTCAAATTTCTATCTCAATAAGTGAAGAATACTTCAAACGGTCAACGGTCTGGGTATATTCAGTACTCCCTCCCACAGGTCACACCGAGGAATTTGTACCACCATATAAAATGTTCGCGGTACTATATTAAAGTATTTAAAAACTCTAACGAAAATCTAAACTGAAAGTCACAATTGTACCCTTTAATTATTTATACTATTAAGTAAGCAATCCTTATATATTTATTTCACGTATCTCGGAAACAGCTCTAACGATTTGGATCTACTTTTGTACTTATAGGTCTCCTTTTTAAGTTTGTCTATATATAGATCGCATTTCTGGAAAATGCATTTTATTACTAAAATTTCAAAAAATCCATTTTACAAAATAAAAATAAACACTTTTTATATAACTAATTATTAGAACCTTTTTTCTACCTGTTCTCATTCTGATAGTCATATAGCGCCATCTCGTAAATATTTGTGATACTTGCATTGTCGCCAATGCCTGATAACCTACTAAACGAGCGCCTAGGTGCTCTATTATACCTTAGATTTTGCTGTAATCTGTTATAGGTTTTATACTAATCACCAAAACGCTATCAAAAATTAAATAAAACAATTCAATAATGTATTAAATAAATTTAATTACATTTGAGGTTCTCAAAGCCTTATAAATAATGACAATTGCTATTCATATAACAATAATCAATAAAAAAATAGACTAACATAACATTTGTCATGTCCCAAAACTTGATTCGAAGAAATAAAAATTTGTTTTATTGCTTTTTTAATGAGAAATAATTAGAACAGCATTTATTTTCACAAGCTATTTTAATAAAAAATATATAAGTGACATTTCAAAATGAACCTTGAGTATACAACCTAAGACACATTTTTATTTTTCACAAGTTTCCTGGCAGTGTATAAATAAGACTCCGTTTATATACTACAATAGCAACGCTATCGATAACAGATAGCTAAAAATGTATGGAAATTATGTTACTAATCGTTAACTTTTCGTATTTAGAACATAAAATTCCAATAACATCTTTAGTTTTCTATATGCGATGTCGATTGTAGAAAGTCGTCTTGGCTATTTGCTGACTCATAATGAAAAGTCACCTATATAAAATAATATAATAAATTATATAAAATACTTCATTTTATACACAATATACACATAGTCTCTTGTACTCGTGTATAATTGATTAAGTTACACAAAGTTTTACAAACTCTGCACATAATACTTTGGAACTAGGAGAATTTATTTGTACAAAATTATAAAATATAAATAGTGTAAAGGTCACTGCCCACTACATTCAACATGTTATAAATTTCGTTACATAAATGAACGAATTCGAAATACGTCTGCGAATGTTAACATACTATGAATGAATTAAAATTGATATTATTATTTAAATATATTTAAACATATAAATCAATAGAATAGAAAAAAGTGAGAATAAAGCAGTATCGGATAATAATTTCGATACATATTTAAACTTTATACATCATACATATATATAATACTAGCGACTCACCCTCGCTTCGCTCGGGTTCATCCCTAGCTACGTTTGAACAGTTAGTACGGAATAGATTAACTATATATATATATATATATATATATATATATATATATATATATATATATATATATATATATTCTGAATTTTTCGATATTCCAACAGTACTTATGGGTTTTCCCTATTTTTTTATACTTAAACAACCCATGACATGACCCCCAATCTTCTTACCAAATTTCATCTAAATCGGTCCAGTAGATCCAGAGATTATCCCCTACAACGTCACAAACTCACAAACTTTACCTCTTTATAATATTAGTATAGATATATAGATGTATGTATACATTATGTACAGTATGTATCATATGATAATGACGCAGTGGGCAGATACCTTTATCACGGACGCGTGAGGTATATTTGCAACAGCATTTAACTATAAGTTAATTTCTTCATTATCACATCAGGTGGGTTTTCACTTTAAATCACCACTGTCCATTTGAATCCGTAACTGCCTGAAACAAGAGTAATATAATATATCTATATTAACTTATCATGTTTAATATTAAAAACAAATACGTTAAATTTGTTGAGTTGGTCAGTCTCTATGAGATTGGTCGTCATGGACGAAATCGATTAAGAACGCATTACTATAATGTCTTCATTGGAGTAATTTAATCCCTCCACGACCGCGGACACGCCGGCGTGTCAGTTAACAATAGATTTCTTAGAAATTTAATTAATTTCTTAGAAATTTGCCTGGAGGAGTTAAGCCTGATTTGGTATAATTGTGCACATGTCACTAATATTACAAACGCGAAAGTTTGTAAAAAATTGTCTTTCACACAAAAACTACAGAACAGATTTTGATGAAACTTTAGTAATGCCAAATATATAGCATAATAGTTCTATATAATTAATAACGCGGACGGAACCGTGGTTTTATTAACAATAGCTAAGCTTAGCGGGACCCCAACACTTTTTCTTAACAATAACTAAGCTTAGCGGGGAGTCGAACCGAGGACGTCCGGATCTGCACCCGTACATGCTATTTTAGAGCAGCAGGGCAGGTAAATTAGCCACTAGAGTATAGTTGACCGAAGGAGCGAAGTATCTTTGTTTCAAGTCTGGCAAAATTTGCTTTCCTCTGTCAGTTTGTTGGTACTCCTCTACCGGCCGTATTTTACAACTAATCTGGATGAAAGTATACAGGGTTTACGACTTTATAGTTTTCTTTTGTCATCGGGATTTTTTTATTGGAAGGGCACATTCTCCAAAAAAGGGCAAAAACCACCATACGAGGTCTGATTTCGATGGTTCTTTTTTTAGGGTTCCGCACACAAAAGGTAATACCTATTACTAAGACCTTATTACTTAGATTCCGCTGTCTGTCTGTCTGTCTGTCCGTCCGTCTGCCACTAGGCTGTATTTTATGAACCGTGATAGTTAGACAGTTAAAATTTTCATAGATAATGTATTTCTGATACCAACAATCTATAACAACAAATACTAAAAAAACAGAATAATATAAATATCTATGGGGGCTCCCATACAACGAACGCGATTTTTTTGCAGTCTTTATAGATAATAGTTCGGAACCCTTCCGGAAGTTTTTTTATTTGAAAGATAGTAACTTTATGTTGGTCTCGTAAAAATTTGGCGAAGTACTCATGAGAATCTTTGGCGTGATGAGCGGAATGACTTTTCAAAATGCAGTTTGTGGTCACGAGGTCTACTCGTCTGCAGAACTACTGGTACCTAGCACCTACCTGCGTACGTCAGGCGGGCGGCGGCGGCGGCGGCGCGAGCGGCACCAGCAGCGGCTCGCGCGGGCGGCGCGCGCGGCGCGAGGGGCGCGCGGCGCGGGCGGGCGCGCGCAGGCGCGGGCGGCCCGGCCCGCGCCGCCCGCGCGCCGCGCCCGGCGCCGGCGCCGGCGCCGGCTCGATCGCTTCCAGCGGCGCGTCGGATTCTAGGAGAGCTGCGCCTGGTGGGATCGGAACACATTTTTAAATTACCATGTTTATTTTTATTAAAATATTCACGTTATTGTGTGTACTATGTTGGATTTAACCTTAGCACCGCCCCTGGGCATAGTAAAAAATGCCGCCCAATTAGAAATTTTGCATAAAATGGATAGTTTCGATAAAATTAAAATTATTAATTTTTTTCTTTTTTTGAAAAATGCAGAATATTAATTTATAAATGATATCAATTTTTCGAAAAATGTACCTACTAGATAATCTTTTTCTATTTTTAATTTTTTGTAAAATAAATAAAGCATTTTCGATGGTGCGAAGAAAGTTTTTTTCCCGCCCTCCGAGTTTTACCACCCTAGGCAATTTGGCGCCCCGAGTGCCCCTAGCGTAAATCCAGCGCTGAGTGTGTATGTCTTTAAGCCTCCCCGGTACCTTTATATTGTACAACTTACTATAACTGAAGGAGTAATAAAAGGGCCTTAGAGCCAAGCAATTGTCTCATTTTGTTCCCACATTAAAATATATAAATATGACCCCACAGCGCTACCTAGTTCCATGTTAAGCTACGAGGCTTGTGTTATGGATACCACATAGTTAATACACTACACATATATGACTTTTTAATACATACATACATATTATAAATATAAACACCCATGACTGGAGTTCGTCATCACACAAATTAATGCCCCCAGCGGGACTCGAACCCGTGACCACTGGCACAGCAAGTAGGGTCACTACAAACTGAGCCAAACGTGTCGTCATATTATATTTTTTATTTTCATTAAAATGTTCACGTATAAAAAAGTATCACAACATAAAAAACTAATTACACCATAATATGCTATGCATAATACACTTGAATATAGACATTACCATACAAATTATCACAACAATCGAAATGAAGGTATATTGTAAATACCTTCGTTTCAAGTTTCACTTATCTCTGTCACTCATCAATCAATTATTTTGTGGAGAATAGACACAAATACGTATTGTATTTACAATATCAGCAGTCTACTAAACTATACAGGCGTCTAACAAAGCTTTCTAGACAGGGGGCAATTGAGTAATACGAACCTATCACACTTACTTTTACACAGCAGTTAGACAACAGCTTTAGGGTTGACGGTATAATTGTATTGCCACGAGGTGACCCTACAATGCTTTAATTTCGAAACCATACCATATCTTTGAACAGTGTTTTTTTACTGGTTCCGAGCCCGACCGTATGTCAAAACAAAATTTATTGTGTCTTCAAAATATATCAGAGAATTACATTAGAATAATATCGAATATGCATATTATAAGAAGTCCGCAATAAGCAACAGCATTCCCAAGGACGGTTGACGTCAGGCAGGCGGCCGGTCGTAAAACTTTTGCCAAATCCTATCAGCAGCACTGAACATATACTGCGCCGACTCCAAGTAATTCGTGGGAAGGGAAATGGGCAGGGAGATGATGATATCAGTACGTTGTAACAATTACCAGCGGCAACAGCGGAGGCATTATCGGCCGCCGCGGGCTCGGGGCGGCGCGCCGCGGCGTGCCGGGAGCCGCGCGGGCGGCCGCGGCGCGCGCCGCGCGACACGCGACTGTTGGCCCAGTTGGACCGCACCGGCGGGGAATATGCTGTGGATGATATCAAATTTATTTTTTATTTATTTATTCATTTACCAAATACAAAAAACCATTTATACAAATCTAAGACACTCGTACTAGGGCGGAAGAGTAAAACGTATCAAATAGTATCCGAACGAACTGTCGGTGTTGATGTGTCAGTCAGAGTAAGCTCTAAATTGCAATTTCAGTTTCAGAGAAACAATCAAAACTGAGTTTCTTTATTCATTTATTATTTGTATATTGTATGATGAGAGAAGGGAAAATAAGTGAATTATATAATTATATACCTGTCTTTTAATATTTTAGTTATTGATATTTAAAAAAAAATATACAATATAAAAAAAAAGTTATACTTTTTTAAAGTGAAACTTCTTTAGAATCGTGATTAGAAACTCGATGAAACGGAAATGCGACAATAAAATGAAACATACACATAAATATATAGGATTAAGCCAGCGAGAGAATGAGATAGAATACATTGCCGCATTGCCATTGTAACCGTTGTTATTGTCTCACAAGTATATAATATTATATCCTTTCCGAATATGATATTCTATAAATACATGATTGTAATATGCTTAATTGCCTTATTTGATCATTGATTTGTTATAATTTAATTAATATTTGCCAAAGAAGTTTCACTTCAACCGCGCGTAAAGGTTACACGCATCCATTTTTTATTATGAGAAATTAAGCATTTTAGAAAAAATAAATTTCACTGTATTATTAAAGCAAACAATAATATAAAAAAAGTATAGTGTACTAAATTATAGTATACTAACGCAAGGGCTGCGGCGAGGCGTCTACCACCAAGTGGTCGCTGTCGTCGTCCACCTGCAGCGGGCTGCCGGGCTCCGACGCGGACTCGCGCGGCCGCTTGGCCTCTATTGGCGCTGGTTGCTGCTACAATTGTATAATAATTTAATTATTAAAAACCCACTGTATATATATATTTGTGTAGGCAGTGGTAGCCCGGTGGTAACGCGTTCGCTTGGGAAACCGAATGAAGCGGGTTAAAATACCGAGTGTCGCAGCTACAATGTTCTCATGTGTGAATCATTTCTAACATGATTACCTGTTGGTGAAGGAAAATGCAAAAGTGTGTATTGTATTAGTGTAGAATATGTATGTGTATATGTTTGTCCTGTATATGTGAATGTCATGCTGAAGCAGTTGACGGACTTGGATAAAATTTACTAAACAATTTTAATCATACTGTTGCCACCTAGGGACGCATCCAATCGAAACGAGGGCATCACGGTTAAGCGACCAAGGCGCAAGATTGACAATCATAGGTGTCCGGGTTCGAATCCCGGTCGGATACAAGGGTATAATTTATTAATGTTTTTTTTATTCAAGTTTTTAGTTTTTTTTTTTAAGAAAATTGTACTTGTGATCAAAAGCTCCGAGCGAACCTCGGTGGCCCAGGTACTTAATATTATAAGTAACGTAAAGTAATAGTATAAGGTAATATATCATTATAAAAATAAATATTACATACCGCTGGTAATATGCCTAATTTTCTCTTGCGTTCTCTTTCTTCCATCATTTTCTTTTCTTCAGATTTCTGACGATCTGATGATACAAAATAAAATAAAAAATTGTCAACTTAACTCTAATATTTTATTTTTTACGATAATATTAATATGTATATGTCGCAGGTAAATTGTAAAAACAAGTGAACGGTTGACAATTTAACGCCTTTTATTATTTAGTGAAATTAACAAAATCTTATCACAATATCACTGAGTGTGCCTAGTGAAATTATAACATACCTAAAATTGTCCCGTGATATTGTAAGAAAAGGAGATGATTAACAAAACTCACGATTTTTACAATTTCCCTGCAACATACTCGTATACACGAAAACTACAAACCGACTTTTTAGTGTAGAAGACTGATTTTATACAATGAAAAGATGTTTAACTTACACTTAAGCTCTATTTCTTCATCGTCCAATAGAAGCGACACAACTTCTTTTGGTTTAAGCGTATCTGGTTTGAAATTACCACCACTTATCACCATACGTTGAATCTGTGAATGACATAAATTACCAAATTCTTTACCATTTCAATAATACATTTAAATAGCTACTTAATAGTTGCCCTGATTAATACAATTTAGAAAGTACAAAAATAATTCTTAATAAAATATTTTAACAATACAATAACTCGGCCATTACTACGCATTATAAATTATAGTTGGATTTGTGTTTGCTCAGACTAATCATAGAAACCACTATACATATTTTCATAAAGTTTTCACCATTGGGAAGGACTATCTAAAACGGTTATGAAATAAATAAATGCAAAAATAACTACCGGTACATATGGACCGGACATACGGATATTTGTATATTAAGTCTCATAACTAATAGGATTGTGAAAAAAATCTCCGATAGTGATACACCCGACCTGGACGAGAGTAAGCCATTAGTTTTAATGACGACACGTTTGGCTCAGTTTGTACCCCTACTTGCCATTCATTTGTGTAATCAGCATGAATGTTTGTACTCCAGCCATGAGTATTTATATTTATAATATGTATGTATTTAAAGTTATATACATGTAGTGTATCAACTGTCTCATATCCATGACACAAGCTTCGTAGCTTACCATGGAAGTAGATGGTGCTATGTATTAATTTCCCAACATATTTATTTATAATTACATTTCTTTGTACTCTCTAATAAAATGTTCAGCTCACCTCACTCTTCTCCCTGGCCCTCTGCATAATGCGCTCCTCTATAGTGCCCTTGCAGATGAGGCGGTACACGGTGACTTGCTTGGTCTGGCCGAGGCGGTGCGCGCGGTCCATCGCCTGCTGGTCCACGGTGGGGTTCCAGTCCGAGTCGTAGAATATCACCTGTGGAAAATATGCGTTAACATTTTTAATATTTAATTGTTCGCTGTAAAAAAAAACAAAAAGTAATTGTAATGTCTGTAGGTCTGCAATCTTACTTAAAACCTTATCATTGGTTGCTTATTATTGACAGCGGAAATTCGTTAAGTAGATTCTAGTTGTACACACCTTATATGCAAATTACCAATTGACCAATATTTAGTAATACTATTAATTACTAAAGGAAATAGGATTTTTATTCAATATAATAATTGTACTCACAGTATCCGCCGCGGTAAGGTTTATGCCGAGGCCGCCGGCACGCGTCGATAGCAAGAACACGAAAATATCTGCACGGGCCTGTCAAATTCAATAACTTTACATATTTTTATAATATCTTATCAATTAAATTAATTTGTCTAATAATTAGGAATGCACAATCCTAAATACTTCTGTCTTTGGTGATAAAATATTAATTAATAACAATATATTTTTACCTGAAAATCTGCAACCATGTCGCGTCGAGCCGATATTTTACTGGATCCATCCAATCTCATATACTTGTGTTTTCGATGCCACATGTATTCCTAATATAAAATAATTAAATTATTCTTAGATCATTATAATTTAATTCATTAAAGAAAAAATTTATATAAAAAAAAAATCTCGACCAGTATTTGTAAATAGTACATAAATTATATTCATTTAGTATATAATTAAATAACTATTTATTGAACAAGTAGTGTATATTATTAGAAAATATTGTTTAATATTTCTTCGTAAAATAAAACTTTTAATAAAATAATTAATTCCATAACTAAACATTAACAAAATAAGCATAATTTTAAATCTTGCACTAACTCGAATTAATAACAGTATATTACGTATTCAGCCCTTTTTAACGTCCCACTGCAGGGCACTGGCCTCCCTTCAATACGAGGGCGATCAATAGCACGCTGGCCAAGTACAGGTAGGCGGACTTCACATGTCTTTCGACAACTTGCTAGGTTCTCTCAGACATGCAGGTTTCCTCACGATGTTATCCTTCACCGTAAGGCAAGTGGTAATCGAGTTAGAAATGATTCGCACATGAAAACGTCAGAGGGGCGAGACCCAAAATTTGAACCCGCTTCACTCGGTTTTCCCAAGCGAGGGCGTTACCACTGAACTACCACTATCTTTTAACAATATATACATAACTAGCATTGCCCGCGGCTCCGCCCGCGTCCAGATGACGAAAAACCAAATCCTTAGGTTTTACATATTAGTATACTCGTACATTGCGGTTTTTGTATTTTTTCTCAGAAATGAGATATTTTCCCGCGGTAAAAAGTATCCTATATGTTGACCCGGATAACCAGCTATCATCATACCAAATTTCATTAAAATCTGTCCAGTGGTTTTCTTGTGATGCGGTAACAGACAGACAGACAGACAAAAATTCTTAAAACTATAGATTCGGCCTCTGTATCGATAATAATGTCTATTTCAATTAGATTTTTCAAAAAATATTTAATGTACAGATTCGACTTAGTTACAATTTTATTATGTGTATGGATATAATGTATGACACTCACTTCCAACAAATCAATCATCTTGGTCATCTGGCTGTATATGAGCACGCGATGGCCGCGTTCTTTCAGTCTCTTTAGCAAGGAATCTAGGACGGTGAGTTTTCCCGCGTCGCTCACTAGTTGATTCTTATCTGTTAGATTGTTTAGAAATTAATTTAAAATGAGTTATTATGGACGTGATTTTTAGATGACTGCACAAAGATTTTGAATTCAGAACTCCCATTAATAACATAGACATAGGGACTGTATATATTATATTAGGGAAATAGAAATACTAAAGCCTTTACCTACTACTACTACTTTTGATAAAATAAAATTTTAATTAATATAAACGAAAACATAGTGAAAACGTAAAAGTAATACATGAAAATAATTATTACACGATTAGGGTATTAAGAAAATTTCTGAAATATATTTAAACTACTCTCGAGTTAGGTATAACCCATCCATATTATTAAAAGGATCATCAAATTTTGTTTACAATTGGAGAAAATAACAAAAAAATAGCATATATCCGAATTGAACATCTCTTTGATCAGCTGCCAATAAATGTAATAGTGTAATCATAGTTCATCAATCACCACTAAGTAATAACAAACACCAATCGATCGTGCGAATGAGACAGCACTTACGAGTATAGTGTGCGAGTGAGAGAGCGCACACAAGTACAACATACGAGCGTGCCAGTCAAGCCAGGGCTGCCAGATCGAATTATTGGATACGAAAATTGTAAAATATAGATATTTTATGTATATTTCATTTTAAGTTACTACGTATTTTCATTAATTTTTTTATTTGTTAATTTGTATAATAAAATTCGATTTGATATAATTCGAGCGAGCCAGCGGTATAAAATGAGTAGTGTCTACCGGCAGCCGTGCAGCCGGCGTACGTACCGGGCACCTGCAGCTCGGCCCAGCCGTGCGGCGGGCGCGCGCGCGCGGCCAGCGCGGCCAGCGCGGCGGCGCCGCCCGCGCTCTCGCCGTGCGCGTGGCGCCGCGCGTGGTGCGCGTGCCGCCGCGACCTCGCGAACGCCGCGCGCGTGGGCGCGCTCACCTATATTGGACATGTACGTACTGTTATACATATACTAGCGACTCGCCCTCCGGGTTCGTCCCTATTTACGTTCTGACGTTTAGTATCGATTTCTCAGAGAATATTTTCTCGTTATAAAAAGTATCCTATATGTTGGCCCGGATGACCAGCTATCGTCGTACCAAATTTCATCAAATTCAGTGATTTTTCCGTGATGCGATAACAGACAGACAAACAGACAAAAATTCTAAGAACTATAGTTTCAGCCTCTGTATCGATAATAATACCTATTTCAATAAAATTTTCCAGAAAATATTTAATGTACAGATTTAGCTTAGTTACAATTTTATTATGTATGTATAGATTGATTTGGATTTAGTCTTTTGTAGATAAGTATATATTGTTCTATGAACAAAGTATATGATCGCTATGACAATATTTTTTTGACGGACTCTTTCTAAATATTATTTGAGACTAAATTATATAAAGCTTATTTTTACCTGCAGCTACATTCGATTCCACATCGAGATCTCCATTCCACATCGAAGGAGTAACAAACATACACACATATATACTTTTACACTTTCACTATTATAATTATACTAGTATAAGTGTGGTATAATACAAAGCACAGTACCTTCTGCTGCGCGGTGAACAAGAAGGCGGGCAGCGGCGTGGGCGCGGCGCGGCGCGTGCGCGGCGCGCGCTGCTGGTGCGGGAGCTCGGCCGCGGCCACCGCCACCACGCCGCCCTCCTCCGTCTTTATCTCGCTTAGCATTTCTGCCTGTATGTGTTATAGATGCTATTATTCCCTCCGCGTGTGTCAGTTAACGATAGATTTCTTAGAATTTTAATTAATTTCTTAGAAATTTACCTGGAGGTGTTATTTATAACTAGCGTCTCACTATCGCTTCGCTCGGGTTCGTCCCTAGCTTACTTCCCTATACAATCTTTTATCCCCATTCTCACCACCTTAAGGCATGGTTTCTGGGATAAAAACTATATCACTCATATGGGGAATCTACCGCTACCGCTAGTTCTATAATAATTAGCGTTTTCCCGCGGCTCTACAAGCGTAGTTTAATTATCTACTATATCTTTTAAAATTATAGCCTTTGTGTTACTCTGATGTATAAACTATATTACTGTAAAGTTTCATCAAGATCAGAACAGGAGTTTTAGCGTGAAGGACTAATAAGCATCCATCCAACTTTCAGGATTATAATATTAGTATGATATTCTATATTATTGAATAAGTAGTTCAGTACCTGTCCCTCAATCTTCATGTTGCGCGTACGCATGGCGCGGTGCTCTATCGTCTCCGGCATGTAGTGTATGGTGTGGTCCGCGTGCGTGTAGAAGGGACCTCCTGTTTATATGAAAAAATGTATTTTATTATAAAACACTTTTTTAAATTAACGCGAATATTTGACATTTTAAATAAAGAAGCAGTCTAAAATGACTCAAACTAGTCATAAATCTCTCTCCCTTCTTCATCTCTTTGTACTACAAAGATTAGTCGAGAACCAAAAACGAAAACCAAAAACCTAACCAAAAATCTGAAAAAATAGTCTAAATTAAAATGTATCAGAGACAGATTCTTCCCGCGGGGTCTAAATAAAATCGCAAAACAGCAAAATGTTAAAACCAAGATATTACCAAAAAATAATTAAATTTTTCTATCCACATTCATTTTTTTAATATCAATATTATGTAAATTTTAAATCTTTTTCTATGTACCTTCAATCCATAAAGGATCTGTGAACAACAACTCCGCCCACAACAAACAGTCATGTTTTCTCCTCTTCAACACATCCCCGTCCGGACACACCAACAGCATATATTTGCTATTCACTCTATCATAATAGTTCCCGTATACTTCCGTCTCTTTCTCTTCTTGCTTGACATCAGTGTGCTCAGTCTGTCCCCACCAATACTGTCTGTGGCGAAGTTTCTCGAATTTTTCTAAAGATTCTTCTATATGAAGCATTCTGAAATAATATTTAAGTATTAATTTCGCTGAATTTATTTGACTTATGCCTATACTATCAAGTCTAGGCATATCAAGTCTAAGGCATTATGAAAAAGTTGAACATCCTCATAATCTTTTAAAAATTTTTGTATGTATATATGTATCATTCAATTGTATGTATGTATGTAAATCCGATTGTAAACCAATTTTCATGTATTTTTATTTTAATAAATAGTTAATAATAGTTATACCTCAAAGTTCATCATAAAAATTTCAAGAAAAAACCCAACCCCAACAAATGGAATAAGTAGATTTAATGTTGGCAAACTTTGTTATTTAAATAGACTAAAGTTTCTAGAAAATTGTTTTAATTTACATATACGAGTACGTTTAAAAAACTATAATTGAAGCAATATTAAATAAAAATTACTTACGTATACAACCATCCACACACCATCACCCTATAAATCTCCATAGGCGATAGATCCATAAACCTTGTAAATGCAAAAGCTGTATCCCCGTAACAATTATGATGTACATAATCGGGGTTTAAAATACTTAATTTATTATATAATATATGACGATTCGATGGTATAGATCTTAATAAAATTCCATCTTCGGCTATTAACTTAGGTAGGTGGTAGTCGTCTACTTGCATCGCAAATGGCGACCGAACGTCCCGCCTTTCAAATAGCTCAGGATGGTTGCATACCTGGTCGAAACAAAAAAGCGTTATTTTTATTAGATCGATTACATATTATAATTACTTATATTATTATACCATTCAATACAATGAGACAGTCCATTAATTAGTAGTTTTAAAAAAAATCTTTTCTTACCTTTCTAAATTGCATAACTAAATTCATGAGGTTTGAAGTGAAATTTTTATCTACATTGTGACCAGACTCAGCACCAACTGAGTAATGTAATAATTCTTCAATTTTTATTTTCTTCTTAAGAGCTAAAAAAGAACAGTTAAAACAAATTATTCAATGAATATTAAATAATTATATTAGTCTAAAAAAAATCAAGCAAAAAAGAATTATTGATTGCCTTTATTGAGCACATACTCTTGTAAGTTAAATGCACACATTTTCAATTTTCTTGCATATTTTAAATTTAATTACGCTAATAATATAAATATATACAGTAAATATGTTTTTATTTTCCACACTGTAATATTTAGATGAATTTGGAGCCTCTATTGATTAATTTATTAATAAATAATTAATTTATATTGATTAACATAATACTATTTATAGAGTAAAACCCTTTATAAAACCAAATATATAAAGTCACTTACCTATGTACAATAATTTCTGTCTTATAGTTAGTGGGCAGTGAACCATAATCTCAATTTTATCTGACAATTCATTTTCAACATCTTTCTTTATTCGTCGTAACATAAACGGTTTTAGAATCATATGCAGCCGAGAAAGATGTTCTAAACAAAAGTAAAAATAACATTACATATAACAATCGTTATATAATTTTCCAATTACATATGTATGAGAAATTTTCACTTTATTTAGTCAACAATTCAAACAATTAGTTGAAATAAAAAAATATAAAAAATGAAGAGAATAATATACTCTTTTAATTTTATTTTTTTTTAAAGATTGCAAGGAATATTAAATAATTAATAATAAAATTAATAACTATCATACTTATTAAAACATATTGTTAATATGATAATAAACTCACTTTCATCTATAGTAGTTTTATTCTCAGCATGACTCTCTATATCTTTAGAGAACCATTCATTGAACTCGTCGTGCGAGTCGAACAACGTCGGCATTATGAAGTGCAGAAGAGCCCAAAGCTCCGCCATACTGTTTTGAATTGGAGTTCCTATAATCATAGAGTACATTAAATATTTATATACATCATATGCATTAACATTGCTTATTACGCAATTTCATATCTAAGTATATAAATAAACAAAGACAATACAGTTCAGTGTCTTTTTCTCTTTCTCTTTTCTTTTTTTTTATTTAGTAGTTATTGACAAGTAGAGACGATAGATGGTATAATGAAAAAAAATATATTTGGAAACATTTAATTTTTTACATACATAGAAAAAATCTATTCATATATATTTTCCTCAAATTTCCAATAATGATTACAGTCATATAGACTTTCGACCACTGGGCGAACACTAGTTTTTTTTTGTTTTTACATCAAAATATATTTTTGCACTAGCTTGCACGCAAGCCATATCCGCCTACCACTGTAGGTTTTTAATGGTTGCGTCAAAAATTCTATAAAACATTATCTCTTAGTACATAATCGAAATAAACAATCCCAGTTTAAGTATAAATAAAAATTTACTATATTTAGTACAATATCTATTAAGCAAAAAAATATAAAAATTTTTTTTTTTGCTTAATAGGCATTGATATATATATATATATATATATATAGCTTAATAGCTTTCCAAAAAAATTTACTATTTTATATAATAATTATTTTATATAATTACTATTTTTGTAAACTCTAAAAAAACATAGTATGATGTACCTGACAATAACAATCGATTCCTACAACTAAACCCCAGAAGCAGCTTCCATCTCATGCTGGCGGAGCTTTTGATAGCTTGAGCTTCGTCCAATATCATATATTGCCATGAGACCCTGTTCAGATATTTTAAATCCGACACAACAATTTGGTACGAAGTCACTACCACGTGAAAGGCGGCCTGGCGCGTATGCAAGTCTTTACGCTCCCAAAACTGTCGAAGGATTTTGCGTTCACTCGGACTACCCCAGTAAGGTACCTAAAATATTTATTTAATATAGATATTTATTTCTATTATATACAAATGTATATGCAATAATCAGGCTACTATTATATACAATTCTGTGTGTTTATTTATTACTCCTTCATGCTGAAAAGGCTGGAAGGATTACCCATAGTATGCTTATATACATATTTTTACATCAAAAAATAATACTTACGACTTTAAAATCAGGAACGAATCTTTGCATCTCCTGCTGCCAATTGTGTAAAGTGGAAGCTGGAGACACAACTAAGAAAGGTCCCCATACACCGAGCCTCTCCGCTACATGGCACAAGAAAGCTATACATTGCACTGTTTTGCCCAGACCCATTTCATCTGCTAAGATTCCACTTATACCCTGTAATTAAAATATATTTTTAGCACCACCCAGTTCCATGGTAAGCTATGAGGCTTGTGTCATGGATACCAGATAGTTGATACACTATGCATATACATATTATAACTTTAAATACATACATATTATAAATATAAACACCCCTGACTTGAGTATAAACCTTCGACCTTCGTCATCACACAAATAAATGCCCCCAGCGGGACTCGAATCCGCGACCGGGTCATTAAAAACTGAGCCAAATGTGTCGTCTAATTTGTTTGTACTCCATTCTATCAGTTCATACAAACAATTTTAACTAACTACATGTAATTGTGATACCATTGTCTAGATGAGAATACAATGAATTGATGCCATCGAGATGTGCTTATAAATAGAACCAAAAATTAAAGATTTATTACTTTTTTTTATAAGGCTACTAGTAAAATCGTCGATTGAATTGTTTCGACTAGTGCCTTAATTTGATTAACTCGTTTTAACGAGTCCTATATGTTTATACTGCTGGTGAGTTTTTTTTTATTTATAATATTTTTGATTCGTTTTGACAAGTTTTACGTATTTAATATTATTTTTTTTTTATTTGTTTTGCCGACTTCAATATGGTTTTCAATATATATTTTTTTTCATTTTAGTAACTACTAACCATCACCATCCCTCTTTCCTAGACGTACGTAAATGTTTCATGTGGTTTTCAGATAATTTAATGTATATTTAAGTTTTTCGCTTATAAAATAAATATTAAGCTAAACCAAAAAAAAAAAAAAAAAACAAATAAAACGTAAACGTTCCCAATACCTGATCATACAAATTAGCGAGCCAGTTCATCCCTTTCAGCTGGTATCCCTTGAGCGTGCCGCGGAATATGGCGGGCTGGTCGTGGTCGCCGCGGCGCTCGCGCTCGTCGCCCGCGTCCGCCACGCCGGCGCGCGCGCGCTCCGCCTGCACCGCCTCCAGCGCGTTCTTTGACGCTCGGGCCTTCATTGCTTCACTGTAATTGTGGGATGTGGGTTGGTTGTTTCTTTTCACTATATACACTAATATTATAGAAATTTTTTGTTTTCACTTGAACGAAGCGAGGGCAAATCGCTAATCTTAAAAATAAAAATTAATAATTTTCATCCAAACAGATACAATACAATGCTGGTACTTTCTATGTACTAATTATAATTTACTTTTACGGTGTAATAATAATCTATGCTAAAATTATAAAGAGTTAAAGTTTGTGAGGTTGTAGGGGATAATCTCTGGATTTACAGACCCGATTTAGATGAAATTTGGTAAGAAGATAGTTTGGGACCATGGGAAGGATATAGGACACTTTTTACACCGGAAATCATCCCTTAAGGGAGTGAAAATGGGGATGAAAGTTGTATGGTGAGTGAAGCTTGTATGTGGAAGCAACCTAGGGACGAACCGAAAAAAAGCGAGGGTGATTCGCTAGTCTTTTTATAAAAATGAGTATCCTGTCCTATCATACCTGTCATAATTATCAATAGCAGCGAGCCTCGGATCCCTATCCTCGTCCAGCTGGCGTAGAATCATGTCCGCGTCGGTGTCCCCTTCGTCCGCGTTCAACTTCCTCTGCATGAAGTGCGCGTAGAGCTCCGTTTGCGTTATCAGGAAGTTTAGCTTGCGACGTTGACGCTTAGCCTCCATTAATTCCACGTCCATCTGGAAAGATATTATTTAAGTGTCAAACATTGATGAAAAAGCACTAGATACACAATCCCATGCAAAAGTTCTTTTGAAACTGTCATCCATTGTGTTTAGGTAATTGTTCTATTAGAAATAAATTTACAACAATTTAAATTGAACATTAAATGCAATGATTTAAATTTTTTTCACAAAAAAAGCGAAATCTAATTAAAAGCGCGCTCAAATGTTCAAATGAGCGCTCATTCGGTGAGGACATTTTTTGTCACTGATTGTGTAACTTAGTACTTTTTTGATTGATGGTGTCAAATCAGTTTTTCTTAGGTCATAATTATTTATATTAAAAACTCATATAGATCTATACTACATCATTGAATGTATTAGATATTACAATACTGGAAGATAAAGAAAAAAATATTATTCATGTAAAACGTAATTTTTAAATGAAAAATAAAAAAAAACAACTTTTACTTGATTTTTAAATTTACTTTTCAAGTAATTGAAAATAAACTATAGTATAACTAAAGCGGTATAAAGACATGTAGATATTAAATATTTTTTAAAGAATAAATTTTTGAGTAGTAAAATAAATATGATCTCTGTCCCATTGAAGGATGTACTGTGGCCAGTAATAAAACCAGTACAATAAAAATTTAAGAGTGCGTGTATGAATGTGTACACGCACCAGAAGTAAAACTTCTGTAGATTAAAGGTACTCTTTATAAAATTCAATTTATGTTTTAAATAATTAATATAGGTGAGATACTAAAAATAACTTATATTAGGCATATTACAATCATATATTTATAGAATATCATTTAAAGAAAGCATATAATATTACATATCATTTGTCATACAATAACAACGGTTACCATGGCAACAAACGTACGTATATTTTCGCAACGCATTCACCAGCTTACCCCCCCCCCCCCCCAAAGTCAAGCGTGCGTGAAGAAGTTTTATTTTAAAATAATGCCAGTGAGTCCCGTCAAAATTAGCCTAGCCGTTCTGGAGATTAGCCGGAACAAACAGACAGATAGACAGGTGAAGTCCACCAACCCAACCAAGTGGACTATGAACTGATCTTGTTTGTATTGAAGAATGTACTGTACCCAGAAATAAAACCACATACAATAAAAACATACCTTCCTCTGCTCCTCAGCTTCTCTCTCCAAGCGCCGCCGCGTCTCTCTTTCTGCGCGGTCGTAGCGGCGCCAGTACGCTTGCATCTCGCGAGACAGCCGCTTGCAGCGCCACACTGTCTCTTTCATGTTCTTTTGGGACTGTTATAAGTAAATAATATTAATCTAAAGGAATTTAATAAATGAACTAAATTTCATGTGTTTATGTTAAATAGATTTCGTGTTATTAAGAGGTGAAAAGTGGCTCCAAATGGTGTAAATATACACACGGTGCTGCGTCGCTAGTTTGGCTTGAACTTGGCTGGACACGCTATCGCGTGTCTTGATACATGGTTTAATTTAATTGTACAATTAACGTTATATAAAATACTAATATTAAATTATTTAGCTTTAAATTAATCGAAAGTTAATTACAATAGTTCAGTAATCAGTTTTAAGCTTAGAAAAGATTAGTATAATTTTATTTTCATAAAACTTTAAGAAATAAATAATAATACGGCAAAATGTTATAACTGTTTCTATTTTTTTTTTATTTTATCTACATTTAATTCTATTCATAGGCTAAAACATAGTAAAAAAAACATATTTTCCATAACATGGAAGTCCCATGAAATCTATATACAGATTTACACAAAACAAACCTGCATAGCCACATGTCTCCAATGCTTACAGCACAATGTAGCAAGTCTCTTCCGTTGCAACATTAACTCCCTGTGCTGTGCGGTGCGCGCTCTTTGTACTTTTCCCAATTCCTTCTTCACTAACAGCTGCCAGTGTCTTCTGCGTCTTGCTGTTAAAGCTTCTGGGCTTTTAATGGCTGATAGCTTTTTACGACCTCTGTAATAAAAAAATGTAATTATTAGACAGTAAAAAGTTATTACACAAACATCGTTGACTTGTTGCTGACTAATCTATACTAATAATATAAAGAGATAAAATTTTTGATATGTTATAAAAGTTTGACTATCACAGTTTTGATATTATTCAGCATATAAAAACACATCTTTGTTTTATCATACATAATCCATCATTAATTTCATTCAATGTTTGTTTCATAATTAATAAGTATTTTTTAATGCAACTGTAGTACATGCTGTTTTGTGAACAAATAATTGTAAAATATGGAAAAAAAGATAATAAATAAGATAATTTACCTGGCTCCTGGTTTTTCGGCAATAGTAAATTCATCGGTATCATTTTCTTCTTTTAAATTTCTTAATTGATCTTCCCAGTCAACTCCATCAGGCTGTTAAAGACAAATATATTTTCATATTCGTACATTAACATATTTTATTTACTAAGATAACTACACATTTAAACATCCGTGCCTTCATTTCAGCATGAAATACTTTTAAATTATTTTTGGTCGATAGTGGGAGAAAATAAAAGTACCCAATAATGAGATACTTATTTAATTTAATCAAAACTAAACACTTGTACACCTTTTACCGGCATAATTATGAGAGTTGCCACAACAACAGACTACACATCATTTTAATATAATTGTTGCCATAATCAAAAAATGAAGTCCTTTTCAAGGTCAATTATAAGACAAAATAAATTATAAGACAAATAAAAAGTAAGAAAATAAATATTATAACAAAAATAACAAAGACATAGTTAAGAATTGTTTACTCGAGTGTGTTATGTGCACGTAGTTCATGTACAGATGTGCCACGCACACTACATTACACGAGCTCTCGGTCGCTGAGAGTAGGAAACAGAGAGGGGGAACCCACATCCATATACCCATAAAGTAGAGAACTATACTTAAGGATGTATAGGGTGTGAATCTTGATACTAATAGCTAATAATTTAATCTTTACTATAATAAGTAATACAAACTAGCTACACTGTGTATATTATAGTAAAAAATACTTACAACATCACTACCATCATTACATCCTCTATCTTTAACTCGACCTCTCTTAGCTTTTTGAATGCCTCTCGAACCTCTCTCAGCAGGACGACCCCTCCGACCTCGATTTGCAGGAGGTTGTATGGGACGACTAATTCTACGCTCAGGGTAGCGATCTATGGTAGAAAGTAATCCTGCACCATAGTACATATACCGCGAGTTCTAAAAATAAACATGTATTTATATAGATTATTGCATAAGTAATATGTCTGCTTCTGAGTTCCAATGAAATAATTATAAAAGCCTAAATGGCTTTTATAATAATTTCTGTTAACTTTAAATCAATTGTAAAAAAAAATGAATAAAGTTGATATAAGCAGTTTTTGTAAGTACAAAATTTTGTAAACACATACTCTGTTCTAATACTAAATGATTGTATATTATATTTAAATTATATGTATACAAACATTATTCAATGGATTTTTTTTATGAGTTAAAAGTTATCATTATTACTCAAATGATCAAACAGTATACATAATATAAGCTTACTCACCCCAGGATCTTTATAATATTCTTTAGCATATTTATTGTGAAAGTGCCTTTCCTTAAGCAATCTTTTTATCCTCAAATCTTTGGCTGCTGGAGTTTCATCTTCACTACTTGATTCAGTTTCTGATGACAACAACACATCACAAAGCCATTGTCTTTCTTCCCCAACAGATGCCAAATTGTATAATCTAAGACGATCACTTTGTCTTTCTGTTTTTGAAAGTTATTTAGTATTAGTAAAAATACTAATAAGAGGTATAGATAAGATTCCATGAAAATTTTTAAATTACATTTACAAAAATATAATATTATTATTGTTATAATAATAATTGCTATGTAATATTATAGACCATGTATTTATTATTTAAAAGTTTTGCATTATCATACTCATTAACAGAATTATTATAAACTATTCACATTATGCTAAGTCTCATTGTTTAATCAAATAAAGCTTGACATTCTAAAAAATTATAAATTTATGCATACTAGCTTTTGCCAGCAGCTTCACTTGTGTCAAGCTGAATTTTAACGAATTGAAACATCTCTCTTTAAATTTTGAACCACTATTTCACCCTTTAATATTTAGAGAAGGTATAAAATAGTTGATTACTAATATTAATGGAAAAGTTTGAATGTATGTTTATATGTTTATTACTCATTTACACTGAAATGCCTTAGCAAATTTGGGTAAAATTTAGTACACAGATCATAATTTGCAGTAGTGCATAATATGCTACTTTTGAGCACTTAGGAATCGCTAGTAAAATATAAATAATCATTACAGGTATAAAGCAAACCCTTACATAAAACATTGAGGTTTTAATGTTAAGCATACCTTGTTTTGTAGTCACAACACCATGCATATCTTTGTCACCTTTAGACATCTCATTGGCCATAGACTTTGCATCAGAATCATCATCACTGTCACTACCTCCATCGGAGTTAAGTATTCTTTCCACCTGGTTAACAAATGGTCTGATATCTAAGGCGGCTTCCAACCTCTGAATGTGTATAGGTCTCGCAACTTCATGACGCTTTAAAACTGTTTTTCCTACCACAGACTTTTCAGACATCTCAATTTCTGAAAAGAACATCATAGAGCTAAATGAATACCGTAAAATATACAATCTTAACGTAATAGAAAATAAAGAAAATCTTTCTAACACTAACTCAGACTGCAGTGTAATTATCAGACAAAAGTTGAAGCAATATTGGATAACATTAGGTCAGGTAAGACAATATACAAAGTTATGCTTACACCAATTTCCAAATCCTTCAGGATGTGTTCACTTTGATTACTTAACATTAAATTCCATAAGATTCACAAAATGGCGAATGGGAAAACTCGACAAATCGCTGTCAATGTCGCCGCCCGAGCGGCGCACATTACTACTCATTTCGTATTTAAGCTGGAAAAAACACGAACCCGCCATAATAAGCCAAGACGTTTTGACAAGCAACTACAATTAATATCTCAGCTTTAGCCAATACTTACTACGCTAAAAAAATATAAAATCGAATTAACCAATAGAAGAAGCTAACAAAATGCAAACAACCAATAAGGTCATATTTATATAACTAAAGAAGTATTTGTAATCGAAAACTCACTCTTTAACCATGAAACTGATACATTCAAGTTGAAAAAAGTATTTTTTTTTAATGTTGTAAATATATTTAACTGAAATAATTATTCTCTTTAGCTTTGCATTGATAATAATGTATAAAAATATATTTAGAGTACAGATACTATATTTGTGGAAAAAAATAAATTAAATATTTAATTTTTTTATATTAAGACTGTCTTAGTAAAGAAAAAAATATTTAATAAAAATACGTATAAGAAAAACTTCGGTTTCTATTTCAAGTTATATTTATGTATTCAATTCTTATAAATTTATTTTTTTTTTTTTCTAAAAACAAATAATTATTATATATTATTATTCTTATAATTACTGATATATTTTTCTCAATAAAATGAACATATTAATTTTGTATAACAATTAGAATATAATGTGTTATATGCAATACAATAAATGTTTTATTTACTTTTTGTCTGCTAGATATTTCTTGCTCTGTTTAAAACATTATGTCGATAAACTTAATTTACTAAAAATTATGTTGGTCCCTTATTTATATTTTTAAATTAAAGATCATTAATTTGTTTTGTATAGTTTGATAGTTATTTCAGCCAATTATAATATTATAAATATTTTTTTTAGTTAAGATGTTTAATTTTATTTTCACATTGTTGATTTTCTATTAATTATATAGGAAAAAAACAAATAAAATAAAACGTCTACATTTATTTAATCTAATAAATCTAAGGGATACTTGAATTTTTAATGAAGAATAATAATAAATATTTTCTCTGCACATTTATACAATTTACACAAAATCCTATCCATAAAATTTATAAAGAGACTGTTAATTACTAAAAGAATAATATGTCTACTATTCTATATTTTTTTTATTAGTTAGGTAATATAAAAGTTTTCATTGATGTTCGATATTATTTCAATATGTTGAATGTGCGAACATCACTAATTTATAGCGTCGGAATATGCCAATTGTCAAACATTAACGCGCTATACTTGATTGCCTTAAAACATTGATTGCTTTTTATTCTGTGTGCACCTTAATATTTTACGTTCTATTGGAGGACAATTTTAATTTAAACTCTTTGATAACTGAGAATTTAAATGTTTAGAGTGAAATAAATTAAAATATCATGTTAGTTGTTCAGTTGGTAAAACCTTTCACATCCGCAACAAATTGCAGGCACAGGTTGATTCCAAAATGGTGGTCGTTTGTTGTGGCTTTCAAGTGATTTGTTAAATATTTCATCTTCGTAAGTTTTGTTTGTTTATATTATATTTTTAAGCCGGTCTTAATTCAATCATTATCTTATGATCAACTGTGATCCACAGTTAAGTCTGGATCAAACTTTTACATCATTTTACAAAGAACTTTATCAATTGTAAAATTGAAAATGTTAGCTTTAAAACAACTATATTTATAGAATGAAGTATTTTATAGTTATAAATGACGTAATAAATGGAACTATCAACAATTTTTACCGCTGCATAAAGTGAAGTATGAAAAATAATAAGCGCGGGATATGTGGCTTGAATTTTGACTTCAGTGTCAATAGCATCCTTATTGCTTTAATTTATTAGATAACTTTATATTTTATTCATATCGGCCGAGTATCTTATGCAATTATATTAGTTTCTTTCTTTTCAACTCTTTTTCTTAATAATATGTTATGATATTATCGTAGCATTTCTAACCTCAAAATGTTGCCGGGTGCGGCAAGTGCATAGCAAACACAAATGAAACATAATTTAGTGCAACTTATTTAAATGCAAATGCCATAACTTATTATTACTATTTTATTGTTTCAGATGATAATAGTATTTTCAACTGTACTGTTCCAATAGAAGTAATATAATGGATGACAATAAAGTAACAGAAAACCCTGGGGAGGTAGAAAGCGAGGCTGGACCCGTAAAAGATGCTGAAGCAGAAACACCGATCGAAACATCTACAGAAACTCCAAAAGATATTTCGGAAATTGATGACAGTGAAAGTGATAAAAATAAAAGCAATATAAATAGTGATACAGATGTTCATAGTGATATACAAAATCATTTGGACCATGATAAATGTAAAGATGATAGTGTAAAAGAAAGTGATAATTGTGAAATAAATGTAGAAAAACGAGGTTCAAATTTAAAAAAAGATACTACTTCTGAATTAGTAGCTAAAAATATGTATAATGTAGAAGATGAAGAAAAAAACTTAAAAAAAGGTGACACATTTATTATAGTAACTTATTTCTAAAGATTGAACTATTCCAAATTAAATATTTAGTTTTATTATTATTAAAAAAATAATTTATTTTTATGGTATTATAATTTTTATATTTAGCTCTCACAATAAATGAAAATATGAATTTTATATTTTAATTGTATAAGTTATACTGAAAGATTTTTCTTCTAATAAGTTAGTAATGCATTATAAATGTGCTAATAAAGCAATTTTGAAAATAATTAAAAATTACAGAGGACAAACCAGAAACTTCTGCACCTGAAGGAGAAAAAACTGATAGCAATACAGATAATGTAGAAGAAACAACACAACCTGAAGAGTCTCCTTTAAAGGAGGAGGAACAAATTATAAAGAAAGATAGTCCAGCAGAAGATAACGAAGTTGTTGAAGAAGTAAAAGCAGAAACAGTATCTGAAGATATCCCTGTGTCAACAGGTCGAACTCCTTTAGATGAAGAGGCAATAGCAGAAAGTCAAGAACACTATAGTGAAAATAAAGATGATGGTGATGATAAATCAGAAGTCAGAAAACCAGAATTTGAAACTGCTCCTAATTGTTCTATGGATGAACAACAAGAAGATCATACACAGGTATTATTTTCTTAAATTTATTATTAAATTAAAATTATATTTTGAGATATAATTATACATAATAGTAAAAATGAATCATTACATACATATAAATGTTGGTCACATGTATTTCAAAAAGTACAAAAGTTTTTTCGTATTAAATCCTCGTGATCTGTTCTTTTACTATATTGGCAATGGGTAATAATAACATTTAAGATAAATGAAAATATCTGAGCTTCCTAGAACCAGGTATAAACCCATTTCACTTGGTTTTCTAAGTGAGTTAGTTACGAATTATAGGCTTCTAATATAATAATAAGTATCATATAATAGAAGCCATATTTATTTATTTATTTATTTGGTGGTTGTTGTAAGTTTGAACATTTGTAAAACAAAGCAAAAACATCTAATTTCATTACAATTGGTCAAGTCGATCTAAAAATAAGTTTTAACTCCCCTTTATAGATTAAACATCATAAATATTACAAATATATGTATATTTGTAATATTTATATACCTTAGTTTGAAAATATATGATTATAAAAGTTGTTGTTGCCTTTCTCTCAAGACTGTCATACATAAATAAAATTTAGTCACAGTATTCAATGAACAATGTTGTTTAAAATATTATAATTTCAGGCATTAGATCCTTTTGATGCCTTACTAAAAGATCGTTCAGATCTTACTGAAACTGCATCTCAAGCAAATCTGACAACATTAAATATTGATGATGATGATGACGATGACCATAATGCTGATGGAAATGAAGATAATGGTCATGGTGATGACCATGACGATGAACATCCTCCAGGTGAGTTCAATTTCGACTTTTGGCTCTGATATAGTATAGAAACGACATTAGTTATTAAGTTTCTCAGAAATTAGGCTAATTTTGATTAACATAAGTAATAAAGAAAAAAAAAAGAAAATATTATTTAAACTATTGATGTTTCTTTGTATGAGTACAACTTGCACATTCTAATTTTCGGTGTCAATTATGTCCTATGTAAAATATGAACATGACATCAATGTTTTTTTTTTTTTTGTAGATGATGAAAGTAATTTATCAGAACTTGCAGAACAGCCTGGTGCTGATGAAGAAGTATGTTTATTGCCTGACACGGAAAGAGAGATCTCAGAAGCAGATAAGGCCGCAGCTGAGAAAGCATTGGCTGAGAAGCGAAAACGAGACGAAGGTACATATTTTCAATTTTATATAAACATTTTATTTATAGCCCAGTCATTTTATGCCTATAAAGGAGGTTACCTGGAAAATTTTCCGGGAGTTTTGAAAATTAGTGATTTTATAGATTTCGATGGGCTCTTTCTGAATTCTACTTTGCCACCTCATTATCTTTGCCGCTCGCACCGCCATATTGGAAAAATAGCGCCTAGAAACAGTTTTTTGACAATATCTCATTTAACAATGAAAATAAAAAAGTTATATGGGTGATTCTTCAAAATTTGGTTAACTTGGTGTTAGCAGCAATTTTCACATATTTATATCTATTTTATTGAATATTTGCAACTACTAAGCAATATTATAAAGTTCATGTATTTTGGTCACTCACTTTGATTTATATCACAATATTTTTTATTTGAGAAAATCGCTTCTTTCTACTCCAAATATCAGGCCCTAGCCATGTAAGATCTCCCAAATTTAGCAAGCATTTCATTGTTATTGTAATTCTCTAAATCATACTTTGATTTAACTCGACTTAAACACGTTTACTATTACATTATTAACCTAGTCATTGCGATTTAATTTTTAATAACAATAACTTTTATCATATTATTTCAAGTTAAAAAGTGTAAGCGTTAAAAAATATCAGTCCCTAGCTATTTGCGAAAATCGAAAATACGTGGCATCTAAGCTTATGGCGTTTTTCAAAACTTACTCAAGCGAAAGCATCGATGTGAAGTTAAATGTAAACACGACCAATGCCGCATCAGCTATTTCGTTTTTACTGCAGTCGCCGACTTTGTTACGGAAACACGTGCTGTGCCAGTCAAACTCTCAGTCCCTAGGTAAGTCGTTTCAAAGATAGTTAATTAATAATTGATCTCATTACTTATTGTAAATTTGAGCTTTGTCTGCCTTGTTATTTTGATCACCTGCTGGTTGTTATGTTTATTTTAAATAATAGGTTATTTTTGATTTTGCTTTGATTCGTCAGTCCCTAGACCGTCAGGCCCTCGTCGTAAAAGTGACTGACCTGATGGCATACCTAGGGACTGACAGTCATACTGCGTGATCCGTGGTTTTAATAATAAAATATATGTATTTGTTGTAGAATATGGCACCTAAAAAGAACACATTACTTTCCAAAGAGGAACTCGCCAAAAAAAGTGTGAACAGGCAAAGAGACGTTTGGAAAAAATTAAAAAGACCCTGTTTTGCTAGCAGAGTACAAAGAAAAAGAACGACATAAATATCCAAAGAAAAAAGAAAAAGGACAAAGGAAATGTGTCAAGGACATGACACCGCGTGAGCATAGAAGAACCACGAAACAGAAGACTGAAACGTAAAATGACGAAAAATAAGAAAGCACTTACACTAAAAAGTAAAATTGAAGCCATGGCTAACGAGCCTAATCAAAAAGCTGAATTGATAAATGGCACAGAATTTCAAATAAATGAGAATGATATCGCTGACGTGCCTTACGAAGAATGTTTTAGAATAACTGCCAGTTCCTAACCTAATAGGGTGGAACCGTGTTTCACAAATTTAGGAACATGTTGTCGCTTACGAAAAATAGAACAAATAAATAGTGATATGATAGTATTTGTGATTAATTAGAGAAAGAGTGATTATTACGTTCAAATTATAATTTTGTTACTTAGAAAGCTAATTTTTCAAGTATTGTTAATTATTTAAAGATTTTTAGTTTGTAAGTACTAAACTCAAAGTACAGTTAATAAAAGAAAGCCTATGATTGTAACTTTTCAGTTTACTCAGATTTTATAAATTTTGTTTACTGAAGAGATAAGTAGGTAATAATAAGTTTCACTGATTTAAAAAATAGCTTGTCAAGGTAACATAAAATTGATTGTCTACTTCATACATTGAATATTTTTGAGTATGATACTAAATTTAAGATTGTAGGAAGACAATTCTACTTGTTATATAAAATATCTTATATTTTGACTGTTTGTTACAATAATTAATAATAATATGCAAGTTATTTTATTTTGTTAATGTTAATTTTGCTATAAAAATGTGATTAAACACATTAACCGTCTTTGGCGTCAGTCCCTATCATGTCTCGTCAGTCCCTAGATAACTGATTTCAAAAAAACTTGAATTTCTCTTAAAATACATTGTAAAGTGACTGGCCCTTTTAGATGCAACAAAGTAAATATTATATCCACAGTATAGAATCAGAAATTTACTGATAACCATCTAAAAAAACCTTTGTCAAAATTAGGCCATAAGTTAACCAAATTTTGAAGAACCACCCATATAATAAATTAGCGTTCAGATGACCAAAAACCAAATTCTTAGGTTTTAAATATTACTATACCTAGTCTTACATATACAAATTTCATTTGTATGTGTATACTGTATAATTATACTATCATGATGGTTTTATTCTAACTAGTTTTTACATTTTTTCTCAGAAATTAGATATTTTGTCGCAATAAAAAGTATCCTATATGTTGATCCGGATAACCAGCTATGACCATACCAAATTTCATCAAAATCCCTCCAGTAGTTTTTCTGTGATGCGGTAACAGACAGATAAAAATTCTAAAAACTGAAGATTCGTCCTCTGTATCGATAATGTCTATTTCAATAAGATTTTCAAAAAAATATTTTATGTACAGATTCGACTTAGTTACAATTTTATTATATGTATGGATTAAATTAAAGAAACTAAAGAAATTCGGAGAGAGTCCATCGAAATCTATAAAGATTTCATTGTTTTCTTGTTTCTGTTTTGCTATTTAGCTTATCCTTAATATCTACTTTGTATCTTTAAAAATTATGTAGATTTAATATATTATATTGTGATATTTTCATTACAACAATGGTAAGTCCTAAATCGTGCAGGATTGAAGATTTTTTTTAATTACATAAAACAAAACTGTTGTTAATTACCACTGTGGTCTAGTGCCTAGCATCTATGGCTGCAGTTCCAAAGGTCGTGGGTTCAAGTCCCAGGTCAGTATAAGTTAACTAAACTTGAGTTTACTAGAAGTAAACTTGAGTAGCTAAAGATGTTGAGTTTTTCTGTTAGGAAATTCTCAGTAATAGCTCAGAATTTCGGAAGTTGGCGGTGTTTCACGTCCGTGCATAATCTCTACTCACCGTGTCGAATCGTCGTTCCGCCGGAGTGTAAGAGTGTAAGCAATAGGGAGTGCCCATTTTGCTTATACGCATATTTGGTCACTATAGAGTATAGTGATATGGCCGAAATCAGTCCGGAGGACATAAAGTCGTTATAAACCTTATAATTACGTTAAATATACAATAATGATTTAAATTAAATATTAGCGTTATATAAGTATATATCAACAGAAGCAGCACTAGCGGCAGAGTCAGCAGTGCCCAAAGAAGAAACAGAGACAGAAGTGCTGGAGAGTGCTGAAGGAGAAACACATGATGAGGCCTCGGAGGCCAATGCTGAGGATGCAGCTGACGCCCTCGACGCTGACGCTAGTACGGAAGATGCCTCGCAAGAAAATGGTGGAGGTACCTAAACTTCTATACTAATATTATAAAGAGGTAAAGTTTGTGACGTTGTAGGGGGTATTCTCTGGATCTACTGAACCGATTTAGATGTTTGGTAAGAAGATAGCTTAAGACCCTGGGAAGGACATAGGTTACTTTTTATCCCAAAAATCATCCTTTAAGCGTGTAAAAATGTGTGTGTTGTGTGTGTGTGTTTTTTCTTATTTAATATAATGAGAGGGAAATCTTCTAAAGATATCCAACCAATGTACGAGATGGTTAGGATACGTAGGATTTTTACCTACTAAAACCCCCTCGATTACCATCTACTGCGTATAACGGGAAGCACCGGGATCTTACCGTGCGTCCCTAGGTACATTTTAGAACATAAAATAGAGGTTTTATTTTTTTGCGCGGAATTCTAATTCTTTTTCTAAAATAAAAGTAACCTGAGCTACTGCTTATAACATCACATATCTACCAGTGAAAGTCCCGTCAAAAATCGAACCAGCCATTTTGGAGAATGGCTGAAACAAATAAGACAGATAGACAAACGTTTTTTTAAATTGTTTTTTTCTTAAATTATGTATACTATCATATGCATTTAGTAAAAAAACTGTAATTTTGACATTACAAACAGACACTTCAGTTTTATTTATTTGTATAGATTAAATTGAGGATTGCTTTTTGTTTGTTTATATGTGAGACTATGCGCATCTCTTGGACTATCATTCTGATTTGAAAAATTCTTATTGCATCCATTCTTATTTGAATAGTTATTATCTTATTTGATTGTCTTTTATCCAACATCACGCTACAAGGATTAGCGGTGAAGCATTTATATAAAAAAGTATGCGAGAACTGAAAAGAATAATTGTATTAAATGTGTTGTAATATATGTAATGTGTTGTATATTTTAAAGTAAAGTAAAACCTACTATTATTATTTTTATTTATTTATTACCTACTTTATTTCTTTAAAATAACGTAGTCTAATAGAGTATTATTTATTCTTGTGACAGATAAAGAATATGAACATGAGGAAAATACTGAGTCTGAAGATAAATCATCTAATTCCATTCAACAAATTAGTCCAGTTGATAAAACATGTGTACAGTGTAAACAAGAACTGCCATGCCACTACCGATTTGATACCAAGGATGGATTAAATTACTTATGTGAGATGGCCTGTGTTGAAGCATTCCAAAATGCGAGCGATAAACAGTGTGTAATCATAATGAAAAAGTACATTATTGAAGAAATTACACCAAAAGTTCTTACTTGTTCTGAATGTGAAGAGAAAAAAAGCTGCTACTTTTACTACAATTTCGATGGTGTGGATACGAATTATTGTTCACTACAGTGCTTGTACAGTATGATGGGGTCAGAGAGCGAACTTTACACTATAAAAAGAAAAAGAATAACCGTAGAAGAGAATACGCCTAAAGAAGGTACATGTTGTGTTTGTGATTTGGTCAGAGAATGTATATACAGTTTAACCCGTTATGGAGTTCCTATACTCATTTGTGATCAGAATTGTCTCAGAAATTTGAATAATAAGGAAAATGGAAGGTATTTGCTGAAAAAAAAGAGAACGCAGAGAATTCCACCACCGCCCAAGCCACGTACTAATCCACCGCTCCTTAAACTAAAAGTCATAAGCAACGCTACCGATAAATATTTAGATGAAGCATACAAGATTCAAGCCAAAACTCCTGCAATGGTGCAAGCCGCCCGCGAAGAGAGGGAACGGACGTTTCTTCGCACATGCACCCAATGCACTAAATTGCTTACCAACGAAGAGATGATGCTCATGTGGGAGGCAATGGACTTCTGTAACGACATATGCTTAGGACGGTATCAAAATAAGATCGGTTCTAAATGTTCAAATTGTAATAACATAGTTCAACATACAAGTTTAGGCAAATATTGTGTTCGTTTCGGCTACGATATACGACAGTTCTGTAATTCGGCTTGTTTGGAGGAGTTTAAAAAGGGCCTTAAAATCTGTTGCTATTGTCAAAAGGACATATCGGCCGGTCATCAAGGGTTTCTGGCACCGGTTGGTGATAAAGGGCAGTTTAAAGATTTTTGCTCCCAACAGTGTATGGAGAAGTTTGATCAGATGAGCAAAAATCCTGTGCCACAGCCGGTGTGGGCGAAATGCGCCGTGTGTTCTCTAGAAAAAGCCACGACCATTGAAGTGATAGTAAACAAAGATATTTCTCAGAGGCTATGTTCAGACCCATGCTTTGCTGCTTTCAAATTTGTTAATAATATTTTTCCGGGTAAGTTTTTCTAAAATCTTTGATATATTATGTGGCATTTTGAATAATGTATGTTGAAATACAAAATATATAACCTTTAAGAGTATTTTTGTATTGGGAATTTATTTTAAATGGTAGAATTTTAAATAGTATAATTTTAAAAAAATGTGTTGTTCTTATAAATATATTTATTTTTTCAGACCAATGTCGCTGGTGTAAAAAATATTTCGAAAGAAAATCGAGCCTGTTTTTTACAATCTACGACAGCTCAGTGCCTCACTGTTTCTGCACTAAGTCTTGTATGAACATATTCATAAGCAACTCTAGGCACATAGTTCCTTGCAATTGGTGTAAAGTAAAGAAATACAATTTCGATATGATAAGAAGGGCTCAGCCGAATGGACAAGCTATAATGATGTGCTCTCTCAACTGCTTGAATCTCTATCAAGTATCTGTTAATGCAGTATCTTCTAGACGGTAAGTTGTTTTTCTTAATTGTTGTGTAACTTTATACCGTTTTGTATGTATGTATATAATTCAATATGGATAAACCATAGAAAATATTACTTAACTACTATATAGGCTCTCTCTGCAGGCAACTATGCTTGTAGAGAGAGCCTTAAACAAAAATATATTACGTAATTAGATACTAAATACACAGTTATTGTACAAATTCTATCCTATGCTTTTTATTGCCTCCAAACTAGCTATCACTATAAAGTTTGAATAAGATCTATGTATGTATAGATTCCTATGTTATAAATAAATGGACATAAAATACTACCATTTTTAATATAATAAATAATACTAGAAGTTATTTAATAATAAAACCGTGTTGCAGGACGAAGTGCGACATGTGCAAGATGACGGAGCTGGCGCAGTACCACCTCACGATGTCGGACGCGACCGTGCGCAACTTCTGCACCTACCAGTGTGTCATGACCTTCCAGGTTAGTACATACGAATGTTTTATTATATTGTATGTACCTACACCTATACATATTATAAAATTGTAACTAAGCCGTATCTGTACATTAAATATTTTTTGGAAAATCTTATTGAAATAAACATTATTATCGATACAGAGGCGGAATCTATCGTTTTTAGGATTTTTGTCTGTCTGTCTGTCTCTCTGTTACCGCATCACAGAAAAACCACTGGAGGGATTTTGATGAAATTTGGTATAGTGATAGCTGGTTATCCGGGTCAACGTATAGGATACTTTTTACCGCGGAAAAATATCTCATTTCTGAGAAAAAATACAAAAACTGCAATGTAAGAGTATACTAATATGTAAAACCTAAGAATTTGGTTCTTGGTCACCTGAACGCGGGCGGAGCCGCGGGCAATGCTAGTATTGTATATAATAGTATCGCCCTCTTCAACTATTTTCGGAGGATAATCTTACTGAGAGAAATCAACTACGTAGGATATATTATAGTGTGTGTGTGCGCGCAGGCACAGATGCACTCTCTATTCCTTTAATTTTGAAGTAGTTGTGTATAATAACATAGCGTCAATAGATTTACATAATTTCATTTTCAAAAATAAGGACATAAATTATGTTTCCAAAAATTAAAGAAATCATTAATTTCTGTGAGTATTTATTTTCTGAATGTCATAATACATGTATATGTACATATTTAATAGGACACATTTCTATTTGAAAAACAAACACTGTAAATATTTGCATTTAATGTGATTAATATAAAATTGTAAATGAATGCAGGGCCAGTACTCAAAACAAGCATTACCGGTGATGTCAGGTGAAACGATGGACCAACAAAAGGCTGTGCCTACCGGGGCTCCAAGAAGAACCTATTCAGGAGCGGCTAATAAAAATAATGGTACGTACTCATTTATAGCCTTTGGTTTACAAGTAATAAGAATACTTTGTATGTTTTTTATACAAAATACTAAATCTGTACACATAAAACTTGGGTTTATGTATTATATATATATTTAATTAATATTTAAAAAAAAATAAACAACATATTTAAGAATATTTGTCTCTCTGTATATTTGAACAAGCATTACTCGCGTGCGATGAATTTTTTTTTTATAATCTTAAGTCAAAAATATAGTTAAGGTTAATTTCAATTTATTGAGTAGATAAAAAGGTAGAGCTCGAATACTTCTTACTATGCATTTTTATATAAAGTGAAAAAGCAGAAATGTACATACAAGTGAAGTCACAGTGCTACTTACTATTCTTTTATTGCTAATAATAATAAAAATATAACAAATATATTTAAAAAAAAAATTAAGTGTATTAAAACCTGTTCACAGCAGCAAAGAATCAACAACGCTCGTCATCAGGGATGCCAGTAATTTCAAATGTCCAGTCGTTAGCGCCGCCGCCGCCGCTCGTGCAGACCACAACGCGGGCAAAGTCTAAGCGACAACAGCAAGCGCAAGCACAAGCCGAACCGGAACCCGAACCCCCTCAAACCTCTAATACACCCCCGCCACCCCCTAAGCCGCTAACACCACCCCCACCACCACCACCCAAAATATACAACCACGTTATAGTAAAAACCCTGCCACCCCACGAAGTTGCAAATAAGGCGACTATGTCAAAACCAATGATGGTCTCCAAAGGTGTGTCATGCCGTCCCCATCCATGTACAAAGGAATGCCAAACAGATCCGAGTCTTGAAAGGCGGGTCCTTATACCGGTACCGGTACCAATTTACGTACCTGTTCCTTGTGTTATGTGGTCCCTTCCATTTCCCGTACCAGTTCCTATACCCATCCCAATACCAACGCCAGTCTTCATTCCGACTACTAGGAATTCAGCTAAAGGCATTTTGAAGGAAATCAATAAAATCCATGATAAAATGCCAACGGATCCGTTCGAAGCTGAACTACTCATGATGGCCGAAATGGTGGCGGGTGATAAGAAAAAAGATCAGAGTGATTCCGATACTGAGGATGAGAATGGTGAGAATTTTTGAATTAATTTTTTTATAACATAATATCATTAATAAACTTTTGTAATATTTATATATGATAACGATGTTCTCCTAGCCGATTCCGGCTACGGCGGCCAATCTCATTGAGATTAGCCAACTGCGCAGCAGATATTATAGTGCACAAGTGTACGCGCAGGCACAACGTGAACTCTCTGTTCCTGTCACTCTCATACTCCGGTGGGACGACTGTTCGACACGACCGGTGAGAGTTAAGGCGCAGGACCGACGGCTTTACGTGCTCTCCGAGGCACGGGGGTGAAACACCGCCAACTTCCCAACTCCGGGCTGTAACTGAGACTTACTATACAGAAAAACTCGATAACTAAACTTGACCCGACCCGGGACTCGAACCCAGGACCTCCGGGTGTGCAGCCGTACATGCTAGCTACTACATCATCGAGGCAGTTATATACAGTATACATTAATATAACTATTGCACATGAACATCTTACTTACTGAAGATCTTTAGTTACACTTCAATCAAAACTCGTTAAAGGCATATTATAATGTTGTGCATTTCTATGTGCAGAACACAATTCGCCCCCATATTTAAACCTATAAATTTTAAAAAATCGTTTCAATTAGTGCTGACATTTTTTGCTATATAAGGATTAAGGATCTTATTTTTGCACAATCCTATTATTCTAGACTCAACTGTTTTAAATTTGTTACTTGTCAATGAGTTAATTGATATGGAATTTGAGAATTTCATTAATCATTTATTTCCATCTAATAAAAAACAAAAATATTGTCAGTCATACTTTTTTTTTAATGAAAAATAAAGTATTATTGCTAAACAATGTATTAATCTTGTTAATATGCTAATTAGAAAATTTTATTCATTAATTTATAGAAGAAGGATTCAGTCCAGTAGGAGGTATGGACGGGAATAACGCGTTTGGGGAGGATATGTTACAAATGGCGTTAAAAATGGCCACAGAGTATGAAGACCAACCGGTTGACCTGGAGTCAGCTATGACTGCCAACACCATCACGCCAAGCTCTCATCCTGGTATGCCTGGTGAGTAAAATAATGTTTGGCTTAGCAATCTGTTCTTTTAAAAAAATAATTTTCATGTATTCATTTCTATATGAATATATGATTGCATTACTGGTATTGGTGGTGGGGGTATTGATGGTATTACTTATATGAATATATGATTGCAAATGAGGATGCTGCGTTCCGGTCGAATCACACTCCAGCAACGTTTCTTGTACGGAAATACTTTACCAGATCGATATCGAACCGAGAACGAAGTGTTAACGGCGCTATAGTGCGGAGCGGCCCTAAACAAGCCAATATTTATTTATTTCGATATATATGAATAGCTTAGATTACTTAATTTGTAAATGTTACAATTTATACTGAGGTACATATTATTTTAGCTAACTATAATATTATACTATATAATGCAAAATGAACTCTAATACTAAGGCTAAGCTAGCAAAATTCGATGAAACGCTGCCCTCTGTACTAGTTAAACTGTATGTGACAGTAGGACAGTATTTCTCGCGTAAACTCGCTGCCTCGTTTGTTGTAAACACATTAAGTAAAAACTTTAGGATGCAGCATCTGTTTGTTACATAGAATAATTTTAAAAATGTAACCTCAGGTCTGGAGGGCGAGAGCATGCACCAGCACATGATGGTGCTGGAGCAGCAGCGCGCGGTGGCGGCGCTGCGCGCCAGCAGCGCGGTGCGCAAGCGCGCGCCGCCGCCGCCGCCGCGCGCGCGCGCCAAGCGCCGCCGCGACCCGCCCGCGCCCGCGCCCGACCCGCCGCGCGAGCCGCAGGAGAAGCCCGACGCCAATATGTGTCTTAAGGTATATACATTTATAGTACTAGCAGAACCCGCGGCTTCGCTCGCGCTAAAACTACAAAAAATCTCTAAAAAGGTAGTTTCATACAAACTTTCATCCCTTACTTTACCCCCCATATAGGATGAATTTCAAAAAATGCTAAAACACTTATTTATTTAATTTTATTGACGAGCATTAATACCAAATTTCAAGTAATTCTGATTGTATTTTTTTTATTGTATTATAACGTATATTCCTGTGCGAAGTAGAATCCCACGATCCCGCGGTAAAAAGTAGCCTATGTCACTCTCCAGCCCTAGTGGGCTGATTTTTTATGTGGAGTTGGAACTCCACACAAAAAATCACGCCAATCCATCACTCCGTTTCGACGTGAAAGAAGGACAAATAAACATACACACTTTCACATTTATAATATTAGTATGGATTTTCAGTATACATTCGGCGTGAATGCATGGAAGCAATGGGTGATGACAAAGAACGCTGAGATCGAGAAAAGTTCGATACGAAGGAAACCTTTCAAGTCGGAGATACTACAGTTGACGGCGGACGAGTTGAATTATTCGTTGTGTTTGTTCGTGAAAGAGGTGCGGAAACCTAACGGCAGTGAATACGCACCGGACACTATTTACTATTTGGTTTTAGGTATGCTGTACAATATTATAATATAAATAAACTAGCGACTCACACTCGCTTCGCAGGGGTAACGGGTTCGTCCCTAGGTATGTTTAAACGGTTAGTATGAATATAATATGCATGTATTATACATATAAACCATCCCCTTGAATCACTCTATCTATTGCTAAAAACTGTTTAAATCCGTTGCGTAGTTTAAAAGATCTAAGCGTACAAACAGCGGGAGGGGCTTTGTTTTGTACTATGTATTTTGTTTTGTAGTTATGATTTTATCCAATAATATTTTAAACATACCTCTATATGCCTATGTGTTACACCAGATCCTAGTCTATCTTGTGCATTAAGTTTCATCTAAATCTGTCCAGCCATTTTAATGTGAAGATATTCGCAATGGAGATGTCCTATTTCTCACATAAACTAAAAGGCTTATTTTATCGACGTATTTTCTATCCGTGCGGACCCGCGGAAATAAACTAGTGTTATATATATCTCGTGGTATAACTTTATATCCGAAACTTGTGAAATGAAAACTCTGTTATAAATATATTTATTAGGAGGATCAAAATAATTCGTTTTTTTTTTCAGAAAGAAAATACACAATATAATACACTATAAAAATATAATACAAATATACACTATAATTAATGCTTTTCATGGTATTTTTTGCAGGTATACAGCAATATTTGTTTGAAAACGGTAGGATAGACAACATATTCACAGATCCATATTACGAAAAGTTCACAGACTGTTTGGACGAAGTGGCGAGAAAGTTTTCTGTTTTATATAATGACTCACGTAAGGCATATTATATTGAATTTGGTTTCAATTTACATAAGTTAATGTAAACTATAAGAATTTTTTATAATTTATTATAATGATGTTTTTTTTTCTTTTACAGAATACATAGTAACACGTGTGGAAGAAGAACATTTATGGGAGAGTAAACAGCTCGGCGCGCACTCGCCGCATGTTTTATTATCTACCCTGATGTTCTTTAACACGAAACATTTTAATCTTGTAGTAAGTATGCTATTATTGACAATGAAGTAATCTAGATAATGTTACATTTAAAATAATTTTTATATGGACACTACAATCTGATATACATATTAAATGAAATAAATTAACTACTCATTATACAATTGCAATTATTGTTCAAAAACATCAGAATAATACTTTCTTACATTTACGCGAATATTTGACATTTTAAAATCAAACTTATCTTTTCGGATTTTTGTTTCCAAAAATCAAAATAAATTCGAGAAAAAATTCCGAAAAGATAGTTTTATTTAAAATATCGGAATAAAATTTTGATTTTCTTTGGTTAATTCAAAAGTGATAGATTTTATAAAATATACTTAAAAGTATACTTGCTTGAACAAATGAATTAATGATTGTACTCTTAATATTAACAAGTGATATGTGTTCCAGACAGTAGAAGAACACATGCAGCTATCATTTTCACATATAATGAAGCATTGGAAACGGAATCCAAACCAGCCCGGACAAGCAAAGATACCCGGCTCAAGGAATGTGTTATTAAGGTTTTATCCTCCACAATCGGCGTTAGGTAAATATATATTTTTAGTTTAATTATTATTATCAAACATGGAAAACAAAAATTTTTTTTGCATATTTATTTCAAGTATAATTATTAAATAAATTATATTTATAATACTTTCTTAGATTTACGCGGGATTATATATATTTATTTATTTAAATTATTCTTAATGTAAATTGTTTTTTTTTTCATACAAAAATTCTTGCACTTTAAAGTATTCGATAAAAATATTTTATACACTAATCTATATTTTATTTTCGCAGAAGCAAATTCAAGGAAAAAGAAAGTATATGAGCAGCAAGAAAATGAAGAGAATCCACTTAGATGTCCAGTTAAATTATATGAATTTTATATTTCTAAGTGGTGAGCTAATCTTACAAATTATTGTAACATAATTCTTTAATTTTATGTTATTGTTTCAATTTTATGTTAAGTTCTTGGATAGTATTACATGGATGGTGTCTGGAAGAGATATCCATTATATATCTATGAAGTTTATTCATAGAAATTTTTCTATACATATTATTCAAATCAAACGGCTTGAAAACAAAATCATTTTAACTCACAATACTTTATGTTCTTTGATATCTATACATATAATAAAATTGTAACTAAGCCGAATCTGTACATTAAATATTTTTTGGAAAATCTTCTTGAAATAAACATTATTATCGATACAGAGGCCGAATCTATAGTTTTTAGGATTTTTGTCTGTCTGTCAGTTACCGCATCACAGAAAAACCGCTGGAGGGATTTTGATAATATTTGGTATGGTGATAGCTAGTTATCCGGGTCAATATTTAGGATACTCTTTACCGCAGGAAAATATTTTATTTCTGAGAAAAAATGCAAAACCTGCAATAAAAAATAAAAAAATATCTTACGATATACTAATCTGTAAAACCTAAGAATTTGGTTTTGGGTCATCTGAACGCGGGTGGAGCCGCGGGCAATGCTAGTTAGTCTATACTAATATTATAAAGAGGTAAAGTGTGAGTTTGTAACGTTGTAGGGGGTAATCTCTGGATCTACTGAACCGATTTAAATGAAATTTGATAAGAACATAGTTTGAAACCCTGGGAAGGACATCGGATACTTTTTATCCCGGAAATCATCGCTTAAGGGGGTGAAAATGGGAATGAAAGTGTGTATGGGGAATGAGGGTGAGTCGCTAGTGGTATATAAAATAGTAATAAAACATCCCGCTCCCACTGCCCCCAGCCCCGAGTCAGTGCGGACGCGCAACGACGTGTTCTACCTGCAGCCGGAGCGGTCGTGCGTGCCGGACTCGCCCGTGTGGTACTCCACGCAGCCGCTCAGCCGCGCCGCGCTTGCCAAGATGCTGCACCGCGTCAAGATGGTCAAGGAGATAAACATCGCGCTGCTCACCAGCTAAGGTACCTATACAATCGTACTCGAGAATCTGTACATTAAATATTTTTTTGGAAAATCTTATTGAAAAGAGTTTTTGGGATTTCAATGAATTTTGGTATGATGATAGATGGTACCCAGGTCAACATATAGGATAATCTCTGAAATAGCTGAACCGATTTCGACGGAATTTTCACTTTTATTTTAGAAAATGGGGTTCCACTCAAAAAAAATAATCACTTGCCTAGGGACGCATCCGAGCAAAGCTACGGTAAATCACTAGTATTTAATAAAAGCATACCCTCACAGTATAATACAATTTATGAACTTTTGTTACAGATTATGTTGTGCAATCATTTGGTGACTTTGACGAAAGTATGACAGCTTGCTGCAAACTCCCGACACAGTCTTATGAAGCTTTATTTAGGTGACATCAACTGCAGTGTTGATTCCAACAGATGGTTTCCTTATGGTTGTAAAAATTGTTACAATGTATATTTTTTCTACTTTGTATATCAGACTGTGAATGGACAGTTAAAAACATTTAAAATAGACTAAGATAGAAATCTTTTTTATGCAATGAATTAGACTTAAGTATTCTGCGCAGAGCTGTTGTGTGTACAGGTATATTTGATTGCAGAATCGCCTTTGATTTGTTTGAATTTTTATTTATGGATGTAATTATATCAGAAATAATGTTATGAACACTTGTATTCATTTCAATAATTGACATAGGAAATTTTAAATTGTAAATATCCACGCCAAGCGACTATCATCATTCTTGTTTTTTTATATGAAATGTATAGATTTATTATTTAGGATTCGGTGAATGTGAATCAGATAAATGTAATTCGTACAGTGCCAGGACGTGAATTTGTTACTTTTGTGTAATATTGATGTAGGTGTAAGGAAAATTCCATTTTTTTTAGTGAGGAATGCACACTCTTGTTGTAGAAACAGTTCATTTTTTTTTATAAATCGTAAATATAACTATAATATTCTCACAGATAGAAATTTTTATTGAAATAAATAATAATTTAGTTAAGAAGTCAGATTCTTATAATATTTTAAGTATATAAGTGTCAGTTGCGAGGTTGAGGTAGTTTATTACTGTGTAAAAAGAATACTGATTCTCGTATGATGTGTTTTATTTTCTCTTTCCTCAATTTGTATATGAAAGGGTCTAGTACTTCTATGGCGAAAGTGCCCCCGATAGGAACCTATATTGTAACCAATGTTATATTGTAGAAGACACTAACAGTTATTGATCCAGTAAAAATAAAACTAGTGTAAGTGTTACAAAAAGCGTTATAGTATATTTTATAGCTGTTTGCTATCCAGGTCAAGCCTACAAAAGTATTAAAAAAATGGAAATAAAAATTTTGTCAATCGATTTCTATCAGATTTAAATAAATTACCACTTTTAAAAAATACATAATAATTTTCTATATATTATCTAACAGCATGTCAAGTTTCATTAAAATCTAAGAGGTGCAATATGTCGAAAAAAAATATAAGTAAGTGAGCGGGTACTTTACGACCACTATGTTAACACTTTTATCTTGCATAACATTTTTAGGTTTTCAATATTGGGCATGAAAGGTTTAAAAATAAATAGAATAGATTTTCTGAATAGAAATTAAATCGATATTCATAAAAAAATACTTTTATTAGTCATAATCACTACCGATGGGTCGTCGACGTATTTAGCGTGAACGAAACTAGACCGTTCATTTTCTTTCGTCGACTAGTTCAAATCGTGAACTGTGGTTCACGTACGCTTCAATGTAGTTGTAGACGCTAGACAGTATAGTTACTAATTTATGTTGCGAGACGGACTGCCTTAGTCTATGAATTGAACTAGTTCATTTGAAATACGTGAACCGTCGACCGGTTGATTGAACTAGTCCGTTCATTCAACGCCTATCGCTAATAATCACTATCTTAATTACAACGTGCTTCATATTTATAGAAAAAACACTGGATAATATTTCTGCTTGGAGAACTATAAAAAAATTATATCTTTGCGATAAATATTATTATGTTTCGTGAAAAAGACCAAAGATTAAACGTCGGCGATTCGACTTGAATTTGAATTGTTCGGTTTGATTTTAAAAGATTTGGAGACTTCTGTACAGTAGGTACTGTACTGGAGTCTCCAACTACTACTACTAGTACAGTAGGTAACGACTTGACTCGTATGAGACATGATAACAATGTGACGGCTTACACAAAGTCTGCTTCTGCTGAGGCTTTAGGTCTAATCGGAGTTTATACAATCAATGAATTTCATTCTAAAACCAAACCAAAATTACAACCAAACTGTTTGTCTATGAAGAGTCATTAACAAATATTTTCTCTTGCACTTTGTTGAGAGATATAAGGAACCTAACGAATAATATGTATAATATAACCCTACGCAGGCGGGTAACAAGTACACATACGTCATATTATGACTACTATAAGGAATGAATAAAAAGTTAACTCTATTTTAAATCTATACATATAATAAAATTCTGAGTCGAATCTGTACATTAAATATTTTTTTTAAAATCTTATTGAAATAAACATTGTCGATACAGAGGCCGAATCTAGTTTTTAGATTTTTTGTCTGTCTGTTATCTGTTACCGCATCACGGGAAACCACTGGATAGATATTGATGAAATTTGGTATGATGATAGCTGGTTATCGGGGTTAACATATAGGATACTTTTTACTGCGGGAAAATGTCTAATTTCTGAGAAAAACTGCAATTTAAGAGTATACTAATATGTAAAACCTAAGAATTTGGTTTTTGGTCATGCAGGCGGAGCCTCGAGCAATGCTAGTTTCACATAAATCCGTTGAACTGTTACAGCATGAAGAAATAACAAACACATCCATTTACAAACTTTGGCTGAAAGTATGTTGAATAGAAATTATTGTAAAGGTATTTTTATAAATATAGAATTTCGTAAGTAATAGGGTAGTCTAGGAGTACGCACTTAAGGTTCAAACAGTTCTTAAATTAAATATCTGTAGATATAATCAGCTTAACTTTTATTTTGTACTTAATAATCACATCTTTCGTAGAGCAACATGAAATGCAACAAAAATATAAAAATCAAGAAAAATAACAGAAGTGATAATTGTGTACTCTACAAGAGCTATTGGTATTGGAATTTGAATATGAGTTCTTTTATTTGTCATCCATGATGAGTACGCATGTGAGTTTGAGTACACAGGCGGAGGTGTAGGGTGGGAGGGGGAAGACAGAGGGAGCGGCCCGCCCCGGGTAACATTTTTAAAGGGCGTCAAAATTTCACAATAAATATCGTGTATCAACTAGAAGGTGAAAAAAATTAATAATTTGTCACAAAAATCACTACCAACACATTCTATGATCTATCGCGAAGTAATTTTCATTGCTGAATAGGAATTCTGATCATGCCGCTCCCTATTTAAGCTACTGGGCTAAGATTACCAAAGCCTTAGTTTTGAAATATAACGGGGTGAAAAAAAAACTTGACAAAGAAAAAGTATTTATTATATTCTATATAAATAAAGAAAAATAATTTTTATTCAGCATTAAAATGGCATTGGTAAATCAAATAACATTAAAAGGACATAATTCTATGGAAATTGGAAGCAGATAAAGTCGAATCTAATTTTGTAATAAGGCTTATTTTTTCATCATGAACGCCGACGTAGACCTAGTCACTAGTCCCTTGTCAATACATATTACATAATATAAAACAAATTCGCTTCCCGCTGTCTGTCTATCCCTATGTATGCTTAGATCTTTAAAACTACACAACGGATATTAATGCGAGTTTTTTTAATAAATAGAGTGGTTCAAGAGGAAGGTTTATTGTATAATACATGCATATTACATTAGTACAGCAAAGCCAAGAAATTTAAAGATTTGTATTTTATACTAACCGTTAAAACGTATTACGGACAGACGACCCCGGGCGAATCGAGGGTGAGTCGCTAGTTCCTTTATATAAAAACTTCGCTAAAAAATTCTTGGTCCTGTTGTGTGTGTCCATCTTTATGACTCTATAATATTTTATTTGTATATAGCGTAAAACTATAATAGGTAGTCAAATCAATATAATATATTATAATCATATTAACAAATTAAATCATTCTACTACAATTAATAAATATTTTTTTATAAAACAATGTGTATGCCAGGTGAATAATAAAAGATAGGATTTTAACTTTGAAGTAGCAACACTATATAAATCTACTTAGAGTTTGAATGAATGAAAAATATTACAATTTAGGCTAAACAAATGAAATGTAAGGTGGCAAGAAAGCGAATTATTCGGATCTCTCTGTCACGCTCGTTATGATGCCTTCTTGAGATAGAGCTACAAAAAAATAGATCAATGTCTCTATAAAACAGCCATGTAGCAGTATCAGCATAGTAAGAATTTTATTATCGGCGATCAATTTCATTTATTACCAATTTTTAATGATTTTTATCGTTAGTTATTGACAAAAATAGTGTATTAATATTTTTTTTAAACATAAAGCTTTGTTTAGTTTTATAATTTCGGTCGTTGTTTACGAAAAATTATAAAAAATATTTACATTGAACGCCATTACTACTAACATGTATAGTAAATTAACGGTGCGAAGTGAATTTAAATGTTCGCGTTTATATGAAATGTACTTATAAAAAAAGTAATTTGTAAATTGTTTGTAAAAAGAATATATTTAATAATATTCTTTTCAATTTTGGCGGGAGAGCTGGCACGTTGTTTTGTAGTTGTTAAATGGTGATCTGTCAGCTGTCGTCGTCTGGCCTTCACGACGCCTTAGCTGGACATCCATGGTTCAGTAGAGTTTAACTGTTAAATTGGCAGTGCAAAAGTGAAATTTCTGGTGTGGCACGATCCATGTGGACTTGTGATGATGCGTCGCGACTAGACGCGGATATGGATGGCATGCGAACGTGCCCAAGCTACGAGGCCGGGTTTGACGCGTGTGATCCGTTGGGATCGGTGTTTGAGTGGTCGGGACGTGGACCAGCGAGGGTTCTCAGGCGGCGCTGTCGAAGCGAAGGCGTTGATAGGTCGCCATACGAGGATGTAACGCGTGAGTTACACCGCTCAGCGGATAGTAGTACTCGCCATCATCGCGCTCTACCTAACAAGAGCTACTTCACCATAAATAACGGACACGACGTTCGCTTCGATAGGTTCCATCACGAGTGTTCTCTTCCGGCTTCTCAAAACGGGGATTACCTTATGGCTCATGAGAGTAATATTCACCATGGGTAAGTTACAGACTTGAATAAATTATAACCTTAGTAAATGTTAATATAAAATTAATTACATAATAAAAATCTATATTTCATTTACAGTTACCCACCTGGAAGAACAAAATTTCATAGAACAAGTCCAACTAGGCCACTTTTAGTCACCACTTTATCAAACACCAAGCTAGATGACAGCCGCTTACCAAAAGTTGAAGAGTTACTGGAAAAAGTAGATCAGGAAATGATGGAAGTCACCATGGCCAAGCAACCTTTAAAATCTATACTTAACAATCCTTTGTCTAAATCTCAACCACAAAGTATATTAAAGAAAACAAAAACAAGGTCTTATCAGGATCCAAAGTCATGTATTGAAGGTAGAAGAAGACAAAGAGCATCTAGTGAATCTGACAACTTTTATTGTAATTTTCACATAGGTTCACCCATACCAGGATATGAAAGGTTAGTTTTAAGGTTATGCATACATGCTTATTTGTTTTTTATTTGTTATTGTCTATATAAGGTACATGTGACTAAAATTGTAAATTCCAGTTGGTTACTATTTGTTTATTGCCTGAAAACTTATCTTAAATCCTTAATATGTATAAAAATAATTTTTTTAAATAGCATTGATTTAAAGCATATGTATAATAAGTTGGTGTCATTTCATATCTTGGTTATATTAAAAATATTTTGAATTTTAACAATAAATATCTCATTTCAGTCACTTATCATACCTGTCAAGTAATATGAAGCGAGCAAAAGATAATTCAGGTACCGGATATTCATATGGTACAGCAATTGCAGCTCTCGGAAGTTCACCTGCAAAAAGTCCCTCAAATTATTCAAAAAGTATTAGATGTACTTGCCGAGATCAAGTAGTTATAGCTCCAAAGGATGATATGTACAAAATGCATGTGTTAAGGACTACGGCTATAAATAGTGAGACTGTTGATATTTCTGATGAAGTGGTAAGTTTTTTGGTATAGATTTAAATTTAGATATATTGACTACTAGTGAAATTTTGCACATATTTTTCAAAATTAGCATGATAGCTAAAATATACATAGCTGTTTACATATATACCTACTTATAATAGTATAAGATCTGAAGTAAGGTTTTCCTTTACCATCATTACCATCTACTTACTCACCGTAATGAGTTTTGATTTAAACATACATAAATAAATTTATCACATTGCCCGCGGCTCCGCTCGCGTTCCGATGACTAAAAACCAAACTCTTAGGTTTTACATATTAGAGTATACTCTTACAATGCAGTTTTTGTATTTTTTCTTAGAAATGGGATATTTTCCCATGGTAAAAATTATCTTATATGTTGACCCGGATAAGCATCTATCATCATACCAAATTTCATCAAAATCCCTCCAGTGGTTTTTCCGTGATGCGGTTACAGACAGACAGAGAGACAGACAAAAACTCTAAAAAGTATAGATTCAGCCTGTGTATTGATAATAATGTCTATTTCAATAAAATGTCCCAATAAATATTTAATGTACAGATTTGGCTTAGTTACAATTTTATTATATGTATAGATTTACATTATAGATTTATTTGTTATACCTTACACAATATTACATATTATGAAATCACATTCTTTAATATACAGTAGATATATCTGTGAGAAAGCATTCAAGGCAAGAGAGGCACTCACTTGGCTTAGGCATGATTGTTGATATTCTGGTACTGAGTATCGGTTTATGAACATGAACAAATTAAAATAATAATTTGCCAAAAAGTTTAATACTTGTAAATAAACATTTTATATCTCAGTTTAGTTTCACTTCATTTTAATTAGTCAGATGCCTCTGTTGCCGTATCTGAGACCTGCATCGGAGTAGTGCATGTAAAATATAATAAGTCCATATCTAAACATAACTACAATAAAATTGATTTAATATTATGTTGAATTTACAAATATAACACACTTTCTTGCGACTCATAACACACTTTCTTGCGACTTTTCTAGCGACTCACCCTGGTTTCACTTGGGTTTGTACCTAGGTATATTTTAATTTTTTTGAGTGGAACCCTAATTCTTGCTAAAATAAAGTAGCTTAACTTACTCCTTATAACATCAACTACCTGCCAGTGAAAGTCCCGTTAAAATTGGACCAGCCATTTCGGAGATTAGCTGTAACAAACAGACAGACAAAATTTTAAAAAATTGTATTTTTCTAATAAATACCGTCTATAATTCCATATGCATTTAGTAAAAAGCTGTTATTTTGACATTACAAACAGATGCTTCAATTTTATTTATCTGTATAGTGTATAGATTACAAATCTCAATTTGTACTGGAAATTTGAGCTTTCATACTTGCTTATTATTTTTATTTGTTTTATTGATGAATTGAAATAATAAGAAAAATAAAGTTTGAAAATTCTTTAAAATATTTTGATAGGTAGATACTTAATATTGTATAGAAAAGTCGACAACTAAAAAGACTTAAAATAACCAAACACCTTAATTTTCATAACATTAGGTGATCATGAATCTAGTGCATGTTGCTGTTAAACTTGCTTAAAATTCGTTATCTGTTTTGAAGCCTTAGTTATGCCACGTTTTACCATTACATTACATTAAGGTTTCTTATAATCTACTGTAAATTTAACTGCAAAGCATATACAATTTATTTATGGTAGTTAATCTCATTATCACATCATGAAAATGTAGTAAATGAGGATGAATTTTTACATAAATTTTTTTAATTTATGTTTGACGGATAAATATTTATTTATACATCTATCTATACATATAAATAAAATTATAGGTTTGTAATATCATAATAACAGCTGTTTAAGCCCCGACGCAGAAAGAGGGGTGTTATAAGTTTGACGTCGATGTCTGTGTGTGTGTGTGTTTGTGTGTCTGTCTGTGTCTCGGACGGATGGACCGATTTCGGTGCGGTTTTTTCATTGGAAAGCCAGTGTCCTTGCGGTGATTCTTAGCTATGTTTGGTTAATATCGGTCCAGCAGTGTAAGAGTATCAGCTCTTTTCCAAAATGATGTAAGGCATTTTGGCTTACGATTACTCGGTTAAGTGCTTCACGCGTGCCAGTGTAATCGTTAAATGACAATTAATTTGCGTAGGGGTTTTTTTTAATTTTTTTATTTATAATTACTAAATGCATATGAAATTATATATGGTACATAAAGAAAACTCTTTTTTCAATTTTTGTCTATCTGTATATTCTGGCTAATCTCAGAAACTGCTGGACTGATTTTGACGCGACTTTCATTGGATAGCTGATGTTATAAAGAGCAACTTAGGCTACTTCTATTTAAAAAAAGTAATTAGGGTTCTGCTCAAAAAAATTAAAACGTACCTAGGAACACACCCGAGCGAAGCGGGGAGAAGGCGCTAGTATAGAATAATTATATTATACAGAATAGTTATTTAATTAATAAAGATCAATAATATTAATATAATAAAAAATATATTAATTATTTACATAATAATTGTTTTCATAATGAATCAAATGAATCAATTTCTATATAAATATCTCATTATAAGTGTTCAAATTATATAGCTCATGTTAATTCGATGCAATATGAATTAAATTATTGTACACAAAACCGTGTGCAAAAACTATTTATATATGAAGTTAGTAAATTTTAAGTTGTAGTAATGCAGATAAAGATAATACATATTTGTAGATAACTTGATGACTTACACTTAAATGTTGTCTCAAATAGATTAGTGGATTATTCGGATAAGTATTTTTCAAAGTCAAAGAAGAACTAGATACACAATCCCATGCAGTTCATGCTGAAGTTCTTTTAAAACTGTCACCAATTATTGTGTTTAGGTAATTATTCTATGTAGTAGAAATAAATATAAATACTTGTTGTAAATTGAAAAAAAAAATTAAAAGCACGTGTTCATTCATGTTCAAATGAGCGTGCGTCGTGAGTCGTACGTGTTCAAATGAGCGCTCATTCGGTGAGGATATTTTTCATCGTTGATTGTGTATCTAGTATTTTTTTGATCGATATAAGTCATACACAAATGTCGCTCCAATTTTTTACTGACAGTGAGATATTCAATGAAATTAGTTTTTCATGTGAACCATTTATTCAAGTGCTGTAGCTAGTAGGCATGGTATTAATCCAATGGTATCATCACAAAAAAAACCTTTATCGAAATTTAAAAAATAACACCAACACAAGTGTTTCCCAAGTGTCACTTTAAAACAGATGGCGCTCGTACTTACGAGAAGCTTAGCTATCCACTGCATTCATATAGCCTAGTAATTTATGTTCATGGTATAGGTGATCGCTTTTGATCCCAACGAAAGTCCCGCCATGTTCAAGGGTTCTAAAACCATCAGTTTTCATGGCGAATGGTTTCGATATTAAAGCATTGTAGTGCCATCTCGTAATAAATTAAATTTATGCTAGTCAACCCTAAAGCTATTTCCCGACTGGCACTTAAAAGAACGTATGGCAGTCGGGTGCGCCTTTCCCGTATCTCGCCCACACCTCGCATGATTGGTTGCCTTATTATATGTCTAAAGCCTTCGTAAGATGATCGTATGAATTAGTAGGCTGAGATGCAAGTATCTCCCAAACGTGACTAATAGCGCCAGTTAGAAAACCTGTTGACATCGGTTTAGCTATTCGAGTAAGCAATTTCCAATGGACTCGATTTTAGGATTCCGTACCAGAAGGGTGCCAACAGAGCCCTATTACTAAGCCTCAGCTGTCCGTCGTTCCGTCTGTCAGAAGGCTGTATCTCATGTACCTTAATAGGTAAAGATTTCAATGTTTCTATTGCCGCTATAACAACAAATAAATGATGATAAAGATGGCGAATTTCAAAAAGCCTGCCATGCATATTAAAAAAAAAATATGCCACAGAACCCTTCGTGTGCGAGTCCGACTCGCACTTGACCGATTTTATTGAATATATTTTTCAGATCGTATAAATAAATCATGCGCGCAGTAAGGGGTGTTTACTTTGAACAGATGTTGTAATTTTTTTTGATATAGATACATTTTGTATATCGTATTTTCAATGTTTTATTTTAAAGATGATAATTAATTTCCACCTGAAGTTTTTTTGTTTATAAGTTCTTCATATTTATATAGTCAAATCCACTAGGTGGCTTGACTTTGTCTCTGCTCGACATTGGATCTCCTCGTATTGACTCATGCTGTAATAACAACAAACTTCTTTTAGAATAAACTGTTTTAAACTAATACTTTCTTAGATTTGCGCGGATATTACCTATTTATATTTATTAGGTTACCTAGCTAAACTTTACTTTTGGTTTTATTTCGTTTTGAATATAATATTATTAATTTTAAATAGAATATTAAAGTCCTTACTCTAAATAACTGTAATTTTTTCTGAATATTCTCAAAAATAACTTTTTTTAGGAGTCTGTGTACTGAAAAAGTGAAAACTCAAAAGTTAATCAACTCTAGTTGTTTTTTCTTTATATTTTCCATTATAATCTATACTAATATTATAAAACGGAAAGATTTGTGTTTTTGTTTGTTTGTACCGAATAGGCTCCGAAATTACTAAACCGATTAAGATAAAATTTGGTAAGAAGATAGTTTGAGACCCTGGGAACGACAGTATAGTTTTTATCCTGAAAATCATCCCTTAGGGGGGTGAAAATAGGGATGAAAAATTATATGGGGAAGCAGCCTAGGGATGAACCCGAGCGAAGCTAGATTGAGTCGCTCGTGTGTAAATTGTAATATATCATGTTACGATTTTATATTATAGTAAGTTATTTTATCGGTCAAAGTGATATATGCTATGCTGATATATACTAGATATAATTGTTTGCGTGTGTTCTCATTCGTTTTTATTACTTTTAATAATTTATCATGCTTAATTTACATCATATAATAAGTGTATTGAAAATCACATCGCTTATCAGTGTTCTATTTAATTATAATTATAAAAAACTTTGTGTTACAAATTATTTGTATGCGATTACTTTAACCTAAATTCATTGTATGAAGACCAAGTGAAATATTATTAATAGCTTTTGTCTGTCGCCATGTTAACATATCTTATATGAGCGTTAATTAAAAAAAAAATATAACGTATGCCATTCCCATAATCATTCCTGTTGTCGCTATATTATATGTCGCTATTATAGTAAGCGCAATATATATATATATATATATATATATATATATATATATATATATATATATTAACTGGTAAAGATCTACTTAAAATTATTATTACTACTTATATAGGTCCAGAAATTAGTCTGGAAACTTGTTTAAAGTATAAACGATAGCTTGTACTTCACAAAAGTTAAAATTTCGAACTTTTATAATTTACAAACCATGTTAGTTTAATAGCATTATTATATGAGTCTATTATATGAGTAGCTATTTTAACACCTCCAGGTAAATTTCTAAGAAATCTATTGTTAACTGTAACGCCGGCGTGTCCGCGGTCGTGGAGGGATTAACCATATAACATATGTATCTATCTAATACAGTTTGATAGAATATTATTGCGGAACACTATTCATTGATTGTTGAATGTAAAATACTACAACATAAGGCATGTTTCCATGTGGAGTGCACATCGATTGAGCTAATAATAATACACCTGACCTCGCCTTACGTATTTAATTCAGTATCAATAAGCAAGCACCTTATCCTATTTAAAAATTTTCAAACTCAATTTGCATGAAAGTTGAAAGTTATTGTCATTGCAAATTGAATTTTATAACTTGTATTTTAAGGCGTTTTCACGGTTCGTTTAACACCTGGCACATCCCAGTACGGCGCCTGCAATGAACACTCGCTTTGGTGAAATTACATTGGATCTTATCTAATTGCAAATAAGGTTGATAATCTGTGTGTTTTTTTTATAAATTATATTATTTAGGACTATCACACTAACGCATGAATTGCCGCAAGACAGGGTAACGTAAACTAACGTCTTTTTAGTTGCCACCTACCCGTTAGAAATGGGGCCGGTACTGCCCTGTACTGTAACTGAAGTTGAAAGCGTATATTTGAACTACTGATAACATGAAATGCGCGGCGTGTTTGCGAGATCCTATTTGGCTATTACGAGTTTTTGGCAGCTTTAGTTGACTTTATTTAAGAGATCGCGTTTTCCGGATTGGCTAAGCTCGATAGCTTAGTCAGTGAGTCGCTCGCGTGCGGTCGGCCTGTCATAATTTCGCACAATGTAGATTGTTTACACAAGCATATAGCCGCATCTATCGTGTTGCGGAAGTTGTGGAATGTTTTTTGAAAGAGATATTTTCGATGTTAGCGCGAAGTGTTGTGACGACAGGTGTTTTTATTGCGAGATCCGAATTTCGATACGTATTGTACAAGAGGCCATGAGGATTTTGTTTATGTATTTGAACGCTAACTAAAAATAGTGCTTCGCATATCATTAAGTTTACAGATCCATTATCGCTATGCCATCCCTAAAAAAGATTATTTCGAAGTTATGTCACAGCGTAAGTTATTTGTTTTAGTTGCATGATTTTATCTCACTTTTATTTATTGATTGGTAACAGATATTATCAACGTCTTTTAATATGGAAATTAAATGTTGAAGTTTTTGACAAAAACTTAAGACGATAATACTTTTTTAAGTCAATTAGATTTTTTTTTAAATTGTCCTTTTATACGTGTATAAGCTAAAAATAAAATTTATGCATAGGCACATATAAGTATAATATGTAATCGTAACTGCTTCTTTTCTACCGCATATTGATACTAGTTTGATCTTGATGATTTCTGGTTTTATTATTAGGACAGCATATATCTCGTCACTGTTTATTAGATTAGAATACAAGATGCCGACTGGAATTTGTAATATTCATAGTGATATAATGTATACGTAGGTCGTAGAATGATGATAAATATACGTAATATTTTTAAGAAATTTAAGCAATACGGTTACAATTGGAAAGCGTACATACATTACCTTACTGCTCTACATTATTACTTATACATACATTAACTTACTGCTCTACATTTTTGTGATGAAAGAAAATTCGAAGGTTAAAACGGAACAAAAGTCTTACAGTAATAATAGAGTTACTTGCCGTCGCTCGAATTCCTGACCACTGACGAATGTATCTCTTCGCATTTGACGTTAGTTCTCGTCATCACACTCGATGTGCACACATCATCAATCTTTTAATAGACCAATTCATCACAAATCTATGATGCATCCTACTGACACATTTTTCTAGTAGAACAACACGTGAGTGGGGTTCAAGCTCTTAGATTTTTTATTGCGGTAAAGTTTCACTAGACCGGGCGTTATGCCAATTGTACGAAATGTCAATACGATGCATTAATACCTTCTCCACCATACGGTTCCGATGCCTAATCGATTCGAGTGCATTACAACTTTTTAATTTTCTTCGCGTGCCTTTTGCAATTTTCCGACTCGTTCCTCGAGCTTCCTGTATTCTGATTTCTGAATCCTTGACATGTTATCGTTACGTTTAAAAAATTAATCGTTAACATCCATGGTGGTATGTGCAGTGGAATAAGTTAAAAAGTGATAATCTTAACGTTCCAGTGATGTTTGCCAAAATCTGTAATTCGGAACTGCGCTACGGTAATCTCGTATTTCTCGTATGTCTGCTAATTCCGTATTCTATGTTTATTCTTGTCCCGATCCGATCACACTTTATTGTTAACCTGTTTGTCGTTTCCCACGTGGCAGGTAGGTCAATAACGTGTTGTTCTTACAACCTTTATTTAATCTCGTGCTTATCTTATCTCATAATATTGTTATATTTAATTAGATCATAAGATTATATTAGTTTCTATTTTATAGATCTTAAAATATAAATAATTTTACTAATTGTAACACTGAAAATTCTAAATAACGTTCCAGCTTAACTGTTTTGTTCTATCAAAAACTTTAAATTATCGAAACCAATATATTATGGTTGTAAAACACGACGGTACACTGAAACCAATTGTATGAAAGCTCATGCTAGGGTAATTTGAATGCAATTACCATTTCCGCGTGTTAATTCTATCGTCGTTTGTTTCCGTTTAGTTGATTGACACGCGCCAATCATTTCAGTATTGTGTTTGATGATCCTATTTGTAACTGCTAACAGTAGGCTATTATATCTTCAACAGTAAACGTTATTTAACTTAACAGCTTACGATTTATGTTATTTTTCTATATTAGGCAACATTTATAACGAACTAGCATTGCCCGCGGCTCCGCCCGCGTTCACATGATCAAAAACCAAATTCTTAGGTTTTACATATCAGTATACTCTTACATTGCAGTGTTTGTATTTTTTCTCTATATGTTGACCCGGATAACCAGCTATCACCATATTAAATTTCATCAAAAATCCCTCCAGTGGTTTTTCTGTGATGCGGTAACAGACAGACAGACAAACATTTTAATAACTATAGATTCGGCTTCTGTATCGATAATAATGACTATTTCAATAAGGTTTTCCAAAAAAATATTTAATGTACAGATTCGACTCAGAATTTTATTATACGTATAGATTAGGAATCAAACCTTTTGCGTACCTGAAAGTTGTTTCTTAAAAAGTAATTGTTAATCATTTGCTGCGATCGACAACTGACGTAAGCTCTGCTTTAATATAATAGGTATGCTGTTTTAATTGTATTACCAGATTTTTATTCCTTAACTAGTGCTAGTAATGTTATTCTGGTATAAATGACTTCTGTAATAAAATATATTTTGACTTTTCAACCGACTTCAAAAAGGAGGAGGTTCTCAATTCGACTGTATGTTTTTTTTTATGTTTGTTACCTCAGAACTTCGTCATTTATTAACCGATTTGGACAATTTTTGTATTTTTGTTTTGTTTGAAAGGGTATACTTCCAGATTGGTCCCATTTAAATTTCAAAAAAAAAATACCACCCCTAAGGGTGGAAAAACAACTAATGATGAATTTAACCTACTTCTAATTGTCATATTGACTTGAAACTGCAAGTATTTCTATTTCCGTTGATAGTACAGTGGTTCGGTGTTGTTGACCTGATCTGATGGCAAGGCCAGAAGGTGGATAGGTGGAACTCTTCAACGGCTAATAGTAGATACTTTGAGTTTGGGCTTATTTTGTTTGATTTGACAAGCCTAACACGTTAGAATCCTTACTATGCTACTACCGTCTACACTAAAAAGGGAAAAATAAAAACTTTTTTACAAAAAAATAAAAACCGACTTCAAACAATAGCACTAAAAAGTAAAAAATAACTGATTGGTAGTTTTCATTTACTATACATACCTAATCAAATATTTTCGAAGTCGGTGTGCTTTGGCTTAGTAATTAAAGCCTACCTATTAAATACATACCTAATCAAATATTTTCGAAATCGGTGCCAGCCCATACAAAGCAAAGCACACCGACTTCGAAAATATTTGATTAGGTATGTATAGTAAATGAAAACTACCAATCAGTTATTTTTTACTTTTTAGTGCTTTTGTTTGAAGTCGGTTTTTATGTATAAAAATATATTTTGTATTAATACTACAGCTGGTATCGATTCTAAATTATTATCGATAATAATTAAAGGGTTTATATATTATTTAAAACCTGTTAAATTTTACAGTTGATAAAACATAGTTTCATTTAAATCTAGAAAACAATGTGCCTAGAACGTAAAACAGGTATTAATGATTCTATTTTCATTTGAAATGCGCACGAAATATTCTCTTGGATTTTGTCATTAAAATTAACACTTTATGCGATCTTTCAGGAATGCACATAAATATCCTGTCGTAGTTATTTACGTAATCGAATTGTTATTTAGTATCTAATCGTTACAAACACTTATACAATATATATCGGTTTATAGTTTATACCAATTTTTTACCTCTAAACTATGAGAACCACTGTCAACAAACACAACGAAGAAATAATATTAATACACCAAAAGATATAACAAAATTCCAGTTAACATAATTTAACAAGGGTATCTGGCCAAATAGTTAACATTGGCTTATTTTTAACTAAATTATTTACGTATTTTAGCCTCGTCAAGACACTCATACACCGACACGTCCCGCGGTGAGCCCCGCTCTACCGGTAAGCTCCGTAACAGCGATACCCGTTGCGAAGAAAGCCGTCAAAACAAAAAAGAAAACTAAAACGAAAATAAAAACCGCCAAAATGAAGACCAGCACAAAAGATGTTATCGGAGAGGCTGACGAGTGAGTAATGATATTATTTTGTTTGTTTAGGAAATAAATCGATGAGCATGCATAATCGATTCTCACCTTAAGTGATGTTTACGAAGTAATAGACGTCCAGTATGAACTATTAGTATTATGATTTCAAGTGACGAAAACAGTTTACGAAAGAGTTTTTTTATATTATTATGGGTAAATAAGATCGCTTACTGCTAGTTCTAAATTTATTGTTTTAATTATTTTTTTTAATATCTCGGTTAACCGTAGCAAAAATTAGAATGCTTTTATCACCGTCCGTCGTGTTTTCATCAGTACAATCTAAAGTAATTTAATAAGAAAATTATAGTTGTTAGTTTGTTTGATAGTGTTTTGTTTGTTTGTCGAATAAATAGTTTTTGAATGTTTCATTACTTACATATTTAGAGAGCACTTTGTCTTTTATCCTCGATATCATAATCTATGCTAATATTATAAAGAGGCAAAATTTGTTTGTTTATTTGTCCTTCTTTCATGTCGAAACAGAGTGATGGATCGGCGTGATTTTTGTATGGAGACAGTTGGAGGTCTCAAGAGTGACATAGGCTATTTTACCGCGGGAGATTATCTTATTCCCACGGGAAAACATGTTTTAATACAACCTACAACAACTCATCATACCTATGTGTGTGTGTATATATATATATATATATATATATATATATATATATATATATATATATATATATCTATATATATTCCATCTATTCCATACTAAGCGTTAAAAGATACCTAGTAAATTTATATATTTAATTGATAAAACAATTTAAAAAACATATTATATTTAAAATAATTTGTAATTAATTTTTATTATATTCAACAAATATTGTATGGTACTTTGGTGCCATTTTTTAATTTGTTAAATCATTTTTGTAAAATAGTGGGTAGGCACTGTCTGTAACAAGTATGTGTTTGAGACGTCTATAACCTTAGTCTCTCCCGTGACCATGATTGCTGTAAAGCATTCGAAACGTCGGGAACCAAAAATCAAAATAAATCCGCGAAATAATCCGAAAAGATAGTTTTATTTAAAATGTCAAATATTTGCGTAAATCTAAGAAAGTATAATCTTAATTTATTTTATTTATTTCAGTTCGAACAGTAGATCGCCGTCACCTGACCCGACTGTAGAGACATGGCAAATGGATACCGACTCTATAGAGGTAGAGAAACTAGACAAACCACCACCAATAACGCTAGCTAAGAATGATCTAGAACAAAATTCCATGGTCAAGTTGGCTAGCAAACTGAATGGGACGGTCGTTTCTCCTAAGACCGTGCAGTCGAAAGGTAAAATAAAGTTAATACAAATTAATTACTGTCTTCTGTTATCTAATTAAACCGCAAGAGTAGTATAGCCATCGAACAAGTGATTCTGCATATTGTTTAACTTTTAAACAATTTTGCCGTATTTTAGAAAAAAAAACGCTAATTGATAATTAAAAATTCGGTGTATAATGTAATAATTACTTATCAACTGCCGGCTCACCCTCGGTTCGCTCGGGTAGGAAAACAAAAACAAGCCTATCCCACGGGATCCGTACATTTTTCTGGAATAAAAAGCCTATGTGTTATTCCAGATTATAATCTATCTCTGTGCCAAATTTCATCCAGATCCGTTCAGCGGTCCTGGCGTGAAAGAGTAAACAAACATCCATAATCACAAATTTTCACATTAATAATATTAGTATAGATGTTTTTACTTAATATTATAATAATTCCAATAATTTTTAATAAACTGTCCCATTGTATATAGAATGTTTGTGAAGTAAAAATTATTCGATCGACGTATGTACTTACATATTTGTATATCCTTCGTATTGAATGTCGGTCAAAAAAATAAACAACAAAATGATCCAGCTCTAATACCGTTTCACTGTTGGCATTGAGGGCTACGCAAGACAACGGGTCTCCCCTCAATGCGATAAAGATTCGCACACGTGTTTTGAAAATTAGTTCTCTCAGAAATGTAAGCTTTCTTATGCTAATGAAAATCTTAATTGGTTTTAAATTTAATAATAATTGATCGCTCGGGTTTAATTTTAAAGAGCGATTTTCGTTTAAGTAACTTAAAATATATTTATAAACTTTAAATGCCAGGTAATTGGCAATAAATTATTTAATAATTTTATTTAATTTTACTTTAGAGTAATTTATGTAGAATTTCTGGCGTAGGCAAGGTCGGAACTGACACTAATATAAATTAAGTATAATTTATCATGTTGAATTCTTCTTCGCTTTCCACACCTAATACTATAATATAAACGTCATTCCCGAGTTTTAAATGAAATTATCGAATCGCTTTCTCGCATTGATGCCAAACTATTTTAGTTTTTTTTTAATTCGAAGCATTTTCGTCAACTCGCCTTTATATTATGTGAAGACAAGTAAATCCCGAAATAATGACTCAGAATATCTTTTCAATTTAAATAAAATTTAAGTTGATATGAAAATAGCTGGATTTGTATAGACATTTTTATAAATTATGCAGTTTTTTAACGTTACATTCAATGGTAGCTGTTGGTTCTGTAAAATGTTTTTTTCATCATTTTTTATTACACTCCAAAGATCGTCATAGACTTTAAAATAAAAATAAAAAATGACAATATAAAACAAACCATTTTTTTCATTTGTGATAATTTAACGTTTAAATTATTAGTACACCACAAGTAATAGGATAAAAATGTTTAATATTAGTATATAAACGTAATTTTAATGTAACAGAACAATTTCTTATACAATTGAATTTTTGCAGAGAAAATAAACAAGAACCAACTGTTCTTGACTTCTTTACACACAACTAACCCCTTCAAAACTTTACCGACACGCAAAGGTTACACGATAATATATTCTACAAAAATATAATAATTGTTTCATTTTATAAACATTTAGTTGAGCTTTATGCGATATTATATATTACAGTATTTCTTATGTTAAAGGTGTTAATTAATTTTGAGCTTATATGCTGGTTTTAAAGTAGTATACCATTCAAATACAATTATGTAGTAACAAATATATCAATAGGCATAATTATTGGTTATATACGTAATATGTACTTATTATATTTACGCGACTTTGCTATCTTTTCGGTTTTTTTTGCGGACTTCGGACTTATGTATTTTGATTTTTCGTTCCCGACGTTTCGAGAGCTCTTAAGTGATGAATGCTCTAAAGCATTCGAAACGTCGGGAAACAAAAATCAAAATAAATCCGCGAAAAAATCCGAAGAAGTAGTGTAGTAGTTTGATTTAAAACGGTAAATTGTTATAATAGTTGTCTTGTATAGTTTTAAATATAATTTCACAATAGCTTTCTATCATTACACATACATTATCCACTAGTTAATTATATTGCTTATAAGTTATTATTTGTGTACCTATAATTATAGGTAAAATTTGATATATAATATTCACATATTATTTATTTAAAGTTTTTTTTTTCAAATTTTATGGCCAGTCTGAAGTAAATTCTAAGTCTAAACTTTAAATTAATGTGATATTAATTATTAAGACAACTTAAATAACTAAAAAATTATCGCTATTACCGATTACGAAGTTCAAATTGGTCATACAATTGTGCTAATTATATATATGCATATAAAATATTAATAAAATTAATTAATTATAGACATGTTATTTATTTTCAGAATCATCATTAAATTTGCCGGAGTCTATAAGCAATTGTCTCCGACCATCTTTATTCCCTCGCGTCCCTCCATACCTTAAATTCGTAGGTCACGATGAGACGACTCCCTTAAAAATCCCCTTAGCGATACAAAAACATCTAAAATGGAAAGTAACAACAATCACGCCGATAGTTGTTAAGAAAACTTTGACGAATTCTGGCTTCAAATTGGTCAAGAGTGAGTGCGATACAGCGGAATGTCCACAAGATGGTAATTAGATTTTTAATTATATTTTCACTTAAAAATATGTTTTCGATTTTTTTCCATACATTTCTTATGATTTTTTGTTACGAGCGTTTTTATAACTATTGAAATCATATAAGAAAAAGGCTTAAATTAAAATTAGTTGTCTGTTGAGATTTTCGCCGGCTCTTCTCAGCAGATCTGCTTTCCGAGCTGGTAGTAGCTTTCACACTGACTGACTACACAACGCTCTAAATTGACGATTCAAAAGTGCTTGTAATAAATCTATTTGAATAAAGTTAAAAGTAAAGTATATATTTGGAAATATTTTCTAATAAAATTGAAAAATTTAAGTCTTTGACATTAAACTGCTTAAGAGTTACATATATGGTGATAGTTTTTAACTTCTATCTATTGTATTGCTAATTTGTTTTTTTTTTCTCATGATAGATATTACTTCTTTTTTTTCTTTCATCTTTCGTTGCTTTAAGTAACTAACTATAATAGTGTCTTTATTTTTCTTTTGTTTATACATAATTTATAGTGCGCTTAATTTTGATTTTATTTATATGCTCCGTGTAACTGTTTATGCATGTCGTGGTTACCTATAAGTATGATAACAGTTGGATTTAGACCTCCTTTATACAATTGTGTATTTTGTTAAGATACTGTATATCATATTGGTGATCATAATTGAATAAATTAATAAATAATTTGGTGGGTATAATGATCTTTAAGACGACAAAAACCTTAGTCTCTCTCGTGACCATGATTGCTGTAAAGCATTCGAAACATCGAGAACCAAAAAGTTGAAATAATTATTCATCATATAGTTTCATCACTATCGAGTCGATTGTTTAGGAACGCATAGAAGACAAACATGCGAAAATAAATTTTTATTTTTGTAGATACGACTGCCAATCTATACATATTATAATAAAATTGTAAATAAGCCTAATCTGTACATTAAATATTTTTTGAAAAATCTTATTGAAATATAAATTATTATCGATACAGAGGGCGAATCTATAGTTATTTAGATTTTTTGTCTGTCTGTCTGTCTGTGACCGCATCACGGAAAAACCATTGGAAGGATTTTGATGAAATTTGGTATGATGATAACTGATTATCCGGGTCAACATATAGAATACTTTTTACTGCGGGACAATATCTTATCTCTGAGAAATCTATACTAAACGTTAAAACGTAAGTAGGGACGAAACCGAGCGGAGCGAGTGTGAATAGATAGTTTACTAAATATAATTTTAACAATTTCAGAAACAGTCGACTGGATAGGCATATGGGGCAAACATATGAAGTCAATAATGTTCAGAGCGATCAAAGACGGACAGAAAATGAACCATTTCCCCGGAACTTTTCAAATAGGAAGGAAGGACAGGTTGTGGAGGAATCTACAGAAGTTAGCGTCTAAGTATGGAGTTAGTGAGTTCGGTATCATGCCCAAGACCTACGTGTTGCCTCACGACTTGAAGATATTGAAACATGACTGGGAAAAGTATGCCGCGAATAACGAAAAGTGGATTATTAAACCGGTGAGTTTGACTGATAATAATTAAATGTATTATATATAATGAATCCCTATATTATTGTCATCTTTCCGTCACCCGCTCGCTTTGTTGTGCTTGCTTAAAGGTTTCTTTTGGTTTTCAGACATCTTACTCGTAATGTATATTTAGGTTTTTCGCTAATGAATGAAATTTTTAGGTGAAATAAAAAGGTGTAACGTCTTTTTTTACTGGCGGGATAATTTTTTAATAAAATTAGTAAAGAAATAGTGAAGAGAGCATGGAATTCAAAAAATTAATTATATTTAAAGGCCTACATATAAAAAAAGCTAAATTTTATCCGAATCCTACACTGAGTAGTTTGGAGACACAGCAAGATTTTTAAAATAAAAATATTAAAAAATATTAGTCATATTACGAACAATTTTATCGCGTAGCATTCATGTTTTTTTACGCTGTACAGCCATCATTCGATCACATAATTCTATATTGAAGTGAATTTCAAAAACAAATCTCATTTTATAATATATATATATATATATATATATATATATATATATATATATATATATATATACGTATATCATTATTTCAGCCTGCATCAGCTCGAGGCACGGGCATCAAAGTAGTGTCCCGATGGACGCAAATACCCAAAAAGAAACCCGTCGTGGTCCAGCGCTACGTGTCCAAGCCCTACCTCATCAACGGCAGCAAGTTCGATCTCAGGCTGTACGTGCTCGTCACGTCCATACACCCGCTGAGGATATATTTATATAAGGATGGATTGGCTAGGTTTGCTTCGGGTGAGATAATTTGCAACTACCTACCTATATATTTAAAAATAACGATAAGTACTTTTATATGTATCCTGGACCCGAGCCCTACAGCTATAAGACTCACGATGTAAAAGCAATCACTTCATTGTATGGTATTTAACGTCAAAGCTGTATAGCGAAAATGATGTTTTACATTGGTTTCAAGAAATATAAAATCTTCAAAGTACATATTTCTTACAGATACTTTTTTAATACCATAAAACAAGCTTTAAATGACAGGTCTCATACTGTGTTTTATTTGACGTTTTTTATAGGTTTTTAGTTTATAACAGCACGTTTAATAGATTATTCCTAATTCTTATTCTGAATATTTTTGTTTGTCCTTTTACAGTAAAATATAACGATGAGTTGTCATCGCTAAATGATAGATACATGCATTTAACTAATTACTCCATCAATAGACTGTCAAAGAATTACACTCCCAATGAGGACTTTGCCGCTTGCGAGGGACATAAATGGTAAACTTTCATATATTTTAATAATAATATTATATAATAGCTGATATATTTTATTTTTCCTACGTAAAGCTATTTTTTTCCTTACTAAGCAATTGCTTAGCAAAATTGGGTATAAACATCGATCAAAAAAGTACCAAAAAACTACTAGATACGCAATCAGTGACAAAAAGTGTTCTTACCGAATGAGCGCTCATTTGAACATTGAGCGCGATTTTAATTATTTTTTTAGTGAAAACAACTTTAAGTATTCCGTTTAAGGTTCAATTTACATTGTTGTATATTTATTTCAACTGGAAAAATTACCTAAACACAATTGGTGACAGTTTTAAGTTTTGCTTGGGATTTATGTACTTTTTTGATCGATGGTCAAAAATTAAATTTATTACAATTACTACATTAGTTTAAGTACAATGAGTAGGTTTTAGTAAACCTATGGTGCACATAATAAGTTCTTAGATTACGCGAATATTTGACATTTTAAATAAAAATATTTTTTCGGATTTTTTCGCGGATTCATTTACGATTGATTCGCGGACACCCTTCAATAGCAAGACTTTCAGCAAGTATAAAATAAATGTTTCTTTGTCAACTTGTTCCCATCTTGTTAATTCGCTTTTTTACGCAGTCGGATTTTTTTATTTTTGTAATTTTTTTATAATAGATAATATATATAAACAAAAAAAATAAAATAAAGTACACATTCGTGAACTACCAATAGAAATGAAACCTTATAACTTTGAAATAACTTTTTTATTTTTAAATTAATTATATTTATTTTTAAAGGAATAATTAAACTTTCATAATTTGTAAATTGAAATTATTATAAATAAAAAATTAAAAAAATAGATTTTGATATAGTTTATTTATTCATCAAAACATATGACGCTGCGTCAACAGTCTGCGCCGGACTGTGTCGACGTCGCATGTCACACGCAGCATGTTGGTGACGCGAGCCCATAAGTTTTCCTATGGTGAAAATTCATGGCCAAAATCGCTCAACGCGGCCAAAATAGTTCACTTCAATATAGAAACTTGCAATCATATTACAGGACTCTGCAAACTCTATTTCAATACCTAAAGACTGAACAGAAAGTAGACGTAGACACGTTGTGGGAGAACATAAAGGACCTCGTGATCAAAACAATCATATCTGGCGAAGCGAGCATCAGTTCGCTGACCAAAGCTAACATCACATCGAGATACAATTGCTACGAGTTGTTTGGTATCGATGTATTGCTGGATGAGGATCTGAAGCCCTGGTTATTGGAGGTGTGTATAGAAATATTTTCTAACTAATTACAGGTACTCTATAATATTAATAAAATACTTAAATCAAGTCTTTACATTATTTGTTATTCACTTGTTCTTGTGCTGTTTATATATTTAACTAGTGGCTTACTCTCGCTTTGCTCAGATGCGTCCGTAGGTAGAAATAACTATGTTACATTGTTATCGTATAACTTAATTTACGCGGCGCACGCCAATAAAGCTCCCAGTCGGCATGATTTTTTACGAAATATTCTACAATCATCGTCATGTTTCAGCCAATTTATACAAAATCTTAATGAATTACACACCAAACCCTTCCTCATGAATCACGGAGTGATTATTATTGAAAACCGTATGAAAATCCGCTGGGTAATTTTTGAGTTTATCGCTTTGCGACTGACAGATAGACTCGGCGGGGTGGGGACTTTGTTTTATAATAAAATACGTAGTGATAAATATAATAATATTATAAATTACTAGCAGAACCCGCGGCTTCGCTCGCGCTAAAACTATAAAAAAATCTCTAAAAAGGTAGTTTCGTACAAACTTTCATTCCCTATTTTACTCCATTATAGGATGAATTTTGAAAAATACTAAGACACGTATTTATTTAATTTTATTGAAGAGCAATAATACCAAGTTTCAAGTAATTTTGATCAATATTTTTTTTTGGATTGTATTATAACGTGTTTTCCTATGGGAATTAAGAAATCTTCCGCGATAAAAAGTAGTCTATATCACTCTCCAGCCCTCCAACTATCTCCACACAAAAAATCACGCCAATCCGTCACTCCGTTTCGACGTGAAAGAAGGACAAACGAACAAACATACTTTCACATTTATAATATTAGTATGGATAGATATTTATTTCCTTAATAACCGTTTTCAAAATACATACTAAGCAAAAAAGTGGCTAAGACACTTTTGTTACGAAAGTTGCCCGGTTTACACAGAAACACCCATGCATGTATTCAGCCCTCTTTTTACATCATACTGCTGGGCACGGATCTCCCTTTATTACATGCGGTCAGGCCCATAGCCTACGACGCTAGCCAAGTGTGGGTTGGTGGACTTCACATGTCTTTCGACAACTCGCTAGGTTCTCTCAGACATGCAGGTTTCCTCACGATGCTATCCTTTACCATGGCGTCATGGAGTCATCTTGTCGAGCGACAATAAAAAAAAATAAAAATAAATAAGACAAGTGGTAATCATGTTGGAATTGATTCGCACATGAAAATATCAGACGTAACATATTTATATAGTAATATTAACAAGTACATGTACGTATGTGTGTATGTGTCAGGTGAACATCTCGCCGAGCCTGCACAGCGCGTCGCCGCTGGACACGCACGTGAAGGGCCCGCTGGTGGCGGCCGTGCTCAACGCGGCGCAGTTCCAGGTGCCGGCGCGCGCCGACCTCCACGCGCTCGACCGGGACCGCCCCGGCAAGCTGGTAGGCTGCACATACTGCATTGTTGTATACACTTCATTTTATCTATACATATAATGAAATTGTAACTAAGCCGAATCTGTACATTAAATATTTTTTGGAAAATCTTATTGAAATAAACATTATTATCGAAACAGGCCGAATCTATAGTTTTTAGAATTTTTGTTTGTCTGTCTGTCTGTTACCGCATCACAGGAAAACCACTGGAGGGATTTTGATGAAATTTGGTATGATGTGATAGCTGGTAATCCGGGTCAACATATAGGATTCTTTATACCCTGGGAAAATATCTGATTTCTGAAAAAAAAATACAAAAACTGCAATGTAAGAGTATACTAATCTGTAGAACCTAAGAATTTGGTTTTTGGTCAACTGAACGCGGGCGGAGCCGCGGGCAATGCTAGTAAAAAATATAAATAAAGTCTTAAGTCTTAATAGAGCATGGTTAATTTATTTTTTTAAGTTAAGTTCAAACTTTTTTAGTTAGGTCCAAATTTTTCGAAACCTAGCCTTAACATTAAAAATAAAATACTAAAATCTTTTTCAAATAATTTTGATGAATAAAATGTAATATAATATAATTCTGCTGTTAAACTTGGCTTCTTTATACTTTATAAATAAAAACTTATAACTAAATGCTATACTTTACTTTTTTCAGGCGGGCTTGCCTTATGATAGTAGATTATACACTGTATACTTATCTAAGGAAGAAAGAGACAAGCATATTATTTATACTAATATGGAAGATAGAGATATGGTAAGTAAAGGTTTCACTATATTTTAATTACTTTAATTCTTTTTAAATAAAACTATCTTTTCGGATTATTTCGCGGATTTATTTTAATTTTTAGGTCCCGACGTTTCGAAAACTTTATAGCAATCATGGTCACGGGAGAGACTAAGGTTATAGACGTCTCAAACACATACTTGTTACAGACAGTGCCTACCCACTATTTTACAAAAATGATTTAAAAAATTTAAAAAATGGCCATAAAGTACCTTAAATATTTGTCGATTTTTATATCTAAACATTTAAAAAAATGTATTTTTTGTAGCCTATGTCACTCTCTAGCCCGCCGACTATCTCCACACAAATAATCACGCCAATCCGTCACTCCGTTTCGACGCCAAAGAAGAACGAACGAACAAACAAACAAACAAACAAACACACTTTCACATTTGTAATATTAGTGTGGATAATGTGTGTGATACCCGCAGTACCTGCGCGACATCCTGTCGACGCTGACGCCGGACGACGTGCGCCACCTGCTGCAGGCGGAGGACGAGCTGACGCAGGGCGGGCGCCTGGAGCGCGTGTTCCCCACGCGCGCCACGCACCGCTACCTGCCCTACCTGGCCGGCCCGCGCTACTACAACCGCCTCTTCGACGCCTGGGAGACCCGGTACGCGGGCGACCGCGCGCCGGGTGAGCTCATACTTCCTCCTCATTCATGGACGACACGTTTGACTAATGCCCGATTTCACCAACGTCACCTAAGTTTAAGGGATCCCCTAAACATGGTTAGGGGGCTGTTAGGGGACAGTTTCTGTTTCACCGACAGTTAGGGGTCACCTAAATATTAAATGGCCTCCTAAATTTAGGTGCTCGAAATATGGGCTTAAAGACGATCGTAAAACGAAATTTAATGTAGGGGCTAGTTTAGGGGACTTTTAAGCTAGGGATCCCATACGTAGGTGGTAGCTTATGGGTTGTTGGTGAAATCGGGCATTAGTTTATAGTGACCCTATTTGCTATGCCAGCGGTCGGGGGTTCGAGTGTGATTTAAAAAAAAATATGAATCTTATCAAAATGAAAATTCATAAATTTAATATATATCGAATAATGTTCTTAAGAAGTAAAATTATATCTGTTACATGGAAAATTGGAGCATATGGGAAAAGGTAAAACATTTTCATGGGATTTTAAAAGAAACTACTGAAATTATGACGTAATAATCGAGATCGGGTTAACTAGTTATTAAAAAAATGTTGATTTCCTCTGGTATATAAAATCGATTCTACCTACCAATAAAAAAAATCGATTCCCACAGGTATCGAGTTGCTGCGCGCGCTGTGCGACATCGGCTACCACCTGGAGACGCCGCCCGTGCCGCTCAAGGTACCCCCCGCGCCCGCGCACGCGCCCCCCGCGCTGTGTTCCGTGCTCTTGTTGTGTGTGCTCGCCTTTATTATCAATCATTATGTGTTGTAGGCGATGATAAATGATATTGATAATATGAATTTAAACACTAGTTGGGAAGTGCAAATAGGCCGGTTTCTCGCCGGTTCTTCTCAACAGAACTGCTTTCCGAGCAGGTGGTAGATTGCTCACGGACTGACTACACTGACGTTTTATTTAAATTTAAAATGTAAACTTGAAGGTTCAAAAGTGCTTGTAAAAGTCTATTTGAATAAAGTATATTTTGATTTGATTAGCTATTTGATGGGGTTCTGGAAACCGTCTTAATTGTTATTTAGTGGTGTTCATTGAGCAAACAAAAATTATTTTGAGTCGTTATAAGTATTTGTTCAAAAATTTGCAAGTACAATTTTTATATAGGCCGCCGACATGTTATTTTTCGCAACATGGCGTCGTTGACGTCACATTGATTTATAAAAAACCAAGTGTCATAGATAAGTTCAGTTATTGTTACATTTTGTGTATTTCCATGTGAGATCATTGCGTTTTGTTAGTTAAATTTATTTCGTCGGGTTTTAGGGCTATTTTTAGGTTTAATTTTATTTCTTATGCCTTACAATATGCAGTTAAGGTATGATAACTGTCTCATTAATAGTTTATTTACTTAATTCAATTTATTTTTACTTTTCTAGTTTGTCATCTTAAATATTAAAAAGTTAGTAGTTTTGACTTTGATACATATTATTATTAAGTTAAATAATTTGCTATTGTAACTTATAAACATTTATCATTTTTTTCAAAGTTAGGAATGTTTCTATTTTTATTGAAAGGCGTAGATTACCATTGTAAAGATATATGGAAAACAACAAAAGCACGGAACATTAAAATTCCCATATTTTTGTTCGCTCCTCATACCTATTTGTTATTTTGGTTTTGGGTATATCTTATGTATATTTGGCAAGTACAATTTTCACATAAACTGGATAAACTAAACTTAGAGACCAATTATTCAACAATAATATTAATTATCAATTTAAAAAAAAAAAACAAATTATTATTACGATATATAAAATAATAACTACTAACTTAATATAATTAAAGTGGCTATATTATTTCTAATAATTTGTTATGTGCTTGCTTTATAATTTTAACTATGGTCGATATAATTAAATATGAAAATCTGTGAAAATTGAACATGCATCCTCTTATTTTGTATGTTATCTACTTTATATTTTTTCATATTATTTCATTATATCTTCTTTTATTTATTATTTATTATATATAATATTATATTGATAATATATCAGTGTATAAAAAGGTTTAGGTTTTATATTTTAACTGTCATCGCTAGTTAGGGGGATATAATAGGTTAAAAGAAAATATTATAATTACAGGCCAAAACCGGAGTTAGTGTGGTGAGATAATTTACGTTAAAGCATGATTATTTTTTGTCTACTCTCATTTTTGAATACGTGAATGCAAAAAAAATTATACATATCGAAATGTTTTAATTCATTATGTACGCATTTTTATATAGTACATAGGGATAATAGCATCATGAAATAGTTTTATACCTAAAACGATAGTCATTTACGTATTCCTATTTTAAATGTTTGTGCTCGTTCCCCAAAAAACATTCAATGTAGGATTAATTTACATATATAATTCAATTTAAAAATACATACTTCTATTTCAAAATTATTGTTGTGTTTCAACGAAAACATAGCATGAATATTAAGATATTTTTCTGTGGCAATCAGGGCAAAATCACAAATGCGCTCCGGAGAGCGTACTTGGGTTGTAAACACGTCGCTCACAGTAAGTGCGTAGATCGAAACGTCGACAGCAACGATGAGAGCGACCTATTTAGTATTTTTTATCTGTACAGCTAAAACCTCTAGGGCATAGACTATATAGACGTTCGAAATTCAAACATAGAATACGAAGCTAGTGACTATATTGTGTTTAGTGCTAGATAAACGGAGCGGAATATCGATATATTTTTTTTAATAGAATCGAATATTCGAACTGTATATTTGTATATTGATTTATTTTATTAATCATTTTGTATTAATCGATTATTATGGGTTTCCGAAATAGAAGTGCATGATTGGCTAAAGAGTGACACCTTGATACTTCACTGATGTGTTCTAAATTGAAATTTTTATATTCAAGTAATTTTAGTATTCACTATAGACTGTAATAGTATGTATTAAGTGAACAATCTTTTTAATCATGAAGTAATGTAAAAAACGTAGATTCTTAGTAGATAATTTATTGTAAGTTAAATACATGTTCATAATAGAGTTCGTCCGTATATATAGAGTGTTTGAAAGTCGTATTGCTAATACCCGTATATAGTTATTGTGTAATATTGAATGTTGTTTTTAGTCGGCTACGTTTCGGGAGCTAGGAAATGTGTATGACCTAACAGTTTTATTATCTTCATCATCATTGTAACAGGTAACAAGTTTTGTTTAAACGTTAAAATGTGTTGTGCGTATTTTAATATCATTTTTGTAGCGTAAGTTAGGTCATTGTATGAGTATTAGGATATCGTTAATTATAAGATATTTTTTTTATATATTATAATATTGTGGTGTATATGTGTTTATATTTTTATATTTATTATCATGTGCTCATATATTTTGTATGTATTTCTTTTATGCTTTAGCATTACAGCGGTCTCCTATTGCTTTTTTTCATATCATTTTTAATTTAGATGTCTTTTTTTTTATAACCAAAACTTGGGAATGTGTGTGATCAATTCAGGTAAATGTGCTGGTACTTTATCATTGACATAGAATAATAATTGTTCAAATCATAAAATCACTTGGATGATTCATTATTGAAAACAGGCTTTGTGCTTGAAAACTATTTTTTTTTATATCAGTAACATTCATTATGTGAGACCGCGCCTGCTTATATTGCATCCAAGTTTTATACAATAATAAAACAAGATAAAAATCTATACAGTAGACGAACGCCCATGGTTTTTGACTGAAATATTGACAAAAGATCTTAAAAAGTAAGGCTTGTCAAAATACTAATTTTCATGGCGAAAGCTTCTAATTTAAAGCCATGCAGCGCCATCTCGTGGCACTGAATGTCGGGTAAAAGTAAGAATGAGCTGTACCACGTTCAAGCTGCACGGATTCACATGAGATCGATACCAAAGATTTTTCTTGCGATATCAGTTTTTTAATATCGTAATAATTATTATGTCTATTTACATCTATTGAGCAAAATAATAATATTGTTGTACTTACAATTTCTGCCTGCTTTCGTTTTACATAATGTTGGCCTTATTTACTAACTGCTATGTTCTAAATTGCGACGCTGCATTAGCAATCTATAATTATCCTTGTAAACATTACCAAGTAAATAAATTAAATGTGGGACATTAAAAATGACGATATTGGTGTCACGAGATAAAGCACTCGCCATCTTTGGATATTTTATCTCATGTTGTCTTGGTAGTAGACTCATGACGTTCAGTAAAAAATTGTAATAATTTCATGCTGAATAAAATATTTTGAATTTGAATTCGTGTACCTATGGCGTATACGTTCCAATGCCAATAATGCGATTATAGTAACTCGGGTGATACACTGTTGTGGTTGCACTAAAGCTAAAAATTATTTAAAATTTAACGCAATTAAATTATTTATGATTTTTTAACTTTTTAATGAACAAATCAAGCTTAGCTTTGGCACTATTGTTCCTTAACGATAGAAGCAGGCGCGCTTTCATTATTACAGATATTGCATATTTCTGTTTGTTTTGTTGTATTTTTTCTTCTTTTTTTTTTGGTTAACTATGTTGCATGCATTATCAATCAACCTCACGCACCATTCGACTCGTGATTCGTACTGATTTTACATAACTATACTCGAATTATTGTTTCTAACAATATTTAACTCCAATACGGTTCTAATATTATCGTTCGTAATACTATATCATTTCTCTCGTTATTGATTCATTAACACCGGCTTTTTTATATTAATTCATTCCCCTCGCCGTAACGCTTCAGCACAAAGTCTTTGTAGTTTTATAATTTTAATGACATATCAGCCATTATGTTTTCCGAGAAGTTTACAAATATATTTTGTTTCAGTTAAATTTTGTTTTTATAGATTTACCGTAATTGTATCAGCACAGACGTAGATGATGTATGCCGTTTTAGACGCCGTTGACTGTCTCAAATACTATAGAATACAAACAGCTATCAAGCTATACATTGTTTAGAATCAAATATAGAGTACCGTTATCCAAATGGGACCCTCTATTAGATTAATAATAATAATGTATTTATAGATTTCATTTACCATATCATTAGATGCTAGACAGTAACGGTGGTAAGGCGGCAGATTAGCGAGTGAGTAACGGTGCCCTCCCCCCTCACCCTCACCCCCGCCCCGACCCCTCACGCTCCACCGACCCCTCCACCCCCCGACCCTCTGCCTGGTCCCGGTGTTATAGCGGGCGGCTCAGCAGTTGGATCGTTGCAGAATGACGTGGACGCGCCGTCGCCGGCCCCCTCGGTCTCAGCCACTGCATCGCTCGCGTCGCTCTCCGCCAGCACCCCCCAGGGCCACCCCCCGGCGCCCCCGACACCCGCAACACCCCCCGGCCCCCAGGGGGTGCCCCGCGCCTGCGCAGAAGCGATGCCCCTCGCGCCACCCCCCGCCCTCCAGCCCCGCGCCTAACAACGCGAGCAACACGGATCTGAACATGAACGAATGCGATAAACTCTGATATTGTAATATAGTTAATAATCCGGTTAAATCAGTTCAATCTGTCTATTACAAAATGAAATGTGTAGAAAGCTATCAATATTGTATGTATTCTACGTTACAGTCAATGTGGTAATAATGGACGTAATGACAATAAATGATTTATTCACAGCCAAATAGCGCGACTCCACGTTTCCATGTTATCCTACAAAAATTTGCTGTGACCCTTTTGATAGTATTTTAATGCATGATAGATGGTGGTGATCTATAGAATTATTTATTTTCAAAATTTATCTTTTAAAACATTAATAAATTGGATAGTTTTAAAATTAAATTAAATATATGCAGTTTAATTTAAAAATTAAAATATTGTTCCAAATTTGCGATATTAAAAAGATATTGATGTTATTAAACTTCTATTCCATAATGTTTCGTGAAATAAGTTAGTATGTGTATTTGGAATTAATTACGTTTATTTTAATTGTGATTTAATACTCAGGTTATTTATTATGGAAAGAGTTCTGATGATGATTCATTTCTTAAAGATGAATATTTTTCCTAATTTATAGTTTTTCATAATTATAAAATTAAGTTAACACTATAATGGCCTATTTCACCAACGTCACCTAAGTTTAAGGGATCCCCTAAGCATGGTTAGGGGGCTGTTAGGGGACAGTTTCTGTTTCACCGACAGTTAGGGGTCCCCTAAATGTTAAAATGCCATCTAAATATAGGTACTAGAAATACGGGCTCTGACGATGGTAAAACGAAATTTAATTTAGCGGCTAGCTTAGGGGAACTTTTAAGCTAGGGATCTCATACGCAGGTGGTAAGCTTAAGTGATGTTGGTGAAATCGGGTATAAGTCTATTACGTACATAATTAGTAATTCTGTTATGTCAGTTTTATTTTATATATTAGTGTACTAGAGTACGTAAATTGCATGTCATTACGCCACATTGTGCTGACAGCCATACACAAAAATTGCTATTATTGGTTAATGTCATTTGATAAAAGATAAAGAAAATAAAAAAAAACTCTCTCGTGTCTTCTCCATTCTACGTGACATTGACGAAGTAATCTGTGCTCAACTGGCACGATTTGAAGCCGTTAACAATTGATTTTATATTATTAGAATTGCTTGTGTACTTTAGTATATATATCAGTATATCAATCATGTTTGCATACAGCAGTGTATGAAATAAGAACAATTTAGTCTATGACGTCAGAACTCTTCCTATAGTAATGTTCTTCTATCTACAATCATATTGTAATATTCTATCGAAATATAGTTAAATCACACAAATATGAAAACGCGGGATTTTAAGATATTGTAAAAAAAATTATGTTAAATTACATAAACATTAAGAATAAGTTAAATTTAGGAATGACTATAATACATACTTAATTGTATGTTAATTCTTTAACTAGAGCACACGACGCGTTTCAAATTAAAGTAAGTTCTATTGGTGGGCGAACGCCTTGTGTGGTTTAGTTCCTAAGATAGCCAGGAGCTTATTTCTCGATAGTATTTCATAGTTTAGGATTTTGGTAGTAAATGAATAAAATATAGAACCACAAAGTAATCCAATTTGAGTCTATTGACATTCCTTCATGGTTAAATTTACTTTTTTTTCGGATTTTAAAAAATGACGGTTCGCATATAATAAATATGATATAGGATCAATTTGAGGCATGAGTACTCGCAAGCCAATATATATATATATATATAATTGTTTAAACGAGTTAGTTCATTCAGCTTACATTTAAAACCATTTCTAATTTATTAGAACTAGGCTTGTTATGTTATACATTAAAGTGTTTAAATTGTAATGTGTTCATTGTATACCTAGTCTGGCTAGACTTGTGGTTGGTAAGTTTGTGATGTCATCGAATCGTGTTCAGAGTTTGATTAAAATCGATTTAAATTTGTGTATATATTTTGAAAAGAAATCGATTTTCAATTGATGTCCAATAATATTCATGTTTTGGATAATCGAATCTACTCATATGTTTCATCGAAAGTTAACTTGATAATTTGAACAATTATCTTGAACGCGAACTGTCTCTAGAAATTTAAAGTTATTATATCAATTAGGCTTATATAATTACTCTTGCCTAAAAAAATTGAATAATTAAAAAAAAACCATCTCACTCTATATTTCCTAGAGAGTCGAACCCATGGATCGTCATAGGATGTCATTAGTTTTGCATATTTATTTTAAATTACTACATTAAATTACTTTTATGACGCTATTATAATAAAAATAGTTTTCTGAGATATAAAAGGTCTTTAATCTATTTAAATTGTCATTTGTCGTATTTATTAATACTGACTTATGCAAAATGAAACGTATTTTAAATTATGTTTTGCATTTTTTTTTTATTATATTGCGTCTTGAAATATAAACTATTTTGTAACTGTATTGTTTGACATGATTTTTTTTCTTTCAAACGACTGACTTTGCAATGCAATTATTTGCTTTTATTAAGTCGCGTCGTTATAAGCTGTTTATTATAAAATTTTAGTTTGTAATGCTAGATTTTTGTAGCCGTAATGTGACATTTTCAAACCTGTAATTTTTTTTAATCGCAGTTACGAAAGGGTAGTTTTAAAAATTGTAACAACCAAAGAAATGTCATCCTATCATTTTATGCAATTCCTGAACAATTGCCTCTACTCAATCTGAACAACTTAATAATAAATATATATGCATTTGATGAGTATTTTTTTTTTGTTTAAATTAATAAGAAATAAGTTTGAGTTGTTTATGTCACAGCTGACTCATATGTTAAAGGTTTAACTTTCAAACAAAAAACATGTAATTATTAATGTCCTATTAAATAATATAATATTGCCAATGAAATTGACTACTTTTTTTCTGTTGTATGTTCTCTGTTACTAAACAATCTAATTAAGGATATAGAGAAAGCTTACATAATTTTAAAACCTTATATTTTACTACGACATTGTATCAAATAATTAGGTTGATTTTAATGCAAGAAAAAAATGCAAATTTGAATTACTGAGTAAAAAATTGGAGATGCCGGGGATTGAACCCGGGGCCTTTCACATGCAAAGCGAACGCTCTACCACTGAGCTACATCCCCGTTAACATATATGGTATAAAATCACTTGTGGCGGTAAATAATATGGAAATAAGTAAGTTTAACTTATTTAATATGTAAAACCAATATCGCAACTTACACCGTAAGATGTAAATTTTACGAAATTCTTAACAAATGGCTTTTACTACAAAAATTACTTAGTTGATAAAAAACAATAAAATAAACGAGTCCGTTTATAAAATCATCAAGCATAATATTTATATTTCAAGTCCCGACTAATTGTAGAAGAAGACATTATTACATCTACGTGAATTAAACGAGCAGAGAAAAACGCAATTTTTGAATATTAAATAAATCATTAGAATTGGATAGGTGAAATAAAATGAGTATTTAAAACTACCTATTACAAGATGTTGATAATGCTTTTTATTTTATAAAATGTATACATACGTACGACAATAATTATTTTTCGAAATATAAAAATAATTTTAGGTCAAGTGGCAATTTGCCACGTATTATTTTAAAGGTGATAAATAAGCATTGTCCATTAAAAATAGGTTTTATAGTATTGGAATAGGAGGCACACGGGTATTATGCAACTTATGCAGGTTCTCATCGTAGTAAATGTTATATTGACCAAATTGCAACATTCTAGCAATATGAATCTAAGTAGGATTTTCATCTATACATATAATAAAATTATAGCTAAGTCGAATCTGTACATTAAATATTTTTTGGAAAATCTAATTGAAATAGACATTATTATGGAATATCGATATAGAGCCCGAATCGACAGTTTTTAGAATTTTTGTCTATGTCTGTTACCGCATCACGAGAAAACCACTGGACAGATTTTGATGAAATTTGGTATGATAGCTGGTTATCCAGGTCAACATATAGGATACTTTTTACCGAGGGAAAATATCTCATTTCTGAGAAAAAATACAAGAATTGCAATGTAAGAGTATACTAATATATAAAATCTAAGAATTTGGTTTTTGGTCATATGAGCGGGCGTAGCCACGGGAAATGCTAGTTAACGATAAATTTTAATGTGGAGTAATTTATCAGGGTGTTTTATTAAATAAAAATGTATAGAAAGACATTTTAAAATTTTAAAATGTTTGAAACTTTCTAATAGGCTGTTTATGTCAGAGTTAAGTTTTATCATACACTGTTATGTCATTTTTTATTTTGGGGCATGGATAGGAAAAAAATAAGATAAGATGTAATCTCAACAATATATATTGACAAAGTATTAGATTATTATATTTTGAATTAAATATTTTAATAAATAATTTTCGTCTTTACGTTTATGCAAAAGGATATATGAAAGCTCATGATTTTCTAACAAAATGCATTATATAAAGTTTTAAAACTTAAACTAACAAACTTCCACCATCAATTACAGATATAGTACCAGTAATACTCTTTGCTTTATCACTAGCAAGAAATGCAATAACACTAGCCACCTCATCGGCTTCAACTGCTATTTTGAGAGGTCTTTTGCTCATGACATTCTTTGCGTGCATTTCTAATTGATCTTCAGTTAATCCGGTATCTTTCAGGATGTTTGTCTTCACAAAGCCAGGATTGACTGAGTTAACACGAACACCGTCAGGTGCCAATTCTAAAGCAGTACACTTAGTAAAATGATCTAAGGCAGCCTTGGAAATACTGTATGGTATAGACATAGTACTAGCTTTACTACTGAGAACACTAGATACGTTCACAATGCAACCTTTACTTTCAATGAGATGTGGACAACACAACATCGTCAATTGATATACGGCACGCATATTGGTTGACATTACTTTATCATATATTTCCATGTTGGAGTTTTTTATTCCTCCCATTGCTATAATGCCAGCATTATTTATCAAAACATTTAACTTTCCGAAATGCTCAATTGTTTCGTTGACAGTTTTCTCAACATCTGAATCTTCTGTCAAATCTGCTGTGATGGTTAATGGTTTTATTCCTTTTGATTTTTCACAATATAGAGCTATTCTTCTCAAATTGTTTTCTTTCCTGCCCACTAAAACTAATTTCGCTGATTGTTTTGAGAAGTGTATTGCTGTAGAAGCTCCTATACCAGAACTTGCGCCGGTAATTAGTACAACTTTATCATTGAAGTCCATTTTTACACTTTCAAAACAATTTTTAATTTATTCAAAACCCTAATTAAGGTTATATTACTCCTTTAACTTAGAAACGCTAGGTAATAGGTTTAGTTCTAATGATGAACTATAGAGAAATGTTACGCAGTTCCAATGTCTATTAATAACAAAAAGAAACTATCATAATAACACAGGCTTCTTCACCTTCAGTCTGCTTGTCATCTTGATTATTGTTTAATTTTGTTGCTAGCTTTAATCTGTGTTTTCTACTATAGTATATAAATATTTATCAAGTATGGCAGGTACAACACGGATTTGTTCTCTGAATATTATACAAGTCAATTATTATTATTTAACGTCGGTTACATATTATACCTACTGAAATAAATATACCATATACCAGAAAAGGAGAAGGAACCTAAAAATTAAAACAATTTAATAAATATACTTTATTAACTAGATAAATTTGAACTGATCAATTTAATTACAAATTGTAGAGTTAACAAAATTAGACCGATACTTTTCTTATTTTTGAAAAAAAGAAAAAATTGCTGGGTTTTCGTCCTTTTATGTGATAGAAATTTAGATTTTATTTTATTTTTATTCCAAATGGTAGAATTAGAAAATTATGGTAACATTAGCCACCCAGCAAATAAATAGGAATTACTTAATACAGTCTATACTCTATATATTTTTATTTCTTAATTCTTTAGCACAAACCATAGAGTATATTGCTACATGCACAAACTATATAGAAATGCTACGCACATTATGTACTAATATTATCTCTGGAACTATTCAACCGATTTAGATGAAATTTGTTAAGAAGATAGTTTAAGATCCTTTGGAGGACATAGGATAGTTTTATCCTGAAATCATTCCTTAATGGGGTGAAAATGGGGATGAAAGCTTGTATTGGGTAGCAAGCTAGGGACGAACCCGAGCGAAGCGAGGGTGAGTCGTAGTCGTAGGTTAGGAATATCGCTGGACGCTGACGTCAATCGGCGCGTGATCATTATTTAGTAGAGCCGGTGTTACTAAAAACATCTGAAGATAGTAACATCAATTGTTTATATTATTTACTATGACTCGGCGTTTACGTTGCGTAGTTAAGTTGATGGTTTAACCATAATAACGTACTTACCGGAAACTTCCCCCACTCTAATTTTGCGGTCACCAAAAAAATCCGTCAATTTCGGCTGTCGGCATCATGGATGACATATCAAATAGATGAATTTGAATTAGTTCCGTCGGCATGTGAAGAGTGAACCCGCGTCCCGCGCACACCACATTTAAGATTTTACTTCAAACGTGAAGCAACAAACTATTCAAAGACTAAGTGAATAAGAAGTGAAGAAAATTGGCTTATTAATTTACAAGGACAAGAAGATTTTAATGGAAATATTTGGAATTCATACATGAAATACATACAAACATCAGAAAGGTAAGATTTATTATAGTTTTTTTGAAATAAATAATATACGCATGATGGGACGTATAGAATAATAATAAAATGGTAAATTCAGCGCGGCAAAAAGCCTGAGAGTAAAGATTGTGATTAAATGAACAATGAGGGCCGGGTGATATGGGGGCATTCGTTAATAATTAATTTTGGTGATTTTTCGACCCAATGTGTATTTTAAATGTTAATCAGTTAATCTGTCCTTGATTGCTTTGGATTTATTAAAAAAAACCAATCAGCTTATAATTCTTTTTATTTAAGATTAGTTACGACTTTCAAAAAAATTGTTATTTAGCTAAGAAACGCATTAGCTTTAATTTATTAGTTGATGTTATTTGTGTGCTGTTTTATATTCGTTGTTAATAAAAAAAACAATTGGATATGTGCCTGGTCCCAGCCGTTTTAGTTTCTGTTGTTTACGAGTCCATAACCTTATTTTCCAATTTAATTTATATATATTACTTTATATTAGTTGAAAATGCAAAAAATCGGGAGATACGATCGTTAAATCGGTATATTGGGAGACAATAACCAAAATCAGTAGATCTCCCGATAAACCGGGAACTTTTACAACGCTGGGCGTAACTAAACACAACAAGTCAAGACTTGTCCATACGTCGCCGCCACGCGCCACTCGGTATATTATTGTGGGTGGCGGTTATCAGTTACAGTGATGCCAACTTAGCGCTTTCGGCGCTAGATCTAACGCTTTTTTGGCTCTGTCAGCGCCCAACAAAAAATATAGCGCTTAGCGCCCAATCTAGCGCTTTTTAAATAATATTCCTCTTCTTTGAAAAAACATGTAACGGAACGTAATTGTTCAAAATAAACAAAACAACAAGCACTCAGAGCCTCATAAATTAAAAAAAAAACACTATATTCCGTTTTTTTAAAGATTAGAAACGATTACTAACCTTATTTGCTGCCCAAAAATGTAGCCAAGGAACATACAGAGACCGCAAAAACAATTTGATGGGTTCAAATTTGTGTTGTTGTTTTGTGCCTCTGGTACAAAATGTTCAGGTTAGATTTACTATGTTAATTCTTATTACATTACATATTAAAAAAATACAAAATGTAAGTCATGATCAAAACAGCTATGTAGGTACCGCCAACAATGTTTGTACACTACAGTATGATTTATATGTAACTTTTAATTAAAAATAATTATAATTACCAAATTTTTTAATTGTTTTTGTAATTTAGAGTTTTTTTTTGAAAAATGTCCTAAACTAGTGCTTTTTTGAAGTCAATTTAGCGCTCGATTTAGCTTGAAAGAGTGTTGGCTACATTGATCACTTATCAAATTGTCACAGGTCAATGATACTTTGTGGCGTTCGCACACCAGTGATAAAAGGATTTGTTAATCTGTACTAATATTATAAAGAGGCAGAGTTTGTTTGTTTGAACGCGCTAATCTCAGGAACTAATCCGTTTTGAAAATATATTTTTGTATTAGATACTCGTTTATTTAACAAGGCTATAAGGCTTTATATCGTATAATATATAGTATCTACCTATTCCATACGGTTACGCTAATACATAAATAGCTAGTATTTATGAATATTTATGAATAGTTTACAAATCGTTTAATACGCTTATTTTATTAACTATATATTAATAAATATTTATTTATAGTTGGTTAAATATTTGTTTAGATCATTGAATAAAAAGTTAGCATAAAAATTTTACATTAGCATAAAAATTTTTCAATAGAAAATTCCTTTAGATCATGTAATTAATATATTTTTTTTAATTTGTAAAAAATAAAATTAACCATAAAACAATGGTTGTAATAAGTTTTAATTTTTTTTTGTAGTGAGAATTATAGTCATATACATCGTATCTTTATTGCTCGCGATAAATATTGTGATTTATGATTTAGCCATATTTTAGTGGAGAAATATTAATTAATTTAACCCAGATTTGTCACAATTTTATGTTGTTTCTTGCAGAAAAAAACATTACGTGATATTTGCCAAGACCACCTCCCTCACGTGAGATTGGGAGAGGTTCGGATTAACCATCACCCCCCCACCCCTAAACGCCTCACGTAATATAAATGAATACCTCATAACTAGCTATGAACTGACACGTGAGTGGTGTTGTTTTGACAATAGCCATCGATAAAGTTTTAAATCTTGTTTTCTACTTTTTTCACAAATCAACCAAAACAACATATTTTTTTCGTTTGTAATAGATAAAACAAAGAAACTGAACAACTGAACAATAATCTGTCAACTCATTTTTTTATATTGAGATTTTTTCTAATACTCGTTCGTATATTGACTTATCCCTCAGTCACGCCTAAATATGTTTTACTTCAAATGATTTTGATTGTTTTAGATGACACGTAGATATGACCGAGCATTCTGTGTTGTTCAATTCATAGAATTACCTTTTGAAGGTATCGATGATTACGTATGCGTGCCGCACACTTGGGTGATAGTGCGTAGAGATCAGAAGGCCGCTGTATCTTATCCTAAAGACGAAGATCCTTTCGATACGAGAGATCGCGTTAAGAGTAAAGAAAGATACGACGATAAGTGGAGATTTTATATGGCCGTGGTCAAATATGAATCGGGTGAGTTTCAATCAAAAAAATAGTTAATAGATCATGTGTTGTCTCGTCAAAGTATGTTCAGATCCAGAACACCTTAGAAATTAAGAGAAAATAATATTTATTTATTTTTTCAGATACTGGGATGCAGAATATTGGATGGCGACGAGAAATGATTATGGACCTTTGGTAGAAGAAGAATCAGAAGTAACACGTAAGAATCAAATTATTTAATTAGTCTTGACGATTGAATTTTCATTGGAATTACCTTTTCGAATGACATATTTTCAAGTGCAAGCTTTCAAAACAGTAATAACAATTTCTATTTCTAGATACGCAACCAAGGTTTACGTTGAACAAGAAAATGCGCAGCGCCAACCGAAGCTATTCGTTGAAATCCAATGATAATCTTCGGAATCCACTGTCGAGAATCAAGCGATCAGCACTATCAGAACCGAAGAAACAACTTGATGGGAAACGATTGAAACTGGATAAAGCTGCTCAGTCATCTGGCGCTTTTTTTAACTATGCTAATGCAGAGCCTGGATGTTCGAAAAGCCAACAGTTGATGATTATCCAGGACAACCAATCAATGGAATGTGCTCAGAGAGAAGCAACTGCTTTTGCTTCTAACGGTGAATCGAGCTCCTCTCAGCGCACAGTAACACCGCTAAGTATGCCGTCCTTGAACGTTGATGTACCAACTATTGCTATAGATGACGATAAAGAAGTCCAGCCTACCAATAATATGGAACAACAGCTATCTTCTAATCAAGTTATCGCGAAGTTTACGGAAATGCTGCAACCCGTCCAAAGACCTAAAATTTCAGTGGCCCCATCAATGGAGATGATCTGTAATGATCAAGAACATCGCATTGATGAAGTTTTAAATAACGAACCTTCCTCTCATCACTTACTAAACTCACTCAAATTGTCTGCTAATCTATACAGGCACGTGGGTGAGGCACGGCGCTTAGTACCGATTCAAAAAACGGTTGAGAAGAGAATACGTCCCATGAATATCTCAAGAAATTTGGCTATTGCCGCGCAGAACCCATCGAATTCAATGGACCAAACTGGATCTTTATCAATGCGCTTGGTGAAAGAAAAATCATCAGTAGTTATTCAGAATCAATCACAAAATGGTCAACAAGTACTAGGAATGAACACTGGAAATAACACAGATCAAATAGCTTCGCGTAGGAGCATCGCAAGCAGTTCTCAAGAAATTCAGAATGTACCCAAAATAAATGTCAAAATATCCCACGACATAGCTGCTGTCGATCGAAGGAATGTTATTCAGAGTAGTACCAATATTGCATCTGCTTCACAAAACCTTTCAAACTCATCTCGGCGCCCTATCATTGTCCAACAATCAGATGGACAGCAAAGTTCCCCAACTCAAGAACAATATCTCACGCGCTCTCATCAAAATCAATATCTACCGACCGATCAAAATAACTTTAAACAAGACGTATTCATGGGATCGTCAAAGAGCAACTCTCGAACTATCAGAATAAGGATTCCATCTATTAGACAAAATTCAACAAACCCGTCAAAACCGTTGTATCAGACGTCCGAGATTCTATTACAGAGGCAATCGCAACCAAACCAGCAAGACTCACAACGGCAACCGCGGAGACTAAAATTACGTAATGGCATCTCTATCAAGGCGAAAAACAACCGGCAAAGGTCTACTTTTCAAGGAGTCACAAAGGAAACGCTGTCAACTATTCTAACAAAACTTCTGAATTCAGTGCGACAAGCATTATCGGCTACTCACAATAGCTAACTTCTAAATGAACAGCAATTGCAAGCAAATCAAAGCAAAAATGTACTTGTTAATAAAAGTCATTTAAACGTAGAACGTATCCTCAGTACTTTACACAGTACAATTCTACGGGCAGTATACCCGGAAAACTGGAAGAACTAACTTACTTCTAATTCTAAGAGGGGTGATCCGGTGACCCGGAGCTCAAGTCATCATGATGCTGCCGAATTAATTATTTAGGTTAAATCTAAACATTTATTTTGAAACGAGAACATAGTTCACTTAATATTATAAAAAATATATAAAGAAATATATATATATATATATATATATATATATATATATATATATATATATATATATATATATATATATATATATATATATATATATATAACTAATCATGCAGTAGTGCTACTTAATCAAATCTTTCGAAAGTATATGGTTCTTTAATTTCATCTTAAATATATTAATAGATTTTGAATTTTCTACATCATAACATAGGTAAGGAATTGTATAGCTGTGCTCCTTCAAACTTCAAAGAGAATCGTTTTTATACCATATTAATTAGTTCTAGTTTTTGGTAAATATATTTTTTTTCTATTTCTAGTGCGATGTAAGTGATTACAGTATATTATATAGATATATAGAGAGGGTATTAGTATGGAAGTACCCTTCTTTATTTTGGGTGTCATCATAAAATATCTATAAACTTTCCACTCAATAACAGTGTACAAGCCAAAGAAGTTCAGTCATTTGCAAGTAAGGCCTCATAAAAACTAAAATAAAATAAACCAAACTGAATAAAAAAGTATTTTATTTTTTAATTAACCCCTGTACACTATATCCTTTACATAGAAAAAATCCTATAAACTACAAAATATGTTTAAGACTATTAAACTCACTTTAATTAAATCTGTTATAACTCTGAGATAGTTTAGGAATGAAGGAAAATTGGATAGTTATGTACCTTACAAAGAAAATAAGTTAAATCTTAAACTTATTTTATAAAAGGTACCTACATTGATACACAAACCCATGCAAAAGTTCTCTTACTGTCAGCAATTGTGCTTAAGTAATTAGTCTAATTGAAAAAAATATACAACGATGTAAATTGAACCTTAAATTTATTTCTTAAAGTTGTTTTCACAAAAAGAAAATTAAAATCAAAGCGCCCTCAAATTTTCAAATGAGCGCTCATTCGATGAGGACTTTTTATCGCTGATTGTGTATCTAGTACTATTTTATCGATGGGTACCTAATACAAAATCATAAAACTAATTATATATATATATATATATATATATATATATATATATATATATATATATATATATATATATATATATATATATATATATATATATATATAATTTATATGGTACCACCCATTCTTAATTCAACTTATTCATTAAAAATAATGACTGAAAAACTGTTGGGTGAAAACATCGCGTAGCAATTAAAAATAAAAACATTCACAAAAATTACACTTCCGAAGCCTCCTTCCTTTTTATTCCGGTCAAAAATGTATTAAATAGCTGCTTACCGTTTGCACTTTGCAGTCTGAATTTTCATTGATGTCTTTAATTCAGACAAATAAAATTGAAGTGGCTGTTTGTAGTACCAAAATAACAGCTTTTTACTAAATGCATATGAAATTATATACCTACGGTACTTATAACACAGACAAACTTTTAAAAATTTTGTCTGGCTGTGTCTGTCTGTCTGGCTGTCTGTCTGTTTGTTCCGGCTAATCTCCTAAACGGCTGGATAGATTTTGACGGGACTTTCACTGGCAGATAGTTGATGTTATGAAGAGAGTAATTTAGGCTACTTTTATTATATAAAAAGAATTAAAATATACCTAGGGACGCACACGAGCGAAGGGAGTGTAAGTCCATAGTATGAAATATATTCTATATCAAAGACTAGTAATAATAGATTACTAGATTACGGGCTACTTTTCCTTTATTAAGTAAGTACTAAGTAGAAATTGGCAGAATTTTTGTTTAATTCTTATACGTTACGTTTTAAATATAGGTAAATAGTTATTGCGATTTGCAAGTGTATCTTAGGAGAGACTCTCATGCTTGATATTGCGGTCTTTTCTGTAGGCCTTTTTAAGTTAAACCTTATTCGGCCTATTAAAAAATGCGCCCTAACGCGTAGATTTTTTCTGATTCTTTGAGATAAGTGATCCGAGTTATAAAATCAATTTGATCGAAACTCAATTATTTCCTAAAAAACTAAGAGTATAATCTAGTAGAGCTAGATTAGAGATAATAAATTACAAATTTATGTTATATTTCAATATTTTATCGACAATTTCATTTTAACTTATATTCTACAGACATAAACAGTATATTAGACAGTTTTACAATCGTTAGTGTATAGCAACAATATCCAAGTTTCTATTGTCCACGAGCTGACCTTCGACTCTCCTACAGATGTTGATTTACTGAAACTGGTATGATTTATTATATAATCGTGACTATGTTTTATCTGTAAACAATATTATTTCACTTTGCTCTTGTTTTGCTACAATTTAAAGCTCGTAAATACTTAGGCGTCAGGTAGCTATTTAGTAGAATGTAAAATATATTTAAACATATATTTTTAATTGAGTTTAATTTATTTAAAACTAGTAACCCTAAATTATTTGCATTTATATTATTACGGATGATCTTAGAAAGATATTTTTTGGCTTTAATACACAAATATGAAATAGGTATTATATTACAGTTTTTATTAATTACCTAGCCTTTCTAGATAATCTCTCTTTCTATTGGTAAAATAGCATGAAAATCCCTTCAGTAGTTTTGAAATTAACCCGAGTAAATACAAAGAAGGTATGATCGGCGGTATCGGCTTTATAATATGTAATGATAATGATTATTGATTCTTAGAAAACTAAAGTTTAGCTATTTTTGAAGCTAAGTTTACTTTATACGTAACATTTATCAATTGATTTTCTTTTTTTTTTATTTTCGAAAAGCAAAATGCTAATGCAAATTGGAATTGCTATAAAAGTGTTTGGTTATTTTAACTTTTCATTATTTTATATAATAGCTCTGCATTTTCACGAATGATAAATTTTTAAATATAATATTTATTAATATGTTCCCAATAGATTTCTATAAATTACTACAATATGTGGTGTGTATTTGTATACTATTTCGCGTAACGCAGCTATTAAATCATTCGATATCCGTTTGTGGGGCAACACATTCATCTTAGATCACATTTACATATAAAACATTCCAATATATCAATTCGGCCACGAATGCAATTTGTGAATGGGGCCCATAAATAACTATTTCCGTTTGACACATGGCGACCCTCCGCTTAAGCGGGCAACACCGCTCTATGTTTTCCCGCGTTTATTTGACAGATGTATTCCGAATTTGAAAACCGGAAGGATTTTTCAAACCCGGCCGCGCAAATCAAGTGTGAAATTCAATTGAGCCGCCATAAATTTCCTAGTTTGAAAAATGTCCATGTTATCTTTTACTTGTGTGGCGCGACATATTTCTCGTGGCTACAATTTATTTCGGTTATTTTTCGACCGTAGGTACATGTTGTGACGTTATTGTATAGAAATGTCTTTAGTAATACTTTGAGTAACATAAAGTTAGAAGACTTAAATTGAAATTGTATTACATAAATAGGAAAATAAAATTAATGTTATCTCTAATATAAGTTAGGGATAAAAAAGATAATTTTTAAACTTAAAATAAAAACTAAGATTTAACAGACAAAAAAGTTGACGATGAATCTAAAAAAATATAAAATTTAAAACTTCATGAGTGTTTACGTATTTTTTACAATAGGGGATGTAGCTCAGTGGTAGAGCGTTCGCTTTGCATGTGAAAGGCCCCGGGTTCGATCCCCGGCATCTCCAAATGCTTTTTTTGTAACTAAATTTACTTAGTGATATAAAAGTATTTATAAATAAAATAAAAATAAATTTACTCAATACCATAAAATCAATATCCAATAAAAATTTACTATAAGAAAATTTTATTGATCGATGGCTAACATTTGTTTTTAATAATACTTTCTTAGATTTACGCGAATACTTGACATTTTAAATAAAACTATCTTTTCGGATTTTTTCGCGAATTTATTTTTAAAATTGTAATAATTATAAAAAATAATAGCAAAATTAAATAAATAATATTCCATATTCAATTATAATTAAAATTATAAAAATGTTTTAAAGTTAAAAAATATTGTAATGTAATTGGTGTAATTTTCATTTTGTTAATTGTGGGTAGGCTGTCTGTATCAACTATACCTTCAAGACATGTAACACCTCAGTCTCTCCCGTGACCATGGATGCTGTAAAGCATTCGAAACGTCGGGAACCAAAAATCAAAATAAATTCGCGAAAAAATCCGAAAAGATAGTTTTATTTAAAATTTGTTTTTAATTTTGATATAGCATATACTTAGACTTGTTTTGTTTACCTTAGTACCTACATAAATAAAGAGAAAAAAGATATTTTTTTTTATCACGGCACATAACCAGGTATGCACCTAACACAAAAAAAAAGGTTACTAGTTACTTACATATTTAATACCTCTAATTCATATTTTTCGTTCAAGCGGCCATTTCTTAGTAGATTCGCGTATAAAAGATTCAAGGTAACCGCGAGGTACGGCGCCATTACCGCGATGGATGGCTGTAGTGCTGATCTATAGACTCATCCGCCGATTGCGCTCGAATGGGCTATAACTGTCAATTTATATGTTGTACAAATTTACAGATGTTAGGTCTTCCTTTACCTGCTTGCTCTTTATTCTGAAGATGTTGTATAATATAGACGACACGTTTGGCTCAGTTTGTAGTGACCCTACTTGCTGTGCCAGCGGTCGCGGGTTCGACTCCCGCTGGGGGCATTCATTTGTGTGATGAACACCGATGTTTGTACTCCAGTCATGGGTGTTTATATTTATAATATGTATGTATTTAAAGTTATGTGTGTGTAGTGTATCAACTATCTGGTATCCATAACACAGGCCTCGTAGCTTACCATGGAACTAGATGGTGCTGTGTGTTGATGTCCCAACATATTTATTTCATTTATTTATTTATACTGTTTTGGAGACTGTTGTGAAGTCTTAGATTTAATAATATATATTATAAAAGGATTTGTTTTACGTTTAATTAAGCTGATATAGATTTTATGAATTAATAATTATAATAAACTAGCTACTTATCCTAGCTTCGCGAATGCGGGTGCATCGCCTTCTTTTGCAAATTGTATTACTAACAGTTATCTACATATATTTGTATGCTCCTCCCGGCCTATTGTATCAAATTCAAAAATATACACACGAAAAAATGTCGGAGGAAGTAGGTTGAATTTTTACTCAGGGCAAATGTAGCATTGAGACTCAGTATCCTAAAAGTATTTTGATATGAAAAAAAAAATAGAAAAAATCTGCGTCCGTCATATTTTTATTATTTTTCATAGTTTAACTATAGAATTGTCTTGCGGTGAAGGTACTTGGGACACCTACTTAGCAAATACTACCCATATAATTCTATTAGTCTTCAAGTAAAATGGCTGTAACATACGGACAGAAGTGCATGATAAAAATAAAAGGGCCTTTTTGCCTTTTGGCTACAGAACCCTGAAAATGAAATACGTTTCTGATCTCTTGTATTTGTGATGTTCCCTACCTATATAATATTTATATAATTTTTTTTTTAAATTAATTAGTATTTTTTACTAAAAACAATTTAATTTTTAGTCTATCAAAGTAAAAATCTATATACGAATGTGAAATATATATAATATAAAAAAATGTTATCTTTATTCCTGTCTAAAATAAGAAATCACGCCTACAAATGTGAATAACTGCATAACTATAAAATGTAATTTTATAAAAACTATAAAAATTGGAGATGCCGGGGATCGAACCCGGGGCCTTTCACATGCAAAGCGAACGCTCTACCACTGAGCTACATCCCCGATGATATACTAGTTGTAAACACACTTCAAGTTTTTGCCGTGTAAGTGAAAGCTTTAATATGTAAGAATTGTATAAGACAAGCGCATGATCAGCATATTGAACAAACAGGTTGTAATACAAACTTAGTTTCGCGGTCATGGATCTGTTATCTATAACTACTTACAATATAAAAAATATAACGGGGTCAAGTGCAGTAAGTCTTAAATGTTTTTCAAATTATTGGCAGGATGTTTGGGATGGAGTAACAAAAGTAAAAAAAGTCGGACGAATGTGCGTCAGTATAACTCACTCAGGTTTTGAATTTTTCTTATAAATTCACAGTATGAGTACTTGTGTAATATTACTTAAATAGATAAGCTATATCGCCTTTACTGTTTTATTTGTTAGAATAGTATTCAATCAATTAATCAGTCTATCGCCGTCCGCTGCTGAACAAAGCCTGCCCCCAATGAACGCCAACCATCCCGGTCCTGGGCAGCCCGCATCCATCCACTGCCTGGCACCTTTCTTAGATCATCTAGTCTGTTTCTAGAGTGGAGATCGTGTTTAGGCAAGCGTAGTGTAGGACGCCCTGCAGTACGATGTATTCAATATTCTTCAGATATCCAGATAAAAGATATTCTGCAAAAATAGATGAACAAAGAGCGTTGAGTCTAGAATTAGGTAATATGAAATTCTTGTATAATTGTAATAAATGATTGACCTAACCCATCCATCGGTACAAATCTTTAAAATAACTCTGTTGTGATGATATAAAAATAAGAATAATTAATTCTAAGCTTTATTTTGCACAAGTAGTCGAAATTAAAGCTTACAAATTGTTTCCCTCGCACTGTACGAGTATATCCATTATTAACGAGAACTCCATTTAGCGGCTGTAATTTTGTAGGTACGTAGAAATAAATATGTGCAAAAAATAATTATGAGTACGGCTAATTGATTGAATGAATTATCCATAAAAGTGCTAAATAGCTAATTGTATAGTTTATTAAAACTAGCATTGCCCGCGGCTCCGCTTGCGTTTAGATGACCAAAAACCAAATTCATAGGTTTTATATTAGTATATTACATCATCACATATTACATCATCATCACATATTAGTATACTCTTACAATGCAGTTTTTGTATTTTTTCTCAGAAATGAGACATTTTCCCGCGGTGAAAAGTTTTCCTCGTGATGCGGTAACAGATAGACAGACAGACAAAAAATCTAAAAACTATAGATTCGGACTCTGTATCGATAATAATGTTTATTTTGAATAAGATTTTCCAAAAAATATTTAATGTACAGATTCGACTTAGAATTTTATTATATGTTATTATCTAGATATATAAAAAATATTCATATTTTTTCATTATTTTCTGATTCCTTTGCCTTATCATACTTAAATAATATAGCAAACACTTTTGGACATACAGGTAGGATGAATTATCGAGAAGATCAAAAATAATCGATACAAGAATAGAATACTTGATCTTATCACTAACGTAAAAAAATATTTAAACGATAAATTAATTTAAAATACACCCACTAAAAGGTATCAGAATTGTACATAATCGATTATTTCGAAATCTGTTCAAAGTAATGCGAGACGCGTCACCGCTAATTAGTAATTACTGAATTTAATTGTTCAGGATACCTAAGGCCAGGAATGAAAGTGGTTCCCAACATCATTTTGTCACGGAGACATCGGATTTTTCAAACATTAATTTATTTCTTGCAAGTAATAAATATGTAGTCAATCATTGACAGAAAAAACAACAGATAATTTCTTTTAAATGTTCCTTGAAATATTTTGCAATCATTGGTAATGAAACCATATGTAGTAGATACGTATACCCTAAATTTTTAATTACGGTGACATCATTTTGAAAAAGAAATAATATGTCGGTACACAGTAGGTACCTACTCGTAGGTATTTTTTTTATTTTTATCGTTTTTTTTATTCGTTACGATATTGAATATAAAAGTATACGTACATATGTAAGACTTAAACAAATGGATAAAAAAATTTGTACTTTCTCGCAAATAATTATTGTTGGAGAGCAATCTTAATTAAAAGGGAATGCCTAAATTTTTCTCAATTTCCCCGCGATCCAATAAAGGAATGCAAATGAGGTGCGGCCAAGAATTATTGCCTTATAAATAGTGATGTACCTCCTCGCAAAACGCAGTCACGATAAGTGTTTTATTTGTAAATAGTAGTCAACGAAAGAGAAAAACCTTAGCTATGTAAATTGTAAAATATTTATTGCAGAAATAGAGAAAATAATGTAATACGTAATTTATCATAATAAATTATAATATCATAGTAAATATGATTTCAATATTTTATAATAATACATGGACAGGAAAAGATTCAATCTTAAAAAAAAATACACTAATATTAATATAGACCAAACTTAATTTGTAGCAAAATTAAAGTTTTTTTAAATCTATCGAATCGTCACTTTACTTCACCCCACGAGGATTGTAAAAAAGTTTTTATTGCTAATTCTCGCGTTACAGGGCGCCGGCTACTGCGTTGTCAATCTGCTGTAAATGAACTTTGAGATCACTTCGATATTTGTTTTACTGACTATGGCCTGTTTGTTTGCGGTTTACCTTTGTTTTATTTTGAAAGTTCTAAATTTTTTATGTTTCAAGCAATTTTAACTTGCTAAAGTTTTCGATATACATGTACCTATATTTAGATATACATATGTACATGTACTTACAGACACTTATTATGAATGACTTTTCGATTATTTTAAAATATGTATTTCAATTTTCCTGCAATACAATTTTCTTTTAAAAAAAAACAAAAAGCTTGAATAAATACAAAAAAAATTACTTCGTATCCGACCGGGATTCGAAACCGGATAAGCTGGCCGCTTGAACATGATGCTTATGCCCAAGCGTGCGAAATTAGCGACCAGATTTTGCGTGGAAACGGTTTTGCGCGAAACAAAACCGCATGAAAACTTTTCTAGAGACTAATTTAGATCGATTTTTCGCCCCCGAAAACCCACACTGCACACATACAAAATTTCAGCGAAACCGTTAGAGCCGTTTCCGAGATCGCCGGTATATACTATATATAAATAAATAAATATACAAGAATTGCTCGTTCAAAGATATTAGATTAGATAATAATAATAATAAATAAACTATAAACGATTTTCAAGTTGCTTTTCTTATTCCTTAAGATACTTACTGTGTCGAAAACTAATGATAATAATATAAATTACATCAAGATCAATTGTTGAGAAATACTAAAAAACACGATCATAACCTTTTGTACATAAGTATGGGATATTAAGATGAGTAGAGATAGATTATAGTCTGGAACACATACATATAGGTTACATTTTATCCGGGAAAAATGTACGGTTCTCATGGGATAGATTTGTTTTTGTCTAAGGATGAACCCGAAACGAAGCGAGGGTGACTCGCTTGTACCTCATATTCTGATTTCTTCACCAAAAAACAATAGGATGAACACATATGAAATAAGCGGAGCCGTGACTTAGAACTAGTCTTTAAAAGAATTAGAAAAAAGAAATCTTTTATATATAAAATCCCTTTATAAAGTGAGATAAAACCATATCAAGTTGTAGTCAAATAGTACTAGTGCATTAAATCATGAAGTTGTCAAAGGGAGGGAGTTTCGTCGTCTGATGACATTCCTCGACGCCCATAAAAATATCTTCACGCATTAAATGAAGTATTTAACCCTATTAGATGAGATCGGTGCTATGAGTAAGTATATAGAATTGATCTATAGGATAATATTTGATGTGCAAAAATTGCCTATCTATGAACATCACACCTACAGAATATCGCTCATGAGGGAAAAACATCTTGAGAAGTCCTGCATGCCTGAGAGAACCTAACTAAATTTCGGAAGAATGTCCACCAACTCACATTTGCCCAGTGTGACGTGGACTTTGGCTTGATCTCCTTCGTATTGGCCCGTGCTCAGCAGTGGGACATCAAACAAGACTGAATTCTTACTTACATTAAGCCATACTTATGGCCGATTTCACCAACGTCACCTAAGCATGGTTAGGGGGCTGTTAAGGCGATTAGTGTCCCCGATGGCCTTGCGTGTCTGGGCGGGGCATAGCGCACTGCACCCGCGCACCCCGCAAAAATCATCAAAAAAATCCACGCGCTAGTTCAACAAACAAGCCATGGGATAGATTATTGCCTACGAGCGATACAATCAGAAACAGTCAAAAAGATGCAATGCTAGAATTATCGTATTATATAAGTAATATAATTAATTATATATAATTTATTATATTTATTGTTTTGTATATATAATTCAGTATATATATATATATATATATATATATATATATATATATATATATATATATATATATATATATATATATATATATATATATATAATATGTAAAACCAAAGAATTTGGTTTTTGGTCATCTGAACGCGGGCGGAGCCGCGGGCAATGCTAGTATTAGTATAGATTTAATAAACATTTTTATTATTTCTTTTATTGTCTTATATGCGTAAATGCAGTTCATGGTAGAATCCTCGCCAAACTTTTTGGCTGTTCTGAATTGGCGGGAGCCGCTGCGTAGAAGGAAACGGTAACGGGCGAGGCGCGCGGGAGTGGCGGGTCACACCCGCAGCGCCCGAGAGCTCGTCCAGTGTAGTTTGCGTGTCACGTCTGTACATGCACACAAAACACTCGAGTACTTAAAAAATTTCTAACTCCTATGTTATTTTTGTTATAATATTTATTTTATTACTTTTTGTCGTATTTAACTTTTGTTATTTATGTCTTACAAGTAACCTCGAAAAGGATTTCAATTTAATATTTAAAATGTGTGATGATTAAATGTATTTTATTATTATTTGTATGTGTATGTATTTATAATTTATTTTTTAAATTTATTTATTATTTAAAAATAAATATTATAATTATATTTATTAGAACTAAATAAAACAAATCACTAAATATTATGAAAAAGTGAAAAATAACAATATTATGTTATTTTATCATATATATGTATTTATAAATGTGTATTATCCACTCGAATGTGCGAGGTCACGGTAATGTTACAATATTCTATCTTCATACAAACGGTCGGAAATCGAGGTATACCTACACGGCTCGAGTTTGGTATACAACCGTGCGTCGTATAATTGGATACGATAATTGTATAAGGTGGTTGTTATGTTATGTAAATTTTATAATTTGATACAAAAATAAACATTTTATTCGTCTCGTAAATTCGCTAATGTTAAACAAAAAAGTATCGAGACATCGTATGTTTTAAAAATAAAAATAATTAACAAAAAATAAAGTATTTTTAATTAAAATAAAGTATTTTTAATTTTTGAATAAATATAAAAAATAAAATAAAAGTAAAACTTTGTATGCGACCGAGATTCGAACCTGGGCCCCTGAGATTGATGATCTTGCACCTTGGCCGCTTGAACACAATGCTTATATCCGAGCGTGCGAAATTATCGAATATAATATTTTGCGTGGAATAATGCAAAAGAAATAATAATAATAATAAAACTTTATTTATTCTATACATGCTTATCTATAATTTTAAATTATGATTACTCTTAATTAATAATTTTTAACATTGTATTTTAACAGATCATATTTATAACTTATTTGATTATATTTAATTTAACTTCAATTTTTGGTTAGTGACTATTTATTAACTTATCATTTTTTAAACTAATAATTTTGTAATCTGGAATTAAATTATTTTAATTTTAAATTATTTTTATTTCAAAAAAAAAAGTATTTTTAACTAAACTTTTTATCCGAATGCGGATTTTGTATACTATTAAATTTAACAATAAAGCTTTACGTACGTCTTAGTCGAGGCGCAAATATTTTTCAATCTCAAATTTATAAGGGTGGTATGTGACCCTTATAAATTTGAGATTGTAGGTGACTTATACTATAATATATTTAATTTATCATATTTATATATTAAACTTTCCATTCAATATATTACAATATTTATATTTTATTAAATATTTAATTTACGTATTTATATCATCTACGCACTTGCATACACACGTACACATAATCATTTATATTTATTAATTATTCATATATATTAAATCCACAAGCACAGCCGCGCGAAACCCGTAGTATGCGGAAGATCGGAATTTGTTTTACTCCTACCGGCCACTTGTAACTTTTTACTAACAAACAGTCTATGCTTTACCGTTCGATGCCAATTGCTTGTTACTTTGTTTAATATAATTTAATCATTTTCGTAAGATATTGTATGTGGACTTTTTATGTTTGTACTGAAACTCTTTGTGTCATTGTGTATTTCCCTAAACTTTCCTTCTGTACTGTTTTTAAGTGTGTGTTGAATTTTTCATTATAATTTTATTAGTGACGTAATCTTTTATTTGTGCTTTCTTGTCACTCAACAACTACCGAAGAGATTTTTAAATTAAATCTACTAATAATATTTTTTAAATAAAAAATATAATATTTGAAATCACAAAACTGGAAATAAACTGAAGTAGGCAGATGAAATTAAACTAATGACATTATCCCGCGATAAAAAGTATCCTATATGTTTACCCGGATAACCAGCTATCATCATAACAAATTTCATCAAAATCTATCCAGCGGTTTTCCCGTGATGCGGCAACAGACAGACAGACAGACAAAAATTCTAAAAACTGTAGATTCGGCCTCTGTATCGAAAATAATGTTTATTTCAATAAGATTTTCCAAATAATATTGAATATACAGATTTGGCTTAGTTACAATTTTATTATATGTATAGATAAAAATAACAATAACTATACCTTCATAGAACTTAATTTTTACATTAAACTAGTTAAAATATTCTACAGCGTGCAAGCGCGTACTTTACTACACATTTATCTGTCTGCGAGCTTTTATTCTCTGCACGCACACATACAAAAATACTTGTGTACATAAACAATACATGCATAAATTCATCGTAAAAAAACAGGAGACAAAAAGTGACACAGCCCTCCCGTCCGAGCGCCAGCGCGCGACTGCCGCGCGCGCCCGCGCAGAGCACCTCTATAGCTTCTGGGCTTGTAAATAGCATTTTCGACTTTTAAAATAGGAAAATAGTAATTGATTTACAATTTTTTCTGATGGGCATAAAGTAAAATAGATATATTATTTTTTAGTATTTAAATGATTCCAAAATTCTTAGCCGTTTAGAAACAGTACGAAAGGCAAGACAAAAAAATACCATTTCTTTAAAATAAAAAACTAATAGATATTTTCGTCCCACGAAAAAAATTTAACTTGAAAATATTATTTAAGAGTTGATGATTCACATATATTTTTTTCAAGCATTTCGGTCAAGCCATAAACGAGAAGTACGCTTTAGAAAGTAGCTCTTTGCTAGCCCTTGAGGGTACTAATCGCCTTAAGGGACAGTTTTTGTTTCACCGACAGTTAGGGGTCACCTAAATGTTAAAATGCCACCTAAATATAGATACTAGAAATACGGACTCTAACGATGGTAAAACGTAATTTAATTTAGGGGCTAGTTTAGGGGAACTTTTAAGCTAGGGATCCCATACGTATGTAGGTGGTAGCTTATGGGATGTTGGTGAAATCAGGCATTAGTCTGTGGGCAAAACGAAGCTGCGTGCAACAACATGTATTCGATATCACCTGTTCGAGATCATTTGTTTTTTCAGGCAAAGCGTTACCACTAGGCTTCCATTGAATTTTTAACGCTATTTATCACTGCCATTTTATTAGATTATTTTATTATTTTCGTGTAATTCATTAATTTATAAAATTATATTTCTAACGCGATGAAAAAAATGACAAAGTTGTTATAGAAGAAACATTTTTCTTAGTAAATTTGCATTATAATATATTGTTTTTCTAATGTTTATTAATTCAATAACACAGTAATGTACAAAACTTTTTAAATTATAGACATTGCAATTGTTTACATATTATTAAGTTAAATAATATGTATGAGTCGAAAATTTGATTAGAATAATTGTATAGAATATTAGTATTGCCCACGGCTGCGCCCGCGTTCAGATGGCCAAAAATCAAATTTTTAGGTTTTACATATTAGTATGTGTATACATTACAGTTTTTGTATTTATTCTCAGAAATGAGATATTTTTCCGCGGTAAAAAGTTTTTGAAAAATCTTATTGAAATAGTCATTATTATCGATACAGAGGTCGAATCTATAGTTTTTAGAATTTTTGTCTGTCTGTGACGGCATCACGAGAAAACCACTTGACAGATTTTGATGAAATTTTGTATGATGATAGCTGGTTATCCGTGTCACATACCTATACGATACTTTTGTTTTCTTCTTTTTGATCTTTGAGAAATCTATAACTATATAGATACTAACCGTTAATAAAAATGAAATTTTATCATATATATTTATCTACTTAAATTAATTTTTATATCTTTTCATATTTACATTATGCGTAATAGAAATCATTAGTACCTAAGTGAAGCGCCTTTTGTACGCTTTGTGAAGCTATCAAGACTTTTTAAAGTTCCTTTAAGACTTTATACAATGTATAATGTAATTATTTTGTAATAAAAATAAATTAAAATGTATTTTAACATATAGGTATTAATTGCACATAGTTTTCATATAAATTCCTAGTGCTTATACCATATAGGTTTAGAATTGAATAAAAAGAAATGATCAAAGAGCAGGTGTTTATTTATTCATTATTTTTTGTACTTAAATAAAAACAATAATGCATTTAATTTGTTAGAAGTTGGCGAAATAAATAACAACAAATAGGAATATTTTAAGGCTTTAAGCTTACAAAGTATCAGCCATAAAAAACCGAAGGCGCTTTTGAAAAGTTTTCAATATCGGAATAACAACATCTAAAATGTTAAATGCACTAATTAGTACATATTAAGTTAATAAGTTTTATGTCGTGAATTCGAACTATGGTATACCAAAATGGTGTACAAAATTAAGGAACCAACATTCTGTTGGATTAATCATTAGTATGAAAGACATTCCCCCCGATCATGCGAGTTTCTCCTGGTAATTCTATTAATATTATAAATGCTTAAGTTTGTATGGATGCTTGTTACTCAATCACGCCAGAACGGCTGAACGGATCTGGATGAAATTTGGCACAGAGATAGATTATACTTTGGAATACCACAAAGGCTACTTTTTATCCCGGAAAAATGTACGGTTTCCGTGGGATACATTGGTTATTGTTTTTCACTACGGATGGCCCCAAGCGGTTCGAGGAGGAGTTGCTAGTTTTCTTATAAGAGAGTGAACTAGAGTTGCAATACTGTACTTAAATTCGTATGAGTAATCGCATAGATTGACTACAAATTTCTTAATTTGACTCTCTATAATGGAAGATGGGAGGAAGTTTAAGCATTCTCGCTTGTACAGTATTGACTAACGATATATACCTACATGTATAACTTTATCTATCCTGCTATAAAGGGGCACGTAGCGCGACGTGACCGGCATGACGACTCCCTGTCACAGATACCTACGAAAAACAAGATGGAAATACGGAAAATTATTTCGGAAATAAAATTTCTTCTCTCACAGGGTTAGAATGCTAAATTTTCGGAATGATTTTTAAATTGACTTTGTTTTGAACTGAGAGAGTCAGTGGTGTTCGATTAGTATGACTATATCATCGTAAAAATTGCATTCGAAGTTCAAAGTACGGACTACTGACTCGATTAACCTTTAGTACTACAACATTTGAATGTATTGAATATTCGATTTAAATTACTGTGTTATTAAGTTTAACTAATATAAAAATAGGAAGGCAAAAGATTTTAAAAGACAGTTGTATTCTTGCATTTTCTTAACTTATAAAATTTCAGAAGAGGCTTAGTCTAAAATACTTTTAGCATAAATTTCTTTTGGAACTACCTTCATCATAAGATCACAAAAATTGAATATACTTTATTAAATTTGAACCCGTACCACAGCGGATGAGACGATAACTCTGTATATTTTTAAAGCCACCGTAAATTCACAATCTCCATACATGGTAATTCTTTGAGCCACGTACAACGTACGTGTCGTGAATGGCACCCTGGTATTATGACGCTCGGTAGGGGATGATTAGGAAAGTTCGATTTACGCAGCCTTTTTATAAGTTAAACAGGATATTACGTTAAAATTGCTTATATTTTTGTTGCTTGTTTAAAATTATTAATTTTATGTGTTAATTATATTTTGTTGTATTTATCTTGTATTAAGGTATATATATACTCTTTATTGCACATAAAAACAAAAATACAAATATTAAAAGAAAATTGAAGGCAAAGGTGGACTTATCTCTAAAAGTGATCTCTTCCAAGTTCCAGTCAACCTAGGAGGTGAGAAAGCTTGTCATTTAGCGGAGCAGAAAAGTGCAGGGTAATATGGAAATAAAGTACAAAAAAAACACAGTATATATAAAAATAACATACTACATGTAGTCTTAGTGTAATAAATAACACAAACATATAAGTATATATATATATATATATATATATATATATATATATATATATATATATATATATATATATATATAATACCTATATTTTATACCATACATACATATAATTACTTATTAAAATATAATGTTGATGACTACTAAGTAAGTAACTTCAGATAGGAAATGTTCTTTTAGACGATTTTGATTTAAAAGATGCAATGGCGTTAATAAAATATTTACACAATAAGTGGTGGAGTTATGTATGATATGGAAAATCTCTTCAAAGTGCTCCCGCAAGCTTGCTTGTGATTTCAAAGATTTCGAACGGTTACGGCCTCCGGACAAGATTTTCGTAGCTAGTCGCTAATCTATACTATAAGAAAAGAGTGGAGGTCGAATATCTGTACATATCAAAAAAATGCTAAAAACCGAGTCAGGGCGATGTAAGATGACAAATAGAACAAATCCAGTTTTTTTTTCAATTTTTTTGTTTCTCTGTCTGTTTGTCTGTTTATCTGTTTGTACGGGCTAATTTTATTTTTTTATAGTATAAGTACAAACTAAACTTTATTTTTTATAGTATAAGTACAAAACATATTGTAAATAGAAAATACATATAAAAATAAGTTTTTCTTTACATATAAACTAAGAAAACCTGAACACCTATAAAATAACCGATATGGTTCAAAGAGAAATAAAAAAACACAGTTCTTTTATTGATAATAATTTACAAACACTTTTCAATACTTTAAACGAGTGTCAAATCTATTTTTTTTGATGAGAATAACTATGTCTTTCACTCCTAAGATAAGAACAGATAAAAAACTAATAAACAAAAAGCGATTAAGAGAAAGCAATCTGTCACAGTCGTCATTTCATTATAATACTCCTGAAATTTCCAAACAATAACCATAAAAAATGTCCATCTTAGTTTAGATAGTTTTTGCGAGGGCACTGTCCGGTTTGGTCGGCCTTTGTTATATTAAAAAAATGCCGCAATAAGTGTTTAAAGATTAGTGCAGTGACATGTGGGCAGTATCGGAGGCTATGAAACTGGCGTGGGTTTTACAGATTTCATCTCAGTAAAAAGTGTCCGGCTATTTTAAAATCACACGAAATAAATATCTACTGTCAACTTATATTTTATTTATATATATTTAATTTGGAAACTATGGACGTCGTTTTGTTAAATATATAACATAAAATAAAATTTGAAAAAAAAAACGTGTGTGTGTACTTATACCTATATGGACGTAAGAAGTTATACTTCTTTGGCGTAAAATAACAAAAATAGCTAAAGATTTCATCCCGTATATCACAACTCACTGTTTGTAAAAGGAATGCAGCTAACTTCATCATGTCGCTTTCAGCTCACTTCATCATGTCGCTTTTTGGCTGTCGGTGTGCGCGCGCATCGTAAAAAATTTACTCTCATATTTTTTCCAAACGTCCCAAAAGAAGTATTACTTCAAAAACATAGCATATTTTTAATTTTCCGTAATTTTTATCTTTTTAATTGTCATGTGTTCTCCGACAGCTGTGTAAACTAAATGGACAAATATATGCCTATCATGAAAACAATTCTAGTTATTCCTACTTAGTTGCGGGACATGCGTTTTTAAGAGACTGTCAGTTCGATGTCTAATATTTATTATTTTAGTTTAAAAACAAAAGTTCATATAAGAATTGTATTATAATCTTTCGTATTTTTTTAATTATAATTACTAAATAGGTAATATAATTAATACTAAATCAAAGTAAAAATATTTTAAATTAGGCACACCTAAGTTTTAATATTATAATTATTTAATTGAAATGCTTTCTCGTTTTTTTATCTTATTGCTCTAGCAAGCAACTATCCAAAACATATTTCGTTATTTATGATTTAGTCAAAATATATGTATGAGTAGGTACAGTTTTTATATTTCTTCATTTCATTAAACCACGACAATGTCAAATTTAGCCATTTATAGCAAAATAGCAAAAATCTAACTATATATTACTCATATTCAATAAATAATATTTTACCTGTAAGAAAATTTGTTCATGGCCTCGTCTAATGTCTACTTCGAGGGCAGTACTGGCGTATGGACATTTAGACTGACATTTGCGTCATAAATCATAAGTAATCTGGGGGAGAATCGCATTGAGATTAAATAAATCTATACATATAATAAAATTGTAACTAAGCCGAATCTGTACATTAAATATTTTTTGGAAAATCTTATTGAAATAGACATTATTATCGATACAGAGGTCGAATCTATAGTTTTTAGCATTTTTGTCTGTCTGTCTGTTATCGCATCACGGGAAACCACTGGATAGATTTTGATAAAATTTTTTACAGCGGGAAAATATGTCATTTCTGAGAAAAAACACAAAAACTGCAATGTAAGAGTACACTAATATGTAAAACCTAAGAATTTGGTTTTTGCTCATCTGAACGCGGGCGAAGCCGCGGGCAATGCTAGTAGTATCTAATATTATCTAACTAGTTGATGCCAGTGCCTTTCTCCGCATGCGTACTTATTTCTACTCTATCGCCAATTAACATCGGTTTTATATTTGTTATCGGTCATTCCGCGTTTAAATTATATAGAGTGCGTTGGACAAAATGCTCAAAATATATCTCTCGATTTATTTATACAGCAAATGTATGTTATCTGTATTGGCATAACACAGTTACATCCATACGAATAAAATAATTTCTATCTGGATTCCATTCCGTCTCAAATTATTTCTAACTAAAAATATTATAAATATAACATTTATCTCGTTATAACTTTTTAAAATGTCATAAATACAATATTAAATATGATGCTATTATCGTGATTCTAAATCACGCTCACTATTCGAGTTATTAATAATTAAGAAAAGAATCATTCGAAGATTAATTTCTAGAAATATATAAGAAAGTGTTTTTAGGTCATGTAAAGTTTTTTTTTCAGTCAGGTTTTTTATTTTTATGATATATTTTTTTATTAAATATATCTATATTATGCGTGATCGGAGAATTGGTCTCATCAGTTTATCTACTTTGAAAGACAAATTGCTTGAAAAGGCTAAAAATTACCTAACCTTTTTATATATACGGTATAATTAACTATTTGAGGTAATCATAAAATTGCATATCGAAGTCCATCATACTTTTTCTACAGAACTAAAGGTTTTTACGCAAAACATTCTCAAAATGAGAAAACTAATTTAATTTTACAGCGCACATTAATGAAATATATTGTTTTACTCAACTCCTAATTGCCAATTTACAAAAAACCGGTCACATCTACTCGAATTTGGTGAACCATCAAAAATCTGAGATCTTCGCAAAAATTCCCAGCCAATAAGAAAACCGCCGAAATGGCATTTTCGTCAATGCGAGTTTAATACGTTTCTGCTTACTTCTCCATCATCACGTCGTTTTTATATGCTATAGTTTGTTATTGAAACAAATTTTCAAACATCATTATAAATTATACCTTATCATAACAGTATTAAGTTTATTTTCCTTTAAGCTTCTAAAAAATCACTATTTTATCATGCCTCTAGATTAGGACCCATATAACGAAGAGCATAAAGTCGAGTTTCGGTTGACATTCGATAGTTGAAAGGACTGACAGACAGTTTCTTACGTGTAGTTCCGACTCACTTATTTTGTCCAAACCAAGACAATGTATGCGATGAATTCGCGGGTTCACGTAAAAACATACCCTACAGGGCTGCTTATGTTTATTTCCATTTAAAAACTAGATATGATAGGTGGCGAATGGCTATAGGTCAGTATGGCTATCAACGCAGGAGTTCGCAGCTTTGATTTCTACTCAAGGCACTTACTAAATACTATTGCTGATCTATACTTGAAATTACCGATTCATATATTGTTATAATGACTTGCTATTATTATTTCTATTAAGTTTATTATATAGAGATAAAAACAGTACTAAAAATGTGTGTAAACGTACGACCAACGTTGTTAAATTGTTGTTCAGGCGCCAGACTTCTATAATATAGTAGAAAACTAGCAATTCACCCTCGATTCGCTCGGGTTCGTCCCTAGGTGATTCTTTACCTTGACAAAACTTTTTTATTTATGAACCGATTGAAATAATACAAATACTAAAAGTTAAGTGAGCTTACCACAATACATTAGTGAAAATCACACCCAAATTGGTTAAGCCGTTTCTGAGATTAACGCGCATAAACGCACAGAGAAACAGACAAAATTTCTAAAAATTATTGTTTTGGATTCTATTGCATTAATAAAGACCCTCAATAATAGTTTTTCTCAAATATCTTCCATATACAGACAGCGATCAGTTACACTTTTATTATATGTATGTATAGAATATAAGAAAAGGTTTTGTTTGTTAAGGTTTGTTTTAATTGCTTAAAAATAATATATTATTATTATCACAGTTAGGATAAGTAGATACATTGAACACACACGTACTTGGGTATGTTTCGACACGTTAAAGAAAGTAGGTATAATAGGTACTCATCTTTTAAGATTTTTTTCTCTATTGTTAAATGGATTAATAAGTTTAAGGATAAAAAAAAATCTGATTTCTACGGCAAATTATTACGTTTTAAATCATATACTAATTTTGTATGTAGAAATCATAATTAATTTAATATATTGATTAATGATAAGATTTTTTTCCTTTCTATTTATTTATTTATTAAATGAATAATAGAATTTTTTTATTATATTTTATTTATGCGGGCAACATTTTTAACACTGCCAGCCCTAAAGATTCTCGTCGCATCCTCAAGTGTGACTGAGACGTAGGTATGTAGATCCTAAGCTATTGTTCTGTCCACTTGACGCTTTATGAATCAACCTTCACTTACGTATTAATATTTATATGGAGAGCAATCAAAATCTTTACATTCTCCTTTTTTATTTCATCCACTTCGTTTTGAGAACTTAAAGGTATAGTAGAGAAGACGGTGTAGTAAGCTTTCAATCTCTACATATTATCTCTAAATATTTAAATAAAAATAAAAAAAAATTACCGAATTCCAGGCACTAAAAAGTAAATAAAATAACTAAACGGGGGTTTTCATTTAGAATAGATAACTGATCAGATATTTTCGAAGTCCGTGCGTTCGAATTTCGATACGTATAAATAAATCACAAATTATGTATATCACATTTTAATAATTTATATTGAGAGTTCATACCTTGTGATATTTACGTATAAGATATTCATATCTTAAAGCAAACCTAAATAATAAATAAGCATACTCAATAGGTAGGAAATTCTTCTACTGCAACTGCATTTTTAGGTAGTGGGCATTCAATTTAGCAAGCGTTTACAACCAACTGACGAATGTAATCTGTGACCTAGACATTGCTCATGACCCATTTAATAAGTTTAAAACTAAAATAAGTAAATTCATGACTCAGTGTGACGATGGAAATTTTTGTTATTAATTGTATTTCATCAAATTTTATTTTATTGATTAATTATTATGTGACATTTAAAATAATTTAATTTACAACAATTATCATTATTTTGTTAACTAATAACTAAATTTAATCATAATTTTATTTTAACTCTTCTTTTTGTTATTGCGCACGTTGTGATTGTCTGTAATTGGAAAAACATTTAATCATTATAATTATAGCATTTGTATATTATATTGGCATGTAATAATGTATTATCTGTTGACGATCCTAAATAAATAAATAAATAAATAAATAATATTTTATCACTGGGGAGAAATAGATGTTTTAACTTGGTTTTTCTTTTCTCAGTATGCTGCAAGTATCATAATGAATATAGCGTGAACGTAACTAGCTCGTGCAAACAAAAATTAAACAACTAGAGAATCGAATTTGAATTTCCGGTATTCTAATATTAAAATTATTACAATCAATTTGAAACAAAGAGAATAATATTGACTTTAATATATATTTTTAAATCTACTTTCTTAGTCCAGTCTCTCTTGTAAATGTTGGGAAACAAAAATCAAAATAATGTTGCGAAGAACTCTGGAAAAATTGTTACATTTAAAATATCAAGGAAAAGTTTTATTTTTTAACTAGCATTGCCCGCGGCTCCGCCTGCGTTCAGACGACCAAAAACCAAATTCTTAGGTTTTACATATTAGTTTACTCTTACAATGCAGTTTTTGTATTTTTTCGCAGAAATGAGATATTTTCCCGCGGTAAAAAGTATCCTATATGTTGACCCGGATAACCAGCTATCATCATACCAAATTTCATCAAAATCTGTCCAGTGGCTTTTTCGCGGTGCGGTAACAGACAGTCAGACCGACAAAAATTCTAAATACTATAGATTCGGACTCTGTATTGATAATAATATCTATTTCAATTAGATTTTCCAAAAAATATTAATGTACAGATTCGACTTAGTTACAATTTTATTATATGTATAGATTTATGTATATTTCAGGTCATTACTTAACTTTATTAAGTTTGAATTTTGTTTATTTATTAACTTTATATTAGTTGACTAATAAATCACTATTATCAGATTCATGCGAACATCCAACCCTTAAATAGTCGAGCCTCAGCCAGGTTACACTAGAATATAAAATCAAATATTATAATGGTCCATATGTGTAAATCAACACCTCCATACCTGGCTATCAGTAAACGTTTAAAAGGCTATAAAACGAGATTTATTATTACTAATAAATGGAGTAAAAAATATCCATTAAGGTGAAATCTTTAAAACATTGAATAAAACAAAAACAGTTCAAACAAAGCTCGATTTGAGCTCATATCTATAAAGTTTATAGGAATGTTGCTATACGGTTTATCAATAATCGTATTGTTCCGTGCGTTTCTTATGAAGTGTCAGCCATGAACAAGCCGTTGACTCTCGCTTGCTACATGCATAAAAATAATTAATATCGCAAACATAAAACCATTTATACATGAGATAGATTTAATCTGATTTTTATCTTTTTATCTATAAATTCTTTTCATGAAAAAATATAGTAATTCCTTAATTTATACGCCTCCTTTATCATTAGTTTAATGTTAAACACTGGAATTGAACCCATGACATTCGGTATAGTAAATCGTGACAAACTTTTACTTTCGCCACAATTGTCACTATCCGGCTGCTTGTTATTAATGAGTGTCTAAATAAGTTTACTTTATATACTTTTTTTAAAAATTATATATTAGGTATTTTAATTAGCCACAATAAAAAAATATAGAAAAACAATTTATCTTTTAATGGTGAGTAGAATACTGCAATATGACACTAATAAAGACTATTTTTAGTTTGTGTTAAATTTTCATTTCGATTCAATTCATTATTTTGATATAGCTAATACTAGATAGGTACTGTTCATGTTATGTAGATTAAAGTATCCAGATTGTAAAATAATATAATTAATATGGATGTCAGAAATAACTTAAAAGTATTAAAAACATTAAACTAAACTATTTTTTTAAATATTACGTTAAATTTAAAAAAATAAATATAGTAATATTTTGTGAATTATGTTAAGCTATTATTAACTAGCGACTCACCCTCGCTTTGTTCGGGTTCGTCCCTTGGTTGCTTACCTATACACACTTTCACCCCCATTTTAATCGCCTTAAGGGATGATTTTCCGTGATAAAAACTAACCTATATCCTTCCCAGGATCTCAAATTATCTTCTTACCAAATTTCATCTAAATCGGTTCAGTAGTTTCGGAGCCTATTCGGTGCAAACAAACAAAAAATCAAACCTTTCCTCTTTATGATATTAGTATGTATAGATTATTCATTCAATAAATAAATCGCGTTTATACAACTGTAAATAAAATCTACGAACACTAATAAACAGTTCAGTGTAAAACCACCTTTATAATCATTATCGTGCGACTCAAAGTAATTATAATAAATCCAAAGATGAAAGCAAAGTTTTTGTGTTTCGGCCGATCACTCTGTGCTCATATAAGGCCGATAGGTTCGTGTGTGACATTAAATTTAACTTCGATTTGTTGGCTTAATCGATCAGGCCATGTACTAATTAATAATGTATCTTTTAAGGTGTTCTAATGCTAGTGTTTTTGCATATGATACTAATGAGGCCTGCAGCCGGCTTGGTCGTATTGCGGACCATTTAGATGTATCGATAAATTTGTATAATCAGATTTCCGTTAACCGCGTCATAGAATAAAGAGTAAGTCTTAGTTACAATTTTTTGATTAATTTAAATGTTATAGAGTTTTTTGTTACATAAAAAAAAATTATGTTTTTAGATTTCATTGTAGTACTTATAATTTAAAATATTTTTTCACACTTGCAAATAGTATGTAATTTAAGAAACAAAAAAATAATTTACTAACTTTGTTTATAAAAAAATGTAACATTAATATGGAATATGGGATTTGTATTGAAATAAAAGTCGTTAAAAAAATAATTATATATATATATATATATATATATATATATATATATATATATATATATATATATATATTAATTGTTAACATTAGATGATATGGGAGATGATTATAGAAGGGCTTACTAATAGCGCTATGTATATAGAGCTTGTAAGATGTCCTTTAAGGATAGACGGGCTCTATCCCGACTAGTTTTCAATACGGAAAGACACACTGTAAATAAATCCAACTCGTTATTCAGCCGGTTTACTTAATATATGTTTTTTCTTAAATCTGTTATAACTTCATTTATTTTAGTTCCTTATTTAGTTATTACTAACATTGCCCGGGGCTCTGCCCGCGTTCAGATGACCAAAAACAAAATTCTTAGGTTTTACATATTAGTATACTCTTACATTGCACTTTTTGTATTTTTTCTCAGAAATGAGATATTTTCCCGCGGTAAAAAGTATCCTATATGTTGACCCGGATAACCAGCTATCACCATACCAAATTTCATCAAAATCCCTCCAGTGGTTTTTCTGTGATGCGGTAACAGACAGACAGACAAAAATTCTAAAAACTATAAATTCGGCCTCTGTATCGATAATAATGTTTATTTCAATAAGATTTTCCAAAAAATATTTAATGTACAGATTCGGCTTAGTTACAGTTTTATTATATGTATAGATTTCTATAAGCATGCAGTCAAATTAATCAAAATTTAAATTTAAAATGTCCTTTAAGTGTCCTTTTGGTATTCTAGGAATGAAATAGAGATTCCACCCAATTTTTCACACCTATCTGTCAGATGGGACTGACTGACTTATATAATATTCTTAAGTTTTCATTGTTCTACTTTTTACGGGAACAAAGGCACCGAAACGAACGCGCGGGGCATCCGAGACATCTACGACATCGATTCTGTATCGATACGCAGGAATCCATGGGCGATGCCACGTAACATTGTCATATACGAGTAATTGTATATAATTGGTATTTCTCAAGAACAATGAGTCGAAATTACCCTTTGAGCGAAATAATTACAGTATTTTTTGCGCGCCCCAACGCTTTGACAAAAGCCGGTACTTTTCGATTTTAATGTCGATCGATGTATCGGCTATAGTTTATGTTTCAATGAAAACGTTTAACGTAAACTCGTTTTAGGTAATGTCCATGTAACTGGATTATTCGAAATTAATTAAAAATTATTAAGTTTTTTTAGTCTTAAACCGAATACCAGTATTTATACACATTTGTTCGCAATGTTCTTGAAACAGTAGATCTTAATAAGATGCATCTGTCTTTAAAAAAATATATACTTATAAATGATGATGATGTTCTCCTGGCCGATTCCGGCCGCGGCGGCCAATCTCATTGAGACTACCCAACTGCGCAGGAGATATTATAGTGCACAAGTGTACTCTCTATACCTATCACTCTCATACTCCGGTGGGATGACCACTCGACACGACCGGTGAGAGTTAAGGCGCAGGACCGACGGCTTTACGTGCTCTCCGAGGCTCGGGGGTGAAACACCGCCAACTTCCCAACTCCGGGCTGTTACTGAAACTTACTATACAGAAAGACTCAATAACTAAACTTGGCCCGACCCGGGACTCAAACCCAGGACCTCCGGGTGTGCAGCCGTACATGCTAGCCACTACACCACCGAGGCAGTTGACTTATAAATAATATACTTTCAAAGAACAAAAGAAACATGCTTTTGACAAACTAATGTACTTATATGACACGTCGAAACGAGTCAAATAGGCTTCTCGCTTCATCATCATCATCAGAACAGCTCGATAGTTTTAAATTAAATATTGTAGGTACCTACAGTTATTTACATCTTATACGATTTAAACATTTTCAATATAGTAATTAAAGATAGAATAATCCAAGATAATATAAGATTTGATTAGATAGTTAGTCAAGCTCTAGCTTTTAGCCACAGTAGTTATAAGTTAAAATCAAAATAGTACGGACATCAAAAAACATATAACAATCTTTTAATATTTTAAATGAATAGTAAAAATTTTTTAGTACAAAATTTATTGAGATTTCTCCATAAAATATTAACGATATTGTATAAGATTAAAGCATACCATACTTTGGACTCGCGGATTGTACAGAAAATCTGAAGTGAATCGGTTTTTATGGGAGTTATGTTAAAACGTGGAATCTGGGTTTTTGCTCGGACGGTTTATGTCAGCCCCCCACTCAGTGTATCTTTTTCCGTTTTATTTAATGCTTTAATGAATAAGAATACAGTTTGAAAAAGCGGCGTCGCTTGATTTAATATACTTTATCTCAGGATCGGAATAGTACGAAGACTGTGAAACCTTGATGCCTACATTTAATGGTAAACGTTATGGCGTATCGATGGTATCGCGAGTAAGCAAGGTGTTTTGTTTCCCATGTGTATACTATATTATTCGAAGTCTTTGAAATTGCTGCCTTTTTATTTATTCTATAAGTATGTGTGTGTTATTGTAAAAGCTATTTATATTTTTTTAATAACTAAGATATTTTTAAGTTAAAAGTGCGATGCTTCGAAAATTGACATAAACATCTTCATTTTGAATGAAGTAATGTAAAATTAAAAAAGTATTATTTAGCTCAAAACCTTTTCTATTTTAAATATACCTATTTACATAATATTATATCCTGTACAAATCCATACTAATATTTTAAATGTAAAAATGTGTTTGTTTGTCCTTCTTTCACGTCGAAACGGAGTGACGGATTGGCGTGATTTTTTGTATGGAGATAGTTGGAATACTGGAAAGTGATATAGGCTATTTTTACCGCGGGAGATTATCTAATTCCCACAGGAAAACACGTTATAGCACAATTCAAAAAAATATTTATAATCAGAATTACTTTAACCTTTATAATAAAGATTTTTAATAAAATTAAATAAATACGTATTAAGCATTTTTCGAAATTTATCCTATAAGGAGGTAAAATTGGATGAAATTTTGTATGAAACTAACTTTTTAGAGATTTTTTTACAGTTATAGCGCAAGCGAAGCCGCGGGTTCTGCTAGTTGTATATAATTATAATATTACTAGCGGACCCGACAGACGTTGTCCTGTCTACACGGCTTTAATTTGAAAATTTCAAACTTTTTGGACAAAATTGTGAATCTAAACCATTCCCAGATCCCCTTGAACACACACAAAAAATTTTATCAAAATCGGTCCAGTCGTTTGAGAGAAGTTCAGTGACATACACACTCACAGAAGAATTATATATATAAAGATATCACAAGAATTTACTAATTTATATTAAATTGTAATTTAACGTTATTAATTATTTTTTAACAGCCTTTTGTTAACTTTACTTGTAACGTCTACTTTGTAGTATTTATTTACTCTCACTACAACTGCAATTGATATATTTATCACACTTTAAAGCATGCCTTTTTTATGCCTAAAGTGTGCAATTTTCGAAAAAATCTTTCTTTTAAATCCTTGCTAGTAGAATAATATGATTATAAGTGTTTGTGTGTGGATTATTTCGCGGATTTATTTAGATTTTTGGTTTTTATTTATTATTATTCCTATTATTAATAGAACAAATTACATTATCATTTGCTTTCGATTTGTTTTTTTTCTAGGTAATATTGAAGATAGTTGAAATATGTACATCTTCTAAGAATATGTATGTCTCAAATACTTTCCGATTGTATAGTTTTAAATTTACCTAACCTAACCGTTTTATCGGTTAGTATAGATTTTTCCGAGATGAGTTATTTTCCCGCAGTTAAAAGTATCCTATATGTTGACCTGGATAACCACCTGTGGTTGACCTGTGGTTTTCTCGTGATGATCCCCGACAGAGACACCGATAGACAGACATACAAAAATTCTAAAAACTATAGATTCGGCTTCTGTATCGATAATAATGACTATTAAATAAGATTTTCCAAAAAATACATATTTAATGTACAGATAACGACTCGGGTACATTTTTATTATATGTATAGATAGATACGTATCCTAAATACATTATATCATAATAAAATATGAGTAGTCAAATTTTATAATTAACATATTTTTTAACTTATAAAACAAGTTATAGGTATCTACATATATTATATGGGCGATATCTACATATATTACAAATAGTATACTAATGCCCGATTTCACCAACAACCCATAAGCTACCACCTACGTATGGGATCCCTAGCTTAAAAGTCCCCTAAACTAGCCCATAAATTAAATTTCGTTTTACGATCATCTTTAAGTCCATATTTCGAGCACCTAAATTTAGGGGGTCTTTTAATATTTAGGTGACCCCTAACTGTCGGTGAAACAGAAACTGTCCCCTAACAGCCCCCTAACCATGCGTAGGGGATCCCTTAAACTTAGCTGACGTTGGTGAAATCGGACATAAAACGTCCTTTGGATATCGCACACCTACGTGATTGATACGCACAAGTATTTAATGCCGACCTATCGAGAATCGAGATCGCGACAAGGTCCTTTAATTATTTTAATTGGTGCATCAATAAGCCATGATAGGGTTTATCTGATGAGTTTAATTTTACCGTACATTAATTACATTATAATTACTGGCGGACAATGACGCCACCTGTCGGCGGAATGCCGAACTAACGATGTATTGATCGATTGATCGACCGCTCGGACCTGGGATCGCATTCGTTTTATTTGGCACAAAAAGGAGCCTATGGTACGGCCACGCAATCACGCGTTTGTCTCAACATTTGTATTGTTAAAATGTTTCAGCTTCAAACGGCTCCTTGGAAAAGATATAAATTGACAGCTGGCAATTTTTGGGTCTAGAAATGCTTTTTGTTTGTTTGTATTAGGAGTATTGAATTGCAGTCTTAATAATGATTGTTAAGGTTACACATGGCTGTCTAGTGCTATTACATGTAGAATTCATGAAATTGTTTAGAATTAGTGTGTAAAATTAAAAAATCTTTTTCTAGGTTAAAAGAACTATAAATGTTTCAAGAATGTGTGACTTGGGCTAATGAGTGAGAGTATCTAAGCAAATTAACCTTTTTAATATTATGAGAAATTAGATTTATTCTAATATTTAATATAATTGTGTGTAAAGATAAAATATTTATTTATATTGTAGTCGAAATACTTAGTTCTAACTTGGCAACAGATTTTGAAGTAAAAATTAAACGGTTGATATCAATAACTTAACAATATAAAATTTACTAATACAATATTTTACGTTCAATTTATGTTAAATAACTATGGTGTGTGCATATTTTTGTTGAACATTTATTTTGTTTGTACTATTAATTTGTTATAACTAGGATGAAACAGAATTCTAAAAAGAAATAGAATTCGGTTTTTTATATGAAGATATTATACTCGTATAGCGTTTTAGCAATAATATGTTTATGTATAATAATACAACGTATGTTTGTATGTACATTTGTTTTAGTACCAAAGCTTAGATAGCAATGAAGATATCAGGTGTGTTAGCTCACAATGGTCCACGTCGACGCGCCAAAAAATCGCCCGCACTCTATCGATATGACATTGACGGATTCAGAAACTGCGTAGGGTCGAAATCCCATATTTTTTATTTATTTCCATGAAAAATTGAAGAGTTGAACAAATGTGTTGGTAATTGATATCACATAGGTAATACTATTATTATACGACGGCTTTAAATGACCAATACATAGTGGGTTTATGTCATTTAAAGGGTGAATAGTTTTGATTATATGTATGTATATATTTCTTTACTCCAGTTGAAACTCTTTACATCATCGTCACTATCATTAATTTCTTAATTTAATCGTCAACGGTGGTAAGTATTTACTGGTTAGTTTTGTATTGTTATAGAGAAACTATAATAAAGTCGAGAATAATCTAAATGTTACTACAAAATTACATATTTATCTATACTATAATATTATAAAGAGATAAGTTTGTGAGTTTGTGACATTGTAGGGGGTAATCTCTGGATCTACGGAACCGATTTAGATGAAATTTGGTTAGAAGATAGTTTTAGACCCTGGAGAGGACATAGGATACTTATTATCCTGGAAATCATTCCTTAAAGGGGTGAAAATGGGGATGACAATTTGTATGGGGAATCAATCTAGGGACGAACCTGAGCGAAGCGAGGGTTCGTCGCTAGTTCAATTATATATATATATATATATATATATATATATATATATATATATATATATATATATATATATATATATATATAAAGAATAATAGAGAAAGATGACCAATACGTAAGTAAGTGAAAATGCTAACGTCAATTTGTAGGTACAGATATGACATATTATACAAAATGTAAAGTATCTAAAAAGTTTACGAATTGTCAACCCTATCATAATATACATGGTAGAGACGCCGCCCTGACATGTTTACGGGCCAATTATTTGTATGGATGCAGCAGTAATAATGATTTCTTGCGAGCGTCCGTCCGTTCGTCCACACCGCTTGATGTATTCAATCTTTTTGCGATTTCGCAAATTTTGTTATATCGGCTTGGGTGCGAGATTTATCGATTATTTAAGTAAATTAAGTTTGTATAAGGAAATCCTTGTATTATGCGTTCAGCATTCACCTTATTTGTAGTTATTACGATTTCTACCTACCGCGAGTTTCATTTGCATAAAAATATTCGACCACTAAATAAAATTAATAATAAATCACAAGTGAAATCTACTCGGGTGCATTCCTAGCTTGCTATCTTACTTCAGAGTTCTGTCTGCTTGTACTATATATATACTAAATTTCATTAAAATCCGTTCAGCCACTTCAGGGTGAGGGAGTAATATGTGTACACATACAAATTTTTCGCACTTATTATTTCGATAGCAACATTTTAATACACTTAATAATCTTTTTGACTGTTTATGAGTGTTTTCTATTTTGATGAAAATTCAGAAAAATCCAGTCTATTACGCGTATTCTTATATCAATGCTATTAATATGTGTTAAAGCTTGTAACGGTTTTTGCTGATTAGATTGATTGATTTATTTATGAAAGTCTACTAGCAAAACCCGCGGCTTCGCTCGCGCTAAAACTACAAAAAAATCTTTAAATAACTAAAAAAAAGGTAGTTACGCGCTAATCTCAGAAACGGCTTAACCGATTTGGGTGCGGTTTTCACTGAGTTCACATGAAAACAAGAATTTAGTATTTGTTTTATTTTAATCGATTCATAAATAAGTCATGTCAAGATGGATAATCACCTAGGGACGAACTCGAGCGAAGCGAGTGTGAGTCGCTAGTAAAAAATATTTCCTACAAACTGAATACGACTTTTAACATGAAAATTGTTCATCGATCAGAGCACCAAGGTCATATATTCGTAATCCGTAATATGTATACAACGCAGACATTACATATACAATAATAAATTATTAAAAATAATTCTATATTAATCTACAAGTGTGTATTTAATATTTTACAATAATTTGAGTACCTACTTGAATCTGTTTTTATTTTTTAACTGTCTTGATAATTTTGTTTACTCAGCTGTTAGGACACTTTAGTTATTGTAAATGTATGTATAGTTCGGTAACAAAATTCATCGGGGATGTAGCTCAGTGGTAGAGCGTTCGCTTTGCATGTGAAAGGCCCCGGGTTCGATCCCCGGCATCTCCAATGTTTATTTTTAATATTAATAAATTAGACCAGAAAATTATTTTATAAACGAAACGAGGCATCAAAGCCATTTATTATAAATAAAACGTGTTTTTTGAAGTTATACAACTTTTGGCACGTTTGGAAAAAATATGAGAGTAAAATGTTTACGATGCGCGCGCACACCGACAGCCAAAAAGCGACATGATGAAGTTAGCTGAGAACGACATGATGAAGTTAGAATTCCTTGTACAAACAGAGAGTTTTGACATGCGGGATGAAATCTATTTTAGTTCTGTTACGCCAAAGAAGTATAACTTCTTACGTGCGTACATAAGTACACGCACACGTTTTTTTTATACAGATAGCTTCACCTTTTGGCAAATTTTATTATTGAAAGTAGCCTATTTAATAATAGTAGCCTATCAGTATATAGAAAATCTACATACTAAATTTCATCCAAATCCGTCTAGCTGTTTCAGCGTAAAGATGGAACAAACGTACATATAAACACATATTTATATAGCACATACAAATTTTCGCATTTACTATAGTGTAATACATATCTTCTTACGTGTTTAGGTTTTGTAACATATTATTATCCGCAGGGAATCACGAGATGTATTGGCATAAAAAGTATGTAGCTCTTTGCCACTCCCCCCCTCCACTCCCTCCCTCCTCCTCCCCCCTCCAATCTCTATTTACAAAGCTATATCGATGGGCTGCTTTGTTGCTGCACAGAAAAAAAAACACTAATGCACTTTTTTATTTAAATGTTAATATGTGTTAGAATGTAATATGTATGTGTCGTTTGAAATTGCTTCAACAGGAATCTTCGTGATTTCAATATTATTTTGTAACAATTAAAATTTTATTCTCGAATATCATAAAATCAGAAAGCAATCTTACTTAAATGGGCTTCTAAATAGGTTAAAGTAAATAGGCTCCAGATAAATTTCATCAAAATCTTAAACAGGATGCAATACTCTACTACTTATTTATTATTTAATGTATTACATTCATAATCACGGCAAAACAAAAAAACACCAATAAAGGCACGGACAATATGTCTGTAGTGTATTAGATAATCATTAATAAAAAACGTCATTTGAAAAGACGTAGAAGTTAAAAGTATGTTTTCTGAAATAAAAAAAAACCAAAGTTCGGTTTTAATATTAGATCGAGAGTTAAATATATTAATTACACATTAATATATTTAATTAGCTTTACCTATTATTTTCTTTTCCAAATAACGTTCAGAAAATAGAATTTCCAAAAGTTATTGCTATAAAGTTGACATGTTTTGCGGTCTAAAAATAGTATGACAATTAATAACTTAATATGTATTCAATGTAAAATAATATATCATATATTTAACAAGAAAATTGGAGATGCCGGGGATCGAACCCGGGGCCTTTCACATGCAGAGCGAACGCTCTACCACTGAGCTACATCCCCGATGAAATAACAATTTAAAAAACAATTCCAAACGAAATAATTAATCAAATAAATTGTTCTCAATAGTAAAAGAAATTAGATCTTACTTTATAAAATTCTGTACTATGTAGAGTGATTATTAAATTTCATCCAAATTGGATCAGTATTTTGTCTGTGAAAATGAAATAATAATAAAAAAACTTTTAGTTACTTCTAGTGTCTTTAGCTAAGGGAAATATTATGAACTACGACAATAGTATTTAATACTGTTTTTATTAGGACAATCACTTGATTACATATCAAAAAAGTAGATTGATAAATATTATTTTTGAAGAAAACTATTTATTTGTTTGCTTTTAGCATTAAAATATTTTAAAAAATTGGAGATGCCGGGGATCGAACCCGGGGCCTTTCACATGCAAAGCGAACGCTCTACCACTGAGCTACATCCCCATTGACAAGTAATGCAATAACGTACAATGAATCGTTTTTGTTACTGCCTTATATAATTAGACTTATATATTAACTTCATTAAAACTATATAAATAATAATATTAAATAGATAAATAAGTTCTTATCGAATTTTTGAGTGCATTAAATACGAGTTGTAATTTAAAAATATTTTCTGGTTCTGTTGATCTGTCTCAATAATTTTTGTTGTTATTTTAATATATTTTTACTTTTAGGCTGTTAGCTGTATACACTTAAATCCATTGCTTTGTTTTTTATAATAATTATGTACGCAGTATGCGTCTCAAACTATCTTCCTACCAAATTTTATCTAAATCAGTCCAGTAGTTTTTGAATTTATTCGTTACAAACATACAAAAATACAAACCTTTCCTCTTTACAATAGTAGCGTAGATGAGTCTTAGTATACTAAGTAATATTATACTGCAAACCTATTTTTTTATACTTACTTTAAGCATAATAGAATAATATTGTAATGTAAGTATATCTTTTAAATTAACTAAGTACTTATATAATTAAGACGTTTATTTTCACTTCCTTTCAAAGCTGATTTTTCGAAACGCTTTATATTTCATTCATCATCCATTTCTCATTTTAGATTTCCTTGTTTTTCCCTGTAATATCTAAAACAACCTCTGAAGGCGTCAGCGGGAGGATCGATACAGGCACGTGACTTGACAGCTAACTGCATCAAGTGTACAGTCGACTTTATTGCATAAATACTAAAAACATCCTCGAAGGAAATCAGCCTTTATTTAAATAAGAGTAAAGATTAAATTAGTGTGGTATAAAACAAATTGTGAGGAAGGCTATATTAAAAAAAATCACGAAAACTTTAATCCCACGTTAACGTTAAGCTCCTTGGTTTTAAAAAGTTTGAAAAACGTGTTATACTTAATGTTAATTAATCACATAGCTTTATATTTTTTGTTAAAATGAAGTTTAACTTTAACAAAAAAATTAACAATATGACTTGCACTTATAAAATTTACTTACATAAAAATGCAAAGACAAGTAGGTATTAGGTAAGTAGTTACCTTTTGCTCCTTTGTTTGTCAAGCGATTTTTCTTTAAAGCTCGTTGAAGAGCGTTATGTTTACATTTCAATAAAAAAATTATTGGGATCAGTTTTTGTATGTATATATATATATATATATATATATATATATATATATATATATATATATATATATATATATATATATATATACCTACTAGCAGACCCGGCCACGCGTTGCTGTAGCACACATATGAAAATCGTTATTTTGCAATATAAAAGGAAATAATCGGAATAAAAACTATCCTATCTTTTAAGTTAAAACCAATCACACATTTAAAAAAAATTACTTTAAGATCGGATAGGTAGTTTCGGAGTTCATTGCAGATTAACATCGTGACACTGAAATTTTATATGTATAAATAAAAATAAAATATGTTGGGACTTTAACGCACAGCATCTAGTTCCATGGTTAGTTACGAGACCTGTGTTATGGATACCAGATATTTGATACATTTCACATATATATTAACTTTAAATACTTACATTCATACATATTATAAATACATATCTACACCCATGACTGGAGTACAAACATTCGTGCTCATCACTAAAATGAATACCCCTAGCGGAACTCGAACCCGCGACCGCGTGTCGTTGTAATATATTAAAATAAGGTGGTTCATAGAATTATAACGGTACTAAACTCTTGTATTGTGAGAATATATAAAGCGCGTATACATACATACTCAGATACCTATACAAAGGTTGGAAAAATGAAAATTCATATGTCTTCCTCAAATTTTTTATAATGATTATGGTCGAAGTCGAATTTCGGCCACAGGACCTTAAAAAGCAAAATTACCTATAATAAATAAGTGTGTATCGTCATTGCTTCAATGGTTTTAGATAGATAGGTAGGACTTTAACTTTATTAGTATGAAATAATTTTTAAAATCTTATAAATCATAAGGTTTTACTTTAATAACAAATAAACAAATTTTATTTCTTTTGACCTAAATAAACATTACCCACATAGAATTAAAATTAAGGTTCTTTTTTTATGGATATTGTAAATGTGAACATGCTATTTTCATATAACTTTTTTACAAATTAGTAGGTATAGCTTTCTTTCTTAGGATACCTATATGTTCTAGAATTACCCAAAATAGGTAAATTATCCTGAATAAGGTATACACATTATAGGTACTGCTCTAAACTTATTTTTATCTAAAATACTCATTTTGTTAAATTTTTCACATTCACGTTGGGTAGGTACCTACTCACAACGTTATCGATTACCGCCTACGCCTTCGGAATTTCTAATATTATGAAGCCTTGTTCAGAATTATTGCGGTCTATATGTACTTTAAAGCCATATATATAAAGTTGTAACTTGAATATTTTTGTATTTTGACGTTGGTTTTTTCTAGAAGGTCAAGATATATCTGTGAATTCAGAAGCATGAAAGACATATTAAGAAAGATGAAAAGTTAAAGATTTTGTTTCAGTGATCAAAACTGATTTTTAATAAATATTGTGTTATAATGTATATAAATGCTAAAAAGTACATCTTAAGAAGATGTATTAAAAATACATATACAAAAACCTGAATGTATGACATATCGTCTTGATTCGAAAGTCGAAGATTATTAAGAGCGTAAGTTATAACGTGTTCTTTACATAACAAACATGATATTGATATATTTTAATAACTTAGATATTTTACTAAAATATACAACCATGGGATAATTCATTCCTAAATTCTCAACTACGGTTCTTAAACTTAGTTAAGTTATAATCAGTTCCAGACTAACTAAACTAACGTGAATATCCCGTGTATTCAAAATATAAACTATCGTATCTACGTCGTAGCACCGTAACCCCCTAAGGCTACGGTGTTATTCTGTAAAACTAATTTATTATCTGTCAGAATTCACACGTAATCAGTGACCACGCCCACCTGCGCCCCCCCACGCCCCACGCTCCACGGCCAATGAGCACGCGACATTTGAATTTAAAATCGACACTCGCTTGATATAGCTGTTTCACTCTACAATAGTGACGGAATAGAATAAGCGTGTAAAAAGTTGTGTTTTTTTGCTCTTTGTTGTTTTTGATGAACGCATCTGAAGTAATAATGGCGCATATACTTTGTTATTAGTATCTTTATTTTATTATGAATTTTATTAAATTATAAAAAAAAATGCTACAATTATAATATAATTAATTAATAAATTATTAATCGATTTGTTATTATAAAAAAATAATGTCATGTATTATGTGGGTTTGTAATCTTTATCTTTTTTTATTCAAATATGTATAGTCATAAATATAAAGACAATAAAATAATAATAATTCATTTTAATAATCATTTTACATTAAAATATTATTTTTTGTTTATAAAATACAAAGAATTTCAAAGTACATTACAAAGTTCCTTTTTCACATACCCATGTATTTATAGAATACCGTTAGATTAGTCATACTGCATCATTTCTCTGAGTAATTACTATATACATGTCCAATATGTAATGATCTCTGTATTGTATCACATATCCCTTGTGTGGCCTTAGTTTATCCGACCTAAAGCGGAGAGGGGTCTCAAATAACACTGGTAGTTCGTTCACTTGAAAATTGCTCGACAGTTACAAACGAAATGTATTCGAGGTTAGGTCATAGGTGTAATGTCGTGAGAAAAGAGCTTATCTCTTACATTTCCAAGACATTTTGATGATAATTGTACATTTTGAATTGCTGAAATTTTGAATTAAAAAAAACACAACCAGTCCTAAATTGGTTTACCAACTGAATTTAATGAGAAGATCTTGCGATATAAGATGATTTATTTCAAGATAAATTCTACTTGTTTTAATGCAAAAAGTTCTTAAGAAAATAAACATATAGAAATACGACCTACTTCAGAATAATATTAATAAGTATTAAGTACATACAACTACTGTAGAACTAAACAAAGAATATATATATTATCACGTGTTAAATATCTCAAAGCCATTGAAATCGATGTATCGAGATCTAACTTGCGAAAGCAATAATTAGGGCACACCCCACTAGAAACGTGACACTCTCGCGCGTCACGTAAAGGTAACCCAATTACAACGACGTGATGTTCAGCTATTCTACAGCACGCCCCGTCGAGAGCTTGTTTCGTATGCTGCGGGCCGGTTCGGCGCACACACTACTATACTTAGTTTTGATAGCATCCTCTCAATGACCGCTGGACCGACAGACTCGGCACACGTGTTCGCAAAATGCATGTAAATACGCGTATCCGAACGTACATTCGGAAAATGTTTGACATTTCGCGCGCTTTTAAGTGTATTTTCGATTAATTAACTGTGGATTTTTGGTGATTTTTTTTTGGTTAGAAATATTGTTTTATCTGTGCCTGTGATTTTAGTGTCAGTGATGTAAGTGACTGTTTATATGTCTGGTATAGTAACATTTTAAACTTTATAGTTGTGAATTAGCGAATATCTCTCTCAATAATAATAATAATTATTAATGAATCATTAGCAATAAATAATTGAATACAGTATTAAATGCTAGTAAAGAGAAACAAAAGAGAAATCGGCAAGGGCACAAAATTCCACTTAGAAGTGTAAAGAAATCATACTACATATAATCGTGGAAATATAAAAATTAACTGAACAAATAAAACCTAGTGAGTCCAACACGCACTCCCGCGCACCCGAGCCAACACAAACAGCTGTTATTGCTGTACAAATATCATCAGTACAAAAACCCGTAATTTGTGAGGTTAACAAAACACTACGCAATAAATACTTTAGCCGAGAGCAAATAAACTCTTTACTAATAGGTGATGATAAAACTGTCCAAACCTACGGGCAGCGTATACGCATATCTGTAAATATATCGAATGGCCAGCTTATGGTTCTCACACATCAAATACTAACTTTATAATATATTGATTCTTTAAATAAAGTACCTACTTTAAGAGTTTGAAATTTTATTGCTTTAAAAAGCTTTTAGATTTACTTTCAGAAATTGTAGAGATCAAAATGTAGAGCATGGTACTCTATAAAATATATTAATATATTTTAAAAATAAGAGTTAAGGATTTGCTCAATTCTTTATATTTAAAACGTAATTGTTTCTAATTGAGGATGCGATTATATATTACTAGCAGAACCCGCGGCTTCGCTCGCGCTAAAACTACAAATAAAACTCTAAAAAGTTAGGTTCCATACCAACTTTCATCCCCTATTTTACCCTCTTATGGGGATGAATTTCGAAGAATGCTAAAACATGTATTTTTTTTAAAACACGTATTTTTATTAATACCAAGTTTCAGGTAATTTTGATCATAAATATTTTTTTGGGTTGTATTATAACGTGTTTTTCCGTGGGAATGAGATGATCTCCCGCGACGAAAAGTAGCCTACGTCACTCTCCGACTCTCTAACTATATCCACACAAAAAATCACGCCAATCCGTCACTTCGTTTCGTCGGGAAAGAAGGACAAACAAACAAACACACTTTCACATTTATAATATTATATTTCACATTTATAATATCATATATGGATTTTATTTTTCTTTGATATATAGTTATAGAAAGATATTTATTTATTATATTGTAGGATAAAAATACTTAAGCTATATACGATACAAAATGTAGAAAATAAATCTATTATATTAAAACAATATTTCAAAAAAAAAACTACAACAATAAAAAATTATACTATAAAATTGCTTGTTTTAAACAATCGCCGATTGTTTTCCTAAAATGACAACGTGTATTTTTATAAACTATTAAAGCGATAAAAATATGGGTGGTAATGAGTTGAAATTAATATTTTCCGGGTATCAAATTAGAAAAAAAATGTTGCTCATATATTATATATTATTTACATGATTTGACTTATAACACCAATAACACACATAAATCAAATGATAGATATACAACCATATATACAACATTAAACATATGTTAATTAAATAATTTATTTATTATTTCATTAACAATGTATCAATAATAAAACTAAAATTCAGGTACTATAGGTTAAAAAACCATTAAAATAAACAATGTAAGTAAAACAGTGAAGTGCGCAAACAATGAACCTGTGATATAAGTGTTACAATGGAGCATCCGGGAGGGTTTGCTTCGCCGTGGGCCGCGATGTTAGGCCATGGGGTGCATGGGATGATGCAGCACGAGTACCCCCATGCGCATGCACATGCTTCCATGCCGATGGATCTACATGTGCCTCAAGCATTTCCTTATTATCGGTAAGTTATATCATATCTACTAAAACTATTACAATTACTGATAGACAATACATCGTTGGTTTTAGAATAACACATGAAGTTTTCTACAAGAATCCGAGGATTGATGGATGGATATTTGTTACTCTTTCATGCCAGAACGGCTGAACGGATTTTAATGAAATTTGGCAAAGAGATAGATTATTGTCTCCAATAGCAAATAGGTTACTTTTTATCCCGAAATAATGTTCTGTTCCCGTGAGATAGATTTATTTTTGTCTAGAGACGAACAAAAAACGAAGCGAGAGTGAGTCGCTAGTTCCTCATAACGAAAATTATAAATAGAAAGAATTTTTAATGTGAATTGTGGATGGAGGTTCGTCTTTTTTTGAAGCTAGATAAGTGTTATCGTCTAACGTGTACTGTTTTTATGTTTTTAGATAAACCTTAGTTGGATCATCGTTTTTTGTAACATAGAGTTGAATGAACAGAGAGTAAATAAGTAAATTTCAGGGGAAGAAGATGTGCCAAATAAAAAAAAAAGACATTGGGCCAAGCTAGTAATATATGAAAATATAATAAATCTAAGTTATAATGTACGTATGTTTTAGTTGAGGTTATTAATGTAAGAAATGAGACTAGCAATACGTACAGGTTTTCTAATCTTACTCTCTATTCCTTTCATTCTCAAAGTCCAGTGTGATGGAAATTCGACTCGACCAGACAGAGATTTGGTACAGGACCGACGGCTTTTGAGGCACAAGCTGTAACTTTAAACTTCTTAAATCCGGCCTGCTACTCATAATCTCTTGACAGAAAAAAAATTAATAACCATATTTAGCCCAGCTCGGTAGTTGTACCCAGGACTTGATCTGCAACCGTATATGTTAGCCATTAGGCCAATGAGGCAGTTTTTGAGGTTATTTCCGGTATACTAAAATTTTTCCGGTGTTCTTGGTTCGTGTGCAGTTAAGCAGACTGATAACAATTCTACAAACTGTTAATATACATGCCTCCTCGACATCTTTTATGTGTGATTTTGTTTAATGCATCTCCATCTTTATATAGTAATACATCTACAGATTGAAATCTATTTCTATTAAAAGAAAGGATTAACTTACTTCTATGAAGATTTAATTATATTTCATTGCTTCATGCATTTAACTTTCAGTTTTAATTTAACTGTCAGTTAGCTTAACCGTTAGTTATTTTAACTGTTAGTTATCTTAACTGTTAGTTAGCTTAAATGTTAGTTAGCTTTACTGTCGGTTACCTTAACTGCTCGTTTTAACTGTTTGTTTGTGTACCACAAAAAATAACAGAACACCATATATCAAATAAAACAGAAAACAAAGGGTGAGTGTTTAAGAGATCTCTACCAGAAATCGTCAAGCGTGAGAAAAAATCATGAGATGCGGTGTACCTACGTACAAACTAAAAACATCAATTATTATAATCTATCTTCTATACATATAATAAAATTGTAACTAAGCCGAATCTGTACATAAAATATTTTTTGGAAAATCTTATTGAAATACACATTGTTATCGATACAGAGGTCGAACCTATAATTTTTAAGAATTTTTGTCTGTCTGTTTGTGACCGAATCACAGAAATACCACTGGTGGGATTTTGAAGAAATTTGATGGTAATAGCTGGTTATCCGGCTCAACATATTGGGGAAACCACTGGAAATCACTGCCATTATTTAACAACCATGCGATGCGGAAAGAAATTATTATATATGTATGTAAGAGTATACTAATATGTAAAACGTAAGAATTTGGTTTTTGGCCATCTGAACGCGGGCGGAGCCGCGGGCAATGCTAGTCTATATATATAATAAAACTGTAGAGATCGAATATCTGTACATAAAAAATATGCTAAAAACCGAGTCAGGGTCAGGTCAGGTAAGTTGATGTAGAAAGAGAAATAGAACAAATCCAGATTTTTTCAAATTGTTTGATTCTCTGTCTGTGTGTTTGTCTGTTTGTACGGGCTAACCTCCGAAACTGTTAGACCGATTTAAATGAAACTTTGCATGGTGATACCTTAGTAAGTATCTAAAATGTTGTCCCCGGTCAATATTTTAGATACTTTTCATCCCGAAAAATGAACGATTCCCGTGAGATAGATCTATTTACGCATTTCTAGAAGCGAACCCAAACGAAGCGAGGGCGAGCCGCTAGTAAAAAATACATAATTAAAAATTACATCATTAAATACATATAACGAATGGCTTTTAGCACAGTAGGTATATAAAAGAAATAATAATTTGGCCACCATGAAATAATGCAGATTTTTAACTATCTGAATATAAAATTTAACTTTTTAGTTATACAATTTTAATTTATTTTGAAGAATTTAATTTATTTAGAATAAAATATGTATGGTCCCTTTGATATAATTTTTTTTTTTGCAAAAATATACAAAACAGATATGATTTACTAATAATTTTACAATGGGCCCACAAAACTGTTTGCACAGTTTGTCTGTTTGCATTGTCGTCTATTTTAAAGAAAAGATGTAATAAAATTATCTATTGAGCTAGCTCTAGCGAGTGCAAAACAAAATCTTAGCTAAAAGCAGGTTCTTCGTTTAAGGTTACCTATTAGGACTAGATGCCGAGCGCTGCGAGTTTTTGTTTCACTTGTCGCATAAAGCACGGGATGAGAAGGAACTGAGGAAAGTTACTATTTACGACATCACTATTTATCTTTGAAAAGTATATATTGTTTTGAACTTTTGTACTTTAATGGAACGTTTTCAAAATATAAATTTTGCAAGTCACTTAAAGTTTGTACTTGTATCGTAGGTACTACAAAATAATACTAAACTTAAAAATTAATCGAACAGAGAATTGAGAAGCCATATTGACCTCTCTTTCTTCATGTGTAAAAGGAAAGAGAAAAAAAATAATAATATAGAGGACTTTAAGAAATATTATATATACCAAGTCAGAAATATTTTACCAGAAGCTTCGATATATGTACTATCACAGACAATGTATGTTATAAGTTCTTTATAAGAACTTAGAATTTAAAATGAAGAGGTATAATGTATAAGCAGTTTAAACATTCATACATCATACTTTCGTAGATTTACGCGAATATTTGACATTTTAAATAAAACTACCTATTCGGATTATTTCGCGGATTTATTTTGATTTTACAAAAATGATATGAAAATACATAGTTGGTAGGCACTGTCTGTAACAAGTATGTGTTTGAGACGTCTATAACCTTAGTCTCTCCCGTGACCATGATTGCTGTAAAGCATTCGAAACGACGGGAACCAAAAATCGAAATAAATACGCGAAATAATCCGAAAAGATAGTTTTATTTAAATTCATACATCATTATTACTTTAAGTACAAAAAAGAAAACCAATACTTTTCTCAGGAACGTCGCGATTTTTCAGACTTCGTGACCACCGCAGCAGGTGATTCAGTGAAAACACTCAATAACAAAAAGACTCACAATCGCAATGTCTCCTGCTCTACTTGTTCTCCATATTAATAATCATTGAATTTCAAGAAAAACTGCTTTTTATTTACAAATTCAAAGTATCAATTTCATCTTTAAATTAGGTAATTTTTTAATGCAGGTCTTGTATTTATTATTAAATAATTGTCTCAATAAGTATATAACATACATTTAAAACATCAACATATTTCATTGGTCACAACGGTACCTACTTAAAGCATGGTAAAACCATAAATAAAAAAAAAACTATTTCGAATTAACCATAGGTTGTGAAAACCTGGATTCACTATTAAATAAAAAGACGACATGGTATTTTTTTAGTTTAAAAAATACTGTTTTTAAGAAGATTTATTATTGAAACTATTTACAATTATATAATAAGTTTCGTACGTTTGTCGTCTACTCGTTCCTAAGTCATTGATTCGATTGTGATGAAACTCTGATGGATTATACTGTATACACCAACGAAGATTCCTGACCCAAAAAAGATTTTTCTTTAGACGTTTGTCTTTTATGCGTTCCTAAACCATTCAAGCAGGAACGCACCCGAGTGAAGCAAGGGAATTATCCGTATTATTAATATTTATATATTTATATATTTATAATATTATAAATGTGAAACTTTGTGAGTATGTATGGATGTTTGTTACTATTTCACGCCGGAACGGCTGAACGGATTTGGGTGAAATTTGGCACGGAGATAGATTATAGTCTAAAATAATATATAGGTTACTTTTTATCTCGGAAAAATGTGCGGTTTCTGTGGAAGAGGTTTGTTTTTGTTTTCCTAGAGATGAACCCGAGCGAAGAGAGGGTGAGCCGCTATTATAATATAAAACAAAATTTAATAATAATATTAAGTTTATTCAAATATTGTGTCCATTGTATAAATTAAAGAATAATATCTTACATTCGATCCACATTATTCTTCCCAAATTGGCCTATCTGGTCATCACTATCGTAATATGTCGTCTACCGCACTATAATCTGCGCATACGCAGGCCGAAATTACAATCAAAATGGCGGCAACCGTGTCATTTCGCGGGTCGATGTGGTCATCCGATCTCATCCTAATTACAGTTTCTTATAGGTACGTTACGATTTGTACGACATCGATACCCTACCTGGCCGTAAAAAGTTGTTTTGCTTCCATGAAGTATTGCATTTTATCCTTTAGCAATGGTACCTTAGTTGGTTATATCTGACAGGGATATTGGATTTATAAATATTTAAGTAAGCATTAAATAATATGTTTTATACAAATATTTAAGATATTTTTTTTAAAACTATACCTTATAATGCTTGCACTAGCAGAATATGAATTTATCCAATTAATATTTTTTATTATTAAGTCAAAATTTTGAAATATGTACAAGCGTCTCTCGTTAGAGTGCTGTCTTGAATATGTTGTTTTGTATTATGGATAACACATTGCAATGTACAGGTAAGGGCAGTACAATGCACTAATTCCTATTACAAACGTGAGAGGCATTCAATATATGAACTTTTTGTATGTTTTATGAAACACGTTAAGACCACCTGTAACAAGGTTATTTTACAAAAAAGGTGGCATTCCTCTAAAATTTTTGACGTACGAATTAATTGTGGATAGAATACCAGATTTCAATTTCAAAAGCTTCTTACTGCGATGTCAGTATTTGGTTAGTTGTATTTGGACCGCTTCATTAGGCGGGTGTCGATTGCCCCTCGTGAGTCTTTCTCTTTATCATCAATAATTAATGATGGCAGCCATAATTAAAACAAATACTTCGTATTGAACGGAATTTCATTTTTTTTTTGGGATTCGAGCTTTCAGATGTTGAGCTTATGTATGAAGACTGTGCTTTTCTTGTAAGTTCAATAATTCCTCGGACTTCTTTTTTTACATATTTATATTTTCCTTTAAAGCTTAAACAGGATCTTATTCACTGCTAAGTAATTTAACCCTTTAGAAAGGTTTAAATAAAATCACTTAAACCAAATATATACTTGAGTGTACATATTATGCAAATATAAAATATGATTAATTTTGATTCATATCATAATTCTACAAAAAACCAAGACGTATTATTTAATTTTATTTAAGCTTTTGAATTCTCAAATATAAGTAATTTATATTTATCTAAAAACCGTTTATTTACATTGATGTACCTACATTCTTGTAGGCTACTTTTTTAAAAGTGCTTTTAAAAGTCTATTTAAATAAAGTAGATTTTGGTTGATTTCTTTAGAATGAACATGATGTTCTCAACTTCATACTATTTTAGAAGGAATATAGCAATGATTAGCGGTACAAGAGTCAGTAACACTGAGTTAAAAGCATTTGAAAAAATGTCATTACAAAATAAATAAATAATACAATTTGTATGAGAGCAGGTGACTCATAACTGGCACGACTTCTTACGTTGTAAGGTTAATAAATTGTTTTTATTTGCTGTAGTGTAACAAAAAATTTGGGTAATATTTCATCCCTTTATTTATGACTTTAACTATAGATCATTTCTTGTCTTACGGTGAATGAAAACATCGTGAGGAAACCTGCATGTCTGAGAGAACTTAGCAAGTTTTCGAAAGACATGAGTCCGCAAAGGGCTCGTGCTCAGCAGTAGGACGTTAAAAAGGGCTGAATACATAAACTTTCGTGCTTCGACTCAAGTTAAAAAATGCATTCATTATTTTATGATATTGAGTTATTTTTAATTTTTCTATATTAGTACGGCTTGTGACAATGCGATATTTATATATCTTCTTTGCCTATTTTGTTTGGTAAAACAGAAAACTTATTCATACTTGTGAATGGTCATATACATTTAAATGTGTAATCTGTCGATTTGCTACTATTTAGGTCATTTTGCGCAAGGCTTTGAAAATAATTCATTATATTAATTATAAGGTTCATTTAGTATATTTTTAGGGTTCCGTACCTCAATAGGTAAAAAAGGAACCCTTATAAGATCACTCTCTTGTCCGTCTGTCCGTCTGTTTGTCCGTGTGTCACCACCGATTTTCTCAAGAACGGATGGAGCTAAAAGGTGAAAGTTATACAAGATACTGAAGTCTATAGTCCCTATTAGGTTTATAAAAATCAAGGTCCTGAGTCTACACGATAAAAAGATATGCCTAAATTTAGATTTTCGCGAAAACTTGTAAGTACCTTACTTGTAAGTTTTGGGTCGAAAACCTGTATGGTAGTTCCCGTTGACCTAGAATCACGAAATTTGGCAACAAGCAAAGTCTTACAGCAGAAATAAAGGATAAATTCCAAAAAATAAAAAAAAGTTTAAAGTTAAAGATAAACAGATTTCCTACTTTGTATGGAACCCTGGGTGGGCGAGCCCGGCTCGCACTTGTACGAATTTTTAATTTAATTTAAAAAAAAGTACTCTAACTTTTTTTACTACTTACTTAACGTTTTTTCTTAATTTTCTTTTGTTAATTAGGAATTGAATTACGTATAATTCAAGTAATAATCTACTTTAGTTTATTATTATAAATGACAAAAAATATCTATTTTTTTTGTTCTTAAGGCCTCAATGTTTTAACGAATTTGCAATATGTAACCTATAATATGGAGAAAGACGTATATATGACAGTTAATATTATTGATTTATGTGTAACTAGGGACTCACCCTCGCTCCGCACGGGTTCGTGGTTACGTTTTAACATTCAGTATAGTTTTGTCAGAGATGAAATATTTTCCCGCAGTAAAAAGTATCCTATATCCTATATGTTGACTCGGATATCATCATACTATCATCATACCAAATTTCATCAAAATCTGTCCTGTGGTTTTGTCGTGATGCGGTCACAGACATACAGACAGACAGACAGAAAGACAAAAATTCTAAAAACTATAGATTCGGTCTCTGTATCGATAATAATGACTGTTTCAATAAGATTTTCTAAAAAATATTTAATGTACAGATTCGACTTAGTTTGAATTCTATTATATGTATAGATATTAGTTTATTATTGAAAAATGTATAGGGTAGAGTTAGGTTTGGAACCTAGTGTTGAATATACACATCCAGGAAAGGTCCGATAAAACCTGCGAATAGATTACTACCTGCGATTACGTTGGCGTATGTGAAATGAGCTATATTATAACTTAAGATGCGACATTGACGGATTGATGAAGGCATAAAGTAGCCATACTTTATTTAGACTTTGGAACTAAATAAAAAAATCTACGCAGTTTTAAACTCGAGGTCTAAAAACATGTCGTAGAGTCGATTTATACGAGATTGTATTCACGCATAAGTGATAAGATGGGCGCTACTTGTTTTTTTATTTTCAAATAAAAATAACGCTAAGTTATTTAAAAATCAATGTTAACACAGGTGTTTATCTCTTGTGTTGTTTATTTATGTATGAATGAATGAATGAATGAATGAATGAATTACTTTTAATTGTACACCCAAAAAAATAAAAATATACAATATAATATAGAAGAAGGTACAAGAGGCGGCCTTATCGCTAAAAGAGCGATCTCTTCCAGGAAACCTTTAGGTGTAGTAAATAATACTACGATAGAAGATTTGTAATTAATACTTTTTCCTTAAAATTTTTGCGTACAGTAGATTTATGTTTAGTTATATTTAACCTTAACATCGTCAAGCCAAAACTAAATTTTAACTCCCTTAACTTTTTAGAAACTATTTCATATGCTTATGGCATGCTGTTCTCCTTATTATATTGCTTCATTGTAAGGCAAGTGATAAAATGTTTCGCATATAAAAATCTTATAGATGGGAGATCCGGAATTTGAATTCGCTTCAATTGGTTTTCCAAGCGAGTGTGTTACCAATGGGCTACCACTACTACAACTTTAGTTAATTACGTATTTTTGACAGCTTTCTTATAGAAAAACTTAACATTTCGCTATTTATTTTTTTGTTTATAGGCGTTTATATTATTAGGTAAACAATAAAATCTTCTTTATTGTTCTAATTGTAAATTTTAGATTATTGCTTTTATTTAGAGAAGTATGCAATTATTGAATGTAAATTAATTCGTTTTAGACTTTAATCGAACCTGCGAACTTTGACGTGGTAGACAATATCAATAGCCTATGAGAAAAGAGTGCGTCAAAGTATTTCTTAAGCGTACTAAAAAAGTTTTTGAGACTGTCACCACCACCACCATCACCACCATCAGCAGCAAGATGTATTACTAATAAATAATCAACTTATCTTGATCCGAAAGATTATACCTATTGCAAAAAGCGGTTGTTGCACTTTGTTAGTTCAATGAGAGTATACACTGTAGGCCTGGCCATCCACTTACTCTGCCCTCTTCTTCTTCTTCATCTCAGATTGTAAAATAAGAGTCGTGACTCCAGTTTTATGATCTTGATTTACTATCTCTGTGCTATAAAAAAGAAACCACGACATTTAGAGTAAGAACTCTACATAATATTATATTAGTCTATACATATAATAAAATCGTAACGAAGCCGAATCTGTACATTAAATATTTTTTGGAAAATCTTATTGAAAAATACTTTATTATCGATACGGAGGCAGAATCTATAGTTTTTAGAATTTTTGTCTGTCTGTCTGTCTGTCTGTCTGTCTGTCTGTCTGTCTGTCTGACTGACTGTTACCGCATCACGGAGAAATCACTGGAGGGATTTTGATGAAATTTGGTATGATGATAGCTGGTTAGTCGGCTCAACATATAGGATACTTTTTACTGCGGGAAAATATCTCATCTGTGAGAAATCTATACTAAACGTTAAAACGTAACTCAGTAATACGTAACTAATAAAACGTACTAGATAAAATAACATTTCTATTTAAAATTTAGTAAAGCGCAAGAACATAAATTCAAATAAGTGCTACAAATAACAGTCTGTTTAGTTCACAGCTTAATTGCTCTATAGAAATTAATTTCTATCTTGTCTCCCATAGGATTGTCATGTGAATACCCGCGCGTTGATAATGGGATAATCTGATCACATTCAAATGGATACGTGGGCGATCTTTAATTCCTTATTATTTGTGTTTCGTTTGCTTTCTATATCTTCTAACAATAATAGCTCATCCTTGCTAATGCTACAAACGCGATATTGTGTGTTGGTTTGTTTTTCCTACTTTCACGTAAAAAGGAAGTTGTGGATGAATATAATTTTTGCATAGAGAAAGAGATAGAGAAAGAAAGAGAGATAGAGAAAAAAATATTTTGTAGTAGGTATGTCTATAAATGGAAATGGAAACAACTTTTACTAGGGTTACATATATTTTTTTTAATTTGAATAAATATCGGACGTTATAGGGAGTGTATATTTTATCTCTCAGTGTCATATTGTTATAAGATGCGCCATAATTAAAATCTGAAGAAAAAAGTATTTCTATCACGTTATATGAAGTGCTAGTGACTCAACTGCCGGGTTCGTCCCTAGTGAAAAACAAAAAGAAATCTATCCCACGGGAACCATATTTTTTCCGGGATAAAAAGTAACCTATGTATTATTCCAGACTATAATCTATCTCTATGTCAAATTTCCTCCAGATACGTTAAGCCATTCTGGCGTGAAAGAGTAACAAACATCAACCCATCCAACCATCCTTACAAACATTTATAATACCTGGATATCTCATAGGATAATAAACTATTACCACATATCTCATAATTCTATACTAGCTATTACTAAGAGGTATAATATAGAGATCTTTTTAAAGAAAAATTGTACAACTTCAAAATAAAATTTATGGTGTAATCAAAATTTATTTTAAAATACATCCAAAAATAACATTAAAAATTTAAGTAATAGTATAAAAAATGTTTTAAAAGACAACAAAATCGAAAGTGCATAATAATTACAAGACTTCCGCGACACCATTCAGACAAAGAGAGACAATAGCATTCCCAAGAAGGGTTAACGTCAGGCTGGCGTGAGGCGGCCGGTCGTAAAACTTTTGCCAAGTCCTATCAGCAGTACAGAAGATGTACTGCGCCGACCCCAAGTGATTGGGAAATGGGCAGGGAGGAGAAGAAGATAATATGGGGATCTTAATACGACGTACATATATTTATACACTATATATCTATATAATCAACCTGGATACATTCCAGGATACTTAGAATATCGTAGAATCTAAAGGATTTCTAATCTGAATCCTTCACATCTGATTTTAATTCTTATACTTATAAATGGATCCTGGGAACTCGGAAGGCAGTTAGCCGAGCAACGGTGAACAATAATTGTAAGCTAGAACCATAACTGCTATGTCAATGTAATATCACATTCACTTTTGCAACACATTAGAAGAATTTAATTTAAACGTCATCATTGTTTTGCATTTTACTATTTTTTGAATTTTGAGCCCAAAGGATGGGTCTGCATCTCTATAGCCAAGCCAAGCCTGACTGTCCGTTCGTCTGACGTAGCTTTAATATCGATATGAAATAATATTTTTTTAACAAAATATATAATTCTGCCGAATATCTAAACGAATAATAATAAAAATTCAATGCGTAAAATTGATAGTTATGAGTAGAAGACATTTTTTTTCTTTAGATTTTTATTTTAGTTTTTATTTAATACTTTTATCCTTTCAGGATATATTAATTCCATTATATCATAGCCTAAATACAATAACAATTATTTAGGGTTACTGTAAAAAAAAACTGAGGCTATTTTACCAATAACAATACACTTTAAATATTTTGACCTAAAATAAGCTCTATAAAATCCGACTAGCATTTAATGAAAAATAATTATTTTTCGAACACATCACACAACCAAAGATCTCTATTTAACCCGATAAAACGATTTCAACAAAACGCACTTCGCCATAGGAACATAACAACGATTAAAATTATTTTTATTTATAAAGTCACCAGTGCGCGGTAACACTTATTTTACAACGAGACCGCATAATCATTGCTTATCATTGCTAGGCTACTTTGATTATGCAAGTTATACAGAAAAACCGTGAGCAGGTAAAAATTATAAAGACTGTCGTTTTGCTTCTGAGCTATAAAATAGCTAAGTAAAAAATTACGTACAAATTATGTACATATATAAGCGGAATTACTTGACTTTTCTTATTTTATAACCATTGAGTTATATGTGACAATTGTATACTTTACTAAGTGTAATGCAGGAGTGGAATGCGATTGAGAAAGATTCTACTACATGTTATAATAATTTTAAGGTTTTTTCAGATTGCTTTTTTTCACTTTGCACCTTTGAATCCGTATCCAGTCTACAAATAACAGAGCACAAATAAGAGCTTTATATGAAACTGGTGAAACAAAATGACTTTGGACGTCGTATATCACAATATTATTTCAAGCAAAGTGTGTATCTATTTTGTTACTATCAAACTACATATTGTATTTTTTATATATAAGTATTTTTAAATTCGTTTTGTGGTTCATATTCAAATTTTTATTTTTTTATTGATATGTATTATTTTTTATATACATATTATTTACATATATACATATGTTTATCTACTCATATAAACTAAAGTTTAATAATACTTTCTCAGATTTTTGCGAATATATGATATTTACAAAAAATCTTTTCGGATTATTTCGCAGATTTTTTTTTAAATTATAATACTTACTAGCACGTACGTACGTACAGTATGTTTTATATAGATATACCTACGTAAATAGCCAGGGTTAGCTATGTAAATTAGATTTTTTTTTCGTGAATTTTTCCGATATTTTAATAGTTGTTCTGCTATTCGTAGCGAAGATAAATCCAACAAATAAAAAATCATAAAAATTGGTCTAGCCGTTCTGGAGTTATAAATGGCGTAACTTACCCGACTTTGTTTTATATACATACATATATAGATTTACGGTACATATTTAATCCAAATTATTCTAAGTTTTCTAAATTTTATAGCGTTTTAAAGAAATTCACCTATTGTCTCTCCCCTAAAGGCAAAAATAAATAAATTTACGAGTCATAATTACACCGGGAGTGGGTAATAGTCGCGACATTCCTTATAGGGAAAAAGTGCGAATAAAAGAAACGTGCCAACACAACGCTGGACGATTGAGCGCAAATGAAAGGGCGTCGGACCGAGCACAGAATTAGGAAAACAACGAGAATAGGGGTGGTATAGAGTTTCCTAAGCCTACAAATTTTTTGTATGAAAAATAATAAAAAGCATTTGCTATAACAATTGTTGAAAAACAGATCAAATTTCTTTATATACAAATAATTTTTAATAACATAAAGTGTGTATTTTTTTTTCGAAACTAAAACTTTAACGAAAATTATTTATTAGATTAAGGTTATTTTGTCTCTATTATTTTTTGCGCGCATCATTCAAAAACGGCTGCGGATGGATTTCAATAGATTCCATAGATTTTTTATTGTTGAAAAGTATACATTTGAAATAAGTATTCCTATTCTTTATTTCTACATCAAGTAAAACAATAGCTTGAGGCTTGAAGTCCCTATTCGAAGGCCACTTATAAAGTACATTAAAATCATTCAATGAACTACCATCCCAGTGAAAGCATATCTAATCGATATTTTAAGTGTTAAAACACTAACGATTTCGATATATCTAATTGATGAACAAAACACACTACAATTAAGAAATTGTTTTTATAAACAATATTCTTTTCTATTCTACTCATTTTTGTATTCCATAGACTGCATTTCACAAATGGGGTGTAAGAATTAAAAGGCGCTCAGCGTCCCGTCCTCTATTAGCCGTTTTGATTATTGGCGGACATTTTATAACGGAATTAGGAATGGTTAAACGTTTCTTTCTAAAAGAAAATCCTTTCATTTTTTCCACTTGCTACTTGTGTACAATGGTTTAGGAATAAAAAGTAAATATATAGCTTATTCTATAAGTGTTGTATAAGACGTTGAAGTTTGTATATAAGAGTAATCGTAGTATTTTTAAATAATAATTATTCTAATATTTTGGGTATTTTCGAGACAAATACGTCCAGAGAAAAGACGGAAGCGAATTTAGTCTCTAATGTTAAATCATTAATTTAAACAGTATTATCTCTAAACTACCTCGTTTAAAAATTGATTATTGTTACCTACGTTTCACATTGATTATTATATTTATCAAGGAATTATGAACTTTTATTTTTATTGTATATCATTATAGGTAAGGTACATATTTTGAATCTCTGTACACTTAAATTCGCATTACAATTTTGACAATTACAAGACGGTCTTTTGGATGGTTTTGTGACATTTTCAAATTATATATATGAAAGTGTATCCGAATATATGTATGTGCACGATACAATATTTTTGTAAGAAGTGGATAGGTTTAGTTCAGTTTTTTTTTTAACTTCAAAGAAGTATTCTTAGATTATAACAATAGTTGGTTTGGCAGCAGTTACATAATACGTATAAGTTAATTTTTAATTACTGTAATGGTTTGTTCTGACTCCATTAACACACAAATCACTAGGCACAGAGGTAGGAAATTTCTATATGATAGCCAATTTTTACAGTGACGTAGTTACCTTTAAGTAATCGTTTAATTCGACCCATCAAGGGGTAAGGGATGGCAAATTTATATGGCAAGCAATATTTTTCGGGTGTTTCATTATCTATACATATAATAAAATTGTAACTAAGCCGAATCTGTACATTAAATATTTTTTGAAAAATCTTATTGAAATAGACATTATTATAGATACAGAGGCCGAATCTATAGTTTTTAGAATTTTTGTCTGTCTGTCTGTCTGTTACCGCATCACGGAAAAATCACTGGACGGATTTTGATGAAATTTGATAGAATGATAGCTGGTTATCCGGGTCAACATAAAGGTTACTATTTACGGCGGGAACACATCTCATTTCTGAGAAAAAATACAAAAACTGCATTGTATACTCCATACTCATATGCAAAACCTAAGAGTTTGGTTTTTGGTCATCTAAACGCGGGCGGAGCCGCGGGCAGTGCTAGTACATAATATATTTGTGTTTTAATTTATATAATTTTAAAAGTTTTTGACGCTAATAAATTAACTGTGTTTTAGCATTTTCAATTTAGTTAAACGAAAATCTAAAGTGGACGATACAGGATTAACCTTACATTTTTACTTATTAATATAGAAGTGATTCCCGCAAGTGAATAAAGTTACAAACGACAGCCATTAAACTTATGGTTTTGTCATAGTAAAATTAACTGACCGGTCGCTGTCTTATATTTATGCCTGCCATTACTTCGTACAAGGCAACAGTGACAAAACTCACACTTTATACTCTATTTGTTTTATTGAATAAATAATTTTATTATCTGCTCGAGCTCGGAATGTCGTGTGGAGTGGAGACAAATCGCGAGACTGTGGGGGGCTTTGTGGGATATAAACGCACGTTTTGGACGCTGCGTTTTGTACGCTCGTTTGTGATGTGTAAGGAGTATTTTTAGTGATGTCTAGTGTACATCCTCTTTACTTAATAATTAGTAAAATGGGTTCATAAATTGTAAATCATTCATTATTTAGTATTATATTACATTTTTGTAATTAAAATGCCTAGGTACTTTTAGGTACAAATATAATATGTTTTTTATAAGAAACACTCACTGTAGAGATGCAATTTTTATTTTGATTTCTGGTTAATTTATGAAAAACCAAAAAATATTTTATAGCTTATTTTTTTAATATATATATATATATATATATATATATATATATATATATATATATATATATATATATATATATATATATATATATATATAACATGAATATGTAAAACAGGTAGATATTATATACAATATTACATCTAGCTACTAATAATTCGACGAAACTAAAAAAATACTAATCAAATAACCAACACGTTTTATTTAAAGACATGAAAAGAACTAATTCTCTCGTTCTCACTTAAAGACACGGTAAGTAAATTATCATCAAAAGGATATAAAACATCATCACGGGGCGCTATCTCGCGCGATATACTTTCATTAAACGTTATCAAAATGAATACAGCCCTTAATTACCTGTGTAGAAAATAAACCAGCTCTACTGTGTTTTTTACAAATTGTATAGAATAAATTTTTACTGTACTTTTTATTATGCATGAGAATGAGAATAAAATAAGAAATGTGCATAAGGTTAATCAATACAAAAAATTTAGTTTATACATTTTTTTTATCTCGCTTAGTATGACTTTTACACTCATAAATGGTATACTATTGGCATTGATTATCACATTGGAGGCCCAGGTTCAATTCTCACGTGAGAACATTAAAAATTCAAAAAAAGAAAAAAGAAACGAAGACTTTTTCTCTTTAAACGTAACCATTAAAAGAGAGTACAATTTTTTGTTGACATTTTATCATGTATTCTTTACTAATATTATAACTGCGTAAGCAGCCTTTTTTATTTTTTTACAAAACTGGCCAGTAAGTCATTTAACTGATTGAAATCACCATTTTGAGTGTGTTGTGGGCAATTATACTAATATTATCAGGTTTTCTTCACTTGAGCGTAATCTTTATAAGCTTTTCTTATAGACGGTAATCGATCTTCAATATATGTACCTATAGGGCAATGCTAAATGTGGATTATAATACACAAGGTACTGGTTTCGTATTATCATATACATACATATATCTTTCTATTTTTCTGTTATATTATTTTAGCAATTTTATCTTCATTAAAGAAGAAATTAGCAGAAATCTTGAAGGTACCTACAATATTTATTTTCACAACTTTACCACAAAGTTTAATAAATACTTCTTAGTTCTTAATACACTTTGCTCGTATGTGAAATGTAAGAGAATGGTGCAATGTCAAATATGATGTTAACCTTAATTATAGCTATAAAGCCTTAATTATAGCGATACTTTGTGTGATATTCACCGGTGAAATTGAGTCATATACGAGATATCACAGGTTCTATTCCGAAGGAAAAGCGTTATTTGATCTGTTCTAAATTTTGATATGAAACGTATTATTTATTGACTTTTGTATCTGGTCCACTAAACATTACACTCGTTTTAAGTAAGACATCGTATCTATACTCAGACAAAAAGAAAGATACACAGATTAGCTGTTAATTGTTATAATATAATACGGAACACTCAGCAGTCTGTATGTGCAAAATAAACAAAGCTTATATGATTTTAATTGCATCCTTAATATCCTTAATAAAATTAATATCAAAAGTATTTATGGTAAAATTTTATGTATTTTCGGAATATCTAATGATCATATATTTTTAAAATTTTACCGTATTTACATACTAGCGACTCAACCTCGCTTCGCTCGGGTTCGTCCCTAGTTACGTGCTAGCGTTTAATATAGATTTCTCAGAGATGAGATATTTTCCAGCAGTAAAAAGTAGCCTATATGTTGACCCGTATTGCCAGCTGTCGTCATACCAAATTTCATCAAAATCTGTCCAGTTGTTTTCTCGTGATGCGGTAACAGACAGACAGACAAAAATTCTAAAAACTGTAGATTTGGCCTCTGTATAGATAATAATGTCTATTTCAATAAGATTTTCCACAAAATATTTAATGTACAGATTCGGCTTAGTTATAATTTTATTATAAGTTTAGATGTGGCATATTTTTGTTTTGCCGTTGACTGTATCGCTTGGCCTTATTTACTACATATATGATAGGTATGTTTTGTCGAGAGATTAACTTTTTAAATTTACTAAAATAACTGAAATGAAAAGCTATTTCATGCTGTTTACTTGTATAATAAAAGAATTGCCCTGAAATTTATTTATTTCATCAGAATTAATTGCGTAGAGCAGAATCAGACCGCTCTAAGTGTAAGGTTTAGATAAAGGAGTATCTTTTAAGATTATCTTAATTCGTATTTACATTTATTATCAAGTATAACTGTAAGGCAGTGGTAGCCCAGTGGTAACGCGCTTGCTTGGGAAACCGAGTGAAGCGGGTTCAAATCTCGGGTCTCGCACCTCTGATATTTTCATGTGCGAATCATTTCTAATATGTTTACCAATTGCCTTACGGTGAAGGAATAACTTGCATGTCTGAGAGAACCTAGCAAGTTTTCGAAAGACATGTGAAGCCCGTCAACCCGCACTTGGCCAGCATGGTAGACTATGGCCTGATCCCCCTCGTATTGAAGGGAGGCCCGAGCAAAGCAGTGGGATGTTAAAAAGGGCTGAATACATACATAAATAACTGTAACGACATACTGCTATTGCAAAGTACATTAGAAATTATATCAGCACTCTCACATATTTAAATATATGATTTGAAATACAATATTTTAAAGAAATAAATAAAGACCGAATCTATAGTTTTTAGAAATTTTATCTGTCTGTCTGTCTGTCTATGACCGCATCTCGGAAAAACACTGGAGGGATTTTGATGAAATTTGGTATTATGATAGCTAGTTCCAAGTTACGATACTTTTTACGACGGAAAAATACCTCATCTCTGAGAAATCTATACTAAACCTTAAAACGTAAATAAAACCAAAATGAGATATTGTTGCAAGTTAATTTATAGATCTCCGGTAGTTATATATGTCACTTCCATTTTATTCTGAGAAATCGCAGAAGGAACCGACATAAGTATTATTCGGGTTCACGCTGAGACTGTCAGGGCGAGGCTTGTATTTTATTTGTTTAATCTGTTTAATGTATGCTTTTTAAGTTTAAATCTGTTAAAACATAAGACATAGCTGTTATTTAAGTATCGTTTTCGACGTCTCACTTAAAACTTGGTTTATTACTGGCTCATATTTTGAAGTAAATACATATTTTTATTACCTTGTTAAATGCTTAGATAAATGCAAAAAAAAAATCGTGAATGGGTGTTTTTTTAAATAAAGGTACTTACTAGTGACATTCAATAAATTGCAATAGATTTTTTAATATATAAGTCGATTCTTTTGTGTGTCGCGGTTGTAAGTTGTCCGTAATGACGGTAGCTTCCAACGCTTTGTTTTAAATAGAAGATTTAAGTAGGAGAATATTTTTTCTTTAACTAGATATTTATAAAATATCTTTCTAATAGAATTATACTTTGTTTACCTATTGATTATATTAAATTTTTGTGTCAGATCTAACTTTGAGAGTGAATGGAATTGACATCTCTTGGTGTAAACACTTGTTCGTGTATTTTATATATAACATATCCTGCGCAATGTTTAAATTAAAATTGCTTTTTACTTTTAATTAATCTTTAAAAAAAATAGCATCAACTCAAATCTAAGAACAGAGTATTTGTAAATTTACTAATTTCTAAGTCTGTTTAAAGAAATGATGTGAATTAATTTTTGGTTTCTGCAAGATTTGCCGGACAGAGAAGTTACTAACAAAGCTTTTGTTATTATTGCTAACTTCTATGGTTTTATCTATAGGTACATATAATACACTGAGTCGAATTTGTACATTAAATATTTTTTTGAAAATCTTATTCAAATAGTCATTATTATCGATATAGGGGCCGAATGTACAGTTTTTAGAATTTTTGTCTGTATGTCTTTCTGGGAACGCATTACGAGAAAACCTCCGGACAGATTTTGATAAAATTTGGTATGATGATAGCTGGTTATCCGGGTCAACATATAGGATACTATTTACTGCGCGAAAATATCTCATCTCTGAGAAATCTATACTAAACGTTAAAATGTAACTAGGGACGAACCCCAACAGAGCGAGAGTGAGTCGCTAGTTTAAAATATAAACAAAAGCCTTCAAAAAGAGTAAAGAAAAGCAAAGTGAAGTTGAAACGAATAAATCGCTATTTACACCTTTATAACGTATCAGTTCGATTTACGATTCGAATATTTAAATTGGAGATTCCATATGTATCTGATTTTGCCTTATTTATTATCTTGCTGTTATCTCGCGGATAAGCTAACAAGGTACACTATAGTTAATTACTACAGACTTTATGCGACCAGATTGTGATGGTAATTAGGCCTTTTAGAACCCGCCTAAGTGGCGTTCTCCCCGATTTGTTCGAGATAAAACGTATCAAAATTTATATAAAAAATCCATTTAGAGACGTGTTTATATTGCTCTAGTGGTTTGTTTTATTTTATATCTTTTTTTTATATTGTATTGTAGTTTATATCCAGTAGCTGGGAATTAGCCTTTGAATTAGAATTTTAAAAGATTTTTATATAGGTAATATGTCACATTTTGTACAAAGATATAAGTCAAAGATTAAAATGATTATAAGTATTATTATATGATTATTATTATTATTATAATTATTTCCGATAAAACAGTGCGCCAGTAACAACTGTTGAAGAGGTTTTCCTTTGGTGTGACTTCCCGTCCCATAAAATAGTAGTTGTCACAAGTCAAAAAATCAAGTTAAGCGGGTTCAAACCCCGGTTTTGCACCTCCGAGATTTGCAAGTGTGAATTATTTTCAACATAATTACCAGCTCTTATGTTAAAAGAAAACATCTTGAGGAAAACTGCACATCTGAGAGAATCTTCTCAGTTTTTGAAAGACTTTTGAGTCCGTTAACATGCATTAAGCCGGCATGTCCGATTAGCTTGTATCTAGAGAGACCTGGTACACTAAAAGGCTAATTATGACTTACTGATGTTATAAAAAAACCAAAGTGTTATTATACTTCTTTTTTTAATGTACTTTTTCACTTGGTTTTTACAGGTCACGAATTAATGCGATTTTGGCACAGACAAAGTTTATGGGGCAAAGAGAAAATACGCACGTTTTTTCATGTTATAGGATGTTCTTGAAGTTCCATGTTAATGCATGGAATTAGTTTTATGTAATTGTGCATTTTTGCGAACTTCTGTGTAATGCATAGTATAACAACCCTTTTTACTCTCAAGAGATCTACATAATATGTTTATTTTATACTCTTCATCGTTATACGATATGGAGTATTATTTCTTATCTGTTTTTATTTAAAATATAGAAATTTGCAATTCAGTTAGGTACATTTCCTAGAAATTATTGTTGATGTCAAACGAATAAGTAGCCACCACTTAACGATGATCACAATCGGTTGCTTGCTTCATATTGTGTATCGGTTTATGGCAGGAAATTGCTTCCAATTCGATTCAAAACGATTGAATTCTAAAATCGAAAAATAATCTGTCATCGAAATGAATCGAATCATCATTGGACAATTTCGCCACCCGCAGCCAATCAAACGCTGCGATGAGATCAGATGTGTTTGTGTGGCGGAATATAAAGGCGATAGCGGTTTTGTATCTAGTATAATTGATATTAAATTATTTTCTGTAAATGTTATATGTTTTTAGTTTCCTTATCACTACTGGGGTTTGTTTATATTTTTAGATTTTTTATGTTTAATAATAATAGATACATATATTTTCGTAGTTCAATTTGATTATGGAGTTTTTATTTAAATTATTCACCTAGGGTTCACTACTACATTAAAAAAAAAAATAGAAACCTGCAACATTTTGAATATTAATATTGAGTCAAGTTATAATTTGTGGATAACTTTTATTTTTTGATTGTTTATATGGGACAAGCAAAAAAAGATTTTTAATGTATAATGACTATATTCATAAAAAGCAATCTGAACAATCAATTATCATTCGAATATATTGTGTAACACACGTACGACAAATAACTCAAAATTGACTACATCATCCTTTTTTGAAGTTGGTTTTTAAAATGTAGTATATGCAACATTCAGATCGCTCCTACCTGTCCCCGGCACACGCACCACAAGGCCCCGAACGCCGCCCTGTAATTCCAATACTTACGAACATTACCCGGGATGGCGACTATTATAATGTATTATAGAATATTATTTTACGACTTTGGCCTCAGAAAGCATTATGGGTGTTTTGAGCGTCTAAAAATACCGCCGACTGTACGCACCTTTATATATAACATATATCGATTATCCATATGTCCATAATATAATATTTGCACCTGGCAATTTATTCATGCAATTCTCACATCTAACACAATGGTATGTGATTGATAATCGTTTAACAGAATTGTAGCGTAACATGAAAAATTGTAGAGAATGTGTATTATAGGCGATTGTTTGTGTGATAAACGAACAGTTCGCAGCATGATGCGAAAGAGTTTAATGTGTCTGTTAATGACTTAGATGTTTAAGTTTAACGTCAAATAGATTTAAAAAAGCAAACGATACTCTATTTAATAGACTTACACAGAATCTTGACGTTGTTTTATTACTATAAAATGCAGTAATGTCATGAACATAAGTGGCCTTTGTGGCAGCAAAAAATATATTATTGTATTTTATATATTTAAAAACTTGGAAATTTTATCTAGTTATCTCCTTTATTCTTTTAGATTTAACTTTATAAACACCGTTTCTGAAATAAAAGATGAGAAAAATAGTCCACTTAGATATTACTTAAGCTTCAAGGTGTAATTAAAAGAAAAACTCCAAGAAATTATAATTTTATACACCAATAAGGGACAAAAAAAAATTTAAAATAGATAACGAAAAAAATAAAATAAATAGTACGGTCTAAGAAAGTATTTTTTTTCTAAATGTATCTTTTATTTTTTTGGTTTAACCTTGAATAATTTTGTTTCTAATAAAAATAGATTTATTAAAATCTTATTGAATAGCTCATAAAGTATTTCTCAACTGATATAAATTAACAAAAAAAAAAAAATATATTAACGAATTATGAATTTTAAGTAAAAAAAAAATTGCGGTATAAGATTCTTTTGCTATTTCCTATGTATATAATAGGTTTTTTTCAAATACATAGTTAAAATATATAAGTGGGTTGTTCAAACAGATTTATGTACGGTCAATTAAATTTTTAAACTCATACAAGAATATCGTTAAATGACGAATTTCTAACAAACTCTCGCGATCTTTGGCTGACACATTAACATTGTAATATTCTTTACAATAATACCGAAAAATACTGGGAAATGTCGCCATATGTTCGTGTGAAAATACCTATTACCGTTACTGGACGTTAAGCTACTAAGCTAGTCGACTAGTTTATTGCAATTTCAATCCAATAACAATGTACATAAGGTGTATTTTTTAATGTTATATTATATTATGCGATATTTGTTAGTCGATTTTATTTTAAACTCTATTGATAATAATGTAGAGTGCAAATTCCAATGTGTTTAAAAGTTAAGCGTGAGTCAGACTAGCTAACGATGGCTTATTTCGAACAACGTGTCATTATTACTACAATTATTGCACAGAGTTAGATGATTATTTGTGATTGGTGTGAATTTATCGGTTTATTCTCAATACTGTTGGCTTTGTGGATGATGCCACGGCAGTTTCAGACAATTTGTACGTGTTGTGTGTTGTTAGTGTTCAGCATAGGTAAAATGAAGGCCGCATCTACATAGAAAAATGTATTAGTTATAGCTTCAAACTAAAGAATTATTTAGACAGAGCCCGCCAAAAAATGTCAAAGTTAAAAATAGTAGCGTGTTTTGCAGTTTAAAGTACTATTGTCGATTCTACCATATATATACATACATATATTTTACATCATTGTCTGAATAAATAACATTGAATTTTTTTGCAATATTATTAGCAGCCGTCACTTCTTAATTGTTCGGAGCCTCTACAATTCTAAATTAGCTCAGGTTTCAGATATTTCATCCAATATGCCTGTTACAGGACATATTCGTGATGTTAATTCTCTTTACATCAATGAGAGACTTATAAAGAGACTAACGACTCACTCTCGCTCCGCTCGGGTTCCACCCTGAATACGTTTTATGGTTTAGTATAGATTTCTCTGAGATTAGATATTTTCCCGCAATAAAAAGTATTCCATATGTTGACCCGGATAACCACCTACATCATACCAAATTTCCTCAAAATCTGTCCAGTGGTTTTTTCGTGATGCGTTCCCAGACAGACAGACAGACAAAAATTCTAAAAACTATAGATTCGGCCTCTGTATCGATAATAATGATAGTATTTCATTATTATTTGAAGTATTTCAAAAAATATTTAATGTACCTACAGATTCGACTCAGTGCGAATTTTATTATATGTATAGATTACATACATACCTTATTAATTTGGAGTATTTCGTCTTTTAAAATAAAAAAGTTATATAGGTATCAATATCGAATGTTGCGCGCTAAGCAGAGGGAAGATATTTAAAAAAAATAACTTTATTTGGATAGAAACTTTTATTTAAAACTTTTAAAAAACAATAGTTTATAATCATATTATCAAGTTGTAATTTACATCATACTTGCTTAAATAACGTATTATGTAAGGTAGAGTCATATTTAAAATGAAAATAATTGTGTAAGAACATGATTTAGAGAACAATAACATTATGACTTCACAAAATAACAATACTTTCTTCATAGATATGTTTCATCATCATAATAAAGCTAGTACTATTTTGTGCTGTAATACCTTTAGGCTGTAAATTTGAACCTACGACCTAACTCGACCGCAGTAGATCTATTCCCACTGATTTATTGTGACTTAAATTATAATTATTCATTATAATTTAAATGTATTTTCAACAGACATTAATAAGTGTTGACAAGCGTTTATGAGCTGTTAAGTGTAAATTATTATTATAGAGCTGTAATAACAGATGTGACAGTAAAATATAAACTTTAAATAAAGTCCTTTATATCATACTAGCGACTCACCCTCGCTTCGCTCGGATTCGTCCCTAGGTTAGTTCCCCATACAAACTTCCATTCCCATTTTTACCACCTTAAAGAATTACTTCCGGAATAAAAATATCCTATGTTCTTTCTAGGGTCTTAAACTATCTTCTTACCAAATTTCATCTAAATCGGTCCAATAGTTTTTGAGTTTATTCGTTACAAACATACAAAAATACAAATCTTTCCTCTTTATAATAGTAGTGTATATTTTAAAAATAAAATTCTTAAGAGTTTTAGATAAAGTGTTAGTTAGTTTTTATCTTTAAAGTGTAGTGAATTTGATGTCGGAAATAAAAGATTTTTTTTAATATTTATTATAAAACTAGCGGCTCACCCTCGTTTCGCTCAGGTTCGCTTCTAGAAAAACAAAAACAAATCTATCTCACGGAAACCGTACACTTTTCAGAGATAAAAAGTAGCCTATGTGCTATTCCAGACTATAATCTATCTTTGAGCCAAATTTTATCTAGATTCGTTCGTTATTATAAACTTATTTTAATGTTGCATGCTTTGAATAACTCGGTGTGCGAGTCAGACTCGTACTTGCCCGATTTTATTTTTTGTTTATGTAGTTTATTTAGATTTTTATATTCAAAAGTATTTTCTTAGACAAGACATCTAAAGTTACTTTGAACTTACTATCTACTAATTTTGAATTTAAATGAAGATGTTAAAGGAACATCGCCTATGTTTCTAGGTGTGAAAGGTTACTTGCAATGAGCGCGATTACGAGGATTATATCTGATTTGATATTACAATGGGAATCTATGGGATTGGTCATGTAGTGGATAAGCTTCATTTATGAGGATATGGAAAAATCATTAAAAAAATGGTTTTACTTATTGTTAGTTGTATATTGAATTATAGATTAAATTTCATTGTAATTTGACCTGGATATGTACCGATTAAATATGTATATCTGAGGAGCGATTAAGTCTCTTCTAGAAAAGTGCATGAATAAAAAAAATACTTCATGTGGCATATTTCAGACCCGTTAATTAAATACTTTCTGGTTAAACTTCTGGTAGCTAACAGACTTTTATTACTAACTAATCAGTTGTAAAAATGCATCCGGGATCCTGGACTAGATGTTCACTTACATTAGGAAATTTAAATAGTACAAGATTATAATCTACAATTTAAAAAGTGGTGATTCTAAACAACATCTGAATTCTTGCATGACATAATGTAGTGTTTTAAGTTTTTTTTTAACATATTTAAAGTTTTTGACTCCTTCACATTATTTGGCAACGAATTGTAAAGCTGAGCTTCTTCAAGTTTAATAGTTTAATCCACATAGATTGCTAAAATAAAATAATTTTAATTAATGTATGTAAACCACAGAAGCATGTGATCAATATCTAACGTGTTAGTAATATGTATTATAAAATTTTACGACATAGACGTGGAATATTTAGATCCTGTAATTTTGCTTAAAGCCTGTCTACAACTTTTTACAGCATTTTGTTATAAAATTATTGACGGTCGGTCGCTGAATGAATACATAATGCATAATAAACACTATAATGTACAGAAATGAATTTTTATAGTTCGATTATCTACAGTATTAAATATTGATAGTTAAATGTCTTCATAAAAGTTACGTGTCTCTAGAAGTTTTTGTCGAATACTTATTATGTAAAATGTCTTAAGTTGAACAGAAACTTCCATGTTTCTTTACTTTCGCAACATTTTTGCGTTAAAAAGGAATCTATTTTCATTGAACTATTAATATTGTTCTATTAAATATTTCGACTGCGTCGATAGTGTGATGCATCGACTTACATATTATATATATATATATATATATATATATATATATATATATATATATATATATATATATATATATATATATATATATATTAATAAACTATAATATAGTTTACATACATTTTTATATATTTTTAACTAAAGAAAAAATATTATACTATTTTATTATAAAGGCATATCTACATAATCTCATCGCTGCGCCTATAATCTTACATATAGTTATTGTTTTTTCATACTAATAAGCGGTTTGTGCGGTCATTGATAGAAAATTATTGATTCCGACTCGATCGAATGGCAAGCTGATAATGTTGCTCAATGTCTTGTTGTATATCTGATCCTTAAGTTTAGCGCTATATCGAAATTGCTTTGTTGTAAGATACAATAATATATTTTTATGTAATTATAATGATAAAATAATACTATTTTTAAGGATGTTTGTCACAGTTTTATTTTACCATGGGAGAGACTTTTTCACTGGAGAGTGTTTAAAAAAAAAATTAAAAATATTTTTTTCTTAGATTTTAATTGCAGACCCGTATTCACTTTCGTTCATTTTAAGTCTTTTGTATTAAAAGGCAGGAAATTTTTCCTTACCTCACTGTCGAACAAATCTTTAATTTGCATGTGACCTAATAATATAATATTGATTAAGCTATTCTTTTATTTCGTGAGACTTTGACTGGACTACTAGGTAGCAGTTAAAATCTCGTCAGTCAGCACCTATCTTCTGTCTCTCGCCTTCTCTTCTAATGTCGACGCGTTTGGCTCAGTTTGTAGTGACCCTACTTGCTATGCCAGCGGTCACGGGTTCAAGTAACGCTGGGGATACTCATTTGTGTAATGGGCACGAATGTTTGTACTCCAGTCATGGGTGTTTATATTTATAATATGTATGTACTTAAAGTTATATATGTGTAGTGTATCAACTATCTGGTATCCATAACACAAGCCTCGTAGCTTACCATGGAACTAGATGGTGCTGTGTGTTAGTGTGCCAACATACATATTAAAAAAAAATGACAACTGCCTTCTTCGTGGTAGCTTTCTCTTACTTACATACTGTTGTTTAATTAATTTTAAAAAATGTCAAAAAGTCACGATTAAAAAGTGTTTTTAAAGTATACACAAATAAGGTATATTTTGATTTGTTTTGATTTCCCCGAACAGATATACTGGTTAAAAGTCCATTTTTTTTTCATTTATTTGAGCTTTATTGTCATGCAAGTATTTAGGATTTATCAACAAACATTTCGTATAGATATATACATTTTACCGCATCCAAATAGTGGCAAATTTAACATAATATATTTATAGTAACTTAACAGAGTCAACGCCAGTCGTTAGACTAACAGGGTGTCAGGTATCTCAGTTTATCTTCACCATGTGTAAGATTGGCTAATTGCTTTCCTCTGTAATCATATACAGCTAACTTCTTGTTTGTTTTATTAACAAGCGGACGCTAAGTCGGCTTGGTTTCACCGGGTATGGTTACTTTGTCGACAGTCTACCTTTTTATTGTTTCTACATATTTAGTTTTATTTGACTTGAATAGCCATGAATGGAATTGTTCGCATTCCTGGAAGTAGCAGGCAATGTGCAATGTTGGTAATAGTCGATTTTATCGGTAACTAGCATTGCCCGCGGCTCCGCCCGATTTCAGATGACCAAAAACCAAATTTTTAGGTTTTACATGTAAGTATACATTGCAGTTTTTGTATTTTTTCTTAGAAATCAGATATTTTCCCATGGTAAAAAGTATGCTATATGTGAACCAGGATAACCAGCTATCACCATACCAAATTTCATCAAAATCTCTCCAGTGGTTTTTCTGTGATGCGGTAACTGACAGACAGACAAAAATTCTAAAATCTATAGATTCGGTCTCTTTATCGATAATAATGTTTATTTCAATAAGATTTTCCAAAAAATATTTAATGTACAGATTCGGCTTAGTTACAATTTTATTATATGTATAGATAACAGGAATTAATAAGATAAGATTGATAAGACACGAGTTGTAAAAGCTATGACCGACAGTGAAAGATGCTTGTATGGCCTCATACGAGATCTTCGTCGTCCTAAAAGAGACCATGGATAATGAATGCGAAGGCAACAATATTATTGCCCAACGCAGTAATAGATCGAGGAGAAGTCGGAAAATCTACCGTCTTAAGTGTCGTTACATCCGATAATTTGAGATATTTTCAACCGTCTTCCTCAAAAAGGAGGAGGTTCTCAATTCGGCTGTATGCTTGTTACCTCAGATCTCCGTCATTTATTAACCGATTTAGACAATTTTTGTTTTGTTTGAAAGTGTACACTTCCAGATTGGTTTTTAAATTAAAAAAAAAGCCGATACAAAGCAAAGCACACCGACTTCGAATATATTTAATTAGGTATGTATAGTAAATGAAAACTACCAATCAGTTATTTTTTACTTTTTAGTGCTTTTTTTGAAGTCGGTTTTTATTTTTTTGTAAAAAAGTTTTTATAATTTAAGAAAATACGAGTACGCACAACCAGTACGTAATTTAAGTTTATTATGTACGTATGTATGTATGTATGTATGTATGTATGTATGTATGTATGTATGTATGTATGTTTTATATTTTAGTGGACAAAGACAGGGGAGCTTTTTAGTATTAAAGCATAGGCTAAAGCAAATAAAACGTCTTATATTTAACGTTAGGTATACTGTTTTCACGAAAAGCTGTTGCGGGCGGCGCCCTCTCGGAAGCGGTAAAATCTACTCAGTATGCGAGACGCGAACGTTGCCGATATTAGAACGACGTGGTACCAAATCTATGTGTATGTATGTTTGTTGGAATATAGCTCTTATTATACATGCAATAAGCAACAAGTACTTTAAAAAATCCACAGACGAGTACTTTTCTTACTTTTTGCACCACTTAGTGAGAAATGTAGCGCTGAAATATTTGCGCTTGTTGTTCAGATATTAGAATTTTTTTAATATTATTTGCAGACTAGTTTGCAGATTTGGACTCCAGTTAGACAACTAGACCGTTAGAAGTGATCGTTTCTACATATTTGAAGTTCCTCTTCCGAGTAAAATGAAACCTTTAGATTTTTTTAATTTACAAAAAGTCAATACAAATAAATTCATTTTTAATGGAAAGACTCGACAAGGTTTAGGTTAGAAGTAGTATCAATAATATAAATACCGATATATCGCATTCAGATAATATGTCTGTCCAGTACCGACTGCCCTAATACCCTAATGAGAGCCAAGTGTTCGAAGTCAGGATAGGATTTGCCTTTCTACTAAATATATAATACTATTGATCTATTAAATGTATAGTTCATATATTTTATGTTAGCGGAAAACGAGAAATACAGTGATCAGAAAAAATAATAATTAGTAAAAAAGTATACATTAATAGTTTATTTTTCAACAGCCATTAAGTTTACAGAAAAAAACGGGTGATGCTGTGAAGTTTTTTAGCGATCGCAAATTTGAACGCGGACGAAGCCGCGGGTCCTGCTATTATTTCATATGGTTAGACTAGGTATAATTGTAATAATTTATAATTAAAACTTATTCTTCATATCTCATAAACTTCTAACAATGTTTTGTCTCAATTCAATATTCCTAAGCCTGTAGCCGATAGCAACATCTCGTACACATGTTTTGTGCCGGAAAATTTTAATAAAACGCCATCGAAGGGTGTAAATTTGCGAAATGAAATATATCTGACAATTCTACTGCGTTGATGCGATCGTAAAACTGCAGTTTGCTGTTACCTCCTTATTATGACACCACAATAGCTTATTAAATGTTTGAAGCGATCATTTTCTGTTTAGAAAATATTTTATCAGGTGCCTTAGACTTAGAACAAAACTTGTTCTTTAATATAACAACTTATATATGTATATAGTATAGGATTTTAAAGACTTTTGTTGTAAAGAGGGAATTCAGTGGTGGAGTATTTCATTCTATCCCAATGAATCTGAAATAAAATTTAGTACTACAATATAGAGGAAATAAATATTTTACTTATTTAATATTTACTCATTATAAGTTACCTCAGCGATAAGTTTGTATTGTACACAGATTTAGCTACTCTAAATCTGTGGTATAGTATGACTTTATGTATCGTACGATGAAACTATAGGTGTGCTATACGCCCTTTTAGTTTTAGTATTTTGTCTATGAAACCCTAAAAATCAATTTAATATGATATTTCAAACGAGTGAAGCCAAATTTTATAGTAGTTAATTTAAACTAATGATGATGATGTTCTCCTAGCCGATTCCGGCCACGGCGGCCAATCTCATTGAGACTAGCCAACTGCGCAGGAGATATTATAGTGCACAACTTAAACTAATACTCCTATTATAACTAATACTCCTATTATAAAGAGGTAAAGTTTGTGAGTTCGTGACGTTGTAGGGGGTAATCTCTGGATCTACTGAACCGATTTAAATGGAATTTAGTAAGAAGATAGTGTGAGATCCTGGGAGGGACATACTTTTTACTCCGGAAATCATCCCTTAATGGGGTGAAAATGGGGATGAAAGTTTGTATGCGGTATCAAGCTAGGGACGAACCCGAGCGAAGCGAGGGTGAGTCGCTAGTTAATATTCAAAGCCAGCCCTTAGAATATACCTAATATAGATACTAATATTCAAAGAGTAAAATAGGTAGATAAACGTTACAAATCTCTTTTCTTAAATCAAGAACCATCGTTTAAATACATTTGAGCACATTTTGCAACAATAGCTGCGAGCGTATTTTATTCCGAAACTCGAATAACTAATGTAATAAAACGTAATCGAATTCTGTTTAGGAAGTTCCGGGAGGTGCTATTGTCAACACTCGCGACCTGTCATTTCGCATTTTATCGCCTAACACTTGCGATCATTGACATGCATAATGACGTCATTTATTTTAACTTTTTAACATTTCCAGTGCTTTTAGAATAGAAAATGTACCTTTTAAGAATATGAGATTTTTGTTTTATAATTTTCTATATCAATGACGAAATTTATTCATACTATTTATAAAGTTATTTAATAACATGTAGGTACCTACTTCTACAGCACATTGTTATGTTGTAGAATATTGTTGTGTTGTAGAATATTAAAGTTAAATTGTATAAACCTCAGTAATATAAATTTGGGTTCTAGTTTTCGAAATCCGTACACACATTTTGGCTCGTAACAGTTACATCGAAAAGAACGTTGCCATACGATTTTATTTATAGAAATCTACGCGCTTGTTTTGTCTACGGTTCCATGTTTTATTTCTACGCTCTACCCTTACTCATTCATTATATATATATATATATATATATATATATATATATTATATATATATATATATATATATATATATATATATATATATATATGATGATGATGATGATGATGTTCTCCTAGCCGATTCCGGCCACGGCGGCCAATCTCATTGAGACTAGCCAACTGCGCAGGAGATATTATAGTGCACAAGTGTACGCGCAGACACAACGTGCACTCTCTGTTCCTGCCACTCTCATACTCCGGTGGGATGACTGCTCGACACGACCAGTGAGAGTTAAGGCGCAGGACCGACGGCTTTACGTGCTCTCCGGGGCACGGGGGTTAAACACCGCCAACTTCCCAACTCCGGGGTGCTACTGAGACTTACTATACAGAAAGACTCAATAATTAAACTTGGCCCGACCCGGGACTCGAACCCAGGACCTCCGAGTGTGCAGCCGTACATGCTAGCCACTACACCACCGAGGTAGTTAAGATAGATATAACCTATGTCCGTTCCTTAATTAGTCACACTTTAAAAACATTCTAATTTATAACATTAATGTAATAGTACATGAGAATATGAAAATTTCAGATGTAGCAAGAGAGAGTCACGTTTGAAAGTTTATCGAAGTTCTTGCAAATTTGTATAATTACAGCGGCCAAAGTTTCAAACGAGCGAACTTGTATCATAAAGCACACGTGACATGTGCCCTCGCAACTAATAGCAATACTATTCATTATAATATTGATGGAAATAGTTTATGTTCTACGTAATGTATGTATGCTTTATCAGAGAACATAACTCAATAGAAAGCTCTGATCAAGCTTTTACGTAAGTATAAACATATAAAACAATATGTATGTATAAACATACATATATTTTTTAATAGTAGGTATATTAACATTTTTACAAGCTTTATTTTTAGCTAACTACATTTTCATGCACATGGCTTTTGGTTAAGCGAAATTTATCATATCTAAGAATTTTGGTGTTAAATATTATAATTTATAGTGTCATGAATTTATTCTGACCATACAATTTGAATAAAACCAACATTTTTAAATAACACTAAGCAAATTTAAATAAAAGGTTGTCATTTTTTTTAATTAGCATCTTGGCTTAAGCTTTGTAGATATATTTGATGGAGCGTGCCAATAAGCTTATTGTCTAGTTCTTCCTTTAAGACACAGACTATAATTGCCGTCGAGAAATTCGTGTATTTTTTTCTATACAAAATGTTATATTTTATTTAATATTATCATTAATTATAAAAAAGATAGAGATAAACACGAAAAAATATTATCAGTTTAATTTGAAACAGTAAATTAAAAAAAAATGTTTCATTAAATTTTTTTTTAAATTACACATTTTGACTTTATGTACTGTAATAACAATTATTGCATAATATATTATATCACAAGCTATTACAGCCATTTTGCTGAGTAAGGATGTGTGTGATTGTAATTTTATGCGCAAACGCGAGCGCGGAACGCGACCTAAATTAGAGAATTTAAATTCAAAACGCGATGTCATTGCATCGTTAACCATAAACGTCACTGTTTTAGTAAGCAATTGTATAATTGTGTTATTCTGGTTCACTCGTTTTTTTTTAATACTGAAAATGTTTATAAAAATGCTAGTGACGAGTTTGGTTTTGCTCAGGCCTTCATGATACTCTCTTTTTGGACTTTTTCCAATATGTCTAACTCTATATTGTTGGGACATTAACATACAGCACCGTCTAGTTCCGCGGTAAGCTACGAGGCTTGTGTTATGGATACCAGATAGTTGATACACTACACATATATAACTTTAAATACATAGGTACATATTATAAATATAAACACCCATGACTGGAGTACAAACGGTCGTGCTCATCAAACAAATGAATGCCCCCAGCGGGACTCGAACTCGCGACCGCTGGCACTGCAAGTAGGGTCACTACAAACTGAGCCAAATCTATATGAAATCATGAGAAAAATCTATATGAAAACTATCTATTCTTCTATGGGGTTAAAAGTAGCTTATATATCTCCACAGGTCTAAATATTTCTTTGTAAAATATTATGTCAAAGAAAGACAGAATATTATACTATATTAATAAACACGTAGAGGTTAACGTAAACTAATGTTTGTTTTTTCTCATGATAATAATAAATTTTAATTTTAATGTTATCTCACGTCATTAAAATAATATTTTGTTAGAACCAGAAAAGTAAATGTTTATTAATGACGTAATAACAGTCCGTAGTTATGGTATGAGGATACTGCCTGTATGTAAATATGTGCTTTGTATGAGAATCGAACCTGCACATTCGGTCTACTAGAAAGTAATAGATGAAAGATAGTATTAGTAAAATAATTTATAGCCATATAGTATCTATAGGTACATATAATAAAACTGTAGAGGTCTATGATATCTATACTCATAGAAAAAAAATTGCTAAAAACCGAGTCAGAGGGATGTTAGAAGAGAAATAGAACAAATCCAGATTTTTTTCATTTTTTTTGTTTCTCTGTCTGTTTGTCTGTTTGTAGGGGCTAATATCCGAAACTGTTGGACCGATTTAAATAAAATTTTGCATGGTGGTATCTTATATCAACGTCAACATTTTAGATACTTTTCATCCCGGAAAATTAAAGAGTTCCCAAGGGATAGTCAACAAGCTATAGTATATACTATAGCTTATATAACTTAGAACACAAAAACTACTGATTGGATTTTAATGAAACTTTACAATAATATAGTTCATACGTCAGAATAACAAATAGGCTTTTTATTCCGTAAGAATGTACGGTTCCCGTGGGATAAATTTGTTTTTGTTTGTCTAGAGGTGAACCCAAGCGAAGCAATAATAAATAGAAATGACGAACTGCATAATTAATAGAAAAATCACGATAATTTTTTTGACCGCGGATTATTGTTCATTTATCTATTCAGTAAACCACAGATTTTTTTCATTTTTTAAATTTTATATTAATTATGTTAAGATATTTTTTATTGATAAAGTGTCCGAAGCTGTTTTGGCTTAGTTTGCGCAACTCGGAAGCCAGAGCACCCGTTTTCGGCCGTATTTTCATCATTCTGGAAAAATTATAAATATTGGTCCTAAAGTTCCGGGAGTTAAGACTTTGTTTTAGGAATTAATTTTAATATAGTTTTTCATATTTTTAGGTTTTAATTATTAATAAAGATTTTCATCCTATTTTTGAATCTTTTTTTAGATTTGAGAAATCTCAATTAGTTTTTGAGATATTTGCAGAAAACTAAACCCCCCTTTTTTAGTTAATTGCTTATAACTTTGCAATTTTGGCAAGCAGAACTTGATTTTTTCAAAAATCATCTACATGCTATTCCGAATCAAATGACATTTTCTTCAAATTTTTCGAGACTGCTGAAAAAAGTTGACCAAAAAGGCACACACTATAAGTATTTTAATACGAATAAGTATCGATGAAAGTATGTGAAGTAAAGTATGGCACATTTACATTAAAAAAGGTAAATTAGAGTTTCTCATTCATTGGGTTGAACCCGGTTTGTAGGAATTTCTACTGCTTTAGTTCAAACTTGAGCATTAGAATGCTTAGTTACCATTTGAATGGTTTACAATATAGAAAATTTACTTAGCTCTCCTCATAAGATTATAATGTTCTAACCTGTCGCAGCTTCACTCGAATGAGTTATGTTATATTTTTTTGCTAAACAAGTTTTTTTTGTGGGTTTAAGAATTATTGGTTATCTACGGCTTTTTTGGGTTAAATAAATATATTAAAATTTTTAGTACAGTTTTAATGAAACTTGTAGGAAGAAAGAACAATTTAGTTCTGTTGATTTGTTCTTGATATAATAGACAAGTAAATAATGTAAAAATGTAATATTCTGAAAAAAAATCCTTACCAAAGGATACAATAAGTTCTTATATTATGCATATTGAATTATATTAAAACATTCGTTATAATTAAAAAATGGCCCCCGGATCATGAATTTGTACTGCTCGTTCATAAACAACCATGTTTACATGCAGTAGGCCCAGTGGTAACGCGCTCGCTAGGAAAATCAAGTTAAGCGGGTTCAACCTTCGTGTCTCACCTATGGTATTTTCATATACGAACATACTCGGTAATTTCATATACGTATTTTCCAACATGATCACCAATTTAGTACCTAACGGAAAACATCGTGAAAAAAATTGTATGTCTGAGATAACCTAGCAAACTTTCGAAAGACATGTGAAGTCCGCCAACACGCACTTGGCCAGCGTAGTGGCTGTGGTTGTCGGTTTTGTTTCTTGCAGCACCATCTATTATCTTTTTATGCTTAGTTCAAATTCAAAATCGGAATATACTTTATAAGCAGAACCCGCGGCTTCGCTCGCGCTAAAACTACAAAAAAATCTCTAAAAGGGTAACTTGATACAAACTTTCATCCCCTAATGTTCCCCCTTATAGGATGTATTTTGAAAAATGCTAAAACACGTATTTATTTAATTTTATTGAAGAACATTAATACCGAGTTTCAAATAATTCTGATCATAAATATTTTTTTTAGATTGTATTATAACATGTTTTCCCGTGGGAATTAGATGATGATAAAATATAGCCTATGTCACTCTCCAGCCCTCCAACTATCTCCACACAAAAAATCACGCCAATCCGTCACTCCATTTCGACGTGGAAGAAGGACAAACAAACAAACACACTTTCACATTTATAATATTAGGGACAATATTAGATACTCTATTATAGTTATTGTTACTTCAACTTAAAAAAGGAGACTCTTATATAAGTAATTTTGGACCAGGTCGTATGTGCACTACATTGTTATTTTTTAATCAATAACTTTAATGTAAAGCCGCAACTCAGTTTTATGATATTGTAACTGTATAATTTACATATAGGTACTGAGATCATAGATTAGAATAGAATTTGAGTAGAATTATTTTGAATGATAATACTCCTAAAAGACCAAAAATTTCGTAGATCACCAAAAACGGGAAACATAATAAAATTAACAAAATTGAATTATTTTTCAATCAAATATTCCCAATACCAGCCTTACATACGCAGAAATGTATTTAGTTATTAATAATGTAGCCACGCTGTAGCGAGCTCTGAGCCCTGAATTATTCATTATCGCCTGGGAGGTCGTAGACTTTGAGAATAGCCTATATCACGGATATATAGAACCTGGAAGGGAAATGAATAATAAAATATAGAATACTTTTATTGTGTATTTTTATTAGGTTTGTGTTTCAAATGATAATCTATATACATAATATAATAAAATTGTAAGTGATCGCTGTCTGTACGTCTGTCTTTATTAACGCAGTCGAACCTAAAACAATGATTTTTAGAATTTTTGTCTGTTTGTCTGTGCGTTTGTGATAATCTCAGAAACGGCTTAACTGATTTAGGTGCGGTTTTCACTAATGTATTTTGGTTAGCTTCACTTAATATTAAGTATGTTTTATTTCAATCGGTTGAAATAAAAAAGTTATGTCAATTTAAAGAATCGCCTAGGGACGACGAAGCGAGGGTGAGTCGTTAGTAATATATAAAATAATACACAGATATATCTTAAAGGAAAAATAACCTAATCGATGTTATTTAAATTATAATCAAAAATAAAATAAATAATACTAATCAAGAGAACTAACACGCACTTTGAATATGTACCTACTTTGTTCTAAATGGCAGTAGAAATTAGGAATATTTACAAAAAATACCTATAAGTATGTAAAAAACTACAGTTATGTAGGTATGTACAGAAAGTCACTTCTAGCAATTCACAACATTGTAAAGTCCGATTGCAATTGTCGCGGTTATGTTTAACTTAGAATACAGATTATTTCAATATCTCCATTATCGCTCGTCTCGTGCCTTTATAATTGTTTTCTTTTTATCTCGATACTTGATTTCTAAGATGAGTTTGTTATCTTTAACAAGTTACTTATAAATTAGTTACACTATATGATGTTTCAGTAAGATTGTGACTGTAAAGATTTTACTTTTGAACCGACTTCCAAAAGGAGGAGGTTCTCAATTCGTCGGAATCTTCTTTTTCTTTTTTTTACGTATGTTCACCGATTACTTGAAGACGCCTGAACCGATTTGGATTTTTTTGTGTTTCAAAGGGTATATATACTTCCCAGGTGGTCCCATATAAATTTTATCGAAATCGGTCGAGCGGTTTTAAAAAAAATCAACAATAAATATTTTTTTTAAATAAATTGTTTAATCAAATATGTTATTAAAAAACTTTCTTCTTACAAATTACGTGCTTTTTACGTCTACACTAAAAATGGAAAAATAAAAACTTTTTAACAAAAAATAAAAACCGACTTCCAGGCACTAAAATGTAAAAAATAACTAAACGAAGGTTTTCATTTTGAATAGATACCTAATCAGATATTTTCGAAGTCAGTGCCAGCCTACAATACTTTAAGATATGAATATCTAATACGTAAATATTATGTATTTTACTTATCGAAATATAATATTTGCCCCGCGCGCAAATCGAATCTACGTACTTCTGACGTAGAGATTGAAAACACATGGGCGCTGTGGCGATCTTAATAAACTTATGTATACATAAAATATACTTATGTATACTACTCGTATGGTGTATTCTTTTTATTATATTTTATTGATTTTCTTTAATAATGCATTTTTAAATTAACCAAAAACTTCATATTTTTAATGTTTTTTTTTTCTTTCAGATATCGGGACGAAGCGCTATGCTGGTCTGACAGGTAATATTACTAGTCAATACAATTTTAATAATTTAAAAGAACATAATATTTTAAATGGTACTGTGAGTTAACTCTTCAAATATTATGTTTTTAAAAATTAACATTTTTAAAAGAAATACTTTAGGGATGTGACATAACAATTGTTTTTAACGTCAATTGTTTTTGTCATTTAAATTTTTCAACGTCCCACTACTGGGTACGGGTCTCTCTTTATTACAAGGGGCATCAGGCCATAATCCACCATGCTGACCAAATGCGTGTTGGCGGCCTTCATATGTCTTTTGAAAACTTGCTAGGTTTTCTCAAAGATACAGATTTCCTCATGATATTTTCATTCACCATAAGACAAGTGGTAATGATGTTGAAAATGATTCGCACATGAAAATGTAAGAGGTGCTTGCTTCGGGATTTGAGCCGGGCTTCACTCGGCTTCCCAAGCGAACGCGTTACCAATGGGCTATAAATACAAACGTGTGAATTGAAACAAATATTATTGTAGTATATTTGTATCGAACCTGCGAAATACTCCTGCTTGCTATGGTTGCACCATACGGTCCTTCTATTGAACCAGCATATTTTTAGTAATTTATGCAAAATATTCTACCACGATATTATTTGTTTGCAGAATTTTTATTGTTTATTTTTTAATAAATCAGTAAACATGTCGAAGGCCGCGGCTTAATTAATACAAATCGTAAACAAACGACGGCATAGAGCAAACGGACTGACCACTCTAATATTTTAATCTCGGACTGTACAAATATTTACCGTCCGCACTAATCCCACGGATTTCGTATTAGAATTCGATTTAGGAAGTATAAATGGAGTTTGTATAGAAAAGCCTTGGATTGACTTGCCTCGTGTTTGTAGTTTTAGAAGAAGATTAAACACATATAAATACACTAGCTTATGTCTCCGGCTCTACTTGTGTATATATTATATAGTATACATACTTATTTACGTATCACAACTCACATTAACCATTAACTACACTATAATTATCTTATTATTTTTTAAATATATATAATACTGTAATGCCTTGCCTAATTTTTTAATATTTTTTTTTTGCTTTTTTTTGTTATCACATAAAAATGTACATTATTATTTTTCTAATTATGCAACAACTCTTTTTTTAATGTAATTAAGGCATTAGATCTAACATCAGTCTATCGAACTTAGTTAGGATTTTAGGCATAACCATCGTGCCCATAACCGTGGATCCGCGCTTGATAACTACTCGTAATAACAAATGTTAAAAAGTTTCGTTGGCGCAGAGCGGCATGCATCCGAGCGAAGCGAATTTTAGTCTCTAGTTAAAATATAAATCTCCAAATTTGTGTGACACATATAATTAATTGATATTGTACCTCCTGGGACGTTTTGTTTTTCTATTATTGAAGGAAGAAAAAAGTTTTTAATAAATATTATAGCTAATTCAATTTAAATAAAAAAGTGTTATTACTATGAAATAAATACATAAAACCTAACCCTTCTTTGTCTCACTTAAGGTATAAAAGACACATGGCATCCGGAAATGAGTCAATACATCTATCATTGAGCGATATTAAGGTTTACATCATAAAGCGGAATGGTCACAATCATGCGGTTTCAATTGGATATCGACATCCCTTGTACAAGGGGCGGTCAGAAATGGCTTATTTCGTGGCTTGGAAAACAATGGGAATTTACATTAGGGTTGGCACTTTCAATGTTCTTGTATTTATAATTAAAATTGTATTTTGCTGTTTGTTCATACAAACATAATTCCTCACTATATCTAGTTACTAAAATGAAAATGAGCATAATCATAAGCATATGAAAACAACTGTCTATAGGAAAATTATTGGTTGTAATGAATTTGTCAACATACGTACAGGATATTTTTTTTTTTTTTTTTTATTGTCGGGAAATGCATTTACGCATACCACCTGATCCCCCAGGTGGTTATGTGGGGCTCACCGGCTAGAAGAGCCGGTACTACCCACTAAAACCCGACATCCCTTCCCCCCGCCTTAGTGGGACGCCGCAGGATCGCTTGCGCATAACTACTACGGCGCCCCGGCGGCAGGTCTGCCTAAACGCTAGGCAGACCACCAAACCAATGGGGCTGCTCCACAGTCAACTCTGCTACACCAGAGAGGTACCCGGAGCAGCCCCATTAAACCTACCACCGCCCACCGAAGTGGGCCACCTCCAATCGGCTGCAGAGGACAGGGAGAGCGGCAACGCAACACCGACACTCCTCTTCCCCTGCAGCCCCACCGCGTCCGCCATCAAGCGGTGGCGGCCCCGCTAGGCCGCGGGAGATAGGGACGAGCGGCGCATCGCCATACCGACACTCCTCTTCCCCCGCGGCCCCCCTACCGTCGGCCCACCTCCGGACCAAGATGGCTGCCGACACCCCACGCCAGACGCAGGACCAGAACTGGCCCCGCTCCAGCCGCCGCACCGACGGGCTAGCCCCGGCAGCGCGGCCCGCGCAGCGCCTCCTACCGCGAAACGGCCGGAGACACCGCGCTACCTCCAAGAAGGAGACGGCGCCCTCCTGACGCCGCTCCCCCCTCCCCTCCTGGCTGTTGGTCCGCGCCGGATTGCTCCGGTACCACAAGCTCCTGTCGGTTCCAGACAGTCGCGTGTGGTGTTCCCCTATCCGCCACCCGGGGGACGCGTCCGGTAGCAGTCAGCCTCTGCCCCGGAATACGTACAGGATATAGAAATGTGAGGCATTAGTCATATATGCACCCTTAATATTTATAGATAAAATTGGCGATAAGTTCTCATTACAGACTTTATAAATAATCATCTTGTAAGATGCCACTTTAGTTCAGCCCTGAACAATGGGTCAAACCGGTCACCACAGTTTAAGTTAGGGTTAGGGAGTTATGTATCGGGTATCGCGGTCGGGCAATTACGGCGGATTTGGGCCGCGCCTGGGCCATAATGACCGCGTGTCGCCGCAACGGGTCGAGATGGTTGTTTAATTGTTTTTATCACTTGAACAGCGAATGTAAGAAGTTAAATGCAAAGCATGTTTATGTATTTCAATATACGCGTTTAATTTTATTATACATAAGCTTTATACATCTAATACTATAGATATAAATTGTTATAATTTTTTTTTATTATTTATCTAAAAACTTAATACTAAATATATGTTGTAAAATACTTAAAATTATAAGGTATCACAACGTGCTTTATATTGTATAACACGGGCTTTATATAGATTATACCTTTTTTAAATAGAGATATATTATCAGCAAAAAACATTAAACTCCCCCGAATCTTACTACTATATAAATGCGAAAGTTTGGATGGATGGATGTTTGTTTGTTACTCAATCAAGCCAGAACGTCTGAATGAATTTGGATAAAATTTGGCACAGAGATAGATTATAGCCCGGAAAAGCATATAGATTACTTTTTATCCCGGAAAAATGTACGGTTCCCATGGGATAGATTAGATTTTATTTTTCATCAGTGACGAACCCGAGCGATGCGAGAGTGAGCCGCTAGTAGTTTTATGTATGCTTCGATAATACGATACGATATGCGTGCGAAAAGTTTATTTTTAGGTATTATTTGGTAGAAATAATAGGTACTGGGGAAAGTTTTTTCTGTGATATTTTTGCCATTCTTTTTATTCTTTCAGCAAAGAGTTATTTATTATTTTTATATATATTTATTATATTTGCTAACTAGTGACTTACCCTCGCTTCGCTCGGGTGCGTCTCTGGCTATCGTCATCTACAGTCATATAGCGTTGTTACAGTTTAATATACCTTTTTAAGAAGAATAGTTCTGCACTACATTATTTTCATGTAAGTCGGCAAGATTTTTGCCGACATTTTCAATAATCATCGTCATATTTCAGCCAATTTATACAAAACCTTAATGAATTATACATCTAAACCTTCTTCATGAATCACTCCGTCTATTGGTGAAAATCGTATGAAAATCGGTTCGATAGTTTTTGAGCTTATCGCTTTCAAATAGATATACAGACAGACAGACAGACGCAGCTGGGGGACTTTATAAAAAGTAGTGAAGACCGTTAGAAAATATTAATTTTATTATATGTACATAATATTTTATTACAAAACTAAATATCATATATTTTATTGGCGGCGACAACAAACAGAACGGTTTGATTGATCAGTTTAATGTACATTTATTTGCATAAGAAGCTATGGCGTGGGAATGATAAATGTACAGAGACGGACTTTTAAGGGGCATGTACCGTATAGGGCGTGCTATATAAACTATTTATACAACCCTTTCTATGTACGTGTTAAAGTTCAATTTTGCGTAACTTGATCGTTTTAATTTTATGTAGAAGTATTAACTTTTTGCTGTCAAGTGCGTTTTTCTCGAAGTGAAAATATGTCGAGTGTCATGTTTTATTGTTTGTATTTTGACACAGCCGTTTATTATTTATGTTTTCTGTTCAAAATATATATATTTTCTTTCTTTTTGTTTGGTCGTTAAACTTTGCGCAGGCTAAGTCATGATTTAAAATATTATAATCATTTTAACCGACTTTAAAAAAAGGAGGTCATATTCGACAAGTATGTGAGGCGATAATAACTACTTATCTATAATATAAAAATTAATCGCTGAATGTGTTGGTGAACGCAAATCTCGAGAGCAGCTGAACCGATTTCGCTAATTCTTTTTTTAAATATTCCTTAAAGTACGAGGATGGTTCTTAGGGAGAGAAAAATTTAAAAAATTGCCTGAAAAAGTCTAAAAACAACAGTTTTCTATACTCTAATACTTAAAAGTCAATTTGAACTTTAATACCATACCACAAAGTTTAAGTGTTAGTGGAGAGGTTCCGGGAAGGCAAAACAATTGAGTCACGTTAGTATCGTATAAATATTAATGTCAATATTTGTCAATATTAGTAATAAAAAAAATTAAAATGTATATGGCTAACGCTGGCTAATAACTATTTATATCTATTTAAAACGTATCTAGCGACGAACCCGAGCGAAGCAGAGGGTGAGCCGATAGTTACAAATAAATATTCCAGTTTTTACATAAAACATGTTAATTTTGTGTTTACATATGTATATAAAAATATTACTTCATAATTTTGAGTTTTAATATTTAAGTACTTTTCATTAACTTTTATTTCAACTCAACTAGTGTTGCCCAAACGCAAGAACAAGACGAGACTTAGCCAGTCTTGGTCTTGGTCTTGCGCCAATACACCTGGTCTTGGTCTTGGTCTTGGTCTTGCGCTCCCAGTCTTGGTCTTGGTCTTGGTCTTGCAGCAAGAGTCTTGCAAGTCTTGCAATTACCTATTAGTCTATTACTATTTATTAAAGTTTACTTTAAATCCTAGAAAAACGTATTAGAATTGGAACATTGTGAGCTTGAATGAATATAGCCATAGTAAAGATCAAGCAGATTAATAAATAACTGAAGATTTGATAAGAAATTCGAAAAATCAACTGACCTATATGTCGTTTTCCATGGAAGTAACTGTTTCTTAATAAACATTTATGATTTATAAGCTTACATTTGCTAAAACATGTAAAAAAACAAATTAATTACAATAACTTGACTGTATTTTAAAGAACAATACTTATCTGTCTAAAAAGAGATTGAACCCTCAACTTATAAGAAATTTAATAAAAGAGTTTTACGATTTATCATTTATTTGAATAAAAAATAAAATACAACACAAATCAACAGCTTTATCATTAGGTTATGATACTTTATATCGATTTTTTTGACCAAGAATTAATACAAAGTAACCATCTGGCTGACTCATCACTTAACCTATTTCTATGTTTTCTAATTACTAATGATGCTTTAAAAAATAACCTCTCAGCAGGTACTGAAGTTGCAGGTATTGAGAGAAAATCACGGGCCATTTTCGATAAAATCGGATACTCTGTCTCATGCGTCCTCCACCAATCTAAAATGTCTTCCGAGCTGGCAGTTCTTGGTTTTCTCAGGTACTCCTCCAACTCGTCTATCACTAAGCCTTGAAGACAAGATCCAGATGACGTCGAGGGACATTCATAGAGTTTATCAAAGTCTATTACGTCTTCATCTTCATCACATACTTCATTTTTTTTTTCTGGTAATTCCAGAGATTTGTTCAGTGAGTGTAGACTTTTATATTCTTCATAAAGTTCCTTGAACTTGCGCAGACTTTCTGTTTTAAGTTGCTTCCCCCACATTGTCAGGTCAAAAGTCTGAGCCTTATGCCTTGGGTCTAAAATTAAAGAAGTACAATAAATCCAGTTGCTCTTCTTGTAATGTTTAAGCATTTTGTCTCGAGCTGCTTGGAAAGCTAGAATGAGCCTTTCATCCACTTCAGATCGATTAGGTTTCTCATCTAACTGTTTTACCATGGATTCAATTTTATCTAGCAAGAGATTGAATGATACAATGACTAGCGGTAATGTAACATATTTGTCTCCACCAAGTTTTGTACTTAAAAGTTTAAAGTTTATTAGAAATTTATGTAATTTTTCGAGTACCTGCCATTCATTAGCTGTGATTTGAAAATCATTTAATTCGGTGACAGAACTGCACAATATGTCAATGCCCGCTCTCACTTTTAAACCAAATCCAATCATATCATGTGTGGAATTCCATCTCGTTGGACAGTCAAGAATGGCATTTAGATTTGATGGCACGCCAGCTGCTTCACAAGCAGACTGAAACTTCTTCTTGACTATCTCACTTCTTTTTATTTTACTGGAAATACTGCGTACCTTTGTTACAGATGTACGCGAGTCAGCAATATTTGGTGCAGATTCTTCATCTTCCTCATCCTCAGTTTCGTCTGCATAGTCTTCGTACTGCTGATCTTGCGCGTTAGTGTCAGACTCACAGTGTAATGCTAAGGTCTTTAATAAATCTTGTACACCAAGGTTTAAAATGTGAGCAAAGCACCGGAAATGTTGATTGTCTGAATCAAAGTGTGGCGGCAGCTGTTTGCCCAGTTCATACATAAATTTGGTATTTGCAGTTGCGTTGTCGACCGTGATACCTTGTATTTTATCAATTATGCCATATTCCAATAAACATTCATGGAAAATCGTTGCAATATCTTCCCCAGTATGTCGACCGCGTGATGGTATAAAATCAAGAACTACAGATTGATACTTCCATTCGTTGTCTATATAATGAATAGTAACCCCGTAGTAACTCCTACCAGCAATTGACGTCCACCCATCAATGGTAAAAGACATTTTAGATGATAATTGTTGAAGTCGTTCCTTGAGATTCAATTGGAGCTCTTCAAATCGCTCTTTGACTTTCCTTCTAAGTGTAGACCTTTTAGGAAACACCATATTAGGGCAAATACGTCGAAAATATACTTGTGTAGCTTCGTCATCGAAAAATGAGAAGGGAAGATATTTTTTCACCACCCAATCAACTGTAGCTGTCGTGATGTTGTCACTGCTGTTTTCCGACTTAAACAAAACAATAAATCTTGTATTATTATTTAAAACATACTAGGTTTGAGCGTATAAGAGGAGGAGGTTTGTTGTTGTTAAATCGAGAAAATCGTTTAAATTGATATTTGTTATATTAAGGTTGCACTGTACTGTAATTTACCAAAATAAAGTACTTAGTTGTTACTGGCCGATTAAATGAAAATATGGGTGTTTATAAAAAATATTTAAGACGATAATTACATACTTAATATGTCGCACCCCTAGATGAAAACACCACTAACTCAAAAATACACTGATAGAAGGATGTTTTTGTACCTAATAAGATTTGTTACCAGTTAAGAAATGATTTGTTAGAGAGAAGACTCCTAATAAATATTTATTAGCAGTTAATAAATCATTTGTTAGCGGATATTTTTTACTGCCAACAAAATATTTATTAGTATGTAATAAATGATTTATTGACATATAAAAAATAATTTATTAATATTCAAAAAATCCCTTGAACATTACGTTCATTGTTCTAATTATTAAAATTACAGAGAATTAGAAATTTTGTGAAACGAATAAAGTTAAAATATAATAAATAATGAATTGATTAATAGTATATAATTCATTTTTTTATGACAACGGTATACATTTAAAATTAAAATAATCACTATTATAATCGATACGTTGGTATTCGTATACGAGTCAATAAATCAAATTTCTTTGAGATATTACATAAGAGCCATATGACGATACATGAATTTTTAACGGTTTAAAATATTCATCGAAAATTGATAGGATAAAGTTTTCTGGATCGTTTGTTTTCGGTAATATTAATTGATAGCTTTTTATATGGGGATTGAGTCCAATAGTTACACATTTTTTGGAAGAAATATGAATAGTTTTGCCATCAGATATAATTGCAGTAATAAAACCAAATACATGATTATTCTCAGAGTCATTGGAAACGTGGAAGGCATACGATGGCTATTATATATACATCATACAAAGCTACGCATGAGTGCCGCCATCTATCAACAATGACCACAAATAAAATATTTGTTAACCGTAAACAAATCTTATTTGGTGGAAATAAATAATTTTTTCAATACATTAAAGCTTTTTAACAGTAAAAAAATTTTTGTTTTAATAAAAAAGCGATTTAATTAATCCTAAAAAGTGTTGGTAACAGTAAAAAAATATTTCTTCCATCCAAAAAGATACCTTAAAAAGTTTGTAATAAATTGATTTATTACTCCCAAAAAAATCCTTCTATCAGTGTACTTACGTAAGTTAATGGCGTTTTTGAAAGTATCGCATGAATAGCTACGCGCAGTTAAAATTCTTTTAACTGTTAAATAAATATTCTTACCTGTCCACTTCTTCCAGCGGTTACTAAAAAGCTTGTGATATCTCCACTGAATTTTGGTTTAACAGGAAGAAATATTTCTGATTCCTTTTTATGGAAAGATATTAGATGTTTCCTTAAGCCTGAAGTGTTTCTGTTTTTCATTTTTATTTCAATCTTTTTATGTTGGCACAATTTACAGAAGGCAGTTTGGGATGCATGAATTATTTCGAAAAATTCCTCAAATTTGCTTTTGGGTCTTTTAGATCTGTGACTCAAACTCTCGTTACTCGGACTAGAATAATTTGAATCTTCGTCACTCATATTAAATTGTACACGTGATACGTTTTTAGAAAACAACGAGAATTAGTAAAAACAATTATTAAGTTAGACTCGAAGCACAGCTCAATTGGAAATGACTGGAATTAAAATAATTCCTTTATTTATAGTACGTTTCCTTGCTTTCTACCGCGCCGCCTCGCCACGTGCCGGCTCTATGATAAGGATGCCGCCGCAAATCAAACAATAATATAAAGCGTGTAAAAAAATTCGAAATTACGGCCTGTCCGCACTGCGATATTTCACCGCACGTTTTTATTCCCGCAATTCTGTAACACAATGAATCTTATAGGAGTATCCGCACTGGCGGTTAAAAATTCGCGCGGAAAAAAAATCTGTGATTTGATGCAAATTGAACGCGATGCGGCGCGGATTATTTCCGCGCGAAAGTTTTGTACAGTATATAATATGTATGGCTATGGCCGTACTGCGAAATAAAATTCGCGCGTTTCGCTCAGTCGTGCACCGACGCTATTGGTTTATCGAATGATTTTGTAGTCATTCTGTAATATCCGAAAAACTTTTTACTGTATTTTCGCAGCTCTTGATATTTAATGTAGAAAAACATCATTTTAGATTACTAAAATGTCTCAGTAGATATAGTAGATTTATCATTTTAGACGTTTGTCTCAGTCGGGAACTGCATCAAACTGACAAAAATCGTACGAAATTTTATTCGCAGTGCGTAATAAGTACAATTTCGATCACGGAATATAATACGCGAGAATAAAAATCGCGCGGTGAAATATCGCAGTGCGGACAGGCCCTTATTTTGCATGAGTATACCTACGCCCTATGGCGGCAATCAAATAGTGTCAAATGTTATGATTTCGGCGTGGCGGCAACGATTGTTTTAGATTTCAAAAGAAGCCGCCGGCGCGTGTATCATAACCATGTACTTCCGAAAAGCGGCAAATTTCTTTGAGAAGTAAGTACAAAACCTTTGATGCCGCATTATCAAAGTGCCGATGGTTAAAAAATAACTATGCATGCACTCAGTTTGATTTTAATAATTTTTTTATTCGCTATGTTTATGGTATTAGTCGTAATGCGCATAGGTCCAGTTTTTCATATTCTTTGATACAGTTTTTTGCGTCTCATAGAATTCCTAAGCGTACCTACCTATACACCGAACTGTTACACCTAACTACTCAGTGAAATAGCGCTAAGTCCTAGCTGCAAGACGCAAGAGTCTTGCAGGCTATGTCTTGTTCTTGCTCAAGTCTTGCACGGTCAGTCTTGGTCTTGGTCTTGCTAAAAATACGCGGTCTTGTTCTTGGTCTTGGTCTTGCAAAAACGCAAGAACAAGACCAAGACTGCAAGACCAAGACTGAATTTGGGCAACACTAAACTCAACACACTTGTCTTAACTTAATTTTTTTTCTACATTTGACTATCATTCTATTCATGTAAAATTAGGTTTTTGTTTTTCAAATAAAATTATTATTTCTAAATTATTTTAAGTATTGTTTTTCCAAAGAAGATATTATTATTAGACTAGATGACCAAAAACCAAATTTTTAGGTTTTATATATTAGTATACTCTTACATTACAGTTTTTGTATTTTTTCTCAGAAATGAGTTATTTCCCGCGGTAAAAAGGATCCTATATGTTGACCCGGATAACCAGCTATCACCGTACCAAATTTTATCAAAATTCCTCCAGTGGTTTTTATGTGATGCGGTAACAGACAGAGAGATAGACAGACAGATAAAAATTCTAAAAACTATAGATTCGGCCTCTGTATCGATAATAATGCTTATTTCAATAAGATTTTCCAAAAAAATATCTAATGTACAGATTCGGCTTAGTTACAATTTTATTATATGTATAGATGACTTACCTAGTACTCAGGATGTATAACCGTACAATTATAAAGCGGTATAATTATCATTATACAGTAATAACACACAGCAAGTATCTGGTATCGATCAAATAAGAGTTAATGTTACGTCGTAAACTCGCACGTCACTTATTTGCATTTCCCGAACCTATATTTATTAAAATCGCCTCTCCGATCGAAATATCCCAAAAGCTGGTTGGTATAAATAACACAAGTTTAGTGCCCACCCGCGATTCTGTTTCTGTTTGGCACTGAGCCTTTATTTCTCTGTTGTGTATGGTTGTGTTGGAGAGATATAATAAATTTTATTAGGCGGTTCCGACTTCCGGGGTCAAGTTTGTACATAATAATTATACATGAGTCAGTCAGTTTGTACATAAATATCTATGTTTCTATGTACATATAATAGAATTCTAACTGAGACGAATCTGTACATTAAATATTTTTTGGAAAATCTTATTGAAATTGTCATTATTATAGATACAGAGGTCGAATCTATACTTTTTAGAATAGTTGTCTATCTGTCTTGACAGATTTTGGTGAAATTTGGTATGAAGATAGCTGGTTATCCGGGTCAACATATACGATACTTTTTATTTCGGGATAATTATTAATATTTCATCTCTGAAAAATTTACACCAAACGTTATAATATTAGTTTTTGTTCGTGAAAAACTTTGGGAGAGGCCTATGTCCAGCAGTGGACTTGTTTGGGCTGAGACGACGACGACGAGTAGTTTTTTTTATAAAATTTGTATTTATCAAGAAAGACGACATTATTAGTTACCTCTATATAAGAGTGGAGTATAATAGATATTTTTTAAACTATAAACATAGATAATAATATATTGACTATAAGCTCCCATGTAGGTAAAACTAAGAAAATATTTTTTTTTATTATTTTCTGTTTATTTAAGAAAATGTCCCATATCTAATCTCTTCTCATGTTTAGTCTAATAAGTGATTCAAGAAAAACTAATCTACTATTACAAGTTTTAACATTTTAAGCTAATGAAGCTTTTAACGCTCTGCCACCACTTTATCACAGCTATATTTATGGAATTAATATATGTGTAGTTACATATTTTTTTTTATATACATATGAGTCGTATATTATATGTGTAAAGAAGTATATAATTGATTTTTGGCAATAGTCTTTTCTTTGTAGAAAAAAAAAAAATAATTCTATGTGAATACGATTGTTTCTTCATCGAAAAGTGTATTTTGTCAATAGAAAAAGAAAAAAACTTTGAAATAAAAATACCTTGTAAATGGCTTGTATAGGTCGTTTTTTTAATCAGTAGGTTTTTCATCAACTCGTATGTGCTGTTTTTTTCAATTTTATATAAAAATCGAAGTGCGCAAGCGCAAGCAATACTTAAGTTAAACGTCCCAAACTGTCAGTAATTTGCGTTCCCTGAGTAAGCTATAAATCATGTTAAATTATTTTTTCATTACGTACGGACATAGTGTTATTAATATTCTTTTAGTGAGGACAAAATATTTTATTACATTTGCATAATTCGTAAGTGAAGAGATGCCTTCAATTATAAAGGCCTAAAATTTTATTTCTTGAATAAATGTTTTATAAAGTTGTGATCGCTAGTATTTTTTTCTGCGACAAGTAAAATTGTTGATGTAACAAATTTATATCCATCTCTGTTCCGTTCCAACAAAAATATGTCTATACAAAAAATCACGTCAATCTTTTTCAACGTCACTACATGAAAGAAAGACTAATGAACAAACAAAATTGCGCATTTATAATATTAGTAAGAAATACAAATATCGAACGGGCCGGATCTTTCTAAATGTTTATAGGTCTGTATCTTATTATGAGGACCACGTTACGTTATCAGATGGGAGAAATTTTACCATATTTCCACTTAGCTTAGCAACATTTACATGTATATATATGTATGTCATACATCATACATCTACATTATGTTTATGGTTTATTATTGGAACTTGTTACGGTCATAATTAAAAATAGTGGCTTAATTTGCTCAGTTTAGCACGCTTTTTAACCGACTTCCAAAAAGAGGAGGTTCTCAATACGTCGGAATCTTTTTTTTATATATGTTCACCGATTACTCGAAGACGCCTGAATCGATTTGAAAATTTTTTATTTTGCTTGAAAGGGTATATTTCCCAGGTGGTCCCATATAAATTTTATCGAAATCGGTCAAGCGGTTTTTAAAAAATTCAACAAAAATTTTTTTTTTAACAAATTGTTTAACCGAATATGTTATTAAAACTTTCTTCTTACAAATTACCTGCTTATTACGTCTACACTAAAAATATAAAATTAAAAACTTAAAAAAAAAAACCGACTTCCAAGCACTAAAATGTGAAAAAATAACTAAACGGGGGATTTCATTTAGAATAATATCAGATATTTTTGAAGTCGGTGCCAGCGGACAATATTTTAAGATATGAATATCTAATAGGTAAATATGTATTTTACGTATCGAAATATATTAGATTTCCTATGCGTCGGCCATCAACATAGACTAACACAAAGGCGATACTTAGTAATAAAATTTCGCAATAGACACCTAGATCTCATACTCATGCAAAGCGTGGGTCAGTCAATACTTTTGATCATGGATATCAAAATCAATTTTCTTCTCATGTATTATCTTTATGACAATATTAAAACTTATTATATACTTTGGAATACACTTTTAAAATTTTATGTAAATCCAAGCCATAGTTTACGTTTACATTTTTTATTGCAGTTATACTTCGATTATATGCTAAGAATACGCTTGATAATTAACTTAATGTAATATTCAAAGGAATTTTAATAAAAATTATAATGACTTAATACGGTAATTCCATCAAGTAATATCTTATTATATATCATTAATTCAACAGATGCTTTCCACAAAGTAAATATTGCTCTAACGTTACGACCATATCATTTATGATTAGTGATACAATGAAAATGTGACAGACGCTATATCTTTCATATAATCCATACTAATATTATAAATGTGAAAGTGTGTTTGTTTGTTTGGTTGTTTGTTTGTTTGTTTGTTTGTTTGTTTGTTTGTTTGTTTGTTTGTTTGTTTGTTTGTTTGTTTGTTTGTTTGTTTGTTTGTTTGTTTGTTTGTTTGTTTGTTTGTTTGTTTGTTTGTTTGTTTGTTTGTTTGTTTGTTTGTTTGTTTGTTTGTTTGTTTGTTTGTTTGTTTGTTTGTTTGTTTGTTTGTTTGTTTGTTTGTTTGTTTGTTTGTTTGTTTGTTTGTTTGTTTGTTTGTTTGTTTGTTTGATTGTTTGTTTGTTTGTTTGTTTGTTTGTTTGTTTATTTGTTGATTTTTTGTATGGAGGTAGTTGGAGGACTGGAGAGTGACATAGATTACTTTTTACTACGGGAGATTATCTCATTCTCACGGGAAATCACTTTATAATACAAAACAAAAAAATATTTATGTTCAGAATTACTTGAAACTTGGTATTAATGATCTTCAATACAATAAAATAAAAATATGTTTAGCATTTTTCGAAATTCATCCCATAAGGGGGTAAAATAGGGGATTAAAGTTTGTATGAAACCTTCCTTTTTAGAGTTCTTTTGTAGTTTTAGCGCGAGCGAAGCCGCGGGTCCGGTTAGTACTTATATATTTTTATTAATTACGAAGAAAAATTGGTTTATATTTCAAGTTAGATGACGTTTTAGTAGTCCACTCATTAAAGACATAAAATGGGACTTTCTCTACAAATGGTCAATGAGAGTTCTAATTTGGCAGTCTTACAGTTTGGTGTCATAATTGATATTCCGAATTAACACTCTCCTTGACCTTTTGTAAGTCAGAACCTACCCAGTGACTGGACTATTATGTTTATGTAAATTTAATGAAACAAATAATAATAATAAGTATATCTTAAATGGAGTTTTATAATTATATACATACCTATAACATTACCGTGGCAGAAGCTATCGAGAGTAGATAAAAACATGTTTTTTTGTCTCTTTCATTCTTTAAAACACAAGAGCGGGTGCGTTAACATCGATAGCAATAAGCTGTACATGACCATTAATAGTAATAATATTAAATTCATAGCTACGCTCATTATAAGTTGATTGTGTAGGCCACTTTGTTTTGCGGACAGTACGTAAGACAACAGTGATGAGAAACAAAATCGACTTTTTTGTTAATTTTTATATCGATTAATGATGGCAAATAGAACGGAGCAGTTATAAAAAAGTTATCATAATACTTTATGTAGTAACACTACACAAAACTTTATTTTTGTCTTAAATTCCTAATATATCTCAACCATACAGACATATACAAATTAATGAATTTAGACGCAGTAGATTATCGATAAAACTATAACTGTCAGTTACTTGATATAAACTAAAGCATTATATGGAGGAATCATGCCCTACTTTCCGTTTGAGAGAATTTTATTTTATATAGGTTCTAATTTAATTTTTAAAAACCAACTATCTATTCGATATTCAAATAATTTATTTATAAACACATAAAACTAGCAGAACCCGCAGCTTCGCTCGCGCTAAAAATACAAAAAAAAATTCTAAAAAGTTAAGTTGTATATAAACTTTCATCTCCTATTTTACCCCCTTATGGGATGAATTTCTAAAAATGCTAAAACACGTATTTATTTAATTGTATTGAAGAGCATTAACACCACGGTTAATACCAAGTTTCAAGTAATTAATGATCATAAATATTTTTTTGGGTTGTATTATAACGTGGTTTCCGGAAGAAATGTGATCTCCCGCGGTAAAAAGTAGCCTATGTCACTCTCCAGCCCTCCAACTATCTCCACACAAAAAATCACGCCACTTCGTCACTCGGTTTCGATGTGAAAGAAGGACAGACAAACAAACAAACAAACAAACAAACACACAAACAAACAAACAAACAAACAAACAAACAAACAAACACACTTTCACATTTATAATATTAGTATGGATGTCAAATATTCGCGTAAATCTAATTAATTTTTTTTCTAATATATTCTTTGCTATTTAATAATAATTTTACTAGTAAAATTTAAAATAATATTGTATTCTTCAATGAAAATCATCGCATCCTTAGCAATCGATAACACATTTCCGTTCATTATATTTTTAGAATGATAATGATATAGGCTTGGAGATATTTGCAATGTTCTCATTAATCGATATTAATCTAAGGAATGTGATATTGATTATCATGTGTAAGGATTTGGATGCACAGATAAAGTGTCTTTAATAAAATATACTGTTTGTAGGTAACTATTGGAAAAAATAAATTTTAATATTTTATAAGGATATCTCCATCATTAGCCAGTTTTAAAGATCCAGTAGATTTTTTACAATTATGTTTAATTGAGCTTAGGTGCATCGTTATATAGTTATATGAATTAAATGAAACTTTAAATAAAAATATATGAATTGACCCTAATCTAATCTAGTAAGCACTAAGCTTGGTGTTTGGAATTACATTGACGGACAGACAGATATCGCATATCAATATGTATATATGTATATATATATATATATATATATATATATATATATATATATATATATATATATATATATATATATATATATATATATTATTTATGATTATAATTATTGTAATTATCATCCATTTTAAGTATTTTTTATCTGTTATTCAATTAGAAGAACGTTCAAAAAATATGCAGTAAAAATACAAAGCTGAACTATTTAAAAGTTATTTTTATATCTGTATGTAATTCTAAACGGATTAAAACGAGAAACAACTTATATTTCTTGAATTATTAAAGAAAATTGTCACCGTATCCAATTCAATTATGCCCCGTATAATTGGCGGATAAGATACTTTGAGCAATTCGATTAGCAAACTTATAAATTACTTCTAATTTGCAAAATAAGCCTTAACAAGAGGTAATAAAGGTTAATACAACTGTAAATTAAATGTTGGTATAAAAGTGATTCAAGGAGCCTATTATCGAATAAAAAATAATAAGGGTTTGTTTCGTTGTCATTGAAGAATTGATTGGTTTCTAGGTATCGATTTTAAGTGCCCTTAATTATACTTGGAAATATGTGAGACCCATGTCGGTGTGCGACGTTACAACTGCTGCTGCACCAGTGGTGTTTTTTTAGATTACTTTTATATAACAGTCTATATATAATAGTCGGTATATAATAGTCGGTATATAATAGTTGCTATATAAGAGTCGGTATATATTAGTTGGCATATAATTGTTAATAAGTAACAAGTGATGCCACTATCTAAGCAGAAGTGGTTACATACAATATACTTTGTGGGTTTGATTTTTGTTAAGGCGACCGTTTATTTTGTATTTAATATAGGTTTTTGTATGCTTGTTACAGTTTTGATAAAACAGATTAAGATTAAGATTCTATGTCTTCAAATACCATAGATCGTAATCAATGCATTGCAAATTATTGCGAATGATTTTTGATAATTATTGCGTGTTTAAGATCCTTATAAAAAATAAACAGTGAAATACTTTACCATTTTCTACATTACGCGCACCCATTACATCTCTATGACTAGAACACATATCTTTGAAGTTACTTGTTGCGCATTCTAATGTCTTATATATTAACAATTTGAAAGGTTTTAAAAAAACTGATTTTATTATATTGTTAATTGATAAATAATTAGAGTAAAAAGTATACAATATACATATATTAAACGGCACGTTTTTTAGGGTTCCGTACCCGAAGAATGCCAACGGACTATTACTATGTCCGTCCGTCCGTCTGACAGAGGGCTGTATCTCATAAATCGTAATAGGTAGAGAGTTGTAATTTTCACAGAATAGGTGTTTATATCGATTATCGAAGTTAATATATTAAAATACTTTGTATGCAAATTGGACTCGCACTTGACCGATACTTTCTTAGATTTACGCGAATATCGAACGTCAGGAACCAAAAATCAAAATAAATCCGCGAAAAAATCCGAAAAGATAGTTTTATTTAAAATATTTTCTCAATAATGATTATTCATTATATTACAACATAGAGTACGGCTTTTATATTATTTCCGCTATTTCCATTCCCTGTTTGATAATTTACACTATTTTATGTGATCGTGAGTGTTAAAATCATTCAAAAATTCTAATAACAACAATCAGGATGTCAATACTTGTATAATTGGCGTACAAATGATTTCTTATATTGGCACGACTTTTGATTTATTATTAGAGCGTGCAGACATTCAAAAGAAATCCCCATCGAGATTTTTTACGGGACAAGAATGAATTGTGTTAAAAATTGATGACACAGGCTGCCTTAGAATCTGTGAGGTAAAACACTAAGCACAGATTCTTTTCTGGATGATTATTAAATACTTAACTCTACTTACAAGGTGTAACACTATTGTGCAGACGACCAGTTTGTGTAAATGCGTGCAAAAACCCATTACTTTAAACGAAGTGCTGTCTCGACAGGGCAATGTTTGGAATTTGCTCGACTCAAAAACATGGAATTTAACAATGGTAGGATACTATCGAATTCGGTATTTGTTTGGCTCGATCAATTTCGACTGTTGCGGAACTGGGGCAAGCTCAAAAGGGCTTATCAATTTAATGTACTTCGTTTTGTGTAACGTAGATTTAAGATGTAACTGAAAATTTATTGTAAACGCTTTTATCGCGTATTGATGTTTGATCATATAGTGTAGGTATCTGTATATGTTATTTTTTTAATATATTAATTGTTAAACGATGAACTCGATAATCATCATATTCAGCCTGCTTTCGTCCACTGCTGGACATAGGCCTTTCCTACGGCACGCCACTGAGCTGGATCTTCAGCTCTACGCATTGAATATATATTTTAACTCGATAATGATTGAGTTAAAATATTTAGAAACAAACCCGATCGCTGCCTGTTGTAAAGTGAAAAATATTATGTTCTGTTATTTCTATAAAGTAAAAACATCGTTTTCATATAAAATAATAAATAATATTAGTCTGTTTGTCACTTTGTAACTGAATCTCTTGATTATTTAAAGGAATAGGTACTATTTCCGGTGAAATGTATAGAAAATTTAAATATTAAACAATATATTTCCAAAAGTCGCGTTTTATTGTAACTGACTGAAACTGTATCAAAATGTTATATATACTCGTATTTATATGTATATTTACTTCACGCAGGAATCGAAGTAGCAACTTCTAATGAACGCGTTAGCTAGACAATAAACCTTTATGCCATGATATGTTTTCTTTACAATATATTTTGATTTTAAACAAGCCATTATTTACTTTTTCTAATTTTCTACGCATCTGTAAAGCCAAGTCAGTTCCTTAGCCACCGGTCGTCGATCGCCTAGTAATGGACATCGTCGTTAGCGACCAACAATGGACAGGATTTAAATTGCACGATTGTTATTTTGACAGCAACATGTGAATTGTATGGAGAAGTAATATTTTTTATGGACCTTAAAATGTTATAATTAAAAAGATATACACATACATTTAGTGTTTTAAGACTTTAATTTTAATTAAAAGTATAATTCCTATGTAGGTAATAGTTATACTTATATGGAGTTCAATTCGGATTAAAAACTAAAAAAGCACATAAAGTTTTTAAAATTTAAATTAAATATTATAATACACTCATAAAACAGCATGGCGACAAAAATTTATTTGTCACAGTACAACACACAAATCAGCTCTATCCAAAATAAATCATAACATATAAATGTTCTGTTACTACATGACATAGCCTAAAACACTTTCGTATAGAATTAAAAAAATAATATTGAAATAAATATTATTTATATTTGGGAACTGGCCTCGCTCGGTGTCCTTAAATATTTTTTTTGTGTACGTTTGCTAGTTGTGAGCCAATACTGCAGTAATACTGTTCTCTTTTGGATAGAATAACTTTTGTAACATAAAATTTTAAATAAAAATAGTTTAATTGGAATAGATAAAGGAATAAATGTTAGCAAACATATTGTGAGGCATAATTTTAAATATTACGTATGTAGGTTGTAATTTTTACATTTGATGTCAAATTACAAAAAAAAAAATTACATATTATAACAGCTAGCCCATATTTAGTATTGCAATGTACATGCATGAGTAAGAAGTGTCGCAATATTTGTCGTTACGTTGTTAATGTCGTCGTTAGGACAACGAGAGGAGAAAGAAGTGTTTTAGTTCCGCGGAGTTGTACTCGCGTTGATGTAAATACAGTAGATGCTATAAAAATATAAATATAATATGGTTTTATTAGATTTTTTTTAAAGTAAAAATAACTGAAAATTAATATAGCGAATTGAAAGGAAAGGAGTAGGATTGTCTGTTATTTTGTTAGATATAGAAGTAATATTTTTTGATGAAAATCTAACAAGGTGATTGGTACAAAGGCTACAATAAATATTTTAAGTTATTATAATAGTTAAAAGTACAAATACATAATATAATTAACAATTTTTAATTTTTTAAGGTAATAATAAAAAGCTTCTAATTCCAAAGCTTTTTATTAATACTGAAAGTAATTAAAATAAAATTTTTCAAAAGCTTTGCTATTTATTTATAAACTAAACAATTTGAAGCATCCAAACCACCGACAGCAACGCGAGACAGCATTGTTTAGGCCGACGACCGAGGTTTTCACACTGTCTTTACTGAGTCAGTCGGTCAAACAAAGAAGTTTTTGTACTCATGTAAATTCTTATTATCCTCACACTTTACATGCAGATTGGAAACTTAAAGAACCACCGATTGAAACTTTCAAAATGTCCACAAACAATGCTACAAAAACTGTTATTAATGTTGACGATCACTTTTTTGTCCGTGTCAAATGTAAATGCTGTGACATGTGACAGGTTTTTTTATTGCTTTGCATAATTTTTACGCGGTCATCGTTACTCCATTTGTGTTGCACTTTCAAGTGTATTGTGTGATTGAGACATTATTAATGAATGTGAATTTTACCAAATTTAAATATCTATATTTCTATTTTATGTAAGGACTAGCGACTTACCCTGGATCCTTAGATACGTTTTAATTTTTTTGAGCGAAAACCTAAGGTACTTAAAGGTAGCCTAAGTTACCCCTTCTAACATGAGCTATCTGCAAGTGAAAGTCCCATCAAAGTCAGTCCAGTCGATTCGGAGATTAACCGGATCAAACAGACAGGCAGAATTATAACTTTATATGGATTTAGTAAAAATCTGTAATTTTGACGTTAAAAACAGACACTTCCAATTTTATTTATCTGTGTAGATTAATATTTGTATTGATTAGTTTAAAAAAAAAGTTAGTCGAAAAACCAATACTAATCTATGGGACTTGTCAAAACGAATCAAATGAGCCAAAGTTTGATGATACTATTAGTGGCCATTTAAGAGTTCTACTGTCCTCCTGACTCTATCATTAGATCAGTACAATGCTATCATATTCTTGTATTATACTTATATCGTTTTAAATAACTGCCACAGAAGTAGGTTGAAATCGATTTTAAAGATTTGATTGCACATTTCCAACTTTCAACTAAACATAATAAAAGTATGTTAATTAAAAAGAAATTTAATGTAATGCCTTCAGCTAATATTTACATATACTACAGTTTTATTTGGTTTAGTATCTTTTGTAGGTGGTGTATTAGAGTCGAAGTACTCTTCTTCAAAAATGTTGGTAAAATGATGTTTCACTAAGAAATTGTACTGAATAAAAGAAATTTACCTATTTGATTTTGGTCAGAAATTGTCCAGAAAACTTGAACAAAGCAAAAGTATAAACCTATATAGCTTGCATCCACATTGCGATATATAAGCGTTGAGTGACGTCTCGCTTCCACCTCTGAATGATCGCACTTTGCATTTCAAATGCACCCATTGTATGCACATTTTTACTGACTTATTACTTTCTAGTACCGTTCGCAAATTTTCCTTGGACCTCTTTATGTGAGTCAGGTGTTTTGGTGTACCACTTGTTTTTAAGCACTTGTCACTTTTAAGAGGCATTACTCACCGACTTGTTTGATATGCATCTTAAGTTAGACTAAGTAAAGGTTAAGGAGTTATTAAATAAGCAGGTGCGTACGTAACGCTAATATATTACATATAGAAAAATTTTTATTGCAATGTTAGTCGGACTACTGTATAGTGTATATTTTTATACTTATACGTATACGGAAGTTTTTATGGGTGTGTGTTTGTTTGTTACTCCTTCACGAGACGTCTTGACGGATTTGAATAAAAAGTGGGCATATATATTACTAGCATTTCCCGCGGCTCCGCCCGCGTTCAGATGACCAAAAACCAAATTCTTAGGTTTTACATATTGGTATACTCTTACATTGCAGTTTTTGCATTTTTTGTCAAAAATTAGATATTTTCCCGCGGTAAGAGTATCATATATGCTGACCCGGATAACCATATATAAACAAAAATCCCTCCAGTGGTTTTTCCGTGATGCGGTAACAGACAGACAGACAAAAATTCTAAAAACTATAGATTCGGCTTCTGTATCGATAATAATGTTTAACAATTTTATTATATGTATAGATGACTTGGAGCAATCCGTAGGATTTTAGGCACGTAGAGACACACTTGAGCGAACCGAGGGTAAGTCGTTAGTATTTATACAAAATTGTAGAAAAAAAAAAGAAAATATGACTGCCTTTACGTATAACAATTAAGATGTGAATGTCTGGCGCTGTGTTCTATGTTAAAGGTTGCCAGTTTTATTATAAAATGTTTTCTCTTTTCGATAAGTCTCCTAATAAGTTTATTGGTCATTGGTGTTATGAAACTTATAATTTTGACCTGTATGTATGTATGTACTATATATATATACGTAAATAATTTTTACATAAGAAATTATATATTTAATACTTTATTTGCAATATCTTGCATTATTTTTTTCATGCTATCAGTACATTCACCAGTAACGAAGCGAGTTCAGGATCAATCTCGAGGGTATTTTTGTTTAAATTGCGACTGATATACCCGTTAGGTCTTTCGTAGTGCAGAATTCGTAGATTAAGGGCCTGTATGGGCTATCGCTTGGTTTACATTTATTAACCTTTGGTAAAACATTTTTTCAACCTTTTTTCAACGTACATACACATTAGTATACCGACATATATATACATATATAGCTGATGCAGTAAAAAGGTAGTTTTGTAATTTTCGTTATACGATTGATAAATTATAAATATACACATGTACGTACGGGTATGTATATATTCAGCCGTTTTCGTCCCACTGCCGGGCATGGGCCTCAATACGAGGGGCATCAGGCCATAGCCCACCACACTGGCCGAGTGCGGGTTCCACGGCCAGTCGGTGTGCCACTGATCATCTTCTAAATGAGAGGGACGATTTTAACGATATTGTTGTGAATGTTCGAGTGGGTCCCTGTAAGGTTTGAATTCACAAATGGATCTGGTAGGTGGCGCTGCAGTCTGAGTGTCACAAAACTGTCATAAAAGACTCCTTTTTCCGAGCAATAAATAAATTTAAATGGTTGATTAAATAAAATAAAAATCGATGTGTGTATATATGTTTCCTATGGACTCCAAAGCAGCTTGAGCGGTTTTGATGACATTTTCGTGTAATCTTCAGATTAGCCCAGCGGGTGAGACTGTGAATTTTGTTAGCGATAGGAAGTTTGGACGCGGGCGAAGCCGCGGGTACTGCTAGTAATATAATAAAATTCTAACTGAGTAGAATCAGTAAATAAAATATTTTTGTCGAAAACCTTATTAAAACAGTAATTATTATCGGTACAGAGGCCGAATCTATAGTTTTTAGAATTTTTATCTGTCTGTCTGGGAACGTATCACGAGAAAACCTCTGGACAGATTTTGATGAAATTTGGCATGATGATAGCTGGATATCCGGGTTAACTATAAGGTACTTTTTACTGCGGAAAAATATCTCATCTCTGAGAAATCTATACTAAACGTTAAAACGTAACTAGGGGCAACTAGGGGTAACTAGAGGCTAGTTTTATAAATATAATGGTACCCTTATTATAAAGATGTAAATTATAATCATAAATAAAATTATGCATTACGTAACTTTCGAAGTTATTATGTAAGGCCAAGTAACCCCTGGTTTCAAAGCGGACATTAAAAACTTATAAGACGCGAGAGGAAAGTTTGTAGATTTCACTAATTACTTTATGGCTTTACTTAAAGTTCAACCTGACTAAGATATCATTCTATCCGTATTATTTTAATATTATAAATATGAAAGTTTGAGAGTATGTATGGATGGAATTTGGCACAGAGATAGATTATAGTCGGGAATAATACATAGGCTTTTTATCCCGGAAAAATGTACATTTCCCGTGGAATAGGTTTGTTTTTGTTTTCCTAGAGGTGAACCCGAGGGATGCGAGGATGAACCTCTAGTATAATATAATGATAATGTTATATTTTAATTCGTATCCATAATTTCAAAACCTTTATTTTATGTTACCTCTTCATACTAATTTTAAATCTTTAATTTTTACCGACTCCAAAAAAGGAAGTTTTTCAATAAGAATTTATGAATTTATTAATTAATATACATTTATTGATTAATAAGTCCGCGAATTTCTCAAAAACAAAAAAAAAATCTGGACATTTTTAAGATTTATTAAAAATGTGAATTTTTGTAGGGAGAATCCACTGAATGTAATCAAGTCGAAGTTGTTACAGGGTTTGTATTTATTCCAAAGATCGTGCTGTGTATTATGTTATGTAACATTACCATGGTATTACTTACTTTATTATCTGTACAGATAAATGAAATTAAGGTGTCTGATTGTAATATTAAAATGAGAGCTTTTTACTAAATGCATACGAAATTATATGTATACGGTACTTATAAGAAAAACACATTTTTTTAAATTTTCGTCTGTCTGTCTGTCTCTTTGTTTCGACACTTTGAATCGGCTGGACTTATTTTGACTGGACTTTTACTGGCAAACAGCTGAGGCTTGGGCTACTATTACAAATCCGGAACTTAGTATGTGTATATTCAAGTTTCTTAAATACTCCTTCTCGCTGAAACGGCTAAACAGATTTGGATGAAATTTAGGATAGAAAAATACGACCTACACATTTAAAGTAATACATAGGCTACTGTTACTCGCTGACTACTGACATCTATGTGTTCGGTAAGCACCCAAGTAAAGCGAACGTAATTCGCTAGTTAGAAATAAACTTTTTACGATTTTGATGCAAGCAGCGCTATAATTTCAAATAATGTATTTTTGTAAATGACAACACCATGTACCTATAACACGTTTTTAACCTAAACGTTTGTAGAAAGAATATTGTGTATGGCAACTCGCCGTGTGTTATAAATGCGCCATATCGCGATCATGACTTCGGTCGACATTCTTCATTAAGATTCCAACTAACAAATATTAAGCAAAAAGCTTCACACAACACAGTTGTATAATTTTATGGAAATCAGAACCAAAGATGAACTTAAAAAATCTATTTTTTTATTTGGTTGTTAACTTTGAAATTACTATTATACACGAATTGTATTATTAAACGTGTTCATAAAAGGAGGAGGTTATTGTTTCGCATGTAGGTATGTTTTTTCGTGTGTATATTATACTATATTGTTGCTCTATGGGTATATACTCTATGGGTTAATCTTAAATAAATCTCATACTCGTCCAGTCTAAAAATAATTATATTAAGTGCAAATTAACTACGAGATTAAAAATTAAGTAGGTATTTATTCGAGTTTTTTGTTGGTTCAACATTTTTGCATTCTCATTTCTTTACGTATATTTTAAATGAAAATTTATTCAAATTCAAATTCAAAATATTTTATCAGCATTAAATTATTACAATTTTTTACTGAACGTCATGAGTCTACTACCAGTTCGGAAAGAAGAAGCCTCAGACCTGAGAAGAACTGGCGAAAGAAACTCAGCGGGACCAATATTAACTTGTTATCTTTTTTTTAACCTTTCAAAGCACGCGGAGCCATTATTATTATTATTTTGTTGGGTGTGGTGCCGAGGTCGGCCCTAGCTACGTCGACCAGTTTTGGTCCATTGTAGCTCCCTTTATAGTGAGTTTAAAGTTCTCCGCTTAGTCCTGTTGACTCCAGGAACTTCCAGATTTTCTGAGCGGGGAGCATCTGTATCTCTTCCGGTTGCATAACATGCTGCCCTAGATAGATACTTCGGCGGTGCATGAGTGGGCCGCACGAGCAGAGGATGTGCATAGCAGTTTCCTCTGTCTCATGGCATAGTCTGCACATTGCGGTCCGACTGAGGCCAAGGGTAAACATATGTTTATTGAGTTTGCAGTGACCAGTAAGTATTCTGGTTACTGCACTGGTTTTATACTTGTTGAGTTGAAGCAACTCTTTTGTAAACTTTTTGCGATATCCCTTAATTAGCGCTTTAGAGTGTATTTGTCCAGAAGTGGATTGCCACTCTTGAAGTGCTTGGCGATTGCAGTGAATTTTGAGAATTGAATAGGCATGTTGTTTTGCAATACCACAAAATGGTTCTGGGCCACATTCAGGGGTTTCAGCGCCCCTTCTTGCCAATGCATCAGCCTTTTCATTCCCATCAATGCCTGAGTGGCCGGGGACCCATCTGAGGGTAACTCTGTTGGATGTGCCCAGGACATTCAGATTATCCATACAGTCTTTGACCAACTTAGAGTTGGTCTCAAGAGAATCTATAGCCAGAAGTGCTGCTTGGCTATCTGAGTTGATGTAGATATTTTGGTTTCTAAGCTTTCTCTCCAGGATTACTTCAGCACATTTGTTAATGGCGAAGACCTCGGCTTGGAAGATGGTGGCCTCCTTGCCCAGATTGACACTCATGTCAAATCTAGGCTTAAGGCCATAGATACCGCACCCTACATCAGATCCTTTCTTGGATCCATCTGTAAACCAAACATGACTGCCCTTTTTGTGAGACTCTTGGTTTTTTAGCCACATGTCCCGGTTGGGAAGATCTATTTGGTACTGTTTTGCGAAGTTAAACTCTGTACTCATGCCATCGACTGGCATTTTCAGAGTTTTGTGTTCGAATGTCAACTCTTTGAGTTTGTTCATATATTGCGATTGCAACTTTACATTCGATTGTGTACAGAGCCTGTAGAGGCAAGATTTAGCTTCTTTTTGCACGTGGAGATATAGCGGAGCTAAGTCCAACAAAGCATTTAGAGCGTCACCTGGTGCCGAATGGAAGGCTCCCGTGATGATTAGACATGCCATCCGTTGTATGCTGTCTAGTTTACTCATAGTTGTCTTTTGTTTGGTTTTGTTACACCATACGACTGAGGCGTATGTTATGATCGGCCTTACCACGGCGGTGTACATCCAGAGAGCCATTTTGGGTTTGAGGCCCCACTTGGCTCCAGCCATTCGACAACATATCCAGAGGGCCATTTTGGCTTTTTGTATAATGTTGTTGAGGTGAGAGTTCCAGGTCAACTTTTGATCAATAGTGACTCCAAGGTACTTTACCTCATTTGATAGGTTAAGGGTTTTGCCATTGAGTCTGAGTTCAGTCAGCCTTTCAAGCTTCCTTTTCCTGGTAAATGGTACTATAACTGTTTTATCAGCGTTTATTGATAATTCATTTTCTCTGCACCATCTTGTGATGGTATTGAGAGCTCCTTGTAACCTGGTGGAAATTGTGTTCAGGCAGGGACCTCTTACTACTACAACAAGGTCATCTGCATAACCCTGTGTATCGTAGTCAAGATCTGCCATGATTACAAGTAGTAGGTCTACAGCTAGTGTCCATAATAGGGGTGAAAGCACTCCTCCTTGCGGACAGCCTCTTGTAGTATAGAAGGTGTGCGAGTGTTCGTTTAACGTAACTTTCGCACACCGGTTGGAGAGCATATATTCCACCCATCTGGTGGTTGTGATATCAACACCTTTTGCATTTAATCCTTTCAGGATGGTTGCCGTAGGTGTGTTATCAAAGGCCCCCTCAATGTCCAAAAATGCACATAGAGCTGTCTGCTTATCCTCTAGGGACCTTTCTGCCTTGTCGATCAGAGCTACTAAGGCAGATTCTGTGGATTTACCCTTTTGGTAAGCATGTTGGTTGCAGGAAAGTGGTCTAGCCACAAGATACCTAGTTCTAATGTGCTGATCGATTACTTTTTCCATTGTTTTTAGTAGGAAAGAAGTAAGACTAATAGGTCTAAAGGATTTGGGCTGAGAGTAGTCGTTTTTACCGATCTTCGGTATAAAGGTAACCTTGACCTTAGTCCATTGTTCTGGTATAATGCCCCAAGCAAAGCTTGCTCTAAATAATTTTACCAGATGCGGGATAAGGAGTTCCATGCCCTGTTGAAGCAGAGCTGGAAAAATTCCGTCTTCCCCTGCTGATTTAAATGGTTTGAATTTTTTCAAAGCCCATCTAATCTGGTTAGGCCTAAAAATGGTATTGGCCATCTTCCAGTCGCAACTATTTGCCCTGTGGATGTAGTTTTCCTTTGGGTTTGATTCACTGCCGGTGACAGGGTACGATCCTGGGAAATGGGTTGCTCTTAAAAGTTCCAGCGTCTCCATCTCTGTGGTCGTGAAGGAATTGTCTCGCTTTTTTAAGAAGCCGAGAAAGATGTTTGGTGTCTTGGCAAGGACCTTGTGGATTCTCGCTCCTTTATGTGTTTGGGCGATATTCTCACAGAATCGTTTCCAAGATGCTCTTTTAGCTTTTCTGATCTCTTTGTGGTATTTAGTCAGAGCCTTCTTATACCGTTCCCACCCATACGGTGTAGTGGCCTGATTAAATAAGCGACGTGTGGAGACTCTAAGTCGTTCTAGCTTTTTGTTCCACCACGGAGTATTGTTGTTAACCTTGAGTTCCCTGACAGGACAGCTATTTTCATAGGCATTTAAAATGCCATCCGTTAATAAGTTGTTTAAAATGTTAAGGGAGTCGGGTGTCTTGATCGATTTTGGAAAATCCTTAGCTGCCTCAGCGAGCAGGTTTTTGAAGTCTACCCACGAGGTGGCTTTGGGATTTCTAAGCCGTCATGAGTCTACTACCAGTTCGGAAAGAAGAAGCCTCAGACCTGAGAAGAACTGGCGAAAGAAACTCAGCGGGACCAATATTAACTTGTTATCTTTTTTTTAACCTTTCAAAGCACGCGGAGCCATAGGTGGCTCGGTTAACAATTAATTTCTTAGAATTTAACCGCGAAGTAAAATTATAATTTACAATATTTCTATCAATTGAAGTAGCCTGTAGGCGATCATTTCATTTCCAAGGCGTGCCATCTTCTATAAAATCATTTATTATATGATAGCACACAAACGTTCTTTAACATTTTTTTTTAATTTGACGATAGAAGCTTTTTGAACATTTTCTGGGATCCAGTTGTATAAGCGTATACATTTGTGTACGAAATATAAAGAGATACGTAGAACATCTGAATAATGTATGTACTAAACGGTATTACAGTTATATCACTGAACGATTCTTAAATAACTTTAAAACTTGATAGATAGCTTGCATTTTAAAAACAGATATGGATTCATCTTCAAATTAAAAAAAAAAAATCAACATGGATATATATTATTGATAAATGATGACAATTTATCTATCTATGCATATAATAAAACTGTAGAGGTCGAATGTCTGTACATAGAAAAATATGCTAAAATCCGAGTCAGTGAGATATAAGAAGAGAAATAGAACAAATCCAGTTTTTTTTTTCAATTTTTTTTGTTTCTCTGTCTGTTTGTCTGTTTGTACGGGCTAATCTCGCAAAACAGTTGGACCGATTTAAATGAAATTTTGCATGGTGGTACCTTATATCCCCGATCAACATTTTAGATACTTTTAATCCCCGAAAATTAAAGTTTCCGTGGGATAGTTGAAAAACTGTAGTAACTTATACAGCTAGTACACAAAAACTACTGATTGGATTTTAATAAAACCTTACAATAATATAGTTCATACATCAGAGTAACAAATAGGTTACTTTTATCCCGGAAAAATGTACGGTTCCCGTGGGATAGAGCTGTATTTGCTTGTCTAGAGGCGACCCGAGCGAAACGAGGGTGAGCCGCTAGTTTTTTCATATGAACGTTTATTACTTTCCAAAATGTACAGAAGACTAACCAAAGTCTCTACATATCTCACTAAAAGTAATTTTAAAGTGAGCGTAAGACTTACTCGAAATCCACTGACTTAATGCGAAAGATTTAAGATAACATTACAGGGTTTAAGTGTGTTTTGGGGACAAAATGTGGTTTTTATTTGGCAATTAAGGATAAATAACCAAAAAGGTAATTTCCATAACTTGAGATTTAAAACAATATTTATAAGCATTTGGTTCAATATTTTTATGTTTTCTTATTATAAATTTTTTATCCCATAAATATTATAAATGCGAAAGTTTGGATGGATGGATGTATGTTACTTAATCACCAGCCAGGAACGGCTGAACGGATTTGAATGAAATTTGGCACACATATAGATTATAGTCTGGAATAGCACATAATTATTTTTTATTACGGAAAACTGTACGGTTCCGTGGGATAGATTTGGTTTTGTTTTTCATAGAGCCAGGGATCGATTATCTACTACATACTAACCGTTAAAACGTAGGTACCTTTATAGTAGTAGTCACTACATAGTATAAAACAAAGTCGCTTCCGGCTGTCTGTCTGTCCTTATGTATGCTTAGAACTTTAAAACTACGCAACGGATTTTGATGCGGTTTGTTTTAATAGATAGAGTGATTCAAGAGGAAGGTTTATATGTATAATATATGCATATTATAGTACAAAAAAGCCGAGAAATCCAAAGATTTGTATTTCATACTAACCGTTATAACGTACCTAGGGACGTCGAGCGTAGCGAGGGTGAGTCGCTAGTTTTATAATATGTACTTATATTGTGCAAATGTTTAGAATGAAATAGAAGATATAGGGAAAGATTTACTCAATTTTTTACTTGAGCTCACGTACCTATCTACCTGAGCCACATAATGTAAGGTGAAGGTCATGGTTACTGTTTACTAATTGGTAACTAAATAGTAGCATGCGTTATGCGAAACCACAGTTGGCTCTTACTTAATATTTATATTATAAAAACGATTCAGGATAGGCGAAAATGTCGCATATATTACAAACTTTTTTTAAATTAGACAAAAAATATAACCTAAAATCGTTTGTTCCTTTCTTTCACGCGGCAACGAATTAATTTGATTTTTTCCATCGAAATGCTAATAATGCTAAAAACTATATTCTTACCAAATTTCATCTAAATCAGTTCAGTAGATCCAGAGATTACCCCCTACAACGTCACAAATTCACAAACTCACAAACTTTACATCTTTATAATATTAGTATAGATTCCGTAGGACATAAATAAACTGTACTGCAGTAGTAACTATCGATGTAATAGCAGGCTGAGCGAAGCAAGGGCGAGTCACTAGTGTATATAATATGCAAAAATTCTCAAAATATGTATGTTCACACAGACGACAAGATAAAAAGTTACATCGAAATTGGAAACGTGGTATCGTCGCAGTGCATGTAGCATTATGCGTATGTACTTTTTACCAAGCAGTCTTGTTCCGTATTTGTATGTCATAAATATTTAATCGATACTTAAATATAAATAATTTTACTCGCATCACTCGTGTACCCCGACAATAAAGCCTCAGTAAAAAATAAAACTAAGTACCTCTAAGGGTCTAATGTCATGGCATAAAACATTTTTGTTCTACAATCTCAGATGTGGTAAACCTTTTAGAATTTGGTTTTAGACGTAATAAATGATTTAGCGACTTTTTACCCGACTGCAAGGAAAGGTTATGTTTTAAACGCCTATATTTATATGTTTATTTGTAATATTCTTTATTCCGTCATATCTTCCAAACCACTCGGTGGATTTCTTTAATTAAGGTATCTTTAGATTCGTCTCATTAGTCCAAGTGCTCTTAGATAGGTGACATAAAAAATAAATAAATATGGGGTTACTAGATTCCATAATGTGACAAAGAAAAAAATGAAAATCGACGAACTATGTCAAGTGGGATATTGTTGAATAAGTATTTAAAAACGTGTTAGAAACGTGTATGTCTCCGACTGTATAATACTATATTCCTTTGTGAACTTGTTTTTATCTTTTTAGTTAGCTTTTATGCAGTCGGGTTTTTTATATTTATGATAAGAATATATATTTATTTAAGTGTAACTTTATTTTGGATACTTACACACTTATTGACTTATTTTTTTTTAAATATATTTACAAAAGTTATTTAGCTTAGTTAAGTTTAGTTTTTGAAGTTATACTTCCTTTGGTACATTTGGATAAAATTATGAGAGTAAAATTTTTACGATGCGCGCGCACACCGACAGCCAAAAAGCGACATGATGAAGTTAGCTGCATTCCTTTTACAAACAGAGAGTTGTGACATACGGGATGAAATCTTTAGCTATTTTTGTTCGGTTACGCCAAAGAAGTATAACTTCTTACGTGCGCACATAAGTACACACACACGTTTTTTCGTTCTAATGAAGTGTAGGAATCATCTTTGTTGTAATATTATGTATGTATACTTTCACATATAGGTAACTTATATCAAAAAAATAAAAAAAATAAATAATATAAGACAAATTCACAGGCTTTATATAGTCTATATTAAAAAAATATCTTTAAAGCACGAATACCCTGCATTTCTCTCCTCACATAAATACTCATTACGTGCTCCCGCCGCTGCTAGGCATTACTATTGTATCACCCGATACACCTGAATCTCAACCGTTTATTGATGAAAGACGGCAAATATTTTGAACTTTGAAGTAGAAGATGGTGTAAAAAGCTTAGAAAACTTTTTAATATTAAAATATATCAATATGAAATGTCTAATATATTAGAAATGTTTGGTTTTTCTTTCTGTGTTAAGAACATTAATTATATAAAAAAATAAGTTAATAATTTTTTATGCAGTCCAAATTCTTGATATTAAATTCATCTGTATTGTTTGTATTGATTATAAACTCGGTTTTTTTGTTAAACATATATTATTATTAACATTCTAAATAATGTACAAAAATATTTTACTGTTTGTTTTAAAATGTGTATAATTTCCTTTGAGTAATTTGTGTATAAATAAATAAATAAATAAATAAAATAAATATGTGGGGACATTAACACACGGCGCCATCTAGTTCCATGGTAAGCTACGACGAGGCCTGTGTTATGGATACCAGATAATTGATACACTACACATACATAACTTTAAATACATACTTATTATAAATATAAACACCCATGACTGGAGTACAAACATTCCTGCTCATAACACAAATGAATGCCCCCAGCGGGACTCGAACCCGCGACCGCTGGCACAACAAGTAGGATCACTACAAACTGAACCAAACGTGTCGTCAAACAAGAAGAAACAAGAAGAAACTACAATGCTGTTTTATAATTTTCTTCTAATGTACGTGGGCCCCTTCATCTCTTGGTACGCGTAAATCTTCATTAGACGCCCCCGGCTTTATGAGCGCTCCCACTGCGATAGTAAACCGAGCGTATTGTTTGACTTCTGTTGATGCACAGGTGACATCGGTGCTGTTGACCTGTTAACTAAGCTTATACTTTTTTTAATAAAAATAATACATACATATTATGTAAAATGTATATAAAAATATATTTTATACATAAACTTGTATATATCACTTACATATAATAAAAAAGAATGTGTGTTGTCAAAAAATGTTTATTTTTTTTTATAATTACCAGTTATCTATTCATAATGTTATATTTTATTCAGTTTAATTTAATATTGTTATGAAAGGCATGTACTTTCAATTTATATAAAGTAATATGTATGAGAAGTTTTAAATTTTTTCTATTTTAATTTGAAATATAAATAGCGCGATTTCGATAGGATTTTTATAGTTTTATAGCGAGTGATATTAGAAATTTTCAGATCTATATTGATTTTGCATGTAAGTATTGTAATACTTAATTACTTGTGTAAATTAAAAGTTAATACAAACCAAAAACAAAATGTATTACATACATAATTTGGGAAAATAAATACTGCAAATGTTAACTTATAACATGCTTACAAAATTATAGTCTTAACTTTTTGTTTGGTACATTTTATAATAGAAGTAACGATCTTGTATCAAAGAACGCTTGGTTTTCACCATTATACTTTTTCTTCAAATTAAATACAGAGTTACAAAAGTAAGAGAAGGTACAAAAAATTAAATAATAAAAATGAATTAAAATTATTGTTGAAAGTATTTAATATAATTTAAGCTAATAACTTTCGATTTATAATGGTACAATGAAAAGAGTTTTTTTTTAATGAAATACGTATAAGCCGATAGTTCAATTCCTAGATCAAAATGGTTTATAGTGACTCGTGGTTATCTTTCATTAAGATTATTCGACTAATAATTATAACATAATCACAATTATCGTTTATAGTCATACTATTAGGTATACACGCAAATAATTCAAATGAAATAAAATAATATGTCACTTAGATCTTAGTCTATAGTCAAAATAAAGATTCTAAACTCGTCTTTATGATATTAAACATAATAATATAATAACACTGGAATCACTTCAATAGAGCTAACAACACCCTCGCTTTGCTCGGGTTCACCTCTAAAAAAACAAATACAAATCTATCCCTGGGGAACCGTATATTTTTACGGGATAAAAAGTAGTCTATGTGCTATTCGAAAATATAATCTATCTTTGTGCCAAATTTCATCCAAATCTGTTCAGCCGTTCTGGCGTGAAAGATTAACAAACATACATCCATACATACATTCTTACAAACTTTCGCTTTTATAATATTAGTAGGATTTAGTCAAGAGAAAATGTATTCTACGTATTAATCCATCATCCAGATTTTTTAAATATGATATAAATGATTAGTTAAGAAATCGAAACTTAATAGTCATTAAATGTACATATACGCTTGTTTTTGTATAGAAAATATATCTAATACATTTTAATTTAATTAAAAAATATATAACTTTATGTAAGTAGACATGTCTTTAACTTATATAACTCTATAGTTCGATACTAATCATTGACCCGGAGGCGTTGAGATATTTGCTTGGATAATATTATTTACCACAAAAAATCATAATTCTACCTCCATATCAACATACGATATCAATTTGCATTTGCATACATAATCTCGGTGAAAGAAAATTAAACGGGCTCTGTTTAGCGTTTTACGTTAAACTAAGTTTACTAATACGGCTAGGTAATAAATTATAATTCTTTGAAAAAAAATTTTTTAATTATGTTGTGATTATACTACACATATGCGGGTTAAGCGTTTGCGGGATTCCCCTATAGAAGAAATATCTTTATTTTGTAAAATCTACTTTAAAATATGAGAATCGTTATTTCGTGTTAACTCATAGTAATCTAGCGACGAACATACCTACATATGTTCAATGTAAGGTGCCTATATGCCTTTTGTACTTACAATATTATGTAGAGATAGAGCAATCTTCAGCAAATGTTATTACTAACAGTGACAATGTTACTCCAGGTCATCGTCTATCTGTTTATTAAATTTCGTCCAAATCCGTCCAGCCGTTGTAACGTCAAGAAGTAACCAACATATATGCATAACATACAAACTTTTACACTTATAATAGTAGTGCGATGGAGTGCTACGTGCACTGCTGGGCACGGGCGTCCCTTTAATGCGAGGAAGATCCGGACTTAGTCCACCACGCTGGCAAGTGCGGGTTGCAGAGTTTACATGTCTTCCGAAAACTTGCTAGGTTCTCTCAGACATGCAGGTTTCCTAACCATGTTTCCCCTTACCGTAAGACGTAAACGTGTTGGAAATGATTTGCTCATGAAAATATCACGTGCGAGACCCGGGATTCGAACCCGATTCACTCGGTGTCCCAAGATAGTGCGTCACCTGGGCTACCAGGATATAGGAGACTATAGGATTAAGAAAATTTATCGTCGAAAAGAAAAACAAATACCTAACGTAATAATTTTTGTCGTTACAAAACAAGATACCTAAAGCACTTGCATCATTTGCGGGTAAATAATTGACGGCGCGCGACGGGAGTCCCGAGCAGTATATCTATTATTCAAAGGCTTCGGCTGTTCTGTCATATTACCCTAATATTGAAGAAATATTCTAAGACTGTGAGGGGAATGCATGTTTATTTTACCTCGAACATATTATATGATATAGTTACAATACCCTTTGCACGAATAAAAGTATTGGCCATCTGTCGCCCAAAAGTAGTAATTTCGGTTATTTGGTTGTCCCACTTATATTTTCTTATAAGTAATCGATATTTTTTATTTAATATCTATTGTAACGCTTTGGACTCGGTAAAAGTAATCAAATGAAGTCCAAAATCAAAGGTTTCACTAGAATCCATTGATGAAGTTCACTATCGTCAGAAATATCGATATTATTAAATTTTCGTATTTTTTTAAATGTCGTAAGTAAGGTTTGACTGTCTGTTAATGCGAATGCTTACAATTTTTTTAATCGATACGACAATTAGAAGTAGCCTAAAAATAGGAAGTAGGCTAAGATTTATAACATAATTGATAAGTTAGTTACAAGTGAAGAAAATTTCAGTTGTATGCGAATTATTATTGTAAATTAAAATGTCTATTCGTATTTTGACCGGAGTATAAATGACTTAGTTTTTGCAGAAGTTTCAAAAAGTTTTATAGGCTTTGTAAATTGACATTTTTTATTAAATTATTTTGTTCAGTTATAAATATTAATGAAATAAAATTGTTGGTAATCTAAAGTTAGCAGCTATAAAAAGCTCAAAATAATTACATTTTTATTTGATAAAAATTGATAATTTTAAAGATTTTAATGATAATTATGTTATGCAAGAAAAATGTTATACTAAATCTATACATATATAGGTAATTTTCAAAAATAAATATTTATGAGATGCTTTGTCTTCGTCAAACTGAAAACTTTACCAAAAGTCAAAGATTAGAAAGTCAAGTTATGTCATGGAATTAATGAATCATTACGGTAGCAGCTATTACGGATTGTTATTCGATTACAGACACCCACTGATGCAAGGGGATGAATTTTCCGGAGGGAGTTTGCAATATCACCGCATAAACACATGACCCGCCGCGAAGGACGCACTTATGCGCTCTACATTCGAAATATCTTAAAAATATTATCGAAATGCGAGAAAATGTTTTATATTTTAATATTTTTTAAGTAAAATCACTGTAAACTAAAATTCGTCATTTAAATAGTGTGCGTCTTACTGTGGAATTGAATTAACCAAACTTATAGCAACAGGAAGACGTTTAAAACTTTTTTCGCCGCTACATCGAGTTTAGTGACGTGAAACGAGTCTGTGATCGATTGCTTATTCGCAACGTCCCGATTAATCACTCGCAGGCCATATTCGATTTATCGTGGTATTTGACGTTTTGAGGAGTTTTCTTGGAAATTCGCGATGTGGGAGTTCAATTTCTTGCGCGAAATACCGTTCCCTTGTAATGAAGACATTTGTATTAACTTGTTGACCACGTAAATGAAGGAATTTAAAAATTTATTTGTAGTTTATTCTGTAATTAATTATAAACGTTTTTATATTAGTTTGAAGATATTTGGTCAACGAGAATACAAAGAATTTATTTTATGATATTGCCCTTAGTTCGTAGTAATCTGCAAAACTTTTTATTGAGAACAGGTTTTATATATCTGCAATCTTGATAATAAAAACGTTTTTTTTTTAAATTTATACTATCGATTTGAAGTGACTTTATTAGACGCATTTTAAAGCCTCTAATTTTAAACTTATGACATATATGTTTTACCATATCGAACATTCTAAATGAATATAAAATTTTAATATAGGGCAGTAATATGTGATCTTTGGCATATCCTTGATTTAAACCAATATTTCTAATCAATTTATAAGAATAAGACATTAAATAAACTTTGCAAAAACACTAAATAAAGACTTGCATTGCGATTTCTTAACTTAATGTTAACGATGGTTTTGCGATGTTCGCTTTAAATGAGTACATCACTCGAAACCGCGTGTATTCGCTTAATATATTTTTTTGCATCTTATTCAATTAAGAACTACAAAACTTTAACTAATATTTAACTTAAATCCTGATACTATCGATATTCTTTATATCAATAGGCAAAGATAAAACAGTCCTCTACCTTTTACCCTCTGTTTGTCAACCGATTTTCTTTTTTTTTGTTTAGTAGCTTTAGTGCTATCAATAAAAAAAATATTATGGTCAAATTTCAACCATTGGACCAGCACTAGTATAGACAAATAGCCCAGTAATTGTTATTAGATCAAATGAGTTTTAAAAATCTTTCTTTCATTATTTTTCGTTATATATTATTATTTATTGCACATTTAAATTGAAGAATATAAACAATAAAGGGGTCATTCAGAATAAAGTTAGACTTATGTATTTCTAGAATAGATTTCTTCCAGTCAACTTATGGAAATAGTGTTACATAACGGGCTAAAATAGTGCATTTAATATAAATTATAAAAGTATATAGATTAAGCATATACTTAATAAATACAATAATAATAAAGTAGAACAGTTTATTTATTTTTTGTACCAATTCAAATCGATAAATGACATCTAGTTTACGTTTCCACGACGAATTTACTTATTTCTTTGATGTGCCGACATCGACTACAATCGAGAGTAAATCAGAATCGGTACGTCAGCCGATAGATCGATTTGTGATTTGTGTGATTGATACTAGGTGGACGCATTGATCTTGATCTTTGTTACTATTTGCTAATATTTTTATTTGGATCAGCTAAAACTACTGTTATATATAAAAATGATACTTTAAAAAATAACTATTATAACTAGTTAATATTATTAATTATTAAAAATGTAATTAGTCTTACGTTTTTGTAATTGTAACGTATTTGTAAGTATTTAGAATGGATTCAGGTTATTTAGATAGGGAAATCTAAATAGTGTTATATCGGTGGCAGCATTATTATAATATCAAAGTAGGTACTAGTAGTATAGTAGTCAATGATGATGACGATGATGTTCTCCTGACCGATTCCGGCCACGGCGGCCAATCTCACTGAGATTAGCCAACTGCGCAGGAGATATTATAGTGCTCAAGTGTACGCGCAGACACAAGTGCACTCTCTATTCCTGTCACTCTCATACTCCGGTGGGACGACTGCTCGACGTCGTCAGTATAATATCAAACTCAAAGAAAAATATAAGCTCGCACTGGCCTATTTAGGTGCTTTTTGTATTTATCATTTTATATATAAGCAGCGCCATCTTTTAGCAAATTGTATGTACTATCAGAAGAATATGTGTTACTCCAGGTATATAGCCTATCTGTATACTAAATTTTCATTCAAATCTGTCCAGTTGTTTCAGGGAGAAAAAATAACTAATAATTTCGCAATTGTAGTCCGATTATAGCATTCTTATTTATCGTACGCAATATTTATTTTAGTTTTCTCTCTTAGATTTTCAAAGGGCTTTGTTAGGTAAACTACTTGTTTTTTTTTTTAAATAAAGAGGTAGTTCATAATGCAGCAAACGCAGCGGGCGCTAACGACATCTTGTGCGCTAAGTGGAACTATTGTAGGATTCGATTCGGTCGAACCATTCGGCGGCATTTCTGTTAGTACAAACATTTAGTGACGGTTGCGGTATATTTAAAATTTGGAATGCGTGTTTTTGTCGTCAGTACTTGCTAGACCTCCTTAGGTTTTATTATGTAGCGACCGCCCGTGCAGGCGTTTTACCTTTTTATATATGAAATATGGTACCTACCTTGATAGTGATGACTTTTGATTGATAATTTTTTGTGATACGTTCAAATTTTCTTGATCAAAAGATTTAAGAAACAGTTCTGCAGATTGTAGGTCTTCTAGGTCTCGATGATTAAACATAAAGAAATAATTTACCGACTTTAAAAGCAGACAAAATACGCAATTCGGGTGTATAAGCCAAATATGAAGCAATTTTATGATATTTTTTTAATGAATAAATGATATTTTAGAGGCTGGCCCTTTCTAAACTTCCTAAGAGTAAACTGATTACTTTTAAAGTAATTTTGATATGTGTATTTAGTTAAAATTTAAATAGTTTTTATTAATAATTACAAGTGTCTAATATGTACGCGGTGCCAATGATGAATTTATGCACTCCGTACCACTTGCCAGGTCATTGTGGACCTCCTGCGTCTCTCACGGAACAATATTGGATGTAAGTGGAAAAATTCCTCTCATTTGTTTGTAACAATAAAATGCACTGTTTATGAAAGGAATAACATATACATATATATATATATATATATATATATATATATATATATATATATATATATATATATATATATATATATATATATATATGACAAATAGTTTATAATTTCATAATTAAAATCTTAAATCTATTTCGATATCTTGATTTCTTAATAACCCCAGTTATTAATTTAAAAGTTGTATCAAAGTGGTACCTAGATCATAAAGGTCTAAAAAGCACTCTATATCTAAGGTTGCGTGTTCAATCTTCCACGAAATTAATATCTACATTTAATGCCTCTTCTCGCTCTGCTTAAGACTAAGTCTAACTAATATAAATACCACTACAAAAATAATTATATATATAAATGGCATACTTAGTACGAGTAGTCTTGTTTTTTAAGTTTGTATATAAAGCTTTCACGAAGCTTTCGATAATAGAGACGTTGGGTAAAATTATAAACTCTTTTAATCAACAAATTGAATAGAACTAACTCAGAAGTTACGAAGTTTTTCTTGAGAATATTATTATACTATAAAAAATGTAACTTAAACTTATAATAATAAACTATAATATATGAAACTACTTATTTCAGGAAACCGGTAGATGGAGTTAGCAACGCAGCCTCTGTAAATAGTCGGTGAGTTTCCTTTGAGTTTAAAATTATAACTTTTTTTCTATGTAATAAGTATAACTATATTCAATATTAGATTATAGATATACAAAACCCTTAATTTTTATTATACTTGAAATCTTTTGATATGGTTATATAGTAATTATATTATTTTTAATTTTGTCTAAATATACCCGTATAAGTATATATCGACACCGCCTATACCATGTTATTTTAAAGCAATCTGCATCGAGCTCCCGAATCGATTGCCATCAGGTTTTGAGAACGACCTCAAAATCCTTTGCATCCGATAATCCAATCTCTAAAAATGGTAATTTCCGATCCGTTCTCACGGATGAAACAAAGGATCAAGAGAGAAAAAATAACGTCAAGCGTGAATGTACAGTATTTATAAGGAATTTATAAATATTACAAGTTTTAAATTTAAATATGTTTAGTAAATATGTTTATTCTTACAATGAGAACAAATGATAAGTAAAATAGCAAATTACAATAGTTTATTACATACGAGAAACTTTCATATAACTTATTAGGTGTAAATTTATACCCGTGAGTTTCTTCTATAAAAGTTAATGCCTGTGAGGCAGTTACACAAATGAAACTGTTAGTTTTTTATTGCTTATAGGTATATTATTTTATTATATTTTCAATGTTTTTGTTATAATTCAAATATTATTAACGAAAAAAAATAACATAGTAATATATATATAGTATCTACATATTTATTACTATACTATATATTAGGCACTAGCGACTAACCCCCGTTTCACTCGGGTGCGTCCGTACGCGCATTTTGTTTATAATCGCATGACATTTATTTTTCTTACAGGGAACTCTAATTTTTTTTATAAAATAAAATTAGAATGAGTAACTACTTATAACATCAGCTTTTTGCCAGCGAAAGTCCTGTTAAGCTCGGTCGAGCTGTTTTGGGGATTAGTCGGAACAGACAGAACGGACAGACAGACAAAATTTTTAAACTTTCGCGTGTACTTAGTAAAAAGCTGTTATTTTGATATTACGAACATACACTTAAATTTTATTTATTTGTATCAATAAGCCATAGTGAATACGTATATTTTTTTTTTAATTATGTTTAATTTACCAAACTTAAAATGTTGATGCAAGCATTACTCGTTTATGTATGAAAAAAACTAACTTTTATTATTAAATTACTCAATATAAAACACAAGAGCTTGGTTTTTCAAATTTCTCAACGGAACCCCATAAAGCACCGAGATATTGAAAAGGAAAAAAGGGACAATATCCAATCACAATTATGTCGATCGTGGCATGTTTTATTTTTCATGTTTTATTTTATCATTTATTTCAGGCAATATTTACAAAAAGATCTTAAATATGTAATAATATATACCTTAAAACTAACATATATATATATTAATTCTAACTATTTAACACAATTTATATGGAAAAATCCAATCGATAGATCGCTGTCTCTGTATATAGGTAAAAGCTTACATAATACTTTAAAAACAGTAACTCAGTTGTTGTATGTGCTGCGACCTCTGCTAATCTATACATATAATAAAATTCTAAATCGAATCTGTAGATTAAATATTTTTTGGAAAATATTATTGAAATACTCATTATTATCGATACAGAGGCCGAATATATAGTTTTTAGAATTTTTATCAGTATGTCTGTTTGTCTGTATGGGAAGGTATCGCGAGAAAACCAGTGGACAGATTTTGATGAAATTTGGTATGATGATAGCTAGTTATCGGGTCAACATATAGGATACTTTTTGTTGCGGGAAATATCTCGTCTCTGAGAAATCTATACTAAAAGTTAAAAGGTAACACTTAGTATCATTAATTATTTATATAATCTCTTTATATCTATGTATATATGTATAATTAGGAAAAGATAAATCAGTTCAATACCGTTTTCTTCCCTGTTTCTCAGTAGCTAATGACGAGTTTTACTGTTATCAATAAAAATCTTACTATTATCGAATTTCGACCTCGGGGCGAACTCTAATTTATATAAATATCAAGGAAAAAAATCCATCTCTAATGATAGAATACTTAGTTAAAAAAAGCTTTATACTTTAAAAAGCTTTATAAGCTTTATTCGATCGGCATTTGTAATTGAACAATGAAGCAAATATCAATATGGCTATAAGAAAATATCCTTCCAAAAGTTTTAGAAATGAAGTAAAGCAATGTAACTTTGATTTAATTTCGCAGTTCTACTGTTTATTTTACAGCTCTGGTAATTTAAAAGTTAAATGTCAATTAATATTAGTATTTTTTTTCGTCTTTTTCATTCTATCTGCACTGCATAAGTAAAAATCATTATGTAATAAAAATATTCATCGTTTGAAATTAGCTTTATCTGTTAATAAAGTCATAATTATGTAAATAATTTAGTGTTTAAGTAATAAAGTTTAGGCCAGCGTCACATTCCTTACTCGCTTACCAGTAGGTTTACTACAGCTATCAATTACAATAACTACCAATTAACTTTATCGATAATAATCGATTATTTAAAGCGGAATGTCTCGGATCGGCGAATCGGTAAATAGGTAAATATTTACATATAATACTGCCTCCGTAAGGCCCTGTCCGCACTGCCATATATCTCCGCGCGATTTTTATTCTCGCGTATTATATTCCGTGATCGAAATTGTACTTATTACGCACTGCGAATAAAATTTCGTACGATTTTTGTCAGTTTGATGCAGTTCCCGACTGAGACAAACGTCTAAAATGATAAATCTACTATATCTACTGAGACATTTTAGTAATCTAAAATGATGTTTTTCTACATTTAATATCAAGAGCTGCGAAAATACAGTAAAAAGTTTTTCGGATATTACAGAATGACTACAAAATCCTTCGATAAACCAATAGCGTCGGTGCACGACTGAGCGAAACGCGCGAATTTTATTTCGCAGTGCGGCCATAGCCATACTTCTATACAGTGTGCAAAACATTCGCGCGAAATATATCCGCGCCGCATCGCGTTCAATTTGCATCAAATCACAGATTTTTTTTCCGCGTGAATTTTAAACCGCCAGTGCGGATACTCCTATAAGATTCAATGTGTTACAGAATTGCGAGAATAAAAACGTGCGGTGAAAAATCGCAGTGCGGACAGGGCCTAAAACGATAGCCGTTTATGCATATATTGGCTGCAATAAACTCTTATTATAAGAAATTTCTTTAATTGAATTAATATGTAGCGAGAACACCAAAATGATATTTGCGCTTTGTTTCACAAAACTGATGGAGATGATGAGATATCGAGATAGAGGCTTTTTACCTACAATACAGGTTAGGGGTTTTAGTACTTAAATGGATATTTTGTCTAAGCCACACTAGCCCTTAATTTACAAGGTTAATAATAAAATCAAACCTAAGACTTCGAGCTTAGCTTTAGTTTAAATACATTTTACGTATTACTTCACCCCGTTCTTAGTTATTTGCTTACTTCAAAGGGTTTGTCGAGAATGAATCTCAAAGCTATATTATTATATAAATATAATATGGAAATATATAGCAGAATTACCTATTTCTAAGTACTAACTTACAACCTTAAATATTGTAGGAACGTCTAATCTGATGTATAGATCATATATTACAAGCTACTAGGAAATAGAGTTCTAAAAGTTCGATTTTATCAAAATATGATTAGTAATACTAATTTGTAAGCAACTCTAATATTTGAATAAACGAATTGTTCCAACGCAAAATCGAACTTACGACCTTTGCGTCTTAATACATAAATCACTTAATACACTGCTTAATTCGATTAAATCTACCGTCATAATATTAGTATCGAGAATTCTATACGCTCATTAAAACATATCGTAAACCATACAGTTTGCATCGAAGATAAATCTCATAACAATACTTGGAGTAATTACTGCAAGCCTAGTACGGGACAAGAATCGATAGATCGGTATCGATGTCCTGTATCGATTCCTTATTCGATTCAACGGTTTATTGTTATGGTTTTAATCAAAACATATTTGCATACGATAGTTATGAACCTTTATAAGTTACGATTATTCAAATAGTATTTTAAATTGGCTGGAAAAATAAATGCTTTGTGTTACGTAAATTGTTGAATGTGACATTTTTATGTGATGCGATTTGCCTCATTTAGTGTAAGTAATACCAATGAATGGGATAAAGTATAATGAATATATATTGTTAAAAATTTATGTTTTATTATTTTAGTGTAGTCTACTATAAAAACTTTGAGAAGTTTATAAAAAAAATGTTATCTTATGGTGTGGGTCGAAATTTCATTAAAATAAATATTTATGGTGTAATAAAGACATTATAAGTATATTTTTTTATATTTATTATAAAATTTATATATATTTATATATATTTCATTCACAAAATACGATTTCCTAATCACTATTATTATAATCCACTATATGTATAATAAATTCAGTATTCTAAATGATTTTCGCAAAATAACCGAAGTAAGTTTTAGAGCAGTCACTAAAATATATTTAATGCATCAAACTGCTCTGTGCCTTACCTATACTAGCTACCTCTCTGAAGCACGTGACCAGCGTACAAGTAAGGTAAAGTTTTCCCTATTTTATGGCAGTTTCTATGAAAAATCACCTGGCCGGAACCTGCCTGCCTGCCAAATGAGCTCCGGATATAATCGTTTGGCTATAAAGCTTATATAATACTGCAGTTGGAAATATTATATTTCTACTTTAATGGGAATATCTTTTATTATATGTATATGTATTTATGTATGTATATATATATATGTGTGTGTGTGTGTGTGTGTGTGTGTGTGTTTGTTTATGTCGTTTTTTATTATTAAACTAGAGACTCACCTTTGCTTCGCTCGGTTTCATCCCTAGATACGTTTTAACGGTTAGTATGGAATAAATAGACTATATATTATATATACATACATAGGTACAAAACAAACTGTTCTGAACTTTTCGATTTTCTCGTTGTTTTTTTTTGTTTTCCCTATTTTTTTATATTTAAACCATCCCTGACACACCCTCAATAAAACAAAAAAGAATTGTTCAAATCGGTCCAGCCGTGTTTAAGTTTTAGCCAGACTAACGAACGGGAATTGATATTTATACATGTTTATTATAGATTTTGTTTAAATTTTAAATGTAGTATAGAGAGAGAATGCTGTGAAAATTTTCATATTTTATAGTAAATTTACGTTAGTTTGATGCATTTTGGGATCGGATGAGATAATAATTATCTAAAACGCCTTTTAAATAAAACTATCTTTTCGGATTATTTCGCGGATTTATTTTGATTTTTTGGTTCCCGACGTTACGAATGCTTTACAGCAATCATGGTCACGGGAGAGCCAAAAACCAAAAATCAAAAATCTAAAACACCAAGAACCAAAAATCTAAATAAATCCGCGAAATAATCCGAAAAGACAGTTTTATTTAAAATGTCAAATATTCGCGTAAATCTAAGAAAGTATTATAAAACGCATTTTTGAAAGAAAAGTAGCCAAGAAGAGATAATGAGGTTTCGTGATGAATCAACTTTGATATAAGTATTAATGTAAACTTAGGCTACAATTACTTAGATTTTAATACAGAAGGAAGCTGGCGTGCTTTGTCGTCATCTCAAAGACGTTCATCTCATTAAAGTGTTTAAAAAGCTTCTCAAAAAATCCTATTTCATGGCTATTGTGCTATTCAGTCGAAATATGGACGATGGAAAGGAAAGGAACATTGTTCGAACATTCGTATGCTAATTCATTTCTGTAGGGGAGCGGTGTCTATTCATCCACATACTGCGTTGAAAATCTTTAGTTGTCACCATTTTTCTTTGATTGTTTTAAATACATCATTTACTGATTGATTTACTCGATTGGACCTTAACTACGATCGATTTCGTTATATGAAAAATATAAGAGCTTTTGAAAGTCTAATTGAATTTTCATTCGGATACGTTCATAGGAACTCTTTTTTATGTGCTTATGTGCTTTTTGTGTTATATATAATGTTATCTACAATATACAGGTAGCACAATATTTGGCAAATTTTATAACTAACAGTAGCTAAGTGCTACACCAGGTACAATTTATGCACGAAATTTTATCAAAGTCCGTCAGTATCAGCAGGAGTAGTAAACATACACACACAGAGACACACACATACATACACATTTCATATACCGGAATATAGCATCTGTAATAATATAAGTATATAAATACAAATCTTTGTAAAAATTCACTCGACAAACCGTTGATCTGTTATTCTCTTTAAGAATGACAGACACACGTTTTTAACGAAATATCACTTAAACCGAGCCGCGGGCTAAATGTAGTATCTTTCTAAGATCATTCGAGGTAATTGTATTAAATGCTGATTGGTTGAAACTTGTACTTAGATAAGTTTAATATTAGAGTTTATTTATTAGGTTCCTTTGAGGTTAGCATCTAAATAATAGTATCAGATGTAATTTATCCACAAATATTTTCTTTGAAACAACCAAGCCGTCTCTAATTTCACTTTATCATAACATTTTATCTATTAACAATTATATATATATCATTTATGTTTTTGGACTTTACTTTGGACTAGTGAGCTTTCCTTTGGACTAGTGATCGCCTAGTGGTAAAAATTCACACATAATTATAGGTATATGAATAGAAATCACCTATCTATATAAAAAAAACTGTCTCCAAAATTTTTTTATTGAAGAAACTAAGGCTCATTAATAGCTACTAAACAAAAAAAGAGAATCGTTTGACTAACAGAGACGAAAAAGACACTGAAATGTTTTGTCTTTGCCTATTTATATATAGATAACTAGTGATTCGTCCCTAATGAATAATAAAAACAAATCTATCCCGCGGGAACCGTCTGTTTTCCGGGATAAAAGTAACTGATATGCTATCTATAATCTATCCTATGTTCTAGACTTTAATCTATCTCTGCGCTAAATTACATCCAGATCCGTACAGCCGTTCTGGTGTGATTAAGTGACAAACATCCATCTAAATTTTCACATATTTTCACATATTATAATTAATGGGATAGCTAAAACTGACTCTTGATTTATAAATTCTTCTCTATTTTTCACTAATGTCGAGACACTACATGTTAACTAAGGCTGAACTAAGATGCAAAGAGGATGATATTTAAAAGCTCCTTTTGCGTATACATATCCAAAAGTGAATCTGGTACTTACGTATAGGTAAGTATCGACATAGTTTAGTTATCGTCTAATAATTGTCATTAATATTTGTAAATAACATACTCGTAGTTAAGTACCGTAAATTAATTTCCAGGCAACAAATCATACGCGGTAGAAAGCTTACCAAAGCTTAGTATCGTGTATGGAGATATTTAATAACGGAATGACGTAGGTTACTTTTTATTCCGGTACGACGCGTATATTCCGTGAAAAATTTGATTTTATATATATATATATATATATATATATATATATATATATATATATATATATATATATATATATATGTACAAATGGTTCATCTACAATAGCCTGTCTGTCCATGGTCTATATCTATGTACTAAAAATCCAAATTCCATACAGCCGTTTCAACGTTATGAAGTAACAAACAAACACACATATCAATAACTTAATATAGTCATCTAATTACTATTACATTCTTACTATGTATATACATGCTTAATATATTCTACTAATATTAACTTTATTAAAAAAGTTAAAGTACATAATAAGTACTAATAATTAGAGAAGACTGAAATTTATTGTCTCCATTATAATGCCGTTTGACCCTCGACCGACTCCTCTTGCTTGAGTAAATTAAAGACATTATATGGATACTCCTGATATATCAAGCATATATATATATATATATATATATATATATATATATATATATATATATATATATATATATATATATATATATATTAAAAACTAGAATGACTAATATCGGTATTGGTTGCTTTTTTCTTTTATTTAAAAAAAACTAATTGTTTAATGCGTTAAGGTGTATTATTGCTTGAATAGACTTAGCGATGCGAGTGAAAGGAAACAAGCGTGTGTATCGTACTGCGTTTAATTTGCAACTAACTAACTCATAAATATGTTTACAATATGTAGATGTAAGAGCGTAATTCTAATACATTAGTTAAACATACCGCCCACCAAAACTAACAGTTTTCAAATAAACAATAAATCATAACAAATTACGAATACATGTAGAAAAAAAAACTATAACTTCATCTATAATAATTTCCTTACTTCAATAAATTTTAAAGAATTGGTAAATAAGCTTTAAAGACTATAAAACATCATTAATCTATGTAAATAAGTTTATATAATACTAACAAATTAAAAGTTAATTTGTACAGATTGAAAACATTACATATATGCAAATTATAAAAGTTTGTATAAATTAAAAACACAGTTTACAAATATATGTATACCTCAATAAATCAATAAACAAATAATTATGGAAAATGAGCCGCCCACCATTCAGTATATATAATTAACAGTCTTCATTTATTGGCAATGGTATGAGTTTAAAAACAGGTCTTTTTATTTCCTTGTTGCCTTTGCATTGTAATGTCACAACTCTGACTAAACCTGGATGAAGTGCCGTTATTCTTCCAAGTAGCCATTTTGTTGGGGGCATATCAGTTTCTTTAATAATAACAATATCTCCTATATTAGGTGTGTCCACAGGTACTTGCCATTTATATCTTTGTTGTAATGTATTAAGATATTCTACATGCCAGCGTTTCCAGAAGTCCTGGGTCATTTTCTGAATTACCTGCCAACGCGTCAATAGGTTGATTTTCTTGCCTTCATATACCTCATCCGGAACACCAATTAAAGGCTCTCCAATAAGAAAATGAGATGGTGTTAATGGTGTCAAAGTTTCCACTGTATTGTCAAGTTTACAGAGCGGACGTGAATTGAGACATGCTTCAATTTGTGCGAGCAAGGTAGACATTTCTTCATATGTTAGCTTCGAGTTACTATTGACTCGTGTAAGATGACGTTTTACAGATCGAATCCCAGCTTCCCATAAACCACCGTAGCTTGGCATCTTGGGAGGTATAAAATGCCAAGTTGTTCCATCGTTGGCTAAAATTTCTGGTATATTAATTGTGTCATTGCGCTTGCTTTTTTCGAATATTTGCTTAAGTTCTTTGGCGGCACCAACGAAATTGGTGCCGTTGTCACTCCAAATGTGAGCGCAATGACCACGGCGTGCAACAAATCGGCGAAACGCTGCAATGAAGGCCTGAGAAGTCAAATCTGTTACTGCTTCTAGATGCACAGCGCGAGTGGCCATACACACAAATAAACATATATAGCCCTTAGTGCATTGGTGACCACGGCCCTTTGATGTCCGTATGAATATAGGACCCGCGAAATCAACTCCACTATTTAGGAAAGGGCGATGTGGTGTTACTCTCTCTGCTGGTAGTTGTCCCATAAGTTGATATTTAACCTTTGCTTTATCAATGATGCATATCTTACATTTACGTACATATTTTTTGATTGACGCTTTTAAACCTATTACCCAATATCGACTGCGAATGTATGACATCATCAATTGTATTCCACCATGTAATGTCTTGATATGAGCTTCCTTTATAATAAGTTGCGTTATATGAACCTTATCAGGTATTATAATAGGGTGCTTTGCGCACTCAGACATCTCAGCGTTTTGTAATCGTCCTCCAACTCTCATTAAGCCATTTGCATCTAGAAACGGTGAGAGAGAGACTAGTGAACTTCCTTTTTTAACTCTTTTAATTCTTTTTAAATCTTCTAATTCATTGTGATAAACTTCGCTTTGATAAAATCTAATACAACTGTAAATAATTCCTTCCATTTCTAAATACGTTAAAATCTCTGATCTTCTTTCTATATGCTTCTGTTTCTTCCATCTTTTACAATAGGCTAAAACTCTTTTCATTCTTGACATAGACGAAAATCTTTCCCAAATTGGTTTAGTAGTAACATGAGTGTGACATAAAGCTTTCATTTCTAAATTAGTATATGGAATCATGATTCTCTTTAAAGTTACTTCTTCGTTCTTCAACCACTTCGGACCTTGCCACCATAAATTATTGTTATACAAATCACATGCGTTAATACCTCTGGTAGCAAGATCTGCTGGATTTTCGTTAGATTGAACGTGACTCCATCTATCACTATCTAAAATTCGTAGGATCTCAGTTACTCTGTTTGCAACAAATATCCGCCACCTGTTGGACTGATGCTGCAGCCATGATAAAACCACCATTGAATCGGTGTAAGCGAATATTTTATCCTTTGATAAATCGAATAAGCCAGCGATATCATTTATTAATTCTGCTAACAAAACTGCACCACAAAGCTCTAATCTCGGAACAGTTAATTGTTTCAGAGGTGCCACCTTTGTTCTGCTCGCAATCAAGGTAATGTATATCTTGTTATCCTTATCCTTGACCCTTAGGTAAACCAATGCTGCGTAGGATGTAGAAGAGGCGTCAGAAAACCCATGAAGTTGGACATCCGTGTTACCTTCTATATTCTATCCATTCCTCTTTCAGGTCAGTAGGTAATTCATCATCCCAACCAAGGTCACACAGCCACAGCTTTTGTATCATAATTTTTGCAGATATAATTACAGGTGACAACCAGCCGAATGGATCAAAAAGACGAGCTACGTCGGACAGAATGGATCTCTTCGTTATTGGAGTCGTTAATTCAGGTAAATTTACTGTAAATTTAAAATTATCATCTTTTCTATCCCATGACAATCCTAATATTTTTATTATCTTATCTAGCTTTATTTCTATATTTTCCATTAAATTCTCTTTTCCATTTTGTAAATATTCTAATAATTCTTCATTGTTACTTGACCATTTTTGCATTTTAAATCCTCCTTTATCTAATATTTTCTCTATTATTTTACAGGTATCCTTCGCTTCATCTAATTCATTTAGGCTCACCATAAGATCATCCATGTAAAAACAATTATTTATGATTCTTCGTCAATTGTGAGTTGTTTTAATGTTCTAACAGCTAAATAAGGGGCTGCTGCTGTTCCAAATGTAACTGTTTTTAACTTGTAACTTTCAATAGGTTTATCGGCATTATCACGCCATACTATGCATTGTAAATTCGAGTGATCTTCGTTTATTTTTATCATTCTATACATTTTGACAATGTCTCCGATAATACATATTTTATATTTTATAATCTTCTTTAGTTTCAATTTTCTGCAGATGATTCATATCTAGGTATTCTTGTATAACCTTTGTATATTCTTCTTTTAGATTTGGATTTTTCTCAAACTTCCGTTCTAAGTATTTAAATCTAGTCACAGCTTGCTCTTTAGTATCTCCACATAGTTTAACTGTTTCTTCTAGATTTTGCTTCAAAGGTAATTCTACGACATATCTTCCACTTTCTTCTCGTTTGGTAGTTTTAGCGTATATTTCTTCACAGGCTTGTTCTTCTTGTAAATGTTCGTGTGTAACTCTCCGTTTCTAAATCTTCTCAACAAATCATTATCTTCTGCAACCATTTAGTAATATGTAAGCTTGTTAACTTAGCGATGCGAGTGAAAGGAAACAAGCGTGTGTATCGTACTGCGTTTAATTTGCACTAATCATAATTACATATTATATCATAAAATATGTTATATTATAACCACTTATAGATAATTAAATAGTTCTCGACAATTGTTAGTTTCGATTTTTAATTTCTATATTAAACTAACGACTTACTCTTGCTCCGCTCGGGTTCATCCCTACATACGTTTTAATGTTTAGTATAGATTTCTCAGAGATGAGATATTTCCCCGCAGTAAAAAGTATCCTATATGTTGACCCGGATAACCAGCTATCATCATACCAAGTTTCATCAAAATATCCAAGTCCAAAAACCAAAACCAAGTCCAGTGGTTTTCTGTGATGCGGTCACAGACAGTCAGACAAATAAAAATTCTAAAAACTTTAGATTCGGCCTCTGTATCGATAATAATGACTATTTTGATAAGATTTTCCAAAAAATATTTAATGTACAGATTCGACTCAGAATTTTATTATATGTATTATATTGTATTCAAAACTGATATAATTGAAATAGTGTAAGGCAATACTTACCTAGCTACAAAAAATATTTTTTCTTTCCCTAGACTTATCCGTAAACTTCTTTCCCAACTACATAATTAAAACGAATTTGTATTGGGTGCATTAATTTATACTTTTTTCCTTCACACTTTTAATTTGTCCGCGCCAAGTGTTTTGCATAAATTCTTTTCTGAGGAAAATGCTCAGAAATACCAATTAGTAGGGTGATGTAATTTATTTGCTTTTTAGAAGACTTTTAGGCAATTCTTTCTTTGTACTTGCTACCGTGATGTTCTTCTTTCGTGTATCTCTTAGTATGTAGATATGTAGACCCTATTATTAGCTTTTTATATCATAGATCACAGATCTAGATGTATAAAATGCGTGATTTGGGCGTAAGACTGTCGTCTTAAGAATGAAATTATGCATCTTATTAGCTCTTTTTTAATAGATCACAGACCTAGATGCGGAAGGAGGGTAATTTTCCCCTAAGACTTAAGGCAGAAATCTATCAGTCCAGACTCTATTAACCATAGACAAACAAAATAAGTTCTGAAGAGAACTTAATTTGTAACGGTCTCTAATAATTCAATTAAGGGTTGATATCTATATATATAGAACAAAGTCGGGTTAATTACACCATTTATAACTCAAGAACGGCTGGATTGATTTTTACGATCTTTGATTTGTTGGATTTGTCTCCGCCACGAATAACAGAATAAGTATTAAAACATTAGAAAAAAATCGCAAAAAATATATTTATATCTATTTAAAACGTACCTAGGAACGCATCCAAGGAAAGCGAGGGTAAATCGCTAGTTTCAAATAAATGTCATTTAAAACCTAAAGCAATTAGAAACCATTACAGAATAATTAATGTTCATATTCAATTTAGTTTTGATTTACTATAACTTTTGTCCTTTGATTTAAAATTAGTGTGAAATAAACAAATAGTATTAAAAATGTACAATCCAAATAAACTATTAATTTTACCATATAATTTTTAGTTTTTATTGTTGGTTAATAACTGGTATTGGAGTTTTTGTAAGCTATACATACTCTTTTGTTTTTTTTTCTATCTAATGTGGTGATTTTGTTGAAGTCTATATATAAATAGTTTCGTAATAAAAAGTTTAATTTAAGAATATTCGAATCATTCACTGGAGTTATTTACGTCATTTTTTTCATAAAATCTAAACCATAAATATGTCAGCCATAACTACGGCTTAGAGCAATATCATAATCTTACACAGAAATGCTTTCACATTTCAACGACAATTTCTAGGGGGCCTAAAAATTATTTTACAAACTATATTCCCTTCCATACAAATTTGAAGCCTAATAGTATTTTATTAGAGTACATTTTTGCTTTATTCAACGTTCGTTGATAAATTAGGAACTATCTTATAAATGAATTTAAACCTTGTGTAGAGTGTTTAGAGTTTATTTAAAATATTTTTTTTTCAATTCGAACAAATGAAGAGTCTGTTCCTCAGGCTATTAGTGCCGGGATTAGAGAGTGATCCCGGGATCGGATGACCAGCATCATATTATTAAACCGGGCTTTGGACCCTTGTAGAACTAATTCATGTTTGTATTGTTCGTAGATGATCGGTCTATCTTAAAAATAAGTAATTTTGAAATTAAATATGTAAGCATGAAGTGAATAATTTAATTGATATGTTTTTCCATCGTTTAATTTTTTGTATCATTGACATATGAAAGTCACATTATGCACGTATCTTATGACGTATAAGATATTCAACTTCAATTATTATTATTATATTGAATGCAAAAGTGTCTTTGTTTGTCAGTTTGTTATTTCGTCCTTTATCACATAACGTACAGACAACGCAATAAGTAATTTTTTGCATAGAGATAGTCCAAAGGGAATAAAGTAGGTAAATTAGTTATGGTAAGGTACCTTGGATATATTTATAATAAAAACTAATATTATCACACTTGCTTTACAGAAATAATTGGCATACAAGTACCTAATAGCCAATCGGAAAAGTCCCTATGACTTGACTGGTTTGAAGTAAATGAATCCGATATCCGTCCGAATAGGGCAGAGCTTTTTCTATACTAATTTTATACTTATAAAGAGTAAAGATTTTTTGTTTGTTTGTTTGTATCGAATAAGCTCCGGAACCACTGAACCGATTTAGATGAAATTTTAGGATGGAAGGACATACGATTATCGTATCGCGATCGCTAGTTTAAATATTTTAACAAACCAAATAGTCATCACAAACGACATCCAACACAAAAAGTCTCCTGCAAACAATTATTAAGGCAAGGACACACCGCTACGCGAGCGAGCCTAATTCTCTTATAAATATTCATGTACCTGTTATACCCGTCATATTGTGATACTTTGATTAAGTGTCCTCTACCCTCTGGCTGCTGATTAATGGAAGTGGATTCTTAAGGCGGCATCTTTGACACATTTTTTATTGATAACGACGCTACTGGCTTATTTTTTTTTAATTTGTTGACAATGAGGGATGCCTGTCAGCGTTCATCCTAGTGCTTTATTATTTTTTCGTCTAAACGCTGTGTTATGTATGTAAATTATTGAATTACACGCATTTATAATATAAGAATACCTAAGAGAAATATTTAAAAATATAAACGAAATTAAAATTACTAGTAGGTATACTTAAAAAAAATGTGAAAGAAAACTATTACTTAGATATGCATATATTTTTTATTTTGATGCAGTTTATATATTATTATATTAGGTATACTATAGTAGTAGACTCATGACGTTCAGTAAAAAATTGTAATCATTTAATGCTGAATAAAACATTTTGAATTTGAATTATCGTTTTTTTTCTTTTAAATGTTACATCTAAACGTTTGGTTTCAATATTTTAACTTAATGTAATCAAGTTAAATACAGCGCTAATAAACGCATTTAATTAATGTAATATTTTATCTAACGAAATTGCACTCGCTTATTGTTTATTGTAGCTAATTTATCTAAACCATTAAACAAGAAGCTGTCATCGAGAATAAAACTGGAGTACCCTAATATAAAGGGGATGTTTTAAATGTTTGATTTTAATTAACTCCATCAGTCAGTAGCGAGCGGCGGTAATAAGTCGCTTGTCTTGTTACATGTCAACGGTAATCGGCGTCACTTTGTCTTAGTGTGGCCCCACCTTAAGATAAGCATAGATAATAAATTAATTTTTTAATTCCTATAAATATTAATGAAAATGATAAGGCAAACGTTGTGATGTTTTGTGGCACATGTCTGTCTATTATACCAGAGGTTAAACGCAAATATTTATACGTAACGATCGATTAATTGTTGCGATTTGAGGCTTCATGATCCTTTTGGTGATATCACAGATATACAGTAACAAGTTGCAACTTACTACTGTCAGAAGGCGAAGAACAAAGAGATTTCTCTTATTTGTGCGGCAAAAACCAACTTAACGAAATATGTATGTACCTATATATAGCTAGCTAGCGAGCATTAGAGATTTTAGATATTTTTTTGAGGTATAAAATAAGATTCCATAAAAATAAATAAGTATAGAATAAAATATGCATTTATATATAATAGTTATGTATAGTGAACTAGCGACTGACCCTCGCTATATAAGGTTTTAATGTTTAGTATAGATTTCTCAGAGATACGATATTATTTAGCAGTATAAAGAACAGATAGACAAAAATTCTAAAAACTATAAATTCAGCCTCTGTATCGATAAGAATGACTATTTCAATAAGATTTTCCAAAAAATATTTGGTTTGATTGTAATGATTCGACTCAGTTACCATTTTATATATTACTAGCATTGCCCGCGGCTCCGCAAGCGTTTAGATAACCAAATACCATATTATTAGGTTTTACATATTAGTATACTCTTACATTGCAGTTTTTGTATTTTTTTCTCAGAATTGAGATATTTTTCCGCGGTAAAAAGTATCCTATATGTTGACCCGGATAACCAACTATCACCATACCAAATTTCATCAAAATCCCTCCAGTGATTTTTCCGTGATACGGTAACAGACAGACAGACGAGAATTCTAAAAGGTATAGATTCGGCCTCTCTCTATCGATAATAATGTTTATTTCAATAAGATTTTTCAAAAAATATTGAATGTAGAGATTCGGCTAAGTTACAATTTTATTATATGTATAGATATGTAAAGAGTCTATTCCAATCCAGTAGTACCTACAAGACATTAAGACCAAATAAATGAACAATGCAAGATTAAAATATTTTTTTCATAAGTTTTAATTAAAGTTTCTTTTATTTGCGTAATTAGTCTACCTTCTTTATTATAATGTTAGTTTTAAGTAAAATATCCACTCGTGTAAAGTAAAAATCACAAAATTAGGTATTCTTAAGAAATTTGTGACAAATAAGTTCCATAAAACAACAGTATATTGGCTTAGTACAAGTCACTTTATCAAGAGGGCTTGTGTAACATATTACTACGATGGGGCGTTAAAGAGAAGGAGGAAAGTTTTTTTTTCGAGATTGTATTATTTAGTTATAAACTTTTTTAACCAAAAGCTTGATATAATATTTACATAACTTTTATTCAAAATTAAGTATAAAAAAAAATTTGAAGACAATGAAAATAAAACATAAAACAGTCGATAGCAGTGGAAATACAGTTAGATGATAAGATAAAAATGTCTTAGTATTGTTCTAAGTAGTCCTTCAATCAAGACAAGTCTTTTCATTTCATTGTTTTCAACCCGTTTTAACATCCCACTGCTGGGCATGGGCGTCCCTTCAATACGAGAGGGATCAGGCCATATTCCACCACGCTGGCCAAATGCTTATTCGCGGAATTCAAATGCCTTTCGAAAACTTGCTAGGTTCTCTCAAACATGCAGGTTTCCTCACGATGTTTTCCTTCACCGTAAAACAAGTGGAATGAAAATATCAGAGGTGCGACACCCGGGATTTGAACCCGCTTCACTCGGTTGCCAAAACGAGCGCGTTACCACTAGGCTACCACTGCCTTAGCCATATCTTAATATCTTTACTACTTATGAACTAACAGCTTATCTATACTAATATAATAAAGAGGTAAAGTTTGTGTGTTGTGAGTTTGTGAGGTTGTAGGGGGTAATCTCTGGATCGACTGAACCGATTTAGATGAAATTTGGTAAGAAGATAGTTTGAGACCCTGGGAAGGACATAGGATACTTTTTATCCTGGTAATCATCCCTTAAGGGGATGTAAATGGGGATGAAAGTTTGTATGGCGAATAAACCTAGGGACGAACCCGAGCTAAGCGAGGGTGAGTCGCTAGTTTCATATAACAGAAAAAAAGAGCGTAATGTCTTCTTCCTATATTCTCTGCTGGTTCAATGTTCATGTTTAGCGATGATATCCATGATAAAGCTATGCTTAGTCCTAACCGGATTATCTCCTCTTATTCTTATATTAAAGAAAATCAACAAATAAGTAAGTAGGTTCTATATGTTGCACAAAAACATGACCCGCGCGGAAATCGAACCCCTGTCACGACAAGTAAGCGCCAACACCAGTTAGCTTTAAAGAGGAATCAAATATTCCTAAAATTTTTATTTAGAGCAAGATTTTTTTTTTACTTTAAAACAAAAAGAAGTTGAAATTTTCAGCAGGTCCAATATCATGTACACAATTCCTTATAAGGTTTACCCCTCAATAAATAATTTGGCATATTAGCATACGTCGATTTATCTCCGAAGTCGGGGCAAGAATTATTATTTATAGCCACCCCACTACATATGTTAAGTAAATCCTGAGCTTGGATTGAAGGCGTCAAATGCTTACCGGATTATAGAAGGGTTGCATACGTTGAAAAGATCAAGCGTTTTAGAAAAATTGGTTTCGAAAATCTTATAATATAATGAAGAGAAAAAAGAAAGAAGAAACGGCTCTCACGATTTGGATCAGACTTTGTATTTAGATGAGGTTGTTCTTATGTTTATAAATTTATATAAGTGTCTTTTCTGAAAAAACTATTTTTTTATATCTTTTCCGAAAATGTGATGATAGCTGGTTATCCAATCAACATAAAGGATAATTTTTAAAGCGGGAAACTATCTCATCTCTGAAAAATCTATACTAACGGTACAACCTTTCTCTTTCCTTTCTTCCTTTCTTCAACTAATAAGTGACTTTAATTGAAATAGATTTTTTAAAACTCGTATTTTTTTAGCTAAGAGAGTGATGCTTCGCAATATTTCTAATTATTCATAACAAATTTCTTAACAAGATCTTGGCTTAGTTCTTAATAACCAGTATATTATACATTCCAGTGTGAAGACACCCTCGCGCAACTCGCTTGGGACCCCACTTTGATTATTGAAGTTTGATGTCTTCACCCGAATTGATGAAATTAGCATTAGATAATTTATTTGCCTGTGTTCATCTTATGAAACATATTATATATAGGTTTTATTAATCTATACATATATAAAAAGGCAAAAAAGGCAGTTATTTTTTGTTATTTTTTTGTTTAGTAACTATTAACGAGGTTTAGTGTTATCAAAAAAATATTTGATACATTTTTTTATGAAGGTAGGAAAATTCTATGCATGCCTCTTTTCAATAATGATTTTGGTACAATTTCAACCACTGGGCGAACACTAGTGAATATTAATGTATTGAACATTATTATATCATCTGTAATGTTGTTGTCTAGTGGTTAGCAAGTACGGTTGCTGATCTGGAGATCCTGGGTTCGAGTCCCGGGTCGGGCCAAGTTCAATTATTGAATTGAGTATTTCTGTCAAAGAAGTTCTCAGTAACAGTCCGGAGTGAGGAAATGGCCCATATTACACCCACGTGCCTCAGAGAGCTATATAGGTCCTGCGTCTTATCTCTCAATAAATGTGTCGAATTGTCGTTCAACCACAGTTGAGAGTGAAAGGAATAGAGAGTGAAGCTTGAACAGTGCTAAAGAAATATAAAAGAAAACAATTAAACCGATTGCCTTTTATATATATTCATTCACATTATCATTTATTCGATAGGCAAATTTTATTTGATGATAATCAAATTAGCCTTAAAAATATTAAGTATAAACATGGTGTTCAGTTCAAAAGTTCATCTTTTCTCCCTAACCATCAAAAGCCATGCATTTATTTCGCACACCATAGAATGGAGTACCAAAATGCCATCGACATTAACTCCGGACCGGAGACCCCTAACACGTAATAAAAGAATAATTAAACCTCGCTCGGGGGTCGTGAAAAAATCCAATGTCTTTTACGATTATACTCTTCAATGTGCTGAGTGCAAGAAAATGTAGATGGTAATCTACATTTTTGTAGATACTGCAAATGCTGGATAGTGGAAATGAAGTGAGCTAAAGCATAAACATAAAAGGTCGCAGGTTCTCTTCTCGCTAGCTGTGAATGTTGTTTAGATCATTGTTTTATAGTGACGTATTAATGTCTCTTAATAGGTCACTACAAAATAATTATTAATAGCGGCTCACCCTCGCTTCGCTCGGGTTCGCGTCTAGAAAACCACAAACAGATCTATTCCACGGGAACCGTTCATTTTTCCGGGATATAAAGTAACCTGTTGTTTGACCGGCAATATAAGGTATCAGCATGCAAATTTTACTAAATTAGGTGCATAAGTAAATAAGTTGTTATGTACTAAGCTGTTTAAGTTTCTATAGTTTTTTAAATATTCCAGGTGAACTCTTTAATTGTCCGTGATGAAAAGTATCTAAAATGTTGATCGGGTATAAAAGGTACCACCATGCAAAATTTCATTTAAATCAGTCCAACAGTTTCGGAGATAGCCCGTACAAACAGACAAACAGATAAACAGACAGACAGAGAAATAAAAAAAATGAAAATCATCTGGATTTGTTCTATTTCTCTTCTTACGTTACCCCTGACTCGCTTTTTAGCATCTTTTGTCTATGTACAGACATTTGATCTCTACAGTTTTATTATTACATATGTATAGATAATAGTTATAAATACAGTGTAAAAGCGATTCTAAATTAAAAAATACACCTTTCCATTTGAATTTCCTTTCAAGATAAAAAAAAGTTACAGCATTTTACAGGAATATTGTTAACCACTTCATATTTTTCACTGTTTTAACCAAAACTCTAATTGCTTCTACTATAAAAATAGTACACTATGCCAAGTAAGAAAATTTTAAACTCATTTGCGCCCACAGAGTAGGAAGTTGGCAAGTCTTAAGAGTCATTATGGCACAGTCGTTATTAGCTCGTAAACTGCGTTAGATGACCCAGTGGGGATTTTTGCCTCTTCACTTGGACTTGGAATTACTACTTTTACATCTACTTAAAAAGTTACGTTATATCTATCGTAGGTAAAAGTTACTCTTTACTTTAGTGTTTTGTTAGAAGTACTGGTTTTATTTTACTATACATTTACTGGTTTTGATGCCTGAAGGCCTCTTTGGGTATGGCTAAGGATATCTTGAGCTATTTTTTATCTCGATCTACTAAATAGTTTGGCTGTCTAAAATAATAGCGTTATTGATTAGAAAGAATGGTTTAGTTACAATATATATATATATATATATATATATATATATATATATATATATATATATATATATATATATATATATATATATATATATATATATATATATATATATATATATATATAGTGTACCTAAACCATTTTTTTCAAATTATCTAGAGGAATACCTTGATGTATGCCAGCCACATATAAAAGATAAATCGTGTTCTAAAGTCCTTGAAGTAAATTAAACTCTAAAAAAGCCTAATGAAAGTCGGTACAATATTGGCGAAAATATCGATTAAATTCTAATTTTTAAAGTTAGTCCAAAATCACGTTGATCCATTGTTCAGTTTTTTGTGTAAAAATGCCTACTAATAAACTTTCATTCTAACAATATTATTAAGGAGTCGAAGCTATAAGATCGTTCAGTATAAAATACAGCGGATCTGTTTTATTACACATATCATGACAGGGACGAGCGTGACAGACAAAAGGTACATCACAAAGACTTGACAGATTTGATCATAGCCAAGAGAAAAGTCACGCCTTCAAAAGGTATTTTCTGATAACAGTTCACTCAATACGAGTATCGGTAACAATGCAATCCGTCCATTATGAAGAACCTAATCCACCTTATATGAGATAAAATGCTTTTTTGAGTATTTCATGACATCCTCGTTTGATATTCAATAATAGGTTCTATTACCATTGTGTAAGGACTTCCTTTTATTATTCAAGTCAAAAGATAAGACAAGCAATAATTAATTCTATTCATATATTTTTAGGGTTGAATTTAGCGTGACATATTGAATATTAAAAAATAGGAATGCTTCAGGTTCAACGAGATCACATTGTTTAGTGAAATATGCAATCGTATGGAAAAGGTAGAAAATCGTGTTGCAGTAATGAAAAGTATGCCAATTGTGCTTAGAAACTTTTATTTAATGTACAAAGATATTTTTGAAAGGAAAAATGTTACGTATAATAATTTTCATTCATATATGTCTGTATTCAGATTATTCAACATTCAGAACAAATCGACAGATCTAGGCTCTAGAGGAATAACAATATGACAGCCTATTCCTACAAAATTATAGGTTAATAAACTGTTAATTTAGAATTTTTAAAATTCCACCCGTCAAGTTTTTCACCCCTTTCTCACATTTTTTCATTCATCGTCATAGTATTATTAAGTAAACTATACATATAATAAAATTGTAACCAAGCCAAATCTGTACATTAAATATTTTTTGGAAAATCTTATTGAAATAAACATTATTATCGATACAGTGGTCGAATCTACAGTTTTTAGAATTTTTGTCTGTCTGTGACCGCCTCACGAGAAAACCACTGGACAGATTTTGATAAAATTTGGTATGATGATAGCTGGTTACCCGTGTCAACATATAGGATACTTTTTACTGCGGGAAAATATCTCATCTCTGAGAAATCTATACTAAACGTTAAAATGTAACAAATATCATTCAAAAACGTGAAGAATGAATATTTCAAACCGATCTGTATGTACCATATATTTATCTCGTAAGAGGAGATCCGTAGTGCCTACTCTAGACAGATAAAATAAAAATAAAATGCGGCGGTCATGCCCTATTTATTATTTATCAATTGTATAAATTATTGAATAGTAGTACTGTTTTCTGTCACAGAACAGAGGGTGTAAAGTAAGTGGCACGTTTAACGTCAAGAACAATTTTATCTTTATTTAACTTCTTTGAAGTGAAATTTGTAGAATTCGAGACTGATTGTTACTTTTTTACAAAATTTCATGAAGAAATAACATTTTTGTATTTTCAAAAGCACTTTGTTCTAAATTAATTTTATATTCAAACTTTGACTTAGTTAAACAATAATTTTCACTTAACATTGATTATACTAGAAAAAAATAATATAGAAAAATCTATTTTTCTATAACCCAACTTTATATAATATTTAGGTACCTACCGAAATTTTAAAGTATCAGTCAGCTACATACCTTCGCTTCGCTCGGGTGCGTCCTTAGGTTCCTAACAGTAGCTTATTGTATCATGTTACTCCAGGTCACATTTCATCCAAATCAGTCCAGCCGTTTCAGCGTGAAAAAGTAACAATCATACAAACACATACAAACACATACAAACATACAAATTTTAGTACGATGATAAATTATAGTACGATGTAAGACTTTTGATATATAATGATATATTTAGTATAATGAAGGTATTAGACATAATTTAACTATCATTTTCATGTACAATAAACATTTATGTTCGTTCACATAGCCCTTTTGAAAGTTTTCTGTTCAAAGGTTGTTTTTACATCTTGACCCTCTGAATAGCTAGGGGTCACTTTTACGATCGCCCGCCTCTGATGTCGATTTAACGTTTCATTCTGTTTTCGGTTACTTAAATATAATATTTAAAATTTTGTTATCTTTCAAAATTAAATATTTATGTTATACTAGCGACCCACCCTAGCTCCGCTCGGGTTCGTCCCTAGTCATGTTTTAATGTTTAGTATAGTATAGATTTCTCAGAGATGAGATATTTTATCGAGTAAAAAGTATCCTATATGTTGACCCGGATAACCAGCTCTCACCATACCAAATTTCATCAAAATCTGTCTAGTGGTTTTCTCGGTCACAGACAGACAGACAAAAATTCTAAAAACTATAGATTCGTCCTCTGTATCGATAATAATGACTTTTTTAATAAGATTTCCCAAAAAAATATTTAATGTACAGATTCGACTGATTTAGAATTATATTATACCTATGTATAGATTTACATAATTCGTTGGCCCACTATTACAAGGTTCTATGTTACAATTGTAGTACTTATTTAGTTATTAATGCTACAAGGTTCTATGTGTAATTCGCTAGTTTTGCAAAAACAAAGCACTAGAAAGCGGCACCATAACTACAAAATATTCAATTTTACATAGTTCTATGTTGTTTTTTTTTCGATAACGAAATAACGAAGTTCTATGTAAAAATTACTAAACTTCATTAAAATTAACATAGAGCCTTGTAATAATAAGCCAACGAATTATAGATCGTGATACTGTTACATTATACACATGGTAAAATTATAACATGCTTGAATATACATATTATTAAAACTACGTATATATATAGAAAAGTTTTTTAATATTTTTGTACCTAACATTAACTTTAATAAAAGTAGAAAAATAATCAAATAATTGTAACTTTACATAAATGTATATTCTTAATTCCTGGCATATTATACTCGTAGCTAAGCATTTCAAAAGCATAAGACTGTTAACTTTTTTTATATTTAGTTTAAAAAGCTTTTAAAAAAAATAACTTTTTTAACTTTTTTTTTAAATAGGAGATTCTTAAAGGTCAAACTAACAGTCACTAATCCTATTGATTAAAAAAATGACTATCGAATTGATCTTATGTGTAAAATTTCTAGGTGTATTTTACATTATTGACTTACGGTGTTTAATAAAGATAATATAATGATTAAATATTAATGATACTTTATTATTATTATTATTATGTTGGGTGTTGTGCCGAGGTCGGCCCTCGCTACGTCGACCAGTTTTGGTCCATTGTAGTTAAAAAAATAATGATACTTTAGTCTTTTTCTGTATTTTTGCTAAAGGTATACCAATCGAGACAAAAATAATCAAATTTAAGCAATACATTTGGATTACAAGTTTTAGTGCTGGCTACAGGCTAGTTAGTGTATAGGTAGTCGTACTCCCTAAAACACTAAAATGTGTCATGTGGAAGATAATCAGAATGTGCACCGTAACATTCGCCAATGAATACTTTATTAGGCCTTATTTAAAATTACCTTCTTGTTTATCTTGATAACAAAGTTTATAGACCACTTTTACTATCCGCAAAGCATCGGCCTTACGACGACCTCTAACTGAACATTGGAGCACCATTTATCCTAATCCTGCTACTGTATTATACAGGGTAGATTGGTTTTAGTAATTCAATAAGTGATGAGAGGATGGCGTTTCTAAAGCAAAATATTTCTGAAAAAAATTGTTTTTAATATATAAACTTTCTTATTTCTTAGTAGGTATAGTAAATAATTTACGTGTATTCAGCTCTTTTTTTAACGTCCCACTGAGGGTACGGGCCTGCTTTCATTACGGGGGGGATCAGGCGATAGTCCACCACGCTGGCCAAGTGCGGGTTGGCGAAAATAATTTATAATAATTAAACATTTATAATAATAATATAGCCTTTTATTCAGATCTACTCAATAATCTATTACATGTAAAGATTAAAACTTAGTCTAGTGTAATATTTCATTATTGGTTGTTTTCTGCTGATCTGTTTACCAATGAGCGAAGACCTCTAATCATTTCTAGTTAATATCTTTCTTGAGCCACTCTGTTCCACGTCACTCCTGCCACTTGTCTGATGTGTTCATTCCACGAATAAAATAGTTCATAATATAATATTTTTATCTTTATATTGTTTTCAATCTTCTTCATACATTGGTAAAGTTATGCCCAATTGTTCATCTTCATACATTGGTAAAGTGCCAAAATGTACACGCATACGAGTATGTTAATTTCAAACATTGCAAACTTTTTCAAGTTGGGTCACCCATCCAACCGATTGTCTTAACCCAAAGCCGAATCTAAAAATGCATCAGATAGCCGTTGATCGGACGGTTATGTCTCATAAAATGTGGGGCAGTTTCGATAAGCGTTTGTTTGATCCTATAGCGGGCTCTTAAGTGGAATTCATCGGCAATAAGAGCTTTTGGACTGTCGTGAATGTACTGTCTCCTGACCTTTCGTTTTCATAATAGAATTATTCAGTGGTAACGCTTAGCTATCTATTTTATATGTGTTGTGTGTTTAAGAAGTTTTATAGAATAACAAAACTTCTTCTTAAACCGCTTAAAGCTCAAAGTTCTTAGAGAATACAATTGTATCTTTAATACTTTTTCGTTTAATACTTGCTTAGATTTACGCGAATACTTGACATTTTAAATAAAACTATCTTTTCGGATTTTTTCGCGAATTTATTTTGATTTTTGGTTCCCGACGTTTCGAATGCTTTACAGCATCTATGGTCACGGGAGAGACTTTTTCGTTTCGAATAATTTTTTATGTTATTTATTTTCATTCCTTAGTATAAAAATATTATTTAACTAAAAAGATAACTTTAAAGATTAAAATTTATTTTCAAATTAAGTCATTATTACGCCCTCGGAGTAGATTTTTTTTTAATTTATAAGACTACCATTGGAGTATAATCAACTTTTCAAAGGAAATGAATATTTTAGTTCACAATCGGTGAATATATATAACAAACAAACATACAGGAATTGAGTACATCCTCCGTTTTTGAAGTCGGTCAATAAAATATTATATAAAAACAAAAAAATACCTTTAAAATTAATTCGGTTTTATAATACTTTTATTCTATAACAGCTCGTTATCGCTCCCAGCTCAAAGTTATGCGGCTTCGTATAAAAACGAGATTTTTAATATAAATAACGATGGCACGTTGATTGACAAGTCCTGCTGAGCTTACATTTCCCTTCTAGGATTCCGCTGTGATTCAATATGCCACCGGAAAAAATTATACTTATTTAACAAAACATATAATATGTTAAGTAGATTTATGATAAAAACCTAACGGATTCTTTCGATCGATTTACAAGAAAAACCAAATTATTTTAGTAAACTAATAACTCCAATAGGAAATAAATATAGACTAAGAAAACGACGAAAAAAAAGATTATTTAAATAGGTATTCTTTGTGATATAGGAAGTAGTCATGAAATCACGTACATACATATGTATATATACCTATATACATACACACATATATAATAACTAACTTTTACCCGCGGTTTTGCTCGCAGTAGGTCTCTAAAATCCTACTATTATGACTCCAGCTTTGTACTATTGAAAATATTTAGATTCGAATTAGAAGTTTTCTGACTTAAAAACAAACAAACATACATATATATAAACTTCCTTACAATAAAGCAGATATTATTTTTCCAAACACCACCGATGAAATGAATATAGTAAGAATTTAAAGCTTTCAATGCCAAAACAAAAAGAAATTGTTACTCGAGTTTAATTATTTATATATTTAGCATTTCATGAATATTAACATTTCGGTGAAAGTTTTTGTGGCTTCGAAGGTTTGCTAATGAAAATCAGTGCGGGCACCTTCACATCTGATCTTAGAGATACATATATTACAATACATTTGAAATTAAACTTTACACATTTTATCACCATATACGTCTTTCGCGCGTTAAAAACACTATCCAATTCATTCAGTAAAGAGAAGCGTGAAAATGCTTGTTTTTTAAAACAAATTGAGGATTTTGGCAATTTTAGTTTACATACTAGCATTGCCCGCGGCTCCGCCCGCGGTCAGATGACCAAAAATCAAATTCTTATGTTTTACATATTAGTACATATTGTCTTACAATGCAGTTTTCGTATTTTTTCTCAGAAATGAGACGTTTTTCCGCGGTAAAAAGTATCCTACATGTTGAACCGGATAACCAGCTATCACTATATCAAATTTCATCAAAATCCCTCCAGTGATTTTTCCATGATGCGGTAACAGACAGACAGACAGACAGACAGACAGACAAAAAATCTAAAAACTATAGATTCGGCCTATGTATCGATAATAATGTATATTTCAATAAGATTTTCCAAAAAATATTTAATGTACAGATTCGGTTTAGTTAAAATTTTATTATATGTATAGATAGATATACCTACATCTGGATTAACAGTTTTTTTACCTTAAATACGCGAGCGGAGTCACGAGCAAAAACTAGTTAAAATCAAAATTATACATGGGTATATGTAGTATCTCCATTTGAACGTCTGAAATTCCAAGTGGATTCTTACGACTTCAAATATAGAAATTTCAATGTAACTGGGTTCATGCATTCGTAAGTACTTAGGGTCAGTGGTCATAAAGGTCGGGCAGTATCGCCAAATTATGTAAAGAGTGCTCTTTATGGCTTTACGCTACGTAGTATTTATCTGCAGGGTGGAAGTCTAACAGAGTGGAAACTGTGTGGTGGAAGGGTAGCATGTTCAAATTTGGTTGAGGTAAATCTATATTTTACATTTTAAGTAGGACTGTGATGTGAATTAATCATTAATTTTAAAACTATTAGGTACATGTAGAGGCACTGTCAAATATTTTCTTATGTTTTTCATATTCTTAGATTTCAAATTAAAAAATCGTACTTCGTTTTAATAATAAACTAATCTTATTATTTTGTTTATGAGTATATTTTATCATTCTAAATAAAAAGATAGTAAGTAAGAATTTATTATGTTGACGCGGAAAGTGCCTGTTAAAAAAACTCACTCAACTAGATTTTAGTACCTAAATAGGTAGAAAAGCAAATATATAAATATAAATCATTTACATACAAAACATACTAAATAATAAATTTTCTTCATTTACTTCTACAAAAGTATTAATTTCTGACGAAGAGTCCAATTTCGTTTCTTATTCTTTGATACTGCATTCTTTGCACCATCGACTCCAAACCATAAATCAACTACACTCGTATCAAAGTAAATATTCTTGTTAGATCAGCTTTCGATATTATGCAAATCATATTATTATTCATACTGTTTTTGCAAAGGGCGTTCTAAAACGAAGCCCTAATCTTATCCTTGAGAATATTTGCAAAGTTAGAAACACATCTAATAAACTTTTCGATATGTAAAAAAGAACTTTATTCAAATATTATAAGGCCTATTTTATATTAGCTGTGATCTATCCAGTTATATTGGTAAATAAGTAGTTAGTAAAGCTACTCGCTCATAGATGGCGCCGTCGGCTATGTAAATTTTCAGCGTAATTTCCATTGATGAAAAATTGGGGTATGCAAAATCTGATTGGCAAAACACCTATAAGTTATTCCAAGTTATTATAATATAATAAGATTAAGGTGTTGCTTCATTGTTTCGTAATGTTATTTTAATAGGGGTTGAGATTTACCACCTGTGAGCGAATGGAAGTAAAATATCCCTTTTTTATTTATACATGTAATAATCATAATTAATAATATGGATATTGAATATGTTTATTTAATTATTTCACTTGAAGGTTTTTTTATAATATTAATTAAGAAATATGATTTTCTAAACAATCAATTATGGCATAACCCGGTATAGTAAGTATGCAGTTTTATTATCGGGAATGATAAATTTGAATTAGGTATCTATATCCATGCTATGCTTAATATTATACGTGCGGAAGTAATCATTTCTGTTTGTCTGTCTGTTACGTCTTTACACCTAAACTGCTGAACTAATTTTGATGAATTTTTCGTATAGAGGTGGATGAGACTTTGGAGAAGGACATAGGTACTCTTTGTTGGTCGCAAAAATTAAACTTGAATGAGGTGAAATATAGGTTGAAAATGTGTATTGAAAACAAATCATTTCTCAAGTTAAGGGCATAAAAAATCTTTATATCCTATAATTTTAATAAGAAGTAAAGAATTTTTGGGCATTTTTAACCAATCCATATAAAATGCCTAGGGAATGATTATTAGTTTTTTTTAAATATTTACCTGGTTTTCTATACCTACCTAAGTACCTATATATACTTACTTATATAATCTATTCTTAACTACCTAGAACGTGCCTAGGGACGCACCCGAGCGAAGCAGCGGTAAGTCGCTAGTATTATATAAGTCTTGAAGCTTTAATGGTCATTGACAATGTTTTTATGACGTGAAATGGCATATTTACCGCTGTTACAGTATATCAGTGACCACGGCTTTTAACGGTGCAGAAAAATAACCTAAGTGAAAGACATGGCTAATATGCCGTTTTACATTATAAAAACATAAGAAAGTATCCAATTTTCAAAATTCGCTTCGCGTAATATAAAATTATCTAATAGATTTTATATGTAATTTTCAAGATCGTGGATTATAGTAAACTAGCATTGCCCGCGGCTCCGCCCGCATTTAGATGACCAAAAACCAAATTCTTTAATTTTACAAATTAATATACTCTTACAAAGTAGTTTTTGTATTTTATCTCAAAAATGAGATATTTTCCCGCGATAAAAAGTACCCTATATGTTGACCCGGATAACCAGCTAGCACCATACCAAATTTTATCAAAATCCTGCCAGTGGTTTTTCCGTGATGCGGTAACAGACAGACAGACAGACAGACAGACAGACAAAAATTCTAAAAACTGTATATTCGGCCTCTGTATCGATAATAATGTCTATTACAATAAGATTTTCCAAAAAATATTTAATGTACAGATTCAGCTTAGTTACAATTTTATTATATGTATAGATAACGAAATTATTAGCCAATTTATTAAAGACAAAGTAAAGTATACGCAGCTTATTAGAAAGTTCCTATAATATGCAAATAGCAATAACATTCACAAAGCCACGTTTCCCATTGGATTCCCATATGAAAGTATTCACTCTAACATTTTGCAGTTAGATTAGAATGCGAGGTCATGAGTCACAGAGGATAATTATGTTTTATGGTCTATGGTGTGCGCACATTCGATACTTTTAGTAGTATAGATTATAGTTTTTGCGTAGAGGTACCTATTTATCTATACATATAGGTAATAAAATTCTAACTGAGCTGAATCTGTACATCAAATATTCTTTGAAAAATCTATTGAAATAGACATTATTGTTGTATTAGTTTATTTTATATTTTTATAAGACATATACAAACTTTGTGTTGTTACTGTAAACGAGAGGAAACATAAAATGATGACATGACAAAATGATTTCTTAAGCTATCATGTAGTTTTATTTTAATTAATATATAATTAATTTAATATAACATGGCGCAGTCGGTAGTGAATTTTATTCAATATAAATAATAAAATAAAGTAGGTTTACAATATTTAATATAAAGAATAGAAAATATAATATATTGATAGAGACCAATGATGAATGGTCCGATGAATATGTCGGCAGTCCGAATACCTACAGAAATGTGTTGGGTGGGGTCAATGGCAGAAAACTGGAAGTTATTTAAACAAAAATATGAAATATTTATTGTAGCGTCTGGTAATGTAGAAAAAGATTCTGCAACTAAAATAGCGCTACTTCTGAATGCGATTGGTGACCGTGGATTAAAGGTATTCAATAGTTTTGTATTTGATAAACCTGATGACAAGAATAATTTTCATAAAGTTATAGCAAAATTTGAAGAACATTTTAATCCGGAAAAAAATGTTACATATGAAAGATACAAATTTTTTACTAGAAGTCAAAAACAAGGGGAATCGTATGAAGATTACATAATTGAGTTAAGAGACCTGAGTGCTTCATGTGAGTTTGGAATTCTTACAGAAAGTCTCATCAAAGATAAGCTGGTTTGTGGAATTTTAGACATTTCTGTTATAGATCGTCTTTTACGAATTAAGGATTTGACACTTAATAAAGCAATGGATGTATGTAGAACTTCACAAGAAACTAAAAAACAGCTCGAAGAAATACATTCCGGTAATTCTAGCACATCGGAGAATTCCTATAATTATGAAAATGTTAAAAATGTTATTAGTAAATTAAATAAAAATTCGTATGATATAAAAACGGCGAAAAACTCAAATATTAATAAGGATCATGACAAAAATAAAGAAAAATATAAAATAAATTGTAAGAGATGTGGTTACCAACACTTAGGAAATAAATGTCCAGCATTCGGGAAGAAATGCGTCCGCTGTAATAAATATAATCACTTTGCAAGCCAATGTAATAATCATTATTTACGTGAAGTAGAAGATAAAGATAATGAAGAGGAGCAAGTAAATATTTTGCATTTTGAAAAGATTTTTGTAAGTTCAGTTGATAGAAGTTCAAGAGACTGGACTGTTGTAGTTGGAGTTAATAATATACCTCTTACACTTAAAGTAGATACAGGAGCTCAAGCAAATATCTTATTAGCTAGTAATTTATCTGTTTTAGGCTTAGATCCAAATAATCTTATTGAGTCAAAAGCCAGACTTGCAACATATACAGGTGAGCCAATCAAATGCATAGGCAAGTGCTCCCTGCGTATAAAATTCGAAGGTAAAAATTACTCACTTGACTTTTTTGTCGTGAATGCGAATAAAGCATGCAATATTTTAGGATTAGAATCTGCTACTAAAATGGGATTAGTTAATCCTGTATACAAAATTAATGAATCTAATTTCGCTTTAAAGTATGACGATTTATTTCATGGCTTAGGTTGTATGAAAGGTGAATATGATATAAAATTAAAACCTAATGCCTCACCTGTTGTACATGCGAGTAGAAGAGTTCCACTTGCAATAAAGCCTCTTTTAAAAAATAAATTAGATGAATTAGAGAACTTAGATGTCATACGTAAAGTGACGCATCCAACTGATTGGGTAAACTCCTTGGTCATTGTTTACAAACCTAATGGTGATTTAAGGCTTTGTCTAGATCCTAAAGATCTGAATAATGCAATACAAAGACAACATTTTAAGTTACCAACGTTAGACGAAATTACTAGCAAACTGTCAGGTGCGTCATTTTTTAGTACTTTAGATGTTAAAAATGGCTTTTGGAACATAAAATTAACGTCAGAAAGTTCTGATTTATGTTGTTTTAATACACCATTTGGTCGATATAAATTTTTGAGAATGCCCTTTGGACTATGTAGTGCTTCAGAAGTTTATCAGCATAGAATGCGTCAAATATTAGAAGATTTAGAAGGCGTAGAAGTATATATTGATGACATACTTATTTGGGGTAAGACAAAAGAAGAACATGATATTAGATTAAGAAAGGTATTTGATAGACTTAGAAGGGAAAATGTAAAACTCAATAAAGAAAAATGTAAAATTAATGTTCCTGAGTTAAAATATTTAGGTCATATAATAAATAAAAATGGTATAACTTTAGATAATAGTAGAATTACTTCGATTATATCAATGAAACGGCCCAGAGATAGGAAAGAACTAGAACGGTTTTTAGGAGTAGTAAATTATGTCTCAAAATTTATTAAAAATTTCGCAGCTATAACTTCACCTTTAAGAAATTTACTTAAAAAATATGTTGAATTTGAGTGGCTACACGAACATGACAAAATTTTTATTGAGTTGAAAAATAAATTAATTAATAAACCAGTATTGCAATTTTTTAATGAAAAGCTCCCGGTTGTGTTGTCCGTGGATGCTTCAAAAGATGGTCTTGGCGCTGTTTTAATGCAAAATGGCTTACCGGTAGCTTATGCTTCAAAAGCATTAAACGAATGCCAAAAGCGTTATGCACAAATAGAAAAAGAATTGCTTGCAATTTTATTTGGTTGTGAAAAGTTTAACCAGTTTATTTTTGGCAGGAAAATAATTATTGAAACGGATCACAATCCTTTAATAGGCATAGTTAAAAAGCCATTAAATTCTTGCTCACCGCGAATTCAACGTATGTTAATAAAATTACTTAAATATGAATTTGATTTAGTGTATAAGCGTGGTAAAGAGTTATATATAGCAGATACTTTATCAAGGTCATTTAACGAAAATGAAATGTTAGAAATTGATTTAGATGAAAAAAATATTGAGGCTAATATTAATATGATGATTTCTACTTTAAATATTAGTCAGAGTCAATTAGGTGACTTTCAGAATTTGACTGAAAGTAATAATGAAATGAAATTACTTAAAAATATGATTGTTAATGGATGGCCTGAACATAAAAATTCTTTACCTGAAGATATCAGACAATATTGGCATGTTAGAGATAGTTTAACATATAAATCTCACTTAATATTTAAAGGTGATTGTATAGTAGTACCTTACGAATTAAGAAAAGAAATGTTAAGACGTTTACACTATCCTCATTTAGGGATTACAAAAACTTTATTAAGGGCAAATGATGCTATGTATTGGCCTGGTATGATTCATGAAATAACAGACTTGATATCTCGATGTGAAACATGTAAACTTTTTAGTAACAATAATAAAAGAGAAACACTAATACCGCATCCGGTGCCAGAATTATGTTGGGAAAAGGTTGGAATTGATCTGTTTGAATTGAATGGTCATACTTATATACTAGTAATAGATTATTTATCCAAATTTCCAGAAGTTGCCCTCTTGAAATCCACTACAAGTGATGAAATCATTAATAAATTGAAGCAAATTTTTAGTCGGTTTGGTATACCCAAACAAGTAATGAGTGACGGGGGCCCACAGTTTACCAGTGACATTTTTAATAAATTTTCTCGAGATTATCATTTTGAACATATTCGATCTAGTCCAGGGTACCCACAGTCAAACGGTTTGGTTGAACGAGAAATCCAAACTATAAAAAAACTTCTTAAAAAAGCATTACATGTTGGTAGAGATCCGTATTTAGTTTTGTTAGAGTTTCGTAATACTCCAATTTCGAATATCATTCCTTCACCAGCCGAGAATTTATTTCATAGGAAACTTAGAGGTATTATTCCTATAAACAAAAACATGTTCTTCCCGAAAGTGAATAAAAACTTAAGAAAAAATTTACAGACACGACAAGAAAACGACAAATATTACTATAATAGAAACAAAACTCAATTAAGAAAATTAGCTTATGGAGAGATAGTTTTATTTAAAGTAGGGAGATTCTGGAGGAAAGGAGTGATAAAGGATATATTAAACAGTAGAACGTATAGGATAAAAAGTAACGATAAGTTTTTTATAAGAAATAGGTTTTATATTAAACCTTGTAATTATGGTTCTGAAGATAGTTCTGAATCTGAATACAGTACTTGTCCTACGAATGATGTAGATTTGAGTGCCCCAACAACTAGTAATAGAGAAGAGGGTTTCTATACAACGTCTTATGGCCGTACTGTTCGTCCGCCAGTAAGATATCCTAATTAATTAATTATGTTTCCTGAATAATATTTTAAGGTTTTAAGTTACTTATTTAATTTTGTTTTTTGTTTTTAATATACTGTTTAATTTAGTTTAAAAAGGGAGATGTTGTATTAGTTTATTTTATATTTTTATAAGACATATACAAACTTTGTGTTGTTACTGTAAACGAGAGGAAACATAAAATGATGACATGACAAAATGATTTCTTAAGCTATCATGTAGTTTTATTTTAATTAATATATAATTAATTTAATATAACAATTATTACCGATACAGAAGCCGAATCTATAGTTTTTAGAATTTTTGTCTGCCTGTCTGTATGTTACCACATCACGGAAAAACCACTGGAGAGATTTTGATGAAATTTGGTATGTTTATAGCTGGTTATCCGGGTCAGCATATATGATACTTTTTACCGCGGGAATATATTTAATTTCTGAGAAAAATACAAAAACTGCAATGTAAGAGTATATTAATTACACATTAGTATACTACCTAAGAATTTGGTTTTTGGTCATCTGAACGCGGGCGGAGCCGCGGGCAGTTATAGTATAATTTATAAATATTGTTTACTTATAGAATATGTTTTATAATATTTAATTCTTATAAATTATGGTTTGGTAAAAGATCATATATTCAATCACAATAATATTTTGTATGGATGTTTTAAATTCTTATTTCTTACCAGTGACTTACTATCGCTTCGCTCGGGTGCGTTCCTAGGTAACTCTATCGGTTCACGCGACGCATGTCAGTAATACAGCTTTACTAAAGCTCCATCTCAGGATGATTTTGTTCGTCATCTTTAACAATAATCGTCATATTTCAGCCAATTTACATCAAGTCTTAATGAATTATACACCTAAACCTTTCTCATGAACCATTCCGTCTGTTGGTAAAAACGGTATGAAAATCCGTTTGGTAGTTTTTAAATTTATCGCGTTCAGACATACAAACAGACGCGGTAGGGGAATTTGGTTTTATAATATTATGTAGTGATTAAAGGCAGCGAATGTACGCAAGGGCTTTAATCTACTTGTAGGTACATAATATATGATATACCTATGGTTTCTTTGCAATTCAACTGAATTTATATCTACGCGGTTTTGTTTATCACTTTTGTAGATGCTTAGAGTCTATTTATTACGGTTTACGCACGATGATGATTATTTTGCAAATTTCAATTATAAAAGTACTTACTACATTCGCTGAGAGAAAGTTCAAAAGATTCCAATAACACAGAAAATAACTACTCACGAGTGTTATTTTTGTACTTTGTTTTGTAAAATGCGTATCCGTTAGTGTATTAATGGTAAGCAAAAAGAACTATTTTGGTTATAAAGACATTTGACGATCGTCTAGAAGTCGGAGTAGGTATTTAGTCTATGGTTACCTACTTCGGAGGTCACGAGTTCGATTTGTGCTGATGATCTTCGATACAAAGTGTTTTTTCGGAGCCGTAGTGTGTAGCGCTATCTAAATAATATTCATGAAACATAAAATCTAAAATATTTATCACGCATGTTAAAAACAGAACAAAACTTTATACAGGTTTGAATCCTGTCTAAGGAAGTGGATTTGATTACTAAGCAGTTATTTTATTATTAGATAATAATAAGTTATTGTATAAACACGGAATAGATATGTTAAATGATGTAATAACTTGTGATATTTGAAATAAAACCAGCAGAGTGTAGACACTAAGATTATTATTAATATCGGAATGTGTTAAGTACCAACTTAGGTACCTACCACTTACAATGTAAATTTTAATAACTAGAACTATGTATACTTATATACATTCGAAAGTTTTGAATTGCTAGTAAACTATTTTTATCATGCATTATTATCAGTTCTTGACGTCTTAGGGGCCATTCAAATATTACGTAAGCACTAAAAGGGGGCGGGGGGTCTTTGCTTTGCTTATTTTTGATGACACGAGGGACGGGGGGGTTCTGGATGGTGATTACGTCAGCAAGTTATTTATTTTTATGATTTTTTTAACAAATATAGTAATTTTAATTTGTCCAATCAAATTATAATAAATGTACACTAAATATCCCTATAGCCTATAATTACATTATTTCTAGGCTTGATGATAATTGCTGCTTTAAATAACAATAAAAAACCTGAAGAGATTAAAAAATATATGTATCAATGTTTACGTAAACATAGGAGGGGGGAGAGCTTTGCTTACTTTTACTGACTAGGAGTAGGGAGGGTTTAATAATTACTAAAATTCTGCTTACGTAATATTTGAATGGCCCCTTATAATAAATACTAATGTTGACATTTTCAATGAAAAAAATTATGACTTAGTACTGAGAAGATATAAAAACCGGAAATTAATTGGTCTAATTTACATATACAGTATTTAAAATAGCTATGTACTATACTGAGTTACATTTGCAGTGGTTAATTAAGTATATTATTAAAGTAATTAAACCGTAGAATAAAAGCAGACCATATACACGAACAAACATTCATATTGTGTGGAAATTGAAACCAAAAAAATACCAGTATAGTGAACTTTTCACACCATATTATAATGTAGGCAGTATCCCATGGGATTCACTTTAAGTTCCGGGATAAATCAGTTCCTGGATAAAACAAAAACATTTCCGTACACTACACAGTTACATCACTCGCGTTCCCAGTGACTTCAAATTCTTCATTCCTAGCTATAATATATACATAAATGGTAAATATTTAATTTTGCAGACATTGCTATGATAAAGACGTTCATAACTTCCAAGAGAATAATCTGCATAGAAAACATATAAGCTCGCATCCCATTGTTCGAGCTCCAACGTCTTATTTTGCTTATGAAAGATTTATTTCATCAAATATTGGGTATTTTATAGATGAAAATAAGTTAAAAAATATTTTGTTCTCCAAATAAAATTTTATATGACATTAATTACTGTGGGTTTTGACTGTTACCAGATAGTATACCGGCAAATTACAGAATTATTCTCGATCGTTAAAGCTACCATGTATTAATTAATATATGTGAATTTTTATGTTTATAAAATTAAGAATCAAAATACCACAGACGATAGAATAATGATAACTATTACCTAGTGTGAAGTGAGTATTACTGCATACTGCTATCGTTAGTTCCAAAAACAGCCGCTAGAAGGGGATTTTTTAGGTGTAAAGATGACCGAATTAAAGATATAAATAGCGTCCGCGGAACTTTCTAGACTAGATGGGTAACCTATTTTTAATTGCAGTATGTTTATGATATTTATATATTTATCATCCTTTCTAGATACATAAAACAATGATGACAAATTGTTTAAGTTTTTTTTTTAATTTATTTATATACCAATATGTGTAATAAAATTATTTTCCTAATAGTATAATCATTTTTATTTTCTTAAAATATATTAAATTAATTTATAACTTTAATTTTTACAACTCAAGTAACAAGTACTAAAAGAACGAAGTACTGAAAGAACGTTGTGCGCAGAGCTATACTGACGACTACACTACCGCCATCTAGTATCAACAGGACGAATTTAAAATAACTATTGTGTTAGTTTAACTTATCACCGAGAGATGGCGCTAGCAACCTATTTCACAGTTAAATGAAAAGAAAAGGACGTTTTTAACTCATGAAAATTAATATACGTTATATTATTACTATTTTAATAAATGATCATAATATTAATAAGACTCAAGATTTATAAAGTTTTATTTAATATTGACGACACGTTTGGCTCAGTTTGTAACGACCCTACATGCTGTGCCAGCGGTCCCGGGTTCGAATCCCGCTGGGGGCATTCATTTGTGTGATGAGGACGAGTGTTTGTACTTCAGTCATTTATAATATGTATATTGTATGTATTTAAAGTGATATAGGTATGTAGTGTATCAACTATCTGGTATACATAACACAAGCCTCTTAGCTTACCATGGAACTAGATGGTGCTGTTCCAACGTATTTATTTAAAAAAAATGTTTTGTACTTTCCGTAGATTTTTATATGAATTGAATTAATCGCGGTTGATATTTTATCTATATTAGCATTTCATTGCAATAACTATCTACAAAACGATGTTGAATATACATAAATAAGATGTCTATTAATAAAATAATAACTTGTTTCAGATACTACGCACAAGAGAACTGGTTAAGTAAACTTTTTATTATTTATTTCTTATAAACTTGCTTGAGTAAGTCTATATTGTAATGACTTATTATTATATTCCCATTAAAATGCCTTTAAAGCATTTTCAAAAAATATATTTTGTGATAAAATATTATTTTATAATTTCTTTAGTAATTTCTCTCTTCTCTAAACTAATACTTCTAATATTAGGTGCTCTTAGTTACTAACAACTAGGTATTTCTAAAGATAGCATGTCCATAAATTACAAAGGAAAATGTGTCTTCACTTTTTGTGTATTATGCGCGCTTTTGTATGTTAAATAATAGTATATACTAGATAATATTTTAGCAACATTGACTACAACGCCACCTATCGGATTTTAATACAGTTATGAATCCTCTCGATAAAACAAATAATATTCTATGAAAAACCGAAATAAATAACACGAACAGACATACCAACTATTACATTATTATATTGATTCTATACGTAATAAAAACTAGATGTTATTGAATAACACAAAATCACGTAATAATTAAGTATAGGTACATCTGTCGTGGTAGGTAAATAAATATATTTCTAAAATTCTTATATATACTTCAAATTACGTATACTTATTAGATTTCTTTCTAATTCCAAAGCAAAATAACCTCCTTTTTTTAGAAGTTGGTTAAAAAGTCATTTTGTCCAAACATAAATCGACCACGCGGGTAGAACCGAGGGCGACGCTAGTATTAGATAAAGTTCTACCTACTTAAGGACGTACCACGGTCGATTAAGATACGACAATAATAATAAAATGTTAAAACTTCTACTCGAGTTTTAATTCTTGGATCCATTAGCTACGGAAGGGTTACAGCTTAACGGACCTTGAAATCAACTCTAACAATAAATGAAATTAGGTATCGCTTTAAGAAAATAAAAATGTTTGTTGATAATGTTATCAACTTAACTACTCGTATTAGTGTTCTTAGTGTCTTTTTCTAATAGTAATATTGTATATTAGATTCTTTTATTTTATCCACCATTTTTAAAAGTCGTTTAGTAAATATTATATGGGAGAGAGATTTAAAAGAAAACATACTCTCTCAGAGCGTATGTTTTTTTTTAAATAAAGTCTGTTAAGTTTTCTCAGGCATAATGCCATAAAGATTTCCTCAGGATGTGTTTCTTAAAGAAAAGCAAATAATAATCATCTGGAAATTATTCAAATAAAACAACAGAGTTGTGAGATCCAAGATTTGAACCCGCTTCACTTGGTTTTCCAAGTGAACGTTTTACCACTGGGCTACCACTGCCTTAAAGATAATATTTGTTGCAAAATAATGATATTCCATGGTAAAAAAATCATTTATGAGAACATAGGATTACTATAATTTTTTTTTTGAAATAAGAAAAATAACAAAACAATAACGTGTCAAAATTAAGTTGATCTGATGATGAAGCCAGGTGATAAATAGTGGGATTTTTGATAGCTAAAGTAAATGCCTCGAAGGTGGGCTGTGATTCGGTTTGTATCCCATATACCTGCCCACACTCGCGTTTGTTTATAATTCCTATATTATTTAGATATATATACATAGTTACTTTATAGGATAGCTTTAATAGTGCTTTGACATCAAACCTCAATTATTCAATGTTTATTCAGTATCAGGATCATATTATGATTTGTTATTCGAATTAATCAAGCGCACCCCTCGATATCGACAGGGTTAATATAGGGGACAAATCGACTGCTTAATAAGTATTACGGCTGACTTATGTTTTATAAGTTTGACTTAAAAATGTATCAAACATATTTTCATGGTTATAGGTACGTACTAATAGCAATCTTTGTTTAGCCATTTTAAAATATGAATAAATGATTTATTTAGGGAGTGTACGTGTTATAATTATAGGTAATTTAAAAAAAATGTATATAACTAAAACCTTTCGGAAAATGAAAATGTAAATAACGAATCGTGTACGTAAATCTAATAATTTGAGCCAACAGTAACTAAACATGGATACGTTACAGTACAAGTTTACCAGGTACTGGGGGAATTTGCATATAAATTGTCTTACAAACCCCATCTCGCGAAGACGTGGCGAGAGTAGACGAGTTCAATCGAATGTTACCTACGGTAAAAATAATATTTGATATGTAGAGATTTTTTTAATGAAATTTTTATAAGTATAAAAATTTCAATTAAATTTATATCAGTATATAAATCTGAGGAAACCTTGTAGGCTATTTAACATCATGCTATGACTTATAGGAATAGACTAAATCTTGACACTAATTAACTAACTAGCCAACTGCGTTTTTGAAGTGAAAACTTCTATAGGCAGGTTTGAATGGGGAGTAAATTTATGTAAGTCGTCATCGACATGGTCACGTGACGTTTTAACACTAACACTCAAGAGTGCCGATAGATGTCAAAACTCGAATTTGATTTTGTTTTTGATTCGAATTCAATTTTGATTCGAACTCGATTCGTTTTAAACAGTTTTAATTTACAAATTTTAATTTAAGATCAAACAATTATTAATTTGAATATCCAAATATAACAATTGTTTGTTTATAGTTTTAAGTTTTTACTCATGACTGCTTTTTTTTCTTTTTTATTGGTTATATATATATTCTTTTTTATTGGTTATATATATATTTCTTTTTTATTGTTATATATAGCATTACCCGCGGCTCCGCTCGCGTTGAGATGCCCAAAATCAAACTCTTAGGTTTTACATATTAATTAGTATACTCTTACATTTCAGTTTTTGTATTTTTTCTCAGAAATTAGATATTTTCCCGCGGTAAAAAGTATCCTATATGTTGACCCGGATATGTTGACCAGCTATCATACCAAATTTCATCAAAATCTCTCCAGTGGGTTTTCCGTGATGCGGTAACAGACAGACAGACAGACAGACAAAAATTCTAAAAACTATAGATTCGCCCTCTGTATCGATAATATTGTTTATTTCAATAAGATTTTCCAAAAAATATTTAATGTACAGATACGGCTTAGTTACAATTTTATTATAGGTATGTATAGATTTCTTTATACTGCTAAAGTCTCAGAGCCACTTCATACGCGTAACAAATCGCAGATTATTAAGTAGGTTCTTTTCCATCTATTTATTCAGTGTTATAAAGACACTCCCTCTTACATTTGTTTAAATTTACAAACGACAGCTTCGTAAAAATGCTAAACGCTTTATTGGTGGGATAAAAATCTGAAGATTTATTGACTACGATTTGTCAACTCGCGAAATTCTGAGAGTGGCATTTTAATTTTTTTCATGTTTCTTTGACTGTTTATTTGAAATGATGTCTAAACAGAGATGTAATGTTTTTATACTGTATGGGTTACGAGTTCGATTCTTGTATTTATCTATACTAATATTATAAAGAGGTAAAGTTTGTGAGTTTGTGAGGTGGTAAAGGGTAATTTCTGGATCTACTGAACCGATTTAGATGAAAGGTAAGAAGATTGTTTGAGACCGTGGGAAGGACATAGGATACTTTTTATCCCGGCAATCATACCTTAAGGGGTTGAAGATGGGGATGAAAGTATGTATGGGGAATAAGGTAGGGACGAACCCGAGCGAAGCGAGGGTGAGTCGCTAGTATCGTACTAATATTATAAAGAGGTAAAGTTTGTTTGTTTGTGAGTTTGTTTGTATGAAGTAATCTCTGGAACTACTAAACCGATTTAGATGTTTATTAAGAATATATTTTGAGACCCTGGTAAGGACATAGGATAGTTTTTATCCCGCAAATCATCCCTTAAGGGGGTGAATATGGGGATGAAATTTTATATGGGGCATCAACCTAGGGACAAACCCGAGCGAATCGAGGGTGAGTCGCTAGTTTATTATATTATACTAAATTCTATTATTATTTGTTAATTTTGTCATAGTTTGTAAAATTCACTAATAAATTCTTTGTGATCTATCTAATTGACATCTGCTAAAAAGAGTTTTTTGTTTCATATATTTTGGTTGCTTTCTAAAATACATTTGAAGTTTAGTCATTAGTTAATATAGTAAATATTTATGAGCTTTTTATCTTTTCTGTAAGACAAAAAATATAAAGATGACAACTAAATTTATCAGAAAATAACAAAAACGCAAATCAATCTGTACTCATTGAAGCGCGTTTTAAACGATCGCAATAAATAAATCGCACAGGTGCCTGGGGAGTGTGAAGTTGCGTTACGCAGTTAGAAAAAAGGATTACCTTTATTATTATTTTTATTGGCTATCATTTCCTTGTGCATGCCACTTGAGGGGTTTAAAATTGCTTGTAGTACATTTTTTTCCAAATGACATTGTTTCTTTTTTAATATAAAACAAGAGGCTTCATTTTGTTTTTTTTTAATAACATATGTAGTAAGGAGTTTTTTTTAAAAAGTATATACAATATGTATACCAATGAGTTATTATAGGTTATGAGTTATTGTCAATTGAGCTAATGAATTCGTAAAAATTAGATAGTAATTTATTTTTATTTTTTTAATAAAAACTATTTAAGTGCTTTTACAATATAAATTCTTGCGTTAGGTAGGTACTTTATATATATGACAACCATAACTTTTAGGGCCGAAGTGTAGGTTCGATTCTTATACGTGACGAGTGTGTACATATATTTTATAAGTTTTTAATTGACTCAACCGGACCAAGACAAGCAACAGACTTTGTTTCCAAAATGCCTCGATGTTGTTGAAACGTACAAAACGAAAAAAAAAAACACTATTTACTTTATGAATGACTATTTTTTTAATTATAGTAAAGTAATATACTTTTCTTTCTCTGTATCTTATTTTTTTTTTATTATAATTTTGTTCATAATATTACGAATCTTTTCGTGAATTATAAAAACGCAATAACACGTAACGACAGTATAAAACAGCGAGTCTTGATGCGCACCATTCGCAACAATACTGTTTGAATTCACCGTCGGTCTGAACCACTCTTACCTTCTTGATTCTCATGGTTCTAAAGAAAAATGACAAAAACCTTTTAAATTTTAGAATATTATTATTTTTATTTACTATATTTAATTTATTGTACGGATTTTCAATACTTCGGCATTTTATAAAATATTTAAATCTCAAAACGTAATAATAGAAACAATATTTACATTTTAATACTTTCTCACAATAAGTGTAGCAATTATGATATGGAAAAAATCTGTTACAAATTAATTACAAATTAAATACATTATGTAAATAAATATGCCTAGCAACACTAAACAGACTTTTTTTAATTTAAAAGTTCATTTTTAAATATATATTTATTTAATTGTCAAATATTCACGTAAAACTCAGAAGATTAAAAATATACATACAATGATAGTTAATTAATTAAACTTTTGAAAGCTTATTATTTTAACTTATACTTACTATTAAAGCTTTAAAGCTAGTATGTATTTTCACAGATTTTGTAGCATCTTAGTTCGTCTAAAAATAATTTTAAATTATATATAATTTAAAATTATTATTAATTCCGTATACGGAACCGATTTTGTCTTTTGTTTTCGTACTTGCCGGCTTTTATTCAGAACAGAAAAGAGGGTTATGTCTTATTATCTTATTGTCTACAGCACTCGCTGTAGTTTTTATTATCTGAGGGGACATTTTAAACTGTAGCCGCTTAAGGGTTGTACTTGTACTAGGGGTGATGTTTTGTTTCATGATTAGCTTAGTATTTATGTTTCGTGAATTTTTATTGTGTCTCCGTATTTGATGGTTGTCTTATGTTTTTTTACAATAAAACCTATTTTGTTAATATTTTTCATGTGTACAAAAAGTATGAAAAATGTTTTTTTTTTTAATATAAAAATGTTAAATATTTCTTCATATAATAAATGTAAAAATAAGCAAATGAAGTTTCTAAAGAACCCAAATGTTTTAACCACAAATAAGTAGGGCTTAGTTTTGAAAGTTCATAAGATGTTAAATATTTTAAATTTTATTTCTAAGTGCACCTCTTTAGTACGCACACAATATTTCCGGCATATACGGTATAATCATCTATACATACTCGTATAATAAAATTGTAACTAAGTCGAATTTTTACATTAAATATTTTTTGGAAAATCTTTTTGAAATAGACATTATAATCGATACAGAGGCCGAATCTATAGTTTTCAGAATTTTTGTCTGTCTGTCTGTTACCGCATCATAGAAAAACTACTGGACGGACTTTGACGAAATTTGGTATGATGATAGCTGATTATCCGGGTCAACATATAGGACAGTTTTTACTGCGGGAAAATATCTCATCTCTGAGAAATCTATACTAAACATTGAAACGTAAGTAGGGACGAACACGAACGGAGCGAGGGTGCGTCGCTAGTATATTATATGTACATCTAAAGATAACTTTACTATAGTTAACATTACAAATCTCTTCGACCAAATTATACTTAACGATCTATACCATAGAAGTTACTTTTCAACAACATTGCATCCGATTCAATAAATACTGCCCAACTGTTGGTTAGACAGGAAGCGGTAGTCGATTCGACTCCTGACCTGAATGTGTTATGCGATTGTCTTTCGTCAATGTCGTCATATATCAACACCGCAAATGGTCGGAATGGTAAGCGACTCTCACATAACTTAATATGTGTAATATAGAAATTATACACTTATGTATGGTTCTATCTATATACTTATAAATAGACATAGACGAAACAGTTTATGTTCTGTCAACCGATTTTCTTTTTGTTTTGCTTAGTAGTCATTGACGAGCTTTTAGAGTTGCCAATGAAAATATTTGGTAGCAGTTATTTTTTTATTAATATAGATAGGTAAATCTATCTATACATATAAGTAATAAAATTGTAACTAAGCCGAATCTGTACATTAAATATTTTTTGGAAAATGTTATTAAAATAGACATTATTATCGATACAGAGGCTGAATCTATAGTTGTTACAATTTTTGTCTGTCTGTCTGTTACCGCATCAAACTACTGGAGGGATTTTGATGAAATTTGGTGTGATGACAACTGGTTATCCGAGTCAATATATAGGATACTTTTTACTGCGGGAAAATATCTCATCTCTGAGCTAAATGTTAAAATGTAACTAGGGACGAAACTGAGTGGAGCGAGGGTGAGTCGCTAGTTCTATGTAATCTTATTGTTTCCTCAAACTTTCAATAATGATTATGGTTTAAGTGTGTATTTAATTTTATAAATCATGGTTCGTAGTTATATTTTCTTTGGTCAATTATTTAAATTATTTCTGAACTTGATGAAATGTGCAAGCGGCTTTGTTCATCCATCCTCATCATTTTTATTGCAACAATAACGCTACTTGATTTTTTTGTATAGGCATAGTTTACTGAATGCCACTATTCGTGAAATAAATGTAGGTTAATAAAACAATATGGATATGAGTATTTACGCGAAAAAAAATTTTTGGACAAAAATGTTAAGTTATATTTTTTATAAGTAAATTTTTTTGAAAAATCCTATATGTAATTGGCACTTTTTTATGGAAGTGCAAATATGAAGGGAAAGAAAAGGAATGTTAATTAGAATCAAAAATATTTTGGAAGTAAGCGTCTGATGTACATTGTCGAATTTTCATACTTAATCTCTAGCAGAGATAAGTTTACGAAGAAAATATGTAAATTTTTATACGGGGAAGTAACCCCCAAGAAACCTAAGTAAGGTGCGAACACTTTGAAGAAAAAATTCGATGAATTTTTTAAAAGCATTCTTGCGGTGTCTTTCTAATGTTTATTTATGTTTTGAGACTAGGGTTTTATATTATATTAATGGTAGCTGCGATTTGCAACTTTATTCATGCCTTTGTGGGTGATGGATTTAGTGAATGCAATTTTAGAGTGGTTTCCTTTGATAAAGCATTTTTATGAAATGTTTTGATTTTAATCTGGATTTAATAATTTTGTTTTCTAAATTTTTGGATGATGCTAAAATTTTTGTGGATTAAATTATTAAAAAGAAATAATACTTTCCTAAGAAAGTAAGTCTAAATTTACGCGAATATTTGACATTTTAAATAAAACTATCTTTTCGGATTATTTCGCGGATTTATTTTGATTTTTGGTTTCCGACGTTTCGAATGCTTTACAGCATCCATGGTCACGGGAGAGACTCTCTCCCGTAGTTTTATTTAAAATAAAAAGAAACATTTGAAATACTTAATATTTGAGATTTAGTTCTAATTTTATTTTAAAAGAAACATTTACTATGTCATAATATCTTCAATGAAAATAATGATTTTTAGTTCAATACGTAATTAATACATAAATATTTATTAATTATCCATATTTAACAGATTTAGGCATATTCTAAAAATGTTTGTATTGTAGTCTAAGGTACCTTAAATTTACTAATTACAATATTATTTTACAATCAACATTATGTTGCATATTGCGATTTTATTCGTGATTTATTCTTTAGATTAGATGAAAAGTAACAATTGTTCCAAAAATACATTGTAATAAAAATATTCATATTTAGTTTGTATTACACAAATCTCTGTCCATCAGGCAATGTGACGTTGTATCAGCAGCATCTGACATGACAAATGACACTCGCATCCTGAAACCAATTTAATATGATCTTTGCATCTCCAACCGAAAAGATTATAAGGGAGGAAAAATATTTTGTACAGGGCTCAAATAAAACTGGTTGCTTGAGATCCGTCTTAAAACGGGGGACGTTGACAAACGCTAACACTGCTGCGTTTAATAAAAATACTTTTGTGTAATAACAAGTAACCCGTCCCTTTTCTAGTTTTCGTTGTTTTACTTTTTGTTAAGATTCATTGTAAATATATATATTAGAATATAAAAAAAGCTATTACCAACTAGTAATAAAATTTGCCAAAAGGTGGCGCCGCCGCTAAGGGCACCTAGGAACGTACCTGAGCGAAACGAATGTAAGATAAAAATAAAACAAGATTTTACAAAAAACATATTTCTATAAATATATATAAAAAAAAGAAATTCATCTAAGTTAATCGATTTAAAAACCATATTTTCAGCAATAATATAAAATATGTAAACGTCATAAATGGATTGTAGGATTATTGAGGATTTGTCAATGAATTTCGAATTAAAATAGCGCCTAATAGCTAAAGAATGTCATTTCTATAAAGAACGCGTCTCGTTACACTACTGACTAGTTCTATTATACGCCGCTTTATGGCCATTTTCACAGGAACGTATGCGGTCACCGCGCGCCTTTTGCATACTTTATTGGCTACGATAAAATAAATAGTCTGCTTTATAATCTGGGCATGTAATGCTACCGACCAAGTACTCAGTATGGCCGGCATGTTCTATTTCTGAAATGTGCACTAACGGTCCATACGCGTGATTGCCGTACATTTGAATGTTCGGTGAAATTCGGCCAAGTGACCAATGCAATGTAAATAAAAATTTCTCTTCACAAAATTTAAATCAAAACACTACCTACCTATTTTACGCAATTTTAACATAAATAACTGGATGTAATGCATTCAGTTTTTGTACGTCGATAACAGATGGCGCCACGGTGTAATTGAAACGCGCTATCGTTTGGTTATTCTTGGGAGTATAAGTAGTTTGCTATTTATTATGAAAATTAACTTTGCGCAGAGGCAATATCGTAACCGATGAGGTTAATCCGAGGTGCGATTATTGCTAGTTGAAAACTTTACCAATACCCCGCCGTGTGGTCGTGAAATACCGACCGCTATGGCAATTTTTGAACGGCTGTAATGGCCCAATAATTAATAATGAAACAAATCACAAAACAGTTAAATGAATAATTCCGTCATACTTGTATGTATAATTGTATATTCTATAAAATTATATTATTACTAGCATTGCCCGCTGCTCCGCCCGCGTTCAGATGACCAAAAACCAAATTCTTAGGTTTTACATATTATTAGTATGCTCTTACATGTAGTTTTTGTATTTTTTTTCAGAAATGAGATATTTTTGCGCGGTAAAAAGTATCCTATATGACCCGGATAACCAGCTATCACCATACCAAATTTCATCAAAATCCCTCCAGTGGTTTTCTGTGATGCGGTAACAGACAGACAGACAAAAATTCTAAAAACTATAGATTCGGCCTCTGTATCGATAATAATGTCTATTTCAATAAGATTTTCCAAAAAATATTTAATGTACAGATTCGGCTTAGTTACAATTTTATTATATGTATACATTTATGTAAGTAATAATAAAATATTAGTAAGAATATATTAAAATAAAAAAATGTGGTGATATATTTATATTCATAGCCAAGATAACATCTATGTCATTTTGATATATCTTTTCCGTAACGCGCAAGTAATGGTTAACTTTCTAGGGTTTGAGGGTTACTTTGTCGCTAAACAAATAGAGTGTAGCTTTATTCAAGGCACGGACAAGACGCGACCTTTTAGCTAACTATAAAAATTGAAATGGTGTAACTGTAGTATTTCTTTTTTTTTTTATTTAATTTTTTTTTTTTTAATATAATAGAAAATGTTTTGGTAAAGGAAAACGTAGGAAAATATATAAAGTAAATGACTCACTAACATTATAGTAAATGAACTCAACACTTCTACTAGATATTACTACTATCTCTAAAGTATTCAATAATACTGTAACACTTAGACGACACTTTTTGCTCAGTTTGTAGTGACTCTACTTGCTGTGCCAGCGGTCGCGGGTTTGAGTCCCGCTGGGGCATTCATTTGTGTGATGAGCGTGAATGTATGTACTCTAGTCATGGGTGTTTATATTTATAATATGTATATATGTGTGTAGTGTATCAATATCTGGTATCCATAACACAAGCCTCGTAGCTTACCATGGAACTACATGGTGCTGTGTATTAATGTCCAAATATATTTATATTTATTAGTGTACAATGATTTTTTTTTATCAACACATTATATTATCAGAGGCCTCTTTCAGTTAATTTGAAATTTTTATCATATTCATTTCACGCATGTATATTTTAAAATTTACTTATTATTAATAAAACCAAAAATTTAATTACACATTTATAGCTCAATTTACAAATATTACCTACGTACTAAATAAAAATATTCGCAAAAGAACAAAATAAACTTGTGAAATTTTATTTTATAGTTAGGCCACTTTGCCTGAAGGCGTGACGTTAGGGTTAGATGAAAAATGAGCGGGTAGAAATTAAGTTTCGCTGTGAAAAATGTTCTTTTCACTGGGCAGTGTTTTAAAATAGGCCTACGTACGTCCCTTTACTGCTTTTATGTAGAAAGTTGCTAAAGTCAAATTATTACAAAAAAAATCTATCCAATAGTATTATTTGCCTAAATAATGGTTTAAATTTAATACTTTCTTGTAATATTTATAATAATAAATAGCTAAAATTAAATAAATAATATTGATATATTTAATACTAAAATATAATACTTATATTTTTTTAAATGCTTAGAATTAAAATCAACAAATATTGTAAGGTACTTTGGTGCCATTTTTGAATTTTTAAAATAATTTTTGTAAAATAGTACTATCTGTAACAAGTATCTATATAACGCCTTTGAGACGTCTTAAACCTTAGTCTCTCCCGTGACCATGATTACTGTAAAGCATTCAAAACGTCGGGAACCAAAAATCAAAATAAATCCACGAAATAATCGGAAAAGATAGTATTATTTAAAATGGTTTAAATTCTATAAAATGTCTATTAAATTATTAAGTTTCATTTAAGAAGCTAAATTGAAAATTCCCTAGTGGCCATTTTCGGACAGGCATCTTGCTATTTAATCGTAGAATTCATTGCTTTATCGTTTATGGATGTTTTACTTTCTACTTTTATGATTTTACGTATATTGCAGCAATGGGATGTTCAAAAGGGCTGAATACAGTATATTACAGTAGGTAGTAGAAATCAGCTCACTTTAAATTTCATATTCAGTATTTATGTAATAAATAGAATTACAATGCAAGCAAAACCGGCTGTCATAAATAGCTAACCATATAAATTGTTGTTCATGTTTGAGGAAATTAATCAAAGATTTGTTTGTTCACCGAAAAGCTATAAAATGGCAAAATCACAAAAAAACAATTTCAAATTTCTGAAACTTAATACTTTGATATTATCTGTGGCAATTTACAGATAATATATGACTTAATCGAAACCACCATCTTTGAAAGGCAACCTCACTTTTATTGCTGTACAAAAAATATAAATCATAGACAACGGTCCTTGGTTTATTGCCAATATGTTATTGTTTTTTTCATCTATTTCTAACACTATTTTGACAATCTGTGTGTAATATTAATTTACGGTCAGTTATAATTATTTACGACCGTTTTTGATAAATGTTTTAATGATAAAAGTCTAATTTATGAGAACTTCCTCAGTAATATTGTTGGGTTATGTGAAACAAAATTTCTAAAATATTGTACAGACAAAATACAAAGATATTTATATTTTAAAGACATATAAAATTATAGATTTAATGATGATGATGTTCTCCTGACCGATTCCGACTACGGCGGCCAATCTCATTGAGACTAGCCAACTGCTCAGGAGATATTATAGTGCACAAGTGTACGCGCAGACACAAGTGCACTCTCTATTCCTATCACTCTCATACTCCGGTGGGACGACCACTCGACACGACCAGTGAGAGTTAAGAGAGGACTCGAACCCAGGACCTCCGGGTGTGCAGCAGCTAGCCATTACACCACCAAGCCAGTTAATATTTAAATTATAAGTTATGGATTTAATATTTATTCCCTAATTACGATTTATGATGATATTAAAAATGTCAAAATCATTTTAAACACGTTTTACCTTTATATGCTTACATTTTAACGTTTAGTATAGATTTCTCAAAGATGAGATATTTTTCCGCAAAAAAGTATCATATACATAATTATGTTGACCCGATTAACCAGCTATCATTATACCAAATTTCATCAAAATCTGTCCAGTGGCTTTCTCGTGTCGATTCCCAGACAGACAGCCAGATAGACAAAAATTCTAAAAACTATATTTAATGTACAGATTCGGCTTAGTTACAATTTTATTATAAGTATAGATTTATATTATTTTTACCTACTACCTAATGTCCTCAATCTATACATATAATAAAATTGTAACTATTTTTTGGGAAATCTTATTGAAATAAATATTATTATCGATAAAGAGGCCGAATCTATAGTTTTTAGAATTTTTGTCTGTCTGTCTGTCTGTTACCGCATCACAGAAAAACCATCAAATTTGGTAAGGTGATAGCTGGTTATCTGTGTCAACATATAGGGAACTTTTTACTGCGAGAAAATATCTTATCTCTGAGAAAATATACAAAAACTGCAATGTAAAAATATACTAATATGTAAAACCTAAGAATTTAGTTTTTTGGTCATCTGAACGCGAGCGGAGCCGCGGGCAATGCTAGTTACAATATATTTTAGGTCGGCACCTAATAACATTTTTACCTTATGTAACGAGATGATAGCTTAAAAGTACAACCTACCAGTTCAAAGTTCATTTAAAAACAAAAAAGTCATAGAAATAGTTACTCCAGTAAAATATTCTAGATCCAGATACATTTGATAGATACATTACTAAGCCAAACAAAGCCTTCCAATATTTTCTAAATTCTTCCAATGTTAAGAAATCATCACTACAATACAATATTTATAATCTGTAACAGGTAAAACAAAAAAAAATATACAAACTGGCTAATGGCTATTCAACAAAAACATGCTGTCGTCACAAAAAATTTTATTGCAACCAACAAAAACTAGTGCTAATGTAAATAAATTACATAAAACAAACACACGCGATTGAGCTATAAAAATGCTACTGTTTCTTGACACCAGCGCCTTCTAGGAACATATAAAACGTAGTGTTCTACTCGCATTAAAAGGAAGAGGCTAATAAAGTAATAAGAAGCCAGAAACGGTCGGTCCTGGATATAATTTTGCTATTAATATTCAATTTTACCCAAACTTTGCTCTCTTCAAAGAAATTTTGAGATGACAATCTGATATGACGATCGTTTAAGGTTCCTAGTACAAAGGTTGTGCTTAAGGGTACTTTTTACACGTGTTCTCTTGTTGATACGGATTTAACACTGCGCACGTGTTCGTCCTTCTTGGCTTTCAAAATAAAAGTATATTAGAAGATTTTACTATATCATTATGCATTATCAGCCTATTATTTCTGTATTTAATATTCGTATCTTTAATCTTTATTGTAAAATTAAATTCAATTAAAACACATAGGTACCTACTTGTTAGTGTTTTCTAGCTCTTACTTGCTAACTTTTTTTACAATAATATACTCAAATTATAGAAGTAATGAAAGTTTTTAAAGTTTAAAGTTTTTTTAAGTTAAAAGGTTTTAAAGTTAAAAATTTTGGTCCTGTATTTGTTTTATAGTTATTAAATTTATATTCGCGATTATAAGAATAATCTATATACATTTTGAATTAGCTAGCGTCTAAGTCGCTTAGAACAAGATATTTTCAATTTCCTCTTGGGAATTATATTTTCCACCATAAAAAGTTGAAATTGCTTAAGCACGTTTAACAGGTTTGCTGTCTTGTTTACCTTGCTCTTATTGCCCATATTATTACGTACACTTTTTTTTTGTTTTTATAATGATAATATTATAATGGATATGATCTAAGTATGTGTAGGTTTGTGAATGAAGGTAGGTAGATGGAGATATGCCTAACTTTTGTTTAAATCGCGATGAAAGAACATGTAGGTGTGATAGAACGTGTGTGTAGGCTTGAATTGGAGTAAGTACTTTTGGGTACTGATAATGTCATTTGATAAAATATTCAGATTTCTTTTGCAGTTAATACGTTCATTACATACTTATTAGCTTGATTCACCATACAAACTTTCATCCCCATTTCCCCCCCCCCCCCCCCCCCCCTTTTAGGGATGATTTCCGTGATCAAAAGTATTCTATGTCCTTCCCAGAGTCTCAAACTATCTTTTTACCAAATTTCATCTAAATCGGTTCAGTAGATTCAGAGATTACCCACTACAACGTCACAAACTCAAAATCTTACAAACTCACAAACTTACCTGTTTATAATATTAGTATAGAATATAGATGATTGCTGTAAAGCATTAGAAATTTCAGGAACAAAAAATTAAAATGAATCCGCGAAATAATCCGAAAAGATAGTTTTATTTAAAATGTCAAATAATCGCGTAAATCTAAGAAAGTATTACGTTTATTTAAAAATAGTATTATGTGCGTCATTATATAAACTATACTAGACATACACACAGGTTAAATTAAAAGTAAATGAGATATATTTTTCAAGTAATTTTCCGAAATCTCTAGAATGATTAAGGTAGAGTAGAATTAACACAACGGATTTGTAATATTTTGTGAAGATTAAATTAAAATTGGCCTATTTTATTCAGAGGATCGAATTAGAGCCCGAATAAACTTTTATGATCAAGAGATCGACAGGGAATACTTTCATCCATCTAAGTATTTCAAGTAATTTTCATGTCATTCTAGTGTATTATAAAAAGTTGGAGCTTGACTTATTAATATGTCCTCCTTGATATGTATTTAAAATATAGATACACGTTTCCTATCAAATATCTCTTGAAAAAGTGGCATCGACATATGACGTTAAATCAAACCAAAGAATAAAAAAAAAATGTATATCCTATAACATATGAGGCATCTATCTGCACAGTTCTATTATTTAACACTAGAATTGCCCGCGGATCCGCCCGCGTTCAGATGACCAAAAACCAAATTCTTAGGTTTTACATATTAGTATACTCTTATATTACAGTTTTTGTATTTTTTCTCAGAAATGAGATATTTTCCCGCAGTAAAAAGTATCCTATATGTTGATCCGGATAACCAGCTATCATCATACTAAATTTCATCAAAATCTGTCCAGTGGTTTTCTCGCTATGCGGTAACAGACAGACAGACAGACAAAAATTCTAATAACTATAGATTCGGACTCTGTATCGATAAAAATGTCTATTTTAATAAGATTTTCCAAAGATTCGACTTAGTTACAATTTTATTATTTGTATAGGATTAGTCACACTATAAGTAAACAATGGTTCTGAATAAGGCAACATCGATTCCATAAAGTCTGGCTAGTCCTTCCATAAAAATTCCAAGCTCAGGTAGGTATACAGCAAGGCACACCTGACTTCGTCTGATTATCGCGAGATCATAATGCGGTCAGATTTACGACGTCGTAAAATAGCTCACAATGCTTTGTTGACAAAATAGGCGCCTAATGTAGTGCTACCATATATTATAAAATAAGTTGGGATGTTCATTGAACTTAGTATTTAAAAATGGATTTTTTCATTTCGCCTGCGTTGATAAATTATAAATTATTATGTTTATAATCTATAGTAATATTATAAAGAGGTAAAGTTTGTGAGTTTGTGAGGTTGTATGGCGTAATCTCTGAATCTACTGAACCGATTTATATGAGATTTGGTAAGAAGATAGTTTGAGACCCTGGGAAGGACATAGAAGATTTTTTATTCCGAAAATCATCCCTTAAGGGAGTGAAAACGGGGATCAAAGTTTGTATAGGGACCCAACCTAGGGACGAACCCGAGCGAAGCGAGGGTGAGTCGCTAGCAGAAAATAATTAGATCATTTATTGGATTAACGTAGTACGTAGGTTATATAATAAAAAACGGCCTAAATTGAAAAAAATAAAGAATGAAATGAGTGGCATAGAAAAAAAATATATAAATAATTGTATAAAAATAAATATAAATAGCTGAAAATAGAATAAGATTATGTTATCTGCAGATTTGATCACAATGTTTTAGTAACTATGGTGGCCCTACACCATATGTAACCTTCGCCTTATATGGATAAGACTAGGAGAAGAATTGAAGGTCTCCATAAACAGTACCTTATTTGTATAATATATTTTTAATTATATTCTATCTATTCAGCCCTTTTTAATGTCCCACTGCTGGGCACGGGCTACCCTTCAATACGAGGGGGATCAGGCCATAGTCCACCACGCTGGCCAAGTGCGTGTTGGCGGACTTCACATGTCTTTCGAAAACTCGTTAGGTTCTCTGAGACTTGCAGGTTTCCTCACGATGTTTTCCTTCACCGTAAGGCAAGTGGTAATCATGTTAGAAATGATTCGCAAATGAAAATATCTGAGGTGCGAGAGCCGGGATTTGAACTCGCTTCACTCGGTTTCCCAAACGAGCGCGTTACCACTGGGCTACCACTGCCTTAGTTAATTATATTAATATTAGACATTTAAGAAAAAAAGTTTATATATATTGCTTTTATATACTAGTAAGTAATTTTCACAATCACATCACATCCACATTAATATTTTCTTTGTATTAGCCCTTAGCAGGAACATAAAAAGATTTAATAAGTTAACTTATTAATGCATCGCATCATATTTTTACTATTTTATTACATTGAAGCCTACGGTAGCCTTCGGTAGTGATATTTTAAGAACGCATTTCCATTCAAAAATACCATACTTTGTCGATGGAATATTAAAAAAATATATGCTGTAAAATAACACGACGGGACTTAACGCTATATAGTATACTTACTTTAGCCGTAAGTGGCAATTTATTATTACCGACATTTCGATTGGGTTGCACTAGCTGTGGTTTCGGGCAAGCTGCCTGGAAATAACGTATTTTGCTACTTAAATGATATTTTCTATTTTCTATCTTCTTCTATACTATAATAAAACTGTTGAGGGAATGTCTGTACATAGAACAAAAATGCTAAAAACCGAGTCAGGGTATAGGGTATCTGATGTAAGAAGACAAATTGAACCAATCAAGATTTTTTTCAATTTTTTTGTTTCTCTGTCTGTCTGTTTGTACGGGCTAATCTCCGAATTTATTAGACCGATTTAAATGAAATTTTGCATGGTGGTACCTTATATCCCCAGGCAACATCTTAGATACTTTTCATCTCGGAAAATGAACGGTTCCCGTGGGATATATCTGTTTGTGCTTTTCTAAAAACGAACCGAGGGTGAGCCGCTAGTTTTATATATAATTAATTATTAATTATTTTAACGACCTATTTTTTCAAAACCATTGTTGTCCATAGGTTAAATTTGAAATACTAATTACTTTCAGCTTAAACGAATTCTAAATATTTTATTAAATATGATTAAGTAAATACGAGTATTTCTAAGTTTATTCACATCGTTTCAAAAATATTTTCTAAAATATTATTTTTTCAACAACTGAGAGTTGTTAACATAAATAAACTCCAACCCTCCCAACGCTGCTACAAATTAAAAAGTACCCGTTATAAATGGCTACGACACTCGCGATGATTAATGCTTAGAGAAATTAAAATAACACGATAATGTTATATCTTATTTACGACCGGCAATACTTCCGTGAAGATTGTTTTGATACGCTAATGGTCTCAAAATTGTGTTTCAATTGATTTTTTTTAAATTCTTATAGAGACTTGATCTGTCTATGTTTAAAAAAAATACGTATACGTATTTAAAAAAAAACCTTATCAACTTATTAGGTATCTACGTAATATATGTAAAAAAATAATTAAATATTCTTGAAAATTACACTCATTTACTTTAAATTTTGCATAACGACATCTTATTTAAATAAGCTTACGACGTTGTCGTGATAATATCAATTGTACTGCATATATTCTGTCTGTAAATAAAAACTAAGGATACTTAGAGAAATGATTGATTTATAATATAGTACCTGGGTCACCGAGCTACGCTCGGAGTTTTTGGTTAAAAAGTACAATTTTGTTTAAAAAAAAAAACTAAAAACTTAAATCTTCTTCTCCTCCCTGCCCATTTCCCAATCACTTGGGGTCGGCGCAGTACATCCTCTGTACTGCTGATAGGACTTGGCAAAAGTTTTACGACCGGCCGCCTGCCTTACGGCAACCCTCCTTGGGAATGCTATTGTCTGTCTTTGTCTGAATGGTATCTTAACTTGAATATATATTAAAAAAAATAAAAGTAAAAACTTTGTATGCGACCAAGATTCGTACCTGGACACCTGTGATTGTTGATCTTGCACCTTGGCCGCGTGAACACGATGCTTATACCCGAGCGAGCAAATTACCAACCATATTTTGCATGGAATAATGCAAAAGGAAACCGCATGAAAATTCGAAAACTTTCAACTTAAGACTAATTTAGATCGATTTATCGCCCCCAAAACCCCCTGTGTACTAAATTTCATGAAAATCGTTGGAGCCGTTTCCGAGATTCAGATTATACATTGATATATAAATATATATACAAGAATTGCTCGTTTAAATATATTAGATATAGGCATAGTTTAAAAAAATGGCTCAATTTTAAAAAGAAGGACGTTAATCAAGAGGTGTGTATGGTTTTTTGTGATATTAGCTAATTTTATTAGCCGATTTTTATGATTATATCTTTAAACAATAGCATATACTAGACATAAAGGATATATAATATAATTATGAGTAAGTATAGTATAATTATATACTTTAATTTTCATGAAATTTAAATTTAATGTGTTTGAAATTGAGTAACTCACAACGTCATATTATTAACCAAGTAATAATATGACTTATAAAAGTGCAATAATTGAAATTGAATTGTTCAAGTACATAATTGACGACACGTTTGGCTCAGTTTGTATGGTGTTTATATTTATAATATGTATGTATTTAAAGTTATATATGTATAATGTATCAACTATCTGGTATCCATAACACAAGTAGCTTACCATGGAACTAGATGGCGCTGTGTGTTAATGTCCTGACATATTATATTAACATATTATAATTAAATAATTTTGAATTTTATGTGTTTTATCATGTGATAACATTTAATAAATTATTTGATTAGGTATTTAAAAACTAATGAATTAATTAAAAGAATAATTTTTAAGCTTTAAAACCAGGAAGTGTTTTATAAACCAATTCACCTTTTCGGAGTTGCCATTAAGATCACGATAAAAAGAACTCCTTGGCGCAGTTAAAAGAATTGTAAAACGACGCCCAGGGGCCTGCTAGACTTCGCCGTACTGAAATTTTCGCGAGATTTATTTGAATAAATTATTTTTACCCACCTGCAGTGAAGGGTTGTTAAGAGAATTTATTACTTGCAATATGATATCTTAAGGACCAAATCTGTTTTGTATCTCTAGATTACTCGTATATATAACTTCGGAAACTAACAAGTTTTAGCAAAGCAATTCTTTACACAGATTGCGTAAAAAAACAATAGTTCAAGCACTGAATATGACATAAAACTCTAATAAGCTACTTTATGTCGACCTAGCAGAGATTATGATGGCGATAGGAACTCAAATCATTGATTACAAATTTCTTTTTTTTGTTACGAAATACATAATATAATAAGTTCGACCACTTATACATAATATTATTAGGGACATTAACATACAGCAACATCTAGTTCCATGGTAAGCTACGCTCCTTGTGTTATGGATACCAGATAGTTGATACACTACACATATATAAACTTTTAATACATACATATTATAAATATAAGCACCCACGACTAGAGTACAAACATTCGTGCTTATCACACAAATGAATGCCCCAGCGGGACTCACACCCGCGACCGCTGGCGAAGCAAGTAGGTTTACTATAAACTGAGCCAAACTTGTCGTCAAATATCTGTCTAAATTGGTCAGATACGGTAAGTAGTTGCCTGTACAGTTACATTTCATAGGTAAGGCCTGTGTAATATACTTAGTCGAAGAAATCTGACCAGTTACATGCCATATCAATTTATCTGCGCAGCTTCATTATATTATAGTTAGAACCAATCGTACTCTAGCAGGTGATCTTTACGCAACGACGAAATGACGAATTGGAGGAATTTCTTTCATACAGATACTTACGGGTCGAAGTCTCCAAGGCTACCTTTTTCCTTACCTACATCGATTCTATAGTTACTTAGGTAAACTATCGCGAACTTAATATTTTCAAATAGTAAATTTGAATTTCACTGAAAATATTTTAGAAAAATATTTATTTTACTAGAGTTTCACCCTAGCTTTACTCGGGCTCATCCCTATCTATGTACGTTGTAACGGTTAGTATGGAATTGATAGACTGATTCCTCATGCAAAATTTTATCCTCCTTTTCACCTTCTTCGAGGATGATTTCCGAAACACTATCCTGTGCCCTTTCCAGGGTCTCAAACTACCTCCATACCATATTACATCTAAATCGGTTCAGCGGATTAAGCGTGAAAAGGTAACAGACGGATGGACAAACAGACAAAGTTACTTTCCCATTTATAATATTAGTATGGATAATCTCAATGTCCTTACATCGTCCTTATTTAGAATAATTTTCAAATTAAAATTTCCGTCCACTCAAAACAATGAATTGTAAAAATGCAAATATTTATGGTCTTTATAACATTATAACAATACATATGAAAGCTTCGCATGACATCACCGAGTGAAACCAACGACGGTACATACCTTTTAACAGGAAATAGTTGATATTCTTAAAACAAATTGCAATAAATTGATGCCCAAGCGCAAATTTTAGGGCAAAATTGGACCTTACTTTCACAATTATTAAGTTGAATTTCAAACTACTGCTCGTTATCGTGTAAACGGCAAGTGAACACGAATTAAACTGTATAACAAAAGTCATTGGTCCAAATTTGAAATTTCGAATGTATCTCTTATGTCCATTTGAAACTTGCAACGCAATTGGTTATTTGCGATTCAGCGCGCGAAGGTTTGATAGATCGATGATGGCGGCGATCGCCCGTTCTTAGTCCGTTTGACCAGAAAAATTGTCTTTGATGTCCCGTAAGGAAAATGGCGCTTTTGTGCGCCTTTTTCAGTAAATATTCTATTTAAATGATGAATCTTGATGTATTAAAGTTTATGGAGAAATAAAATTGTGTTGTTACAACGTACAAAAATTAGGAGATGGCAATTCGTCTGTAATTTCTTTTTGGGTAGGTGTGATATCTTTGCTAGTTGTGGAGCGATTGTCATATTTTTTTTTAATTAACAGTAAAGACCGTATGTATTTCAAAAAGAACTCGACGAAAAAAACAACCTATTTACGTTTGATAGATTTTATGAAATTATGAAGTTAAAATTAGATAATTAAATAAAATAATAATTCGGAAGAACTTTTGAGTTTTGATACATCCATGAAGGAGGCGAAAATACACAATTCTATCTGCTTGACCAGAAAAATTGGTTTGAGGTTCTGTGAAGGAAAACAGCTATATTATATATCGTTTTTAATAGATATTGTCTATACATATAGTAAAATTGTAACTAAGCCGAATCTGCACATTAAATATTTGTTAGGAAATCTTATTGAAATAGACATTATTATCGATACAGAGTCCGAATCTATAGTTTTTAGAATTTTTGTCTGTCTGTCTATCTGTCTGTTACCGTATCACGGAAAAACCACTAGATGGATTTTGATGAAATTTGGTATGATGATAGTTGGTTATCCGGGTCAACATATGGGATATTTTTTACTGCGGGAAAATATCTCATTTCTGAGAAATCTATACTAAACCTTAAAACATAAGTAGGGACGAACCCGAGCGAAGCGAGGATGAATTGCTTGTATTAAATAAAGATATAATTTCGCGTTGTACTTTACGTATTTTTTAAATGTAACATAGAGACTAAGAGAATTTATAATATAAGAGTTATTTTGATTCAGTTTTAAAATGTGCTTCATATAACGTTTTTATTATAAACGATACAAATTAATTAAATATTGTTTAGCTTAATTATTTTTTTCAAAAAAAAAAAACAATATAGGTCCATATTCCAATTCTGATAAGCTATAAAGAGCCAGAAATGTTCTAACTTGTTAAAAATATTACTCACCACATTTGTATGGACACCACAAAGTAAAAGTTTTCATAGGTAAATAGATTTTCATAAAATAATGGCTAGGTTTGTTTTGTTTTAAGATAATATTTCTGTTGGAACTAGATCTGATACAAGTAAATCTAAATTATCTTGCTTTTGGCATTCAGAATCAATCTGGAATTCGATTTCTCGAAATCACGCACGAACGACTCCTTTGCTGGGGTTGGAGCTGTAATACTTTCTTTGTCATACATTTGGGAATAGTTAAGCAAAATACATATCTATACATATAATAAAATTCTAACTGAACCGAATCTGTATATTAAATATTTTTTGGAAAATCTTATTGAAATAGACATTATTATCGATACAGAAGCCGAATCTATAGTTTTTAGAATTTTTGTCTGTCTGTTACCGCATCACGGGAAAATCACTGGAGGGATTTTGATGAAATTTGGTATGATGATAGCTGGTTATCCGGGTCAACATATAGGATACTTTTTTTTGCGAGAAAATATCTTATTTCTGAGAAATCTATACTAAACGTTAAAATGTAAGCAGGGACGAACCCGCGCGGAGCGAGGGTGAGTCGCTAGTATATCTATATATTTATGATATATTAACTGATATTTATGATAGTAATGAAACTTTTTAGACATTTTCTCCATATTAAGATATACGAGTATATAGTTTAACTAAGGTTTAGTTTATATTTTCTGCATGAGATTAACCTCTTTTTGTGTACCTGAGTAAGTTGACTCTCTACAATAGATATCGATAATAATAGCTATTGTAAAGTAGTTGCGAATGAGCGAATGACATATTCAGACCTCGTGACATTACTAGTGAAATTAAAAATGCTTAAGGAAATGAAGTAAGAATTTGAAAATGCTAAAAATTTTGTAAATTTTATTTCTTACATTTCTTTGACTCCAAAAAACTAGTAGTAAACTCTTATAAAGTTGGTCATAATAAATAACTAACTCATACAGAAATGAGAAAACGTTGTACAACAAGGTGTAGTTGTATTTACCTCTAATCTTGAAGGGTTAGATACAAGTAAGCAAACTAAAGTTAATTAACAATTTAAAATCAACATTACCTAAACAATCCTTCACACATCCAATCACATACTAACTTCCTACATTTACCTTGCACCGAAGGATATCAACGATCTACGCCTTACACAGAATTGTCAAAGCACCTAATTCGACGGCTTTATACCATTCAGATTTCCCCGTGGATCCACGAGAGGGACTGAGACTGAGTGATCTATTCCCTCTGTGAGGGACTGAGATGGATATGGTCACGGGTTCGAATCAGAAGATTGGTGTACGTGCGGTGACGACCGCGCATTTACGTGACTTTTGATGTCGATTTTAAGATCGTTGTAGTGCAGGTTTTGATACTTGAGCTGAATATTCTTTTGAAACAAGTTTCAAATTTCTTCGAATTATAAAATATTTTAGGTTTTTTTGTTATTATAAATAAATTTAAATATTTTTTTAAGTGAAAGCGAAGAAAAGAGAGTTTTTTTTAGGGCTGAAAATGAAGATCTTTATAATACTATTTTTTTTTGTTGAATTAAATAATAATAATAAAAGCTGTAGTAAATTGTCTTTTCTTAGTTATTACTAAAAATATTAAAGAAGTACATTTTATATACATATGTACATATTCTATTAAACCCTTACTTTTATATAAGCTCAACAAGCATTTGTTATGTCTACAGTACAGTCTTCCATTATGATAGATAAATCAACGATCAAGACTTACTAGTCGTATAATAACAGGTACTGCAGTAGGCGTTTGAGGGACAAAGACGCATACCTTCGCTACTGCCTACTGTGCTGAGCCCATTCATTGTTTTAGTAGTAGTAACAATTTTAGTTATTTTGCCTTGAAAAAATAAAATAAAGCTGTGAAGATGCCATGTCTTTATAAGAAATTATCGAATTTAACAAGATCATTGCCTTATTTTATCGATTCTTTGATTTATATAAAGAAATCGTAAAGTATATTTTTTTTATAGTTTGATAATCGTAATAATCTATTTGTCTATACAAATAAATAAAATTGAAGTGTCTGTTTGTAATGTCAAAATAACAGCGTTTTACTAAATGCATATGAAATTATATACGGTCCTGAGAAGAAAAACACAATTTTTAAAAATTTTGTCTGTCTGTCTGTTTGTTCCGGATAATCTCTGAAACTGCTGGACTGATTTTGACGAGACTTTCTTTGCAAGATAGCTGATGTTATAGGGAGTAACATTGGCTACTTTTATTTTAGAAAAAGAATTAGGGTTCCGCTCAAAAAAAAATGAAAACATATATTACGCTAGTCGATAATAAATAAAACTGAAGTGTCTGTTTGTAGTATCAAAATAACAGTCTTTTTAACAAATGTATATAAAATTATATACGGTACTTATAAGAAAAACACAGTTTTTTACATTTTTGTTTGTCTGTCTGTTTATTTCGGCTAATCTCCGAAACGGCTGGACAGATTTTGACGGGACTTTTACTGGTAGACAGCTAATTTTATAAGGAGTAACTTAGACTACTGTTATATTAGAAAAAGAATTAGGATTCCGCTAAAAAAAGTGCCTATAAAGCCCCAAGTGAAGCGATGATAAGTCGCTAGTCGGTCGATATAGGGTTAATATCGGTCTAATTAGTTATTTTAGAATATCAGATAAAACATAACGATGTTTTTTAAGAGTTTCACCGAAACCTATCTACGTAAAAGCGGACATCTGTTATTACTTTCTATCTACGCAGTGCACCAAATATTTTGTATTTTTGTGACATTCTTTGAGAAGTCAGTCTAGTGCGAAATGCACAATATTCAGAATTGGTTAAAAATAACTGTTTAACAGGCATCACATGTTTCAATATATACTAGCGACTCACCCTCCCTTCGCTCGGGTTCGTCCCCTAGCTTGCTTCCCAAAACAAATTTTCATGCCCATTTTTACCTCTTTAAGGGATGATTTCCGAGATGAAAACTATCCTATGTCCTTTCCAGGGTCTCAAACTATCTTCTTACTAAATTTCATCTAAATCGGCTCAGTAGATCCAGAGATTACCCCCTACAACGTTACAAACTCACAAACTGACAATCTCACAGAGTTACACACTTTACCTCTTTATAATATTAGTATAGATTATAGATTATAAATTTTAAGCTTTATATAATTCGGACTTCATATAAATCGGGGTCTTGTACAATAGATGAAGACTAAGCAAGATACAACAGCACGGCACACGGTAAATTAATCAAGTTCCAATTTTAGAACTTAATAAATGTAATCTGTATGTGAAAGGGAACTGTTATTGTTCAATTTCGTATTTTTTTTTGCTTTTCAGCTGATCAATAAAAAAAAAAACATACAGTCGAATTGAGAACCTCCTCCTTTTTGAAGTCGGTTGAAAATGAAGGTTATTCATAAATATTATTTTCGCAACACCAAGTATTATTAGCTATTGCGTTTGAAACCGCCTATTCTATTACAAGAATTATTAAGTCAAAGTGTCGCTTGCCATAATGCACAAGTCATGTTTTTAATTCGGACTCTTTTAACTGTTTTTTTCTTTAAGTCACCCAAACGTTTTGCGATGCTGAGGGGTTGGTTGGAGGTCTTTGAACGTTTTAGACAGGACATATATAATGGGACATTTTTTTTTATATAATATTAAAAATTATTACTGTTCGCTTAGTGGTAGTAATTTGTATTCAACCCTTTTTAACGTCCCACTGCTGGGCACGGGCCTCTCTTCAATACGAGAAGGATCAGGCCATAGTCTACCACGTTGGACAAGTGCGGGTTGGCGGTAGTAATTTGACCATAATACTTTTGAAAATTTGAGGTAAAGATATAGGTTTAAATATCTATTTCAAAAAGTAACTGTTTTCTAAAATTTTTATACTGATAACTACTGATTCATAAAAAATTTTGAAAAATGGTTCACAAATGAATGACATACCTGAATTAAGAAACTCCTCTTTTTTGAAGTAGGAAAAAAATTTTTTCTCTATAAATAGGCAAATACAAAACAGTTTAGTGCTTTTTCCTCTGTTTTTTAATAGATTTTGTTTTTTTTTTATTTAATAGCTATTGACGAGTTTCTTCTATCATAAAGTTATATGGGACATATCAATATGAGATCATATAAATTTAATTTGTAAATGAAATGATTGTAGGTACTCATCACGGTGGAAATTAATCTTTAAATTTATTAATCTTAAAGTCGCTGTATCTTTTTAGTTAAACATTTATTAGTAAGACGCGCACAATAATTTTGTGAACACCACCAAACCTAACATTTTTTTTTAAATAATTCACTTATTGAACTCTCAAAGCTTATAATTTTTTCTCTCATTATCTTAACTGTAATAAAAAAATATAAATATATTTCTACCAGTATAAAGCTAAAAGGATACTGATTAGCACTAGAAAAAAATCTATTATTTTTAAATAGAGCTCATAATATTTTATATACAGAAATCGATTGTTAAGCATTTTTTTTCTAAGCGTATCTATTTCTTTTAATTTCTCTAGCGATATTCAGCGAAGTATGCAATCGTGGGTCGCGTTTATTCGGCTGTCAACACGTCGTCAACATGCACTTTGTGGGAGTCATGTCGGTATAGTATTAAATAAGCTCGCAATACGAGTTATTAGGGTGTAGAATTTGTCATAGTAGGTTGACTTAAGTATAACTGGCATTGTCTATTACGTAGGATGACTCGAATTCGATTCCTGCATGAGTCTTTATGTTTGTATTTAGCGTTTTGAAAATTATAATCGTCGACTATTGATATTTAAAACATGCTGCCTAATAGAATTTTTGTGCCAATAAAAATTGCAATTTATCTACAATCATGTTTTACCTCAAATAAATGTCATTAAACGCTCTCGTCGCAATACTATTATAAATGTGAAAGTTCGTATTTGTATATTAGTTAATCCGCTCCGGTAAAACGGCTGAACGGATTTCGATGAAATTTACTACTCAGATAGACTATGGCCTGGAGTAATACAGGTTATAATGCACTCTAATGACAAACCTGGACGAAGCGATATTAGTAGCGAAAGTTTCTGTTGACAAAGAATAAAATTAAACTTTGTCAGAATCATAACCCAAAGCTTAGGCTTAATCGCAATGTTGGTTTCCTCCATCTAACAATATTTGCCAATATTGTAAAAAGAAAAAAGGCACATACCTGCACGTACTAAATGTACCTTTAACGACTTCTTTAAATATATAATAGTATTATAAGTTGATTCCCCATACAAACTTTCATCCCCATTTTCACCCCCTTAAGCGATGATTTCCAGGATAAAAAGTATCCTATATCCTTCCCAGGGTCTCAAACTATCTTCTTACCAAATTTCATCTAAATCGGTTTAGTAGATCCAGAAATTACCCCCTACAACGTCACAAACTCACAATTCACAAACTACCTCTTTATAATATTAGTAGGTATAGATAGATGATTCACTCAATGACATCTTTCAAATATAAATGACGAGCGCACTATAATGTTATTAGGTGTCTTGTAAAAGATAACAGGCAAAGAATTCGAAAGAAATTTAAACAGCCCCTTTAGAAAAATTGCGTATGTAAATAGCTGTCAAGGGGATGATATTATGCAATATGTAAGTAAAAATATAGAGACTTAGGAAGTTTATTTATACTAGTCGCCTCATTGCCGAAATTTGACCATAATCATTGATGGAAATTTGTGAAAACATATATGAATAGAATTTACTTATCTATAAACCTAAAAGAAAACTTTTTCTAAATTTTTTTTATGATTACACTAACATTCATGAATAATTTAGCTACTAAACAAAAAAAAAAAAGAAAAAATAACTATTAAAGTCCGTAATATTTATATTACCTTAATATGAAATAAATTATACTATTATATTCAAATTATTCAATAAAAATATGCTTCTCATTCAAACCTATCGCATAAAACCGTCAACCCAAGGTGTTCAAAACTAAGTTTAGAGGCAATTGAAAAATTACCCGCGTTATTAGGTTTCCAAGGAAAAAATTCACTTACGCGTTATTGGCTAAAGAGGAATGCACGCACCGAAGCAAGAAAAATGTTCTCGAAGGGGAAGTGTTAATAGAATCAAGTTTTTACAGCAACTAGTATTTTACTGGAATTTTGCTTAACATCGCTTTTCATTGAGCTTATTTTTCTTCTACACAAGAATTTTAAATGTGAGTTATAACTGAAAAATTACATTAAATTATTGGTGTATAACAGTTAAATAAATTTCAAAGACGAATTATTTTAGAAATACTTCCTTATAGTAATGGTGAGTGTGGAATAGATAGACTATATTTGTGTATTTATGTTATTTATATATATATATATATATATATATATATATATATATATATATATATATATATATATATTCCTCAATAAAAGGGCTATCTAATGCAAAAAGAATTTTTAAATCTGGATTAGTAGTTCCTGAGTTTAGCGCGTTCAAACAAACAAACAAATTATAGTATAGATGTGTTATGAATAGCTAAAGCAATCGTTCCCAAAACTATAAATTCTATACAACGAAAAGAGCAAAATAAATAATTAAAATGAAAACTTTACCAACGAATGTTAATATAGGTACCAAGCAAACTAAGTTTTTTTTTTATGAAAATTGTTACTGAATAAGAATTTAGATGAACCATACATAATAATAACATCCTGTTACGTGGCCATTTAAAAAGTTACTTAGAAATCGATTTTCCATCTTGTTTATCTTAATATACATGTACATATAACATTCGTCGCAAGGGGTCGCTCCGTGCCCTGCATTCTTGATTTGACTCCGAAACTCATATCCGGCTTCTCTCGTTATTTTTAGACTTGGATTAATATCGCGCTAACAAAGTCTCTATCAAGATAAAGTTATAGGAAATTATTTTGTTATAATACCATTATTGTAAGCCGTACTCGAATTTTGTAATAACATTTGAGGGAGAGCTTTTGTAACTTTTCGTTGATAGCAATTTTTAAGATCAGAGGAATATATAATAAAATCAAATTTCATTAAAATCTGTACAGTGGTTTTCTCGTGATGCGTTCCCAAACAGACAGACAGATAAAAATTCTAAAAACTATAGATTCGGCCTCTGTATCGATAATAATGACTATTTCAATAAGATTTTCCAAAAAATATTTAATGTACAGATTCGACTCAGTGAGAATTTTATTATATGTATAAATAAGACATGTATTTTAATTTAATTTAAAGTTAATGTTCCCTATAGTGGAAACTTACCTTAATTTGGAAAGAACAATATGGCTGACTATAAAGAAGAACTTGTATAATTAATACGAATCTGTAAATCAAAACCAAAATATTTAATGTTTAAAAGTTTCTTTAAGCTTTTTATAACTTTTTACATATTTAAAATAAGTTTGTATAGTATTAGATCTTTGTAATTAAGTTCAAAAATCTTATCATATATACTTACACCCATGGACGAATTAGAGACTGGACCTGACATAAAATACAAATGTATGAAAACTAGTTCAACCAAGTGACGCATAACGCACACAAAGATTTTATTACATTATTATAAACACTGATGCACAATACAATATTTCTAGTGCTTGAACGTAATCGATAAAATACAAATATCGATGAACCAATGAATGACATTTTAGACATTGGTTAGCATAGTCATCATATTTTACATCTTTTAATTTAAAATATCTGTATTTATTATAATAAATTAAAATAAATGAATTAAAGAGGCAATAATTATGTGTCAAATAATAATTATTTTTTAATTAGATTTATATAAATACGATGGCATTGATGGCAACATTCTGTTGGCCTATAATAATGTTAATAAACAAATGAATATCGGGTGTATATTCCATTAATATATAATAAATATTATTTTGTAAAGGTTATAAAAATATTAAGCTAATTTAATTAAATAAAGTGATTTTGTTGATTCTGTTATGGAACTATTTTAATTGGCAATTGATTGTCTCGGGTAGTTATAAAAATGTGACACTGTCCTAATATTGCTCAGTTATTAATAAACATTTGTGAAATTAGGGAAAAGTTTACAAAAGTATTTTATGTTATTGTACTGTACAAATTTTCGACATTGTCAAGCAAAAATAATGTATTTACAAGTGAAAAGAAATAGTGCTGCTTCCGCCGTTATAGTTTTTACACTATTTTTTGGGAGATGTTTTGTTGACAAGTAAGTGCTTGAGACTGACACAAAAAACAAACGACCTAGGCTAGGTAGACCCTGGTTACTGACATGACCTACACCTTATACTAATTGTTTGTTTTTTATACAATTATATATAGAAATAATTTATAATATGTAGTTCACTGCAAAGCCGAATAACTTTTAACTCGTTTGTACTATATTATGTCATTTTTGACATTTCCTCTGGTACAAATCTTGTTTACTTCTAAACACACCGTCAGCAAAGGGTTAAAAGATAATATCTCTTAACTTAACCCTGTCAGGGTTGTTTTATTAATTTATTTAGGCGCGTATCTTCGAAATTATACAAATTTCATCATAATTGGCCCCATATGCGAAGTTTAATGGCTCGCCCTGATTTTATCGCGGCTTAATACATTTTCTTGGTTGGGGTGTTTGAAAGTCTCATTTTACTAGTTGAGAAATTAAGGTCAAGTTTGTTGTATGGTAATATACTTGATTATATAGTAATATTTAATTAAGAATGAACGATTTAGAATTATTTGAAAATATTTAAAATATTCTCTTAAAATAATATTTGATTTTTGTAAATAATAAATATGTTTTATTGGCAAAAATCTGCCTAAAATTGTTTTAATATTCACAATATTATATATTCAAAAAATTGTTATAAAAGTTTGATTCTAGGCATTTTGCTAACAGCTATAATTTTTAGTTTTATATCAAGAGAATATACAAAAATAATACAATTACTAAGATACAAGTAAATTTCCACTTTACTAATAGCAACACAGCTCGCAATTAAAATTAGAATATCTTAATTCATATCAAATCGGGGTTGCCATCTTAATGCGTGCTCCCTAATTCCGGTAATACGGAGATAAACTCGTGTGTTCGGACATGTTTATTTGTGTTAGTGAATGTGCTTTGTGTACAGAAATTTGGATAATACATTGAATTAAGTTGTTTAACATTCTATTAGCATTATTTAGGATAATTTTAGCTTACAATTTTGTTACTCTGTGATATTTAGACTGCATTTTTTGAAACTTTGTAGAGTAGTAATATTTTAGATTTTCATTTGTAAAGAATATTTTTTACTCTAGTAATAATAAAACCTATTTATTTCCTTAATAAATATCACAATACAATCATTTCTTTATCAAATATTTTTTATCAAAACATGCAATATATTTTTAGTTTTATGAATATATATATTATTGTATTGTTTACTTCGATCCTTCGATTTCCCTAGATGCCTAACACTTGTCTACGTATTACCACAGATTATAGTCTATCTGCGTATTTAGTTTCATCCAAATCCGTCCAGGGTTTCCAGCGTAAAGGAGTAACAAATATACACACATACAAACTTTCGCAAGTATATTATTTTTCTAACTATAAAGGCTTTAATATATATATATATATATATATATATATATATATATATATATATATATATATAAATATATATATATATATATATATATATATATATATATATATATATATATATATATATATATATACATGATGATGTTCATTAAAAATACTTTATTCATTACAGTTAATAATTATTTACTAATGTACAAAACCCAGCGACTACATTTGTGCCGATTTTTACCCCCGACGCAAAAAGAGGGGTGTTATAAGTTTGATGTCGATGTCTGTCTGTCTGTGTGTGTGTGGCATCGTAGCTCTCAAACGGATGGACCGATTTCGATGCAGTTTTTTTATTTGAAAGCTAGTTTCCTTGCGGTGGTTGTTAGCTATGTTTGGTTAACATCGGTCCAGCAGTGTAAAAGTATCAGCTCTATTCCAAAATGATGAAAGGCATTTTGGCGTATGATTACTCGAATAAGTGCTTCACGCGTGCCAGTGTAATCGTTAAAGGATAATTAATTTGCGTAGAGGTTTTTTTAATTTTTAATTTATAATTGATCTTACTTTAAGAGAGGGCGCGATAAATGATGCATCTGCATTTAAATACTATTTACCAGCCAGTGTACATATTATAATATGACTGAAACAAATATATTTGTATATTACGGTGTCAAAAAAACAGGCTTTATCATGTCATAGTAAATAGTTGCAATGTTAAATATCCAACAAATTCTTTCGCAACATCTAAAAACATAAATCATTTGGTTTCTTGAAATCAGTCATAAATATTTACCTCTTGCTGGATCGGTATTTACTCCAAGAAATACAGTTAAGGTTAAACATCAATTAGGTTTCAGACCACGAATGCACTAACTGTTAGGTGAAGATTTATTTGACACCCTACCAATAAAATAAAGGTTAGGTCATTGTACGTGCGTCCCTTGCCAAATGTAGGGCAGAAGCGATCGATGCTGCTTAAAATTCCGTATCGAGTTTATCGTGGTGCGGGGGTAAGTGACGTCACTAGTGCATCAGATGGCAGACAGCAACAAAAGTAAGCCTATGGAATCAAAGCTAAAAAAATATTCTCGCTATTGATACGTATAAAAGGTTTCAATTGCGAAATGGATGTCGGATTTATAATAATACAATAGTATAATGTATCATAGGATAATGATTTATATAGTGTCATTTTTATGTGTTTAGTCTATATATATATATATATATATATATATATATATATATATATATATATATATATATATATATATATATAAAGTTGAAAAAATTTAATATAAATTATAAAATTAATCTAATAAAATATAACTATGTCTTCTGAATCGCGAATATGTGCAGGATGCTTGAAAAAAATTGATAATAATAAATATATCAAATGTTGTCTGTGTAACCAAACTTATGATGCAGTGTGTGCTAACGTCTCCGAAAAGAAGATTAACTCAAAGGATACTAAAAATATTTGGAAGTGTCAAGCGTGTAAAAATAAGCAACCTAAAATTTGCAATACAAATACCCCAATTAGAACGATATTCGCCTTCGACGAAGGACAGAAAGATGTCTTATCCGAATCTCATGACTCAAATATAACTACGCGTAAACCAAAATCATTTAATTCACCTTCCATTTCCACTAGCACAAGCTTAGATGACAACGCCATTGCAGCTATTCGATACCAAGTCTTGGAAGCAATAAAAATAGAAATTCCAACAATGCTATCGAAGGTAATAAAAAGTGAACTATCTACACTATCACAAGAGGTTCATGATTTATGCAAATCAGTTAGTTTCCTCAGTGAAATGCATGATGAAATGAAGTTGAAAATCGAAGAGTTGTCTAATGATAATAAAAGTCTACGGAATGAAAACACCGTACTTCAAAAAACCGTTACTGATTTATCCAATCGTATCAATAATTTAGAGCAACATCTTCGACAAGAAAACTTAGAATTGAATGGTATACCCGAACATTATAATGAAAATATCCCCAACATAATTCAAAAATGTGCCAATGTTATTGGTCACAATATAGTGGATGATGACATTGTTCATTTCACGAGAGTAGCTAAACAAAACAGAAAGAGTGAAAAGCCTCGTTCAATCATAATAAAATTTAAAAGTATTAGACGACGTGATGAATTTTATTCAGCAGTTTACAGATATAACAAAACTCATCCAGATAACAAACTTAATACCTCTTTGATCGGAATGTCCAACGACAAGAAGCCAGTTTATGTTTCGGAGCATCTTTCTCCTGCTAACAAAGCACTACATGCGGCAGCTCGTCAAAAGGCTAAAGAATTACAGTATAAGTTCATATGGGTTCGAAACTGCCGTATTTACGTTAGAAAGGATGAAAACTCTTCATTTATTCATATCAAAAATATGGATAGCGTTAAGTCTATTCGTTAATTTTATTCTACTAAATTATTTTTAGCATTAATTTTTAAATATGGCTCTCTCAATATATTACCAAAATATTCGTGGTATGAAAACTAAAATCACTGAGATTTGTAATAATATTATAAGTCAAAATTACGATATATTATGTCTTACCGAAACTTGGCTTGACAACTCCGTTCTTTCAACAGAATTTTTTGATAAAAGGTATGAGGTAGTAAGAAGGGATCGTGATCTAATTTTTTCAAAACGCTTTAATAAATATCGAGGTGGCGGCGTACTAATAGCTATCTCTAAAAAAATTAATTTTGATATTAAGGATGAATGGAAATCTGACATACTAGAAGATCTGTGGCTACAAATAAAACTAAATAGTCACTGTACCTTAAATTTATGTACTGCATATATTCCAGAATATTTACCATATAATATTTTCGATGATTTTATAAATAAATGTAATAGGGTTGTCAGCATGTTTCCCGGCTGTATAACATGTATAATGGGTGATTTCAATCTCCCTAATTTGACTTGGTCCAAATTACCAGGTCATCCCATAAATTATACTTGTGAAAAATCTAAAGCTCTATTTGATCTCATTAATTTAACAGCATTGAAACAACTTAATTCACTTACAAATCTTAACAACAAAATTCTTGATCTTGTATTGACTGATCAACCGGACAAATTTAATTTAGTTAAAGCTATGCCTATAAGCCGCCTCGATTGTCATCATCCTCCATTTGAAATTATATTTAATTATGGCAAAGTCACCTATCTTCTTGAAAATACTCCAATTACCAAATTGTGTTTTTATAAAACCGATTATATTAACTGTATTAAAGAATTAAAACAAATTGATTGGGAAAGACACGCTAATATACTTAGTTGCGATGAATATGTACAATTTTTTATAATATTATATACAATAATAGAAAAATACACACCAAAATCTAAACAACGCAATAATAGATACCCTTTTTGGTTTTCAAAAAGTTTAATGAAACTTATCAAAAGCAAGAATAAATATCATACACTTTTCAAAATTTACAATAATCCAAGAGACTATGATACTTTTGCTCTCCTAAGAACAAGAGTTAAACAACAAACTGAAATATGTTTTAGGTCTTATATATCAAATATAGAAAATAATTTAATTAAAAATATTAAAACTTTTTATCGTTACACTAAAAATAAGAGAGTAACTAATAATATCCCTAAACAGCTGCATTTTAATAATAGAGTAGCTGAATCTGGTATTGATATTACTAATCTTTTTGCTGAATATTTTTCAACTGTTTATGGAAATGTATCATCTATTAATTATAAACCAAAATTCCCTCCATCTATTTTTTCTATAAGTAATTTACAATTTTCCGCAGACGCAGTTGAACTTCAACTCAAATCAATTAATATTTCTAAAGGATCGGGCTCTGATGGTATTCCACCAATTTTTATAAAAATTTGTTCTTCTGCATTATCAAAACCATTGACAATCATTTATAATAAATCAGTTTTAAATGGTATATTTCCATCTTTATGGAAAATTGCTAAAATCACCCCTATTTATAAATCAGGCGATAAGAGTGATGTCAGAAATTATCGACCAATTTCTATCTTAAACTGCTTTGCTAAAATTTTTGAAACCATGATCTATAAACAACTGTACAGTCATATAAAACCACATCTTAACATTAAACAACATGGTTTCGTATCTGGTTGCTCCACAACTTCCAATTTATTAGTTTATACCACTTTTTTAAGTGAATCATTTGATACAAAGACTCAAGTAGATTCAATATATCTTGATTTCTCCAAGGCGTTTGATCGAGTAAATCACACAATACTATTATCTAAGGCTAGCCATCTGGGCATACATGGTAATCTTTATCGTTGGCTATGCTCTTATCTGGATAGCCGTTCTCAATTAGTAGCTCTATACGGGTATGAATCATTTCCATTTCTAGCCACCTCTGGTGTTCCACAAGGATCTATTTTAGGCCCTTTGTTATTTTTGATATTTATCAATGACCTACTGTCTTTGATAAATAGTGAATGCCTCGCATATGCTGATGATATAAAAATCTTTTTGCAAGTCACTAAAAGAGAATATTGTAAAATTCTTCAGCATGATCTCGACTCTATCCGAATGTGGTGTGATGAAAATTTGATGGAGCTTAATAAAAATAAATGTTATATCATTTCATTTACAAAAAATAAAGTTCCAATATCGTTCGACTACAACATAGCAGGTACCGTTATTTCTAGAGTCAAAGTAATACGGGACCTAGGTGTTATATTTGATTCAACATTATCTTTTAGGCCTCATATCGATTACATTACAAATAAAGCAAATAGATCACTCGGTTTTATCATCCGAACTGCCCAACCTTTCAAAAATTCAATCTCGTGGATAGTTTTGTATGTTACTATAGTAAGAAGCATACTTGAATACTGCTCTTCAGTATGGAAACCAATATATGATATTCATATTAACAGAATCGAGGCTATACAACGTAAATTTCTAAAAATATTAAGCAGGCGGCAAGGTCTCAGGCGTGAATTACCAACTTATAGTGACAGACTTCATAAATACAAACTAAAAAGCTTGGAAGATCGGCGTGTTATATCAGATTTATGTATCCTCTATAAAATAGCCAATGGCGATTTCAACAGTAAATTACTAGAAAAACTGGAATTTAAAATTCATACTCACTCGATTCGTCAGCCACAACTTTTTAATATACCTTCGGCAACTAATAACGTTTCCCAAAACAACCCTTTACACAGAATGTGTAAAACATACAATAATTTAAATGATGAATACGACATTTTTAATAATAGTTTATTATCGTTCAAGAAAAAATTAAATAAATTATAGTTCTTGCTTTACACTTTCGATAATAAAGATATGTTTTCTCTCTGTTTCTTCTCCTTTATCTTTTTTTTCTTTTCTTTGTCTTTTTTTTCCATATGAAATGTAAATATTATTTTCTTTTTGTTTTTTAATATTTCTTATATACTCGTTACTTTAAATGCACAGACTCATACTGTATTAATTCACCTTTTGGTTAAGTTTGTTTATATAATTATTATATGTTTTTATTTAAATGTTGTGTACAGATATAATTGGAGAACAAATTTAATATGATATTTTTTGTTTTTAATACGAGGATGTAATTTTTTTAATTTGTTTTCTGTTTCTGTACCTAAATAAAATAAAATAAAATATATATATATATATATATATATATATATATATATATATATATATATATATATATATATAGGCCTTTGCCTATCAGTAGAGTAGGCAAAAGCTAGTCCTGCTCCTCTGTTTGTCAACCGGTTTTCTTTTTTCTTATTTTCTTATTTAGGAGCTATTGACGAGGTTTAGTCTATATTAATATTATAAAGAGGTAAATTTTGTGAATTGTGAGTTTGTGACGTTGTAGGGGGTAATCTCTGGATATACTGAACCAATTTAGGTGAAAATTAGTAAGAAGATAGTTTGAGACCCTGAGAAGGACATAGGATTTTATCTAGGAAATCATCCCTTAAGGGGGTGAAAATGGGGATGAAAGTTTGTATGGGGAATCAAGCTACGGACGAACCCGAGCAAAGCGAGGTTGACTCGCTAGTATTATCAATAAAAATGTTGGAAACAGTTTTTTTTTATAAATAATGATTATAGTCAAAGACTATTATGGAGGAGGAGCTTCAGTCTTGAGGTACGGGAGTTGATCCCGAATTCATCTGAAATCAATCTGGAATCGTGTACTGGTAGAAATAAACTAATAAATACCTACATAATATTTTGATTCGACTTCAAAAATAAATAGGTACTTTAAGCAAATAGCATATTTTTAATGCATGATAACCGATTTTTGGGAGACGGCTTCACTGATATGTATAGTTTAAATTGGTAGATCCTGTGCTGGTCACACACACACACACACATATATATATATATATTTTAATTTTAATATTTGACGTAGAATATATTGTTTTCAAGGATATTAGAAAATACCTCTTTTTTTGATATCTACATAATATATGGACTCGTCTACACTAGCGCTCGTCGCACTGATATCAAAAATATCTGAGTGACGTACATTTATTATCCTTAGGTATATTTAGTTTTTTTTACTATTTGGTTTCTTAAAGCCAGTGTATAATTTTTTTAATCTTAATTTACAACAAAGATTTTTGTATCTTCAATTTTAATTTATTATATAAACTTCTCTACCAATTTATTTTCTAACTAGCAACTCACCCTCGCTCCGTTAGTACCTACGTTTTAACGTTCAGTATAGATTTCTCATAAATAAGATATTTTCCCGCAATAAAAAATATCCTATATGTTGACCCGAATAACCAGCTATCATCATACCAAATTTCGTCAAAATCTGTCCAGTGGTTTTCTCGTGATACGGTCACAAACAGGCACACAGATAAAAATTCTGAAAACTATAGATTCGGCCTCTGTATCGATAATAATGACTATTTCAATAAGATTTTCAAAAATTTACTCTTTTAGAATTTTATTACATGTAAGTATAGATTTATTATCTAATTTTTTAAAGAAAACTTCAAAATTAAGTCGCTACGAAGTTATTACAACAACTGAATTATATAATTTTATGAATGCTAAGCAGGACGTCACGCGTCACTCCCCACGACTGAATAATATTTTTCCCACGTTTTCATCGCGAAAACGCCGATTAGGTGTACTCTTCTGATTGATTTCAATTACATGAAATATTACATCACCCATTTTTTAATGTGAAATTGTTTCTTGAATAATTAACATTCAAAGCTCAGTTTTACTCTTTAGAGTCATAATCATAAAATACTTTTCCAATGCCAAATACAATTCAAAAATATTTTTACAAGGTATATGATAGAATTTTAATAACTTACGAAGGATTGTTATTATACTACTTTTGGCACTTTTTTTTTAAATATGAGAGTCAAATTTTTACGATGCGCACACCGATAGCCAAAAAGCGACATGATGAAGTTAGTTGCATTCGTTTTACAAACAAAGAGTTGTGGCATACGGGATGAAATCTTTAGCTATTTTTGTTCTGTTACGCCAAAGAAGTATAACTTCTAACGTGTGTACATATAAGTACACAGTACACTCATATACTCGTTTTTTCATATATATTTTAATACATTTTGTAAACACTTTGAAAAAATTTTTTTCCTATGATAGAATTTTAAATACGTAACGAAGTATTACTACACTTAACAGCTTTTGTTAAGTCTGTATAATAAAACTCTACGTTATAAAAATTTGTTACATTTCAAGACGAATTATAATCGTAATATATGTATATTGTTCATATAAATTCCTAAGTAATAGATGATCTATTTAGAAATACAATTTCCCTATCGAAATGTTGATACTGAGTTATAATAGAATCAATCTATTGACATCGCACGCGGTTTCATCAACATTCCACTATAAACTTTACACTTCAAATATAAAAAGAATGAAAACTACAAAAAATAGAGTTAAAAAACTAAAAAGTAGAGTTAAAATTCAACTTTAATACGTAATATCGAGTAAACACTAGACGATTCAGTGTCGTCGAACCGAAACGCCATTGGTGATTCTATCGCCTGAAACTCCCAATGTCAAGATCGTGGCAGGTTCAAACACCTGTCGAGAAAAAATGAAAAATCACGAATTATCCAATAAGAAGCAGTTTTCTGGTTGACTGTCGATCGGGTATGCGCATGGTGTGGAAAGGATCTTTTTATTGTCGTTTGTAATATTATTTCATGGCTTATTGCATATTGAATGAGATATTGATTTCTGCTCAGGACATATTTTTACAAGTTGTACATATATATATATATATATATATATATATATATATATATATATATATATATATATAGATTTAGAGTTTGGGTTTCCATATGATATAGGGGTTTTGTGCCAGTTAGAAATATTTTGAAATACTCTTATTAGTACATTCACACCATTTCTTAGAGACTTATAAAAAAACCTTATAAATTATGTATTATGTACTACATAATATAAGATATAAGTTTTAATCTCTAACTTAACATTGCTTAATGATATTTAAAATTTATATAGTAGAAATTTAAGTTCATGAAAGTTTTAGTATTTCCGCTAACTTTTACCGCTAAAGCTTACGCACTCGACCCTCATCCCGCGTACCAATGCGTCCGCGCAACTAAGCATCGCGTGACCGTATCCGAGAGGTATCTCTTTATTGATTATAACCAGAGACTGTTTACCGTAACTACCTCCAAAACAAAAACTTTGGAATTGTGAAACAGATGTCGAGCGTTTTAGGAATTTTTGTTTACTTCAAGAATGGTTTTTCAATAAAACTATCTTTTTGGATTTTTCCGCGGATTTATTTGGATTTTTGGTTTCAGACGTTTCGAATGCTTTACAGCAATCATGGTCACGGGAGAGACTGAGGTGTTAGATGTCTCAAAGGTATTATATAGTTGTCACAGATAGCCTACCCACAAATAATAAAATGAATTCAAAAAATTGGAAAATGGCACCAAAGTACCTTACAATATTTTTTTTTTAATATTAAACATTTTTATAATTTTAATTAGTTTTATAATTGAATATGTTATATTATTTATTTAATTCGAATGTCAAATATTCGCGTAAATCTAAGGAAGTATTTCAAGAATGGTTGTCATTTTTTTAGTTTTTCTATAGAGAGAGGGAACGATGTTACATTGGTTGATATTTTGTCAAGTATCAATATCAATTATTAACTGACTTAAAAAAGTGAAGTACTTTTGGTTTGTTTTTGTGCGTTACCGAATATTTTTGCCAATGGAAATTTGATTTCAAACATTTTTACTCAACGGAATAGACTTGAAGCTGCTAGCTATAAAGGCTACATTTAAACTTGAATAAAATAAAAAACTCTAAACGTAACATGCTTGAGCGTATACACATTTAGAAGGTTTTATTTATAAACAACGTATAATTGATGGAACTTCAATGTATTAATAAATATGTTGGGACATTAACACACAGCACCACCTAGTTCCATGGTAAGTTACGAGGCTTGTGTTATGGATACCAGATAGTTGATACACTACACATATATAACTTTAGATATATACATATTATAAATACAAACACCCATGACTGGAGTATAAACATTCGTGCTCATCACACAAATGAATGCCCCCACCGGGACTCGAACCCGCGACCGTTGGCACAGAAAGTAGGGTCACTACAAACTGAACCAAACGTGTCGTCATAGTATTTTATTTATTAATATGTATAAAAGCTATTATGCGGCAAAAAAGATTTTACAAGTCTCACATGTAAGTTACACTATTTTTACTACATATGTATAATATTTAACACGCTCATTTTATCTGTTTTTTTATAATAAACACTTATTTATAATCTATATTATAATAATAACCTCTATTTTGCTTGACATCGTCCATTTTATTTTCCTAATTTAGATAATCCAAATTTTGAAAAGGACTCTTTAAATGTAATTGATCCAACCAAATCCTATAAACGTTTAAATCACTTAAACTTATAAACGTAGGCATAGTAATAATTATCATTATAGAAAATCATAAGTACTAAATCTAGCGGTAACTATATTAGCTTTATACGGGTATAATCTAAACACCTATTCTCTATAACCAATACTTAGTATTATCCTAACTGTAATATCATACGATTTTACAGATCAAACTAAATTGCTGGGTAGCGGGCGGAAGCCGCAAGCGCGTAAACGTCCGGCTTGACTAACAGGACCATGGATAACACGGTTTTGCATTGCCATGCTTTAATTCAATTCTAATAAATTATGATTTTATGTTGATATCCTTAATAATATATTATTTAATAGCAGACTTTGTGTTTGTTTGTATAGGATTTTTTTTCAGTTCTTATAGAGACGGTTAGCTAAGATACCCAATAGCTATAGGATGGATAGAGTTATTGAATTTAAATTAAACAACTATATTTTTGTGATCCACGTAACAAAAATACCTTATAAGTTTTTTAAAATTTAAAAAGTTTTTAAAACAAAATATTTTACTAATAACTTATAATACTTTTTTTGATATAAATACTAATAAATTGTTATCGTAGTTACTATATATAAACTAAGTTTACATAGGGGAAGCCCGGGCAAGACGCATATGTTAAGGCATAGTGTGAATAAGACCAAAATTTTAATAATCAATTGAATTATTTGTACTTTTATTTTATACTATGTTTAATCATCTTTGGAAAATAATCATTTAAATTAAAAAATGTTGACGATTTCTATAATAATTATGAGCTTTTACAAAAAGTATAAATTATCCGTTTTGCCCGGAGGGGTCGGGCAAAACGGATACGCCACAAGGGCAAAAAGAATATGTTAAATTAGTTCAGATCTGTCTTCGCATTCATCACAGAAGTAGCTGTCATCTTCTACATAAGAACTACAATATTTATGTGCCCAACTTTTGCACTCATTACACTGAATCCAATCTTCCGCTGGTGGTTCAGTGTATTTGTCAGCCCACACTAAACAGTAAAAATCTGGTTTCGGGTTTTTGTTTTGTTGTTAGACTGAGGATCTTTTAGTTTTAGTTTTTCTGGGGCCTTCTAACTCAGAAATCTTGGTCTTCTTAATATTTGCCTTCTTAAACTTAAATGCTTGTTCAGCTTTGACGTGAGTAGACGTCAATACTTCTGATTCCTGCCTCTTGTGCTTGCGGCCTGTTTTAGGAGCAGCCATAGTTGGAATAGATCTAATCTGAAATGGCGTAAGGCTCGCTGCAGGCGCTGGATGATTTTCTCCTAGTGAATGAGCTGATTGATCCTTCTTCCAGTATATTGGAATCAGGCAAAGGTGTAGCTTACTAAACCTTTTAGTCTCTATTTCTACAATGATAACGAACGGTGTGGAAGATTCAGCTACTGCGTACTTTGCGATAACAGATGCGATTTCAAGTAGAAACGGGTCAGTCGTTATTGCTGTTGCTGGACAATCATTTAAAGCTCAGTCGATCATAGTAGTCGATGTGGCATTAAAAAGATCTTTGGTCATTGTCGACGGTGATCATTTACAGGACCTTCGGTCTTAGTAGACGGTGCGTCAGGAAGAGGACGGTCGGTCATAGTTGAAGGAGCGAGCATGATCTTCTTCTCCAAAAACATTTGGATCATAGAGGCAGATTCCCGGTTTTTTAAATCCATTAACTGCATTCTGAACCAAAGCACTTTTGGCGTATGCTACGCCAAATAGTTTTGCCATATCAGAGGTTTCCAATACGGCCTGGGTGCATTTAAAGATGAGATCTGTATAGAATTAACATTAGTTGTCAAAAAACTGTTAAAATATTTCTTTCTTAAAAAGGAGATAATGAAATAACAAACCGGGCAAAACGGTTACCTATCCGTTTTGCCCATATCCGTTTTGCCCAACACGCTAATATTAGTAACAAGTCAAGACTTGAAATGTTTTAGTAGGTAAACAAAAAGTAACGATTACAATTAATGATACTTAAATAAACGTGCAAATAAATAAACAAAAATATTCATAGGCAACTCATGACTAATACAAAAAGTTTGTGTACAAATTTTCACAAAAATCGTAACAAAACAACGAAAATCCTTTTTTTCTCCTTCTACAAAAAATGCACTCGCGTATTGTTTTGGTCAAACTGTCATGGCGTTACTGGTCGCACATGTCACGACTTGAGAAAGTGTTATAGCGCTATCTATTATATATTTCTAGAAAAATCAGTTATTCTTCTTACCCACATTATGCTTCTTGCCCGGGCTTCCCCTATATGTTCTATATAGATATATAAATAATACCTACTCTACATTATCTAATACATCAATACTTCTAAATGATACTTTATATATTATTTATGTAAATAGGTACATATAAAAATGATACGTAAACAAGATTTGACTAAAATTATATTTTCCTAGTAAATTATATAACATCTGTAGTCAATAGGAATCAAGTGGGATCGGACGGCGTCGTATGATCGCCGACTGGCATATTAACTGCCGTTGAATGTGAACGAACTTGAACTTCACTAGTTGCAATCGATTCTTAAGCTTTATTGAATTACTAGATATCTTAATTCAATACTAATATTTATTCGGAAATATTCTAAGGATTATACTAGAGGATATAAAGGATCATTTAAAATTCAATTTTTCTTGTTTTTTTTGTAATATTATAGGTACAACGGGATACAAGTATATGGCACTCTTCTACATATAAGGCAAATCTATGCGAAAAATTACAGCTATTCGTTATTGTATCGATATAGGTACAATTTGTAGATACAAATTTTCATTTCACAAATATAATTGAGTAAACTAGTATTGTCTTTTTTATTTGTATCTCGTTAATTAAAGACTTGCTACTTTTGTTCTATTTACGGAGAGTAAATGTTCTTATAAAAACTATTATTTTATTACAAATTGCCTTTTACGTTATATTTTTTTACTAAGCAGATTTTTTTTATAAATAACAAGAAGTCACCATTTCTGCTGTCATCATGTTCAAAATATCTTTTTAATACTAACACAAATATAAAGATCCATAGAAAAACCCTAAATAACTACCTACTATATTTGATTAAAAACCTTATTTTTACTGCATCTATTAATTTTTGAATTATCAGAAGAGCAAGTATTTAGTTATAACAATATTCATTATTAAATCACAAGGCCTTGTTCTGTCATTACCGACATCTAATATACATTGACACGACAGTGTAGGTATATATCTGACAATATTCTTAGCGCGGTGTATTGATTTAGACGCGACGAGGGCGTGGCCTCCTATACTATACCTAAGTATGTTTATGATCTGCTCTATATAGACTCTACTTCCTTATAGCTCTGTAAATGTTAAATTCTTTAGGATATAAAGAATTCGAAAAACTTGATTGAATTTCAAAATTGTCCAATTCAATGCAGTGACGGCTCTACCTTTAGTTATAACTATAAATTACTAGCGGCTCACCCTCGCTTCAGTCAGGTTCGTCTCTGGAAGAACAAAAACAAATCTATCCCACAGGAACCGTACATTTTTCTGGGATAGAAAGTAGTATTTGTGTTATTCTGATGTATGAGCTATATTATTGTAAAGTTTCATCAAAATCCATTCAGTAGTTTTTGCGTGAAAGAGCAACAAACGTACATCCATACACACATTCTTACAAACTTTCGCGTTTATAAAATTAATACGATGTTTTAAATGTTGAAATACACGTTATCTGTGAATTGTGTGTGCCTATAATTTTATTTAAATTCTTGTCTGGCAGTTACATTGTCCATTTCCCGCAGGATTCTACTGTTGCACAAGATGACTGTTTGCATCTATTGACCGAGTTGTCTACGAATGAAACGTACCTACCTACCTACTCGTCATGATTTTTTCATGTAGTGAAGTCATTTTAATTAATTACATATAATGATTTATAATGTTAAATATATTCGAGTACTTGTAAGTTTATTCCTAGACAGTATTACTTTTTGCTTAAAGCACATTTAGACTTGGTACCTAATGCTATATACCAAGTTTAATTACGCCGAGTTTTTGTGAATGAAAACTTTTTCGTTTTTCTCATTGCCAATATAAACAAACAGACAAAATAACAAAAAATCAATCAATTTTTTTCGCTCTAACAATAATCGTGGAGCTCAAAACGTTTCTTAGAGATACCTAGATACTAAAATAGTATTTTTTTCATCTAGCTTTTTGTCACGTAGAACACCAGCCGTCAGTCGTTACTGAGACTAATTTTTATTTTCAAGTCACGTTTTAGATGATGTGTTTATTAATAGTTGAGAATATTAAGAGATTCCTTTAGACCAAACAAGATATATCTACTTAGACGAAAAAGTTTTTCTATTTACATACAAATTTATATTTTGTTGATAAATATCATTATTATTCATTTTACATATATAATTACACATTTATTTTTATTAAGAATTATAATTAACATTCTATGTTAGTCATAGAATAAAAAGTGTTCGTGCGATGCTTGGTATTTCGTGCGAGTACGATAATCGGTAAGTGTCAAGTGAGCCATACTGTCGCTTCATTGAAACCCGCTTTATTATTCAATGATCGGAGAATCACGCTAACCTGTTAACGGTTCCTATGCCAATAATTAAAAATCATCACGCGGATAAACGAAACCGCAACAAAACTCTACACAACTGGCGCAAATCCAACCTACATCTCTTATTATATTCTATGAGCGCAGGCTATAAACGTATTCCTGAACATATCACGTAGGCGACTACTACCAATTTTAACCAATCAGAGCGCGACAATTCAACTTAATAGTCCAGGCCACGCCCAATCACGTAACCGCCTATTACGGCCCGTGTAATACGCAGGCTTTTAACTTCGCGATGACGTCCGATCGATGTTCGTCTCGCTTATATGTATAGCGCTACCTCGCTCTGATCCCCGAGCGGGCCTAAGTGTCTAGGCCGAGTGTGATAGAGTCGTGTTTGGCGCGTGCTTGCCCTCAGTTGCACGTTCGAGGTCGAAGGAGGGGGACGCATGCAACTGTTTTCGATAATCGGCCGCGCGTTCCGTACGTGAAAATCGGACAGTACACAGCCAGTCACGTCTGCGTAAAAACGGATATATGCCCAGAATATTTATTAAGTGGGTGGCTGTGCGTGACTTTTCTCCTATGAATAACCCCGTAAACGATCGGGAATAGGACGGTTTGTTTGTGAACTGAGAACGTCGGCGCCTGAAACGATTGACAACGCAGTGTCGCGAATTGTGAATTTTTTGTGACAACGAACTAAGGCGAAATGTTTGGATAGAGACAGAACTTGAATAAACAAGTGTGTGTTTAGATATGAGACAATTTTGAATTTTATTATAGACATTTAAAAATGCGTGTGACAGCGCGGGAAATTTTGGACTAATTGAAAGGTGAAAATAGTGAAAATGTTGCCGTACCAAGCGGTGGCAATGGACTACGCTGTGGCGTCTGCTGGTTTCCACCACCAGAGGCCTGGCGGGTTGCCGGGTGTGATGGGTCTCTCGGGTCCTGGGCCTGGTCTCAACCCGGGCCTGAACACGGCATTCACGCATTCCTGGTTCGTACAGACAAGCCCGGATATCTGTCGGCAGCAACAAGCATCCAACCAATCGCATCTCGAACCTGGGCACGTTTCATATTTTTCTTTATATTTTTTCTTTTTTAATTAATTCTTATCTACAGTTTACTTTTAGTAATTTTATCAAAAATATTAAAATAAGCTATTAAATTAATTAATATTATATAATATTTGGAATTTAAAACGTAAGCTCTACCTAGAGCTATTTGAAAACAAGTGCCATCATGTCCAAAAGCTGTATGAAATATGTAAAATAATAAATTTATTAAAAGTAGACTGTAGATTGTAATTCTATATATATACCCAATAAGCATTTTAATAATTTTGCTCTATTTTATTTTATAAGCTTCTTTTAACGTGCTTCAAAACGCTAGTTCTATGTCGAAATTGATGTTGTCCGTGCTATTACTTTATCTTCTTTAACGTTTAAATATAGCTAAAATTACAAAACAGTAAAGCAAAAAATATATTTTCAAAGTCATTCATTGTTAATTTCATTTTAAATTACTATTTAAATTTCTAAGCTCTACATTCGATAAAGAGATTCATAGAAGTGTAATATTTTATTTATTTTGCAATTGACAAACACCTTATTTCATATTATTGTTCTACAAAAAAATATAATGAAACTACACTAACTACACGCAATAAAGTTTTAAGAGCACGAGCTAGCGAAATTACCTTCAAAATTATGTTAAGATTTTTATCTCTACGACATTGTAGCTGGTTTTTGATTTGATCATTTCTAGGCGAGGCATCATTACTGTCCTATGTATTTAGTTTTTTCATCTGTGGGGAATCTTCGTAATTATTAATTACTAGCAGAAACCGCGGTTTCGCTTGCATTAAAACTACAAAAAAAAAGTACAGCCAAAATAAATAAATCCTCCTTTTGTTTGTTAAAAAGTTGATTAAAAAAAACTAAATTCTTTAGCTTATGTTATAAGTAATAATTTAATGGCTGTAATGATTTTCAAATGTGTGATTTTAAATGTATTATTTTGACTAGCGCATTGAGTAGGTACCGTACCACCGAATATTGCATTGTTTAATTATTATTTAACAGTATAATTCACTTATTTTTATATTTCTAACTAGCGACTGACCCTCGCTTCGCTCGGGTTCGTGTCTAGCTTGCTTCCAAGTACAAACTTTCATCTCCATTTTCACCCCCTTAAGGGATGATTTCCGGAATAAAAAATATCCTATGTCCTTCTCAAGGTCTCAAACTATCTTCTTACTAAATTTCATCTAAATCGGTTCAGTAGATCCAGAGATTACCCCCTACAACGTCACAAACTCACAAAGTCACAAACTTTACCTCTTTATAATATTAGTATAGATGAAAGACATTCACGTTCACTTAGAGTATGTTAGAAAGTTAAATAATTACATATATTTTCATTTTAATAAAATAAATCTTACAATAATAAAACCTAACAATAAAGTTTAGAATGTAACCTCTTTGTTAATATTCATTGAAGTTATATCACTGAAAATATTTTTTTTATTTATATTTGATTATAATTTTTTAATATGTATGTATGTACAATACACTTTTTTTAACGTATCTCGTGTAACTCAATTTCTTTAATAAATTATCATATATGAAATTAAAAGGAAAACAGAAAAGGTATAATAAATATCAAGGTTATAATGATCTTCCGTATTTAAACAACAATACTTAAATTATACATAAGAGTAATCTTACGTAAAATAAGATACTATCGTAACGTGACTCGAACAAAATACCGGCGCAGGCGCAGAGTTACTTAAATTTTATATGTCATGTTGATGGTCGCAAGAATTATAATAAGAATATAAAAATGTTATAAACTAACTTTGAAATGTATGTTACTGTACATATATTATTGTATAAATTCATTATCCACTTGTTAGGTAGGTATCTACATATATTTAAATTTTATAATGTTAGCAGAAATATAAAATATTTTTTTAATTTTCCTATGTAGAACTTTTATAACTATACTAATACTAAGTACCTTTTAACTATATACTTTACTGAGTTTACTTACTCTATCTCCGAAGTAAATGTGTCTTTGATTTTTTATTATTATCTAATATGAAATCGATTTTAAATGGAAACACATCATATTTTTAGATTATACTCCCTTTATCAAAAACAATCCCAACCAAAAAAAAAACAAAAAATCTAAAATAGGTATAACACGTACTATAACCATTATAAATTAATCATCACAAGCACGTACCATATGGTATAAATATAATAAGTTAACTTATTATATTTATACCATATGTGGCTTTTGAAAATCCATAATATTTTTTTTTGTCTTTTGTATTAAAAACAAAATCTTTTGACTCAATTGAAGAACCCTTTCACACTTCATCAAAAACTTCCCCATAAAAAGCTTCAAAAATGTTAAGAAAACAAAAAGGAGGGCCACATCCGTTGTCTAAGTTATTTTGATTGGAAAATAAAAGGCATGACTAAATGATGTTACTCCTACATCACACGACTTTAAACATAGTTGAAAGGATTTCATTTGAACAGGATTATTTAGTATCTAAATAAGTTTATTTTATTTATTCTTATTGGTTTTATTGAAAAAAAAAAACTTCTTGAAAACTGACAGAACTTATTTCGTTGAAGTTAATTTTAAAGGACTACCAATTATTTGTTACGGTCTGCATTTACTTCTAATTGGTCTCCATGAACATTTACTACACAATATTTGACAGTGTTGTAAGATACATATAATAGCAATGTAGATGGAATCTATATAAAGTGTAGCTTAATTATTTCTTATTGATTTAACCTGTAATATAATGTATATTTTGTTTTTCATGTACGTTTGTAATCTCTAGTTTGGCAAAGCTTACCAAAGAATCATTTGAACAAATAAAGTAAATTATGTATTATTTTCATCATACTTTGATATAATTTTACATTTTATCTATAATGTTTACGATACATATGTATAAATATATCTTTAATTATGTACTTGTGTCACAATTAACATAAATTTTAATCAGATATAAAAAAAAATGTATATTATATATTAAAAATGTTATTTTAAAATTTTAAAACAGCTGACAATATATTTAGAAGGCATAGTAGTGAAATGTACAAAAAATGAACCATTTTTAGACAGTCAGCGGTTATGATAAAAGCAACGAGTAAAAAATAAACGCAAGTTATTATATAGACCGCTTTAAGAAAACAATTTAGGTCAAGCGTGCCTTTCTTTTTGATTCATAGTTATTTGTCAAAAAAACTAATATCAATATTGGTGACTGCAACTATTACAGGTAGTAATCATTACAGAACATTAACCAAAGCTGCCAATATAAGCTATGAATGGTAACTTTTTTGAACGATTCTGTATTCTATGTTGTTGTAATAATACTATTTTGGGATAATAATTAAATTCTTGTTTGAATTTAAAATGATAGCCGGCCCTTTTAGAATATATGGATCTATTACGTTTTGTCTAGTGTTGTTTTCGAGATAATTTACAGGATGATTTAAAATATTGTAGGAAAAATATCTATTAAATAATCCTACATATGTATTTTAACTACTCATGAACTACGAGTGTATTACTTATATAGTATTTTATATAATTAACTAGTAAGTACCTATATTGGGAAAACTATGATATTAGTATTCATCTTTGGTTTCGTTTGCATAATATATATTCCTATAAATGAAAGAACTTCAAATTGAAATTCAGTTAAATAAATAAATAAATATGTTGGGACATTAACACACAGCGCCATCTAGTTCCATGGTAAGCTACGAGGCTTGTATTATGGATACCAGATAGTTGATACACTACATATATATAACTTTAAATACATACATAATATTATAAATATAAACATCCGTGACTGGAGTACAAACATTCGGGCTCATCACACAAATGAATACTCCCAGCGGCATTCGAACCCGCGACCGCTGGCACAGCATCTAGGGTCACTACAAACTGAGCCAAACGGGTCGTTAAATAATTGGAGAGATTATCTTCTAAATACAAACAACTTTTTAGCACTTTTTTACAATATAAAAATTTACATATTCATTTACATTTAAACAAGAAAAAATATAATAATCTAAAAAATGTCTAATTTCTATAAACAAAATATATGTTCATGTAATATTGTCAATGTAAGGTTCTTTGTGTGAAAGTTTGTGAGTATGGATATTTGTTACTCTTTCACACCAGGGGATAGATAATAGTCTGTAATAATTAATAGACTACTTTTTATCCCGGGAAAATGTGAGGTTCCCGTGGGATAGGTTTATTTTTGTTTTCCTAAACGTAACGAGGGTGAGCCGCTAGTGTAATATAAAAAAAAATATAATATCGGTATACCTTTTTATATAAAAATTCATTATTATTATTAAACATTTCCGAACATACTGTAGATTGCAGTAGTAGGTTCAATCAGCGAGCGAACGCTGAATCACGCCAATTCGTCGCGCCCTCTGTCCATTCGACTTTTTGTGCTCCGCATAGCGCTTAACACTTTCAACTAGAACATATTATCGAGTAATTGAGAAAAAATGTTCTTTCAATATGTTTTGAAACCAAGTGGATATCACATATTGAATGGGAAATTGTATAGTGACGATTGAAAAATAATTAACTCATTTTTAGTTAGATACGACATGTTTAGATATGCTTAAAATGAAAATATACTTTACTACAGATTTACCGCATTTCGCTCTGTGTCCTTTTGCCATTCACTTTATTGCTTTATTTCAAACCGTTTAGGCAGCGTACTCCGAAAAGCACCAGCAAGTATCTTTTTTTTCGCTTTTCGCAAAAGTTATTTAAAGTCTCGGTAGCACTTATCTAAGAATTATCAAAATCGAATCATTAGTTTAAAAGTTACTTCCTAAGTATCCTTTACAAACTTCACCACTATATCTATAAGTACATATAATAAAATTCTAAGTCGAATCTGTACGTAAAATATTTTTTGGAAGATCTTATTGAAATAGTCATTATTATCGATACAGAGACCGAATCTATAGTTTATTGAATTTTTGTCCGTCTGTCTGTCTCGGAACGCATCACGAGCAAACCACTGGACAGATTTTGATGAAATTTGGTAGTGAAGCAAGGGAGAGTCGCTAGTAATATTATATTAGTGTAGATAAATGACGCTACTAGTAAAAGATGATTTATCGGCCGATTTAAGAAGAAGAAGAAATTTTCATTTTTTTTATTTTGCTTAATTTTCTTATTCAAGACAGCCGTATTGATTTTTCGCTCTTTTGTAATTGACAAAGGATTGCCGACAAAATGAAACTATAATTGAGTATAAAAGGACGCAACTAAGAAATCGTTTGAAAAAACTGCTTCAATTTGAAGCTGCGGTTTAAATAATATTAGTGCAGGTGTTTTTTAACAGAAATGCAGTTTTGAAATGAATTTCCTTATTGTAGCAAGAACTTGAGACCACAAAAACAAAAAAAAAAATCAATTTTTACAACAAGTAGCTAATATTCTTTGAAATGATTTCGAATCACAAAAAATAGTAAATAATTTACTTCTTCATGTCCTTTATAAAGCACTAGTGGTATGTATAGAATAAATAACTTAAGTAAATAAAATTATACCAGAAATAAACTTTATAAGCGTTATCACATTAATTTAAGTTGATATATAAAGATACTGTGTCATTTACATTTTTATAACCGCAGTTGTCGTTTTCGCTAACAATAATGTGGAATGCAGCATTATCGTGACGACGTATCTGTATCATAAGAAAAAGAACAACTACAGGATTTATAATTAAACTATAAGTTATATCTATATCTATACATATATATTACTGAACTCTTTTTGCTTATCAAAAAGATATCTTGTATTATTAAAAAAATATAAATTATATATAAAAGATCTCTACTTCCTATATATTACTCGTAGAAACGTATGAATAATCTTAAAAAACTGTTTGGTTGTATGTTATAATGTTATTCGTGCAAAAATACCAAAATCGCGTTTCAAAAATTCGGGGTGGAGGTAGAAGGGTGAAAATACTTTAGGACCTATTCTCATAACTATACATATACAAAAAAATCATTAAAATCGGTTCAGCCGTTTCGGAGGAGTGCGACTACAAACACCGCGAGACGAGATTTTTATATATTAGATATCATAATATGATAATATATTTTTCTAGTGTTTCGCCAAAATTTAATATAAATTCCTATAGTCTAAATGATTTGTAGGATGACCATCAATCAAATGGTTCAGTCCAGGGATTAATGGGACAAGTGTCCCGAAAATGATGCATTATTTCCCCTTTACCTCATCAACGGACTTTTGTAGTGACCCTTGTTGTTTTAATTCTTTCTTTTAGGGTTGAATTGGCATCGGTAGGGTGAGGGTTATCATCGATTCATTGAGGTCGTTCCCATCATTAGAACCTTTTCTTGAAAAATCTCCAGTTAAAGTCAACAGAAATTTTGGTTTTTCCTCAAATTACATGACAAAACTGTTTATAATGACCACGACATATATTAAAAAAGGTCACGGAAAATCCTTTCCAAACAAGAAAATAAAGAAAATGTGGATTCAATTGGGAAAGTTCTAAATTATAGATAGTAGTAGAAGCAATCACATTGCATCTAAACTGCATGTTTCCAGACAAAAATACGAGAAAAATTCACTCCGCCCCGGGCGCAATCAGCCGTCCCTTCAGTCGATTATTACAAATAACTATTATTTTCTTCTCCTTTCAATTGGCAGCGAATGCGCCCCACCGTTCTCTTTGTATTGCTAATTTTAAGCAACGCTAGTTTTACTCTATTTAGAGATATCTAAGAAACTAAATTTACTCGCTTAATTTATCTACCTAAGGAATATATAGATGTTGTGAAAATGTACTAACAACATTTTTTTCCACAAGTCATCAGACCGTCTGTCTGGGTTTTATTTAGAATTTTTTCACGCGGTTGAAATATTTCGATTTGATAATTACGACGATGCTGTATTATTAATTATATAATAGTATTATATATATATATATATATATATATATATATATATATATATATATATATATATATATATATATATGTGTGTGTGTGTGTGTGTATAATAATAATAGTAATAAATCTCAAAAAAAATATTATTCTAAAGCATTGTAAGCTAATTTCTTTAAAAATATCGAAACTTCACATTTTTGTAGATAATGCTGGTCAAAAATATAATAGAAATCAGTTTTATTCATAACTTACGTCCAATATCTTATGTATTTAAACCCAAATCCTGACCACCATCATATGGGCCCAAGCTATCCCCGGATTACTATTTATTCATCACAAAGCTATCCACGGTAAATCCCGGTTATTGCATTTATGAATGAAACAATTTTCTAGTTTCGTTACAATTTCGACAGGCAATTTGCTAAGCGGCTAGTAACCATTAGTCATGCTCGTATCGACGCGTCGAGCGAATTGGCCATTTTTTGTCCATAAAAGCGGGATCACTGCCCACTGGGGTGCGGGACGGTTGTATGCAGAATCATTTTTTGTTGAACACTAAAATTTATCTGTGGTTTCTCTTGTATGTAATTAATTTCAATGTTAGTATGTAGGTACTATATTATATCATCGGGTGTTAAGTCTAAAAGAAAAAATGCCTATATACAAGTATATAGTACATAGTATGTATTGTAATTGTTTCTACTTGTGTTTGATTTAAAGGTTACATTGTACATATTTAATAAGTCTATAGCTATATAAGGAAAATAAAAATATAATATGTTTATAAATAACCGTTTTATCCTTTTGTACTCTATATTTTTATACACTTACTATTATTTCGAAGTTAGGTATGTAAATATGAAATTTTTAAAGCTTTCTTTTAAATGATATATTTTTGATTATATGTGTTACTATTTAGAATCGATAATATAATTTAATAATTACTTAGAAGCATCGTAAAAGAACTAGAAAAAAATTGATTTAGATATTTGCAGAAAAAACATCTTGTATCGAGAATATTTCATTAAATATGGTGACGTTTGAAATTGTTCCTTTCACGGTCTAGATTTTTTGTGTTGAGTGAATCTGAAAACCTAATTGTTATGAATAAACTAAAGTGAATGGGTGGTTTTTTAATGTTTTGCTAGTGACGAGCCCCTGTTGTGATCGATGGCTTTTTAGTATTTATTTTTATACCTTTTTTTTAAAAAAAAAAATTATAATGTACTCAAAAACTTTTCAATATCAATAAATCTAAATATTTCACATTTTATGAATACGATTTTATATAGGTATACCTTTTTTCACTCCATTATAGGTTTTAATTTCATCTGAATTTACTTTCTATTACATATATAGTACCTATTCAATAGATTATGTTCGTATTTCATTTTTTTGTTTAAGAAATAAGTTTAAGTGTTTATATCGTTAGAATCATTATTTCCTTACGAACTTTATTGTCAAAGAGAATATACTGACTTATTCGATTATATATCAAAATATTATGTACTAACGACTCACTCGTTTCGCTCGAGTTCGTCCCTAGGTTGCTTCCCTATACAAACTATCACCCCAATTTTCACCGTTTTCGGGATGAAAACTATCCTGTCCTTCCAAGGGTCTCAAACTATCTTGTTACCAAATTTCATCTAAATCAGTAGTTTCGCAGCCTATTCGATACAAACAAACAAAAATAACATTTTTTCCTCTTTATAATATTAGAATAGATTATGCAGTAGTAGGTGACCGTGCTTTGTCCTAACTAGATACACATACTCACTAGATACACTACAGGCATATTATGACAAAAGATTTTAAATTTTTTAGCATCTGCGCGAGAATTGAATCGCTGTGCTTCACCATTATAGTCATTTTTTAATTATAATTTAATATTTTTTGTCATAAATTTCATCTTCTAAGAAATACTACCACTAATAATACAGACTGAAAAAGTTCTACAAAAACAAATTTGTCAGTCATAGAGTAAATAGAGTTTTAGAAAAATTAATACATAAAATAAAATGACCGTGACTGTTTTCGTGTCATGTTAAAAATAAATTATAAAGCTTACCATTTCTTTATAATACAATATTTTGTGAGATATTTTTAGGTACGTATTTCCGAGCGGAACTTCGGAAATTTGAATAAAAATCCTTAAACGAAAATAAAACCCCTTACCTTGGTCTTAAAAAGACATCCGATTAGACTATCACTATACCAAATAGTTATTATCTTAACAAAAATAAAACAACCTTAAAAATCTATAAATTAATATATAATAATGAAAACGTATACTTAATAATTACTGGCTATTTCAATACAAACAAAGATTCAATCAACGTCTTAACACCCCATTGCTATTCCTCTCGTGTTTCAAAGGAAAATTGGATATGACGTGATTATTAAAGTCCGTCTAAAGAGCGGCAATTTGGCCAGAGAGCAAATCCATGGTCCCAAAGGACACGGCAGTTAGCGTTATTTATTTTTGTCCAGTTCTACTACAAATGTATCAATATTTGTACGCCAAAAATAAATATTTTTTCATATTATTATTAGAGGTTTAGATTTAGTGCGATTACATATAGAATTATTATATGAAAAATTAATAATTGAAAACCTGTCAATTTTAAAACCTAAGCTTAAGTAATAAGTAAAAATGCTATTTAACGCATATTTTGTATTAATTATAAAAATAAAACAATAATTATACAATATTAAACATACTAACAACAAAATAGATATTTTTTAAACCTGCTTTTATATATTTTATATTTAACCCTTCCATTACATACGGAATATCTTTTAAGGAATGTTATCAAAAAAATATTCATTACACTTCTTTGACCCCGTTAGTAAAACTGATAGTCATATTTAAACGTTAGTACTAACTTATAACCCTGAAAGAATGCTAGCCCGCACCCATAAATTCCACATTTAGATGGCAAAAAATTATCTAGATTAACCTTGTAATGACGTCGTCTGTCGCATTATAACTGTATACAGTCAAATTAAACTTTGAAAGTTAAATTTTGAAATAAAACAACTTATTAATTATTGTCCAGTTAACAATTTTTGTTTTATTTTCGATTTTGGCTTACTAGTTTTCGCCTTCGGTCACGCTAAAGTGGTACATCGATAAAAGTAAAAGCCAAACTCACAAAAAAAAAACAAACTAACAAATTTTTCCTATTTTTATATTAATAAGATTAATTTTTAATTATAATGTACTTAGTCAGACTATTATATTATATAACATTACCGTGACTAAATTATATAATATAGAAGGTAGTCGTGAACTAATATCAAGTTGTAAAACTTGAAAAATTTAATTACAATAGACATTCTATTGTACTTAAATTCAAGCGACTAAGGAAATATTAGGTATACTGTATGATATGTAAACTCAGATATCGATCTTAGTACATTCGATTAATAACTACTAATATTATAAATGTGAAAGTGTGTTTGTTTATTTGTTTGTTTGTCCTTCTTTCACGTCGAAAAGGAGTGACGGATTGGCGTGATATTTTGTGTGGAGATAGTTAGGAAGGGCTGGAAAGTGACATAGGCTACTTTTTACCGTGGGATATTATCTAATTTCCACGGGAAAACACGTTATATTACAATCCAAAAAAAAAATATATAATCAGAATTACTTAAAACTTGGTATTAATGCTCTTCAGTAAAATTAAATAAATACGTGTTTCAGCATTTTTTGAAACTCATCCCATAAGGGGGTTAAATAGGGGATAAAAGTATGTATTAAACCTACCTTGTAAGAGTGATTTTTTGTTGTTTTAGCGCGAGCAAAGCCGCGGGCTCTGCTAGTAATCTATAATTTAACAGTTACACTCTAAATATGTTAAAGTTTCAACATTTTGTGCTTAGTAACGACAGCTCTTTCGTCGCAAGCTGAAATTCGCCGAGTCATATAAAGCTCATCTCGAGGGCACTAGCGACTGTCCCATGAGACGCTTTCTGATTATTTCCAATATTAGTTGAATAGGATAGTTTTGATAATTGAAACGTTCGCATTTTAATTTTAATAAGCCTTATTCGATTGTTGTTTTACTGTCTTTATTGTGTTGTTCCTAATGAAGCCATTTGTGTGATAATATAATATTGACTATTATTTATTATTTATTTTATTGGGTGTGGTGCCGAGGTCGGCTTAGCTACGTCGACCAGTTATGGAATATATTGACTAAATATAAAATTATAAATGTGATATGATACTTTGCTTGTCCCTGTAATAAGGAAAGTGATTATTGGATATACATTTAGTATTAACTTTATAAGAAAAAGAGTTAAAGGATATTAAAAATTAAACTCGAGTATGGAATAATATCATGATATGCTAGTCGCACTACATTTGCTTTAGTCAAAGGTGACGAAATGGTCGGCGTGACCTTTGCTTGGACACGCGTATTCCAGATCACGCCGAGCGGATAGGCGTTTGTCACCCCTGGACATGCAACTATAGTTCCTTTCGTACTAGAGTGCCTAGAGTTAATCTATACATTTAATAAAATTATAACTAAGCCGAATACACTGTGTATTAGATATTTTTTGGAAAATCTTATTGAAATAGACTGAATCTATAGTTTTTAGAATTTTTGTCTGTCTGTCTATCTGTCTGTGACCGCATCACGGAAAAACCACTGGAGATATTTTAATAAAGTTTGGTATGGTGATAGCTGGTTATGCGGATCAACATATATGATACTTTTTACTACGTTAAAATATTTCATCTTTGAGAAATCTATACTAACCGTTAAAACGTAGTTAATAAACTAAGAACTAGCTATAAGAATATATCATGACCTCAAAGACCTTAAAGATATATATGGTAATTATTCCTGCATTATTAGTATTTTATTGACAATAGAAACACTAAAATGTTATTAGAATACCTCATTACGACATAATCACGACTCGCAATCTACACAATCAAAGATGGCGTCAATCATTAGACTCAGATATCCAATGCGAATAATCGCCTGCTATATAAATAATACTGTAATAAGCCGATGACATTTTCATTTCCTACGTCAAATACTAACACCCTCTATTTATGGCCATAGAATAAATATTAGTGTGGTCGTTTCGCTAGCATAAAGCTTATATTCTGTTAACGTTTAATTAGGCATTCCGGACAATAAATAGCATTACATATTATTATACTAACGACTTACCCTCGCTTCTCTCGGGTTCGTTTTAACGGTTAGTATGGAATATATAGACTCTATATTGTTTGATATATATGCTATAGCCTTCTTTAAAAAACGGGCTATCTAATGCAAAAATAATTTTTCAAATCGGATTAATAGTTCCTAAGATTAGCGCGTTCAAACAAACAAACTCTACCCTTTTATAATATTAGTATAGATTTTTCGTCTAAAAGCACTATATATTGTGTCTTAGGTCGTGCCTAGTTGTGATTTTATTAAAAAAAAAACTTTATTAATGACAGACTAAAAGTTAAAAATATTTACTAGTTTGGATTTAAACTCGCTTTGCTATATTAACCTCTTTGTCTGTGAAATAAATTTTGTCCAAATCCGTTCAGCTGCCATTATGTACAGACATGTATGTATACATCAACTTCCGCAATTATATCAGTAGCTCGACTCCAAACCGATACAAATATTTCATTAAGAAATGGGAGACGACAAAGAAAACTTACCGCATCAGTACTTAGATATTTTTCTTGGTTTTGGGATAATGATAAGAGCAGCCAGAACATATTTATGACCAATATAAACTTAAAACAATAGTATTTTTTGGTTTAAAAATGTCAGAACCAATAAGCTAAAATGACCAAAAAGTCATTTTTGTAGAGATCTCCTATCATAGGAATGCTTCCATTTATTTGAATTTCCTCTAAGTGACCGTTGGTTCTAAAGGCCCCGGGGACTGAACGGTTGACTAAATTCCAGGGGCTCAAATGTCCGCTTTTAAAGAAAGCTACTCGACCCTTACTGTATAGGGTGTGAATTTCTCTTTGAAAAGTTTTACTCCGTTTAACTCTATTACGCCTACTACTTTGTATCGCATTTTTCGTATTGAAATCCTATTTTTACATACTTGAAAAAAGAGTTAAATAAAAATACTATTGTAGTTACGTCATTTGTTGTTAGCATCGATCGATTGACAGCAATTTATCTTCAACTTGTACATGTAAAATAATGAATTTATGGTAACCGTATACGATCATTAAATACGTATAAATACCTATATAAAGTCTTCTTTATTACATTTGGTGTACAATAGCTCTGTGCCAGGTTTACGGAGTCATAAAAAAGTTAGATTGCCTTTGACATTTAGACATATACTAATAACATTTATTATCTACATCAATCTTGTGTTTCATTTGACAACACGCTTGGCTCAGTTTGTAGTGAACCTACTTGCTGTGCCAGCGGTCGCGGGTACGAGTCCCGCTGGGGGCATTCATTTGTGTGATGAGCACGAATGTTTGTACTCCAGTCATGGGTGTTTATATTTATAATAATATATGTGTAGTGTATCAACTATCTGGCATCCTTAACACAAGCCTCATAGCTTACCATAGAACTAGATGGTGCTGTGTGTTAATGTACTAACATATTTTATTTACAGAATAAACGTAGATTTATGTATTTATAATTAAAGATGGCGTTGATAATAAAAGTTGAAGTACATCTACAATAAATTTCTTAAGCCACACGTAATCCTGCTTATACACCTGGGGGCAAAAATGTATAAAGATATGAACCTATATTATCAGCTATTATTATACTCCATTGATTTCAAGTGGCTCATTTTTCATCACCTCTTGGCGGTAACAATATGATATGTCATAATTGTAGCTATGAAATTCTCACCACATTTATTGAGAGGCTATTGTATTGACATAGGGTTGACAACAACATAAGACGTTTGCGATAATATTTCTTTATATTTATAATATATAAATAGATAAATAGATTTTATTTTACATGATTTTAACAAACCTTTGCCTAATTTAGCTTTAGATAGCAAAAAGTTGTATTTTGGCTTCGTAACATTTATATTTTGTAACAAAATAATTTTGTTTTATCGTTTCCCATGAATTATATCTACCTATCAATAAATATTCAACCACAACAAAGAACCAATGTTTGGATTTGTAACTATTGAACCAGAAAATACTCAAAGATTCCCAGGCGTGGTCCCTAAGACCCATAACAAGAGATTATACAACCGAATGAACCCCATCATTTGAACGGTTAATCGAAGTGTCGACTTGACAACCCTTCTGTGTGACAGTTCATAATGTCGGCTGTATAAAGGTAATAGACTATTAGACTCCTCTAATCTCCCGCTACCTAACTTAATCTTCAAACTATAATACTAAAGTGCATTTTTTTGTGTGTTGTCGGTTAGTTACTAATAAGGGATTATTTGGTCGTTTGCTATTAACTACAATAAAAGCTTTTTTAAGAAAAATTGTTTTAACGTAAAAACAGATGTTACGTGTACAGAATTTTCTACTTTTAAAAGTAAACAAAATATTATTATTTCATAAATAATTGATATAGATATGAAGTAAAAATTTAGACAATTCTATGCCATCTAATAATTTTTGGGTTACAACTGTCATATGAATATGTAAAATCGCTTGAGCAAAAATCACCATTTTATCTTTATTTGGGACTAATTTGCATTAGGTATATTAATTATATTTCTTATATTAAAAGCCAACTTGCCATTCCTGCTGACAAGCAAAAAAAAATTGTGTCACGATTAGACTTGGAAGTCTACCGTGGACGGTACGTAAATGTAATCATAGACGGACTGTCATCCACGCGCCTCTTGGGTATACTAATTCTCAGTCGGGCACAACTCAATTTGTCCGGGCACATTAGCCGTAACTACCAGGACACGGTTGCGTCCGGCGTTTTATTATCGCTAGCTTCGATTTCTACCCGGCTATTTCAATTTGCACTGTTTTTCTACGCTATCCTAGCCAGTATTTACGAAGCATAGAGTCCTTTTTGTTAGCAATTTTGAATTACGTCCTTTTACGTTGGACGTTTACCAATCAACGGTGACCGCTGTAGTCGTTTATTGCTAGTGCGTTTTAAACCTTATACATATGGGCTAGAGTTGTCTTTTGCTTAGGTTATTTGTTACGTGATATTATAGGGGGGTCAAGGCGTTAGTAGCGTATTGTGGATTCGATTCCCAGGTGTACAGGGCGTCGGGACACGTACGCGAACACTTAAAGACGGCCACTTCTAAGATGAAGGGAGGTCCGTCATAAAAATTGGACCGAAAGAAAACATTGAAGTGGACTTAGTATTGAGTAGAATTTATAGAGAAACAACCGGAAATGAAAAGCAAAATAGTGTATTTCTACCCTTGATGCCATTAAATTAAAGGGAAAATGTATGATTTATATTACTTTTGTTTTTTTTTTTAATAACCTTATTGTTTCTAGAACACAGCGCTACTATGCATTAGGTCGTGGGTTTGTATAGATAGGACACATCTGTAATAAATACCTATCTATGATTATGTCATCATATTCCAAAGTTAATCTTATATTCGAGCGCAAAATATATACACCATTATGTAATATAATATATAAAACCTTAATAATTTATAAAACCTATAATATTTATAAAACCTTATTTTAATATTTTAATACAATATGTAGAATATATAAGAAGAGATATGTACAAGGTACATACCACCATAGGGATTCGCCCTTGCTTCGCTCGGGTTCGTCCCTGGGTGGTTATTTAAATTGACATAACTTTTTTTTATTTTTAAGCCCATTGAAATAAAACAGTTAAATACTACATGTTAAGTTAAGCTTACCACAATACATTAGTAAAAACCGCACCCAAATCGGTTCAGTCATTTCTGAGATTAGCGCGCACAAACGCACAGACAAAGAGATAAAAAATCTAAAAATCATTGTTTCGAATTTTATTGCGTTTATAAAGACCTTCAATAATAGTACATATGTATTTCTCAAATATCTTCCATGTACAAACAATAATCAGTTACACTTTTATTATATGTATAGATATGTAGATGTATTCATTAATAAATAGTATCTGGGCGTGGAGTTTTTGGCCAAAAGTACAATTTTCTTCTTAAAAGTAAAAACTTGACCGGGTTTCGAGTCCGCACACCTATGAATGTCAATCTTGCGTCTTGGCCGCTTGACCACGATCCTTATGCCCGAGCGTGCGAAATTATCGAACATATTTTGCCTGGAATAATGCGGAAGAAAACCGTATGAGAACTCGAAAACACGTTTTCCCAGACATAAGACTAATCTAGATCGATTTTTCGCCCCAGAAAACTTTTACACACCACAGCGAAATCGTTTAAGCCGTTTCCGAGATAGTCGGTATAAATAAAAAAATATACAAGAATTGCTTGTTTAAAGGTATTACATTAGTTGTAAAAAACTTTTTTGCGAATAGAATAAATTATTAGTTAATTAGTTTTTTTGAAACGTATATGGTAAGGTAAGGAAAAAAGGAATACTATACATTCATAAGTTATCAAATCCAAAATCGCCGAACATATTACTTAATAGCCAGGGGTGCTGTACCCTCGGTCACTGGAAAGTTATTTTAAACAATTTAATGCCGCGTTGGGTCAAAACTGACCCTCGAGAAACATTAAATCAAGCTCAAAGGGCCGGTTGTTCTATACTTTAACCGTTTTATATGCTTATCGGGAAATTTAATCTGATATCTTTTAAGCGGTATAGATTTTCTTTAAATTTTAAAGTTATTAATCCCCAAGGCTCAGTTATTTTGCGATAAAACGTATATAGGAATATAGTTTTAGAGTAAATAAAATAAACTTACGTTATGTTTTAACGTTTAGTATAGATTTCTCAGAGATGAGATATTTTCCCGCAGTAAAAATTATCCTATATGTTGACCCAGATAACCAGCTCTCATCATACCAAATTATATCAAAATCTGTCCAGTGGATTTCTCGTGATGCGGTCACAGACAGACAGACAGACAAAAATTCTAAAAACTATAGATTTGGCCTCTATATAATAAATAATAATGACTATTTCAATAAGACTTTCCAAAAAAAAAATGATATACAGGTTCGACGCAGAATTATATTATATGTATAGATATCGAATATTATCTAACATTTGAAAATATCCATAAATAATTTTTAACCTAGATCATTATAAAATACCTACTACGTAATATTATTCTGTAATAATACTTCTTTATTTATATATTTAAATAAAAAAGTATCAATAGACTAAGCATTGTATATTGTATAACTCGTCGTGCAATTACGCTGTTCAAATTTCATGACACGAAAACATTTCGTAGTGACGGTAACAAACATTTTCGAATGACCTTACTCAGGTGACAATAAACTCGAGTCTCAAGGGAAGGCAGTAATCGAGCTCGATCGTAAACTAAACCCATCAGAGGATCGCTTACTCCGCACCTTCGGTTTAGCACCCCTGCCCGTAAACTAAGACACTCTTAACTGAGCTACTTTACCTTTTATTGTTATGAGAATATTTTATATTTAAATTTAAGTAAAAAATAATCTGTTGAAGCTATTTATAGTCCTACTAATATTATAAATGCGAAATTTTGTGAGGACGTATGGATGTTGGGTGTATAGATGTATAAATGGTTGTTACTCTTTCATGTAAAAAGTACTGAATGGATTTTAATAAAACTTTACAATAATATAGCTCATACATCAGAATAACACATTTTTATCCCGGAAAATTGTATGTTTCCCATGGGATATATTTGTTTTTGTTTTTCTAGAAGCAAACCCAAGCGAAGCGAGGGTGAACCGCTAACCATTTTATAAATTACTAGAATTTAATAAAATTTCAAAATAAAAGTTTTAATTAAACTTTTATTGATAATTGAAGAATATGAAAAATAAGCAGGTACCCATAAGTACGTACTTAACTTTAAAAAAACAGGGAGGTATATCTATGGCATCAAATACATATTAAAATCATAAAAATCATATATTATTATTAATATTGATATATATTTAAATACATATACAGGACCGCATTCGTCTAGAAACTAAATCATTGAGAAGTAAGGAAAAAGGAAAATTTTCACTTATAAAATATTATTGGGATACGTTTGTTCGTTTATTACAACAGATCGATGCTTCTCGAAGATATTAGTCTTGTATAAAAAATCATTAGAGATATATCACCTACATTTATCTAAGCAAAAACGCTATAAAACACAACTACAAAATGACAATAATAATTTGCATGTAAATGCGTAGACCGACTTGTAATTAATGCGACATCTCTTGAATAAAGATATAGTGAGGCAAACTCTAATCTGATTAATGACATAAGAATATGTTAAAGTTTATATTTCTAAAGCTTTTTAAATGAGAAATGATGATAAGATGGTTATAAATATTCTACTTTGTATTTTTTGGCAACTAGAAGCTTCTCTTAGACTACTTCTGTAGTTTTTGAATTGAATTTTTAGTATTAAACTACTGCCAAATATATTTTTACACTAATTTAATTTAGTGTGTAAGTTGTAGCCTTATAAATTATATGGTATAAAGTACCTAAAATAAGAAAATCGCGATAAGTCTAAATAAAACCTTTTTAAAGAAAATCAAATTTTAAACAGTTTTTTTTTGTGGCTGAAGTCTTCTAATACTCTAAGGTTTTTTTTTAAATTTAAGGACTACTCTATCGAATACAAAAAAAAAATCATCAAAATTAAACTCATCAGCGGAAAATTTTGCATGGTCGGGGGCATTGTACCTATATTTTTAATCTATCTATAAAAAATATACCTATATGTTAACTTGAGAATAATCCATTAACAAGTATAATTTATACATAAAATCTGTTTCGCCATACCTTTTCCAAGTTGTAGTCGGTTAAGAGTTTTGTTCTAACCGTATTTTTTTGTTTAAATATTACCAACTCAGTGTTAATACCTGTAAATAAATGAATGTTTCTCAAAAAGTGAATTGAATTATTATGCGAAATAATTATACATTAAAAATTATATATATATATATATATATATATATATATATATATATATATATATATATATATATATATATATATATATATATATATATATATATATACCTATAAAAACATTATAGGTACTTGTATGGTAATGAAATAACTCTATTACACATTAAAAGAACGTATAAACAACTAATTTATTACACATGGCGTCATTAACAGAATTACAGTTTTAAATTCAATAACTCGCTATTTAAATGTATTTTTTTTAAATACTGATTAATGATTTAAATAGTCAAATCAACTATTTTATCATACGATTTGTTTTTGAAAATGACTATTCTACACTTCAGACAGTATATTCTATTAATTTTTATCTAAAGACGCTATAGGCAAAAAATATAGACAAAAAATTTATTAATCAGAATTACTGTCATTATTGCGATCCACACAGTATGAACTAACTACCTCTACAGGTCTGTAATATTTGTTTTTAAAACTTTTTTTTTTTGTCCATAAAGGTAGCAATACACTTGCTCGATATTTTAACTTTAAATAATAGTAATCTAAATTAATATTTTATCTTCTTTTAAATCATATATAAAACAATAATATTGCGTAGATGAATAATTCATATTTTTTTAATTTTTAATATTCTTTATGGTTATACATAATATAATAATAGCAACACTAAATAATATTAGTAATTAATAAAGTTTTTAATAATTGTAACATTTATAATAATAACAGCAAAATTAAATACTTAAATAATATTGCTATATTTAATTATAATATTTATTTAAAAAAAAATTAAAATGTTTAGAAATAAAAATCAGCAAATATTGTAAAGTATTTTATTGCCATTTTTGAATCTTTGAAATCATTTTTGTGAAATAGTGGGTAGGCACTGTCTGTAACAAGTATGTGTTTGAGACATCTAACACCTCAGTCTCTCCCTTGACCATGATTGCTGTAAAGCATTCGAAACGTCGGGAACCAAAAAATCAAAATAAATCCGCGAAATAATCCGAAAAGATAGTTTCATTTAAAATCTATCTTAAATTTCAAATGAAATAAACTAAAATTTCAATGTAAAATAAATTACTGTATTTGCTACACAAATTACGTCTTTAAGTTTAATTCCCTGCGTAGAGTTATCGTCTGCCTGTATCTTATTAAAGCAAACTCATTAGCGACCCCGCCCGTGGGAGGGGCGTACAGAAACACCCACCTGTCTGTTTATACCATTTTTAACGATGTTTTGTAGAGTGCATGCACGCTCTGATATATTTTATCGTTCATATTAGATACTTTTATTAATAAATGCATTTCCATATATATTAAATATTTATTTTTTATCTGTAGAAGTCTTATATTATAAAGAGGGCATATTTAAAATCAATTCAAGCAAAGTTTTGTACAAAATAGTAATCTATAACATAAAAATATTCATTAATACATCTCTTCGAGTATTTGAAGTTTCACGAAGAAATACTACTTCAAAATACTTAATGATTAAAATATGGTTAAAATTTTTGATAAATATAAAAGAATCTTACAGCTAACTTTAATTTTTTTCTTTACAGCATCCTAGAGTTGAGGAAAGAGAAGAGCCGGGACGCGGCAAGATCACGTCGAGGCAAAGAAAATTATGAGTTCTATGAACTAGCCAAGATGCTGCCTCTACCCGCCGCCATCACTAGTCAGCTGGATAAGGCTTCCATCATAAGGCTGACGATAAGCTACCTCAAGTTACGAGACTTCTCAGGACATGGGGATCCGCCATGGAGTCGCGATACACCACCCACTAGCAAAGCTTTGAAAGGTAAGACCATATTTTATAGTTCAATTTGATTTTTTCAATTTTTTGCAATATACTCATATTCAATGGGAATCACTGGATATTTGTACTAAGAATAAATACTATATATCTTACTAGCATTGTTCGCTGCTCCGCCCGCGTTCAGATGACCGAAAACCAAATTCTTAGGTTTTACATATTAGTATACTCTTACAATGCAGTTTTGTATTTTTCTCAGAAATAAGATATTTTCCCGCGATAAAAAGTATCCTATATGTTAACCCGGATAACCAGCTATCACCATAGCAAATTTCATCAAAATCTGTCCAGTGGTTTTTTTGTTGTGGGGTAACAGACAGACAGACAGACAAAATTCTAAAAACTATAGATTCGGACTCTGTATCGCTAATAATGTCTATTTCAATAAGATTTTCCAGAAAATATTTAATGTACAGATTCTACTATTTATTTACTAATATTTTGAATCAATATTGTAACGAAGAGTGTATCAGTTTTGTTCTACAGAGGTCCAAGTTTTATTCCTGCTTGGTTTATTTGATTTGAATTTGTTACATAAATATGCCTTAGTTAAATATAGCATCGTTTGATCGATGATGCCGTTGAGAATTATTTCTTGAAATTCATATTTGATACATCCATAGAGGAATATCTATTCAATAAAAAATATCATGAAATCGGTTTATAATAATTGCTGAAGACACCTACTACGCTAACAGAAGCTTTTTTATTGAAATTAAAGATACTACATGAATTAAGTAAGAACATTTAAATCTATACATATTATAAAAGTGCAACTAAACCGAATCTGTACATTAAATATTTTTTGGAATATCTTATAAAAATAAACATTATTATCGATACAGAGGCCGAATATATAGTTTTTAGAATTTTTGTCTGTCTGTCTGTCTGTCTGTTACCGCATCACAAGAAAACTACTGGAAGGATTTTGATGAAATTTGGTATGATGATAGCTGGTTATCCAGGTCAGCATATAGGATATTTTTAACCACGGGAAAATATCTCATTTCTGAGAAAAAATACAAAAACTGCAATGTAAGAGTATACTAATATGTATAACCTAAGAATTTGGTTTTTGGCCATCTCAACGCGGGCGGAGCCGCGAGCAATGGTAGTGGAAAATAAATTCATAAGCATAAAAAAGCTCAATATGGTATTCAATGCGCAAAATAGACAGCCCCAACTATGCAAAATGACTGAGTGGCTTTAAAATAACTCGGGAGGGTTCGCAAATCTGATTTGCCTTCGTCAAGTCATTGTCGGCACTAACCGTATTACCTACAGACAGCTTAACAAGATTTCGATTGTACAGAAACTTGTGTATTTAATGGTGATTGTATTATTTTAAACCTTACATTAATTTATCTTTATGCCATCTTTTATATTAAAGATTGTCTGTATATGATAGTCTTCATACGCACTAGAGTTTAAAATATAAACAGAATGTCTTCTACCTATATCTATACATATAATAATATTGTAACTAAGCCGAATCTGTACATTAAATATTTTTTTGAACATCTTATTGAAATAAACATTATTATCGATACAGAGGCCGAATCTATAGTTTTTAGAATTTTTGTCGGTCTGTCTGTCTGTTACCGCATCACGAGAAAAACCACAGGGGGGATTTTGATGAAATTTGGTATGGTGATAGCTGGTTTCCGGGTCAATATACTATAGGATACTTTTACCGCGGGAAAATATCTAATTTCTGAGAAAAAAAAAAAAACTGCAATGTGAGAGTACGAGTATACTGATATGTAAAACCTAAGAATTTGGTTTTTGGTCATCTGAACGCGGGCGGAGCCGCGGGCAAAGCAAGTTTTGACTAAAACGGAGATATCGGATATTTTCACAGGAGGGCAGCAGCGGTTTTCATAATGTCGGAAACCAATAATCAAAATAAAACCGCAAAAAAGTTTTATTCAAAATGTTTAATATTCGCATTAATATAAGGGATTAGAATATTATATTACTTTACAAATCTAGTATTAATTACGCAAAAACTACACATTATCCTGAACTGATTATTATGAATGAAACTAATAGGTATACATGAATAGATGAATACAGCAAATAAAAATTCTCAATCTCCCTTCTAATAAAATAAAACAACAATAGAAAACTATAATAAGTGATCTATATAATTAAAAAAAAAACTTGTGTGTGTACTTATGCACGCACGTAAGAAGTTATACTACTTTGGCGTAACAGAACAAAAATAGCTAAAGATTTAATCTCGTATGTCACAAGTCTCTGTTTGTAAGAGGAATGCAGCCAACTTCATCATGTCGCGTTTTGGCTGTCGGTGTGCGCGAGCATCGTTAAAATTTTACTTTCATATTTTTTTCCAAACGTGCCGAAAGAAGTATAACTTCAAAAAAATACATAAAATAATCGCATTTCCTAAAAAAAGCATTGCATCGTGCGATCAAAACATTTCACTAGGCAAAAAATAGAGCCGCTGACTAAATCACAGCTATTGTCAAGTGAAGCGTGCACGCAAATAAAGACGCCTTGGGGACTCTGATTCACCACAATACTTCAAATAAATAAATTACCTATACGCAATCGGAAAAAATACAACCGTTTGTTTTACTGTGCAAACGTGACGCGTGCGGTTGATTCTCGTATACGTTATTGTTGGTTTGGCTATTTATAAAATAATGAAATACTAGAATTTTTTGCGGTTTTACTTAAGATATTTTTTATAATTTAACATTTTTCAATAGAAGGGAATTCTTTTTTTTTTTTTATTCAGATGGTTGATGATTTTTTTTGACATTTTATGTTGCTCTTGTGATATTTATAGGAAAAATTTGATATGGTTGCTATGGGTTCTATTCAGGTTTCATTTCAAAGTTTAAGTTTAATTTTATAGAAGTTATTTTTTATACCATTTTTTATTAGGTATATAGGTATTATATTTGACATATTAAATATATACTACATACTACATATTAAATATAAATGACACACACACAATGACAAACACATGTATGTAGTTACGAACGTGGGAAGATAATACAACGTTTTATTTATTAAAAAACTAAACTTAAGGTACAAAACAACACATTACATCTCGCTAATAAGGATATTATATAGTTAAATAAATCTAAATAAAAAAAGAAAATCTTTCTAAAAAGTAATAGTAAATTTAAAAAAAAACTTAAAAATCTCAACTCAACTTTACATGTACAACGTTTTAGTACAACGTAACAAGTATACCAACAGACCGCCCCACATCAAATCCAATTTTGGCCCCTAATGCGCTTAATGCGACCGCGAACCGAATCACTACGTATGCCACTGTCATTTTAACTCAATTTTCAAACCCACCTATAGTCTATAACGGTATTAAAATAAAAATATTCGACAATAAAACATGGGTATTTAGGGTGTCAAAATTGTATGGCAAAATGCTTTTGGGGCTAAACTGAATATGTGAGCGTATGCAATAAAGTGGCTCAAAGAAATAGGTACTTAGAAATAATAAGCTGGGTGATTTGTTTCGTTATATTTTTAAGTTTTATCTTTTATTGTTCTGCAATTATTATTATTATTAGTTCAATATAGTTAATTTTTAGTCGATTGTGCATGTAAATTTTCAAAATAATAGGGTATTATTATTATGAAATAGTAAAATTTACTATTCCTACTAATATTATAAATGCGGAAGCTTATGATTGTATGGATATCTATACATCCGTATAGGTGTTTGTGATTCTTTCACGCAAAAACTACTGAATAGATTTTAATGAAACTTTACAATAATATAGCTCATACATCAGAATAACACAAAGGCTACCTTTTATCCCGGAAAAATTTACGGTCCGTGGGATAGATTTGTTTTATAAATCTATAGGAAAGCTTTGGAGGGCTTTAGAGACTTTTTTAAAGCTTTATTAAGCTTATTATTTTCCCATAAAATATTTGTCGAGTAAAATTCCTAGGTTTAAATCTTAATCAAAATTCTATTTATATAAGAATTTGAATTGTCAACTTAATTCAAAGAGATTTAGTGGCAACTCATGAAGAACCAACGGCTTGAAATGCAGTTCTGCCGAAAAAAACCAGCAACTACCAAACTCTTGTTCTTTTTTAGATATCGAGTTCCTGTATTTTAAATTTAACAAAATAATAATGAAAGAAACGACTTGATATACCTATATATATATATATATATATATATATAATATATATATATATATATATATATATAATACCTATGTACATATGTATGTATAATGTATATTTTATATGTATGTACATATTGTTTATTGAATTGCATATTAAATCAATTTAAAAGGCTGATGAGATCGACTATGTCTCGCCTCACATAATTTAATTGAAATTTGAGTATTCAAAATATGACATCATCCATCCACAATGCCGTATTAGATGTATTGTAAAGAGAATTACTTTGGATTATTTCTAAACGTATTATTATATTTTAACGAAGAGCTTGATATTAATTATTTTTACATTTTGAGTTTACTTTTATGAGTTACTAGTAGTAGTTTTTTTTTAATTTAGTAAATATTATTTCCAATAAAAAAAAATGACGTCGGTTTATCCTTTTAGGGGTAAAAAAGTAGTAAAGGTATATTTTTAGCCGTAAATCATAATGTGGTCTGTTACTTAGCGATAACCTTTTCTAGAGATTACAAGCAAATGCGTTTTTATCAAATATGCTTGATTGCAAATACTTATTATATTGTTATTTTTCTTATTTTAGCCGTAAATAATCGTTACTGTAATAAACTTAATAAAAATAAAAAATAAAAATATTTAACTGAATCGTTTAGTTAATTTTAATGTTATATGAGTATCTAACACTAGCGACTCACCCTCGCTCCGCTCGGGTTCGTCCCTACTTACGTTTTAACGTTTAGTATAGATTTCTCAGAAATGAGATATTTTCCCGCAGTAAAATGTATCCTATATGTTGACCCGGATAACTAGCTATCATCATACCAAATTCCATCAAAATTCCTTTAGTGTTTTTTCCGCGATGCGGTCACAGACAGACAGATAGACAAAAAATCTAAAAAACTATAAATTCGACCTTTATATCGATAAAAATGTCTATTGCAATAAGATTTTCCAAAAAATATTTATTGTACAGATTCGACTTAGTTACAATTTTATTATATGTATTTAAAGACTCACAAGCTCGCGCAGATAAAATAAAGATAACAGGATTACATCTTAGCATCTGTCAACATGCAAATTGTAAAGGACACCTCTAAAGCATGTAATTATGCAACGAGGTTACCCTCAACAATACCGTGAATTTGGCCAACATTTTTAATCTAATCAATTAACAATCAGTGCAAGCGATATACCGCTTGTTAGTATTGCTTATTTAACGAACGTGACTTGGTTTATTCAAATTTGTGGGGTTCGTTTGACAATTTTGTCTGGGCCGTTAATTATTTCACCAGTGCCAGTGCCTCTCGCGGCTTACGAATCAAGTTTGACATGAGTGCGCTTTGTGGGCGCGTCCACATCTAATTGTTACCAATTAATTGGATTATAATACTAATTAATGTTATAAATGCGTGTGTTTGTTCTTTTTTTTTTTCTTATCATAGAATAGAGTAATGGAGTGGTTAAGAGTTTCAAATTTTATTTTGTCACTAGCGATTTATCGTGACGACACGTTTGACTCAGTTTGTAATAAAGTAGGGTCTACTTGCTGTGCCAGTAGTCGCGGGTTTGAGTCCCGCTGGGGGCATTTATATGTGTGATGAGCATGGATGCCTGTACTCCAGTCATGTGTGTTTATATTTATAATATGTATGTATTTAAAGTTATATATGTGTAGTGTATCAACTATCTGGTATCCATAACACTAGCCTCGTAGCTTAGCATGCAACTAGATGGTGTTGTGTGTTAATGTCTCATCATATTTATTTATTTATCCTAGCTTCTTACCGCGTATACTAAAAATCCGCCCAGTCGTTTCAGCGTGAAGGTGAAACAAACATACACACACAAAATTTCGCATACTCATATAATTGCAGTCCTTGAGATTCTCATGGGGTATTAGTCTTTATAACCTGTTATGCCATTAGATTATCTACATATCTTTATTTAAAGAAGAATTTTCCTATAGAAGCTATAACAAAAAGCTAAGCAATTTGAAATTTAATGAATATTTTAAAGCTAAAATTTTGATCATAATTTACTTTGATAGGTATTGTGTGGGAATAATTTTATCTTATATTGAAAATGATCCTATGATAAAAGCTATCAGACAGCCTATTCACGAATACATGAAGTTAATTTAAGATTTATAGCCAAATTACTGTGAAAATACGCATCTCCTATCTCCACAGAATCTACACATAAGTCTATGAAATACAATATTTCTCAATACAATAAAGGAGACAGCGATAAATTCGACAAATTAACTTGGCGGTAAACATGTGTTTTGTTCCCCATATTGCCGGTGGTGGCAGCACCTTTGATTTATTGCAGAAGGGTGTTGGCACTCGTGGCGTACGGACGTATGTTAACAAGGTTTTTGATTCCTTGTGTTGTATGTTGAAATCTCTGATTTATTAGAATTAGTTATACATGCGTTCATAGATAAAACAAATCAAAGTTATAATTTTATGATAGTAACTTACTTTCTGCTGTATATTTATCATTAATTTATATTTTTTAAATACGTTTCTGATGTAAATTTAATAACACGAACAACACAAATAAAAACAATGACACACAAACGAAAAAACTTTGCTTTTTTATATAAAATAGGTATTACGAAATTATAGTCACTGAAAAATTTTAATACGTGTCGCAGTTTTAATAACATTAATAAAAGTTAAGTATAAAGAAAAGTCGACCAGCCCACTATAACTCCAGTTCCTAATACACGGCTATCGTAAATCACAATATGGCACATCTGCCAACGAAATAGAAAAATAACAATAAATAAGGGAAAATGCGGCGCGACGGTTCTGGGATATATTAGATTTTCACAATTTTTCTGTTTGTTTTCTTCATGTTTTACTGTTTTATAATTTACTGATACCGAATTTCAAATAATATTGAAAGCCATTATTTGTATTATAATACGTAAAACATCAATTTACTCAGTAACAAAGTGTAGTTTTTAGGGAAGCGATCACTTGGTTCCAGTACATTTCTTGAATTTAATAAATATGTAAGCATAAAAAAGATTTACATAGATAAAAAATAAGTCATAATAAAGATTTACATAGATAAAAAATAAGTCATAAGCTACTTTGAAGTCAATTCGCGAGTTTTCAAAAGGTCTTATATTTTATAGTTTTTCAAATAATTCAGAATGCACGTATTTGGAAGAGATGATTCAGTTATAATGAAAGTCAAATAGGTGCCATATATAGATACACACTACCCTTTTAATTATTTCGCTAATAAGTCTAAGAAAGCCCGATTGATCCTCTCATCCATACTTATAGGTTTCCTACAATAAGTTAACCCTTTCTAATCCATCTTTAATGAACTCTAGCCCTTTCACGGCAAACAATGTTAGTGTTTTCTATTGTAGGGTAAATAATGTCTTGAATGATGTTTGGAAAATTTTGTTTTACTTTTTCTTTATTTATGTTCATGAGAAAATGATTTTATTTTAAAGTTTAGAATTGAAATGACCCATTAGATTTTCCAATATTTCATCTAAAATATTGTAGCTAAATATAATAAATCAAAATATATTTTATTAAAATAGACTTTTACAAACACTTTTGAATTAAAATTTTTAATATTTAACTAAATGCCAGTATTGTAAGTGCGCAAGGAAGCTACCACCGGCGGGTGACATTTCTACTAACATTTCTACTAAAGAAGAGCTGCATCAGGAGACTTATTAAATTAAAAAACATGAACACACTCTTGAATTGCCGTAAATTATTGTTAAGTTCTTAACAATGTACATCAGATTGTAGATTAATAATGGAATGTTATTATAGAGCGTAAACATATAAAAATTAACAAAATTAAAATTGCATTTGAGATGTATATTTGTGAGGAGGTCTCTAAGTTTGGAGTTCTAGCTATTACTGGGTTAGATTCTAATCATACCACTGGTGACTTCAAAAAATACTATGTTTTAGGTCTTTTAGGGTTCCGTACCGGAAGGGTGCCAACAGAACCCTATTACAAAGCCTCCACTGTCCGTCTGTTCGTCCGTCTGCTAGAGGGCTGTATCTCATGAACCGTAATATATAGAGACTTGAATTTTCACAGAGTATGTATTTCTATTATCGCTATAACAACAAATAATAAAAATAAATAAAAATGCAAGAAACTTTTTTTATAGTTCTTGATCGATCATCGAAGTTAATATACTACATACATGGAGCAAAAATCATATTAATAAAAAGTACATGTACCATGGTACGGAATCCTTCGTGTGCGAATTTGACTCACACTTGACCATTTTGATATATTTATTTCATGACTAATTTAAATATTCAACATTAAATGCTTTTATTTAATTAAGATACCTTGCAAATAAAAAAAAAATATGAGGTACATGCTTGAGCTACTTTCAAAAAAGAATTATTTAAAAAAAAAAATATACTTTAAGATTTTGTGTAAAATTAGATACAGATAAATTTTATTTTAAATTTAAACACTGTTACACATACAAAACTGATAGAAATATAACAAACAATCAATCAAACCAGGTGCTAAGGAAAACTATCGATGTATATTATAGTTAGGTTTATTTCAATCCGCTGTTGTCGGAACACCATTTTTGCCGTCCCTCTGCCGGTGCATCACAATCATCGCCCGCCATTCTATATTGACAGTACGTGTTCTGAATACTGTAGCATTTTCCGGGATTTTGAAGCCATTTTTATTTGGTATCGATCGCCGGTCGACTCGACCCCGGCGGCCGCTTGAAGGGTTATCCGCCCGTGTAATTGGCTAGTTACAATTCATTATTCTATGCGATAGTGATTTTTTGGTATTTCGCACTTACTTAGGGGAATTCATCCAAAAAAATGATCACAGCAGTGATCAAATACGGTATTTTTTAACTAATAGTTTAACTTCTTGTTTATAAACTAAGTGAAAGCCGTTAATTTTGCATAGCTATGCACTTTCTAAAGAAAAACTTTACAGAATGTCATTAAAATACGGTTTCGTCCTGAGAATTTTCTATACGTACATACATGTAGGTATATGTACTACAAATGAATAAGAATTTCGAAATACGTAAACTTACTATGAAATACTATAAATATTATGATTATTATTAAAATATATTATATACCAAATAAAAATAATACAGTAAAAACTAATTTTTATTTATTGTAATACCAGCGAACACTTATGTATGTACCCAATAGAAAAAGTCACGAAACAAAAGCCAAGCAAAAATAACCTAAAACGTTACCACTAAGCAATAAAACTTCGTTGAAATGTTGGTTTCTTATGTTTAAACAGAAAGGTAATAATTTAGCCGTATTTGTCCATTTCGACATGTGCGGGCAGAGCTAACATTGACCGGGGGTGTCTTCTCAGTACGAAATTAAATAAAACTCAACGCCTAATAAATCGAGGGTGGAGATAGTTTACTTAGATCTATGTGGTTGGTTCATTACTGATTTTTTGTGGTCACTGTAGTTTTGTTTTAGTTGAATTTTGTACGAAAATTGTTATTTATTAGCAATTGCTTTAGGTCTAAATCTAGCTTTTATTTTATGAAAAAGGTTGAATATTTATTAATTCTATTTTGTTGCTTAGATTATTTAAAATGCTATTAAAACTCTAGATTCATATTATTACGTTTAACTATTACGTAAGAAGTACAGAGAATAATTTACTTTAAAAAGGAAATCGAATCTACACTTTTTTCTACCACAAAAGGTCATTCTCTAATTATTATCTATACTTACATATAATAAAATTCTAACAGAGTCGAATCTCGAGAATCTTATTGAAATAGTCATTATTATAGATACAGAGGCCGAATCTATAGTTTTTACAATTTTTGTCTGTCTGTTAGTCTGTCATTGAACAGAGTCTGTCTGGGGACGTATCACAAGAAAACCATAGGACAGATTTTGATGAAATTTGGTATGACGGTAGCTGGGTATCCGCGTCAATGTATAGGATACTTTTTACGGCGATAAATATCGCATCTCTGAGAAATCTATACTAACCTTTAAAACGTACCAAGGGACGAATCCGTAGGGCGAGTCACTAGTTTACATTTACATACTATATAAAAATAAAATGTTACATAAAGCAATAATTCTTAAAAAAATCAAATTCTAACTTATATCACTATATTGATAGTATCAAAACCACATAAGTATTAACTAAACGATTCAAGGAAATAGTACCACAAAAGTTTTTCCCTTCTGTAAAAATAATACTCGCCTTGATTACCAACCCCTAGGGCACTTGACCGGTACCGGCGTCTAATGAAGAATTACCGCCCCTCGCCATTCAAACACTTCAAGACTGTTCCATTACTCATTTTTAAACCAACCTTTACTTAGAAAGTTTATTAAGTAATATATCTATTTGAAGCTAATTTGTAAAAGTTATACAGTGAAATATGATATAAACAAGTTATAATTTTAACTGTATAGATGTATAGTCCTTCTAGATTTGGTTGGATTGAAAAGGTCTATATATGTAGGTACGTAAATAAATAAAATGTAGCTCAAATTTATTACGTTTTTAACGTTTTGTGTAGATTTTTTAGAATTGAGATATTTCCCCGCAGTAAAAAGTATCTTATATGTTGACCCGAATAACCAGCTATCATCATACCAAATTTCATCAAAATCTGTCCAGTGGGTTTCTCGTGATGCGTTCCCAGACAGACAGACAAAAATTCTTAAAACTATAGATTCGGCTTCTGTATCGATAATAATGACTATTTCAATTAGATTTTCCAAATAAATAAGTAATGTACAGATTCGACTCTGTTAGAATTTTATTATATACCTATATAGAATATAGAATTGTACAGGTAGCGCCACCTTTTGGAAAATTTTTTTAGTGACAGCGCAAGTGCACACATTTTTTTATTTATAGCAACAAAGCTCAATATGCTTATAGTCACAAACTTAATAATTAAAAAAATTAAAGTAGATTTTTAGTTGAGTTTGTAGATTTGACTAAAATTATCTATTTTTCTACGCCATGCTTCTCTCGTTTTTTATTTCGTATCTTACGCAGTCGGTTTTTTTTAATTTTTTCTTATATTTTTACGAAATACCTTCCATGCAAGTGGAGTCGAGAGCAAAATTTAGTATAATACAATAAATCTATCAATTTATTCTTTATTAACTTATAAGTCGTAATGCCTTCAAATTACACCCATTATGACGCCCGAATCTGACTTAAGGGTAATACCACACCGTCCTGAGCGTAATGAGAAAATTATGCCGAGACTTAGCGGCATCAATAAAAATTTGTTCTTCCATAGGGTCGATAGAGTAAAATAAATTGTTTTATTTATTACTTTTATATTGAGTTTCTGTCATTCGAAATATTCAGCAAGAATAATACTAAGACCACAGAGTATTTACAATCATCAAGTTCCATGAAATACAATGGATCTCCTTTATATTTTTAAGCAAAACTTTTTTCGGTTTATCGTATATATTATTAAAATCTATTTCAAGACTTTTTTTTAGTTAATTTACGGGAAATTACGTAGGAATATTTGTTTTGTGATAGAAAGAAATAGTGAATTTTAATTATGGCGATGTGTATTTACGCAGACTAAAGAGTGATATAGACAGTGTCATACAACTAAATTTAATATAGTTAGAATACTCATGTCTGTGATATAAGTAAATAAATGTTAATAAATAAAAATATCTAAACAATTTTATTATAACAAAAAAACTAATATTATGTTATTTCTCTTTCTAGGGAGAAAGAAACTAATGCTTTAAAAACCTTTTTAACAAAAAAATAAAAACCGACTTTAACCAAAAGCACTAAAAAGTAAAAAATAACTAATTGGTAGTTTTCATTTACTATAAATGCCTAATCAAATATTTTCGAAGTCCGTGTGCTTTGCTTTGTATGGGCTGGCACCGATTTCGAAAATATTTGATTAGGTATGTATAGTAAATGAAAACTACCAATTAGTTATTTTTTACTTTTTAGTGCTTTTGTTTGAAGTCGGTTTTTATTTTTTTGTTAAAAAGTTATATTTTTCCCTTTTTAGTGTAGACAGTAGTAGCAAAGTAAGAATTCTAACGTGTTAGGCTTGTCAAATCAAACAAAATAAGCCCAAACTCAAAGTATCTACTATTAGCCGTTAAAGAGTTCCACCTATCCACCTTCTGGCCTTACCATCAGATCAGATCAACAATACCGAACCACTGTACTATCAACGGAAATAGAAACATTTGCAAAATTTCAAGTCAATATGACAATTAGAAGTAGGTTAAATTCATCATTAGCTATTTTTCCACCCTTAAACAAAAATTGGACGGAGTTCTAAGATAACAAACATAAAAAAAATACAGTAGAATTGAGAACCTCCTTCTTTTTGAAGTCGGTTGAAAATTCAAAAGCATATAGTATTATTTTTTATTCATATTTTCTTCTCAGAAACCGTAAATTAACGACTAATATCCATCAAACATAATATCTCTTATTCTTTAAAGAAATTAAACGATCTTTGTGGCAAAGTAGAGAGTAGCATAACTAGAAAAATCACGCTACTATTTTTGACTTTGACATTATTTTTGGCGGGCTTCGTCTATATAATTCTATAGTCTGAGTCTGAGTGTATTTATAATCTGTGGTTCACAACAAATGTAACTTGGACTCTTAAAAAAAATTACAAAATTTCACACTACCACAGCAAGCATGTGCAAACATAGAAGATATAAAATCGCTCGAAGGTTACATTATCGCTGAAATCGGTCAAACGTAACAAAACGTCTAAGGCAAGTAAAACAATCGCAAGACCCGATCTGCCCTGAAATTTTACACTGATAAAAAAAGTTCACATGCCACATTTGGGTATATATTTAAACGTCGCGATAGCCCCGGCGTGTGCTTTATTACGATTTAATTCAACAAAGCTGAGACGACCGCACTTTGATATCGCCGCCTTGCCGTTTACTAGAGTATCCACCGTGTCATTTATACGTGGATATATTTTATTGCTCACGTACATTTATAATAATAAATTATGCTGGAAAATATTTAAAAGGATCCATCTATACTAATATTATAAAGAGAAAAGATTTTTTTGTTTGTTTGTTTGTTTGTTTGTTTGTTTGTTTGTTTGTTTGTTTGTTTGTTTGTACCGAATAGAATAATATAAGAAAATAGTTTGAGACCCTGGAAAGGACATACAATAGTTTTTGTTCCGGAAATCATCCCTTAAGGGGAAGAAAATGGGGATGAAAGTGTTTTCGGGGAAGCAAAGTAGGGACGAACCCGAGCGAAGCGAGGGTGAGTCTCTAGTAATAAATATATAAAAATATTGATATAAATACTTCACACAATTTGAATTGAATTGTGTTCTAAAATAACTGTTTTTATTGTAAAATTCTGTTCTATGGTTTACCCTCGCTTCTTTTAGGACGCTTGGTCTTTTCTAGATATCTAACAGTACCGTTTGTCAGGTCTTAGATACCTAATCTAACTGTAGCGGAAGGGGTAAAAACGTATGCACAGTCATACAACCTTACACATTTATATTAGTTGTTTGATAAAGATGTAAAATATAACTATTTTTTACTATATCTGATATGACAAAATTTGTGGTCACTGTCAGTGGATAAAGTCGTAGCATGAACAGTTTTGCTTTGTTTTGTTACAAGTTACGGTTGACTTCTTATGACAATGTCGCTTAAATAATATACATCTTACCTATCATTCTTATTATTACACTAGCATTGCCCGCGGCTCCGCCCGCGTTCAGATGACCAAAAACCAAATTCTTAGGTTTTACATATTAGTATACTCTTACATTGCAGTTTTTGTATTTTTTCTCAGAAATGAAACATTTTGCCGCGGTAAAAAGTATCCTATATGTTGGTTGACTCGGATAACCAGCTATCACCATACGGAATTTCATCAAAATACCTCCAGTAGTTTTTCTGTGATGCGGTAACAGACAGACAGACAAATAAATTTTAATAACAATAGTTTTGGCCTCTGTATCGTTAATAATGTTTATTTCAATAAGATTTTCCAAAAAATATTTAATGTGCAGATTCGGCTTAGTTACAATGTTATTATTTATATACAGATATACAGATTTCAATTTTAAATATTTGAACGTTTGAAATTGAATGAAGTAATTTCAAGATATAATCTTGACAAAATTGAATAAGTTAGAATTGATATGTAAAGAAAGCTAATATTAAAATTGGTACGAAAAAATTTTATGTAACTTATTTTATACCATATAAATATGAGAATAGTATTTTCTACTATAGTGGATATCTTCACATGATGTGGATAAAGAGACCACGTAGAACAGACTCGGGAGCACTCTAGTTTAAACTCGCTTTCTCGTCCATTCCTATACTCAATATTATATTTAATACTGGATTTTTCGTATATGTTTAGATTTTTTTTATTCTCTTAAAACATAGCCTAATATCAGAGATAAATTATCTAAAAAATATTGTTTCATAAAATATGTAGAGCTTGTACACAGCCCTTTTTTTTAACGTCTCACTGCTGGGCACGGCCTCCCTTTACTACAAGGGAAATAAGCCCATAGTCCACCACACTGGTCAAGTGCAGGTTGACGGACTTCACACGTCTTTCGAAAACTTGCTAGATAGCGATAGCCATTAAAATAGCGAAATTTGAACATAGACTAACTAAATATATAAGCGTGTTTAACACCTCCAGGTAAATTTCTAAGAAATTAATTGTAATTCTAAGAAATCTATTGTTAACTGACACGCCGGCGTGTCCGCGGTCGTGGAGGGACTAAACGAAATACAAACAATGTCTTTAGCATCAGTATCTATAATACATAAAAACACAATACAACCTTCTGATTTATCACGAAATCTCAGAAAGTATGAATGCTACAAACTTGAAATTTGAGAGGTACCTATATATATATATATATATATATATATATATATATATATATATATATATATATATATATATATATATATATATATATATTCCTTATTTAGTGTGTGTCCACTAAGTAGTACCTACAAATTGTAGTAGTATATTTGAAAATTCAACGCCTAAAGAAGTAAAGAAGGGGTTCGAAACTTATATAAAAATTCGAGTCTTGGGTAAATATGTAGTAGATTTTAGCCTTCCATATACTCATTCATCCTTAATAAATTAATAAATCACACGTGACGTACTGTACGTACAACATTATGTAAACTCGTGATGGTTTGCACTAATATCGTAATATTGCGCGGGTCGTGCGTATGTCTGTCTGTTGCCGCTCACGATGTAGAGTCACGACGATCTGTGTCCTTGTGGGTGTCACTTTCAATAACCATCTAGTACTTGCTGTTTGACTGTGGATGTTTCGTCTATTTTTTAAATAAATGTTAGGGAAAACTTTAGTTATATCTATTAGTTTATTGTTAGGTTTAACTACAACAGCAATCTATATGAAATAGTATGGACATATAGTAGAACCAATTATTAATATTTTTTTTTCATAAAATTAACCATAATATTATGATAATTAAATTAATTTTTTTAACTGCTTCATATTTTATTGGTTAGAATGAATCTATTCTTACTTAAAATAAAGAAAGAGATTTATAGATTTTTTTTTCTGATTTATTCGTTATATATTTAAAGTTTTACAGTGTACTTATATTGCTAATCTGTACCTTACATGTCATATTCTATACATTATCCAAATCTTTCTGCGATTTCAGCGCAAAGGACTAAAAAACATACATACATATAAACTTTCACAATTACAGTGCTAGGTAGTTGAATCATTAAAAAATCGAATCGAAATTCTATAATTTCAAGCAGATTTTTAAGTCTTAATTAAATAAGTCTAAAAATAAAGCTGTCTTCATAGATCTTGAGCTTTAAGTTTTACCAGGTACCTCGTACCTAGAAGTTGAGGGATGGTACCCGTCGAGCCGCTACCGCCGACCGCGATACCATCACAGTGTCAGGTTACAAACTTTACGACTCCCTTGCTTCTTGATGACACATATATTTTTATTATATTTTTATATATGTGTTTAATTTTGATTCAGTGTTGACTTTATGATGGAATGAAGAAGCTTCTGCTAGCCAAATGTCAACGATTAATGTTCTTTTTAGCAAATAATTAAACTTAATAATAAAATCAATTGTATGTAGTAATGTGAAGTATATAGATTTTTCTATAAATACATTTTTTATTCTAAAGAGGTTAAAAGAAGTCATAACTTATGAGTTTAAGTTGATTTTTTGAAATTGATTCTAAAAGGTCTTAGATTAATTCGAGATAAATTATCTTTAAGTAAATGGCATATCAAGATCGATGCAGATACATAAGCTTAATGTATGTTGCAAATGTTACTGAACAGTGAACAATACTTAGTATTAAGCCCTTTTTAAAGTCTTACTTTTAGAGTGCCTACAAATTTGTAGATATACTTTTTAAAGTACTAATAAGTTGCCGGGCACGGGCCTCCCTTTAATACGAGGGACATTAGGAAGGGACCACGTTGGCCAATTGCGGGTTGACATATTATGTCTTTCGAAAACTTGCTAGGTTCTCTTAGACATACAGGTTTTCTCACGATGTTTTTCTTTACCGTAAGACAAGTGGTAATCATGGTGGAAATGATTCGCGATTTGAACCCGCTTCACTCGATTTCTCAAGCAAGTGCGTTACCACTGGGCTACCACTGCCTATATATAAGTGTACTTAAAAAGTAGTAACGAGAGTAAATCAATTAAAGGAGATAATATCTAGTTTAGGAGTTTAAAAAGTAAAAGATATGTATAATATAAGTTAGATTAAGATTATAAGCTTAGTAGCTTTTTGTTATAGTTATTGATGAATTATTATTTCGAAAGACAAAAGTTTCTCACATATAAGTACGTAGTTGATATGGATAATTAAAATTATATTATTTTTTATAGGTGCTCAAAGCAGGCGGACAGCTATCGGTCTTGCTATGGAACTGTTCGAGCAGCATCAAGGCACACACATTCTTCAGGTAAGAGTTACTAAAAGTTTTATTATTCGTAAGTATTTATTTTTAGTTTATGCTCGTGGCTCCGCTTGTGTAATTTAAGGAAAGAAGTAAAAATCATAAATATAACCTCTACTATTTTCTATACATATAATAAAATTGTAACTAAGCTGAATCTGTACATTAAATATTTTTTGGAAAATCTTATTGAAATAGACATTATTTCGATAATAATGTTAGGGGCCGAAACTATGTTATTTAGAATTTTTGTCTGTCTGTCTGTCTGTAACCGCATCACGGAAAAACCACTGGAGGGATTTTGATGAAATTTGGTATGATGATAGCTGGTTATCCAGGTCAACATATAGTATACTTTTTACCGTGGAAAAATGTCTCATTTCTGAGAAAAAATACAAAATCTGCAATGTAAGACTATACTAATATGTCAAACATAAGAATTTGGTTTTTGGTTATCAGAACGCGGGCGGAGCCGCGGGCAATGCTAGTATAGGAATAAATATATTAGGTACTTCGAAAATCGAGCAAAAATATGTAAAGCAAAAAATATCTGAAAGCAAAATAATATGAAAACAATTTTTTATCGTGATACAAAAATTATGTTATATATTTTTAGCTTTTGAGCTACTCTAACGGCAATGTCTATTAATTTTTTTATTGAATAAAATAATTTTACTGTTGTAAATTCTTTTATGAATGAAATTTCTATATATAACTGGGAATTTAAAAGAAAATGTTTGTCTAATAAAATTTTAACTACTTCTTCTTCTTCTTCAAGTGCCTCTCCTTTACTGAAGGTCGGCAGTCATCCTTCTAAATTCATGGCTAGCTAGCTAGATGTTCAGGGCTAGCCCGATGAGATTTTCAACCTTCTTTATCCCAGTCCATTTTCAGATGTTGCAGAGCCAAGACATCATTAGCAACCTTTACAATATCTGTTCTCCAAAGTTTGCTTATTTTCGTCACCTCCGAAAACTCTCAAGAATCAATCGAACTTGACTTACTTTCCCAATTGCCCACTTCATGCTTTTTATATCCACAATTAACTTCTATACAATAGGTCGGCGTATATTGTCCGAGCATACAATACTTTCAACACTTCAATTTAATATTTCGACGGTTTCACCTAAATTTCATAACAGAGTTAATTGAATATATACTTTGTGGTACAGGATTGGTTAAAAAAAGTCGATCAAGTGCGAATCGCATCGTGATTTAGGTTCTGTATTCAATTTCTTAAAAGGAATTATCGATTTATTATCATTGTTGTGGCATTACGTTTTTAATCGATTATCCATTATTATGAGACCGGCATAAACGACGCAATGTGAATGATTGACACTGAATATCCACTTAGTGAAAATTCATCACGCTTACTTTTTTATAAGTAAAACGATTTCATATAAAAAAAAATTATAGTGCTGTAGCCGAATTTGATTATTCGCTTAGACAGTTCATTTGAGTTTTTTTTTCTTTTTTTTTTGGCTTAGATTAGTGACTTATAGGTACTATAATATGATCATAGGAAAGATTTCATATTGTGCTCGAGTTCGAGCAATTTGTGGTTTTTGTTTTTATCTATGTATTCTTTTGTAATAGTTAAAAAATGAAAAAGCTATTATAATAATTTCAGATGTATATCTAAAAATTATAGAGTATGGATTCTGTTTATAAGAAAACAACAATCAAATTTGAAATGCAGATTAATAAATATTTATGATACTTTTTAGTGTCATTATGAAATAATCAATCAAATTCAGGCTCAATTTCAAATTCTTAGTCTAGGTTAAGTTGATATGTATAAATTTTCAAATTATATAACAAAATTATATATTACAATAAATAATAAATGATTTTCTTATATAAAAATGACACTATAGGGTCTTGCAAGATAATATGTTTAGGTATTTATTTTAAAACACCAATTTCCAATTTTACGTCTTTTCCATGAAATTAGAAAAGCATATTATAAAAGTAATACTAAATTACGACCTAAAACGTCTAAATTATATTATTTCAATTCAATTATTTGTTCTAAGACTTATAAGGCGTGCCATTTGATTTTCGGCATAGTTTACTTCGCCAATGTCGTGTAAACAGAGAAGAGATTAGAGACGATAGAGATTAAGTATTGTAAATTATATTATTTCTATGAACCAACCTACATAAGAAACAACTTAATCAATGACAGCTGGAATTGAATATCTATACATATAATAAAATTTTAACTAAGCCGAATCTGTACATTAAATATTTTTTGGAAAATCTTATTGAAATAGACATTATTATCGATACAGAAGCCGAAACTATGTTTTTAGAATTTTTGTCTGTCTGTCTGTCTGTTACCGCATCACAGAAAAACCACTAGAGGGATTTTGATGAAATTTGGTATGGTGATAGCTGGTTATCCGGGTCAATATATAGGATACTTTTTACCGCGGGAAAATATCTAATTTCTTAGAAAAAATACAAAAACTGCTATGTAAGAGTATACTAATATGTAAAACATAAGAATTTGGTTTTTGGTCATCAGAACGCGGGCGGAGTCGCGGGCAATGCTAGTTACATATAATTTAACATTATACGATCTATAGTTTTCGTAGTACATATTTACTAAAGTGTTTAATTCACCTAAATACAGATGTTTGCACAACCTATTATCGCGTTTCACCGTTATGAATGCGGAATGCTAAAAAAATCGATTTACCTGTCACTCGATCACGTAAATTATAATTTTATGCAATCGCCTTGTATTATAACACTGTGGGTGTTGCGGTTTCTGTCGAGAACAGCTAGTACGTGATTCCTTGCTTTGGTCGAGTTCTTGTACGTTTTAAGTAAAAAAATAAGGACGTACATGCTCCAGTAAGGTCACTCCACATTGTTACGTAACACAATCGATATTAATATTTTCGTTAACAATAGTTGGTTTTGATCGTTTCACCTGAATAAATCAGTCAAATTAGAATGTTTATTTGCTGAGTGATTTTTTAGTGTTCGCTTAGTGATCGAAATTCGTTCATATCTGCATTAAAAACTAACATTTCCAAAAAAAAAAAATGATAACACTAAAGCTTGTCAATAGCTAATAAACAAACAGAGAAGAAAATCCTAAGTGAAAAAAAACCTATTATGTAAAAATGTCAATTTTCAATCTATCTGTTTATAAATAAAAGTTTTTATAATTTGTTTTAAAAAAAATCTGATGACACTCAGACGAGAAAATGGTATCCACTGAGCTGTTTTGTCTTTGCTTATTTATATATAGAATTAGATGGTTTAATATAGGTTTACCTACGTAGCCTTCCATATAAATACATTGTGATAGAAATATAAAAACATAAAAATTATTTTTTTTCTTCCATAGATCTGGTTGATTTTAGAAATATGCACTAGGGAGCACTATTCTAGATACGTATACATCGATGAAAATATTTATAAGGCAGATACAAATATTCGCCTCGCACGCGCATCGATCTCGATACACCTAATTAGAACGTAAATTACTAAGTCGACTATTTTATTTACAACGTCTAAATTTTACAGTTAGTTTAAAATGAATGAAAAACCAAATTTCTTTTTATTGCTCTAATGACATGTACAAATTGTACAATTTTGAACTAGACTCACGTCTGGAGAAATGATGGTAAAACATTAGTACCGCTTTCCATTCTTTCTTTTTTCGATTCACAACAAACCGATTAATTGAAGTTCCGATAAAAAAGATTCATCTCCACAACTATTTTGTCAACTGTCTATCATTATAAGTGACGTTGAATTACAGTACTGGATATGATAACAGTTTAATTAAAAAAGCTAAATTATTAAGATAATTTGTATTTCTTTAGTTTCCCTTTATTCGTATTATTTATTTATTCTTTTTTCTTTACGTTAGTTGCACCGCCCATGTGATATAATAAACAGTTCTGCATAATATTTTAACAATTAAACCAATGGAAACTAACTAAACTCTCAAAACTCAGTAGTTTTTCTTACTTTCTGCCATAGTATTATCACTCTCTGTCATGATATTAAGATGGAATCCAACATGTTATTTCATGCATTTTGAATAATGCCGTTTAATTCATTCTTACAACACAATATAAGAATAAAAATCAATAAAAAATCGACATACATATAAAACGGTCTCATCTAGTAACTAGTCTATTGCTGTATACTGTCCGCGTCATAACACTTTTTCACCGTTTACTATTTGTTTAGCTTTTTTGTCACCAATACCGAATTGATAGATATGAAACTATTATTTTTTTCTAAGAATGAGTACAGCTTGCAAAATAAATTTTTGGTGGTTTTGATAAACTAATGTTCTTCCAGTGGTCGAAATTTGACCATAATCATCAATATTTAAAAAAAAACTAACTTACAGTTTGTTTATTGATAAACTAAAGCTGGTCAATAGCTATTAAATAAAAAAAAAAGATAATTAAGAAACAAAGGAGAAAAAGGTACTGAAGTGTATTGTTTTTGCCTATTTATACGTGTACATTTATGTAGATATTTGCCTATTATTGAGTAATCGAGTTCTTTCTAAGTTACAGATTTTTTTTATTGACGAACCAACTTGTACTTACCTTAGTATTTATAGGTTAAATATAGTGAGACAAAGTCAAGTTTTGAGTAAGTTTCAATACTCCTTGAAACTAAATGCTTATTTAGGCTTCTGGTGTAAACAAAAATTATCTCTATATCGATCATTACGCTTTTTAAATTACGTTTGTCGTTGCACTTCATATACTAATAATAATTAAGTAATATATACATTATTATTTTTTTCATATTATAATATGTTAATTGTTTAATATTTTATTTTGTCGACGGTACTCTGTCTAGCTCTGTATTCTGTAATATTGAACTTGATTGTGCGGCGCTTGCTCAATGTGCATAAAATTATTGTTAAATTATTAGTTTTGTTGTTATTAGAAGTACCTATATTCTTATAAAGCAACATATTTCAAATTGATATTACAAATTACAAATATTTTATGAAATACCTACTAAGTCACTTAACTCTGTATTACAGAAATATTAGATTAGAATATAGATATTAGAAATCAAAGTACAAAAGATCATGATTAGGTGATGTTTTGAAATCATATTAATTACTAGCGACTCACCCTTACTTCGCCCGCGTGCGTCTCTAGGTGCTTAACAAATGTCGTGTGTTACTCTAGGTCATACTCTATTTCTAAATTAAATTTCATACAAATAAGCTCAGCCATTTCAACGTAAAGGGTAACATTCACACATATACCTACAAACTTTCGTATTTATAATAGCAGTTTGATTTAGTATAATATAATATCTATATTAATATTTTTTGTTCACAGTCTCTCGACGGGTTCGCGCTGTCAGTAGCAGCCGACGGAAGATTTCTGTACATATCTGAAACTGTTTCAATATATTTAGGACTATCACAAGTAAGTATTTTACCTATTTATTACATTAATAAATAATTTATATGATTAAGTTATTCAAAAGGAAAAAATCTGGGGCGAAAATTATGCCTGTAGGTACATACATATATACGAGTACATACATATGTATATTTTATTCGGCCAAACTGCGATGGTACTCGTAAAACCTCAAAGATATAATAATAACATACCTAGGTACTCGAAATATTATTAAGAAAGTTGACTTTAGTTTTAATATTTAAGTAAAAGTATAATATTTAAGTGAAATGTTATAAGAATTTATTATTGAGTTGAGATGATCTATTACGAGTCTAGAACCTGTAATACATTTTTTTTAATAAAGGATCTTTCGAGATTTGATCATACTTAGGTTTGTATTTTTATTTTGATATTACAACTGTAATATTTGTCCTAGAAAATTTTATGCTATGAGGCAATCCGCTAATTTTTTAGATGTTATTAACCAAAAAAGCGACATATTAGGCGAGTAATAATGATAATGAAGGCGATAAAAGTAATGCACTACCACGTGCTGCAAATATATTTACTTTTTTTATGTATAATAAATTAACTCCCTTATAATACATTGTAATTAAATTATATAGTCGATGTATGCATATTTATGTTGCCTTTACTCCGACCATAAACTCGATAGTCGCTAGCGAACAAACTTGTACACGGATGTGTAAAAGTATCTCTCATCTATACTCTTCTGTCTCGTTTCAAACTATTCAAACTATCGCGATAGTGAAAGTAGTAAATAACTTAATTCTACGATAGTAGTAACTAGTAATGCACATTAAAATGCGAGACGTACAGAGTGCGGATAATCACTTACTAGAATAGAAATATTAGTGACATTTGGCAAATTAATGAGGATGATAAGTAGAAAGGTGGATGATTATTTAAATAATTTGAAACCGTCTGATACAACATCGTCCACATCCTACGAGCATATATGTATATACACATATCCAATAAATATTATAAATGCGAAAGTTTGGATTGATGGATGTTTGTTACTCAATCACCTGGATCTGGATGAAATTTGGCATAGAGATTATAGTCTGAAATAACAAACAGGTTACTTTTTATCCCGGAAAGGTGTACGGTTTTCGTTGGATATTCATACTATTCGTTAAAACGTACCTAGGTATGAACCCAAGCAAAGGTTAAAATAAGGCATAATATAGAGAGAAAGGTTTTTAAATTTAAAAAATTGAATTAATATTACAGTTATTTATTTACTAATTCATTTGTGTAGTATTTACAAAAAAGGATGTATAGATAGCTGTAATAAGTTAGAGTTACTGTAACAAATTGTAACTAAATTTTATAACAATTCTTCACAACGCTTTTGTTTTAACAACGTCGGTGCAATTGTAATTTAAGAAAAAAATCTATCCGCCCACGTACACGAGCCTTATCCACGATCTGTCGGATGCCTTAACGCCGAAACGACGATTACATCGCGTCTCATGTGAACTATGAATGAATATGTTTTTATTTTAGTTTTTCTGTTCTGTTTATATGATGTGAAAGAGTATTTGTTAACATTAACTTTCTTAATGTCACTTTATTTAGTTGTTGTATATACCTAATAAACGAAAACTGATGTTTTTCTGGTATATTTTCCAAAATTTTAAACCTGTTCCAATATGGCTGCACTTATTTACACTAAGAAAGTGTCGAAAAATATAAAAAGATAAAAATGTACTTAAAACGCAAAAAAATTACCCACCAAAGACGGGAAATTTACATCCAGATGAAATTAAACATTACGAAATTAAAGGGAAAAGGAAAAGATCTGAAAACTGAGAAACAGTTGATCCAAAATGGCTGGAGGGTGGTGTGAGACAGCGAATGGGGGGAAAAGGACGATGAGAGATGCCAGTCACGTCGCGGGCAAGGCGCGCGCGTGCCTCTCATCCTAATGTGAAGCACTCACACACCCCCGTACACGCACACCGACACAAACAACATCCAAACACCTAACATATGGACACTATGTAATGTAGTGTGCGTTATAAAATACATAAACTTCCTGGTAAATAAGCAGATACAACTTTCTTATGAGCAACGTTCTGACGCTCCTGTTATATTAAATTCTGCCGCCATTTTTTCGGAGCCCTTAAAGACTGATAACGTCAACAATAGGAAATCATATTTCTAAAGATAAATCCGAAAATGGTTATTTTACTTTTTGTTTTGACATGTTCGGACCCTTTCTTGAAAATTATTTACGTGATGGTTCTTGTTCATTATTATTTGGAAATCTATTTGGACGATAGAACTTTTATATTCTTCCGATATTTTCTTTTGGATTTATAGATTTATATTTATCATTTTCATAGATTCTGATGTTATGTCTTGAAATTTCAAGAAGCAATACATACTTAAAGCAATATATTTTCGCACACAGCTTTCATATTCGAGTCCAACTTCACCCATCATGAGTGTCATAGCAGCAATGACGATACTGCGAACTCAGCTAATTTATTCAGCTTCAAATCACCTGTCACCACTTCAAATTTGTAGGCCGTCAATCGTTGAATCGGTAAATGCCATAAAATCCTAAGGATCTTTCCCAGAACCGACCACCGTAACGTCACCATTGTTTGTGGTATTCACATGCGCGGCACCACTGCGGATACACGACACTTGAATGCCTAATAGGATCTCACAATTATATTTGATAAATTTATTTAAAGTTACATTTGCATACACCGTGAAAGGATCTATAAGAAAGTTAGATAGCAACCAGTATTCCAATAGTGATCATGAAAAAAATTATACCTTTAATGTGTTATGGAATTTTTTATGAATAATTGTTTCCTCTGCCAAATAAGAAGCTGCCTAATTCATGATAATGACTTGCATTTATGCCGCTTTATGTTGATATTACATCATCAAAATTGTTCTACAAGTTTATTTACCTTGATTACTGAAAATGTGATTTTTTTACAATAATAACGGGTTTTTGTTTTGTTATTAAAAATTTAACTACAATTAAGTTTATCTACGGCTTTATCATGTATAGTAGACAAATTACGTTGTTTATAAACGTCTGCTATGCCTTCGAGGTTGTCTTCACGGCTTCCAGTTTGTATGCTTTATTGTTGTTTTCAAAGCCACCTGCCATGCGATGTATGATAACTGTTAGTTCATTCATAACGATGCTGTACGTGACTCTTCATTTGGCTACCATAAATTTCAATTATAAACTTTATTATTCAAGCGTTATGGATCACGTTCTGACAATATTAACTCGGAACCTTCTAACGTAAGGAAGAATCGATACGACCAAGGATTTATCAGCTTCTTATTTTTGTATACGTCCACAATATTATTATATTTTTGTCTGTAATAAAATTCATTTACAAAATAAAATTATTACAAGGAAATACATTTCATAGTAAAAAATTTCAAAACAAAACTTGTACTAAAATACAATGCATGAATGCATTTTTTGAATTTTTAATGACTTCCTAACATTTTCCATATTATATTAATTTAACTTCCTTCATAGGTAGAAATGACGGGCAGTAGCATATTTGACTACGTGCATCAAGCTGATCACGCAGAGATTGCGGAACAGCTCGGTCTTTCCTTAGCTGGCCGAGGTGGTGCAGGGTTGAACAGCCCTGCGTCCGGCAGTGAGGAAGGCAGCCAACATGGAACTAATAACCCAGATGGTAAGTAAATATATGTAATGTCGCAATTAATCCCTATTTAAAAGAAATGAAAATCTTACAGTGCCTATTTGACTTGATTTTCGCAACAATATGTTAAGTTTCATGAACTTTAATAACGAAATAAGATATGGCGCTATGTGTTTGCAAATATAAGTCAAGGAACTCGAATTATTTTTGTAAAATGATTAAAAAGACCACACTATGGTTTAACATTTTTAAAAGGTATAATTTTTTATAAGAAGTATGGGTTATTTGATTTAAAACGTTATTGCAAATCGTTCTTAGATCAAAATGAGAATGGATTTAAAAAAAATAATAATATTCATATATTTATTTATTATATTTTATTAACATGTTATTGCATATTTGCATCCATTTAATATGGGAATAATACAGTTTAAAGATGTAAAAAATCCATCTAACAAAGTTTTTGGTTATTAAGTAAAGTTTTGAGCGTACAATTTTGATTAAGTGAGTCCTTATATGGCTATTATTATGAGTATCATGACTTATTATCAAAAAAAATCTCTATTTTTATTTAAACTCATCAGAGACAGCCAATTTATAAACAAGTGGAGTAATTTTACGAAACATGTGTTTTTTTATTTTTCGTTATTTCATAAGAACATTTTCATTGGAATGAATACATTCAAATGCTAAAATTTGTGGTGACCGTGTAGTAAATGTTGGGCGTGCGTGATGCAAATTTCAGCAAATTAGTCTATTACAGATACAGATAGATGTTAAAATTAGCGGTTTCATTGATCTGACTAAGTGCAAACGTTATCGGATGATGGCATCTAAACTACAATTATATGCCAAATTCTAACCATCGTTTATATTTGATGCTTTATTTTAGTATCAGCTAAGCGCTCATAGAATATGAGAAATAAATAATATTTACTAGGTACTAATAGTATGTACTTTCAAAGGGTTGTATGATCAATGAAAATATTTGTTGCGAGCATAACCTGTAACGACGTAGAAGGAGCTACCTACTCCTATCTATAGCTAAACTAAAAGCTAGTTAAATGATTCGTCATCATCATTTTATTCAAATAATTATTACTCGTGATAAAGTTGTCAATCAGAAATTACTTCCGTCATTTCAATTTGTAACAGGATAAATAGACAAAGAAGAAAAAGACAACAAAAAATTGAATAGAATTTGTAGTATTATTTTTATATTGAGCAAATGAGACTGCGAACGCGGCTATAGACATGTATTTATAAATTGTATAATTTTATGCAGCAGACATGCTTATTGCTTAGTCTCATTCGTAAAATTAGTAAATATGATTATTTATCGAGTAAACACGAATCCTGAAAGTATAGGAAAAGTAAATACTATTTAAATAACAATCGATACATTACATGCAAGTTATCGTTAAAATTAGAATATAAAAAACAAAATGCACTCATTTCTAAAACGGAGCGATGACACCGTTAGCCAATCTACTTAGCTGCATTTTCCAGCTAAAACTGTTTCAATACAAAAAAGAGCGACCTCTCTGTCAAGACGAGAAAAAAACTATACAAAATTCAATTAAAGTTCCTTCATTTCGGAGGCTAACGCACCTTTTCGACTTGTGACTGTACTGTTCCAAAAATTTCATTCAAACGCCCAGTGGTAATGTAATAAATTGTGCACCAAATTGAAATTAGATTATGGAATCTTCACGGCGTGTTGGCACCTTATGAAACGGTCGATGGGGCGTCAGGGCACACCTTTATCTTGTTGATTAATATTATATTTAAACGTTATGGGAAAGAAATAGTCTTATTGAATACGATAGTTCCGCTTTCGAAATGATAGTACTCATACATTTATTTTTTCCTAAATATAGGCTAAGTAATTAAGGTGAAGACAGGCAAAAAATATCTGGCATATAATTTCTCTAACGTCGGCTGTTACTCGCTCCACTGCATCTGGAAACGCTAAAGACATTTCTTCGTAAAAAGTTTGATCTGCATTTAACGTGTTTCGTCATTTTATATTTTTCCAAATAAATTATTTGTTTTGTTTGCTAAAGTTAAAACGATTCGTGATTTTGCGTATTTGACACTTCTGTTTGAAAAAAACTTCAGTTTGATTGCTGGTAGTAAAAACAAGTGCTTATGAGGACGTAAATATTTATTGCACATCATCTAATGACCTAAACAAAAGTGTTTTTAGTCAATAATTGAAGAAGTTAAACGTTTGATGAAATATTTCTTTTTATTTTTAGTAAGAGGAAGTAAAATATGTAGTCTGTAATAATACTTTCTTAGATTTACGCGAATATTTGACATTTTAAATAAAACTATCTTTTCGGATTATTTCGCGGGTTTATTTTGATTTTTGGTTCCATTTTGACATTTTGTTATTTGTGGGTAGGCTGTCTGTAACAACTATACCTTCGAGACATCTAACACCTCAGTCTCTCCCGTGACCATGGATGCTGTAAAGCATTCGAAACGTCGGGAACCAAAAATTAAAGTAAATCCGCGAAATAATCCGAAAAGATAGTTTTATTTATAATAGTCTGTAACATGTTTATGCTTAAACTACCAAAAAATATACCCTCATTGAGACTTTAATTAATTTCGAACTTAACAAAAACTTAAGCGTTAGCAGAAGGCACTCAATTAACCTATTTTTTTTAACTTCACGTGATGCAAAGGAATCTATTAGTGTGTAAAAAACGTTTTGGAAAAAATCAATCAGGATCTGATGTGACAGTAGCTAATTGTTGGGATGGCATGGTGAAAGAAAGTGATGGACGGGTGAAACCCGTGGATAAAGCCATATTGTCATCTGATAGCCATGATGGCTGACGATGAAACTGTACCAGCGATTTCTAAACTTTATTAAGTAAAAGTATGATTTTTTAAATAATTATTAATAATGTGTTTATATAACACAACTAAAAACGATATTAGAAAAATTAAGTTTAAAACTAAATATCATTATTTTTAAAGGTTCTTTTTCGTCGTTCTTTGCATTATTTGTGAGGAGGAATGGCTATTACAGTTTGAGAGACGCTGTGTATTTTTAAGCCTATATAATCAATGAAATCAATTACTAGACGCTTCTTGGCTCCCATCGATCACCTCTAACTACAAATTTGTAACCAATCAAACTATCAGTTGACTTTCAAATATTTACGCTTATTTATATGATGTTTGGAAAATTGAATTTGACGTAAAACTTATTTGAAAATCTTTTAGCTAACAAACTTTTAAAAAATATGATGAACAGGATTTCGTTACCCGATATTACTTAGATATCGTTTGCTTTGTTTTATTATGTCCGCCAACCCACACTTGGCCAGCGTGGTGGACTATGGTCTGATCCCCCTCGTATTGAAGGGAGCAGCAGTGGGACGTTAAAAAGGGCTGAATACTACTTTTAATACTTGTTTTAGTGTAACCAATGCAATCGATTTAATACTAATAATTGTTTTTTCCTCTACAGTATCATCACAAATGAGCTTAGCAGCTAGCGGGGCGTTGTACAAAGGCATGGATCGAGCCTTCTGTGTCAGGATGAAGAGTACTTTAACGAAGAGAGGCTGCCACTTCAAATCATCTGGATACCGGGTAAGGTTTAATAAAAGAAATCTAAGCTTTGGTAGAGTTTTAAGGAGTTCCAAACAATAATATTATATTTGTATGAAAGTCATATCTTCAAGCTCAAACAGTAGAATGTCGGTGTACTAAAAAGTCCATCGTTGTAATTAATATTTCTTAAAATTCTACATATATTTTTTTATTTTACAAATATATACCATAAATTGATGTTACAATGCTATATTACTCTCAATCGAGTTTTAACAATGAATATTTTCGGTTTGTACATTTTCCTAATGATATTTAGATTGAAAAATAAATGGAAGCTAAGTTTAATTTTCAATCTAGGTGGGAAGAAACAAGGATGGCGAATGGAATGGTTCGAGAACAGAGAGTGGTAACTGGCGGGTGGGTATCTGGATAGCCGACGTGCGTGTCTCGTTAGGTTTTGTGTCGTTATTTTAGGCCATTGTTTACATTTATGTTATATTTAACATGGCTGTTATTACTTTTATAATAACAGTTATATTTGTTAATGACTTAGTTTTATACTTTTTTGTGACTACAGTGAGAAAAATAAGAACATATATGTATATACTAGCGTTGCCCGCGGCTCCGCCCGCGTTCAGATGATCAAAAACGAAATTATTAGGTTTTACATGTTTATATACTCTTACATTGCAGTTTTTGTATTTTTTCTCAAAAATAAGATATTTTCCCGCGGTAAAAAGTATCCTATATGTTGACCCGGATAACCAGCTAGCACCATACCAAATTTCATCAAAATCCCTCTAGTGGTTTTTCTGTGATGCGGTAACAGACAGGCAGATAGACAAAAATTCTAAAAACTTAGACAAAGTTTAAGACAAAGATTCGGCCTCTGTATTGATAATAATGTCTATTTCGATAAGATTTTCCAAAAAATATTTAATGTACAGATTCAGCTTAGTTACAATTTTATTATATGTATAGATTATATACATACTTTTATGTATATTAATATACTTTTATGAAGTTTCAATTATTTAATAATTAAGTTTATGGAATTCAACTTTTGCGAGTTTATTTCAATGATTTGAACTTAAAATCAATTTTTGTTCTTACACAACAAAATATGATTATTATACTATACTGGTGTCATAAATACACGAATTATGATTTTATTACTCCTAAATAATTTCATAGCTTTATCCGGCCTTGGATCACAAATATTATTGTTAGAGTTATAGCGAGCGTGGGGTGCCGCAGGGCGAATTGTGGCCCATAATTTTTGCCTTAACTCAGTGTTAGAACATAAAATGCGATTATATCTGTAGCGACCTGCGAATAACGTACTAGGTGGGTAGAGCTAACCGTAATAGAAAATTTTCTGAGATATACTTTATTTGCTTTAAAATAGATTTTTTTAAGAAAATTGTTTACTCTTGATAGTGCTACGAATTACTTCAAAGTTGCAAAATTGATCTTTTGACCTTCTTACATATTAAAAACAATATAATTAGGTATATACATAATATTATATTATACGTCATATAAAAAATATATAGTAAATAGTACTAAAAGCAAATATTTCTTAGAACAAAATGGTATAAGCACGTAAAATATATTACAAATCTCGAGATTAGCACTTTGAGAGTTGAACCCATAATTCGTGTTTATCTCCATCTAAATTGCTCATACAATTCGCAAATATCGACAGAGCAATTAGAGAAAATCGTTTGTAACCCTTTATATGGGTCTTGCGCCACGGGCGTACATTTTATTGCGAAAATTTTGCATTAATCCTCTTTGACTTGAGCTACCTGTGTACGTGTTCTTAGAAAGTTTGTCACCTCTGCCTCTATAATCTTGTATATACAAGTATAATTTGAAAAGTTTCAAAGTCTGTAAAGAAAAAGTTCTGAGTTAGGTTTTGAAATGTAATTTAGATTTTGTATATTTGTTTAATAATTTTAATCGCGTACCTATATTTTTTTATGAATCCAAACGAATTATAATATAAAAACAAAATAAAAATATTGCCAGCATTAAATGTTTAAACTGAAAAGAATTATCTGTACAGACCCTATATCTTTATCTATTCCCACAATTAAGACGAATCTAATGGCATCTCATATTATTATGATAACTCAGTCAAACCGTTTAGCATTTCGTCAGAATAAAATTAAATATCCTAAATAAGTACTCGTTTAAACTTATTTTTAACTAACGAGTATTTTGGTAATTCATACTTTTATACTAACACTAGCATTGTACGCGGCTCTGCTCGTGTTCAGGTGACCAAAATCCAAATTCTTAGGTTTTACATATTAGCATACTCTTACATCGCAGTTTTTGTATTTTTTCTCAAAAATGAGATATTTTCTCACAGTAAAAAGTATCCTATATGTCGAACCGGATAACCAGCCACCATCATGACAAATTTCATCAAAATACCTCCAGTTTTTTTTCTGTGATGCGGTAACAGACAGACATACATACAGACAAAAATTCTAAAACCTATAGATTCAGCTTCTGTATCGATTAATAATGTCTATTGCAAAAAATATATAATGTACAGATTCGGCTTTGTTAGAATTTTATTATATGTATATATATATATGATTTTTTCTATTCTGTATGTATATACATATACATATTACATGAAATCAACTTTTCAGAAAAAAAATACCAAAAACATCCGTATTTATGCTCTACCAGTAATTTACCGTTACTTTGTTTGCGTCTCTAGGTTCTTTTTGTATAATATTATATACCGACAGCGCTATCTTTCAGCAAACTTTTGTTACCACCAGTAGCTTATGTATTATTCTATGTTATAATCTAATCTATGTACTAAATTTCATCCAATTTATTAATTTTTTTTTTATAATTCGTCCAGCCGTACAAACGTGAAGAAGTAATAAATAGGCACGCATACAAACTTTTGGATTTATATTAGTGACGTGTTTTCTTCAAAATCATCTCTTTTCTTTTCAGGTGGTACTAATGCTATGCCGTCTTCGACCACAATACACCTTCTCCCATAGCCGTAAGACCCCACCATCGTTACTAGGCATGGTCGCTCTCGCCATAGCCTTGCCGCCGCCATCTGTACATGAAATAAGATTGGAATCTGATATGTTCGTAACGAGGATCAACTTCGACTTCAGAATAGCGCATTGCGAGCCCAGGTATTACAATTACATGATTTCTAAAATATTTTTTTAGTGTATCCGATAAATATGTATGTATGCACATCATAAAATGATCATACATAAAATGTTGGCAACCAACTAAACTTACATATAAGACATAAGCTAAGCGGACATAAACTCTATGAAAAATGGACCCCTTGAGAGCTGTATACAATGAAAAGCTTGTTACTATTTCGTAAAGTTTATTAAATTTATTACAATAAAAAAAAAATTGAGTAACATATTCGCGATTTCACTACAATCTAAAATAATTGGTAATGTAATACGACGATTTAAACATACTTGTTAAACAATTTTTTTTTTATTTAATAATAAATTTTTATTTAGAAATGTTAACGAAATCGTATCTTCGAACTTTCTATATATATATATATATATATATATATATATATATATATATATATATATATATATATATATATATATATATATATATATATATATATATATATATATATATATATACTTTCTATATATTTTTACTTAATGCAATTAAAACTAGTTTGCTACTAAGTTATCTTTTCAAAATACTAATAATAATATCGATACGCTAAAACTAGAAGCTCTTTCTTTGAAAGAAATTAATTTTCTGCATTATCAAACGATTTAATGGATTATTTTGTATTTACCAGCAGGGTGTCGGAGTTACTCGGGTACACTGCTGAGGAGTTAACAGGAAAAAACCTTTACGCTCTATGCCACGGTGAAGACGCGAATAAACTTAGAAAGTGTCACGTTGATTGTAAGTATACTATAAATATGTATATTGATTATTATATTATTTTTAGTATTTTTTTAAGATATTTATAATATAAAAGTGAAATACTGTGAGTTTGTTAGCGCATGACTAAAGAACGGGTGGACAGATTTGGCAAAAGTTTTTTTTGTAATGTACATAACTTGGCTGTATAAGATTTTTTAGGGTCTGTTATGGAAAAGTTGTTCGGAAAATTGAAAAAATATACATATAAGCGTTTTTTTTTCTATACCATTGTTGTATAATAAAGCACCATAAAAAAAAATATTTACATTTCAACAGGATAATGTCTGTCGTGTCAGTTAATTTTTTTTATAAATTAAGAGACATTTTTTTTTAAGGAATAAGGCAAAAATATTCGTCGATATTGTCGGGGCGACTTTTATAGGCTATTCAAAGTTTATACTAACCTTATTAAAATTCCGCCATCGTGCCTTGACGGAAGTTTTAGCCGTAATCTTCTAATTTTATTATATACATACTTTATATACAATATTAAAATAAGGATTCTCATTCGCGTGTACGTTTGTAACCAAATTACCCGCTTTCTAGTAAGCACCGGGTGTTTTATGTTAATTCATACATTGTTATTCTATGCCAGAAATGTCCACATTTGACCGGCATCTGTATATTGTGCATTTTAAATTCAAATTAATGGTCTCATAAAGCTATCAATGTGGTGAAAAAGTTACTAAATGACGTCGAGACTTCGTGATTCGAGTTAATCGGCGGCCATCTTGTTACATAAGTGTAGTACTATTTGTTTGGTTTGTCGATGTGGAAATTTGTATGTAGATATGGCGTAGATACATAGTTTTTGTCCAAAATCATAATATTTTATTGAGGACGTATTAAGTTGTAGGAAGATCTTTGTCTGTTTGTTTGTTCTTTTTTCACGTCGAAACGAAGTGACGGATTGGCGTAATTTTTTGTATGGAGTTAGTTGGAGGGCTGGAGAGTGACATAGGCTACTTTTTACCGCGGGAAATTATCTAATTTCCACGAGAAAACACGTTATAATATAATCCAAAAAATATATTTATGATCAGAATTACTTGAAACTTGGTATTAATGCTCTTCAATACAATTAAATGAATACGTATTTTAGCATTTTTCGATATTCATCCTATATAAAATAGAGGATAAAAGATTGTATGAAATTACCTTATTAAAAATTTTGTAGTTATAGCGCGAGCGAAGCCGCGGGTTTTGCTAGTTCTATGATGTACCTAAACTTATGGCAAACCAGTGACTCACCGTTGCCTACCTTACCTTACTTTTTAACTTTATATTTCTCAGAGCTGAGATATTATTTTCCCGCAGTAAAAAGTATCCTATATGTTGACCTGGCTAAATTTCATCAAAGTCTGTCCAGTGGTTTTCTCGTGAGGCGTTTCTAGACAAACAGACAAAAATTCTAAAATCTATAGATTCGGCATCTGTATCGATAATAATGACTAAGTATTTCAATAAATTTTTCTAAAAAATATTTAATCTACAAATTCGAATCAGTTAGAATTTTATTATATGTATGTTTAGATGACTCACTGAAAATCAAGTAACATACATATTTGATTTTATATAAAGAAAAAGAATAGGTATAGAGCATTAAAACCGACATTTCCCACGTTTCAAAGCAGAAAGGAAATGATGCTACGATATTATTATTCAAATCACAAACGGTACGGCGCTAGGCCTAAATTGTATTCTGACGGATACGTGGAAAAATAATGATATCACACACATAAATGACATTATTTGGTAATTTTTTTTTTCTATTTTTACATAAGCACGTTTTCTGTGTACGAAATCATATATATGTAGTATATAATATGTCTACGTAATGAAATTTGCAGCTTTCGTATGCCACCAACGCTATTTGAATCATCTATTAATGATAACAGACAGTTTTATTACTATTTTTATACCATTCGAATGTGTGTTTAACGTATCTACTGGTTAAATTAAAGCTCTTGCAATCAGACAAAAATTTTATTGATTTAAATCTTCAGTTTTTAAGCTTTTAAACGGCGAGCTCATAATGGCAGTTTCTTTTTTTGTGATGTGACTTTCTTTTTTTTTGTTTATATTGTTTGTTACTACATAAGTAACTTTTTGTAAAAGGCTAATTAATATTATAAGTAGCATAACTTAGAAAATATCTCTATGAAAAAAATGCTGATAATATATAAATTATAACATTTTTTTAGTATGAGAGGCTTGTTATAGTGATAAACTAAAAACTTCAAGACTGTTCAATTATGACTTTTACGTATGTGTTACGCGATACCTTCGTCAATTGCTAACCGTTTTTAATGAATGAATCATATTTAATCAGACCATATAAAATTCAAAGAAAAAATTAGAGATAACCTACCCTAAATATTGAGAGCATTTGAAGTATTGTAAAATGTAATTATAATTTAAACATAAATAATAGAGTGTTAAAAAATATTTACAGACGTCTTAAATGAGATCAGCTGTAAATTTACCTGCTGCCTTGATGTCTTCTTGACATGAATTTCTATTCGCATACACTGCATACAAAGTGTCGTTACGCCATTATTGCTGGCTGATTTCACTCTTATTGGGTCATGGGTGGACGAATAATCGAAAACAATCGTTTGTGTCAATCGATAAGGATAATCGATTTCTATGAAATAGGCAGGAAAATGACTTATGATTGCTACTTTGCCCTACATTGTGTCAAGAGTTACTAAAGAATATCATTGCTTCACTAACAACTACCTATACGTTAATCAGACCCATTGTTATGGCTTTGAAATTTGTAACTATAGGTACCTAAACACTTAAATAGGTGTTAATTAATCGCGTCGAAAAGCAATAATAAATAGTGGAAAAATTTAAAAATATTGATTACCCATTTTGTCGGCCGCAAAACAGTAGGTTTTGTCTATGACCTATAGCGCATCACTTACTCATTCACTTAAGTTACTCTCTCACTCACTAATTTTATATTTGAAATATTAGTGCAGTATACTCGGAAAACTGTAGTCTCCAGGGACGAATTTCAAAAGCATCATTTTATATCGGTTATCCAAGTCCGTATAGGTACCGTCCGTATATACTACACACAATTTTAGCCATCTGCTTTTAGCTGGATGAACCACTGGACTTATCTAGTTGTTGAGTCTGGGCTTTGATGAATCATTTATTTAGTCCAAATATCCCTCACTTCGCTCTGGTGCGCTCCTGAGTCCTAGATATTACTCCAGATCGGAATAAAAAATATCATAGCATTCGACGATAATGTAGCTACCTAGTAGTGAAAGTATCAGAACAGTAGTTTTAGAGATTATCTCCTACATCCAAACATACAAACTTTACCTATAGTGTAGGAGGAACTCCATTATTAATATGACATACTAAGATACGTATGTAGTAAGGTAATTATTACTAGTGTAGGCCTAGTGGCCAAAATTCGATCAAAATCTTCATTGAAAATTTGAGAGAAACATACATTAATGTATAGCTAGCTATCTTTATAAAAAAGCTAACTATTTTTTACATTGATAACACAAAAGCTCATTAAGCTAATTAACAAAAAAAAAAGAAAATCGGTTAACAAACAGGGGAGAAAAAGTTTTAATTATTTATACTGTTTTATTTATGCCTATTTATATATAGATATATGTATGCATATTATAGATATATTATATTACATAGATTTGCATAAGTAACTTTTAAATTAGAAATACCTTAAATATTTAATCAATACGATTCTACCACAACAATAAGTTACTATTCACAAATGACGCCTAACTTTTGGCTTGCGGCCAGCCTCATTGTAAATTACAACAATAAACAATAAAACAACAAAACCAAAAAGCTGATTCGTCTTAATGATTCACGTACACAATACACATGTCGAACACTTTGTGCTTTGTACGTATGGAATATAATGCATCGGTCAGATCTGCGCACGCGCAAGACTAAAGGAAAAGTGATATAATTTTAATATATTGAATCAATTATAAATACTATATCTAGTAATTCTATTATAATCTGCTTAAAGGTACTTTTACTATACTGTTTTGTCGCTAACTAGTTGCATATCACGTTGCATATCGATTTCAAAATAAGTTAATCGACAAAATGAAGCAATCGCAATTTGGTTGTCGACAAAAAAGTCTTAAGGTTTGTGTTTTAACAAAATCATTAACCACACAATATACTATATTACCGTCATCATACGCTTTATGTCGCTAATTCAAGGTCGCGATTATGAATATCTGTCCTGCTTTAGTTATTATGAATATTATTATGGTTGAATTATATGATTAATCTCTATTATTTCTTTGTAATTATTATATGGTGTGTGTACACCATGATTGTGTTGGATATGTCACGGTTTTATCGGTCTACTGGAATAAAACTAACGAATAAGGATTAAGGACAAGGTAGCAGGTTAGATTACAAATAGAAGTAGGTTTGTCTAAAATAATTTTAATAATATTTTTAGAACAGTTGGTTTCAATCGCGAAGACCATTCTCACAGTGCCTCAAAAAGTCACATTAAGTTCAAAAGGTTTAAAAGTAAAGTCTAGGCCATGTCGTGTACATAAAAAAATAACACTATTATGGCGAATACTATTTTTTACAGGTTTTTTTTTAATTTTTAGAGTAGTTATTTTGATTAAACTTTTTACCTTGTTACAGTGATGAATAAAGGTCAAGTGCTGACACATTACTACAGAATAATGAACAAGCTCGGCGGGTACACCTGGATGCAAACGTGTGCCACTGTCGTCTGCTCCTCCAAGAACGCGGAAGAACAGAATATAATTTGTGTTAATTATGTTATTAGGTAAGCTTTCCTTTAATATATTCATTTTCTATAAATTACTATATTGTGACATATTATCAGAAAAGTAAATTATAATTTAAGTGCAGAACGAAATTAAGATACACTTTCTATGTGTATATATGTAGCCTATATGACTACCGTGGAAGAATAAAGCTTTTAAATAATTTATAAAACTTTGTATTTTTTACAGTGGCCGTGAATATCCTAATACAGTGATGGATTGCTGTCAACTGGAAGAAAGTGTACAAGGTGTGAAACGAGAGGAAACAACAGGAGACCCAGAAAACGGCCCTCCCGACGCTGACACTCCTGGTGCACCTCCCCCTCCATCACGACACACAGAGAGAAGCGAAGCCCCAACAAATACCGAGTCGGCCTCAAATGCACCACCTACTTCTGACGTGACTCATCTAACCAGATTAAATGACCAGCCTTTACCACTCCATACAACACAAGAGAGAACTTCGCCAATGCCGTCCAGAAGACTGAAGAAACGAAAACATACCACTGATTGTGAGGATGAAGCAGAAAGAGAGGAAGAAAGACGAAAGAGCGCTTCGAATCCTGGTGCAGCAATCACACCGGAACGAGACATGACCAAAGCAATAGCTATCCCAGAAACTTCTGATGCTACATCCGTTAGGGACTTGGAAAACGCTATGTCGAAACATTTACCGGCTGTAGCGTTAGACGGTAAAGAAATTGCTCACCGACCAACTGACTTTTCCACTGACGCTCTCCTAAAGCAACAACAGCAGAAATCTACTATACAATGGATTGGAACACAAAACCATCACTTGAATCATTTGAATCGTCAAATCCCTGGTAACCACACTCCAACCCCTGCTTCGGCTCTACTGAGGCAGCTTTACGCAAACCGGGAAAGCGTTATTCGGAGTAATTTCTTAGGCGACGGACGAACAGGAGGTTATTATTCTAGTGACGGACAATCAGGGCCGTTACCAACTCCACCTGGCAGTGAAGGTTCTGGTTATGGAGAACAATTGGGCCACAAAGGAACAGATATAGGTTCGATAGCATATGGAGGATACGCCGACTATCATTCTGCTATGACTCCACCTGGCTCAGTATCTCCTAGAGACAAACAGCAATATGCTTTGTCCTATGATAATAGCGCTTATTCTGAGGCTTTACGACATTCATATTTAGGGGAGGCTCCTCTGCCATTGAAGCCTCAGGCATATTCAGCTGTACCCGGAGCTTTAGATTACGCCTCGTCGTTAGATCAAACACAATTCTTCCACCCACCATCATCTTTCCATCTCTATCACCCACAAGCGCACTCCGCTCATGCCTCTCACTCGCACCAACCAGTAGATAAGTCAGCTCCACCAAATACTAATTGGTATTCAACGAGCTCATAGCCATGTTTGCGGTAGTGACGAAATTTTGGAAATATTTGAAGGAGTTTTCCTTAAAACGATGAATCGACAAATCAATTGTCCTGTTGTTAAAATATCGATGTCGTTTTATAATTTAAAACAACAGATTAACTTTTGATACTGGATGTAAATGATTCGGTTAAATACAAATTAAGTATTGAAATACTCAAAGTAATGGCGGTAAAGTAGATTTGTTTGGAAATTAGTTGCTCATCATGACATAATGTGCCAAATTTTAAGACGGTATCGACGGTGGCATTAACAAAGTAGTAATTCTAAATTAATTTTCTATTTTCAAATTGAAAATGTTTATTTATATTTTTTAAATTTTACGTATTCATTATAAATATATTTACATATTGTAATGGCGAAGGTCGGATAAAATGAGCCAAAACAGTATTTTGTTCTTAGTGTTTTAATAGGGGATTGATTTCACCCGCTGAGCTATATGTATAGCTTATTGCATATCACTTAATGTTTTTAAGTAAGCTTTTTTGTAAATTATTGTACAATAGTTAGAGTTCGTATTTAGGCAATATTATCTTGTAAATTATAGAATAAGTATTGTATATTATTTTATTATTCGAAATAAGATTTCATTGTAAATACGTCGTTTATTATCTGACAGTTTTTGTTTTCTTGACAACGCTCAAAGACTTCTGTTAAATATTTTACATTTAGATTAAGTAGACTTTTTAATTACTTATAATCAGTGCTGGAATTTTTTTTTTCGAGAATTCGAATATTATAAAATTTGTAAAACTTATATCGAAGCCTCTTTGATTTTATAACTGACAGACTAATCACAAAATTAGATATCGATTATACTTAAAAACGATTGAAAAATCGATATTCCATTGCAATGTAGACATTCCATAAAGTATTATTTGTTTTATTTTTAGAGACAAATGCATGACAATTGAAATACTCATATCCATTCCAGTGAATTGTTTTTGTATGCATTTTTATAATTATAAAATTAGATGTTATTTCATAATAATTAAATTGATATTTATGCTATTTTATTGTGCAATATGGATGAAAAAGTTGTTCATTTTGATTTTAGGCTTCGTTATTATAAAGTAATTTAAGGTAATCATTAAAATTGTATTAAAGTTGTAATTAAAATAATTGGGTATAAGGCTTGTATCGAAATTATTTGTTATGTTTAAATTCTTTCTCGAACTGAACTTTTTGATTTTTTTATTTTAACAATAACTTGACAGAAATCTCCAATAAAATATTAAGAATTTTCAACAACCTTTTTTATTTGAACCTCTTGATATAGCTTTTATTGAATTTGTCAACTAAAGTAGCAACTCTTAAAAGAAAATGCAAACCAAGTTTAGAAAAACACAAACGTTATAAAATTATAGAGCTCCTAAATAAATAAAACATATATAAATAAAATATTTATATTTCGATAAAAAACACTAAAAACAAAAATTAAAAAGTAAATTGTAAATATTCTGACAAATTACATATTTGGCAAGCAGTACAGACCTTGAGCTCTTTTATAATTATACTTACATATTATAAAGTATTATTTAAGAATTTTAACATTTTCTTAAGCCAAAGCGTTACGGCTACAATTTTCCGCCGCGTGGCGCCACTAGCACAAAGCGTATAGAAGAACAAAAAAAAAATAAATGAAATTAACATTTTCTGTGACCAAAATGTCAAATAGTCTGAAAATTGAAGGCAGATTTAACTTGGGTTGTTTTTTGGAAAAGGGTATAATAGTCGTCATTATGTTTCAGAGTTCACGCGATTTAGTTGAATCTCATATTATATAAATTACTATTAATGTAAGTACATAATATGTACTAATAATTAAAATTAAGTTGTTATAAACCCATATAATGCCTTTGAGACATCTAACACATTCGAAACGTCGGGAACCAAAAATCAAAATAAAACCGCGAAAAAAACCGAAAATATAGTTTTATTTAAAATGTATAATAGAATATAGACTTACAAATTGGTTCTCATTTTATTGCCAGAAGCACAAGATCCGTACCTGCAACTACATAATATGTATAAAATAATAAACAAAGTACCTACAATAATCGTCGTCTGTAATGAGCGCTAGGTAACGGACGCGCATTGCATTCCACACTCTGACCCGAACTTTTATTCGCGTACTGCGCGGCTTAGCCGCTGCCGGATACAGCCGCTATGAGTTCCGAAAAACTCATAGCTAACGAGCTGTTGGCGTTTATACAGCACGCCATCGACTCTATGGACGAGGTCAGCATCATGCAGATCTGCAAGTCGAACTTTAAAGAAGAGGAGATTTGCAGGAGCAAGGTGCTGCTCTACGAGACTCTCGGCCAGGCCGACCGAATTCCTACTCGCAGAAGGGATGAAAAGGGGGAGAGAAGTCTTCAGGACATCATTAATCTTCTGAAGACAACCGATCCTGACGACGTGCCCGCCTTCGTGGCAAAGCAGCTGAACAAGCTGCCTCCCGTCACGTTCGATCACGTTGACGTCACCAGGCTGCTCAAGGATATCACCACCCTGAAAGCTGGCCTGGCAGAGGTGCAGTTTAAGTTAGAGATTTCCGAATCTACCATCAGTGAGCTGCGCGCAGAATTATTATCATTCAAAAGTAATGGTTCTGTAAGTAGGTCACCGGAGTTCACTAACATAAACACACGTCGCGGCGCACAAATTGACTCCATCAGCAGTTTGTCGTCGCCGCCGATTACTGCTGAGGTGCGCGAATCGCGCGACACAGCTACGCCTGCCGCCCGCTCCCCGGCCCCGCTGATGACGTCGAGTGCGAGCGCGGTCATGACCCCGCCGCGTGCATACGCCGCAGTCGCAGCCGCGCCCGCCCCCGCCGCTACACCCGCCCCGCCAAGCAAGCGGCCCTCGAATGGAGGGAAAAAGAAGAGCCGGAGCAGACCAACTGCCAAACAGGTGCCTCCGTCGGGTTCCACAAAGAACAAATCTGACGAGGAGGGCTTCACTAAAGTGGAGAGGAAGAAGAGGAAGCCCTCATGCCGTAACATCTGTGGCACAGCTCCGAGCCAGCCAGACCATCCGATGCGCCCCGCCGTACCATCGACGCCGCTGTATGTGTCCCGATTGCACTGGTCTACGAAGGTCGAGGATGTCGTAGACTACGTCCAGAAGAGGTCCAACTTCAAATTGAGGGTTGAACGGCTGGTACCTCCCCACAAAACGAGTTTCAATTCGTTTTTGGTGAGAGTGCCGACTCATCATCTGCCAACCTTCATGAAGGAGGACTTCTGGCCGCAGGGCGTCGTATTTCGAAAGTTCCGAGGTCGTTTGCCCGCTGACACAGCTCACACGTCTGCATTTCGTGTGAATTATTTATAATTAATATACATATATATGTTAGTGTTAAGGTATATATTATGCTATGGGCCTCTGTTTACGTATTTAAGATCCTTATGTAAATATTGCCTGAAATAAATGATAAAATAAAAAAAAAATATAAAAAATGCTAAAAATAATTTATTTAAAATTGTGACATTCAATATTAAATATTGGACGGATTTTTTCAGACATATTACAATACAATCGTATTTAAAAAAATTATGTAAATACAAAACTATTTTTTAATACATTTAAGTGAATTATAGCTAGTGTATAAGATAACTGTGCTTTTTAAACAGGAATAAACATTTACACGGCCAATGTAAATATTTATTTAATGGGATTTGAACCCGCTACCTACTACAATGGTCAAACACTTAATAATAGAACATATTAACACTAAGACTGGTTTCACAATATATTATATCCTAATAATTAATTATGGAACGCGAAAACTTAAAAATTTAAGTACAGTATAAATTTTACCGCTGGCACAGACTCGCGACGCGCTGCGTCATATATTTTGATTAATAAATAAACTATATCAAAATCTAAATAATTATTGCTCGGAGTGCCAATAGATGTGAAAACTAAACTAATAATAAATCCAGTTAACAAATTATGAAATTTTAATTATTTATTAATTTTAAAATAACAAAAAAAAAAAAACCAAAGTTATAAGTTTTCACTCTGCCGTTCCCATGACTGCCTATTTTAATTTTGTTGTGTTTGTTTTGTTCTAATATGGTGTATAATAAGAGTATCTATAAAAGTCGGGTGCAACTACCCGCATCTCCTCTTGCACTACAGCCATATCTAGATGCTTTCGTTAAGGCTACTGAAAATATTAATACACTGTGATATATGTCTATACCAGTCTCATAAAATAGTGTCCTTAAAGTCCTCAATATAAAAACAGCTACGTCTACATTGCTATCAGGCACTTGATGCTTATTCTATTTAATTATAATCTATATATGTATACGAGAACCTAGCAAGTTTCCCAAAGACATGTTAAAGCCGCACACTTGGCCAGCTTGATGGACTATGGCCTGGTCCCCGTATAGAAGGGAGGCCCATAACCCAACCGCGGGACATTGAAAAGGGCTAAATATTACTGCTTTATTATATACAACAATAATATATCAAAGTGCAATAATACTATAGGTACTTACAAATAAAAATTACAGATGTATATAAATTAAATATATCGTAAATGTATTATTTCATTTTTATATTAATTAATACCTTTTTTTATATCAAATTCGAATAATTTATTGAATTCAAATAACAAAAACAATGTTATAACGACTTCAAAACTAATGATATATAGAGTATCATTTATTTTTCCTGAAAATATTAGTATTCATATATCTCTATGAAAATTTTATTGCACTTTGTTATAGCATAACATATATTGTGCTGTCATTTAAATTAACTTTACTCAGAGAAGAGAATAAAAGAGTTATAACAAGCAATTAAAATCATAGACTATATGTGTGATGTACCTATTCATAAATATTTGTGTTTAAAATTATTGTATTATGTTAAAATTTTAATTGAGAATACTTTATAAAAAAAGCTATTTTTTTTCATTTCTGTCGTACATATAAAATATCTCCTTTGAATAAAAGTTAATTTAACGGAAATTTTAATAGTGATATACCTATCATTTATCAATATTGTTATTTATATTTTGTCTCCGGAAACTAATGTCAAGACTTAATTTATTCAAAATGGCTTGTCTTTTTATATATATACAATGTTTTACAGAGTTTTTTAGAACACTGGTCCGTTAAATACGAATAAAGAATAAAATAATATGTTGGGTCATATTACACAAATTACAGTTTAGCTCTCATTATTGAGAACATTTTGTTGTAATTGGAAATCAATTACTAATTAAAGTTGAACACAAAATTCTACATTAAATTGCTTGGCTTATAAAACGTTAAGCTTACAATAGTGTTGTACATCTATCAATAGAACAAAAATCGTTATTTTAATCGAATTATTTTATAAATCGATACCGATTATTTGCATTAATATAATATTTTAGATCATTCCTTATCGTTTTTTTTTTTAATAAAATTCTTAGCTGTCTTTAAAAATGATATTTTCCTTTATCAACATTTAAGGTTAAAATAAATAGAATAAAAAAGATGAATAAAACTTCCGGACGAAATTCTCTAAGTACTAGTGAAAACCTTAACTAAATCCGTTGCCTAGAAAAGTTCCGGGGGAATCAAACAGACGAAAACAGCGACTTTGCTTTAAACTATGTATAGATATTATTGATAGATGTACAAAATCACTTAGTATCTAACACATAACTTAATTTTAATATTCAATCAAAATTTCAATATTTGGTGACTGCATTTCCAATATTATTATATACTGTGATAGAACACATAACCAGCAGTAGATCTGAAATGTCAAAAATAATATATATATATATATATATATATATATATATATATATATATATATATTGTAATAACTACACATTATATTAAAAAAAACTACTAGTAAAATGGCATGTCATCAACTCCCAGTATATAAGGAGATAGGTCTAAGGTGGTTGCGTGGGGTCGGGCCTATTTTGCGAAGAGAGGAAAGGTATACTGCACAAGTGGTATTCCAATGGCAGCCTGTTGGTCGAAGAAGACCTGGTCGACCAATTAAAACCTGGAGAATGTCCATTGAGGCGGACCTTAGAAGGGTGGGAATCTTTTGCAACCATGTCCAAGCATTAGCTAAAGAGGAGGGCATAGAAAACTACTGCTGTAGCCCTAAGTTCCATAAAGGAATAATAGAATAAAGTAGTTAGTAAAATTAGTGTTTGGTTTCCAAACACTGAAAATTTTAATTGACAATATAATATATAAATGCTTGCCTCCATTTCAAAATGAAATAATATATAAAGCCTGTAGGTTTAATTTGCATTTTTTTAATTATTTATCTTCAAATATATTTAGAAATATAAATACATTACACAATTATCTACACACTGACCATTTTGAGACAATATTATTCTGAACTTTAAGCTTAGCTAATAATTTATGCAGATGTCAGTCATGAAGTCCCGTGTTTTGAGTCTCGGGCCCCAGAACAATGATCATGACAAAGGAAAAGCATTGGATTCTGAGACTCAAAGTTAATGGGTAATGGAACTGTTTTTTATATTAAAAGTTATATGTTAAAACTTACATTATATCCCATCCATAGGAAATTCAACATTGCAGCAAATGTGGCATCAAGCTGTAAGTAATAATGTTATTTATGTATTTTAAGTATGAAAAATATTAAAATTTACTAATTAAAATTTAATGAATGCTCGCCTTAACAGAAACCAATTAAGCTGTTGAAAAATCTTTAAATAAATCTTTAAGACCTTAAAATCAATATTTAAAAAAAATATGTTTTCTATACTTACATAAATATAATATCCTCCAAGTAACCATAAACTAAAAATAAACTGGAATAAAATTATTATTCCCATAGTAATAAGCCATGGCAACATCAATCCTCTCATCCATATATTAATTCCTATAACCTGAAATATAACAATTTTTTTGGTTCTTAATCATATTAGAAAATAGGTGTATGTTTGTATTACATCCATGCAATAATGGCTTAGAAGAAGTTGACAAAGTTGACAAAATGAAGTTTGGAATGGAAATAATATCCTAGATTAACACTGATTTCTATTTGTCTAAGCATCTAACATGGGAGTGAGCAACTAGTGTAAAGGCATTTACCAACTTTTATTGACTGAAAAAAAAAAATGTACTACCTAATATAATTATAACCACTAAAAAGATAAAAATAATATATTAGAAAAAAATATTGCAACTTATTTTACTGCAATTCTTTAAAATAAGAATCATATAAGTACACATATATACATTTAAGATTAATAAAAAAATAAAATGCTGACCATTAAAACTGAAGTTATAACGAAGGCACCCAAGATCACAATGAAGATTATCCCAAATACCTGAAGGGCTGGAAAAAAGATTATAATAATTATCTTTAGAATTCTTCATATTGAACACAGCTCTTGTAATATTGCTAATATACTTACATCCTCTCACATCAGCTTCAAATAGTGGGTTCCATAACTGGGTAGAATCTCCACCATTCATTTGATATGCAATAAATGTAATTAGCACTATACTCATTGCCACAGTATACGCTGCCACTGCTTTGCTCCCTGTCTTCACATTTGACGACCAAATACATGGTGACCAGCAAGATTCCAATATCGTCATTTTAAAATATTTTGTGTAACAGTAATAATAAGAAAACTCTACAAATCTGAAAAAGCCAAGATTCCAGTAAATAATGGGTGGGAAATGATGCCACACCTATTAAACATGGTACTTTCGCTTTTAAATATTCTCGATATCTTGAATACAACTAAGTCATTTAACATGTTAGAAAGAAAGATTATATTATTTTTTATTAAAATTTATATGTCACAAGAAATTCTTGTAATTACCTTTTTATTTATTAAAACTTACAAGAATTGAATTGAAAAACGTTGTTGACAATACAGAATACAGATATATTGAATTTTGACAGTTAGCGGCACAGACCGCAGACGATGTATGCTTTTAAAATAAATAATATCGTTCAGAAATGTAAGCTTTTGTTTTATCTTTTAATATAAAATGTTGGGCTATTTACTTATACATACTTTTAATACGAATACTAGAATTGTAATACTTTTAATATTTTAAAGGTATATAAAATACATAAATTATGTATGTTTGAGTACTATCATTTCAATTTAACAAGCGCAGTTGTGGTGCACGACTTTACGTATTTAAAAAAACCATACATGGAATCGTACGAGTAGTGACAATCTACTTTGAATAAAAGTTTTCTAATATAATTTTTAAAAATAAATAAATATATATAAAAGCCATACAAATTGAAAAATAGATTCAAAAAATTTGATCTTTGTGATTTATTATTATTTCAATCGTGCAAAAGTTACCTAATGTCCGGGATAAATAATACAGTCTATTAATAAGATTCAAAGAATAAGATAGACGAAGTGATTAATACTTAATAATATTCTGTTACAATACCAACAGTGAATAGGCTGTTGTATACATAAATCATTCTACCACAACATCAGGCGTATCCCCCCAGCTAACATTATAAAAACATAGGTTTGTTTGCTTATAATCGATAGATTCTGAAATTATTGAACCGTTTTTAACAAATCTTTCACTATAAAAAAGTTACATTATATTATAGTTATACTAGCAACTCGCCCTCGCTTTGCTTGGGTTCGTCCCTAGGTACCTACGTTTTAAAGCTTAGTATGAAATACAAATCTTTGAATTTCTCGGCTTTTCTGTACTATAATATGCATGTATTATACATATAAACCTTCCTCTTGAATCACTCTATCTATTAAAAAAATTGCATCAAAATCCGTTGCGTAGTTTTAAAGATCTAAACATATGTACATAGGGACAGACAGCGGGAAGCGACTTTGTTTTATACTATGTAGTGATAAATAAAAAAGACTAAAAAAAAGCTATAGTATTTCAATTCTGTAATTTAAAAAAAATTAAGCCTGAAATGTCACCTTATACGCAAAAGAAACAAAATAATGATCGCTTTGAAAATTTGCAAATACACTATTTTATAAAAAAGAAATAGTTTTTTTTTAATAAATTATATATTAATTTAGGTATATTTTAATGCACAATAATACAGTTTTATACTATAAAATTGTTTAAAAATATACCTTACTTAAATAAGTAACTACTTTGTGTTTCGGTAAGATATATTCATGTATCGTGTACAATTTGCATTGAATAGATTTCTAGTATTATTAAGTAACAAATGAACTAATAGCAATGCAAGATAAACGGACATAATGCGGAAAGACAGTTTCCTGCTACATGTCATCAACCTCTGGACTTGAAAAGCCTAAAAATATGTTATAATACGGTTTTAAAAATATCGTGCTTCATGTAATTGTAGTACCTACGAGTAGGTATTTGTTGAATTTACTTGATGTTCATGTAATTGTACACAAATTTCCTTATTTTACTTTATTAATGTATAAATTTTACAATTGTGTGGCATTTTGATGAAAGAGTAAGCTATGACCACAAAAGCAAGGTTTAAACTATATATTTTTATATGTAATAGATCATATTTATTATATTACTAGCGACTCACCCTCGCTTCACTCGGGTTCGTTCCGATTTTTTAAATTGACATATCTTTTTATTTATGAACCGATTGAAATAAAACAAATACTAAATGTTAAGTGCAGCTTACCACAATAATTAGTGTAAACCGCATCCAAATCGGATAAGTCTTTTCTGAGATCAGCGCGTACAAACGCACAGACAAAAATTCTAAAAATCATTGTAAAGACAACGATCAGCTACACTTTTATTATATGTATAGATTACCTGTAAGCATTGTCAGATTAAGCCTTATGGAGGCCCGTATGTAGGATATGGTAATAGTTTTCTATGCTCGTTGCGATTTCTTTTAATCATGTCGTTGTATCCTATATATTATCTTATTTTGTTACAATTAAATTTACCTTATCGTTTTTGGGAGGAACATTGAATATTGATGACAATTTCTTATAAAAAAAAATAGATTTAAAAGGTGATTCACCGTAAGCGTATTTTGTTGAAGCGTAATCATTAAAAAAAAATTCTATACTGTCATAAATTTGCGAACGTAATTACGAAATTAATTTTGTTATAACGTAGCAGTCATACTAAAATAGCTATAATCATTATGCGCTCCTTAGAAGCTATATATCTGTATCATATTTATGTAATAGGTTAACTCTGTTTACTAAACTGCGCCTGGTCTAGTGGCTAGTGTGTACGGCTGCAGATTTAGAGGTCCTAGATGCGAGTATCGGGTAAGGCCTAGAATTATTGGGTTTTGCTGTTAAATATGCTTAGTAAAGTCACGGAGCTCAGAAGCCGACAGGAGGACATTAAAGACAAGGATGCTTAAGAGTGGTACGTGGTGGTGGTGATGGTAAGGTGGTGGTATACGACGTGTTCGCATGTAAGATAAGATTTTAAGACGAAAGATAAAAAAGATAGGTACAAAACATACCTATTTGATTCTACATACCTATTTGCTAAGTACTTAAATGTCTCTACAACGAGGAAACCACTCTGGAACTCAATTTTTCGTATCTCTCAAATCTCAATTTAGGAACAATCCAAAGGTTATAAGTATTGTGTACTTAATTCAAGTATAAATGTTAAAAATGTTATCTAATTATAGTTTTCTAAATATTTACTAATTTTTTGCAATTGTTAAAAAAATGACAATATACAGTACATAGGTATATTAAAACTGTATAGGTCGTACGTGTGTATCTACATAGAAAAAAATGCTAAAAACCGAGTCAGGGGGATGTAAGAAGAGAAATAGAGTAAATACAGATTATTTTCAATTTGTTTCTCTGTCTGTTTGTCTGTTTGTACGGGCTAATCTTCGAAACTGTTGGACCGATTTAAATGAAATTTTGCATGGTGGTACCTAATATCCCCGGTCAACATTTTAGATACTTTTCATATCGGAAAATTAAAGCGTTCCCTTGGGATATTTAAAAAACTATAGTAACTTAAACAGCTTAGTACATAACAACTTGTGCACCTAATTTAGTAAAATTTGGCATGCTGATACTTTATATTACCGGTCCAACAACAGGTTACTTTTTATTTCGAAAAAATGAACGTTTTCCGTGGGATAGATCTGTTTGTGCTTTTCTAGAGGCGAACCCGAACGAAGCGAGGTTGAGTCGCTAGTTTAGAATAAAACCAATGTATAAGTTAGCTTCATAATATACAATTATTTAAAACAAAATGATACTTATGACTTAAAAAATCAGCCAAGCATTTGTTAGGTTCAAACAGACATTCAGAAGTGCCCATAACGTGTTCCTTCACCAAACGGCGTATTAGCAAATGTTTACCATGTTAGTAATGTTATCATATTAGAAATGATTTGCAAATAAAATTTTTAGTTTCGGGTTTAAAACCGGATCACTTGATTTTTAAAGTAAGCGCGTTACTAGTACTTAGCAGTCTACAATTGCTTAAAAATCGGCAAATGCGAGCTATATTTAAAAAAAAGTGTTACATTAATGCCCCAAAAAATAAACAATCTGAAATATTTGGAGTTTATTTCGTAAATATCTGACCGTAATCGTAACCATTGATCAAACGAAACAACGTTTAAGATCAACAATGTACTACAATAAAACAAACACGAGATTTCAATAACAATGACCACGCACTATACTTTCCAAGAACCTTAACATGGCTACAGATTATATAAATATACATGGCTGATAAAATTAAGTACCAAGCTTTGAGGCATGAATAGAAAATGTGATATGAACTCTTATATTTTATTCTTATATGTGTTTTTTTTGTGAATAAATTGGTAGAAAATTATTTATAGACTAGCGACTCACCCGCGCTTCTCTCGTTTTCGTTCGTCGTTTTGACGGTTAGTATGGTATATCAGTCGATCCTTTGCTCTACGAAAAATAAAAACAAATTTATCCCACGGGAACTGCATATTTTTCCGGGATAAAAAGTTACCTATGTGCTATTCCAAACTATAATCTCTGTGCCAACTATCATCCAGATCCGTTCAACCGTTCTGTAATGATAGAGTAGCATGCATCCGTCCATCCAAACGTTCGCATATATAATAAAAAGAGAAACAAGGGAGAAAAAAATATAAAAGCTATACAAAAGAAACTAAATACTATTTTTCAATCATAGTGGGTATAGTATGTATTTCAAAAAAACTTAAAAAATAAAATAAATACCGACTTCCAGACACTAAAATGTAAAAAATAACCAAACGGGGCGTTTTCATTTAGAATGTATACCTAATCAGATATTATCGAAGTCGGTGCCAGCCGAGCAAGCAAAAGCAAATCTAATATACCTACTATTTCGATACGTAAAATGCATATTTACCTATTATATATTCATATCTTAAAATATTGTTGAAACAAAGTAAAAAATTTCCAAATCGGTTCAGGCGTCTTCGAGTTATCGGTGAACTTACATAAAAAAAAATTCCGACGAATTGAGAACCTCCTCCTTTTTGGGAAGTCGGTTAATGATGAATGCATACTTTTATCTTGTATTTAATAAATTTGGGTTAAAGAAAAAAAGATTTTTATTGCAGATGCTAAGCAAATATATCATATATTATGATATTTATTAATTTATTACATTTATTAACTAATCTAAACAAAATCCTAAAACTTAACACATTAATTTTAACTTATATAACTTCAAATAATAATTTAAAAAAATATTCGAATAAAAAATAATATAAAAGACTAGCTGTGCCCCACCGTTTCACCCGCGTTAAATGTGTTTGATTATAAACACAGTTTTACATTAATGTATGGAAGTCTGCCCGATTTCGTTGACATTTATGATTACTGCTCCGCTCCCTTGGGTAGTAGTATGATGATATATAGTCTATAGCCGTTCTCAATAAACGAGCTATCTAATGCCAAAAGGATTTTTAAATTCGGATTAGTAGTTCCTGAGATTAGCGCGTTCAAACAAACAAAAAACAAACAAACAAAATCTGCCTGTTTATAATATTATAGTAAAGATGCGTGAAATAAATGAATAAATTTCATAAGTACAAATTAAAGTCATAATAAACTGACCGATTCTTGCATCATTTTGTAGGTAAAGGAAGTGTGTAAATCACACCAAGTATCTAGTTCCTTTCAAAAATAATCGTAACTTAAAGTTACCGTATAAATAAGTGAATAAAAGTTAATAAATATTAACTGCACATTACATTTTAAACAAAGCTGTTAAATTTAAATATGATAATTAGTACAATGTTATCGGCACTTTGTATAATTTTATGTTCTTGGATGGATTATTTTATTTCTCTCATTAATATTGTAGATGTTAAAGTAGATAAAGACCTTTAAGTATAGGCCTAATATATTGCGTGTTGTTGAAATAATTTAAATAAAAGAAACAGCGATAAAATACTTTAACCAGCTACAATTTGTAAAACGTAACGAGTAACATCACGTTGCTCATTTGAAACTGTTAAAATTTAAATCACTCACATTTCTAATCGCTGACAAGTAGATTGACGAAGACGGCCATAAAGTTTGCCTTTAAGCATTTTCGGTATGGAATCTTAATATGACGTTTATTCTAGATGAGACTGACCATGTGCGTAGAATAAATTATAGTACCTACACAAGTATGCGTGCACACCTACGAATTAATAATAAGTTCGTAGGTGCAACAACAAGTGCACTCTTAATTCCTGTCACTCTTATTCTCCTGTAGGACTTAAATTCGACACCATCGGTAAGAGATCAGGCGCAGGACCGACGGCTTTACGTACTTTCAGAGGCGCGGGTTGGAACACCACCAACTTCCCAACCCCGGGCTATTACTGAATTTCGTGATAGAAAAACTTAATGACTTAACTTAGCCCGACCGGGGATTGAAGCCAGGAACTCCGGATCCGTATATGTTAGTTACTAGGTGTATAGATAGTAACAAGAACTAACTCGGTGTTCTAGTGGTTGCATGTTAGATCTCGAGGTCTTGGGTTCGAGGTGGAGCTCGTATTGGGGTTTTTTGTTGAAAAATACTCATTACCAGCCTGAAGTTGGGAAGTTGGCTTGCATAGTTTGGAAAGCTTTGTGCTCATTTTTATAATTCATAGGTCTTGCGTGTAATTCCTCGGTCGGTGTTTGAATCTGAGACCGAGAGTGGACTTTTCTTTGCAAATTGCATACACGTTTGAACTCAATAATTTCTAACTCCGCCGTAGCCGAAGTCTTCGCCGTCAACACTCATCAGGAGTACTTGTTATTATTATAAGTAGATATTTTAATATAATCTACTTGTCTAAAATATTTCCGCCTTCACTTTGTTCTAACTCTTAATATGTAGGTACTAGGAAGTAGGAAGTATTTCATTCTAGAAAGGGCTGTCTTTTAAAAATACACCCTTTGGGCTGTTATTGTATATGGGTCTCGACGTCAAAACTAGTTTAATAAGCCTTTATAGAAGGCTTTTGTAGTGTAACCATTTAAAAGTTTTCTTTTCCAAGCTGTTTTCCAAGAAGAAAAGAGAAGAAAATTCAAAGGTTTGTTTAGATAATACAGTACACACAAGTAGTTAGTACAAGTAAGAAAATAAAATTGATATTGAAAATAACTGGTCGTTTTTCGGCTAATAAATTATCTTTTAAAGAAATCATACCCGACATTTGTACTCACTTGCTGCGACAGACCAACTAAAAACAAATTCGCCCAGATATTATTATTTAGTATTTATGTATGTACTATGTAGAATAGCCTAGAATCTAGATTATAATGCTGATATGAAAATTTATTTTAGTTGATTGGCTTTATTTTATAAAACTTGTATTGCAATTAACGTGACAGTTTTCCTGCTAACCTGTATAAGTGTAAAAAGTTGTTTTTTATTGCCGAGCTTAATTATATTGTAGCTCGCTTCAAGTGTAGCTAATATTTTTAAAGCCTAAGAAAAAATATTAATAAAACTATTTTTATTATAATAGGATTTTTTGTTTTTAATTTCACAAAAAAAAAATTGAATCTGGTTTTAAAAGTTTCTTCTGAATGCAAGGCATTAAGGCAAGACCCGTGCCCAGCATTGGGATGTAAAAAGTACTAAATTATTAGTAAATAAAAATTGCGAAAGAGTAGGGTATCCAAAGTAAATGACCGATAACATATCAATAGAATCGATGAACGATAGCATGTACCTATTACGTGTCGCGAAATATTGCAATGTCAATACATATAATAAATGAATGATAAAAACAACTTACCTTGATACTTATCGGATGCAAACGGCTGGTTGGTTTAACCAAAAAATGTAATGAGTAACACTGAAAAATTACTTTGACATGACATAATGAGCTGATCTAGATAAAATTCCGATCTTCTGTTTTGTAATGAATGTCTGCCCGTGACTTTTTGCGTACAACACATTATCTATTCATATAATACTAGCGACTCACCCTCGCTTCGCTCGGGTTCGTCCCTAGGTTGATTCCCTATACAAGTTTTCATCCCCATTTTCATCCCCTTAAGAGATGATTTCCGAGATAAAAACTATTCTGTGTCGTTTTCAGGGTCTCGAACTATCTTCATACCTCATCTAAATCGGTCCAGTAGTTTCGAAGCTTAGTCGATATAAACTAACAAACAAACAAAAAAACTTTCCCTTTTATAATATTAGTATATATATAATTTATATACTTATATAATAATAAAATTGCTTGTTTTAACTTATTTATTAACACCATAAAACAACTGCACAAGTTTAACGGGATGAAATTTTCATTATGTGCACTTAATTATTTATGTAATCGAACGACTATTATTGTAAAAGTTTGTATCTGATTGTATGTTTGTTACTCGCTAAGCGGCTGGACAGATTTGAATGAAATTTAACACATAAGCTACTACTTACGTAAGCTATAACTTTTTGTTTAAGCGCGCTCTGGATCAACAGGTCCGATTTGAAAAATTAGAAATCTCCACATACTCTGCTATCGTTCTAAGAACGGAATTCTTACTAATTTATGTCACAAAAAGACATTTATAAATTAAAATATTGAATGAAATATTCGAAAGGTTCGTTCATCATTCGTTATTCATTCGTTACTTCCAGCTCTATGGGTTGCAACTATTATATTAAGTAGTTGAATTAAGAGTGTATAATTTTACACTTAAATCGTTCTGACAGATGCCGATAATTTTTAGTATCTTATTACCTGCAAAAATAAAAAAGTTTGTGAACACGAAAGTTTTCTTCGATAAAAACTAGAGGTTCTAAACCTCTATCCAAAATTAAATAAAATATTATATTGTTATAAAGTAATGATTAAAATAATTAATACCGCGGTAGAGTTTTTCTTATTGTTGTTTATATGTGTATAAAAATGATTATAAGAAAAATACATATGCAATAAAATTTTAATAAATATATAGGTAAAAACAGTGTTTTTATAGAAATCACTAAATCCACTCCGTTTTAATTCGGCTTCATAGCTCCCAAATTAGATTTTGTATCTGGGTTGTTTCAGTTATAAGGGATTTAACTTCGCGGTTTCATGGGTGTGATATATTGTGTAATGTCTCCTTTAAAGCTTTTATATCGAAATATTTAAAGTAAGAATAAAATTATTGTATATTTGTTCACATTTGTTAAACCATACAGACGCAGATATGCCATGACGTTTTCCCGATGCATTCCTCAGATTGGCACAGTAAAAACGATGTAATCTCTATCATAATTCACGAAAGCGTCGTAAACGGCTCGACTTTTGATAATCAGCTTTAATATTTTGAAAATATTTTTGAAATATTTTCATATAAACATATTATTTGGTGTGAAGTTAGCAGCTATACGACTGATCGAGCATGGTCACGCTCTCGATCGCATCGACTTCAGACCGGTTAGTTCAGTTTTAGAACGTCCCGCGTCCGCGCACCTCCGCGTTGAACGTACCCGGCGAGATCATTTCTTTTTTTTACCTAACAATACACTTCGAGCACGCAAGTTTTAACAATCGATTAGCTTCCTTTTATTTGGCTATTCGAAGGGATGTGTGATTAGTGTTTGAATTACAAACTAGTTTCTGTGTTGTTAGTTTGGTTTGGGTGAAATTTGTACCGGGGCTGGTTGATATCAGTTCCGAACTGCCTCAGTCAAGTTCATTGTCGTGGTTATCTTGATTCAGAAACTGGTAAGTGGATTTATGATTGGAGCACTTTCTTCATTGTTGCTATAATAACTTTTACTCTGCACTTATTCTGTTTGTTGATGAAAAGTTGTATTATAACTGTTATTGTTGCTTCTTGCGAATATATGTTATGTAGAGTTCATTGAGATTTTTTTTTCTATTACTGAAAAGTGAAAATGAGCATGAAAAAACTATATTTTAAGCAACTATATTTTTTCAGGTAATTAAAATGTTTTTTTTTTCTCTTAAAATCCTAACACGCGCTAAGATATTAAAAAACAACACTCTATTTCCAAACTATAGTCTTTTATCTAGAAAAAAAATCCTAATTTGAAATACCAGAGAGCTCTGTGTGCAGCTGAGATAAAAAAATAACGAAAATAATTAAAGGATTGGGTCGTGCTTTTCGAAATCAATACTTACATTATGTGGACAAGGTCGAAAAATGACGTAACTTCAGAAAGAGACCAAAAACAGTTAAGTACAGTTGCATTAAGATTCTTGCTGGGATGCGTGTATAACTCACGTCTGGTCTGATGTGCATAGCGTATACGCGCAATAATTATACGTCTGGCCAACTCTTTTTCCAAACTTGATTTTCTCGATGAACAAAGCGAAAAGGAATTGGACTAAAAATGCTTTCTTCCATTTTAGTAAAATTCTTAACATTATTTGAGAAAAGTACTATTTGTGTTGCTTTAATTAAAATATTTGGAAAATTTCAAGTCAATTCATATTCATATTATGTAGTATTTGAAGTTCTATATAATTTTTGGAATAAATAAGGACCCAGTTGAAAGATTATTCACGCCCTATTATGATACAATGAACTTTTTAAGCCATAATTTACGAGTTTCATGTTATCGTGTTTGCGTTAGCCGTTAACTCGTAAGATACACATATTTTGATGATATGTTAGAAGAAACTTGAACACAAAGGTGAAAACTAAAATTAATTTATCTTATTTGATTGTAAAGCTAATAAAGTGTTGCTTTATACTATACTAAGTTTCATGGATATTTAATAAAAAAAAGCTTTCCTATAAGTTTGGTCATGGCAAGTATAAACTAAATTTTAGAGGCTTCCATAGAATATGCTGTCAAAATTTTAGCTCACTGAGTCTAACGGTCTTGTGTGTTAATGTACCAATCAATCAGAATATCAATAAAGATATCTAACTAATTTCACCCCTGAATTCGATCGCGTAAAAAGACAGTGTTAAATAGTCAATTTTTATATGAAATGTACGTAAAAATTGTCCTAAACTTTAGCAGTTTCTGAAATCTCGCGATTCAGATCTAGACATATAGATACACTAGCGACTGACCCTCGCTTCGCTCAGGTTCGTCCCTAGCTTGATTTCCCATACAAACTTTCATCCCCATTTTCACCCCCCTAAGGATTCATTTCCGGAATAAAAAAATATCCTATATCCTTCCCAGGGTCTCAAACTATCTTCTTACCAAATGTCATCTAAATTGGTCCAGTAGTTTTTACAAACATACAAAAATACAAATCTTTCCTCTTTATAATAGTAGTGTAGATAATATACTATGACATTCATCCTATTTGGAAATCGAACCAACGAATTCCTGTGTACAAGACAACGCCAGTCAGTCATTTTCACACTTCAATATAAAATATTAATTTTAGACATTAGTGGATCGTCACGTACGATGCACTAATTTGGTATATAAAGATCATTTTAATTCAGACCTATAACAATGCTTACTCACGTACGTATCGTAATGTGTTAATAAGTCACATTTGTTTATATTACCACTGCAGTGGGTTGGAGCAATGTTTCGTTGTGCAAAGACTTTGTTGTCAGCTTATTGTTGTGTTATTTTATGATAAATATAAAAAAAAAAATATTAAAAATTAGTCAAACCTCTTTATATTTTACATAAAACTATCTTTTCGGATTTTTTCGCAGATTTATTTTGAATTTTGGTTCCCGACGTTTCGAACGCTTTACAGGAATCATGGTCACGGGAGAGACTAAGGTTTTAGACGTCTCAAAGGTAGTTATAATGATGATGTTCTCCTAGCCGATTCCGGCCACGGCGGCCAATCTCATTGAGATTAGCCAACTGCGCAGGAGATATTATAGTGCACAAGTGTACGCGCAGACACAAGTGTACTCTCTATTCCTATCACTCTCATACTCCGGTGGGACGACCACTCGACACGACCGGTAGTTATAATACACTTGTTACAGTCTATATTCTCTTTATATTTTTACCATCCCACTGCTGGGCCTCCTCTCGATGTGAGGGTGATCAGGTCATACTCCACCACGCTGGCATACATATGATTGTCATACCATTAAGACACAAGTGTGACTTTATATAACACTAAAATTGCCTTCGTTCATCTCGATCATCTTACCAATTTTGTTGATATTTATTACAGATATAAATATCAATCGGGTCTAGACATACGCTATAAAAAAATTGTAAAAATATCTGTCATGCTTATGGACAACTCAATAAATTATTCTTAGGCAATTCAAGGCACACTCTTGTAACTAATACGTAGATACTACTAAAAAGAGTGCCTCTTGCTCTTTCCGTCGCTTAACTTATTTGAGTGGGTGCCCATATTGTGATATAAAAACTAAGTTAGCCATTGACCTTTATAAATTAGATGTTAACCTTACACAAAGGTAGTTTCATATGGAAAACATAAAATCAATGGGATATTTTAGGCATTTTGATAGCATTTCATAAAACGGACACAATTTGTGACAGGAATGAATAAAATATTTAATTCAATTCTTTATTATGTGGCCTCTAGGCGTGTCAGTTGGGCACAGATTACTTCGCCATGTCGTGTACATTCTACACGAGAAGACGAAATTAAATAATAAATATAGTTAGACAGAAAATAAGCATATCTCAATAAATCATAAATTTTTAAAGACTAACTTATAGAATTTTTAAGCAAAATCGGTTTTTATTTTAGTAGAATTTCGTAGTTAAAATTAACTAAACTTTAAGATTATTAAGGTTTATAATGCGAATAAGAGGTTGCTAATGTAAGATTTTATTTATTACAATATGACAATGTAAATAAACATTTTGATTTTCCAACCTATTTCTTAGGTTCTACTGCTAGGCCTTAGACCCCCAGTGCTCCTCAGCACTGTGTAGGTAATAATTCGAATTTTAAAATATCAGAGGCTTTTCGTCCGAGTTTGAATCCACTTGGCTTCCATAGCGACATCACTACCAACAGGCTACCTCTCCTTATCAATACAGTCAGATGCAATAACATCCATACTTTAATATTATAAATGTGAAAGTGTGTTTGTTTGTTTGTTTGTTTGTTTGTTTGTTTGTTTGTTTGTTTGTTTGTTTGTTTTTGTTTGACCTTCTTTCACGTCGAAACGGAGTGACGGATAGGCGTGATTTTTTGTGTGGAGATAGTTAGAGGGCTTGAGAGTAACATAGGCTACTTTTTACCGCGGGAGATTATCTAATTCCCACGGGAAAATACGTTATAATTCAATCCAAAAAAAAATTTAGATCAGAATTACTTGAAACTTGGTATTAATGGTTTTCAATAAAATTATTTTTTTTATTGTAGTTTTAGCGCGAGCGAAGCCGCGGGTTCTGCTAGTAATCTATAAATTTAAAACAAAATAGCACCCATGACAGGTTTTTACAAAAATCCTTTTATAGTACATGCTCGTGATCTTTTATCATTTTATAATAGTTATATAAATTGGTATAAAATCTAAAACGTCGTAATTTATACTTTCCACAAGCCTATTGATCTAATTTATTTAAATTAATTCAAATGATCTCGACATTATCACGAAATAACAAACAGAATCATTTTAATCGCTTTATTTTATTTTTATAGCATACTCGTATCCTGCTCCAAGTACGAAGTATGTATGCGTTATTCACGATTATAAACCATAGAACCCTTATGCATACTGAAAAATTGATAAAAAATAACTTTTATTAACGTTCAGTACTCATATTTTGACTATGCATATATGAATAGACTAGAATCTAGGTCATTCATTCGTGACCCTAAGTTAGGAAAATATAGGAACCCCCACCCCTTCCCCTCCAACGTGTATTCACCGTGTCATGGTGGGGGGAGAGGGGCGGGGGGCGTAACAGACAGAATTTATTTCACACTAGCATTGCCCGCGGCTCCGCCCGCGTTTAGATGATTAAAAATCAAATTCTTAGGTTTTACATATTAGTATACTCCTACATTGCAGTTTTTGTATTTTTTCTCAGAAATGAGATATTTTCCCGCGGTAAAAAGAATCCTATATGTTGACCCGAATAACCAGCTATCATCATAGCAAATTTTATCAAAATCTGTCCAGTGGTTTTCTCGTGATGCGGTAACAGACAGACAGAAAGACAGACTGACAAAAATTCTAAAAACTATGGATTCGGACTCTGTATCGATAATAATGTCTATTTAAATTAGATTTTCTAATAAAAAATTTAATGTACAGATTCGACTTAGTTACAATTTTATTATATGTATAGATTGATAATAAATATTAATATGAATTTTCTTTTTGTAAATAATTCCTAAGTAAATAAAATAACGCTTATTTTCTTATATAACAGAAAGTTGATATTTATGATTACTGCTCCGCTCTCTTAGGTAGTAGCATGTTAATATATAGCCTTACCCTACCTTAATCAATAAGCGGGCTATCTAATGCAAAAAGAATTTTTCAAATCGGATTAGTAGTTCCTGAGATTAGCGCGTTCAAACAAACAAACCAACGAACAAATAAACTGCCTCTTTATAATATTAGTAAAGATGTGAATATTATAGACAATAATACTGTAATAATTCTGCATGAAGTAGAAAGAAAGAAAAATTGGAGAGTTATAATTTTAAAATTAAACTGTAAGTCTGTTTGTATATAAATGATAAAAATAATGCCTATTTAACTAAATTTTACTTAAAAGTTTAAATATATTTTAGAATAACTAGAACACTACGGTACTGTCTGGTTGCGAACTTAATCAAATACAATGCATGTAAAACAACAGGGAAAGTTTAGTTTAAATAAAGATAACATAATATAAAGGCTCAACAAAGGAGCCGTTTTAATATAAGAGATTTAAAGCGGTAAACTTTCATATTGGATTTCAGATGTGAAACACGATATTTCTGACATCCTTACGCAAAAAAATATAAACACTATCATTCATCGCAAGCGAAAAGATATGAATCGACCAGTTTTCAATTAGTTTACTTTTTTAATTTTATATACTTATGTTTTTGTGAAAAAGGCAATGGTAGGAACAATGGCAACGCGCTCGTTTATAAAACCGAGTGAAGCGGGTTCAATTCCCAGGTCTCGCATGAGAATGATTCTCCACATGACCAACATGGTCTTAAGCTAAAGGGAAACAACGTGAGAAGACCTGCATGTCTGAGAGAACCTAACTAGTTTTTAAATACTAGTACATGTGAACCGCAACCCGCACTTAGCCAGCATGGTTGCCTATGAACTCTTTGCAACCTTTAATAGAGTGAAGTCTGTGCCCAGCTGTGGGTTAAAAGAGCGTAATGATGTACATACTCGTATCTGTGAAAATCATATTTTTTGACCGACTTCTGAAAAAGCTTTTGTTCTATGGTAGGTATCTTACTCGATATATTTACCAATTGTGGGTCGATTTAAATAATATTTTTTTAATGCACAGGATCCCTAAAGGGTTATTCCTTATAATTAAAAAAAATATATATTGTTAATGGTAAATTAATTATTTTTCAAGTAATTCTGAAATCTGTGTATCTTTTTATTAAAAAGTAATTATTGTAAATTAAGAGAGTGAAAATACATAATATGAGTATATTCCGTATTATTTTATTATTATATTGGTATGGTTGTTAGCACGGTTATAGTCTTATGTATAGCAAATATTGCGAGTTTGATTTCCGTTTTAGGTTGACATTTAAGAAAAGTCTTATAAAAATATAACGTCATCTAGATGTGAACTTTTTTTTATAATGCCTTAGAGTGTTAATCGAAATTAATTCGTTTTTGCAGATACTATTGTTTTTAAACCTTCTGTCTGTCTGTAAGGGAACTTGTATAACTCATAAGTGAAAATGGCTGAATTTTGAATAGAATTCAGTTTGTTGTTGAGGTAATTACTATATACGATAATAAAAATGTTGGCTGCGTAAATAGAAACAAGTTAAGTAGATAGTAGGAATATAGTATTATGCAGTCTGCAATGTATGCAGAGACATATATACATGCTTAAATTTGCTGAGAGTCTTTCTCAAAGTGTATAGGAATACACGAGAGCAAAGTCACGAGCAGAAGCTTGTTATGATTACATACAAACTGGTAAAAAAAGATATTTCAAGATTAAATAATTTTATTTATAAAAAGGAAGAAAATTAAGCAGAAAAAATTCTAGAATTTACACAAAATTTTCTACAATTTACTATTCTCTACTTACTCGTGCACAAAAAGGTAATGTAAAAAAGTAAAACCGACAACTTTTAAAATCGTAACAACTTCAACTTCTACAAAATAACAAGTAATAGAAGATTTCAAGAATGTCGAATACTTGTTTTAATGCGAAAAATAATATTAACTGGCTCATAAAATATATAAAATATAATAATACTAATCAGTCATAGGCATCTTAATAGGACCTGGATTTTGATTAATTCAAGTGAAGCGTCCAAACCTCTGAGATTTTTATATACGACTAGCGACTCACCTTCGCTTCGTTTTGGGTCCGTTCCTAGACAAAAACAAATCTATCCCACGGGAAAAGTACGTTTTTTTGGGTTAAAAAGTAACCTATATGCTATGTCAGGCTATAATTTATCTCTGTGCCCGTCCAGATCCTTTCAGCCGTTCTGACTTGATAGAATAACAAACATCCATCCATCTATCCATCCATCTCATTTATAATATTAGTATGGATTATCCTTACCACATGATTACCATTTCAGTGGATACTTATTGGCTTGCCATTATAAATATTTTGCAAAATATCTGACAATATAGAGACTTTTAGGCTAAGGTAAAATTTGTGAGCTTGTGACGTTGTAGGGGGTAATCTCGGGATCTACTAAACCGATTTAGATGAAATTTGGTAAGAAGATAGTTGAGACCCTGGAAAGGGCATAGGATACTTTTAATCCCGGAAATCATCCTTTAAGGGGGTGAAAATGGGGATGTAAGTTTGTATGGGGAATTAAGCTAAGGACCGAATCCGAGCGAAGCGAAGGTGAGTCGCTAGTATCTAATAAATTGAAATCAAGAAAGTGTATTCTGTAAAATACCCAAAAATATAAGTATGGTAAAATAGTATTTAAAATTTAAACTAAGTAATAATCTGAGTAAGGTAAGAGATATACCTAAGTGAATGCATTGATAATCTATCTAATATATAACGACATGTTTGGCTCAGTTGGTATTATATTTAAACGAGCAATTCTACTCGTATTATATATATAATCTGAATCTCGGAAACGGCTCCAACGATTTTACAGGTGTCTGGGTTCAAATCTCGGCCGCATACAAAGTTTTTACTTCTGTTTTTTTTTAATATTAATTCAAGTTTTTAGTTTAAAAAAAAGAAAATTGTGCTTTAGGCCAAAAACTCCGAGCGAAGCTCGGTAGCCCCGGTGCTACACAATTTAAGTTTAAGAGTAAGTTTTAAGTTAATTTTATTGCTTCAAAAAATCTTTTCGTAAGCTTATAGACACCACCTTATTCGACACCAGCCTTATAGCGGTTCACTTGAAATGTAGCGAGATCTCTTCGAGTTCAATTCAGTTATGAAGTGTTTTATTTATATTTTATTTCATTCGATCATAAATTTATCATGTGCTCGTGTATGCCAGTTATTTATTGATTTTTCTCATGAGTCATAAAAATATTACCTACTCATGTTTAAAGTGGGAAGAAGTGAATTATTACTGAGAAATAGTTAAAATTAATATGGTAACATTAAAGGTATTAGTGAATCTAACTGTCTCGATGCTGCACATCTGATGGTCCTGGATTCGGGTCCTGGGTTGGGTCAAGTTTAGTCAGTCAGTCTTTCTGTTGAGAAATTCCCGTTAAAGCAACGGCCCTGATTTGGGAAGATGGTGATGTTTCACCCGCATGCCTCAAAGAGCACGTAAAGCCTTTCTTGGTCTTGCGCCTCTCTGTGGTCGACTCGAATTATCATCCCATCGGAACTTGAGAATGATAAAAATTGAGTGCATTAGTGGCTGCGCGTGCACTTGTGCTCTATAATATCTCCTGCGCAGTTGGCTAATCTCAGTGAGATTGGCCATCGTGGGCGAAATCAGTTAAAAGGACATCATCATTAGTTAATATAGAATGAATGAATGAATTAGAATCTAGAAATGAAACGCCTATGTAACATTTCGGCCCAAAAACTATGCAAAAATAACATTAATCTGTTAATATGATTGATTTTTAAGAACGAAAAAATTTTGAAAGTAGCAATATATACATTAAATCTATAGTAAGTCAATAGTAATTAATACCTGTCATTAAAATAAATAAAAATTGGCAATTATAAATTTCAAATAATAGACTTAGGGTCCCATTGTTTAATAATGTTTTCATCTTGTGAGTGTATTTTTATACCGATTTGAAAGTCAATTCGATCAATATTCTAATTTGAGTTGCATTTAAAGCGACAATGCCAACTTTTATTACGGCTTATTATTGTTAATACTATATTTGTGCCGACTTAATAAAAGTTTAGTAAATTCATGATTGATCAATCGCCGTTTTTGAACATTTTTAATGAATAGATTCTACTTTTTTATTCGCTATACACTTGCGAATGGCCCAAGTCACGCCACCTCGTCTAAATCAGAATGCCCTCGATTATACCTTTTTTTTAATTTACGCATCGCGCCACCTATACTTAGAGGTGATATGTTTAAATAAATATTAAGAAAATTTTACTTTTCAGTTAAAACTATTATTCTATTAGTAGCTACAACTTTTTTAAATTTATATGAAAAATGTCTATTTCAAATGTGTTTAGCAATTGATATGAGGAAATAAAAAAACTCCTCTAAATATTGTTGATTAATTGATTCATATTAGATGTATACTCAAAAAAAGATATTGTATATCTTGTATATAGATATTGTAGATCTTATATTATGTAATACATATGAGTATAATTTGTAATAGGTTTAGATGCTAATTAGTCGATAAAGCTAGATCGTTATTTATAATTACTTGAAAGCACACGAAGGTACTTTGTGTCATATTAAAAATTAGTACTTGGGTAACCAAGCTTCGCTCGGCGTTTTTTGTAAAAACCTGCTTTTTCGAAAAATAAAACAATACGTCGACTTTTAAATTGTTTTAGATAAAATTTTGGGGGAGATTTTTTCGATATTACTAAATGACATCATCTTAGACTCCATTAAAAATTTAATAATGAAAATCGTTTTATTATCGGCTTAAATTGAAGGTTTGTAGGAGTGTGTTGGTGAAAAAATAACTATACTAAATTAAGTTTATTTGGTTGTGAGTTAGTTTGTACCAGCTAATATCAGAAAACGAAACGGCTAGTCCGCTTTCACTTTCTTATAAAGATTGACAGAGATATAGGCTGTTTTTACATAGTCATATAACGGAACCGGAAATGTGGGCGAGGTTTAATAATATGGAATTCTATATAATCGAATTATATAGTTGTAAAATCTGTACTTATACTATACTATCTGTACTTATACTCCGTTTTAGCCGCTAAAAATAGCTTATAAACTATCTCCATAATAAATCTTCTTTAATAAATAAAAAACACATACGCACTCACTTACTAACTTTGATACTTGTAACTGTAACTAATTAGTATCTTTTAGGGATAAAACTAATACCCCGATAAAATTATGAAAAACTTGAAGTATTGTGATAAAAAATTAGGAAGAATTTACAAACAAACATACACTCTTCCCATTTATAATATTTATATATTTATTTACATATCAGTAAAGTAAAGCTTACAAAGTATTTTATATCTACAGAAAATTAATTATTAACAAGCCCTATGAATAATACTACAGTAGTAAAATTTGAATGGGTTATAACTGGCTTGTAATGGTGTACTTAAACACGTTTTTGGGCATCACATAATAGGAACAAATAACAGTTTACGATATTATATTATGATTATTATAATAATATAATTTCGATATTTATGTTTCTTCGCAGTAATCTTAGCAGTGCAATAATCAATAATAGCTAGTGTATTTATTTGTTGTTGACATGTTTTTATGTATGTAATTGTGTCGTTGGTATACTAGCTTTTTGGAAAATAATATACCAATGAACATGGCTGTAAAACTTGAGGTCCTCGGTTCGAGTCTTGAGTTACGCTAAAATTGTTTTTGGGTTTTCTGTCAAGACATTTTTGGTGTATCTCTGTATCTCGATTATGTAAAGCAGTCGCTCCTGCACTTGATCTGTCACCGGTAGTGTCGGTTTGTCGTCAATCGAAATCTACGTTCATTATAAAACCACAAAAACCTGTAAGCTGTAATTTGAAATAAGCTTTACCAAAAGCTTATTGAAAAGCTTCTTAAGAAATATTTGTATAGGTACTTTAATGTTTCACCGCCACGCAACAGGCACTGTTTGAAAAAATCTCTTTAACATGTCTTGTACCAAGTAATTAATTAATATAACACCTTCATGACATTGTTTTAAATGATTGATAACGTTCTTAGATTCCAACTCAGAAATAAATTACCCTAGACTTCTAATCAGGCATTCCGCTTGACGGCTACCGTTTCATTCCAAAGACCATAATGATCGTGAATATTAGTATCTAGCATAAAAAAAATTAAAATAACAAAACCAAATTCTATTTTTTGAAACTTTCTTTTCACTTAGAAATTATTATAAGTTGTATAATATAAGATACAAAAATTGAATATCATTAGATGTAAATTACCTAGTGAATAAAATTAGTTTTTGCTTGTGTAAGAATTTGTTTGTAAACACCTACATACATATAATGAGAACAAGTAGTTATATTATAGGATCATAATTGTTTAAAATAATAATTATTATATTTTTCATTTATAGGTTATAAATGAGAAATATAATATTCATAGGGGTTACTTTATTTAATCTACTAGCTATTCACCCTCGCTTCGCTCGGGTTCGTCCTTAGCTTGCTTCTCAATACCAACTTTCATTCCTATTTTCAGCCCCTTAAGGGATGATTTCCGGGATAAAAGTATCCTATGTCCTTCCCAGGGTCTCAAACTATCTTCTTACCAATTTCATCTAAATCGGTTCAGTAGATCCGGAGATTACGCCTTATAATGTCACAAACTCACAAACCCACAAACTCATAAACTTCTTTATATTATTAGTATAGATAAGGATTTCGAATATTAATGAATTTCGAAAAATATCGCTTAAGCAATAACAAAAGCAAAAATTAAAGCATTTTTATGGAAATATATATATTATGTATTTTTAAAAATAATATTATGTATACATATCAAAATTTAAATAAACTTTCACATGAAATCAGTGCATAACATAGTGTATCAGATGCCACTTCTAACGTCATATACTCTACATATACAATTGCTTACATCATGCGATGTCAGGGAGCGGTCAGGCATGTCAAAATAATTACCGCAAATATCTTGTATCGACAACCTGATTTAAATATTGACGCTTTCACGTACACTTTTAAAGCTGCCTTGATATTAAAATTAGTGCTTTTAATTAAAATCGCCAAATTTTGAGCTTAGTAGGTACCTATTAAAAGTATTTTGGAACGTTGGATGTATATCTATACTTATATTATAGAGGCAGAGTTTGTTTGTTTGTTTGTTTGTTTGTTTGTTTGTTTGTTTGTTTGTTTGTTTGTTTGTTTGTTTGTTTGTTTGTTTGTTTGTTTGTTTGTTTGTTTGTTTGTTTGTTCCTTTGTTTGTTTGAATGCGCTAATCTCAGGAACTTCAAATCCGATTTGATTTAGATAGCTCGTTCATTGAGGAAAGCTATATATCATATAATATATATTCTATTTATCAAAATATACTTTATTAAATAGAATTTTACAAGCACTTTTAAATCGTCTAAAACTAACCGTTAAAACGTACCATGTAGTAATATGATAAAATGGTAACGTGGTAAAGTCGGGCATTGAATATTTTAAGGAAAATGTGTTTGGGGGGAGTTCTGATCTAATCTAGTATTAATCATGATCACAGTATCTTACCTATTATTGCCAAACTAAACAAATTCCGTAATAATAAAAACAATATAAGTAAAATAGTTACTTATATATTTTTTATTATTACGGAAATTATTTAGTTTGGCAATAATTTATGTATTGGGATTAATGATAACTTATGTACTTACTTTTTAGTTAAAAATAATTATTTATATGTAAATCATGTCGACCCGTTGGGTCTATTGTAGCAGAAAAATGTACCGTATAAAACGTAGGTACGTTAAATATGTATACTTAATATATGTACATACATATTGAAATAAATAATGTAATATTTTACAATATTTAAATAAAAAGTCTAGAAACGACATTTTCTTTTTACTCGATTGCAGCGAAGCCCAAGGAGGGGTTTTGTGCTTGACCTGTATGTATGTGTGTATGTTTTTTTTTTGTTCTCACATTCATACACAGCACCATCTAGTTCCATGGTAAGCTACGAGGCTTGTGTTATGGATACCAGATAGTTGATACACTACACATATATAATTTTAAACTGCCTCGGTGGTGTAGTGGCTAGCATGTACGGCTGCACACCCGGAGGTCCTGGGTTCGAGTCCCAACATCATCATCAATTTTAAATACATACATATTATAAATATAAACACCCATGACTGGAGTACAAACATCCGTGCTCATCACACAAATGAATGCCCCCAGCGGGACTCGAACCCGCGACCGCTGGGACAGCAAGTAGGGTCACTACCAACTGAGCCAAACGTGTCGTTTGGTTCTATGTTCCCTCGTAATTACTAAACGGCTCAACCGATTTTAATGATTTATACGTCATTCGATTTGTCTTGATAACGCGAATGTCATAGGGTAAAATCAAAATGGCGGATCCTAGATGCCAATGTTTGTCTTGAAAAAAAAATCATCCGAATAAATCGAGTGGGCTATTAAAATATAGAATATTCAAGAGTCGATAACAAAAATATATACAACTTATATGTTTTAAAGTAATTTAGGATATGAAATTGTTAAATAAAACTAAAAACTGACCAAAACTAAAAAGCTGCAAATAGAAAAAATATTTACAAAAATAAAAAAAAAAACCGACTAAACTGATTAACTGCGTGTATGTATGTCTCCGACTGCATAATACATAATATGTTAGTTCGTCAATTTGTTTTCTTCTTTTTAGTTCACTTTTTACGCAGTCGGGTTTTTTATTTTTGTAAATGATTCTTATATTAAAATGTTTATGGAGTAACAGTGAGTGTAAAGAGCTTCTAATCGTTGAAGCTAAAAATATTAGAAATATGTGTGTCATATGTTACGCAAGACCCATAAGACTTGTTAGCAATGTGTTGTTAGTAGTAACTATCGTAAATACGTACACATTATATTTGATGCCGTTAGAACATAACTATATTCTAGTAATTTTATTTCAAAGTGCTTAAAAAAGTTAAAAGTTAACTATGTATTAACACCTCCAGGTAAATTTCTAAGAAATTAATTAAATTTCTAAGAAATCTATTGTCAACTGACACGCCGCGCCGGCGCGGCGTATCAGTGGTCGTGGACGGATTAATTATAATATTTTATTAATATACAAAATTACATATATAAATATTAACTCAAAAAAATAATAATAATAATATCATACTGTCGACTCATCCTCGCTCCGCTCGGGTCGTCCCTAGGTTGGACCACCCTTATTATTTAGGGGTATGAAAAATAGTTAACGTCCTATTCTCAAACCTACTGAATATACACACAAAATTTCATAAGAATAGGTCAAGCCGCTTCGGAGGAGTTTTTTACCACGAGAATTTTATATATTAGATTCACATATTGTAATATAATCAATCATGATTTTGTTCTCATATTGGTAATACCGAACGTAAAAGACATTTAGAGGAATTAATATCCAAAGTTTATGATAAAAAAATATTCTTGCACACAGACAAACATACGTTTTTGTATAGATATACCAATAACACTCAAATCATTTGACTGGTGCCCATGTCCATACTTCGCATAATACACGTATGCCTATTATGAACAATGTTAGAATGAAGTTTCCGAAGAACTTGTACGGTTCAACAAAAAAAGCCTCATTAAACCCGTGTAAGCAAACACGTATTATCAAGTTTGACTTTTTTTACTGACAGTACTGCATAAATTATAAGCTATTACAATCATTTAAGATAATGATCTTGCATATTAATGAATAAACAAAAAGTATAAACAAAAAGTGAGACATTTTAAAATATTTAGAGATACGCTGTAATTTCGCATATAAACTTAGTTTTATAAATCCAGAACTGATTTGGACATACTGTGTTGTATTATATTCAGTCCTTTTTTACGTCTCTACTGCTGCGCATGGGCCTTCCTTCAATACATAATAATATGTAATTTTTTCTTAGCACATATATGTAAGTGAACATTCCAGGTAAATTTCTAAGAAATTAATTAAATTTCTAAGAAATCTATTGTTAACTGTAACGCCGGCGTGTCCGCGGTCGTGGAGGGATTAAAGGCAAGGGGCTTGGACAATATATTTTCAAAAGTGTTTAAAAATATGCAGAAAAATCTATTTTTATCGACAAGAACCTTCTCAGGCGTATACAGGATAACTTACCAGAGTTTCATTACAATTAGATCTATGATTTAGAAACGCATAGTGGACTAACATATATATTACAAAAATCGGTAAAATGCTTGCATTGTGATTACTTGTCAAGGCACCGAGAGCTTATCACCTTATCCTGTCTACAAATTCTTACTACAACATTATTTATGTACTTATATATTTTTTTTTACTAATAAATAATACTTATCTTTAATCGATAACAGAAGAAACCTTTAGCGCGAGTACGAATTACACTTGGCCACTTTTTGGTTTTTGTTATTTTACGTTTAAAATTTGTACTAAGATAAATATGTATACTTATTATTATTATCTATACATATATTCTTATTAAAATATTCAGAGATCCGATATTTTTTTCACTGTCACAGTTTTAGAGGTATTTATTTAAAAGAAAGACGAAGACAGATATAGTTAATTATATACGAGCATTATAATCGTTCAAAAACAAGTTCGATTTGCTTAAAACCTCCGAAAACCTAATTTTGTTTTATATTTATAAGTATCAAGATTTGGCATTTTATGTACCTACCTAAAGAAAATATCTGTCAAATAACTGGAGCCATTTCAAAAAAAAATATTTAATCGTATTTACTTAAATCATTTTAAATAAAACTATCTTTTCGGATTATTTCGCGGATTTACTTTGATTTTTGGTTCCCGATGTTTTGAATGCTTTACAGCAATCATGGTCACGGGAGAGACTAAGGTTATAGACGTCTCAAACACATACTTGTTACAGACAGTGCCTACCCACTATTTTACAAAAATGATTTCAAAAATTCAAAAATGGCAATAAAGTACCTTACAATATTTGTTGATTTTTATTTCTAAACATTTTAATTTTTTTAATACATATTATAATTAAATATAGTAATATTATTTATTTAATTTTTGCTGTTATTATTATAAATAATTACAATTTTCAAATAACTTTATTAATTACTAATATTATTTAGTGTTGCTATTATTATATTATGTATAACCATAAAGAATATTAAACATTAAAATATTAATTATTTATCTAAGCGATATTATTGTTTTATATATAATTTAAAAGTTAAAATATTAATTTAGATTGCTATTATTTAAAGTTAAAATATTGAGCAACACTATTGCTACCTTTATAGACAAAAATTATAGACAAAAAATACCTTAATCAGAATTACTGTCATTATTGCACGTATTAAATCATATGAATTTTTGTAGTGAATTAGTTAAAGGTAATTTGTTTTTCGATTATAAAACTGATATCTATATCTATATTCGTATTTAAAGTATTTTAAGAATTTAATTATTTTTTGTATTTCCTTTAATTTTAATTTTTACTACAAACTAGCAACTAACACAAGCTTCGCGTTGTGCGTTAGTAACGAACCCAAGTTCTTGTGGAAGCTACAACCGGCTCGGAAAGCAGTTCTGCTGAAAACAGCTCGACGAGAAACTCAAGAGTTGCTCTTTTAAATAATGAGTTACATAATTTATAATAACAACTAGCGATTTACTATCGTTCCGCTCGGGTTCGTCCCTAGTTAAGTTTTAACGTTTAGTATAGATTTCTCAGAGATGAGATATTTTCGCGGAGTAAAAAGCGTCCCATATATTGACTCGGATACCTAGCAATCATTATACCAAATTTCATCAAAATCTGTCCAGCGGTTTTCTCGTGATGCGGTCACAGACAAACAGACACACAGACAAAAATTCTAAAAACTATTATTATATTCGGCCTCTGTATCGATAATAATGACTATTTCTATAAGATTTTCCAAGAAAATATTTAATTTATAGGTTCGACTCAGTTACAATTTTTTTATATTATGTTTAAATTTACAGTATTACAAACAATTGATTACTACTAGGTGATATCAACATCACTCGCTTTCTCTCCTTTTTAGGGTTTCGGACCTCAAAAGGTAAAAAAGGAACCCTTATTAGGTGACTCTCTTGTCCGTCTGTCCGTCTGCCTATCCGTGTGTCACCACATATTTTCTCAGGAACGGGTAGATCTAGCAAGTTGAAATTTATACCAGATACTGAGGTTTATAGTCCCTATTAGGTGTATAAAAATCAAGGTCCTGAGTCACCACGATAAAAAGGTATGGGCAAATTTAGATTTCCGCGAAAACTTGTGAATACCAAAATTTACCTTAATTTTCAACTTTTTTTATTTTTCAGAATTTTCCCTTTACTTGTGCTTGTAAGACATTGCATTTAACCAAAATTAACAATTCTAGGTCAACCGGAACTACCCTATAGGTTTTGGATCGAAAACCTATATGGTAGTTCCCGTTGACCTAGAATCACGAAATTCCAAAAAAATAAAAGAAGTAGAAAATTAACGTTAAACAGATTTCCTACAAGGTATGGAACCCTCGGTGGGCGAGTCCAACAACTCGCACTTGTCCATAATTTTTACTTTTTATTAAATATATTCTTGTTGGCTAAGGTCACATAAATACATGCTGACAAATGAGTTAAATATATTAAATTATTTCACTAATACGCTCATATAGAGAAATGCAACCTTACACTCTAATAAACAATATCACATTTAGTCCATAATTGATATCGAAATGAAGAAAAAATCACATACTGGCGTTAAACGCCCACATTATTTGAGTAAAAATTTGTTCCTTACAAACATTCTCCATATTAAACATAAGACAAACTTGTCTGTTCAAAGAACTTCACGAGGGCATAAAGATTTGTTTATACAATATAATCTGTCACGCCTTTATTGACTTTTCGTTTTACGATAATTGAGAAGGTAAATACTATTGAATGATGATTATAGGTGCAATAAAATGCTAATAGATCTGCTAGTGCGAATAAACTATACTAGGGGCGTCCACCGGTCTCGTTTGGTTCATGTTTTTCAATTTGACAATTCTAATATACTAACGACTTACCCTTACTTCGCTCGTGTTCGTAACAACAAACATACACATAAGCACACACGCAAACACAAATTTTCCCAATAATAATAGTAATTCGAATGTATCCCATTCAAACTTTGCCACCCATTTTCATTCTACTGGGTGTTGAACTTTAACCTTTTGAGAGCAGATTTATATAATAACTAGCGAGATATACCTACAGCGAGATATTTATATTATAGATAGCGAGATTTTTAAACCGTATATTTTTCTGGGATAAAAAGTAGCGTATGTGTTATTCCAGACTATAATATTCTATCACTGTGCCAAACATTTAGATCCGTTCAGCCGTTCTGGCGTGAAAGAGTAACAAACATCCATACATACTCATAAACTTTAACATTTATAATATTACATATATTATACATTACATATATTATATTATATAATAATTTCTAGTTAGTCGTCCTATTGTTTTTCTTGCTAAAATAAACTGATTATAATAACCACTAATTATATATAGGTATTGGATATATCTCTCTCATCGCAAAAAAATCTAAATGTGTTGTACATATTTGGTAGCTACACTCATATATTATAATAATTATTATAATCGGTAAGCAATAAATAACTTCGTCGCATCATAAATTTTATGTTAACATAGTCATTTGAGTTTGCCTTTAGGTTCAATATTTTCTTACTGAACTGTATTATTAACAGCCACAAGTAATTTTGTTTTAAATTTGCATTTCTTGCTTTAAATACAGCGTTTTAAATGTATCCGGTACATACGAGCATATCCTTTAAATTTAGTTCAATAATAATTTAAAGCAACAGGGCTGTCGTATCAGGAAGATATTAGGTATTTATATTGTACTCTCTTTCGGATTTCTCAGACTAATTTATAATTGTAAATAAAATAAATATGTTGGATCATTAACACACAGCACCATCTAGTTCCATGGTAAGCTACGAGGCTTGTGTTATAGATACCAGATGGTTGATAAACTACACATTATAATTATATATATATATATATATATATATATATATATATATATATATATATATATATATATATATATATATATATATATATATATATATATATATAATAGAAGGCAGTGGTAGCCCAGTGGTGACGCGCTCGCATGGGTAACCGAGTGATGCGGGTTCAAATCCCGGGTCTCGCACCTCTGATATTTTCATGTGCGAATCATTTTCAACATGATTACCACTTGCCTTACGGTGAAGGAAAACATCGTGAGGAAACCTGCATGTCTGAGAGAATCTAGTAAGTTTTCGAAAGACATGTGAAGTCCGCCAACCCGCACTTGGCCAGCGTGGTGGACTATGGCCTGATCCCCCTCATATAGAAGGGAGGCCCGTGCTCAGCAGTGGGACGTTAAGAAGGGCTGAATACAATACAATACAATATATAATAAATATTACCCATGACTGGAGTACAAACATTCGTTCTCATCACACTAATGAATGCACCCCAGCGGGACTCGAACCCGGGACTCCTGTCACAGCAAGTAACTACAAACACTACAAACTGAGGCAAACGTGTATATTATTCCTTCACGCAAAAACGGCTGGATGAATTTGGATGAAATGTAGTGCATATGTGCATACCTATTATGTAGATAGACTTATGACCTAGACTAACACATTAATCACCTAAAGACGCACTTGAGGATAAATCTATACAAACATTATAAAGAGGAAAGATTTTTTGGTTGTTTGTACCGAACAAGCTCCGAAACTACTGACCCGATTTAGATAAAATTTGGTAAAAAGATAGTTGGAAACACTGGGAATGATATACGAAAGATTTTATTCCTGAAATCATCCCTTAAGGTGATGAAAATGGGGATGAAAGTTGGTATGGCAAAGCAACCACTACTCGCTAGTAGTTTATAATAATAATAGTAAGGATAGTAAGTACAAGGGGATGTCCTTGATCTCGTGGCTCGAGCAAGTCAATATTTACCTCTTATCACTGCACCTAACTGTCACTGTTAAGAATCTGCATACAATAACAAGCTTTGTTTAACCGCATTCTTTAGATAGTATATTATATTTATTTGGATTGCATATTATTTAGCGATGTTATAGAACTATTTTCTTCGTACATATTATAAAATATGATATAAAACTGATTATATTGGCTATAGTCTAAGGTCTGACGGTGGATTTCTACAGGTATCTGATATTTTACTTGTATGTGTTGCGTAATAACTTTATATTGAATCAATTAATATAGGTGGTGGTATCCTCAATTTATTATATTATGTATTTATATCTATGTATATAATATGTAAGCAAACACCTAGATTGCGTTTAATTCTTATAATTATGACCAGTATAATTATTTTTAACAAGCGCGAATCGAAACCGCTACCTGCAACATGATAAAGCTATTATAAGCGTTACTGAACCACCAGTACTATGTATTTTTAATAAAATTCCTACAAAATCAAATGAAAGGTAGTTTAGTTAATTCAATATAATCAACGAATCATCGTATAATTAAACAAATTCAACAGCGTCACTCTTCAATGACTTATTAAACGAATGTTTGCGTTTTCAACAATAATATTTTTACAAAAGACTAATCAACGGACGGCGAAAGCCAACACGTATTGTGTACAGCAATTATCACGATCGAGATCTCTCTAATGAATATATTTTATAACTAGCTGTACATAACTTCTTAAATAAAAAAGGCGGCTTGACTCGGCTTATTTTTATTAAATGAAATGGAATTTGAAAAACTATTAAGTCATCGTTTCTCTGCCCATTTCCCAATCACTTGGGGTCGGCGCAGTACATCTTCTGTACTGCTGATAGGATTTGGCAAAAGTTTTACGACCGGCCGCCTGCCTGACGACAACCCTCCTTGAAAATGCTATTTTTTATCGCGGAAAGGACTCAAAGTGTGATGACCAGCACATCTAATTTAGATTTAGGTATATAAAGTTATCTAATGCCAGTAATTTTTTCACCACTTTCATTGGCACAGTAATTGCTTGAGGTTAGGCGTGGTTTAACATTGGAGAGTTTTTAATTTCAAGTCTTGTAATAAGCATATTCCATATTGTTTTCTTTTAAAATATTTAAACTATTAAGTATAAAATTGTTAACTTCTTAAGTTGTTTTGTAGATTTAATTATAAGGTTACAGTCAGTTTTACTTTCTCCAAGATTTCTTAAAATTTGTTTTCATATATCGTGACACCGCTCTACGTTGATATAAAGTGTATCCTATTGCTTTTAGAAATTTAAATAGGCAGTACCAATAAGACACAAGACGCACTTTCTTTTAATGATAAACATATTCAAGATATTCCTTCATTTTCAACATGATTACCACATGCGGCGAGGAGAATACCGTGAGGGACTTACCTCTGTTAAATATCACAACTAGTTTGTGTAGACATGTGAAATCGCCCAATTCTTCTCGCGTTTTGGGAGGCCCGTGCCCAAAAGAGGGACGAGTTTTCAAAGGGTCGGGTTGTTAAATGGGCTGAATTATTTATTATTACTTTTAAACAAAATATACTCATTTTAGGCATAGCAATATAACCAAGCTTACTGTATACGTACGGTATATGTTACGGTTAGCAATCTATTATCATGCATTGAATGGTCTAAAACAGTCTTATATTAAAGAATATTCAAACCTCTTTCTTTACTTCGATTTATATCTACACAAAGTACAAATATTCTACATATAATATGTGTATACTGAAAAAAAATCTTTCACTAATGATAGAGCGAGAGGTATAGGCTATTTTTTCCGATAAAAAGCTGTTAAAGCGAAGCGAGGTTAAGTCTTAACCCTGAAATAAATGTATTCATCTTTCTTAGTCAGCACATAGCTCCTCAACTGACTGACTCATAATATATTTTAAGTCACACTCCAGAGCACAATCAATAGAGTTTCGGATACACGACAGTACAGGTTCTTGGCAACGTGACTGATCGCATTCCGAGGCACAGTATTCACATAATGTTTAAGGGCTCTGAAGTAATTATGTTTTTGTCTAACATTAAACTTATTTATTACTAGCGGTTCACCCTCGCTTCGCTCGGCTTCGTCCCTAGGTTGGTTGATACAAACTTTCATCCCCATTTCACCCCTTAAGGGATGATTTCCGAGATAAAAAGTATCCTATGTCCTTCCAAGGGTCACAATCTATTTTCTTACAAAATTTCATCTAAATCGGTTCAGTAGATCCAGAGATTACCCACTACAACATCACAAACTCACAACTTAACCTCTTTATAATATTAGTATAGACTACCGACTTATGTACCTACGTACGTGGCTTTTAGTCACAATTTTATGGATATTTTGTGAGGAACCCTGATTTTTTTCTAGAATAAAAGTAGCCTAAGTTACTCCTTATAATATCAGCTATCTACCAGTGAAATTTCATCCTCCACCACTTTGATTGCATTGTCCTTTCGTGAAAGAATATTTTGACTAAGTTTAGTTTTCTTATTGTTCTCACTTCACACTAAAGTAATGTATGAAATGATTAAGATGGTTAACAACCATTTTCTTGACATCATCGTAAAATGGAGTCACTGCTGGATACAAGCCTTCATTTAATGCGAGAGAGATCAGGCGACAGTCCACACTGGCCAAGCGCCGATTGGCGGACATCACATATCCTCGCAAACTAGTTAGGTTTTCTAAGACATGCAAGTTTCCTCAAGATAATTTTCCTTTATCGTAAGGCGAGTGGTAATCATATTGAAAATGATTCGCACATAAAAATAATAATAATAATAATAATACTCTTTATTGCACACCGAAAACTAAAATACAAAAAAAAACACAAAGAAAAGATGCACAGCAGGACGTTAGACGTACGGAGTTAGACGTAGTAGACGTACAAGACCTGTGGCTTGAACTTATTCCACTTGGTTTTCCAAGTCAAGAGGTCGTTACCAACGGGCCAAAAACTGCTGCCAAAAATTTATATGAATGAATAATTACTAAACGAATTCAATTTGTTATATGAAGTAATAGAAATGGGTTTTGACGTGTTAAAGAATTTCGTAGTAGGTACGTAGGTCGAAGGTCATCTTTACTGCTTGTCAATTAGACACATGTGAAGGGACAGGCGGAATTTATTATAAAAAATATTATGTATATATGTACAAGTGCAAGACGGACTTGCATTATAATATTAACATCTCTATAAATTTTGTGTTCCGTAAGTAACATAAATTAAAAAAAACTTTTAGTTTAAATTAAAAAACTTTTAGTATAATTTTTTTTTAGATATATCGGACATTTTATATTGTATTTAAATTTTTTGACTTCATTTAATTTTGTTTGAGTTTCGCTGAAATTCTTCCGCTAGTTGTTCTCGGGACTGAGGCATTTTCTGTTCGAACTTGATGATTGACTTAATATGACATTTAGTAAAAACTAGCGACTCATACTATGTCCCTAGGCGTTTCTTTAAATTGACGTAACATTTTTATTTATGAACCGATTGAAATAAAACAATACTAAATGTTAAGTGAAGTTTACAACAATGCATTAGTAAAAACCGCACCCAAATTTGTTTAGCCGTGTCTGATATTAGCGCGCACAAACGCACAGACAAACTGATAAACAGACAAACAGACAAAAAATCTAAAAATCATTGTTTTGGGTTCTATTGCGTTTTTAAAGACCCCAATAATAATTTTTCTCAAATATCTTCTATGTACAGACAGCGATCAGTTACAATTTAATTATATGTATAGATTGTAATTTAACCCCAGTTACAAAAAATGAATTTAAACTTAAATGAAAGCTTTTTTAACCGACTTTAAAAAGAAGTTGTATGTTTATGTACGCCGTTGGATCACCTGTTTATTAAAACTTAACATTATCGTTCAAGGAAACAAACAGGCATGCGAATGATTTTAAAGAGTTTTTATTTCTTAAATATACAGAACCCTTCAAAATACTTATAAAATATTCAATATTTACATATACATACATACATACGTATGTATCACTCAAAATTTAAGCCTTGTCAGTTTCGTACGTTGCAACATGAACAAAACATTTCGTGATACAAAAAGCTACGGCGCCTATAATTACATAATAAAGTATTGCAACAATTAACTCGTATACATTAAACCACCTGGTACTAAATTTTGTTTTGGATTGAACGTTCTATTATAAATGTTAGTTTGTTGTGACATGGTTGAACTGAAATTGCCAATAAACAAAACTTATAGCTGTTTATAAGTAGGTGCTTAATATATTAAGAAGATATCTATATATGTATAATTTGTACATAAGTAAAGACCAAAGAGAGTAGTGCATTTTTCTCGTCTGTTTGTCCACCGATTTTCTTTTTTTTTCGTTTAGAAGCTATTGACGAGCTTTGGTGTTATTATTAAAAAAGTTTTGGAATCAGTTAGGTTTTAAAAACTATATAAATAGGTAACTGATATTCATGTGCTCTCGCCAACTTCCAACTCCAGGCTATTGGGAATATCTCATCAGAAAAACTCAGTGATTTATCTTGACCTGACCTGGGACTCAAACCCAACACCTCTGATTCTGCGGCCCTATATGCAAGACCTCCGGATCTGCAACCATATGTGTTAGACTACCAAGGCAGATGGTATATAGCTGCTGCGAAAACATTATCAGAGATTTAATTTTTTTTTAATTTGTGAGTATATATGTGTTTTGGTTATTAGCAGTGTTCGTGAATCGTCATTTTTAACACCTCCAGGTAAATTTCTAAGAATTTAATTAAAATTCTGAGAAATTTATTGTTAATCCCTCCATAACCGCGGATACGCCGGCGTGTCAGTTAACAATAGATTTCTTAGAATTTTAATCAATTTCTTAGAAATTTACCTGGAGGTGTGTCCGCGGTCGTGGAGGGATTAAAAATTGTTCTATTTTCTTTATGTAGTTATGTTATGTTATTCTCGTGTGTTATTGTTTTCTTAGCGATATCGACTTTAGAAAGTCAACTTATCTAAAGACGCAGATATGTAATTAAGACAAAACAAACATAAAGTATAATTCAATGATATTATGAAACACACTGTACAATGTATATGTAACATTTATAACATTTCATAATATTGGCTGCTATTTTATATATTTCTATTTGGGCACAATTTACTTCGCCAATGTCGCGTAGATTGGAGAAGATACGTCAATTATATATATATATATATATATATATATATATATATATATATATATATATATATATATATATATATATATCGTTATTTTTGGTTGAGCCCGTCACAATTATAGGGAAAGCACATAAAGAAACGAGATAACTATCTGTCAATGCATTTTCGAGGACAAACGTCATTTGGACATATCTATAAATATAAGAAAATTCTGAGTTAAATCTGTACATTAAATATTTTTTGGAAAATCTTATTGAAATAGTCTTTATTGTCGATACAGCGGTCGAATCTATAGTTTTTAGAATTTTTGTCTGTCTGGGAGCGCATCACAAGAAAACCACTGGGCAGATTTAAATAAAATTTGGTATGATGATAGCTGGTTATCCGGGTCAACATATAGGATACTTTTTATTGCGGGAAAATATCTCATCTCTAAAAAATCTATACTAAACGTTCAAACGTAACTAAAGACGAATCCGAGCGGAGAGAGGGCGAGTCGCTAGTTTGAAATAAATTACAATAGTGTTGTCTTCTCTCGGCAATAATTACACACGCGCGTGATAAAACAACATATAACTTTTTATATAAATAAATCATTGGTAATATCATTAAGAAATGTATTTTATCAGTTATTTAACTATATCGTTTAAACGTGATTTCTCCATTAATCTCATGTAAAAGTATCATAAGGTTTTTGTCAGCCTTTAAATGACACGCACTTTACGTGATTGTTTTACGCTAAGCGTTAGTAAATAGTGGATATGAAAAAAAAATAATAATTTGTTTCTTAAATCTGATGATAATACTGTTATCAAATATTTTATATAATGACTGATTTTAGTCTGTTCCATGTTAATTTAATTGATTGTAATATATTTTGGCTATAAAATAGGTTTAAGACACCAAATGATGCGTAGGTATTTATTGTATGTGGCGTTCTGTAATTTTCATAAACGGTAAATATTAATAAATATAAATTAACATTATTGTCACCTAAGCGTCGTCACTATTTAGAATAGCATTAATGTCAAGATAACAATTGTTAAGTTTACAGTGCCTAGAAGTGCAGTTTTAGTACGGGCAAAGAAAAGACTAGAGTATTAAAAATGAAAGTTTATATAAAATAATATTATTATAATATAATATTATCTAGATGAAAAAAATATTTTTTGGTATAGGAAAAATGAATCTTTTTAATTAATAAAGTTGAAAGGAAAGTTCGTGAATAAAATTTTATTAGATTTTTTTTTATATTATAATCCACGTCATGTCCTCATCATATCATCGTTTCCGGTATGTTAAAGAGATAATAAAATGTCACCTCTATTAAAGACTGGCAAAAGACTCATAAGTGTAACCCATAAATAAGCGACTTCAAAAATAAATAACATGTAATAAATTACATATACTCAAAATAAAAACTTTGGAATTTTTATTTTACATAAAAAGCTTATATATCAGAGCTTTGGAATGTGCAAAAATAGATCTATTTTATATTTGTCTTATGTTAAATATTTATAAGCTCTACTATTATAAAGTAAAAACTAAAAGCTCATTAGGCCTCACTTCGCTCAAGTGATAAATATTTTATGGGTACTTAATCAATCAATCAAATAACCACTTTTAGAACTTAATTATTCAAAGTGCCTAAAACTTTGCAGTAAATATCTGTATAAAAAATTACCTACATATAGCGTCACGTGACAATATTTATTATTAGTTAACTATCGACCTATTTTTCTTTTTCTATGCAAACATTAACGAAAAAGGTACTATTTTGTAAAAAAAAAGATTTATAAAATCGATTTGGCGAATACATCGCATAATATACTAAGATATACACAAATTTCCTCATAGTCAATTTGATGCTGCATTATTGCGTGGAAAAAGGTCAAATAATAGGTACAAATTTAGTATTAATATTAGCAAGGATTTCAATTAATGTATAGTGATTTTTTGGTTTTTAATCTAAAACGAGTATTTACTACGTTAGCCCCTTTTTTTGAATACATTTACCGATTTCTAGGAGACGGCTTGATCGAGATCTGTCTATCTTAAATCGTATATCTATTAAAGCAGAACCTGCGGTGGTCCCGTAAAAAAATAAAACTTTAATAAGCTCAGCACTTTATCTTCTTTGCTTACCCATTACTTCTAACGTCAACGGATAATATTAATATAAATTAAATAGTCAAAATAAAAATTTACTAGTCCGGTTTTTTAAGCTTTCGCCATAAATAATATCGATTTTGAAGTGTGCATTATAATCGACTGTATTAAAGTGATTCGATAAATCATTCGAAAGTTATGTTACGACTGAATTCAAACCAGTTCGGCCCGGCTTTTCATTGAAGATCCATGGTGTAAAGCCTTAGAATTCTTATTTTATTTATGCATTATGCCTATATTATGATAAGTTATTTCAGCAACTTAACTGTTGGGTACAAAGTCGAATTACCTTTATTTAATGTAGCTGCTTGAATGTTTATTTTTACGTATTAAGTTATATATTTACCTACTAGCTTTGTGGATTAATAATAGTTAGCCATCAACAAAAATATAGTTTGGTACTTAAATAAATCTACCATAGTCGGCGTCTCTCCCGTGACCGTGATTGCTGTAAAGCATTCGAAACGTCGAGAACCAAAAATCAAAATAAATCCGCGAAATAATCCGAAAAGATTATATTTACCTACTTAAAATGTCAAATATTCATATTATTTAATAGTACAATTGTTAAATTATTTTTATAATTCTCCATTTTATTTTTTCGTTTTATTCACCATTCATTAGTTGTATTTTCAAATTTTGTAGATTGAAGTTCTGCCATCTAAACATCTATGTGTGACATGCTCAGTTGTACTAAAGTTTTGGATTCAAGTTTTCTAGAATAAGTACTTCAGAGTTTGGAAGTTAAAGGTATTGCCCCATGCCTTGGACAGCACTTAAATACGTCGATGTTATGTCTTGACCTCTCACTGAACGTGTCGAGTTGTCATCCCAGGGGACTCGTGTACAACACTTCCATTATCAGAGAGATGACCTCTATGATTTTGGATTTCGCTTTTTAATAAAAAAACGCTTCAGGAGTGCACTTTTGTCCTTTATATACGTAGATCCGAAAGTGATTTGATCTAGTTCAGAAATTCACCAGTGTAAGTACAGTTTAGTGAAAGAAAAAAATCATAAAGTAATCTTCAAGGCTGAGGGAATCTAAATATTTTCGTGTGAAGTCTGCCAATCCACGTTTTGGCACATGCGCCTGCCTGCCATTGGCAAAGAGATCTATTTGCCATACATTTTATTGTTTTATTTCAAATAGTGCATGCCGATAAAGCAACACAACTGCCATTTTCATATTTCAATTAAAGTTATAATGATTCTGACAGTAAGCGCGGTAATGTTTTTTTCTATTAGTTAACAAAATTTCAGAATCGGGTATGTTTCAGAGATTACACCCTGAACATACAAATTTTACCACTTTAGAATATCAGTGTAGATGTTATACAAATTACCCACTTATAATATGGTGGTACGAAACTCATGGGGTGCTAGTCTGGCTTGGCCTTTTTATTAAAATACAGCGACTCACCCTTGCTTCGCTCGGGTTCGTCCCTAGGTTTACGTCGTCCCTACGTCCCTACGTTTTAAATTAAAATGGACATAGTATGTTATTCTTAAGAGATAGACATATCCCATCGCGGACTTTTCTGTAGACCTATATAAGATACACAATTCCACCATACATTATTTTGTTATATCTCAAAGGGTTTAGGAAGCGTTTTCGTTGAAAGCTCCCCCACGTCTTATTTTTTCCGACACCTCCAACAAATATCGTTATATTTTAGCCAATGTATACAAAAACTTAACAAATTATATACTAAAACCTTCCTCTTGAATTATTCTATCTATTAAAAAAACCGCATCAAAATCCGATGCGTAGTTGTAAAGATTTAAGCATACATAGGAATATAGGGACAGAGAAAGCGACTTTGTTTTCAACCGACTTCAAAAAGGAGGAGGTTCTCAATTCGACTGTATGTTTTTTTTTATGTTTGTTACCTCAGAACTCCGTCATTTATTAACCGATTTGGACAATTTTTGTTTTGTTTGAAAGGGTATACTTCCAGATTGGTCCCATTTAAATTTCAAAAAAAAATACCACCCCTAAGGGTGGAAAAAACAACTAATGATGAATTTAACCTACTTCTAATTGTCATATTGACTTGAAACTTTGCAAGTATTTCTACTTCCGTTGATAGTACAGTGGTTCGGTGTTGTTGACCTGATATGATGGCAAGGCCAGAAGGTGGATAGGTGGAACTCTTCAACGGCTAATAGTAGATACTTTGAGTTTGGGCTTATTTTGTTTGATTTGACAAGCCTAACACGTTAGAATTCTTACTTTGCTACTACTGTCTACACTAAAAAGGGAAAAATAAAAACTTTTTAACAAAAAAATAAAAACCGACTTCAAACAAAAGCACTAAAAAGTAACAAATAACTGATTGGTAGTTTTCATTTACTATACATACCTAATCAAATAATTTCGAAGTCGGTGTGCTTTGGCTAAGTAATTAAAGCCTACCTATTAAATATATACCTAATCAAATATTTTCGAAATCGGTGCCAGCCCATACAAAGCAAAGCACACCGACTTCGAAAATATTTGATTAGGTGTGTATAGTAAATGAAAACTACCAATCAGTTATTTGTTACTTTTTAGTGCTTTTGTTTGAAGTCGGTTTTTATTTTTTTGCTAAAAAGTTTTATACTATGTACTAGTGATTATAAGAATTTTAAAAAGAAATTTAAGTATAGCAAATACGTAATAATATTTATTTAATTATCCTGTCTTTAATGCTTACATAGTGTATTAATTGTAAGTCTTAGGACTACCGTTTCATCATTTTATTAATAACAGTACTGATAAAGTAGGTATGAACTTTAAACGTTAGTGAAAGGTCAAGTGTGAGTTCATTTAACTCTGCATATAGTGCCGTGTTTTGACGCTTCTGTGCAAAGAAATTTTAAATTTGACCAGCCATTTGCATACGAAAATGTACTTTATTTTACTATTTATAAGATATATTATAAAATAAGCTGTATTTATTACAAGTAAATATAATAATGTTGCAGAACCTATCGATTATTTGCATTTGTATTAGCAATACTGGCCTTTATTACTTTAAATATAAGAGTTATATTGATGGCATATAGATATTTGTCATGTAAGCTGAGAGCAAAGACATTAATTACATTACTCTAGCGGTGAGAGATAGTGACCATAAATCTTTTAAAACATTTTAGATGACAATTCGACTACCGGAAAATGTCTTGCTGTGGTAGATTTATGGATAACCTAAGTCCAAGATGGGAAGCGTAAAAAGAAACTTAATTTGTTGGGTTCTGTATATCAAAATGTATGTATTTATCAAATAAGACTCTAACTTTTTATAAAAAAAACTAGCATTGCCCGCGGTTCCGCCCGCGTTCAGATGACCAAAAACCAAATTCTTAGGTGTTGCATATTAGTATACTCTTGCAATGCAGTTTTTGTATTTTTTCTCAGAAATGAGATATATTCCCGCGGTAAAAAGTATCCTATATGTTGACCCGGATAACCAGCTATCATGATACCAAAATTCATCAAAATCTGTTCAGTGCTTTTCTCGTGATGCGGTAACAGACAGACTGACAGACAGACAGACAGACAGACAAAAATTCTAAAAACTATAGATTCGGACTCTGTATCGATAATAATGTCTATTTCAATTAGATTTTCTAAAAAATATTTAATGTACAGATTCGAATTCATTACAATTTTATTATATGTATAGATTACTAGACTATTTAATCGTACTAATCTTAACGAATAATATAAAAACATTTCTCGTGTAAGAAATAACATAATGGTTATATTTTAGAACCAAATATTATAACAGATACTATCCAAAAAAAAAGAACTAAAACAAAAAAGCTTCACAAGTTTCATGTATCAGATGAGAAAAATAATGATAAAGCTAGCTAATAATAAGTTACTGGATAAAATATAACGTAGTATTGGTTATTCTAATTTATAATTATCGTTTTAATCCAATTTTGCTTGCATGACACTTTGATAGAAATAGCTTATGTTATTTAGAAACCTCTAAGTATATTATATTATTTAAATTACCTATGAAATATTATGTAATTGTTTCTACAAGTATGCGTCCGCCTAGAGGTCGATATTCGAGCATAATGTTTTTTAATACTCTACTAAACAAAAAAAAAAAAGAAATCCGGTCGACAAACAGGGCAGAAAAAGTTACTGAATTGTTTTATTTGTCGATTTATTTATAGAATATATTATTTGTGTAACACATTAGATTCCCTAAATAACATCTGCCCTAAAGATTATTTGGGGTAGATAATGTAGCATTATCCAAATAATAGAGAATGTACATATAATAAAACAATAACTTAGTCAAATCTGTTTTTATCCCGGAAAAATGTACGGTTCCCGTGGGATAGATTTTTTTTTCACAGAGCAAGCGATCGACTATCTATTTCATACTAAATTATAATTTGACTAAAACACACATTCTAAGCCAGTAGGCTAAAAAAGTTGCTATAATGTTTTTAATGATTAATATAGTGAAGTGGATCTTCGAGTTAAATCAACTGTGGCAACACTTAAGTATCTACGTGATAATATTAAACAAATATTACATTATTTTCTTTAAGTAAAACCGACGATAGGTACTTTACACGCGCCTGTTGTTATTACATCTTATGAAGGACTTTGGTAGATATATGCATAGGTTATTTATAAATTACTAGCAGAAGCCGCGGCTTCGCTCGCGCTAAAATTACGAAAAAAAAACTCAAATGGTAGGTTTCATACAAACTTTCCTCCGCTATTTTTATGGGTTGAATTTCGGAAAATGCTAAAATTAATTGTACCTATTGAAGAGCATTTATACCAAGTTTCAAGTAATTCTGATCATAAATATTGTATTGTATTATAACGTGTTTTCCCGTGGGAAAGAAACAATGTCCCGCTTTAACGAGTAGCCTATGTCACTTTCCAGCCCTCCAACCAACTATCTCCACACAAAAAAAGACGCCATCAGCTAAGCCGTTTCGACGTGAAAGAATGACACAAACAAACAAACATTTATAATATTAGTATGGATTCAATCTAACTCTCTCATCTCCCTTCTACAGGCTTTTAAATGAATATTTCAAAAACAAATATATTTTATTATTATACGTATTAGGCAGTGGTATCCCAGTTTACCACTGCAATTTACCTAAATAGGTAAGTTTATAAAGACCTACTATAGCCGCCTTTTGCGTGTAAATCTTCTCTAAAATAACATAATCCATGGGAGGATGATATATATATATATATATATATATATATATATATATATATATATATATATATATATATATATATATATATAGTTATGTAGTTGTGATATGTAGAGTTCTTATAAAACAATTTTTGACTTAATCGACCTTGTAACAAAGTATGTGGCCTTAATTTAAATGCAATAAAAACCAACGGTTTTATTTTAGCATAAATAATCTTGAACTTTTAAAGTATCTCCTCCCATACAATTGAATATCGAAAATCATATGACAGGTGACATATTGACGACAGATAATAAAATGCATTGGTGATATTATTCAAATGACATATAATTAAACTGGACAGTCTATAAAATTGCTATTTAAGGTTCCATATCCGACGAAAACTCTTGAGACTTTGAGACAAACGATGTTCATGAGTCAATTATAAGCTCGTGTGTTTTGCCTTTTACATTTAAATGACTTATTTACTGTAATTAGGTAATACAAATATATCTATTGTGCGGTGCTACAGAATCCTCAGTACGCGAGTTGGTATCGTATGTGAGCAGTTTTTTGTTATTTTAAAATAATAATTATAATAATTTGTGTAGGCTTTTTTGATGAAAATATTATTCGGTTTTTATTAGATCGGCACTATAGTGTGGATCTGTCCTAACTGGTTATGTCGAGCAGTGGTCCCACCGGAGTAAAAGAGTGATAGGAGTAGAGAGTGCACTTGTGTCCGCGCGTACACTTGTGCACTATAATATCTTCTGAGCGGCTAGTCTCAATGAGATTGGCCATCGTGACCAAAGTCAGTCAGGAGGATATAATTATATAGAATACTAGCATTGCCCGCGGCTCCGCCCGCGTTCATCTGACCAATCTAAGAATTTGGCCAGATGGCCAAAACCCAAATTCTTAGATTGTACATATTAGTATACTCTTACATTGCAGTTTTTGTATTTTTTCTCAGAAAGGAGATATTTTCCCGCGGTAAAAAGTACCCTATATGTTGACCCGGATAACCAGCTATCACCATACCAAATCTCATCAAAATCAATCCAGTGGTTTTTGTGTGATGCGGTAACAGACAGACAAAATTTTTAAAAACTATAGATTCGGCCTCTGTATCGATAATAATGTCTATTTCAATAAGATTTTCCAAAAAATATTTAACGTATAGATTCGGCTTAGTTAAAATTTTATTATATGTATAGATAACTTCTAGCTGAATACTTTACAAAAAAGATTAGATCAATAACTCGTAATTTTTATACTTCATTTTTAACTGTCGGAACATACATTATTTCTACCAAATCTGTGACACAATTAACATATGAAAGAGATGCCGACATAAAATTATCATTTAGTTAATAATAAATTAATATTATATTGATTAATATCCAATCTAATTGATTTGGCATATTTAATGAACTTGTTCATCGTATTAACTTATTAATAAGTTTTTATCTAAGAGATACATATGATAATTTTCTATTTTCATTTTATAGTACTTAATTATAAGTACCTACATAAATAAGCATATATAAAAGTTAGATATTTTTTTTACTGTAATGCTTAGTTAAATTAAAAATCAAACTTGAAATATCATTGGTTGGTTAAATGGTTTAAAAATGAGAAAAAAAATATACTTGGTTTTTGTCTTATAAAGAAAGTATTTTATATATTTTATATATTTATATATGTCATGTAGAAGGCTTATTGAGTTAATTAAAGAGCAAAAAAAGTTTGAAATATTTATAATTTTGTATATTATGAACAAAATACGTATGTTGGAATGTAACAACAAATGAAAAAAAACAAATTTCAAGATAAAACATTGCACTGTCGTAGAAGACGATCCTGTGCTGGTTACCATATCTTTACTTTGCACGACGGCGGGTAAACAACAGCATTCCTAAAGAGGTTCGATCTCAGACAGGCGGCCGGTCGTAAAACTTTTGGCAAATCCTATCAGCAGTACGGGAGATGTACTGAGCCGACCCCAAGTAATTGGGGAAATGAGCAAAAATTTGATGATTATTGAAGAACATTAATATAGGTATTGTTTGAGAGCTTTGGCACTTATCATGCCGCAGCTGTGATTTTTTATCAATTTCCAAAAGTGATTTTAGATATAGCGTTTTAAAGACGATTATAGTCTGTCTAGGTAAATAGAATAGATAGTAGAATACTATGACTTACGTAGAGTATAAAATTTGAAAAGATACCTCATGTTGTGACAGAAACATGATGATGATGATGTTCTCCTAGCCGGTTCCGGCTACGGCGGCAATCTCATTGAGCCAACATTCTAGCCAACTGCGCAGGAGATATTATAGTGCACAAGTGTACGCGCAGACATAAGGGCACTCTCTATTCCTGTCACTCTCATACTCCGGTGGGACGACCACTTGACACGACCAGTGAGAGTTAAGGCGCAGGACCGACGGCTTTACGTGCTCTCCGAGGCACGGGGGTGAAACACCGCCAACTTCCCAACTCCGGGCTGTTACTGAGACTTACTAAACAGAAAGACTCAATAACTAAACTTGGCCCGACCTGGGACATGATCCCAGGACCTCCGAGTGTGCAGCCGTACATGCTAGCCACTACACCACCGAGGCAGCTGACCGAGGCATATTGTTGTAAAGACAAAAAGTGGGAGTTGTTCGTGCATCAGGTATTCAAAATCCAAGTGGATTGTTTCTCTGCCACAATGTGCAAGGCCTTACAAGATTTCTATAGTATATTTATATGAATATATATTTCTATAGTATAGTTATAATCACGGTTAGATTAGTCTGTAGGTATGCACTTGAGCCACTGTTGCGCTATTTCTTACAGGCCTCCGTGACTGTATACTTGGTCATTTATTACATATCAAAAATATTTTAAAATACAAATTATTAATGTTGAATAAATTTTGTTGTTGTTCAATAACATACTAAAATAATAAATTAATTTATTATATTACCTATATAAAGTAAACAACAAAACGCTAATGCTTAAAGATATCGGCTTTTTGCTTATCTGTCCTCATTAAATATTTCGACAAATAAAAAAGTATTTATGTTAATTAAAGTTTAATAATAAGAAATATTTCAGCGCGCTTATACTATATTAAGTAAATGACAGTCGAAATATCACTTAATTAAGGAGATAAAGAGAAATTAATGTAGGTACTGTATCGATAAGGTAAGTTGATTAAAAAAATTAGCAGTGTTCTTATATTTAACTATTTAGGGGCGTTGTGTGATATGTGATGACATAATTTGGCTCACTATTACAAGGTTCTATGTTACAATTTTAGTACTTATTTTTGTTATTAATGCTACAAGCATGAACGAATAAACCACTGGACGAGACATAAAATACAAATGTATGAAAACTCGTTCAACCAAAAGACGCATAACGCACACAAAGATTTTATTACATTATTATACACACAGGTACACAATACAATATTTCTAGTGCTTGAACGTAATCGATAAAATACATATATCGATGAACCAATTAATGACATTTTAGACATTGGTTAGCATAGTCATCATATTTTACATCTTTTAATTTAAAATATCTGTATTTATTATAATAAATTAAAATAAATGAATTAAAGAGGCAATAATAATGTGTCAAATAATAATTATTTTTTAATTTGATTTATATAAATACGATGGCATTGATGGCAGCATTCTGTTGGCCTATAATAATGTTAATGAACAAATGAATATCGGGTATATATTCCATTAATATATAATAAAAATTATTTTTTAAAGATTAAAAAAATATTAAGCTAATTTAATTAAATAAAGTGATTTTGTTGATTCTGTTATTGAATTATTTTAATTGGCAATTGATTGTCTCGGGTAGCTTATAAAAATGTGACACTGTCCTAATATTGCTCAGTTCTTAATAAACATTTGTGAAATTAGAAAAAGAAAAAGTGATTGCAAATTAAAGTGAGTGTTGGATCGTGAAAGTAAAATAGATCGTGAAAGTAAAGTGTTTTATTACAAATCGCCAACCCAGAAGTTTAGTGCTAAAACATTATTGTTTGATTTTGTGTAATTTATGTGTTGAAATAAAATGATCTTTATTATTATTACAATGGAATAATATTCCAAAGTATATAAATGTGGTATAAAATAAAATAAAAAATTAAGTACACATACTAATTATAATTTTTGCATTTATATTTTTATGTGACTTAGAAAATATTTTTATAAATTTATTGTCATCAGATTGTAGGATACTGTGATAAAAGTATTTTATGTTATTGTACTGTACAAATAACACAATTCGTTCAGTTATTTCGTCAAATATCGATATATTTTTCGACATTGTCAAGCACTAGTCGATGTCAAATGGACTCACTCGACAGTTTAGTCATTTGTTCTGAATGGTATAATCCAGGGATTTTATGATGGTTGTCAGATGTCAACAATACATAGAAATATCGACTATATTTAACATAGTTGGATAATATGACATTTTATTTTACAATTTTATTAAATTGTGTGATAAATAACAATAAATGTAATAAAATATTGTATTTACAAGTGAAAAGAAACAGTGCTGCTTCCGCCGCTATAGTTTTTACACCATTTAACAGAACATTTAGTCATTTTTGGCAGATTGTTTGTTGACAAGTAAATGCTTGAGACTGACGCAAAAAACAAACGACAAAGGCTGAAATTTCCTGGCTACTAATAAGACAGATAAAGGTACGTCCGCTTATATGTCTGGTCCAGTGACTTATTCGTTCATGGCTACAAGGTTCTATGTGTCATTATCTACAGTTTTGCAAAAACAAACCACTAGATAGCGTCACTATAACTACAAAATATTCAATTTTACATAGTTCTATGTTATTTTTTTTACGATAACAAAATAACGAAGTTCTATGTAAAAAATACTAAACTTCATTAAAATTAACATAGAACCTTGTAATAGTAAGCCAACGAATTATGTTACTGGCTCGCCCTCACTTCGCTTTGGTTCGTCCCTAGGTACGTTTTAACGGTTAGTATGGAATAGATAGACTATATATTATATGATATATATATACGAGTATGTCCATAGCCTATAGCCTTCCTCAAAAAACGGGCTATATAATGCAAAAAGAATTTTTCAAATCAAATTAGTAGTTCCTGAGATTAGCGCATTCAAACAAACAAACTCTGCCTCTTTATAATATTAGTATTTAGTATCCAACGTTCAAAAATGAATAGGTATGATAATTTGTTGTGGGTTGTACTATAACGTTTTTTCGAGTGGGAATAAGATAATCTTGAGCGGTAAAAAGTTCCTAAGTAGTACTTAAGTACGTAAGTAAGTCTATGTCACTTTCCAGCCCTCCAAATATCCCCACACAAAAAATCACGCCAATACATCGCTCTGTTTCGACGTGAAAAAAGGAAAAACAAACAAACACACTTTCACATTTACATATATTATATTAGTATGGATGTACATATATTTATCGAAGTTACTAATAAATAATCGATGGACTGCGGATAATAAAGTATATCACTTATCTATGCGTGTGTATCACGGGTTCAAATTCTGTTATATAAAAACAAACTATAAATAAAATATTTATATTTGATCTAAATAGCGATTAAATTAAAAATTATATTAAAAAAAATCAACGTATACTTTGGCTACCTAGCATTATTTGTAGATGCAATAATTTTTACAAGTGGTAAAGTCTAAAAGTAAAGAAGATAAATTAAAACCTGCATCATTGCTTTTAGAGCTTATTTTCCTAGATTAAAATAAATAATAACCTAGGTTGTTATTTAAAAAAAGTACCTGTCATAAGTTTAGATTTTATTTATCACTTTAGAACTCTAACATAAATCACCGTTTTAGCTACTGTTTCACTGGTTCGTTAACCAAAATCAACGATGTGTCAATATATCAAAGATTGATCATTCATTGTTTGTGTTTTGACTGGAGTACTCATATGAGTACGAAAATAATTTTTGACGTGTTCAAGTCATTTTTAAAGTGGCTTGAATCATGGCGTATTCTCATTTTATACGTAAATCTTTTGTAATGCTATGTGATGATGGAAAAAATATTTACAAAAATCAAAGAAACCCGATTGCGTAAAAGCGAACTAAATTATGAGAATAAGTTAATGAAGGAACATAGTTTGACGACATGTTTGGCTCAGTTTATAGTGATTCTACTTGCTGCGCCAGCGGTCGCGGGTTCGAGTCCCGCTGGGGGCATTCATTTGTGTGATGAGCACGAATGTTTGTACTCCAGTCATGGGTGTTTATATTTATAATATGTATGTATTTAAAGTTATTTATGTATAATGTATCAACTATCTGGTATGCATAACACAAGCCTCGTAACGTACCATGGAACTGTATAGTGTTGTGTGTTAATGTCCTGGCATATATATGTACTAGCGGACCCGACAGACGTTGTCCTGTCTACACGTCTTTAATTTGAAAATTTCAAACTTTTTGGACAAAATTGTCAATCTAAACCATTCCCAGATCCCCTTGAACACACACAAAAATTTTCATCAAAATCGGTCCAGTCGTTTGAGAGAAGTTCAGTGACATACACACTCACAGAAGAATTATATATATAAAGATGTATTTATTTAAAGTGTTACGCAGTCGAAGACATACCTACATGTTTTATCCTTGCTCCTAGTATACCTACGTGTATTAATGTCTCCGATTAGGTTACTGTTTGGCATTGAAGGACGAACAATCGACCTAAGACCTATAATAGTTACCATATATTCATATAATCACAAAAGCAACTCGCTTGTCTTATACTTGGCTTATTTATGATGATCATAATTAGGTCCTGAGTTCGACTTCCAAGTTAGGCTAAAAGGGCTTTCGACATTCCATTACTCTTATCAGTTTGATGATTAAATAAAAAATTTGGTGTCGATCCTATGCCTTTTTTTTTTTTTTTTTTTTTTTTTTTTTTTTTTTTTTTTTTTTTTTTTTTTTTTTTTTTTTTTTTTTTTTTTAACGTTGGGAAATGCATTTACGCACGAAGTGTGGGACTCACCGGCGAAGCCAGTACTACCCACTAAAACCCAACAAGACCTTCCCCCGTCTTAATGGGGCGTCGCAGGATCGCTTACGCATTCAACTACGATGCCCCGACGGCAGGTCTGCCGAAGCAGACCACAACAACCATGGGGTTGCTCCACAGTCCACTCTGCTATCAGAGAAGTACCAGGAGCAACCCGCATGGTACACCGCTCTCCAAAGAGAGCCGCCTCCCACCGCCCACCGAAGCGGGCCACCTCCCTGTGCGTTTCTTGGCTTCGCGCCCGGCTGTATTGCCAGGCACTAGTGAGCCCCCCCACCACGACAAGGTGAACGCACGTTGGGGGGGGGTCGATCCTATGCCTGATCTATCTCCGGTCATTTCAAACTCTTGTCTAAATGGACTCATCGTGAGAGATATTTATCTGCCTTGCACAGTATTTCCGTGTTTGAGTGTACTTGTACAGTCCTCTTCACTAATTTTAGCCGGTTGTTAATCTAATACTTTCTTAGATTTACGCGAATATTTGACATTTTAAATAAAACTATCTTATCGGATTTTGTCACGGATTTATTTGCATTTTTGTTTGCCTTTTGTTTTCCCATTTGGGGGAAACAAAAATGCAAATAAATCCGCAACAAAATCCGAAAAGATAGTTTTATTTAAAACGGTTGTTAATTTCATTGAAACCAGCTATATAACATAGTATTATATATGTAAATATCTTTATAAACCATATAATAGAATATGCTTATGCTCTTCCAGTTTTTCAGTAACTTCTTACAATACTGTTGCTCTGAGAACCCCCTTGATGTACCGATAATAAAAATTAATATAACAATATTTAGAATAACATAAGTTCTTCTTGAGTCTTAAGTTCACATACAAACTTACAAACTTCTATAGCATTAATGTATATAACAGTTTCAGCTCGCTTTATTGTTCGATGTCAGAATGTATAGAATTTTATTGCGCTTATCGTCCTCATAACTTAAAACTGTTCAACGAAAACCTGATCGGTTCTAATAAAAGATGCCATTAAAATATTTTATATGATAAAGATAAAGTAAAAATTTTATATATATATATATATATATATATATATATATATATATATATATATATATAATATATATAAAATTGTTGGTAAAAAAATATTCGAACGGTTGTTTTCATATTAAACATCATATTAAGTATTTATTATTTTATATAGTAGTATTAGCGACTCACCCTCGCTTCGCTTGGGATCGTCTTTAGAAAAACAAAAACAAATCTATTCAACGGGAACCGTAAAATTTTCCAGGATAAAAAGTAGCCTATGTATTATTCTGATGTATGAGCTATATTATTGTAAAGTTTCATTAAAATCCATTCAGTAATTTTTGCGTGAAAGAATAACAAACATCCATACATCTGTACATCCATACATCCATACATCCTTATAAACTTTCGCATTTATAATATTAGTAGAATTAGTAGGATTTTATATACTAACAAACTACTGCACTCACCTCGCTCATATATCAGGTATAGGCTCATATATAGGTCTGTATGTCCATCTATCTTTTTACTAAATTTAATTAAATTCACAGAGTAACAAATATACATACGTATAAAAACTTTCGCAATTATAAGTGTAGTCTCATTTTTTAGCAAAAAAACCTTGTAAAAATGGATTTGGATACATGATATTAAATGACATTCGTTATTTAATTAAAAATATATGTTTGTTTAAAAAATGAGAATAATTTTCATTAATACAAAGCTACCAAATATTTATTATTGTAATAAAGTTCCTTTATCTGACTGATTTCGAATTATATGCTGTTGATATAATTCGCGTGTTTTAATTGAAAGACATTTTGAAGTCGATGTACTTTTTTAATTTAAAAAGAAAATAAATCTTATTTAATATATATATATAGGATTTTTTGAAAGTCACCCCCTAAATGGGTAAAAATAGGGGTTTAAAGTTTCCCCCCCAACGTACGTTCATCTTGTCGTGGTGGGGGGGCACAGTAGTGCCCGGCAATCCAACCGGGCGCTAGGCTAAGAAACGTACAGAGAGGTTACCCACTTCGGTGGGCGGTGGGAGGTGGCCCTCTTCGGGGGGCGGTGTACCTTGCGGGTTGCTCCTGGTACTTCTTTGTTAGCAGAGTGGACCTTGGAGCAACCCCACGGTTGTGGTGGTCTGCTTTGGCAGACCTGCCGTCGGGGCGTCGTAGTTGAATGCGTAAGCGATCCTGCGACGCCCCATTAAGACGGGGGAAGGTTTTGTTGGGTTTTAGTGGGTAGTACTGGCTGTATTACGCCGGCGAGTCCCACACGTCGTGCGTAAATGCATTTCCCAACGTTAAAAAAAAGGGGTTTAAAGTTTGTATGAAACTCTGTCATTCTTTATTTGACATACATACAAAGTGTTATTTATCTTTAAGATAAAAAGTAAGAAATATATGTATTTATTTTATTTTTTTTGAAATTCATCCATTAAATGGGTAAAAGGGAGTAATAAAGTTTATATGGGCAAAAAATTATTTATGATCAGAATTACCTACTATATTTATTAATGGGTATATTAATGAAGCAACTTAAGATTATTATTTAATACTTATATTTTTTGGTTATTATATCAATTTTACCAAATAATTTTCTTAGTTTACCACTAAATCTGTATGGACAGGAGACGTTTATTATATGTGGCGTGATGCCAATTCTTATTTCTACGTATTCGCTTTTTATTAGGTTATGCACCTTTTTAACATTATTCTATTTTAAATAACGTCCCGCCATACGGTCTCGTGCAGTTTGGCAGCCAATATTTGGGAGTCATAGAACAGGAAATTATTATGATAAATTAAAAATTAAAAAAAAAAAAACCAACCATCTTGGACCGATTTTTATCAAACATAGCTAAGAACACTCCCGACTAAGTCACCTTTCAAACAAAAAAAAAAAACTAAATCAAAATCGGTTCATCCGTTCGGGAGCTACGATGCCATAGACAGATACACACACAGACACGTCAAACTTATAACAACCCATCGTTTTTGCGTCGGGGGTCAAAAATATCCAGGCAAGTAGCACCAAAATATCCAGGTATGCTAGGTTTTAAATTTTACTTTTATCCAAGGAAGCTTTCGTTATTTATTATAAAGTAAACATACATAATTTGATATATAAATAGATTCCGACGAATTGAGAACCTCCTTTTTGCAAGTCGGTTAAAAATTACTGCAACAATAATGATTTATCATTATGTACATACATTTTAGCAATATTACATTAATAATTAATGATAAGTTTTATCATATTATTTTTACTAAACAATTTATATGTATGTATATTAATAACGCACATACCACTTCCAATTTTAACATTTCAACGCTCGATACAATAGCTTTACATACTTTATTAGTGAAATTTATTATAGAGGCAAAGTGATGATAGATGTTTTCACCCACGGAGCGTTATTTTTGGGTTTTTATAGTTTCTGATTCTTTGTAGTGGGTATTTAAAATGAATATTTTAAGAGTGTGATGAGTTCTATTATGTTATGAAGGTGAAAGTAATGTCTTCCACTAAAATTTTCGAAGTAGGACTAGAAATAGAAAGACAATATAAAAAGTTATAGCTAATTTAATTTTTAAGCAACAAAACAGATAAAACAGATACTTGATCTCTTTGTTTTCACAAATTTTCTAAAATCCTTCCTTTCCATTCACTTTTGTTATCTTACTAATATTATAAATGTGAAAGTTTAGATGGACGTTTGGAGGTTTGGATGTTTGTTACTCGATCACGCCAGAACGGCTGAACGGCTCTGGATAGAATTTGGCACAGATATACATTAGAGTTTTGAATAGCACAACAACTATTTTTTATCCCGGAAAAATGTACGGTTCCCGTGGGATAGATTTGTTTTTGTTTTATTATAAAAGGAACTTTTGAATATCCCCAATATTTCAGATTTATAGAGCCAGCGATATCTGTCAATGAGTCAGTGTTAGAGTTCTATTAAGAGCATCTTTTTTATTTTATTTAAAAAGCTTGAGGTCATCTCTAACAAGTACATCCATTTCTTAACTTAAACCAGTTAAATATGTATATAGTATTGTTTCCTTAAATGCCACCTCTTATAAACCATCAAAGCAACACTTTGAAGACAAAATCCAAAACTGATGAAAGATTAGAACGCTGAAACCCTACCACGATTAAAGCAATTTGGATTTTTGTGTCTATATCAAATTACAAAATTTTAAAGCCATTTTATTATATCAGATTATTTCAAGACTATTAAAAATATCTCTTCTTCGAATCTACTTACATTATATTAAGAATGTATTATTTAGCAGTCCTGTGTAGAAATGGCATCGCACAAATAAATAACTCGTAATGTCTGATTCCTATTCAACTGAGTCATCCTATGTGGATGAAAATGAGTATAATAAATTCTCATAATGATTTATTTATAAGTTATACTAATATTAAAAAAGAAATGTGAATTTTTAGATGAATCAGGTAATTTTCGGGATTATTGATCTGATAAGAAAAATCTATACATACATACATACATACATATATAGGTATGATGAGTTATGGGTTGTATTATAATGTATTTTCCCGTGGGAATGAGTTTTTTTTTATGGGACTAAGGGGGCAAACGGGCAGGAGGCTCACCTGATGGAAAGTGATCACCGCCGCCCATGGACATCTGCAACACCGCAGGGCTTGCAGATATCCATGGGCGTTGCCGGCCTTTAAGGAAGGAATACGCTCTCTTCTTGAAGGTGGTCAGGTCGTAGCGGTTCGGAAAGACCGCCGGCGATAGCTGGTTCCACAGAGTGGTTGTGCGGGGCAGAAAATGCCTTAAAAATCGCACTGTTGTGGAACGCTGGACATCGAGGTGGTGTAGATGGAATTTACTATTTTGGCGCGATGTCCGATGATGAAATTCAGCAGCCGGGATCAGTCCGAACAATTCCTCGGAGCAGTCCCCGTGATAAATGCGGTAGAAGATGCAGAGTGATCCAACATCTCTACGCAGAGCTAAAGGATCAAGCCGATCAGAGAGAGCTTGATCGTCGATAACTCGAGCCGCCCTACGTTGAATGCGGTCAAATGGAAGTAGCTGGTACTGGGGAGCACCCGCCCAAAGATGAGAACAGTACTCCATGTGGGGCCGAATTTGCGCCTTATAAAGAATAAGACGCTGACGCGACGTGAAGTACTGTCTCGCCTTGCTGAGCACACCAAGCTTAAGTTTATTTGTAAGTTAATTTCCAGCGGTGAAAAGTAACCTATGTCACGCTCCAGCCCTCCATCTATCGCCACACCAAAAATCACGCTTATCTGCCACTCTGTTTTGACGTGAAATTTGACAAACAAACAAACATATATATTTGTATGAATAAAGATTGTTAAAATCAACGTTTCAACGGCAAGGCTGTTTAACAAGCAACTTTATATGTACATATATAGAAGATTTGCGATATTAAAATATACACATTATTTTTCAAGTGCCCAAGTTATTTCTAATGCTGGACTATCTCCTATGAATTAATTAACACTTTCTTATTCAATTTAGATAAACGCCTGCTCTACACTAATTTGTATATTTATTTCTAGATAAAAACTTGTATTCAATATGAGTATTTATAGAGTGATCTGTATATATAAAAACTTACCAATGTTAGAAAAAGCGATTGGTTGGCTTTGGATGTACCTATTTTAGTAAAACTCGGCGATTTTTTTATTTCAATCTGTACAATGCATTTACAGACAGTATCTTTATTGATTTATTCGATGATATAGAAGGATTTGCACTGAGTTTCGATGAAATACACAATGTCAATAGTACGAATATGATAAACTCTAAAAAAATTGTCATTTTTTTGGATTTAATAGGCAAATACGTAGTGCTCATTTTTTTGTAATAGCTTAATTTTTTTTGTTACGTTTCGATATGACATACACGATCATATAGGTACTCGTATAACGATCTCATTTATACACTGACAGTCAAATAATTTATACACTGGCAAAGATGCAGGCAGGAACTATTTCCTCATAAGTGTACTATTATACTAGCGAGTTTTTAGTGACTTATATACACATTATTTATATAACATACTAGCATTGCCCGCGGCTCCGCTCGCGTTCAGATGACCAAATTCTTAGGTTTTATTTATTAGTATACTCTTACATTGCAGTTTTTGTATATTTTCTCAGAAATGCGACATTTTCCCACGGTAAAAAGTATATATAACCAGCTATCACCATACCAAATTTCATCAAAATTCCTCCAGTGGTTTTTCAGTGATGACAGACAAAAATTCAAAAAAACTATAGATTCGGCCTCTGTATCGATAATAATGTTTATTTCAATAAGATTTTCCAAAAAGTATTTAATATACAGATTCGGCTTAGTTACAATTTTATTATATGTATAGATTTTCTTCACCGAATTACGTTCACGGCCAATCTCAAAGAGCTTATTACATTAGCCATCTACACGGGAGGTTATATATTGCGCAAATATGTGAAGGAAAAGGAATGCAAAGGCAAGTGCACTCTCTATACTCACTTATTAGTATATAAGCGTTAAGGTAGTTAATAAAAGTAATATTATTAATCTTATGACAAATAAATCCAACCGAAACTCTTATATTTCTCACCTGAAAATCGAACCTAGGATCTCATTATCTATAGACATTTTAATAACCACTACACCAATGAACTACTTAATACAAACTCGAAATAAACACACTATTATTTAAATTATAATAATTATTCTGCACAAATACATTATCATACATCTATATATAGAACCAACTCCATGTAAAAGTGATAAGTCTATTTTAGCTAGAAGTCCAGACTTGTAACAAGATCGCAGCCGACAACGGCTCTAATGTTACAAGTTTTACAAGTTCTTAGTACAATTTGTCTATTTATGTAGGGTAAGCAAAGTTTTATTAAAGAATTATTATGATCAATTTTGTATTAATGTAGCTAAACATAACAAAATTATAAAAATTATAATGCACCTTGAATGGGATTCATTCCTGAAGCTAACAAATTCGATTTTTGTGTCGTGCCTTTATGTTTGTTTTTATATCATAAAAAAGTTAAATTAAAACACGGCATTAGGAAATTCAAATAATATGTAAAAAGGTGAGAAAAGTATAGATTCTGATACTATCTTTGTGTAGTCCAAAGGTCACATAAAAATTAAAAGAATATACACTTATGTATCCTACTTATATTACAATACACTGTATTTGTTAATTTTGCCTGATTCACGTAGCAAAAAACTTGATTTTTTTTACAAATTATGATTTGTGAATCTGAGAGATTCAGACTAGTTTTTAATGGCCGCATTCAAAAAGGTCATACTTAATTCTTAAGAATAATTTTTAGATACGCGGTGAACCGATATTCATTATTGTAAATTAGTATTATAATTCCATATAAATAAAAAAAATATCTCTAAAGATTTAATAATAACTTTTATAGTGATTTTGAACACTACACATGTGGCGTAAAAGTAATATATCAAACATAATCTTATCTTATAATATTAAATGAGCAATTCTTGTATATAAATTCATTGATCAAATTTTATATTTAGGTGAAGTTTTGGTTTTTTATCTAGTCTATTTATTCTGAAAAAATGCAATTTTTTTATCTTTTCCGAAAAAAACATGATTTTATAAACAAAAAATGCCGAGAGAAGCTTGGTCACCCTGGAGCTGTACTGTTTATTGTCACATTCCCAAAAATTGTAGTCAGTTGTTACTATATTGCACAAATTGTAATTAAAAAATGCTATAAGTACAGAATCTCAGCGAAGGCTAGTGACTAAATACTCAATACATAATGTACGTAATAATATTATGTTGCGTCTAAAGTTTTTAATCTATACTTAATATAAATAAAATTGAAGGATCTGTTTGTGTTTTCAAAATAACTGTGTTTTCTCAAGTCCAAAGAGTTATCTTTATGATACCAGTATCTAAACAACCCTTTAAAAAAAATTGCCTGTCTGTCTGTCTACTCTTCTAATCTTTGCAATGGCCTAACCGATTGTAATGGGGTTTTTATTGAAAGATAGAAGAGTTTGTAGGGTTACATATATGGTATGTTTTATTCAGGAAATATTTAGCGTTTGTAAGCGCGAAGCTCTTAAAAATGACGTAAAATTCGATTTCACGTTGTCCACGGTGTATCTCGATACGCACACAGTAACAAATTTTATCTTTTGAAAACGTACCTACCTTTTTTTAATGTTGGGAGACCTACCTGAGCGAAGAGTGAGTAAGTCACTTGTGTCTCAATAAAATTACTTTATTAACTTACAAGGTTACTTGACGTGCTTGTAGTCGTTTATGAGGTTAATGAAAATATTTTATAGTCAACAACATTTTACGGGTGGGATTTGGATTTTTCAACTATCCTTGATTTATGAAGATATATGGTACCTAACTACCTTGTAAATATATACGCCTAGAGGATATTATTTTTCAAAAAATAAATATATTAGTATTTTAGGTCGGTTTTAAAGCCAGATTACGCTATAAGGTAGAGAGATCTTTATAAGTTACCAAAGCTAAAATTATTGTATTTGAACGTTTTCAAGTTTTTTGACTTAACTTTTAACTTTTTTCATATATATATATATATATATATATATATATATATATATATATATATATATATATATACAATATAACATAAATAGACAAAGACAAAATAGTTCAAGACCTTTTTCTTCTCTGTTGGTCAATCGATTTTTTATTTTTTTTTGTTTAGTAGCTATTACGAGCTTTAAGTGCTATGAAAAAAAAATGAATATTGGCGAACACTAGTTTGCTTAATTTTCACTACATAATATGTATCTACAATACAACCAAGACTAAGACTGTCTCCATAGTTTAAAACGTGTGGTCATTCATCATTAGCCGAGATAAAAATATAGTACATTAAAAACGCATGCGTCTGTCAATTAATTACAATTAGACGCAATTAATAGAATTAATTGTAATCGATTATTTTTACGCGATTATTTTGATATCGTTTTTCATTCGTTTTGAAATTTTTACATAATCTGTGGTTTGTGGCAGAGTGTCGACCGCATTGCAAGGGCGTCCCACATTTCTGCTTATATAATGTTACAAACATACCAAAATTTATTTTAGATACACTAACTGGACGATACGTCGTGGTTAAATATTTTAAAATTAAATATTTAGTTCTTGATTGAAAATTTTTAGTGACTCAGTCGAGTTTCAGTTTTGTATAACACAGTTTTGAGATCAAGATTATCTGTTGTTTGAGAATTCGTTAAAAGTATCAATAAAGTTAGGACGGATAGAGGCTTCATTAATGACAGCCAATTTTTCTTTTGCATAAGATTTTAATATGCTAATAAAACTATTCTGGAAACCTTTTAATTTATTACTGAACTCTATATTTATGAAGCATTATAACTTATACTTACAATAAATTATATCGAGTTATATAATAATACCAAAACATAAAATCAAACCTGAACACAATAGAATGCATTTTAGTCAAGTTATTGAGGACAGAACGTCTATCAGGCCAGCAATGAAACTGGAATAATACAAAAATCTCACTAAATATATCGAAAAAGTCATAAGAGCTTTAAGCTCCAATCCCAAATTACCCATCACGGTAGTAAAAATAAAGAATACACCGTACCATTTACAGAGTTAAGTGTAAGGAAAACCAAATTCATTCCGAATTACCTCAGATGCCCTTGTAATATCCTTAGCGGATCAAGCAGTAAATATACTCAATTTAAAAGATAATTGTTTTTTATCGGAGTTTCATTTGTAAGATAAATTGTCATGATATGTACGTAATTTATTATGAGAATTAAAGGTACAAAGGCTGTTATTATTGTGTTTAAAACTTTTTTATCGTCGTCCTGCCCACGCTCTTATATATATTATATTTATACGCTTAATACGTTTATTAAAGAAGTTTAATACTTTGGTACTTTGATTGAAGTGGATATCCTACTAAAGTTGAATAGATGTATGTTTGTTACTATTTCACACAAAAACTACTAAACGAATTTTAACTAAATTTCGTGTTGTGATTGTATTTCTTGGGCCAACATAAATGTCTAATCCTAAAGGATACCTTTTACTAGAGGAAAATCTCTTATTCCCACAGGAAAATACAATAACTGTAGCAACTGAGTTGTCCTATTTACAAACATTTTAATGATTTATTAAACAAAAACTATTAGTAGCAGGGTTAAAAACTCATATATTAAACAATTTAGTGCGGTAAATTCTCTGATTTTAAAATTAAATAATCACACTTTTTAATCGACTTCCAAAAAGAAGGTTCTCTGTTCGTCATTATGTGCTTTTTAAAGCGTATATTCACTTGATATATCTATACATATAATAAAATAGTAATTAAGCCGAATCTGAACGTTGGATATTTTTTGGAAAATCTTATTGAAATAAACATTATTATCGATACAGAGGCCGAATCTATAGTTTTTAGAGTTTTTGTCTGTCTGTCTGTCTGTCTGTCTGTCTGTTACCGCATCACAGAAAAACCACTGGAGTGGTTTTAATGAAATTTGGTATGTTGATAGCTGGTTATCTGGGTCAACATATAGGATACTTTTTACCGCAGAAAAATATCTCATTTTTGAGAAAAAATACATAAACTGCTATGTAAGAGTATACTTAGTTATATGTAAAACCTAATAATTTGGTTTGTGGTCATCTGAACGCGGGCGAAGCCGCGGGCAATGCTAGTTAGCAATATAATTGTTAAAAACAGTTTTATAACTGAATATAATATATGAGTCACTTTGCTATAGAAACATAAATGTTCATGTTACATTAAGAGATCGTAATAAATCACATATAATCTGTAGAGTACACAGCGTTAAAACATTAATTCGTTTTCTTACATTAAAAAACATTAATTGAAATTTTGATTAAGTGAAAATTAAAACTGAAGTTAATACTTGTAATAATTTATTATTTAACATCTACCTATAGATATAATAAAATTGTAACTAAGGCGAATCTGTACTGTGAATATTTTTTGGAAAATCTTATTGTAATAGACATTATTATCGATACAGAGTCCGAATCTATAGTTTTTAGAATTTTTGTGTGTCTGTCTATCTGCCTGACTGTTACCGCGTCACGGAAAAACCACTGGAGGAATTTTGATGAAATTTACTATGGTGATAGCTGATTATCCGGGTCAACATATAGGATACATTTTATCGCAGGAAAATGTCTCATTTCTGAGAAAAAATACAAACACCAACTGCAATCTAAGAGTATACTTATATGAAAAACCCAAGAATTTGATTTTTGGTCATCTGAACGCGGGCGGAGCCGCGGGCAATGCTAGTTTTAAATATAATAGAAGATATAAAGTATACAAGTTTTAGAAATATTTAAGAAGTGCAACTTTGATTTTAAATGTTTACCTTAGTCAAAGAGCCTTTGTTTTTATTTATCTGTGTATGTTTGTGTAAAATAAAATAAATAAATATGTTCGGACATTTACACACAGCACCATCTAGTTCTGTGGTAAGCTACGAGGCTTGTGTTATGGATACCAGATATGTGGTTGATACACTACACATATATAACTTTAAAAACATATATATAATTATAAACACAAATGAATGCCCTCAGTGAAATTCGAACCCGCGACCGCTGGTGCAGCAAGTAGGGTCACTACAAACTGAGCCAAACGTGTTGTCTGAAACGTGTGTATATGTGTATCTAATATATAAAATTTTCGTGTCACCAGTTTTTGTAACAAGATCCTCCGAAACGGCTTATGAATTTTCGGCCGATTCTTATGAAATTTTGTGTGTATATTCAGTAGGTCTGAAAATAGGACATAAACTATTTTTCATACCCCCCTAAGTGATAAGGGTGGTCCACCCCAAAAAAAAAAAATATTTGGACAAAAATTTTTTTATGATTCTGCATTAAAAATACATACAAACCTAAAATTTCACTAACATACAACCCGAGTATTTACATAATAATTGATGTTTGTGGTTTGTACCTGCACCGCCCTCATTATTTTTTTTCACACGCTCAAGGGTTTCTTGTAGAGATCTCTTAAAGAGATAAGTCATCCTTTGTACACACTTCATATGGTATCTATCTATATTTTATATGTATTTTTTGTGGTACATAAATAAAGTAATAAATAAAAAAAACCATGTCCGAACAAACGGCGACCATATCCTTTACTGTGAATATCTTTGTAATTTGATCTGTCTTCTCCACGTGTGATTTGACAATTAAATTGACACTCCTTAAAGCTTCAAAAAAAAATTGAATAGACCATCTTTTTAATAGCTTATACGAATAGTTGTAATAAACTCACACAATTGTCAATGTCAATGCGATGAACGTATTCACTTTTGTACTTGGTTATAATATACTTAAGTCTATTTTAATTTTTATGAAAATTCTTCTTTTTCCGGATTCATTAATCTCTAAATAGCAAATATTTTTGTTAAGGTTTGGTAAAGCTTTCAGTAAAACTTTTAATATACAAAAAAAAAAAACAAAAAATCAAAACTCCTATCATCCCTTCTTTTATTTCTTTTATATATATTGTACAAAAATTATTATTTAAAATTAAAAACTGATTTTAAATCACGACATCTATCGAACGTATCAATAACAAAGTAGCTTTCCCGCCCGCCCAAACTATGCATATGCCTAAACCGCACGCGGTACCTTGGAACTTCAGTAGGTGGCACCACTGAACACTGCCTAGTTTGACTTAAAAAATAATACTAAAACAGGTGTAATGATCTTATTAAGAGTTTTACAGAAAGATTATATAGATTAGATATATTATGTAAGAAATTGAAAGTTAATTAATAATTAATACATATAAAATTGATTTTTTTACTATAGAATTTCGGTATGTTAAATAAAATTGAAATTTAGACAGATCAAAGTCCGCCGAATCACCTAGTACTGAATAAATAAATAGAATTCTTTAGACACAGCACAGGCAAACTTGTGACAAATGAATAGTATTACTATAAAAACTTTTTAACAAAAAAATAAAAACCGACTTCAAACAAAAGCACTAAAAAATAAGAAAAAACTGATTGGTAGTTTTCATTTACTATACATACCTAATCAAATATTTTCGAAGTCGGTGTGCTTTGCTTTGTATGGGCTGACACCGTTTTCGAAAATGTTTGATTAGGTATGTATTTTAATAGGTAGGCTTTAATTACTTAGCCAAAGCACACCGACTTCGAAAATATTTGATTAGGTATGTATAGTAAATGAAAACTACCAATCAGTTTTTTCTTACTTTTTAGTGCTTTTGTTTGAAGTCGGTTTTTATTTTTTTGTTAAAAAGTTTTTATTTTTCCCTTTTTAGTGTAGACAGTAGTAGCAAAGTAAGGATTCTAACGTGTTAGGCTTGTCAAATCAAACAAAATAAGCCCAAACTCAAAGTATCTACTATTAGTCGTTGAAGAGTTCCACCTATCCACCTTCTGGCCTTACCATCAGATCAGGTCAACAATGCCGAACCACTGTACTATCAATGGAAATAGAAACACTTGCAAAGTTTCAAGTCAATATGACAATTAGAAGTAGGTTAAATTCATCATTAGCTATTTTTCCACCCTTAGGGGTGGTATTTTTTTTGAAATTTAAATGGGACCAATCTGGAAGTATACCCTTTCAAAAAAACAAAAATTGTCCAAATCGGTTAATAAATGGCGAAGTTCTGAGGTAATAAACATAAAAAAAATACAGTCGAATTGAGAACCTCCTCCTTTTTGAAGTCGGTTGAAAAGAACACTGTCTCCTTTTTTTAATATGAAATCCGCAACAACTACGCAAAAAGTTGAATTTCAAAAATTACTTTTGTTTTTCGGTGATCTATACGTATAATAATAAATACATTATTAAAATATCTTTGTTGTGAAGAAGACTAAGAAAGCTATTTCAATATATTTTAATATTAAACGGTCACCTGTTACTGGCCAATTGGTTAATATAATAATATTATATTACTCGTATCTCAGAAAACTACAGGTACTGAAATGGAGAGATAAATCAGTAAGTTTTGATAGCTCTTGGTTGGTTGGTTGATTGTAATTCTAAATATTATAGTAAAATTCTTTCTGTAGTTAACTATGTATTGTTATTAATAAAGTTAAATACATAAATATTTTTTAATGCGTAATAGACATAAAGAAACAGTATGGTGAAATCACACTATTACTATTGATAAGAAAGTTTGTAAATGTGTGTACTTACGTTTATAACTTCGTCACGGTAAAATGGTTAGACGGATTTAGGTAAAATTTAGTACACAAATAAACTATGAACTGAAGTAGTACATAGAGTACTGTTACTTTATTACTATAAAATCTGCCAAAAGGTGGCACTGCCTTAATATACAGGGTCATTTTTAATTTACTGAAAATCTTTAAGGAATATACTATTCACAACATAACAACATCTTTAAGAAAAAAAAATAATATATCTTAAATTTAACAAAAATAAAAATATTTTTATTGCACCTTCTCAACGGTAATAGTCCAGCATTAGCAAAAGAAAGTGCGTGTCCGGCGGAGGGGGAGGAGTGGAGGGGTGTGGGAAGCCGCGCTTACTCATTTAAACTTGGCCAGATGCTAGAACTTTAAAGTTTAGAATGTGCAAAAGAAATATTTTTATTTTTGTATGAAAAAAAAATTAAGAAATATTATTTTTTCTTGTTACAGATGTTGTTGTTATGATGTAAATAGTATATTCCCAAAAGGTTTTCAGTAAATTAAAAATGACCCTGTGTATTAACAATAATACTAGCGACTCATTCTTGCTCCGCTTGGATTCGTCCCTAATAACGTTTTAACGTTTAGTATAAATTCTCAGAGATGAGATATTTTCCTGCAGTTTACTTTTTAAAGTATCCTATATGTTGATCCGGATAACCAGCTATCATCATACCAAATTTCATCAAAAGTCTATCTAGTGGTCTTCTTGTGATACGTTCCCAGACATACAGACAGACAGATAATAACGACTATTTTAATAAGCTCTTCCAAAAATATTTAATGGACAGATTCGACTCTTCGAATTTTATTATATGTATAGATTTTAAATACAAATGGCATCTTGGGACACAACGAGCGAGGCTAAGTTACTGATAATGAAAAAGATTACCTTTTAATCATAAAATATAAGCATTAACAGAAATCTGAATTAAATTTTTAAGTAGCTTTGTGTTATACTCCCGTGCCGGTCGTGTTGAGTTGTGGTTCCATGAGAGTTTGAGAGAGTAAGGAATAGAGATTGCACAGTGCGTTGGCCGCCATGACCGAAATCAATAGGCGTTAATTATTATTATAAGCAACACAAATATTTATCACGTTTAGGCAAGGCATTCATGAATTCTGGTACAGCAATAGATAAACAATATTACCATACATACACATAACATATAATTTTGTTTTTACTTTGCCACTGTTACCCACAAAGTACCCTATTATTTGTTTTATTATCCCATTTTATTACCTATCAGGTGGCATTGCCCTGAAACATCAAAAGAGTTTGCAAGCTTTGTGAAATATGATATTATATGTAAATAAAATATGAACTTTAATAATACGCAAATGTATGTACCTCCGGTTGTAATTCTGTTTATTCTGTTCCAAACCAATAACCTTTTGTTAGATGTAATTTTATTACGGGAAAATGTATTAATTTTGGTTTTAATAATTATTTTCAAAGGAAGAACAATTAGTTCAATCTAATTAATTGAATTATATGACATAAATTAGGTAAGAAATAGAATAATTTCCTTTCAAGTGATAATTGTTAACCGATATTGTTGTTTATTATGATATTAGATCTTTGCTTTTTTATGTTTATTACAGTTAGTTTGTTTATGTATGGCCTTTAACCCCATAGTGTGACGTTTACAATAAATGGGCTAAGGCACACACGATTCTTTCTTTGTTCGGATGCTCCAAAGATTACGCGTTCGAATAAATAAAAAAGTAATAAAACAAGTTCTTCAGTTTCATATATTTTTTATTTAATTAAATAATAACACTATACCTATATACAAAATGTGGAAAATTATTGAATGAATCCAATGTCACCTGAATAATATTGTGTTTTGGGGAATGTTTTAAATAAGTAAGAAAATTTTATGATATCTATGGTTCAGATATTATTCTTGTGCCTACTACAGCTATTGTAAATAACAAACTTGTATGTGTGAGTGCATCTTTGCTACTCGTTATTATTAAAACGTCTCGACAGATTTGTATGAAATTTAGTACACAGATAGGCTATGACCTGGAGTAAAACAGGCTGCTGCTAGGGACCTAGGGATGTGATCCTGCAAATCCCCATTGCACTGCGGCGATGGGTTCCGTTGTGGATTTTAGTGAGTAGGAATGTCACAGTACCCTATCCATTGACGGCCGGCAGTGTCTCCGTGATAGGTTTTCCCAGCTTAAACAAAAATTGGGACCTAGAGATGTACCCAAGCATAGGGTGTCGTTAGCAGCATATATTGTTGTAGTTAATTTAATTTTTTTTTTGTTTCAGATGTGCAAGTAGGAGCGCACTATGCGCGGTGTCACGTGACCAATGGCGACCGCGCGTCCTCGCTCCCCTCAAGATGGCGTCCGAAGAAGACGCGACTTCACCAGGTCCCCTGTATTTACCATTTTATATATTTTTTTTAAATGTAAGCTTATTCCATACAATATTCTTCTAGGCTAAAATTTCCATCTTTGTTTTTATACCTGAATTGAGTTCTTTTAATAGTTACAAATTACTCAAAAATACGATTAAAAAACAAATGTTGTGAGTAAGCAAGGATAAATAAAATTTAACAATTTTATTCACGCTTATAATAAACCTCATATTGAACTAAATGGGCGAGTCTGAGTCAGTTTATTAGGTATTAGTGTTTCAATCTTGTTATTTTTTTACGTGTAGGCAGCGTGGAGGCGTATTTGCGTCTCCTCTATTTGCTCTCTCATTAAAACGATTTGTCTTTCCTCTTATCTTTCATTGTACGTAATTCAAGGAATGCATTAAATATAATAACATAAATTAGTCCTCTGCAACAAGATACGAGATGTAAACATTGTTACGAGGTCGCGTATCACCGAATTGCCAACGTCCAACTATTTATAACAAGGCGTCTTCCGTCTGACTGTCTGCCACCTGTCGTTCTCTAGCGAATCTTGCATTTTTTGTTTCTCCTAATAAATGTCTATGTTCATATAAGTGGCACGCTTTAAACTATTTCAAGTTCGTTTATATATGTCTTTTCGTCTAACGTCCATAATGGCTGTTCAAAGCGAAGCGCAGATGCGAATCATCCGCTCCGATATAACTCTCCGCCAGAGTGGGTCGCGGGGAATCCTCCCGGAATTCACGGAGTCGCGGGGGAAGCTGGCCGCTCTAAATCTGGCACTCGCCGCCCGACCGCTCGGCGGGTTGCACGTTACGCTAAATATATCTGCGTGTGCGCAGGTCTCCGTACGTGACGCTGGGCGCGGTGCGCTACACCGTCCGCCGCGCGCCGCCGCCTCGCGCCTGCCCGTGCCGCTGCTGCTCCGACGAGGCGGTGGCGGCGTGCCTCGCTCGCGCCAAGCCCGACCGCCGCACGCTGGAGCGCTTCCAGCGCCGCCTGGGCCGCGGGCGCGACGAGCGGCCCCGCTCTACCACCACGCGCCACCAGCGTCTGCGTGACTTCACCGAGCGGCTACTGCCTCGCGCGCAACCCCCAGCTCCGCCACCCCCGCCCCCACCACCACCGCCACACTCCGCGCCAGTACTACCCCCTGTGCCGCCGCCACGCTCCCGACATCGACACAGTCCGACCCGTGGTGTATCCGTAGATCGTTTTGACGATTTTGATGCTGACAAAATCACTTTAGTCCGCGTCGAGCCACGTTCTATTGTAGGATCTTACGCGCAAAAGACTATTCCATATCGCAGTGCTTCCTTCTCGCAAGGCGACTTTGCTCAGGAGAAATATTATCGCGAGAAACAGCCCTCGATTTTTGATTTCGGTCAACGCAATAAAAGAATAGAGGAGACTGAGTCCGCATCAGGTCGAGAGGACACTACTAGTGTTACGGAAGAAAATGTGACGGAAGGAGGATCGGTAGCATCGGTTGACTCTGCTGTTGGCTCAGACGAAGGACTCATAGTACATGCGTCACCGGCGCCGCGTTCCACACCTCCCGATGCGCTGCATAAACAACTCGGTGCCCGTTCGCTAACGCACCCTCTACCGCGCCGCGTGCCTCCAGTGCGGGAGGAGGCATCGACTGATGCCGGAGGTAGCTTACCGGCGTTGATGGCAACTCGTGTTTTACATGAATTACGTGAAGAAAGTGACGGTTCGCAGGCTGATAGTGCGCAAGCGCATAGTGAAGGGACATCACCTCTAGAACCCGCCCAGCCCTTTGCGTTCCCTCCCCTTCCTGCTCCTCCCACGAATGTGTGTGTTAACGTAGACTGTGAATGTGCTAATTATCCTTCGCGCAAGGAATCTGTTAGTGAACTCGACAGTTCGATTCCGATACCTGTGCCGGTATATGAGTGTATAGTGAAACAGTGGTCAAAAGAGCATCCAACGGAGGATGCACAGCGCTCAGATGGTGCGTCTGATGGTTCTTTAGATCGAGATAAAGAAGATGAGACAATAACCAGTGAACAAGTTGCATATTTATTAGCAGCTGTACAAAATCCTTGCACAGCAGCGCCTATTGGTACTAGAGAAAGACGTAGACCACTCGATAAGACTAAGAGGAGAAAAGGCATATATATTACTACTGCAAGCGACGACGGTGGCGAAGAAGAACCCCCGGCCGCTTCTGTGAACGGATGTAAACGTGAAAGTAGTGACGTTTCTCTTTCCGATATGCGATTATCAGCTGAAGCTAGAACATCTTCGCTACTTGGAGAAAAATCAGATGACTCTTGTACAAATGGTCCACCAAGTCCAAGCGAAACATCAACACCTATATGGCCGAGATCAGAGGAGTTAAGGGCTCGGCGTGCTAGATTTTCTCAGCAAAGCTCTGATGAGAGAGATGATGAGTCATATCGAGTAAGACGAAAATATGGTGTGGTTTCTCGTAGAGATTCTCCATCAGAGGCGGAAAGCGATTCCTGCTCTCGCGATAGAACCGCCTCACCATCTCCTTTTTGTCCATCAGATACGTCGGACGTAGAAGCAAGGCGCCAACAATTTAATAGAGGACCTTTTGGTAAAAATTTAGAGGCTCCTTCTTGTAGATCTGCTGAAGTTGGTCGCAGAAGCTTTTCAGACGCAACAGTACCTTGTAGAAAAATTAGCGCTGGGGCGGTGTCCACTGGTAGTAACAGGTCTAAAGGACCTACACACGTGAGAGCCACATCATCGCCATCCAAGTTAGCAGGCGTTAAGCCTGGCACGGACCTTTTGGCTGAACTTCTACGTGGCAGTTCTGAAGCACTATCAAACTCCTCGACATTCGACAACGTCATCTTGACTCTACATCAGCACAACGTAAGTAAATATATAATAATAATTTTTCTTTATCATCCCATTATATTGTTTAATAGCTATGAGAGAATATGGTAATTTGTATATGATACATATGTATATTTAATATTTTGTTGCATTTGATGTAAACAACGCAGAGTATGTGGACTTTGCACCCAAAATGAATTCAAGGAATAATAGAACTAAAAGTCATCTTTATAAATTTCATTCGTAGAATAGTAATTTAACATTTAATTAATACTGATGACTTACTTAATCTTTATGATTTCTGCTACAGTTTAAAGCAATAGACTGTGATAAAATAATAACAGGTATATACAGTAAGTAGTCAAGATTTCATTGGAGAAAATTTTGCAGATCATTTATATTGAAGTAAATAACTTCGTTTACGGTTTCTCTTAATCCGAGATCAGATTCATGGTCAGATGCTTAAATACATTACTCGTGTTTCCCGGCATTTCTCAGGCCAATGTCGTATGATTCACGCAACAGCTGTTCCAAAAACATTAAAACTTTAAGGGTGATTGTAGACATTAATAGAACGTCGACAGTGAACTTTTCATTCTGAAAGATTCTATGTAATTCTGAGTATTTGACATACCAAATTTATTTATAGATGCCTTTAATAAATAAGCAGCTTCTTAGGAGTACAGTCACTTTCTTCCAGCAATAAATTATTATTAATTTAACCTTATGACACGATATATTTTATTTTGCTTACATTTTTGATCGTGTTTTACATGAATAACAAAACATGCAAACAAATAACGAAATATTTTTTACTTTTTGTTAAAATATAATGTTAATAAACTATATATAATAAAAATGAAATAAACTTTGCGTCCATATCAAAGTTTCCATTGTGTATATAAATTTAATTACATACATACGTGTCGAATTGATAACCTCCTTTTTGAAGTCGGTTAATAAAAACAACGGTATCAGCAGCAACTTAAAGAGTATGTAGATTTTATCAGAAATTGCGTTGTCACCTTCGCAAGGCTCTTGCGACACCTTGCCTTTTTAACTTCGAATGTAAAACTTAATTACAGCATCACTTTCTTAAAATTTATCCCTTTTATAAAAATAATTTGTATTAATGATGAATTGAAATAAATTATCATGTCGCTTTCTCCTTAAGCATAAAAATGTAAAACTCGACTGGTCTGTCGTTAAATATTGAAGGTCAATTAAATTGGTTGTATAAAATCTTTAAAACGTACATTTTGCATAATGGCATAATGAAATCTTAAAAACAAACATATAATTTCATTTTGACTAAAAATGGTATAGCGACCATAAAATATTTAAAACTAATTATTTGACCATTAGGAATGAAAAGATTTTTTGATAATACTTTCTTAGATTTACGCGAATATTTGACAATCTGTCTCTCCCGTGACCATGATTGCTGTAAAGCATTCGAAACGTTGGGAACCAAAAATCCAAATAAATCCGCGAAAAAATTATTTAAAAAGATTTTGAATACGGCGTGTTCGTTAATAATGGAAATCCAAAATAGCGAATGTGAAACAAATGGTGAAGATATCGCGCTACGTTATGTTTCACTAAAACTATTTAGCCGTGAAAAATTGAGTATCTTCCTTTTTTGGAGTTGGTCAAAAAGTATTAAGAGTGGTTTGAAGAACAATGACTTATGAAATCGATAATAAATTCATGCAACGTCTTTAATTACCTATTTTTAACTATTTTTAATTGGAAAATGAAAATAAACCGATAAGTATTACGAAAATATGTAGTATATGTATATGTACACGGCCAGATTAAAAAATCACATCATGTTTGTTACTATGTGAGCAATAGAAGCTTTGTCTATACCAAAAAAATCATATCGATCCGCTCGATGTGAAAAAAAATAGAAATTAATAAATAAACACACTTTCGCGTCTATACCTACATATAAAAAAAATTCTTTGGCTGTTTGTCTGTATATCTGTGTATATTTGACGCAAAAAGTACTGAACCAGTTATAAGTAAATTTTTGTAGACATAATTTATTACTCAGGTCAGGAAAATCTTTCAATTCCTCAGGAAAACATCAGAACTGATTCTGTCGAGTCATCTTTATTTCCATAGCTCTATTTACATAGCTAGTGCTGGTTAAATCTAAAGGGATACATCAAAATAGTGTACTAGAAAATTGTAGGTCTTAAAAAGGCGTACTGTCTACACAGGCAAAATCTGCAAACGTTTATGTCTTTCTCCTAAAGCACAATTGCAATAACTATTAATCCCTCCACGACCGCGGACACACTGGCGTGTCAGTTAACAATAGATTTCTTAGAAATTTAATTAATTCCTTAGAAATTTACCTGGAGGTGTATCTATTTAAAAGCATCAAGGTAGTAAGGAAGCACACCGACGTTCCCATAGAACTAACATCGAAAGTAGTGATAACGTTAGCACATAAACTAGGGCGAGTCGATATTAATAAAAGCTATCAATGTCACTATTATGATAGATATGTGCTAGTTCCCTGTATGTAACAGCTGCCTAACTTCTCATGAAAACAATAGGTTGTGAAGAATGGCCATAGAATGTGTACTTGCAATATATCGTACCTGTCTATACCGCCTTTGACGTTTTCTACTCTTTGTTTCTCATTATTGATGATTTTAAATCATTTCATAATGATTTGTGTATATGAGATTTATATGACTGGTTTGATATTAGTATCGCTAGTACGTTTCCATACAAAATGAATGTCTAATATAAAGGTGAAATCTCTATTGTTTTTCTTTATAGCAAACGTTATTGTTAAATAATTGGAAAGTTTATAGAACACTTTAAACCTTGTTTTGAACCTTTTGTATCATGCGCTGTTCAAAGAATAAAGGATCTGTTAGTATATACTATGAAGTCTAGTATTTAGTTATTTATATGTTATTTTAATATATGTAATATGTATGTATATTCAATTAAGCATGATAGATTTATAGCAGTAGTTGTACAAACAAATAGTTGAAAATGTATACGAATCGTAATATCTTGTAGGAAAAATCACAACGAGGATTAATAAAGTCATATGTAAACAATGTATTACGGAATTATTCGTACCGGACACACCTTTTTTTAACGCTGGGAAATGCATTTAGGCAAAACCAGTACTATCGATGAAAACCCAAAGGACCGCCGTCTTAATGGGGCGTCGCAGGATCGCTTACGCACTCAACTACGACGCCCCGACGGCAGGTCTGCTAAAGCAGATCACAACAGTCATGGGGTCGCTCCAATGGTCCACTTTGCTATCAGAGAAGTACCAGGAGCAACCCGCGTGGTACACCATATACCGAAGTGGGCCACCTCCTGTGCGTTTCTTGGCTGCGCACCCAGCTGGATTGCTATTATTATTGCTATTATTTCTCTACTGAGCTCCTCCACCACGACAAGGTGAACGCACGTTGGGGAGGGAAAGGGGGCGAGGGGGGGAACTAGTGACACATCTGAGCGAAGCGATGTTAACTCGCTAGTTTTTACAATAAAATACCTCAACGGTTGTTTTAAATGGATATAAATAATGATTCTGAAACTTCCATTATAAAATATTTCTCAAAAGCGTTTCCAAACAAAATATTATTCGTTTTCAAAATATAAAGACTGGAAAATTTAAAATGAAGTCATCTCATATATGAATTAAATCTCATCCCTTACATTATACTGTGAGTCATGTTCGTCGGGAAATAGGTCAGTGGCGTTTCATCGTCCACATTTGTTTCTGGATTACATCATAACATAAATATATGAAGTAAATAATGTGAAATTTTGCTACATATATATTATATACATATGTATGTATATTATATTTGGTCGAAAAAATGCTCATCAATTCATACTAGGTTTTTATAATTTTTATGTTTATTTTAGTTATTTATTACATACTACTTCTAATAGTACTTTTTGAGTTTATAATTCTAAATGACAGAGTACATAATTAGCCAACTTCCAAAAAGAAGGTTTTATGTTCATTTTTTAAGTAGTTTTTTATACTGATATTTTCTACATATAAACATATAATGCTATTTTTTAGGTATTATGACAACGTTATAATACGAAAGAAATTGATTTATCCCATATCCTATTTCAGACAGCGTGTTGCCAGTTTTACACAAATTTTATTGTAAAATTAAATAAATATATTAAAAAATAAAACATTATGATAAGTTGCGTTAAAAATATACTGTAGTAAAATAAATTCTAAAAATTATTTACCAAGCTCCAACTTTTTTTATTTATAGCAATGTAGCTGGTTTATCAACTAATGCCAATGTCAAGTGTTGAATAAAATTTTCATCACGTTCAGATACATTAAACACGTATTTCTGACATATTTACATATTTTTTACACATGTAAAACGGGAACCGTGAAAATGACAGCTCAGTTTCACGCCATTTTTACAGTTCCATTAACGACTACTATAATGTAAAATAAATAAGTCATGTTTTTGTTTTATTATATAATACATTTATTTATTTATTTATTTATTTATTTATTTATTTATTTATTTATTTATTTATTTGTTTATTATATAATATTTTATTTTAAATAAAACTATCTTTTGGGATTATTTCGCGGATTTATTTTGATTTTTGGTTTCCGACGTTTCGAATGCTTTACACACAGCGCCTACTCACAATTTTACAAAAATCTGTCTGTAACAAGTATATAACGACTTTGAGACATCTAAAACCTCAGTCTCTATCGTGACCATGATTGCTGTAAAGCATTCGGAATGTCGGGAACCAAAAATCAAAATAAATCCGCGAAATAATCCGAAAAGATAGTTTTATTTAAAATGTCAAATATTCGCGTAAATCTAAGAAAGTATTATAATATTTTTTTCTTTCTATAGGTACCTACCATGAAAATGCTAAGAACATCTAAAAATAATTTGACTAAACATACTTAAAACCATATGACCGCCGTTTCCCAAATGAATCGATTTGTTACAGTATCTGCCTCGCACTGGTACTATTTGTTATATGTTATTAATTATCCTCCTATGTCGTTTGCTTAAAGCATATTCGCGTTGTACAAACAATGTTAATTTCGTATATGACTCATGCTTGGGTGAGCTTTTTTTGTAACTGTCAATTGAAAATATACTTTGAATGAGTCGTTGACGTACACGTGTTCATTGTTTATTTATATTTTATACATAAAGTGCAATTTGCTTTGTTTTAGCTTTTCATATAATATTTACCTAAATTTTATATTTTTACTCTTATAATGATCTGAAATCCGTTTATTTGTAGAAGGTAACCTGTAGATTTACTTGACCTATTTTGACAACCAATCCACGTTTTTATGGGATTTATATGAGGTATGGGACATTAATGCCCGATTCCATCAACATCACTTAAGCTACCACCTACGTATGGGACGCTTAGCTTAAAAGTTCCCCTAAACTAGCCCCTAAATTAAAATTCGTTTTACCATCGTCAGAGTCCGTATTTCTAGTACCTATATTTAGGTGGCATTTTAACATTTAGGTGACCCCTAACTGTTGGTGAAACAGAAACTGTTCACTAACAGCCCCCTGACCATGCTTAGGGGATCCCTTAAACTTAGTTGACGTCGGTGAAATCGGCCATAAGTCTTTTGATAAACTATTCATTAATTAAAAAAAATTAACACCTTTATACAGTTGAACGTATACAAAGTTTGGCGTGTGTGCTATTAACGCTGAGAAGATCCCTCGTGAGGACTGATCCTGGCTGCATCATCAGGATGATATTATCATACTATTGTTATTCTAACTGCACCCAACTGTCCAACTACATGATGCCCCCAGCGGATTCGAGTCCCGCTTGGGGCATTCATTTGAGTGATGAATTTATAATATGTATGTATTTAATGGCATATATATCTAGAGTAACAACTATCTGATATCCATAACACAAGCCTCGTAGCTTACCATGGAACTAGATTGTGCTGTGTTAAAGTCCCAACATATTTATTTATTATTATTAATTATTTATAAATTTAGTTCTAGATGAAGCTAATAAAAACGTGTTAAAAAACAATTATTAAAATCTAAACCGTTGAAGATATCGCTAGCATATACGAACAAATCGGAAAAATTGAGGATATCTTCGTCAAAGTCGGCCAAAAATGCATTATATTCTTGTTTTCGCAAAGTTAAACGTTATGCTATGAAGAAAATTTATTTTTAGCACGTACCTTAATAAAAATCGATCGTCGCAACCGCAATATCTCCTGCGCCAATTTCTTTCAGTTTTCGAGCCAATAAAATAATTAAGCATGTCATCGAGAACATTTTGAATAATATTTTGATGTACCTGTCAGATATTTTATGATTTAAGGCATAATTTAGGTGTGTAGGTACGTGGTTTTTTTCAACGAATGGAATTGGTCATATTCTCTGTACATTCATAAGTTATAGTTTAAAGTAGGTAGTTAGTTATATATATCCGCTTATCACTACATAGTATATTAGTATATAACAAAGTTGCTTCCTGCTGTCTGTCTGACCCTATGTATGCTTACATCTTTAGAACTTCTCAACGGATTTTGATGCGGTTTTTTTAATAAATAGAGTGATTCAAGAGGAAAGTCTATATGTATAATACATGCATATTATAGTACAGAATAACCGAGAAATTCAAAGATTTCTATTTCATATTAACCGTTAAAACGTATCTAGGGACGAACCCAAGCGTAGAGAGGGTGAGTCGCTAGTGTACCTATATGATGTATAACTATTACTAGTCCTATTTATAATTTGGCCAATATGTGCGGTGTGGTCTCGTTTGACTCGAGTTTAAGGTATATGATTAAAAAAAAATTGTTCTCTATTAGACCTAAATTATAAATCAGTGAGTATTGCCAGTGTTCTGCCATAGCTTTAAAATTTTTCGTTGACCAGTGTATTATAATGACACTACTATTATAATTTTAAGCTTGTGTGTGCGTGTTTTTACTAATTCACACTGAAATGGCTGGACAGATTTTGATGAAATTATCAAGGTTCGGAACTGGTTAAAAAAAACTGATAATTTCGGTAATGTAAAGGTTAATTCTTCGCTTGTTATTTGACCGGTTAATAAAAACGAACGGCTTAGTAAACCGAAATAATATATAATAGATTTTGGTATCGAAATAAACCGAAATTAATTCCAGAAACGTACATTATTATATACAAACAATTCACCATTAGCAAAGATTCGCCATATATAAACGCACAAAAACTCATATTAATCCGTTAATTTTCTATAAATTTTTTATAAATTCGTCAAAAACCATTTTATAGGTCTAAACCGGCTATACTCAACCTGCGGCCCGCGGGCTGCATGCGGCAGCATCAACAATCGCATTATAACATATCTTTGCTAAAAAAGTAACTACATCGTTAACTTGGAATTACGTTTTCATTAAGACATAAATAATTTTTGCTTGCGGCCCTCGACACCATGACTGAAACGTGTTTGTGGCTCCTATAAAAAAAAAAGGTTGAGTATGGCTGGTCTAACCGATTAAAGTATATAACCAAAAGCTGAAACCAAAGTCTTTCGGTTTGGGGTTAATGACCAAAACCGGTTTAAAAATTAAACGGATAACCGAGTCCTGGGAATCATACAGATAGACCTGGAGAAACACGTAGGGATCTTGGTACGCGCACGACCGAAGCAAAAGTAATTCACTTATAGTAGGTACATGAATTGATTTATAATTTATTGCTAAAGTTAAAAGCTCTATTTATATACGTTTAAGCTTCTACAGTTAAAATTAATTTATTTTACAAATGATATACAACATTTTCAAATCACTTGCTTATAGTAAAGAGGGTCGTTAAATCCTTAATGTTAATTAGCTGGTAAGTGACCTCGGAGACAATTTTAAATATTAATGCCGATATTGATGTTCCTTAAGCAAAGAGTATTGTATTAAATTTATTAGAAGTGATATATATATATATATATATATATATATATATATATATATATATATATATATATATATATATATATATATATATATATTATATATATATATAAGGCAAAACTTATTGACTGATGTATCAACGCACAAGCCAAATCCTTAAGGCTAGAAAATTGAAATTTCACACACGTATTCCTCATATGACGAAGGCATCCACTAAGGAAGAATTTTTCAAAATTCAACTTCCAAGGTGAAATAGGGGATGATAACATAAAGCCAAAGAGTTTTATGTAGATAGAACGCGGGCGTAGACGCCGGTTCTGCTAGTAAATAATAAATAAATATGTCGAGACATTGAACACAGCACCATCTACTTCCATGGTAAGTTACGAAGCTTGTGTTACGGATACCAAATACATACATATTATAAATATACACACCCATGACTGAAGTACAAACATTCGTGCTCATCACACAAATGAATCCCCCAGCGGGACTCGAACGGGCGACCGCTGGCGTAGCAAGTAGGGTCAGTACAAACTGAGCCAAACGTGTCGTCAACCTTAACTATAAGATCTTTAAAAATATTATTGTTATAAGTTTTATGACTAATTTTATTTCATATATTCTGTGCCTTCGCTCACTTAAGGGGCCGTAGTCCACTAGCCAAGCCAGTGTAGGTTGGTGGATTATAAAATCCACTTTAATTCAATTTCACTTTAGAAAAGCTGAGTCCCCTCACCATGTAGGTTTTAACTTAATCACCGTAAGCCAAGTGGTAATCATGTTGAAAATGATTCGCATATGAGAATATCGGAGGTGCGAGACCCGGGATTTGAATCCGGTTCAATTGGTTTACCAAGCGAGGCTACTTAGACCACGCTTTACTTTATAAAAGTTGGAGGCTAGTTTATTATTTATCAATACATGTAATAAAATCCTAATTGAGTCGAATCTGTACATTAAATATTTTTTTCAAAATCTTATTAAAATAGTCATTATTCTCGATGCAGAGGCCGAATCTATAGTTTTTAGAATTCTAATTCTTCTCTGGGAACGCACCACGAGAAAACTACTGGACAGATTTTGATGAAATTTGGTATGATGATAGCTGGTTATCCGGGTCAACATATAGGATAATTTCTACTGCGGGAAAATATTTCATCTTTGAGAAATCTATATTGAACGTTAAAATGTGACTAGCGACGAACCCAAGCAGGGCGAGGGTGAGTCGCTAGTATGAAATACTTAGTAACGTGCTTATTAATTACATAGGTAAATGTGTGAAAGAGTGTTACTTAAAAAAAATCATTCTCATATTTTAATACCTTCACATGCTTACTTATCTTAGTCTAAAAATTACGTAATAATTTTATTTAGTGCTATAACACCTAAACTACTTGTAAGCGGAAGCTATTATAAAGAAATAGAAAACGATATATAAAATATTTTTCTAAATGTAAAATTAAACGTAACAGGAAATAAATACGTTTCGCACGCACGACGTTTACGACAAACAGTGTTACAAAAATATTGGCAAAAATAAAAATAATTGAGATCAAACCGTTGCTCAAAAATTATTTGAAGAATATATAGGTCATATCCCGACCTATAAATAAAGGATGTTTGGATGGAAATTAAAATGATTTCATTTTTCATTATGTAACCATACCATACTCATTATCTTTTACTGGTATGTATATGTATATGTATGTACAAAGTTATATACTGTTTTATTTATTATTATTATATAAATTTAGGCTCGTTAAAAGGTAAAAACAATGTCATTTGGTACAAATTTTCCTATGATTGTGTCAAATTCGCATCAAATTGGGGCAAAAATCTAGTTTCAACATTAGCCTACATGTATTTATAGTCCAATCGCAATCACGAATTATGCGTATATGAATTTGAATTCTATTATTAGGTATAATATACTAGCTTAGGTATAATATAGCTATATCTATACTAATATAATAAAGAGGTAAAGTTTGTGAGTTTGTGATGTTGTAGGGGGTAATCTCTGGATCTATTGAACCGATTTAGATAAAATTTTCTAAGAAGATAGTTTGAGACCCTGGGAAGGACATAGGATAGTTTTTATTTCGGAAATCATCCCTTAAATGGGGATGAAAGTTTGTAAGGGGAACAACCTTGGGACGAACCCGAGCGAAGCGAGGGTGAGTCCCTAGTAAGCTATATAGCTACAGATTAAAATTTTTGTTTGGTTTTTCAGAATTAAACTGCTGTATTAGTTAAATCTTATAGCAATTATTAACATTTAAAATGACAATACAAATATAAAGCTATAGTTTCTATATATCAATTTTATTACATTTTCCTAATTTTATTGCTAATGCTATAATGCGTGATAACTTTTAAACTAAAAATGGTGATGAAATAACGACTGACAATTGACATACACCTATTTAAAAGTCGGGAAGAAAAAGGGAAGAAAAAATACGTTGCAAATAAGAGGTGTGCCTTTGTTGTCACTCGTCATGTTACTTTGTGTAAAAGAGGATCAAAGGTGAGGTGGAGTTAACTGTTGACTCGTCTACAAGTATTGCATTTAATTTTTTTATTTTCAAAACTTAAGTCTGTGTCGCTTTATGGTGTATACTGCACTAGTGAATTTCCTCACTTTTGCTCGGGTGCATGCGTAGGTGCCAACATTAACTGATAAAGTAACTCAAGTCATGTTTATCGGACTTCAATTATGATTATTACGATTTCTGACAGTAAACACATTTTTATCGGAATATTTATTGTCTATAGCATTCGGCTCTTACTAAAAGTATTTTCAAAATCGAATGAGTAGTTTCAGAGATTACCCCCTACATACAAACTTACAAACTTGACCTCTTTAATATTAGCGTGGAAATGTAAATACGTCAACATGTTGAGTATGTTCTTTTCTCGTGAACAAGAAAGTTTAAATTGAATATGCAGATATTTGTCTCGCTTTGCGTAAGATAGAACGTGCTGGTGGTTTTCAATAAACATGCAATCTCAGAAGAAGCGTATTGCCTCATTGGTGTAAGTACGGCTGCAGATTGTAAGGTCTTATGTTCGAGTCCCAGATTGAGCCAAAATATTTATATACTGAGTTTTTCTATCATGAAATACTTGAAAAAGCCGGAAGTAGGGAAGGGAAATCATTGGGGTGTAGAGGTAGACTCCTGTGCCTTGAAGAACACGTCTCAGAGAGGTTGGCCTTATGGTTGATTAGAGGATTATTATGATTTTTTTTCTCCATTTGGAAATTAATCATGGTTAATAAATAATATTTTTTTATAAATTTAAGACTTAAAAGGTAAAAATATATATGTATAATATAGGTATAATATTTTTAAGCTCAAAAACGTAAATTTAAATAAGATAGATAGATAAATACTTTATTGCACACACGACAAAAAGAATGGATACAGAAGATGAAAAAAAGTCAGATCAGATCAAGAATGTGAGAACTCTCTAAAGGCATGAAGGCTATGAAGAGAATGATGACATATTTTGTAGAACAAGGAAACACAGAGGTCGTACTGCTTGGCGTAGTTTTGGCTACCCTGTAAGATATTCTACAGCGTAAAATATGAATTGCATGTACATTGTACTCGTATGTAAATATGTATACTCGACTTGGCGGGGGCACTGCTGTGCCCCCCGATACTTATAAAACGTATTGGGGACACGGAGGATAGTAAAGAATATTGTGTATTAAAGGTTTTATAATATAAGGTTACTATAATTTAAAAGTGGCAAAAATAACAAATCTCTAAGAAGAAATACTCCACGATTGAGATAAATACAACAATTTGTCGCCTATTTTTAATACTAGCGATCATCGGTAGAGTAGAAATGTTTTTTTCATAACGGAAGCGTCTGGCGAGTCGCCAGATATTAGAAGTTACCGCATTTTCGTCGAATACTAATAAATTGTCGCGATCTGGTCTTAGGTTTACTTGATTTCATTTGACATTACGTAGTCTGGCCATAAGTACTGTTACAATTAAAAATAAACAAAATATTACATTTGAATTTGGAATCTGTCATTTTATATGATTGTTCATTGTGTTTTCTCATTTTCGCGCCAATACATTGTAAAATACTTTGTGATATAATATAAAAATGTACGGTTCCTAGAAATATATATATATATATATATATATATATATATATATATATATATATATATATATATATATAATATATATATATAAGATGTAGTTTCTCCTCTAGAAAAACAAAACCAAATCTATCCCACGGTAATCGTATATATTTCCGGTATAAAAAGTAACCTATATTTTTTCTGGTGTATGAGCTATATTATTGTCAAGTTTCATTAAAATCCATTCAGTAGCTTTTACGTGAAAAAGTAACAAACATCCATACATCCTTACAAACTTTCGCATTTGTAATATTAGTAGAATATTTTACTGCTGATGGGAATTATCGGGTACTTGTAATATTTAACTTTCCGACACACAGACACATTGGCTGGTCATTTTTAAATAGAATAGTGTTGATAGCTGACGGTGATACGGATATTTATGTATCAGCGTGGAACAAGATAGCTTCTGCTAATATTTTGTTTGTATATCAATACGATTTTATACGCTATTATATAATGACTGATAATTTGATTCGCTTATGTATACGTTAATCTACACTTTCTATACCTAATCTATACATATAATAAAATTCTGAGTCGAATCTCTACATTAAATATTTTCTGGTATATTTTATTGAAATAGTTATTATTATCGATACAGAGACAGATTTTGATGAAATTTTGTATGATGGTAGCTTAAATAGATGACTAGCATTGACCAAAAACCAAATTCTTAGGTTTTACATATTAGGTTTTACTCTTACAATGCAGTTTTTGTATTTTTTCTTAGAAATCCCCCGGATAACCAACTATCATCATACCAAAGTTCATCAAAATTCCTTCACTGGCTTTTCTGTGACGCGGTAACAGACAGACAGACAGACAAAAATTCTAAAAACTATATATTCAGCCTCTGTATCGATAATAATGTTTATCTTAATAAGATTTTCCTAAAAATATTTAATGTACAGATTCGGCTTAGTTACAATTTTATTATATGTATAGATAGGTAATCCGGGTCAACATATAGGATACTTATTACTGCGGAAAATTATCTCATCTCTTAGAAATCTGTAGTAAACGTTAAATATTTCTATATTTAGTGTTTAATTGCATAAATATTGGCTAGGGAACGATAATTATAGCGATATTTAAGCACATTTGTCTCAATGTCTTTTGAGTTTAATGTAATTAATGTGTTGATGGTAACCTTGGTTAATCCTATTTACAATTCATATACCTAATTGAATTTATAAATTATAGAATGCTTTGAAGCTTACGAAATAAGTCTTGAATAGGCAGTGGTAGCCCAGTGGTAACGCGCCGAGTCTTAACGGTGAAAGAAAACATCGTGAGGGAACCTGCATGTCTGAGAGAACGTAGCAAGTTTTCAAAAGACATGTGAAGTCGGCCAACCCGCACTCGGCCAGCGTGGTGGACTATGGCCTGATCCCCCTCGTACTGAAGGGAGGCCCGTGCCCAGCAGTGGGACGTTAAAAAGGGCTGAATACAAATAAGTCTTAGGGGATTTTTTTTTTAACTACATAATAGATACATCGACAATATCACTTTAAAAGTAATAATGAGCCTTGAGGAGATGGAGATTTTTCTTTAAATTTATATGAAGCCACTCGAAAGATATAATGTTAATAACAATAATAATAAAACCTCTTTATTTAACAAAAGAATATTACAGTCATTTTTTACAAAAAAAAAATAATTAAATATTGCTCTTACAAATATTAAAACTAACTTCATTGTAAATTGATTTATAAGTAATGAAATGATATCTATATATTGTAAATTTCTTTGTACAATCTCCTTTTTGAAGTCAGTCAAAATAATGAAATAGAGTGTACACTGTCTCTAATTACATTTATATTATGCACTAGCGGCTCACTCTCGCTTCGCTCGGGTTCGCTTCTAGAAAAACAAAAACAAACCTATGCCACGGGAACCGTACATTTTTCCGGGATAAAAAGTAGCCTATGTGTTATTCTAGACTATAGTCTATCTCTGTGCCTTTCATCCAGATCCGTTTTGCCGTTCTGGCGTGAAAGAGTAACAAACATTCATACTCACAAACTTTCAGATTTATAATATTAAATACGGATGTCCATCTTTTTGTGTGTTTAAATATATTCATTTTTGAACCGATATATGTATCTACTGAACGTTACGTCGGCTTAAATACAATAATATGATAACGTGGAATTGGTCTAATAGATTCACAAGAAGAAATGTAAGAAGCATTCATTTACACAGTTAATCATAATATGATTATGTTCTCCTGACCGATTCCAGCCACGGCGGCCAATCTCATTGAGACTAGCCAACTGCGCAGGAGATATTATAGTGCACAAGTGTACGCGCTGACACAAGTGCACTCTCTATTCCTGTTACTCTCATACTCCGGTGGGAAGATTGTTCGACACGACCAGTGAGAGTTAAGGCGCAGTACCGACGGCTTTTCGTGCTCTCCGAGGCACGGGGGTGACACACTGCCAACTTCCCAACTCCGGGCTGTTATTGAGGCTTACTATTCAGAAAGGCTCAACAACTAAACTTAGCCCGACGCGGGACTCGAACCCAGCACCTCCGAGTGTGCAGCCATACATGCTAGCCACTACACCACCGAGGCAGTCAATCATAAAATTATGAAAAAAGAAAAAAGACTTTACTTACAGTAACTAATACTATATTTAGTGACAGTCTCTAATCTGCTCTTTCTACATAATATATACTTACTATCTACGGCTTCTTTCTTCGTAGCTGTCTAAGTAAAACAATCGACACATAGTAAAAAAAGTTGTATTGTACCATTATATTTTAATCTATACAGATAAATAAAATTAAAGTGTCTGTTTGTAATGTCAAAATAACAACGTTTTACTAAATACATATGAAAGTATTTAGGGTTCGTATAAGAAAAAAGAACTATGTTTAAAGTTTTTGTTTGTCTGTCTATCTGTTGAGGCTAATCTCCAAACGGCTAGATCGATTTTAACGGGACTTTCGCTAGCAGATAGTTGATGTTGCAAGGAAAACTTAGACTACTTTTATTTTAGAAAAAGAATTAGGGTTCTGCGCAAATATTAAAACGGTATAATTGTAAACAAAATCCGCGTACCTAGAAACGCACCCGAGCGATGCAAGAGTAAATCGCTAGTTAAACAATATATAGCTTATAATTTAAAATAAGATACTTATTAATAGCATCATCATCATCATCAATTATAAATCTTCACGTACCATTTCTCTTATAAACGATCGTAATCGCAGGCGCGAAGTATAATTCCTCTTAATGCACCCACGGACAGACAGATGTCGCTAGCTGTAGGGTTTATTGGCGTTTATTAATTTAGTCCAAGATTAGACACCTGTTGATTTATTTATATCGTGTGGGACGTTCCTTTGGATATGTACACAAGAGATTGTAGATACATGAACGCCCCATTGATTGAATTTGCCGCTCTATGGTTTTTTTCTTTCATTGAGGTGTAAACAGACTTTATATAATACTAGTGACTTACCCTCGCTCCGCTCGGGTTCGTCCCTACTTACGTTTTAACGTTCAATATAGATTTTTCAGAGATGAAAATGAAAAGTATCCTTTGTGTTGACCCGGATAACCAGTTATTATCGTACCAAATTTCATCAAAATCCCTCCAGTGGTTTTTCCGTGATGCGGTAACAGATAGACAGGCAGACAGACAGACAGACAAAAATTCTAAAAACTATAGATTCGGCCTCTGTATCGATAATAATGTCTATTTCAATAAGATTTTCCAAAAAATATTTAATGTACAGATTCGGCTTAGTTTCAATTTTATTTTATGATTATAGATTGTTGAGAGATTTTTAATACTTGCATGTTTATGTAGATATAAAAATTAACTTTTTTCAGAATAACAGATTTAAATTAAATAGGTATATGAATGTGTATTGAATTATGGTTTGTAGTCTATAGGTCTGTATATTGGGTAAGTCGCACTTTAGTCACTAGATTACTGTTACGTACCTAGTGTCAAATAATTTATTAGCTCTTCTAAAAAATCTTTATTTTAGTACTTTGATAAAGGCTTTACCTAAAAATTATCTTTTGTCTGCACATTTCTATATCAACAGACATGAGAATTCATCACGAATGGTTTTCGTTTGGTGCGAGGTTATTTTTAATGATATACATTTGGCTGTGCAGTTGCTGGTTACTCTGCCAAGTGTTTCAGATTCAATCTCCGTAGTAAATTGAATGATTTGTTTAATTTTGATATTCAAAGATTGACTGACGTTATTAAGATAATATAAGAATTGTAAAATGTATATGATTTAGCTGTTTTTAAAGTTCCGTACCTCAAAAGGAAAAAGTAACCCTTATAGGATCACTTCGTTGCCCTTCTGTCTGTCTGCTTGTTACATCCTTTTTCTCAGGAACGCGTGGAAGTATCAATTCTGTGGTGTCAAGGTAAAAAGGGATGAGTCATAAAAAATGAAAAATGAGTTATTGATATGATAATTTATTTTAATAAATATTAATTAAAAATATGATTTTAATTACCATAAAAAGACACCACTTTTAAGTGAAAAGAAATGACAAACTTGTTATAAACAACCTTTTCTTTTGTTAAAATACATTTATGTTTTGAAATGAATAAGCGTTTAAATTTTTCGCTTCTGGTGAAAAGTTGTATTTATTGACTCATCCCTTTTTACCTTGACACCACAGAATTTGAAATTAATATCAAATACTCTCTTCAATCCCTTGCAGCTGTGAAAAATCAAACTTCAACACAATCCTCAAATATACGGTAATTATATGCATATCGCAAGAGCATCAAAATCTATAGGATATGTAGGTACTTCTCGTTGACCTAGAATCGTGAAATTTGGTAAGAAACAATTTCTCATAGTACAAGTGAAAGGAAAAATCCAAAAAGCGTAAATTTGTAGTTACACCACAATAAAAATCAAATATAAACTTACTGTTTCATATTACGAAATTCTCGGTGTGCGAGTCAGACTTGCATTTATCCAATTTTTAAAGAATCATTCCTTAATCATAATAAGACAAAAATGAGAATGTTAGTGGGATTTTAAAGAATAAGAAAGTATGTATAATGTTGGTGGACTTGTCAGTTTGTCCTGTTTCAGTCAGCCAGATTGCAATGACTCCACGTTATATATATATATATATATATATATATATATATATATATATATATATATATATATATATATTATATATATATATATATATGAAGAGCTTAAATAAATGAAGTGAAAAAATTGCTTAGTTATAAGAAATAATTTCTTAAAACAAATATTTATAAAATCTGCAAGCTTTTATACTTATTTGAAACCAATATGTATTGAGTTTTCTGTTTTAATGTACATAAAAAAAACCATGATATCTACGATTAATATTGTAGATAGGTATTATGTAGTCTGCACAATAACCACGTAGATATTATACTGACTCTGCCGTTTTTCGCTTATGTCGAGAGAACGCTGGAATGGCCCTTCTAACGTAAAATCAGCACCACTTTATCTTATTACGCTGATCATCAAATTAATTACGTTCTTAAATATATATATATATATATATATATATATATATATATATATATATATATATATATATATATATATATATATATATATATAATACTTTCTTAGATTTACGCGAATATTTGACATTTTTATACGCGAATATTTGACAAAAACTATCTTTTTGGGTTTTTTTGCACCACTCAATCAGCACCACTTTATCTTATTACGCTGATCATCAAATTAATTACGTTCTTAAATATATATATATATATATATATATATATATATATATATATATATATATATATATATATATATATATAATACTTTCTTAGATTTACGCGAATATTTGACATTTTTATACGCGAATATTTGACAAAAACTATCTTTTTGGATTTTTTGCCGATTTATTGGATTATTAAAAATAGCTTACCAAGTTTATTAAGCGGCAATAAAACTATTAAGAAATCTGTTATAATTTAGTTAATGTATAGGTCTACGGTCTAGGTCCGCCAACCTGCACTTGGCCAGCGTGGTGGTCTATGGCCTGATCCCCCTCGTATTGAAAGGAGGCCCGTGCCCAGCAGTGGGACGTTAAAAAGGGCTGAATACATACACATAGGTCTCACTATTAGAACGGGGAAGGTTGCACCAATTCCGCTACATTCTTTTCTAGGCTGTACACCATAATCACCATTTGCCAACATTAAAGTAGGCCCAGCCAGTATAGATGTATTAAATATTATTTGTTTATTTATTATGTCGAATGCTTATTTAATAACTAGCGTTGCCCGCGGCTCCGCCCGCGTTCAGATAACCAAAAACCAAATTCTTAGGTTTTACATATTAGTATACTTTTACATTGCAGTTTTTGTATTTTTTCTCAGAAATGACATATTTTCCCGCGGTAAAAAGTATTCTATATGTTGACCCGGATAACCAGCTATCATCATAGCAAATTTCATCAAAATCCCTCCAGTGGTTTTTTCGTGATGCGGTAACAGACAGACGGCCAGCCAGACAGACAAAAATTCTAAAAACTATAGATTCGGACTCTGTATCGATAATAATGCCTATTTCAATTAGATTTTCCAAAAAATATTTAATGTACAGATTCGACTTAGTTACAATTTTATTATATGTACAGATATATAGAAGAGATATTATCATACTTGTGAAGAAATTTATCGTTTAATAGTACATTTCGACACTTGTTAGATTCTTCTAGCAATTCCTGATTTAGGTAGTATTTATTAGGTGACTTTTGTTTTTTAGGTATTTTTTTAAATGTAGCTTTAAATTGTACACAAAAAAAATAAGTACCTACATCCTCCTTTACACCATGGTGTGGGGTGTCGTTGGATAGATAGGTCTTTCAAAAATATTGCGGATTTATGAAAACAATTTTTCGATTAAGGGACCCGTTTGTATGTTAAATTATTAAGCATTAAAATGCTAATTTTATTAGAGTCAAGTATCCCAATCTGCCAGCTAAAGGTTTGTTTTTGGATATGTCAAAAAATCACGTAAGTAGTAGTATAATATAACGAACGTAAAAGGAAAACTATCACAGCTAAGTAGATTTTACAAGTTTACGAGTAAATAGTATTCGACCAACTTATCGAAAATGTACTTGTTAGAGTCACCTAAATCGCTAACGTTAAATGTTCATAGTATGAAACAACAAAACATCATTTTCTTAGTCTGCATTATAGTGATGGGCTACTACGGAACCCTACATGATGCGTAGCCGGACACACAGTTGGCTGGTTCTTATATATGTTCTTATATAGTATAGGTATTATTACTATATTCTTATATAGTATAGGTAATGTATGTTCTTATATAGTATAGGTTAAGAATACGTTAGTACTCGTAGGTCTTATTCTAAGACCTAATTATGTCTAATACTGCCAACATGAGAGTACGTCATTACGCGTATTTACGTTCGCCATTCAAATAAGCACCTAAAAAACGTACGTAGAATGCCAAGCACCTGCTATGTGTTTTCAAATATTAAAAACAGAAAAAAAATCTCGTTTCGTAGTAATACGTATTAACGTCATTGTGATCTAATGCCTAAATATAATTTAGGTCTTAAAATAAATATATACAATGTAGAATGTATGACTACTACAAATATTTAAGTGGGTGTGTGTGGCTAGGTCTGAAAAATAAGGAATGCTGAAAGGTGGTTTAAGAAAACTTAGTGATTTTTTAATTAAAAAAAAAGTAAGTCTTTATCATATTTTTTTAAACTCTATATAGTGATGGACAGTTTGTTATTTTTATTAAACGTTTCATTCGATTTCATTTATTTTATACGATTTCATTTTTTTTTGAGACCAACAAACTTATTTTCATATTATTAAATAAAACTATCTTTTCGGATTATTTCGCGGATTTATTTTGATTTTTGGTTCCCGACGTTTCGAATGCTTTACAGCATCCATGGTCACGGGAGAGACTGAGGTGTTACATGTCTTGAATGTATAGTTGTTACAGACAGCCTACCCACAATTAACAAAATGAAAGTTGCACCAATTACATTACAATATTTTTTTTAACTTTAAACATTTTTATAATTTTATAATTTTAATTATAATTGAATATGGAAAATTATTTATTTAATTTTTGTTATTATTTTTTTTTTATAATTATTACAATTTTAAAATATTAATTAGTAATCTATATTTAGTGTTGCCATTATTATATTTATAACCGTAAAGAAAAATATAAAATATAGTATTAATTATTTAAGCCATATAATTTAAAAAAGTTAAAATTAATTAAGGATAATAATTTTAATTTAGTTTGCTATTATTTAAAAAACAAATTACTAAGCAACACTATTAATATATACTTTTACAAATGAAAAATGAAAAATATTAATCAGATAAGCTGTCATTTTGATCTACACAGTATGAACTTACTACATCTGCCTGTCTGTTATGTTTATATTTATTATTAGATTTTATTATATTAATAACAGGATCCCATGACGATGGTAGTACCCAGCCATCTTCCCTATTGAAATTATAAAAATGTTTAAAGTAAAAAAAAAATATTGTAATGTAATTGGTGCAACTTTCATTTTGTTAATTGTGGGTAGGCTGCCTGTAACAACTATACCTTCAAGACATGTAACACCTCAGTCTCTCCCGTGACCATGGATGCTGTAAAGCATTCGAAACGTCGGGAACCAAAAATCAAAATAAATCCGCGAAATAATCCGAAAAGATAGTTTTATTTAATAATGTCAAACATTCGCGTAAATTTAAGAAAATATTATTTTCATATTTTTACGTATATATATATATATATATATATATATATATATATATATATATATATATATATATATATATATATTGTATTCAAATAGCGCAGTATTAACTTTTAGTTAATTTATTGTTTCAAAAATGACATTAATTGCATTAGACAAGTGTAGTCGAACTTAAAAACACTTTCTTACAAAAGGTCAGCACACAGATACAAAAATAATTTAGAATTTTATTTTAATTCTTCAGAGTAGATTTTTTATAAGCCTTTGGTACTTTTAACCTATTAGGTAATTATAAAGAGAATCGCGAAAATCGTTTCTCAATTGGCGTCGGAAATAAAGCCTTTATTCGAACGAAGTGGTACTGACATGAAATGAATATCGCTGGCTTTTTCCCATATTTAACTTATTTTTTTTCGATATAGCGTATTAATAAGCTTCCTTGAACTTAATTAATTTATTTGAAACTTAATTAAAACAATTACTCAATAATTTATTTCATTCGAAACAAAACAACGTAGGTATTTCGTTATAAGTAATTACATATCGAATAAAAAGCTCGACCATTAAACTTGTCAACAGTAGCAATCAATAAAAAATTTATTGAACTTATTTTCATGTATAATTAAACTTTTTATAGCTTTGTATACCAGTTTTTAAAGCAGTTATAAGACTTGGAAACTTTTCTGGAAAACGACTTAAAATATTTTTTCCTGCTGTGAGATAGGTACTTAGTCAATATTAGAAGTGATATTCGGTTCAGGTTTTGAAGTCAATAATAACATTAATTTTGGGAGTTACAAAACAATAAATAAATAAATTTGTTGGGACATTAACACACAGCGCCATCTATTTCCATGGTAAGCTACGAGGCTTGTGTTATGAATACCAGATAGTTTATACACTACACATATATAACTTTAAATACATACATATTATAAATATACACGCATGACTGGAGTACAAACTTTCGTGCTCATCACACAAATGAATGCCCCCAGCGGGACTCGAATCCACGACCGCTGGCACAGTAAGTTACACTACAAATCGAACCAAACGTGCCGTCAAGGCCTTTTAAATACAATAATAACGAAAAAGAAATTAGAAAAGTTTCTATTACCAAGTTTTAAAAAAATATTCAAAACAAAAGAGTTATATATAGGCGACGTTATTTTAATGTTTGTAAAGGCGTCACATTATTGAAGATAAGTATATCATATTATTTAAAATATCTTTAGAAATACCTTGCCTACTGAATCCTTCTCAAATCATATTTCGATCGCGAGATGAATAACTAAATCTTAATTAGTTGAAAAAAAACATATTCATATCGACACGTGTCGCTATTTTAAGACTAAGTGCCAATGCCAAAGAATTTGCATCGTTATGCAATATATCTATTATCTATACATATAATAAAATTGTAACTAAGCCGAATCTGTACATTAAATATTTTTTGGAAAATCTTATTGAAATAAACGTTGTTATCGATACAGAGGCCGAATCTATAGTTTTTAGAATTTTTGTCTGTCTGTATGTTACTGCATCACGAAAAAACGACTGGAGGGACTTTGATGAAACTTAGTATGACAGCTGATTATCCGGGTCAACAAATAGGATACTTTTTACAGCGGGAAAATATCTCATTTCTGAGAAAAAATACAAAAACTGCAATGTAAGAGTATACTAATATGTAAAACCTAAGAACTTGGTTTTTGGCCATCTGAACGCGGACAGAGGCGCGGGCAATGCTAGTATAGAAAAAATGTATTAAATAGATAATACATATTATATTTTATAAAGACATTTTTCGCCTTTTCTCCACTAGATTAGTTTAATTTCCTTTAAAATCAGCTTAGTTATGCCTTATAAAAATTTTGGCATTTTTTACTGTGTGTGTGTCTGTGTTTCTTTGTGCATGCTTACATGCGTACTTACAATTAGTTTATTATCCCTTTAATATTATAAATACCAAAGTATGAATGGATGTTTGTTACTCAATCACGCCAAAACCGCCGAATGAATCTAGATGAAATTTGGCAGAGATAGATTATGTTCTGGAATAGCACATAGATTACTTTTTATCCCGGAAAAATGTACATTTCCCATGGGATATATTCGTTTTTTTTTACACAGTTTTTCTATTCCATACGAACCGTTAAAAATTACCTAATATGATATATAATACGCTAGTTTATTATAATATATTGGATATATTTACTTATACTAATGGTAGAAACATTATTCGAAACTTACTGCGCAAACGCCTAGTTTGGTTAGCAGACGGATTCTTCTTCATAATATTAATTAATATTATTTATATTGTATTATCTTAATTAATATTATTTATATTGTATTTGATCCGTACTTCCTCTTGCATTTATAATTTAGAGTGACTGCCAAATTAGTTGTTTGTTGTTTACTAATTTTATAACCATATGATACTTTGAGCGCCAAAAAAATCATTTGAACGTTAATTGAAGTAAAAATTTAATTATAATAAATTCCAATAATATGGATAATATCTATATATAAATTATACTTTTTTCCTTTGTTTGTCAACCGATTTTGTTTTTTTTGTTTTAGTAACAATTGACGAGTTTTAATGTTCTCAATAAAAATTTGGAAACAGTTTTTTTGTATATAGATAGGTAAATTGTATTCGTATGTTTTCCTTGAATTTTCAATAATAATTTTGGTCGAATTTCGATTACCGGGCGAACACTAGTTACAATAAAATTTTAAAAGCTAATATGATTGACGTACGTTTCGGGTAAAAAAAAATTATGAAGTTATTATTTTGTATGCGTATTATAAGAAACTTTGTGAGTATGAATGTTTGTTACTCTTTTACGCCAAAACGGCTGAACGGATCTGGATGAAGTTTGGCACCGAGATAGATTATAGTCTGGAATAACACGTATACTTTTTATCTCGGAAAATGTACGTTTCCCGTGGGATAGATTTGTTTTGTTTTCCTAGAGGTGAACCCGAGCGATGCGAGGGTGAGCCGCTAGTTATGTTTATAATTTTTATACTACAATACTAACATTTGCTCGCTTTTGAGTTTGTGGAATTATTAACTAAATGTACCTTAAACAATGAAACAATTAATACTCTATCGATATGTATTTCGGCGATATTTATCGATATGTAATTAATAATCTATCGATATGTATTTTGCATAAATTCTTGTAAATTTCAGTTCACCCCAGTCTTAACTATATCTGAATAGTGGTGTATAGACCACCATATTAGAGTATGTAACATGATACTAAAAGTCTTACAACTAATCCACGTATAGCTATAACAGATAATAAGCGTTCGTTGACTGAAGTTCTTAAATGAGCTACAATGATATCATATTATAATATTAAGAAAAAAAATCTAATTTAAATCTTTAATGATGCACTAGTATTACATATGTGAAAGATTGTAAACGAGTAAGGACAGTCAGTATGTTTGTTACTTCTTGAAAAACATGGAATGGAGATAGCTTATATATATTTTTCTTAATTTGAAAATGAATTTACGTATATCACCTGCGTGGTCACTCATCGGCTACCCACAAAAATGAATCTTTCACATCTTAATCGTGTGCTGAAAGATTACGTGTCCACCGAACTACGACGCGGCCTTGGCTGGCCTGTCGAGGCCACAACAACCTTGTTTAAACAACCAGCTCCTTCGGTCTACTCTGCTATCAGGGAAGTAGCAGGAGCAACCCAAATTTTCTCAGTGCGTTTGTTAGCTTCACATATTACACGCTGATTCATCACATTGTCTATAAAATGAGATATATCTGATTTTAGTAAACACAGTGATATATTAACTTTTTGTGCAAATTCGTTCATAATTAACTGCTATCCTAGTAAAGTATTATAAATGTGAAAGTTTGTGAGAATGGATGGATGGATGTTTGTTATTCTTTTACGTCAGAACGGCTGAACAGATCCGGATGAAATTTGGCACAGAGATAGATTAGTCTGAAATAGCACATAGGTTTTTATCCCGGAAAAATGTACTGTTCCCCTGGGATAGATTTGTTTTTGTCTAGGGACGAACTCGAAGCGAAGCGAGCGTGAGTCGCTAGTATTATAGAAATCTGTTTCTAGAGATCTATCTAATAGAATATGATAAAAAATTAGTTAAGAAGATAAATAAGGGAAGATATTAAAGCTTTTTTAATACAGTTGATTAAAATCTCATTTTAATCTTTTTGTTGTGGTAAATAAAGGATATGGCTTCATTGTAATTGCTAGTTCCACGTTAAGCGGAAATCAAATTAATCTAAATCACTATATAAATTAGATAATTTGCATTTTAATATGTACATCTGTATGTGTAGTTCGTTGACTGAGGAGTTCGTTGTATTCATAAATAAATGAAAATAAAATCGAGACGGAAATGAGTTTTAATAAAATGTTGCGGTGATATAAATATCTATTAATTAATAATTATGAATTGATGTATATTTATTATATTTTTATTAGAGCTTATAGTTGTATATGCTAAAAAAGTGCGAAAGGTAGGAATTGAGAGAGAAAACAGAGGGCAAAAGGGAAATCTCTTTATATGGATGCGATACTTTTATATTTACTTTTTATAATCAATCAATGCAAATCTCGCATTTATTCCACGCTAGAATAGAACCTATGACTTCTGACGTGCTTTTCTGAGATAGTTAAGTAGTAGTATGTAAAGTTAATAAATTAAATTTTATAAGATATTATTATACTGAGGAGTGGTAGCCCAATGGTAAGGTGCTCGCTCGGGAAATCTAGTGAATTGGGTTCAAATCCCGAGTCTCACACCTCTGACATTTTAATATGCGGATCTTTTGTAACATGATTACCACTTGTCTACGGTGAAGGAAAACATCGTTTATCGTTTAACATCGAGAATTTAGCCAATTTTCGAAAGACATGTGAAGTCCGCTAACCCGCACTTAGCCAGCGTGGTGGGCTTTGGCCTGATCCATGTCGCAATTCGCATTTAAAGAATTAAAAGAGCTAGGAATACAAGATATTATATTACAGCTTTTAAACTGTTGTAGGCCCATAGTAAGCGGGGGATATGTTAAGAATAACTCGTTTAAAGTGCGCAAATATGCGTGCATTAAATCTATACTAATATTATAAAGAGGTAAAGTTTGTGAGTTTGTGATGTTGTAGGGGGTAATCTCTGGACCTACTGAACCGTTCTAGATGAAATTTGGTAAGAAGATAGTTTCAGACCTTGGGAAGGACATAGGATTTTTATTTGAGAAATCATCCCTTAAAGGGGTGAAAATGAGGATGAAAATTTGTATGTGGAATCAAGCTAGGGACGATCCCGAGCGAAGCAAGGGTGAGTCGCAAGTATTACAATAAATATATTTTTACTAGCTTCTAAAATACTTTTACTTGTACAAATTATGCACGTTACTACATAAAAAAATTATAGCCGCTTAAAAAAAACTTTGCACGAATAAATTTTCCATGTTTGCTGGAACATTATTTTGTTTCTTCATAGTGTGAATAACATTAAGATAACCTTTTTATGAGCGTTTTTATTACGCATTCATCTAGCTTCTTTAGCCGTAAAACTAGCAAAATGGGTCAAGCTTAAGAAACTAAAAAAATATAGGGGTTGTTCACAATAAATTAAAACACGATTTTTCTTAACTCGTGTAGAAATTATTATATACCTATATACCGGCTAATTGTACTATTTAATAGTAGATAATTATAAACTAGCGACTCAACCTCGCTTCGCTCGGGTTCGTTCCCAGTGAAAAACAAAAACAATCTATATCACAGGAACCGTACATTTTTCCTGGATAAAAAGCCTATGTGTTATTCCAGACTATAATCTATCTCTGTGCCGAATTTCATCCAGATCAGTTCAGCTGTTCTAGCGTGATTGCGTAACGAACATCCATCCAAATTTATATTTATAAAGTAGTAAGATTATGTACCTACATGCTTAATATTGATTTATGCATATATGGGTTTCTACAACAAACCGATGATGATGTTCTCCTGGCCGATTCCGGCCACGGCGGCCAATCTCATTGAGACTAGCCAACTGCGCAGGAGATATTATAGTGCACAAGTGTACGCGCAGACACAAGTGCACTCTCTATTCCTGTCACTCTCATACTCCGGTGGGACGACTGCTCGACACGACCAGTGAGAGTTAAGGCGCAGGACCGACGGCTTTACGTGCTCTCCGAGGCACGGGGGTGAAACACCGCCAACTTCCCAACTCCGGGCTGTTACTGAGACTTACTATACAGAAAGACTCAATAACTTATCTTGGCCCGACCCGGGACTCGAACCCAGGACCTCCGGGTGTGCAACCGTACATGCTAGCCACTACACCACCGAGGCAGTTAAACATACTACAACAAACTAATAACCCATGGGAATTACTTTATGTATTGGGATAATAAGTAGTCGCACTATAAACCAATACATAGATATACATACCTACGCAAAAATTTAGTCAATTTATATTATTTGAGTAATTAAAGAAGAATATTTATTTATAAACATCCTAATTTTTTTATTAGTTTGGCTGTCTTAACGATTTACGGGTATTTTAAATAAAACTGTCTTTTCGGATTTATTCGCGAATTATTTTTTTTATATTATTATTATATATTAAAATTATTATTCTTAATTAATTTTAACTTTTTAAATTACACACTACTACTGTGAATATCGATCAAGCAACATCACTTAGCCACATCAACCACAACGTAGTGAGCTACAACACCCACTAGAGGGCCTTAGTACTTATTGGTGAGCTTTTGATTTATTTTATTTACACTTATATTTCAATTAATAACTATGGAGGAAATTATGAAAGTATTAAAAACTATTCAAGATGATATTAAAATACAAAAACTTGAAATAACAAATATAAAAGAAGCAATAGTTGAAGAAATTAATTCAAACATAAATAAAAAATTTGAAAATTTAGAAAGGAAAACCCAGGGCCTGGAGAAAGTGATTGAGAAGCAAAAAACTATTATAGACAAAATGGAAAATCAATTAAAACGAAGAAATGTAATATTTTTTGGTCTTGAAGAAAAAGAAAAACAGTATAAAGAGCTAGAAGAAAAAATTATTTCAATTATTAACACTAGTATGAAAATTCCTTGTGAAAAAAGAGATATTGAATATGTTAAGAGAATTGGAGTAAAACAAGATGGGAAAATAAGACCGGTTCTAATAACAACAAACACCATGGGGCTTAAAATAGACATATTAAGAAATAGTAAATATTTAAAGGAAAGAGGACTTTATATAAAAGAAGACTACACTCAAAAAGTTTTACAAAGAAGGAAAGAGCTACAGGAAGAATACAGAAGTAGAAAACAAAAGGGTGAAAAAATAGTAATGAGAAGAGACAAAATAGTTTACGTTATATACCAAACAGGAAAATAATTTATTTATTAAGGAATACAACCATACAAACACTAATAAAAGAAAACCTATTTTTTCCCCGGAAACTGAAAAAACACCAAAAAGAAATATATTAAATACAGCAAAAAAGAATAAAACATTAGAGTCATATTTAGTATCTCCATCTACTTCAAATTTAGCACAAAATTAGCAATTAAAACAGGCCCCTCTCCACGCAACTACAAGCAAAAAAAAAATTATATCACAAAAAACAAATAACTCTCCCAATACGGCCGGTCCCCGTGGGAGCAGTAGACCACCACCCTCCATCCAAATGAAACAATTACATATTGGAACGTATAATATACGCTCTCTTGTTGCTGAAGGTAGAAAAAATGAACTTGAATATGCTCTTGAAAACATAAAATGGGATATACTCGGCTTGTCAGAAATAAAATTAGTAGGAACCAAAATAATAGAGTATGAAGACTACATAATGATGTTCAAAGGAGAAAAGGCAGGCTTAAATGGCGTTGGCTTTATGGTAAAAAACACTTAAAATCCAATATAGATGAATTTACGCCCATCTCCGATAGAGTGGCTAAACTAGACTTTAAATTTGGAAATGAACGTCTCTCTTTAATACAAGCTTACTCACCGACAGAAAAATCAACCGAAGAAGATCTCGATAAATTCTACAAAAATCTCGATACAGCTCTACGGAAGTCAAATAAAAACACCATAATCCTAGGAGATTTTAACGCAAAAATAGGACAAACTACGTCAGACGACGGAAAAACTACAGGAAAATGGGGCTATGGTAGAAGAAATAACCGGGGTGAAATCTTAATACAGTTCTGCCTTGAACATCAGCTCTACATAGCTAACACATTCTTTAAGAAGAATTTGAAAAAAAGGTGGACTTGGGTATCACCTGACGGGGCTGTACGCAACGAAATTGACTATGTCATAACAAGGGATATGAGAAAAATAAACAATATTCAAACTATTGACACAACTTTTAGCACAGACCATAGACTGTTAAGGATAGTGTATAATTTAAAGTACAATGTGAAGAAGGACAGAAAATCATTTGGCCATAAGAAAGTTCAGCTTACCTGCATAGAAAAAGAAACGATCAAACGCAAATTTTCTGAAATACGGGAAAGTTATAGTACGGAAGGTAAAAACACTGAACAAAAATATACAGATTTAACGTTACAAATTAAAGAAATTATCAACCAACTACCAAAAATAAAAGAAAAATCAGAAAATGAAATTATATTTAATGACTATGTAAGAGAACTAATTCAGGAAAGATTATACTTAAAATCTAAGAAGCACAGATCGAAGGAAGAAAGGAAAAGATTAAGAAAACTCTATCGTAAAATAAAAGAAATAATAAAAAAGAAAAAATATCAACTAAAGTATAAAATCATTGAAGAAGAACTTAAAGATAGAGGCTCAGTCAAACGGTCAGAAAAACGCTTGTCGAAACATAGAGACTGGATTACCTCACTGAAAGCACCCACAGGAAACAAAATAAGTAAAAGAACAGGATTACTTAAACTAGCGACCATGTACTATGAAAACCTCTACAAAAATTCTGACATAAGCCCAACTTGCATCGACAACAACATCGGTCACAAAGAATATATAGAAAATATTCCGGCTTTCACTCAAAGTGAAATAAGAACAGGTATAGAATCCTTAAAGTCGTCGAAGAGCCCAGGTCAAGATGGAATAACAAACGATATATTAAAAGCGTTATCTGAGTCTATAGCCCCTATACTCACAAATCTCTTTAACGAAATTATGGAACAAAATAAGATACCTGAAGAGTGGGAAAATTCTATAATCACGCTGTTATATAAAAGAGGAGATCCTCTAGATATAGGCAACTATCGACCTATAAGCCTACTACAAAGCTTATACAAATTATTCACCAACATACTATTGCGAAGAATCAAAACAACTCTAGATTTCAACCAACCGAAAGAGCAAGCAGGATTCAGAAAAAATTATAGCACAGTTGATCACATTTTCACTCTAAACCAAATAATTGAACGGTCTACCGAATATAAAATAACACTCTACATTGCATTTATAGATTACGCCAAAGCATTCGACTCTATATCGCATGAATCACTCTGGAAAGCTCTCAAGTTCAACAATATAGAAGATAAATACATAGCGATCCTGAAGGAAATATATAAAAGAAGTACAGCTCAAATAAGACTCGATCAAGTAGGCGAGACCTTCAAAGTAAGGAGGGGAGTGAGGCAAGGAGACCCTATCTCACCAAACCTATTTACCGCTCTACTAGAATATATATTCTCAAAACTAAGTTGGGATGGCATGGGAATAAAAATAAATGGTGAGTACCTGAATCATCTTAGGTTCGCCGACGACATAGTTATCTTAAGCGACAACCATAATGACCTCTCACACATGCTCCAAACGCTCAACGAAGAAAGCATAAAATGTGGGTTGAAAATGAACATGAACAAAACTTGTATAATGACTAACGCAAATGAGATCCACACTATGATCGAATCAAATAATATTAAATACGTAAAAGAATATGTTTACCTGGGTCAAAGTATATCATTTACTGACAATACAAAAAAGAAGTAGAACGACGTATAAAACTGGCCTGGAGAAAGTACTGGTCTTTAAAATACATCTTTAAATCAAAACTACCACTAGCACTGAAAAAGAAAGCCATGGACTCAATAATTTTACCAACACTACTTTACGGCTGCCAAACATGGGCACTAACAAAAACTCTAATCCATAAGCTACAAATTTTCCAAAGGGCAGCTGAAAGAAGCATACTCGGAATTCATCTCAGAGATCGACAGCGTCAGTCGGAAATAAGAAAAAGAACAAAAGTGACAGATGCAGCTGAGGAAGCCTGTAGACTCAAATGGCGATGGGCTGGACATGCTGCCCGCGCGACCGACGGCAGGTGGAGCGAGCGAGTGCTACATTGGTGGCCGCGCGAGCAACGCCGGGGCCGCGGCCGACCGCGCGCGCGCTGGAGAGATGACGTTGAAGCTTAGCCGGCGCCACCTGGACTAGAATCGCGACGAACAGACAAGAATGGAAGCGGATGGAGGAGGCCTATACCCGAAAATGGGTTCCCAAGATGGATAATAATAATATATAATTATTAATTACAAATACTTCGTTATAAAAAAAAAAAAATTACGAATAATGATGATATGCTCATATAGATATAAAAAAAAAAATAAAAAAAAAAAAAAAAAAAAAAACATACAAAAAAAAAAACATTTTCATTTTATTATGTCAGTAATAGATATGATTCATAAGTATTATTCTATGTATTTGTAATTTCGTACGTAAGGTAATTTTATTTAGCTGTAATACTTAAAAATTATATTAAACTTTTCCTATGTGTTGTTATCTTGGCGAATAAAGGCTTATTATTATTATTATTATATTATTATTATTAAATTACACATAGAACACTTATGTAGCTTAAATAATTAATATTTTATTTTTTCTTTATGTTTATAAATATAATAATGGCAACACTAATATAGATTACTAATTAATATTTTTAAAATTGTAATAATTATAATAATAACAGCTAAAATTAAAAAAAATAATATTCCATATTCAATTATAAAACTAATTAAAATTATAAAAAATGTTTAAAGTTAAAATATTGTAAGGTACTTTGGTGCCAGTTTTCAATTTTTTTAATTCATTTTATTTGTGGGTAGGCTGTCTGTAACAACTACAATACCTTAGAGACATCAAACACCTCAATCTCTTCCGTGAAAGTATTAGTAAATGTCGTTTTAACTGAATTCGACCAAGGCGGACAATCTCACTAAGACGACTTCTACTAGCCAATTGTGCAGAAGTTACTATAATGTACTTTTACTGCACTCATAGCCCGGAGCTTCGCTCGTGTAGTATAGTATGTATGATGCTCTTAACAGTCGTAAAGTGGTATTAGATATCCTTGAATCTAGATCAATAAATATGTTAGAAGCCATTAATTAATTACGTAAGGATGATTTTAACGATTTTTGGACCCCCCCCCCACCCCCATGTAAGGATACATAAGATTTCTCAAATCCCCCCTCTTCCTTCTTATGTTAGATACAATCTCGTATTTCTGAATTATAAAACGTAGATAGAAAAGAATCAGATCGGATATACGCGGGCAGAATTCACTATAATATAATTATTATTTATAAGATTTAAAATGGATGATAATGAACATATTTAAGATTTAAAAAAAAATGTAAAATAATCTGTGAATCGAAGTACACATTATGGAATGAAGAAAATCATTCATCCGAAATAGAGATCGACTTTTAATAATAAGTTTCGACTTCTAAAATATTATATAAGAATGTGTTTTAAGCCCCCCCCTCAACTCCCCCCCCCCCTCCACTCCCCCTCCCCTTCCCTGCCCCAGATAAGGGCATGTATAGATTTTCGTAACCCCCAATCTAGGGACCCTTACGTAATTAATGAATGGTCCCATATAGTATAGATTTTTTAAATCTGATTAGTAGTTCCAGAGATTAGCGTAATCACACAAAAAAAAAAAAACAAATAAACTCTTTAAATTCGTAATTTCAGTTTAGACATTTAAAATTAATCTATAAATTCTAAATTTTACCATGACATCCACACACCTTGTATCTTATGGCACCTTTGACCCGGTTATCCGTTTATGTATCTTGTACATCGTTAATATCAGAGGTGTACACACATAATCTAATGTTAAGTCGTCCTTGTTCGGTTGCGAAAGCTTCGTAAAAATATTTATACGTGTAATTTACACTAGCTGTCTGTTAGAAATGCTTTATTTCTAACCAACTTCAAAATATGAAGGTGTTCTAAAATTGGCCTGCTGTTGTTATATCCATTTGTTTGTTTTTTTTGTATGAGATTGTGCGAATTATGTATAAATTTAAAAAAAAAGTTACCATTAGTAGTGCGAGTAGTAGAATAGTGTTACATTTTTGTAGACTTTTCTTCCTGCCTTTGAGTCAAAAATGCATATTGCATGAAGGGTCAAAGCCTTTGACCCATCATGCAATATGCATTTTAATTTTCTCGCTACAATAAAGTTTGAAATATTAACTAACTCAAATTAAACTTAGCAATACATGTACATACGAGTACATATTGGAGCAGAAATCTATACATATAATAAAATTGTAACTAAGCCGAATCTGTAAATTAAATATTTTTTGGAAAATCTTATTGAAATAAACATTATTATCAATACAAAGGTCGATCTATAGTTTTTACAATTTTTGTCTGTCTCTCTGTCTGTCTGTTTGTCTGTTACCGCATCACAGAAAAACTACTTGAGGGATTTTGATGAAATTTGGTATGGTGATAGCTGGTTATCCGGGTCAATATATAAGATACTTTTTACCGCGGGAAAAAGTCTCATTTCTGAGAAAAAATACAAAAACTGCAATGTAAGAGTATACAAAGCTAGTAGGATATACAAAACATAACACTGAAATACATTCGAGTTGTTTTTTTTTTGAGACAAAAACTGACAGGCAAAAAATCGAAGAGTTATTGTATTTCATTTGTTGCACGATGCATTCTAGCAACACATATATTCCATTAACAAATCGACTCGGTTATTATCATATTATAAAAGTACGTTAGATATTTTTTTAATGTGTTTCTTTAGAAACTTTTAAAAGCTTTTTTCATTAAATAATTATTCATCAAATTTTTCTACAATCTCTTAATTAAGAACTAAAGAATATGTTTAAATGATTCATCTAATAGTAGGAGATCCCGATCTATGTGGAGGACCCCTAACTCTTTTTCCAGACGAAATTTTTTTTAAACCATAAAACTAACACGACCCAGGGGGGTTGTCACCTTCAATCCATAATCAATTCCGGGCACAGGCATAATTTATTTATGCTCTTTGTTGAAAAATGTCATAGACAAACATCATCTGGATTTAATGTATATAAATAAATAGATTTTTGAAAACGATTAGCAAAAAAGTGAGATTTTCAGAGTTCAAAATATTAGTTCAATACAAATGGTAAGCGTGATGCTAAAGCTTTAATGAGGAAACTTACTTCCTCCGGAAGCTCAGCCAATACGTATTACGTACAGTTCGACTCTATTGGATCTCGTAGCTACGAGCAGAATCATGGAAGTGGTATTTTTATTATATTGCCTGGTAATAAGTAGATAAAAAGTATCATATTATTTGTCAATTCACGGTATAAGCGTTCTCTATCCCGAATTTCACTCAAAGCTATTGAGCTTTTTCAGCGTGAAAAGTAGCACTCGCGCTCATTCACAAGCTTTCGCATTTATGATATTAAATTGTTATTTTTTTACGTTTCTCCAAACAAAATATTAGCATAACATACTAATATGCATTTCCATCGTTCTATGTCTTCTATAATATTTGCTCATATCTTATTATTTGGTTTGATCTGATAACAAAAAAGTCTCTTTTTTGAAGTGAAAACTTCTATAGGCAGGTTTGAATGGGGAGTAATAGTAAATTCATGTAAGTCGTCATAGATATGGTCACGTGACGTGTTAACGCTAACACTCAGAGTGCCGATAGACGTCAAAACCAGATAAATGTAAACAGTTTTAATTTACAAATTTTAATATAAAATCAAACAATTACGAGTAATTTGATTATTCAAAAATAATAACTGTTTGTTTGTAGTTTTAAGTTTTCACTTCTGTTGGTAGTCCTCATGATTGTTTTTTTTGGTTATGTTTATGCGTATTTCTTTTTTTATTGTCTCACTGGACACAGGCCACTCTTTAATATGAAGAGGATCAGGTCTTAGTTCACCACGCTGTCGAATCGAGGGTTGACGAATTTCACAAGTCTTCTAAAAACTACTCGTAGTTATGTCCTCTCAGATATTCAGACTTTCTCACGATGTTTTCTTTCATAGTAAGACTGGTGGCAATCATGTTGAAAATGTTCCATACATGGTGCCAGACCCGGGGATTAAACCCGCGGTACTTGGTTTTCTAAGCGATCATATTGCGACTGGGCTACACAGTCTCTGTTTATTCAGTGTTAAACAATCGAATCATGAAATTTACGAAAGTACACTGCGATGTTTATATACAGAGGATGTTTGAGTTGCTGCCAAGATTTTTAGGTCATGAACGCCCTTCCTACGGTTAAGTAAGCAAGTTAACTATATTATTTGAACTGAATATATTATTTTTTTATTACATTTGGCATATGGACGTCATATTTTATTTATTAAGTTAATTAAAGTTTTTATTTACTAGACATTGTGTATTTTTCTATATATTATGGTATTTTATTCTATTATTATATTATGATATATGATAATATGGCATGACTAGCTTTAGATTACACCGTGGATCCGTCTGCGTAATTTATTATATATAATTGCTTCATGCCTAAGGGTCTACCTTAATCGCCTCGTCTAGCTTATCTAATTTATTTATATAAACATTTTATTGCAAAGTAAAAAGTATCCTATATGTTGACCCGGATAACCAACTACCACCATACCAAATTTATCAAAATCCCTCCAGTGGTTTTTCTGTGATGCGGTAACAGATGGACAGACAGACAGACAGACAGACAAAAATTCTAAAAACTATAGATTCGACCTCTGTACCGATAATAATATTTATTTCAATAAGATTTTCCAAAAAATATTTAATGTAAAGAGTCGGCTTAGTTATTATATGTATAGATAAAGCTACAAACTAAACTTAATGGTATCTTTACTCTAGCACTTTTTCCTGATAAAATTACTTTAATAGTCTAAGTACACACTCCTTTTAAACATGAACTTCAACGTTTTAAAAGATAAGAAAAAAGGTATTAATTATATACCCATCGTTTAAATCGTTTTATAGATAGTCAATTGAGTACCGTCACACTGCTGGATCAATTTCCGTTGCACATCCGGCGTGTGATGGCTTGTGTACGTCGCTAGTCGCTACATTGTTAGTGCATACATACTTCACGAGCCACTCGGCTTTGGCTGTACTTTTTAAGTCCTTTTTTAAGTTGGAAATACTGAAATTTCATTTATTATGTGTAAATAATACTTTGTTTTTACGCGAATATTTGACATTTTTAATAAAACTATCTTTTCGGATTTTTTCGCTGACTTGTTTTAATTTTTGGTTCCCGACGTTTCGAATGCTTTGCAGCAAAAATGGTCACAGAAGACTCCCAACTAGTCTCCTGAAAAGTCTGTAAAAGGTTTTATTTATTGTGTGTAAAGTTCCTAATACCAAATTTAAAGAAAATTTTACCATAAGAAATATTTTGCTCTAAAATCTTTTTCACTCGAAGGATTGAATTTCAAAAATATTTTGTCGTGGCTATCGATATTATTGAACTTAGCAATATACTGTCAAAATTTTAAAATTTTAAGTTAAGTGGTTTGATCCCAAACCCTGGTCGATGAGTCAGTCAGTTAGGTGAAATAATTTGATATATAGGTAATAGGTAACTCTTTCAATAGCCGTTTATATATACCTATTACGTTTTGACAGAGATTGATAAGCGCATCACTTGATAACAGCTAGATATATTTGGTATTTTGTAAAAAACCGGCAATAAATTGAAAGTATTTTTTTCTATACGAATTTCTATGAACTCAAAGATCTCAAATAAACTTATTGAAACTTGGACAGAACAAAGTCTATTTAGTGAGCTAATTTAAGATAATGTAAATTTTGTCGTAGGTAATAAAATCTAAAAAAACTTTTATATTTTCATGTCTTTTTTATTCTGAGTTTACTTTATTATTATTGAAGTTATACTTCTTTCGGGACGTTTGGAAAAAATATAAGGGTAAAATTTTTATGATGCGCGTGCACACCGACAGCAAAAAAGCGACATGATGAATTTGTTGCCATGGTAACCGTTGTTATTGTCTGACAAATGATATATATATATATATATATATATATATATATATATATATATATATATATATATATATATATATATATATATATATATATATATATATATATATATATATATATATTACTAGCGGCTCACCCTCGCTTCGCTCAGTTTCGTCGCTAGGTATGTTTTAAATAGATATAAATATAATATATAGTTATTAGCCAGCGTTAACCATATGATTTTTTTTTGTTAATAATATTGACAAATATTGACATTAATATTTATACGACACTAACATCACTCTATTGTTTTGCCTTCCCGGAACCTCTCCACTAACATTTAAACTTTATGGTATGGTATTAAAGTTCAAATTGACTTTTAAGTATTATTACGAATCTTTTGTATGGGAGTATAGAAAAGTGTTGTTTTTAGACTTTTTCGAGCATTTTTAAATTTTTTCTCACCGTAAGAACCATCCTCGTACTTCAAGGAATATTATAAAATAAGAATTAGCGAAATCGGTTCAGCTGCTCTCGAGATTTGCGCTTACCAACACATTCAGCGATTCATTTTTATATTATAAAGAAGATACTCTTTCCTTAAATGATATTCTATCAATATATGATTGTAATATGCCTAACGTGCCTTATTTAATTATTGATTTGTTTTAATTTAATTTCGTTTTTTTATTAATTCATGATTCCTTTTACAAACAGAGAGTTGTGACAGACGGGATGAAATCTTTAGCTATTTTTGTTCTGTTACGCCAAAGAAGTATAACTTCTTACGTGCCTACATAAGAACACACACGGTTTTTTAATAGTTAGTGTATACTGTATATGTGTGTATTTGTATGAAGCATAGGGAAGGATTGACGTGGAGTGACAAAGAACATTTATTATATCGGTACGTCAAGTTTTTTCGCTGGGTATTAGTTAGTGTGCTGTCCCTAGAGTTGAGCCTACACCTACAACGAAAATCAAATACTAATCTAGACTGTTTCAACTATTTTTCTTAAGAGCTCGAACAAGGTTTTAACGGAGAAAAAAAATATGGAAAAAATGACCAAAAATGGAAGATACGGGAAATAAGTTTTTCTATAGTATTTTTGTATGAAATCTTAGACATGAGTCACAGATAAATTGACAACAAGACTTTACGTTACTTATTGGATGTAAAATAATTCTTAAATACAAATGAAATAAATATTACATAAGTACCTATTAGAAAATATCTAATATTACGAATATCAAGAAATACTCATACATAGAAAAAGTTGAAAAAAAAGTTAAAATCTCATTGAGACGATGAATAATCCTTTGGTATGTTAAAAAGAAGTATTCAAAAATAATTTTTATTATATCTGGCTCTAAAAATCTTTTTAGTGTAACATCGAAGGCGTTTCAAGTCAGACTTTTATTTTCATCCGCGTGGGATTAATAAGCGTCGTGTGTTTTTTTACCGTTTTTTTATTCGTTAGTACATACGGCTACAATTTACCGATTCTTTAACTATAAAATATCAAAATTTAACTATAAATAAATATGTTGGAACATTAACACACAGCGCCATCTAGTTCCATGGTAAGCTACGAGGCTTGTGTTATGGATACCAGACAGTGGATACACTACACATGTATAACTTTAAATACATACATATTATAAATATAAACACCCATGACTGGAGTTCGAGCATTCGTGCTCATCACACAAATGAATGCCCCCCGGCGGAATTCGAACCCGCGACCACTGACACAGCAAGTAGGGTCATTACAAACTGAGCCAAACGTGTCATCACGTGAAGTTATAATAAAGCTGTAAATTAAGTGTACTTTATAGCATTTTCGATTAAAAAACTTTTACAAAGTAGTTAGAAAGTAATAATTTTTCTCTAATATAATTACTTTTATTCTGAAACAAGTATAGTCTTCTAATTTATTATTAATTGGTGTAGCTAAAATATGGAGTAGTAGTAGGTTATATTATATATATATATATATATATATATATATATATATATATATATATATATATATATATGAATTTGAAATGTAAGTTTGTCATTCATATGTCTTAGTTTCCTTTTAATGATAACACTAAAGCTTGTCAATAGTCACTTAAAAAAAAGTTCGGTTGACAAACAAAGTTTTGTCTTATTTATTTATACAACTAGCGACTGACCGTCGCTTCGCTCGGGTTCGTCCCTACTTACGTTTTAACGTTTAGTATATAGATATATAGATTTCTCAGAGATGAGATATTATCCCGCAGTAGGTAAATAGTATCCTCAGACATATATATTGATGAAAATTTTATGAGTTCCCTTAAGTAATTTTGACTTCCAAAGTTTCTTATAAAGTATATCATTTGTATAATTTTTCTTCGAAACGTCTGTCTTTAAGAATGTATATCAAATATTGTTTTATGTTATATTAAATTTATACGGAGAAATTTTAGTATTATTCTCTTTGCTTATTCTTTAAAGAGATGTATATAAATAAGGAGAATTCGACGTTTTAGCAAACTTGGTCAGTTTTGTAATGATAAAAGTTGAAATATTAGTAATTCAATTTTATTTCTAACATAATTTTCTTACAATGCCATGAGGTTTCCTTAAAGAATCTTTTTTTATTTATACTCTATACATTTAGGTTTTATGATGCATAAAGTTTGCCTGTTACTTATTTAAGAATTGAACCTGATATTGTAATTGATCTTTGAGACGTCTAAAACCTTAGTCTCTCCCGTGACCATGATTGATGTAAAGCATTCGAAACATCGAGAACTAAAAATCAAAATAAATCCGCGAAAAAATCTATATTGGCGTAATCCTAAGGCATATTTTATGAGGACTTACATCAGCGTACGGAGTATTTGTGCCAAAGTGACAAAGATAATTTATATCTTCATAGCACGCGAGATAAAGCTAATTTTAAAGAAACATAATATATTACAAAAACGCATCATTTAAGTAATAAAATCAATCGCGGATATAAAACCACAAATAGCTACTGAAAGCTTCTATAAATAGCTTTTGAATTTGTAAACTAGAGGTATAAAACAAACTTTGCTCTTGAAATAGAGTTGTGACGTCATTGTAAATAAACTTAGATCATGGATACTTGTAATTTGCGATTTTAACGCATTCCTCTTGAAATGACTCGGATGCCTGACGTAACGTTTACATTCAGATAATTAATATTAACATATCTATTTTGTATATGCACTAATAGTTTAATCCTTATTATTATTATAGAATGAGAGAATGTTTGTCAGTTTGTTCTACTTTCGCTTAAGGAGTTTATGGGTCAAGGAAATACTTTAATACGACAGTATAATATATAAGTACATTATACTGTCTTTTGGAAACATTTTTGTTTTACAGATAGGTAAATTCTATACATTATATATATATATATATATATATATATATATATAATATATATATATATATATATATATATATATATGTATATATATATATATATATATAATATATATATATATATATTCAATAATAATTATGGTCAAGTTTCCACCATCAAGTTTCCACTCATTGTTTGTGTCGCTTTTACGTACCTCGTACACTTGATGACAGGTTTATTCCAACACTAGCGACTCACCCTCGCTCCGCTCGTTATCGTCCCTGGGCATGTTTTAACGGTTAGTATAGATTTTTCAAAGACGAGATATTTTCCCGCAGTAAAAAGTATCCTATATGTTCACCCGGATAACCAGCTAACATCATATCAAATTTCATCAAAATCAGTCCAGTGGTTTTCTCGTGATGCGTTCCCAGACAGCCAGACAAAAATGTTAGAAATTGTAGATTCGGCCTCTGTATCTCGATAACAATGACTATTTCAAGAAGATTTTTCAAAAAATATTTAATGTAGGTACCTACAGATTCGACTTAGTTAGAATTTTATTATATGTTTAGATAAGTACCTACAATAATGCTTGTCTTTAACATCTAAACCTAGTACATATGTTGATGTACAATGGCATAGTTACACTAAACATGATCAAACTTAGACACTGTCATGCAAATTTATAAGGGCATGTATAGACTCCTTGTAAAATACAATAAATAATTATCTATTCTATACATAAAAGTGTAACTGATCGCTGTCTGTACGTGGAAGATATTTGAGAAAAACTATAATTAGGCGTCTTTATTAACAATATAGAACCCAAAACAATGATTTTTAGAATTTTTGTCTGTTTGTGCGCGCTAATCTCAGAAACGGCTTCACCGAATTTGGTGCGGTTTTCACTAATGTGGTAAACTTGACTTAACATTTAGTATGTGTTATTTCAATCGGTTCATAAATAAGTTATGTTAATTTAAAGAATCAGGTCTAGGAATGAACCCGAGCGGAGCGAGGGCGAGTAATAAATATTACTAGAATGCCCTGGTTTTTATACCTAACATGTTTCTATCATTAAGATGTTAATTTTAATTAATTTCTACTTAAAGTATTATGTTTTTATAGATATTTAATTTTCTTTGAGATTTTATTTAAGACCCAAACCCATATTGCTTTAGAATTTTTTTCTAACTTTCTAAATAAATTTAAATGATATTAATTATTTGATATGTGGACTTATTGTCAGAATAAATTTTATTATTATAGCTATTATTAACCAGCTTTGAATTTTAGAAAGAAGTGACGTAGAGAGGGAGAAGGGATTAGTCAATGATCAAAGAGAGCTGTTAACAGCTGATTTTTATAAGAATATCTCAGTTATATACGAGTAGTTCATTAAATTTAAATTGTATTTAGTCTTTTTGTGAAAGTTACGAAGATAGGAGAACTTTCTCAATTAATAAACTATTAAATTCAAAAAGAAAATTTTTCAAAGCGGATCCGTAGTGCTGGTACGGCAAGCGAGGTGGCAAGAGAAGTCCTCCTTCATATACATTTTAACTGTGCTTAAACTTCCTGTGTGCAATGTGTTATATGGGGCTATAAAGTTTTTTTTTCTCCTATTAATTAAATACTAATGTTCGCCAAGTGGGTGACATTTTCAAAATTTTAGGAAAACATTTAGGAATAGACTTTACATATTCCACAAAAAAAAAAAAACAAAAAAAAACTATATTTTTTACATATTATATATATTTATAGGTATATCACACAAAACAGCGTCAAAAGTTATGAACCAAAAAAAAAAGAGAAACTCGGTTAACAAACAGAGCAGAAGAAGGTACTGAACTGTTTTGTTTATTTATAGATAACAGAAAAACTAAATAATATTATTGTTATTTTAAGGAAAAATAAATTTGACCTGACTGTTTAATATCCAAATTAATATTAATTGAAGCGTGCTAAGATTATTTCTAGACACATTAGTCTATGTACCTAGTACTTTACTGGCTTCCTACGCTTGCGACCTACGTGTCACGACTTAATGTCGATATCCATTATCCATACTAATATTAAAAATGTGAAGGTGTGTTTTTTTGTTTGTTTGTTTGTTTGTTTGTTTGTTTGTTTGTTTGTTTGTTTGTTTGTCCTTCTTTCACGTCAAAATGGAGTGACGGATTGACGTGAATTTTTGTGTCGAGATAGTTGCGAGGGCTGGAGAGTGACGTAGGCTGCTTTTTACTGCTCGAGATTATCTAATTCCCACGGGAAAACACTCTATAATACAATCCAAAAAAAATATTTATGATCAAAATTACTTAAAACTTGGTAATAGTGCTCTTCAATAAATTAAACAAATACGTGTTTTAGCATTTTTCAAAATTCATCCTATAAGAGGGTAAAATAGGGGATGAAAGTTTGTAGGAAACTACCTTTTTAGATTTTTTTATAGTTTTAGCGCGAGCGAAGCCGCGGGTTCTACTAATGTAGTAATTATTGTGATATATTGATATGTTCTTACTATATAAAGAAAATTCAATATTTAAGTTTTTGTTTCTGTATGGATAATTATGATGTTTTATTTATTAAACAGGTATTGGCGATAATTTTAATAAAGACAAGCCACTTCCTATATACATTATGCTACACAAGTAAATTTTATATTTCTTGATTTTAATTATCTACTGGATTAATGCGCCAACATATACAGTGTGTGTGTGTGTGTGTGTGTGTGTGTGTGTGAGAGAGAGAGAGAGAGAGAGAGAGAGAGAGAGAGAGAGAGAAAGAAAGTGAAGAGAAAAAAATAAAAAGTTACTGTAAATTTCTTGACAGCAAAACCTAACTTGGCCTGATACGGGATTCGAATCCAGTAACTTTGAATTTGCAGCCGTATTATCTATTCAAAGAGACAAATAGACAACGAAAATAATATGTAGAATTTTGGAGCAAATATATAAAGATACAATATTACCAGTTGATTTTCTGCTTCATCGAGAATCTCGCTTCGTAATTTGATCAGCAAATATTGATTTATTGAATTCAATGGAATTTAGTTACATTATTTACCCAATATTCGAGTACATTTGAGACAGAAAGAGAGAGAAATACACTTTATTTCTTCTATCTTTCTCGCGAGTATCAAAACACAAAAGTCGCCATATCTGATATTAGTAGGGTTATCCGATCATTAGAAACTTTTTTTAGATTATTTTTCTGTTAGAATTACTAGATTTACCCTGAAAATCTGTTATCGTTCAAATCTGTCCAACTGTTTTGGCGTAAAGGAGTAACAACCATACACACACATACACCCTTTTGCATTTATAATAGTATTCGCTAAAAGAAGAAAGTATTTTTTTTATAGAGCATAAGAAACCAATAAGGTTTGTATAACCCTTCAATTGTATAACTTACTAGCGGCTCACCCACGCTGCTCGGGTTCATCCCTAGGTACGTTTTAACGGTTAGTATAAATTTGTCAGAGATATGATATTTTTCCGCAGTAAAAAGTATTCTGTATACCTGTACCCGGATAACCAGCTATCATCATACCAAATTTCATCAAAATCTATCCAGTGGTTTTCTCATGATGCGTTCCCTGACAGACTGACAGACAAAAATTCTAAAAACTATCGATTCGGCCTCGGTATTGATAATAAATAAATAGTCATATTTATCAGTTAATGAGATTTAAAAAAAATGTTTAATGTACAGATTCGATTATTAATTCTCTTCAATACAATTATAATATACTTTATATACACACATGGAAACAAAAAAAATATTTAGATGTATACACATATGTATACGTTTGAGTTAAAAATACTTTGCCTTGACGATGGATACTATATAGAGCACACTTAATTTTTTTTTGGCTTCAAAATAGTAAAGTAATAAGCTATACTAAATAATTTTTGCAAGTTAGCTCCTTCGCGTTACAGAAAATGAATAGGAACTTGGTGTTACTTCTAGGTACGAGTATGTCAGGCATCCAAACACTTATTCGGTACAAACAAACAAAAAATCTTTCCTCTTTGTAATGTTACTTTAGACTATAGTATATATGTTACACTAGGACATAGTCTATGGTGTATTATATCATCTAAATTAGTTTAGTCGTTACACACACGTACATACATACACTTTTGCATTTATATTAATAGTTTGATTGGTTGAAAGTATTTATTTTAAAATATTAAGGATTCAATTAAATAAAATGAAACCGCCAGCGAATACCCAACAACCAGCAATCTCAAGACTCACTAGAAGAAAAACTTTAAAATCTCGTAGGAAATAAATTTGTTCGAAGTTTGCTTTGAAGAAAAAAAGTGAATAAAAACTTCTCAACTGAAACTTCAAATAACTATTTGTATGAGAAAAATGAAATTCATATTGGAATATTTCGGTTTTTTACTATTATATGATGTTTATAATAGCAATAATTTGTCAGTCTGTAAGTTCAAAATGGCTACTACATATTGTTAATATATGTACTCGTATACTAATCACTTACTCTGGCTTCATTCGGGTACATCTAACAATTCCGTCTAGCAGTTTTGGCGTGAAGAATTTAAAAACATACACACATACACAAACACTTGTTACAAACACATATTTTTTTACATTTGCAATTATAGTAGACGATACTTCATATTTCTTCCTACTGGGGAAGAAAATTGTTGAATTAAGATAAGTAAAACCGCTTGATCGATTTTAATGTGACTTTCACTGGGGAATAGGCAAAATACTAGACTGAAAATATAGAGTAATATCAATCCTATTAGGAAGAAAGAGTTACCGCGATGTTGGGTATAAAAGTATTTTGATTCATGTCTTGTAAGTAGTACAGACAGAAGCGAAGCAGGAGTGCATTAATAATATATATAATAATTTTATATGTAAAGTAGCGGCTCATTCCACGGGATCCGTACATTTTTCCGGGATAAAAAGTAGCCTATTTGTTATTTTGATGTATGAACTATATTATTGTAAAGTTTCATTAAAATCCAATCAGTGGTTTTTGTGTATTAAGCTGTATAAGTTACTATAGTTTTTAACTATCTCACGAGAACTCTTTAATTTTCTGGGATGAAAAGTATCTAAAATATTGATACAAGGTACCGCCATGCAAAATCTTATTTAAATCGGTCCAACAGTTTCGGAGATTAGCCCGTACAAACAGAGAAACAAAAAAATTGTAAAAAAAACTTGATTTGTTCTATTTCTCTTCTTACATCCCCCTGACTCGGGTTTTAGCATTTTTTTTTTATGTACAGACATTCGACCTCTACAGTTTTATTATATGTACAGACGACAGCCATTATATAGTTTTTATTTGACTAGGCTCTACATACTGCGCTTTAGGTCATATAACAACTATCTAGTATTTATAACATAAGCCTCGTTACCATAGATCTAGATGGTGCTGTGTGTTAATGTCCCAACATATTTATATTTATACCGTCATAGCTAAGACTGAAATCTAAGTTTGAAAAGGAAATGATTTTAATCACAGTATTTTGAAACGGTAGAAAGCGGAAAAATAAAATTAATGGGTACACTATAGTCTCTCTGTCCAACCCACAAGTAAAATGGTATTAACCTTTAAATATATATATATATATATATATATATATATATATATATATATATATATATATATATATTATATATATATATATATATATATATATATAAAGAGAGAGAGAGAGAGATAATACTATATTTATAAATAATAATCTTATCACGTCTGAGGCATATTAAAAAACAATTTTATTTTCATATTTGTAGTTGTTTTCGCTGCCTTAAAGAGGAAATTATCAAAAAATCTCATTATCGTCTAAAGGAAAAAAGAAATGTGTAGCGTAATTGAATTTTACATAGGTACTGTGGTTGTTTTGCGGCAATCTGTAAGTAATATTACTATCCATATAAATAAATAAAAAATACAAAAATAAAAAAGCTGACAAAAAAGTTTGTTGTTATGTAAAAAGTTAACTAAAAAGATGAGAATAAGTTGACGAGGAAACGTATTATGTAGTTTTTTTCATAAGTACCGTATATATATACTTTGACGACGCGTGTGGCTCAGTCTGTAGTGACCCTACTTGCGGTGCCAGCGGTCGCGGGTTCGAGTCCCGCTGGGGGCATTCATTTGTGTGATGAGCACGAATGTTTGTACTCCAGTCATGGGTGTTTATATTTATAATATGTATGTATTTAAAGTTATATATGTGTAGTGTATCAACTATCCGGTATCCATAACACAAGCCTCGTAGCTTACCATGGAACTAGATGGTGATGTGTGTCAATGTCCCAACATATTTATTTATATATATATATATATATATATATATATATATATATATATATATATATATATATATAGTAAAAAGCTATTGTTTTGATATTACAAACAGACATTTCAATTTTATTTATTTGTATAGATATATTTGAGAATTGTTCAAATTATCTACCCTTTTGTTTATTTTCAACACCTAAACCTTATGCCATAAGAAGTCGAGTGAAAACGGGATAGTCTGGTAGTATAATGTGGTAGCAAAAGACACGCATTTATTAAGACTATAACTTTAATTCACTTGTTTATTATCAAATAAATATAAGCTCTTAAAGTCAACAAACCACCAGTACGTTCAGAAATGGAATATTTCCTTTATATTTCCATGTGAGTTAATAAAATTGTCATAAACTTAATGAAACGATCCACAGTACCCTCTATACTTTTACTATTACGATCGTGACAACAGTAAGTATTAAATCTGTACATAAAAACGATTTACGTTAGTTATCCAAACGATTCAATAGAAACGTTCATGTTTTATTGACACTATTATAAATATTTAATCTATGTATAAATAGGCAAAGACAAAACAGTTAAGTATCTGTTCCTCCTCTAAGTATATGTAATTCAATTTTCATTTTTTTTTGTTTAATAACTGTTAAAGAGCTTCAGCCTTATTAATAAAAAGATTTTGGAAATCTTTTTTTATTAAGGACTTGCGAATCACCATCGCATTGCTTAGGTTTCGTCCCTAGACAAAAACAGATATCCCACGGGAACCACACATTTTTCTGGGATGATTTATAACCTATAGCATTGCTCAATAAACGGACTATGTAATGCAAAAAGATTTTTTCTAATCGGATTTGTATTTCTTGAGATTAGCGCGTTCAAACAAACATACTCTGCCACTATAATAATTATAACAATAGAATAGATAGGTAAAGACAAAATTGCTTAGAACCCTTTTCTCTACTGTTTCAACCGTTTTTCTTTTTGTTTGTTTAGTAGATATTGACGAGATTTAGTGCTATCAGTAAAAACAAAGATTATGATCAACTTTCGACCACTGGGCGTGCAAGCTATAAATATACAATACTGTCAATACTAACTCAGGAACTAGGTCAGAGAGCCTTCGTGTTTACTATTTCTTAAACTTCACAATAACCACTACCCATAATAAACTCAATGGCTTATAGGTTACATGTCCTATTTTTAGCTGACATTATTGTGGAAAAAAATAAACAAAGAAGGCATTGTAAATTTATTAAGTGTTAGATGATAGCGTGTTTAGGTATTACTAAAATATTCATTGATTAGAAGGTCGCTCGTTCGATTTTTATTCAGGTAAAATATAGAAATGTATTAATTTAAACATTTTACGTGTGAAATCGTTTGTAGGAAATGGAGTACAAAGTCTTTGTGTCACGATGCTATCTCTAGCTAGGTATCCTGAAGCATCGTACCTCTGATTCTATTAAAATGGACGCGATTGAGCTTTTTGTTCTTAAGTTTCAATATGTTTTGAAGTGAAACGTCTTTAGAATCGTTGTGATTTGAAGCTTGTTGAAACGGAAATGCGGCATGAGAAAGAGACAAACACGTAAATGTATAGAATTAAGCCGGCGAGACAATGAGATAGAATACTGTACACAGGAAGTGAAAAATAATACAAAATAATAACATATTATTGTATTGTATGTAATATATGTTAAATAAAATGTAAAATAATTTTTAAACTTGGTAAAAAAAACTTATTACTTGTAATAAAAATGGATATTTATCACTGTGGGATGAATTTGCATAAATTAAAGCTATTATTACTAATTGTTATTGTCCGACAAATTAAAACATGATATTTTTTTCGTATATGATATTCTATCAATATATAATTGTAATATGCATAATATGCCTTATTTAATTATTGATTTGTTTTAATTTAATTGCGATATTTGCCAAAGAAGTTCCACTTCTGCCGGGAGTGAATGCATACACACACACTTTTCAATTTTTTAATATACATATATCAGAATATTTATACTAATTAATTTACGTAGATATTTTGTTTTTATTAGTATATAGTAATAAGAAATTATGTTGGAAATATATTTCATTAAATCATAAGTAAGTTAAACACTACTAATTTTAGTCATTTGAAAACGATTTACTTATTCAATAATATTATTATTCATACGTAAATAAAAAAAAATGGGCAAACGACCTTTATCATAAAGAGAATATTATTGCCAGATATTATACAGCTAAATTAAAGAAGTAAATAGCAATTCCTAGCCCCATTGCTTACCTTAGCTGGACTACGGTAAGTAAACGTGTGATTTTTTGTACCACTCGAGAACCGAATCATAGACTATCGGCTCTACAGGCGTGCTATTACAGCAAGATCACCGCTTAATGTGTTACTGGCGTTAGTTACTAATTTATTTACAGGTTCGATTTCTGCACGAGGTAAATAATCGTATGACTCATACATTTTGTATGAGTATCATCATTTGCCTCGTGGTAGTGTAGTTAAAGTACGACGCTGTTTTCCACTGCCCAACATATGAATCTTAATATAGATAGTATAGACATAGAGTAATATTAAATTATTTATTACTACATTTTAACCAATCATTGTAAACAAGTGTTATTAACACACACTAACCAAGACAAAAGTTCTGTGAACTAATTAACTTCTTACCCCCTAGTACTGACAGTTAATAACGATTTTGTCCCTAATGAAACAGAATCCACCAGAAGGAGTGGAGCAAACGTGTTTGGAACAAAAGGGACAGCCCTATAAATACATATATTAATAGTATATCCTAAAATAGACTTTATGCCTATAATAATAAGGAGGCCTGGGCTATTTTGTAAGCGTTCCTGTAGTAGGTTTTATTCAGTGCCGCGCGTGGCGCCACTGTATGTGGCCGTCGCGACGCTCCCGAAAATTGCTTTCCTGCAAATGTATATCGGGTGAAAAATTATATATATTTTGTAAGATGAAATATATATATCTATATATATATGAAACATATTTTGATCTTAAAGCACCTGATCGGTTCGAAATTAGTCGCGTTTTTAGTGATTTTATACGTGTTTTTATGTTTTATCGGCATGGCGTCTGATGCGTGCGTTACGGGTTATCGTTTCTAGACCAATTTGTTTACCAACTTTTCCGGTGGATTTCTTTTTAATTCATTTTACCAAAAAATGTGGTATATCGTCATGGTTTTATGTAAAGTTATTAGTTAGTAGTATTTTTTGTAAGTTTTACGCTTAAAATTGCTTTCATTATTTATTTATTGTGATATTATTTAATAAAAGTATTTCTTATGACATAAGTATGTAGAAAACGTTTTTTTAATTCATTTTTTATTTAGATCATAATCATAATATTTTTTTTTTATTTAATGTTATAGTGAAATTTGCTTTTGAATATATGATACATGTGATTTTATCTTATATAATAAGTATAAGAATTTGGAGGTAATAATTAAGTATGTAGTTAAAACACATGTAATGAAACTTTATTTTTTTATTTATTTATATCTATCCATTTATATGTATATAAAAATCTATTTCCGTTCGTTAGTCTCGCTTAACCTGAAAATCGGCTGGACCGATTTGAATAAGTTTTTTTGTTTTGTAGGGGGGTGTTTCAGCGATGTTTTAAGTATAAAAAATAGGGCAATCTCAAAAAAATGCTGGAAAATTGAAAAGTTCAGAACTGTATATTTTGTGCCTATGTATATATGTATAATATATAATCATCATTCCATACTACCTGTCAAAACGTACCTAGGGATGAATCCGAGCGATCCGAGAATGAGTTGCTAGTAATAGATTCATTAAATGGAATATTTGTTAATAATAAAGTATTTAAAGTATACTTACTTTAATCACTTTCTTAATACATACAAGCAAATCCAGGGCGAGTCTTTAGTTTATAATAAGTATTCGTGCCCCGCTCTTTGTGTTTCAGATTTAATTTTTAATGAAACCCAGGGGACTCACGCGATGTACACAGCCATAATCAAAAATTACTCAGTCCTTTCCACCACACCATTGTTACCCTAGTGGAAATTATATTATGTACAATAATTTAGTTATAATTCAAATATGCTCGTGGTAAAGCTGTCTGTTGGCTCTGTCTTCAAATATCTGTAATTGTGATTGGATTTGAGACTGTCCAGATGACTCGAGTATCATACGGAAAACAACGTATTGTATGGGTTTCAATACGTTTCGGTTAAACTATAAATAATGGCTAAAATTAATTTTGCCTAGAAAATGCTAAGAGAGTAATATTTATAACAGAAAGGGTCTTTTAATAGAATTTGTACATATAAAAAAAACTTTATTGTAGTACTGGTATATTTGGTACCGATTGTATAAAGAAAGTTATTATATGTATATGTATAATGTTATAAGCAAGCTAAACTATTTCAGAAGATAAAATCGCGAATAGATAAAGAACAGAAAATAGAAAGATTATCTATTATAACTTCTTTCTATTTCTGTATTTAGGAAAATAAATTTTTATCAACGTGACTCCAAGTTTTTATATTTTCTTGTAATATTGTGTTAGATAAAAAGTAAGTGTGACTCTACTATTTAGATCATTATCATTTAATATGATCCATATCTCATATGTGGAAGCGAAAAAAACAGGTATCTAAGTTAGCTTTTTATTTATATAGGTAGTAATATTACCTGTAAATTTTATATATATATATATATATATATATATATATATATATATATATATATATATATATATATATATATATATATATATATATATATAATATTTATATTTATATTTAATATGTTTTTTATATTATATACATGTACATATGTTTTTATAACCAAAGTATTGCGTACTAAGGGGACATACCGGTAGCGAGTTGAAGGGCAACTAGAAATATGATAATACACGTCCTTCTCGTGGCATAATATCTCGCGACATTGCGTGTTTGCTGAAAATAAACACTATAAATATTTTTTTATAATTTGCAAAAGATGCTTACTTGTAAGTTTTTAGGGTTCCGTACCCAAAGGGTGCCATTGGAACCCTGTTTATAAGCCTCCACTGTCCGTCCGTCCGTCCGTCTGTCAGACGGCTGTATCTCATGAACCGTAATAGATAGAGAGTTGAAATTTTCACAGAGAATGTATTTCTATTGTCGCTATAACAACAAATAATAAATAAAAAAAAAAATAAAAATACTAGAAACATTTTTTTAATATTCGTACTTAATCGATAATAGAAGTTAATATACTACATACATGGAGTAAAAGTGATATTAATAAATACATATAAACGATGGTACGGAACCCTTCGTGTGCGAATTCGACTCGCTCTTGACTGATTTTTTTCAAAATTTTCATCATATCCGATGTATCAAAATCATCATCAAAATCAAATGAAAGTTTTTTTTTCATACGTAGTACTTTTTATTAACATTCTCTTTCTTCTCATCGCTCAAAATAGAAATTTAACTATTTCTCGTTTAAAAAGATTGCTGAAGTGCTTATAACAGTTACGATCAAGATTAATGTAGCTGTCAAGTTGATCTGGCATTTTTTTCTTATTATGTGGACTTTTGCTGATTATAGTATATTGTAGCTGGCGATTCACCCTCGCTGCGTTCGCGTTCGTCCCTAGCTGATTCTTTAAATTGACATAACTTTTTTATTTATGAACCGATTAAAATAAAACAAATACTAAATATTAAGTGAAGCTTTCTACAATACATTAGTGAATACCAAATCGGTTAAGCAGTTTCTGAGATTAACTCGCACAAACAAACAAAAATTCTAAAACTCTTGTTTTGAGTTCTATTGTGTTAATAAAGATTCCCAATAATATATATATTTTTTAAATATCTTCCACGTATAGGCAGCAATCAATTACACTCTTATTATATGTATATATATATATATATATATATATATATATATATATATATATATATACACGAGTATATATGTAAAAATAAAAAACTTTTAAATTTTACTTTTACTTTAAAGTCGAGTTTTGAATAAAAACTTTTGTCATTAGATCATAAATGCACACTTCATTTTTATTTTTCCCAACTGGGCATAGATAGGCAATCATTTGGTGATAAATACAAAAAAAAAAACAAGGTATCTCTTTTTTATCCATTATATTAATTACTAGCGACTCACCCTCGCTTCGCTCGGGTTCGTCCCTGGGTTGATTCCCCATACAAACCTTCAACCCCATTTTCAACCCCCTTAAGGGATGAATTCCGGGATAAAAACTATCCTATGTTCATCCCAGGGTCTCAAACTATCTTCTTACCGAATTTCATCTAAATCCGTCCAGTAGTTTCGGAGCACAAACAAACAAATCTTTCCTCTTCATAATATTAGTATACGTAAAATAAAAACCATGTTCGTATTTTAAAATATGTATAATATTTTTTGTTATTTTATATGAAGCTACTAAAAAAAACGTGTAAAATATCGAGTATCTATTCCTTGTGGAATCGGTAAATAATATTAAATCCCATTATGGGCAGAGTCATGGTTAACAAGTTAAGTTTTGAATTTACGAAATAATACCTTTAAACGCTCAAATCTCTAAAACAATAAATTTTACTAAAACGATTGAATTAATTGAAATGTAAGCTGATCGATGGCTTGAAATTGTTTACGACTGCTTTTACTGAAGGTTGGAATCAATGGAATCTCTTCAGTGGCAGACATAAAACACATCGGTTGAAGAAAAAATATATTTGTCCTAATACTTTAGGTATGGAGTCGAATGATTTATTAAACCTGTTTTTTTCGGTTTCATGCTTTTAGGTTCCGTGTGTACATATTTATTTTTTAAACGTTTTATCAGATGTCGATTGAAATGGATTTTAATGTTATATTTATTGTCTTATTGTTTCTTTTTAACGCCTTAGGAGTTTAATTTCGATTTTTTTTTCTTCGGTATCTTATCTCTTATCGGTTTTTATAGCAATTGTTAAAGTTTTAGACCTTTAGTAGAATAAAAAATAGGAAATCAGTAGATTATTTTAATATATTTTAACTTTTTATGCATTATTAGATGAAGAACTTTACTAATATGATGTAAGAGCTAAAAACGATATTCTTTTACATAATCTATACATTTAATAAAATTCTCAGCCGAATCTGTACATTAAATATTTTTTGGAATTCTTTTTGAAATAGTCATTATAATCGATATGGAGGCCGAATCTATAGTTTTTAGAATTTTTGTCTGTCTGTATCTCTTTCTGTCTGTTACCGCATCACGAGAAAACCACTGGACAGATTTTGATGAAATTTGGTATGATGACAGTTGGTTATCCGGGTCAACACATGAGATACCTTTGACCGCGGGAAAATATCTCATTTCTGAGAAAAAATACAAAAACTGCAATGTAAAGAGACTAATATATAAGAAGATACTAAATATGGAAAACCTAAGAATTTGGTTTTTGGTCATTTGAACGCGGGCGGAGCCGCGGGCAATGCTGGTCATAAATATAATTGACAATCGGTAGACAGTATTAAATTTACAAAAAAAAATTTACAATGAAACACATGAAAGAAAACCGTTTTCTCTGAAGGCCGATCAGCGGGAAGACGGAACCATGCGGACATAAACAACGAATTCCAAACCGATGATTAAGAAACATTACGCGTGAACTTACCTACAATAAAACCTGCAAGGACATTCTAAATATAATGTTAATCGATTTAATGCTGTTAATCGTTCATAGTTTTCGAAATTGTGTCAGACTTCCGACATTGATTTGCTTTGGTTTTATACAATTTTTAATTCAATTGTCATTCACCAGCGATTTATCCCCGTTCTCTCGGGCTCATCCCTAGATGCTATTTGCATTTATAATATTATATATAGGAAGCGCCATATAGTAGCAAATTTTATTACTAATAATAGCCTATGTGTTATTCCTGATCTATCAATATGCTAAATTTTATCCAAATCGGTCCAGCCTTTTCAAAGTACTTAAAGGTTATTTAAAATAAAATTAAAAATTAATCGCCTTATATGATAAATGTGTAATATTATAATTAAACCTAATGATATTATATAATATCTTCCAATAAAATATTCCACGAAAACTTTACAATGTTTATAAAATCATATACAAAATACGTATTGTCATATTCTAAAGCATATTTGCTTCAGAATTAAGTACGTTAAATTCTTCTTTGCAACTGAAAAATTAAAATACTGCAATGAAAGACATGCTTCGAAGAATGAATTTCAGAATTTTCACTTTACAGTGTATTTTAAGAATTTATTCTTTGAAAATGTACGTTAGGGATTTTTATCAATCTAAAAGATCTTTTGTATATTTTTTTCTATTTTTTTAAAGAGATATGTAGAAATAGCATACAATAGTATAAAAAAAATGTATTTTTACATTGTTCTTATCTATTAACTATGATTGTAACAATATTAATTATGTAATGATATAGAGCACTGATTATCCTTAACTCGCTAGAAACAAACGATTTGGGTCATATCAAATATTTAACGAAAGTTTGAAGCTGTTTTAACTCCTATGTAGTGGACATAGTTAATGAGACACGATATATTCCAATGTATAATTATAGATCGCCTATCTTTAATATACCTAAATAAGTTTTTATAACTTTACTAGTAGTACCCGCGGCTACGCTCGCGTTCAATGTACAAAAAAAATTCTTTGGATTTATGTTATGCAGCGACTCACCCTCGCTTTGCTCGGGTTCGTCGCTATGTATATTGTTCATATGTTTATGTTTATGCAAAAATACTAAAATCGCGATTAAAAAAAAGGGGGGTAGGAGGGTTAAAAACACTTTACGACCTATTATCGTTCCTACCAAATATTAAAAAAAAAACATCAAAATCGGTTGAGCCGTTTTGGAGGAGTGCAACCACAAACACCGTGACACGAGATATTTATATATTAGATAAATCTTGCAAAATTTTTCTTTTACGAATAAATATATTTTGCGACATAAATTCGATTTTAAATATTATAATCAAAAGTTGTTATATTAATTAGACAATAAATAACGGATATTATATAAAAAAAAAGTAAAAGCGCTTCTTATAAAGTCATCAAGAAGTCAGTAACGAACGAACAAAGATCCAAACTGTCTCGTCCGAGTAGTATAAGGTTACGGTAGGTTTACCATTCTATTCAGGTTTAAATTCTTCTTCTTCAATTCAAACTTTATTAGATAAAAAACCATAAAATATATAAAAAAATACTCACCCTACTTTAACATTTATTTTTTATAAGTATAATTGACTAGTGACTCACCCTCGTTCCGCTCGGTTTCGTTATATTACCTTTTGACCTTCAATATAGATTTCCTACAGAAAAGACGTTTTCCCGCAGTAGAAATAATATATAGATGATAATAATTAACGACCTAGGTTGTCTTTATCATACTTACAATTAATCTAATATATAAAATGCTCGTGTCACAGTGTTTGTAACAAAACTCCTCCGGAACGGCTTGACCAATTCTTATGAAATTTTGTGTGTATATTCAGTAGGTCTGAGAATAGGACGTAAACTGTTTTTCATACCTCTAAGTGGTAAGGGTAGCCACCACAAAAAATATTTTATTTTTAGGACAATTTTTTTTATTTATATATTTTTGTAATTTGACATTAAAAATACATACAAACCTAAATTTTCATTAGGGACAAACCCGAGCGGGGCGAAGGTGAGTCGCTAGTTATATTATAAAATATTTCTTACATGAAAATTAATTTATTAATAGTAAAATGAATTCAAATACTATATCTATTATTAAATCTCACTCATGTATATATGCTTAACGTTTACCATAGATTTCTCAGGGATGAGATATTTTCCAGCAATAAAAAGTATCTTATATGTTGACCCGGATAACCAGCCATCATCATACCAAAATTCGTATTCATAAATAGTGATGCGTTGCCAAACAGACAGACGGACAGACAGACAGACAGACAGACAGACAGACAGACAGACAGACAGACAGACAGACAGACAGACAGACAGACAGACAGACAGACAGACAGACAGACAAAAATTCTGAAAACTATAGATTCGGCCTGAAGAAATGTTCATTTTATTATAAAACGAAAGACCTGCAAAATGTTTGGAAACCCTATGTCTGGGTGGTTATGTTCGTGACAACCGAGGCGAATAATGAACACCACGTATGTCTAACATATATATTAGATTATAAGCCTTAATACCTCGTAGCAGAGGGGATAATGCTTTAACATTGTAATTAGGTATCAATTTGCTGATATTGATTGATGAACTAACTTGGCGACCAAAAAGTATTTAGTTAGTTACATGGATTTACTGCCAGCTGCGATTTGTCTGGAAATTGAGGCAAACATTTGTTTTAAATATGAAAATTCATCTTTAGTGTCTATTGAAATAAAAGAAAGACTCATTTTTTTTGCATTTCAATATTAATATTTTAATAAAATCTTGTGCCAAATATCATACTTCCGGACCCAACAGTTTTTCTGTGCGTTATTTTACAGCTACTTATAATTTTATTAATTATTAAGATTAATTATGTTACTTAGCGTGTATTGCCAAAATTAATAACCACACACATTCATACACACAAAAAAATATATATTAGGATTGTGTTACCTCATTTATTAAAGTCAATAAAAAATACAGTTTATTGGTTAAATAAGTATGCTGTAATATTATGAAGTAATAATTTTGTATCTTCTTATCAGTTTATGCTAGCACGATTCTTTTTATCAGGAAAATAATATTAATATTTAACTTTATGCGATTTTAATTTTTTTTTATATTGAAATTTTATTTTTGTGTAATTAATTAATATCACGCAAAAGACGCCATATATCGTAACATTGTCAAATCTCCAGATAATGTAAAGCTAGTGTAAATTAAATGAAAATAAACGTCCCCAAAACCAAACCAAAGACAAAAACCAAAAAACTATGTTTTAAACATACGAAGTTCTTTAAAATGCGTCGTGATTGTTTGAAATTGAAACTCAGTGATCCTCAATCCGTATCCGTCAGTTCCTTTCACTCAGAATCTGAGGATGAAAGTTCTGACCGGGGAAGTAGAAGTTCTAGAAGCGGTGATGACGCCAACATGATTCCCGCTCTATCTTCTGTTCACGTAAGTATATAAATAGCAACCTAAAACTTATAATACACCAGTTAAGTTATCCTGCAGGATCCACTTAATAGACCGAGATACCCAATAACCATGCTTTTTCATGACATGGACTTGTTGGATTTTGAATTTCATCACAGTTTGTTTGTGGAGTCAAAAAAAAATAATCAAACAAAATCGCTGTATAAAAGATAAAAAAATACTTAATATAAAATAATATTGAAATTAATTTATCTATAAACTATAATAATGTTATAAAGAGGTAAAGTTTGTGAGTTTGTGACGTTGTAGGGGGTAATCTCTGGATCTACTAAACCGATTTAGTTAAAATTTGGTAAGAAGATAGTTTGAGACCCTGGGAACATCCCTTAAGGGTGTGAAATGGGGACGAAAGTATGTATGGGGAATCAACCGAGGGACAAACCCGAGTGAAGCGAGGGTAAGTCGCTAGTGTTTCTATAAAGATATAATATTATACTGGAGCTATTAACAACAGTTACTTAGTATTACAAGCAAACTAATTTTTGTTTTGAAAACGACAGCTGGGTCTTGGACGTCTCGGTTGCTCCATGATCTGTCTACATATAGACTCTACATCTAGAATCTTCTGTATCTAAGAACCTGGCATTTTATAACGTGCTCTTATAATAATTATGGAATCTGAATTTTATGGTATTAAATTAATATCCACATAAAAATATGAAAGCGTAACAAAATTTATATGAAAATAAAAATCTTCTGGTCATCGTTCATTGAATCTCTTGGATATATTATTTACTAGCGGTTCACCCTTGCTTCGCTCGGGTTCGCTTTTAGAAAAACAAAAATAAATGTATCCCACGGGAAACGTACATTTTTCCAGAATAAAAATTAGCCTATGTATTATTCTGATGTATGAGCTATATTATAGTTTTATTTAAAGTCCATTTCGTAGTTTTTGCGTGAAAGAGTAAAAACATCCATACGTCCATACATACTCACAACCTTTCACATTTATAATATTAGTAGGACGTAATTAGGACATTCAATTCCGTAATGAAAAAGATGGTAACGTCATATCGATTGTTCGTTTTTTATAAAAAAAACTTTTATTGATTCTTTTTTTCGTGAAAATTTAATATACTTATTAAAAATATTTTTTTCCGTTTCTATATTTGTATCGTTAAAAACATTAAACATTTTTTAAGGAAGCCATATACGTAGTGGAAGAACATTTGTTAAGTCGATTTCAATGCTGCCTAAAATAAAACACCTATCGCATTAACGAAAACTGGTGATACATATTATATCTTGTTTATATTCCATATACCATAAACCAATTACTAATATTTGGTTCCGCACGACGACGAATTTAATAAGAATTTTGCTAAAATACTTATTTAAAAAGTTTTTTGAAAAAAATAAAAAAAAAAGCTTGTAACTCCACAGTTTTCCTTCTTTCCCTTTCATTGAGACAAAAAAAAAACATTTATTTCAATTGTTATACGGATCGTTACGTTTAAATTTAGCTATACCATCTTCTTTGTACATTTATGGGCAATCATATTTTTTCGTTATCTCTTTTAGTACAATTTATTTTCTCTAGTTTCGTTTGAGTGTATTTCTTAAATTTACCCAACAAAACATGAATTTCAATGTAATTTTTAAATCAACAACTGTTGAGTTTTTCTCCAACTCTTCTAAGCAGAACAGCTTTCTGAAGCGATGGTTTACAATAATGCCTTTAATATATGCTGTGTGTTAATATCCTAATATATTTATTAATTTTAATTATTTATTTAATTTCAATAAAGTATTAAAATTGAGTACTTTTAAAAGTATATTCGAACCTGACTATTAATATAATTTCGAAAGTTTGTATTAGTACCTATGTGTATGAAAAATGGCTGAACGGATTCCGATGACATTTAGTACACAGATATATTTTTTTTTTTTTTTTATGTTGGGACATTAACACAGCACCATCTAGTTCCATGGTAAACTACGTGGCTTGTGTTATGTGTACCAGATAGTTGATACACTATACATATATAACTTGAAATACATACATATTATAAATATAAACACCCATGACTGAGAACAAACAATCGTGCTCATCGCATAAATGAATGCCCCCAGCGGGATTCGAACCCGCGACCGCTGGCATAGCAAGTAGGGTCACTACAAACTGAGCCAATCGTGTCGTATTAATCGTATGTCCTGGAGTGACATATAGGCTACTGGTACTTAGGGAAATTACCCAAGCTACTTTGATGTGACTTGTGACTCTTCGTCAAACATAACTATTGGATGTAAACATTCCCAAAGGGTAACGAGACGCGGTAAGAGCGTCTTGAAGGCGAAATTCTCTTATATACAGGGTCATTTTTAATTTACTGAAAACCTTTTGGGAATACACTATTTACAACATAACAACAACATCTGTAAGAAAAAAAATATATCTTAAATTTAACAACAATAAAAGTATTTTTATTGCACCTTCTCAATGGTAATAGTCCAGCATTAGCAAAAGAAAGTGCGTGTCCGGTGGAGGGGGAGGGGTGGAGGGGTGTAGGAAGCCGCGCTTACTCATTTAAACTTGGCCAGATGCTAGAACTTTAAAGTTTAGAAGGTGCAAAAGAAATATTTTTATTTTTGTATGAAAAAAAAAATTTAAGAAATATTATTTTTTCTTCTTACAGATGTTGTTGTTACGATGTAAATAGTATGTTCCCAAAAGGTTTTTAGTAAATTAAAAATGACCCTGTATAAACAGATTGTAAAATTTTAAATGTCTCTAAAAATCAGAAAATATAGTTTTATTTAAAACTCACCTTCGCTCCGCTCGAGTTCGTCCCTAGTTACGTTTTAACGTTTAGTATAGATTTCTCAGAGATGAGATATTTTCCCGCAGTAAAAATTATCCTATATATTGATTAAACCCGGATAACCAGTTTTCATCATACCGAATTTCATCAAAATCTGTCCAATCAGCACACAGTCAAACAAAAATTCTAAAAACTATAGATTCGGTCTCTACGTTAATAATACTCATATTTCAATTAGATTTTCCAAAAAATATTTAATGTACACATTTGACTCAGTTAGAATTTTATATTTGTGTAGATATATGTATAGACGAGAGATATAAGGCAGTGGTAGCCCAGTGGTGACTCGCTCGCTTGGGTAACCGAGTGAAGCGGGTTCGAATCCCGGGGCTCGCACCTCTGATATTTTCATGTGCGAATCATTTTCAACATGATTACCACTTGCCTTACGGTGAAGGAAAAACATTGTGAGGAAACCAGCATGTCTGAGAGAACCTAGCAAGTTTTCGAAAGACATGTGAAGTCTGCCAACCCGCACTTGGCCAGCATGGTAGACTATGGCCTGATCCCCCTCGTATTGAAGGGAGGCCCGTGTCCAACAGTGGGACGTTAAGAAGGGTTGAATACATACATACATACATGTATAGACGATATAAAATATTCGCGTAAATCTAAGAAAGTATTATTTTATTTTAGTTAAAAAAGAGAACCAATAAAAGCAGCTTTTGCAAAATTATATTTTTATATAAAAGGAAGCTTCAGAGTAAACAGCAGTTTCAAAGTTTTATATGACGACACGTTTAGCTCATTTTGTAGTGACCCTACTTGCTGTGATAGCGGTCGCGGGTTCGAGTCCCGCTGGATACATTCATTTGTGTGATGAACACGAATGTTTGTACTCCAGTCATGGGTGTTTATATTTATAATATGTATGTATTTAAAATTATATATGTGTAATGTATCAATTATCTGGTATCCATAACACAAGCCTCGGAGCTTACCATGGAACTAGATGGTGGTGTGTGTTAATGTCCTAACATATTTTTTTATTTATTTATAGAGTAGGTACTTTCGCAATTACGATACCTATCGTCGCTCCGCTAGTTAGTATGATTCGCGAGCTTTTAACTCGATTTACACGTGTGTATTTAATTTTTGCTTTGCTTTCACATTACCGAAACATAAAAACTGTTGCAAAGCTACTTAAAAAATAGTTACGTTCTATTTACGTTTAAAAATTTAGAGTTTTGTTCAAACTACATACAATATAGCTCTTATTATGAGACTCCAACGATTTTCTTGATTCTTTTCTTATATAAACAGTTCTTTGTGAAATATTTTTCAATGATACTTAAACTGAAGAAATGGAGAATTTTTGAACTATTTAAAGTTATCTGCGCTATATTTTTAAGATATTGGCCAGTTCAAGGGCCGAGCAGCAATACAGTAATAACAAACATGTCCCACGGGAACCGTACATTTTTCCGGGATGAAAAGTAGCCTATGTTTTATTCTAATGTATGAGCTATATTATTGTAAATTAATTCAAATCCATTTTGTAGTTTTTGCGTGAAAGGCTAATAAACATCCATACATCTAGACATCCATACAGCCTTACAAACTTTCGCATTTATAATATTAATAGGATGAAGATCTTTAAAACTAGCGATAGTTGGATAGTTTTAAAGATTATCTCGCTTTGGTAAGGTGTAAGATAATTTTTTGTAATAATTTAATGGAGCACGTAAATTTTTGCACAATGACCTATAAACCAGCTTATTTTTACTTCTGGCCTATAAACTATTTCTATACAAAATAACACGTCAATTCACTATTCTGTTTCTGAGGTAGTGAAGGACAAAATAACACAAATCATCTATAAACACACATTCATACAGATATAATTTTCTCAGACATGTAGATTTCTTCACGATGTTTTCCTTCACCATATTAGTAAGCGGTAATCATGTTGGAAATGATTCGCACATGAAAATACCAGAGGTACGAGACCCGGGGTTTGATTCCTCTTCAGATAATGATTGATAATTTAGAATTCTTACACAAGCTTTAATAAGCTTTTAACGTTCAAAAATAAGCCTTAAGACTATATACTACATTCTATAAAAAGTTTTAAATTTATAAACAAAGGAAATATTATTATATATGTAGTTAAATAAACATTTTTATCTAAATAAAAACGATTTTATACGGTCCATTACGGAGTCATTAACGCGAATGCTGAGGTATCAGTAGCTCTGCGTTTACAGAGTATGTCATAACAATATAATTTATCACTCGGAGGCTTTTTGTTCCACTTTACTTTCCGATTTTATGAAACGTATTCGAGTGTATTTTATTGAATTTAGACGAGAGCTCGATATCACATACGTACTCGTATATTGCGAAATGAAATATGTTTATAAAAGGGAGTCTAATGAAAATAATTCGATTTTTAATATATTTATGTTCTGAACTCACAAAACATCTATCTATCTATTTTACTATATTTATTAAGGTATAGTATATTTTTTTGTATATTTTGGATTCAAACCAGCTATCATTCAACTAAGAAGCCAACTACGTCGCTGCGCTTCTTAGTTGTAAAATACCATGTACAAAAGATTTCTTTTCCGCTTTTATAGTGGAAAGATGCTCTCGACTAAAGCTTTTCTCTGCTCTATTGTTTAGACACAGACGTCATTATTCTTCTAGATGCTGTATGATTCTAGATTTTTATATCAGAAACTACCATTGCCTACAGCTCCGCCCGCGTTCAGATGACCAAAAACCGAATTCTTAGGTTTTACATATTATTATACTCTTAAATTGCAATTTTTGTTATTTTCTCAGAAATGAGATATTTTCTCGCGGTAAAAAGTATCCTATATGTTGAACCGGATAACCAGCTATCACCATACAAAATTTCATCAAAATTCCTCCAGTGGTTTTATATGATGCGGTAACAGACAGGCAGACAGACAGACAGACAAAAATTTTAAAAACTAAAAATTCGGCCTCTGTATCGATAATAATATCTATTTCAGTAAGATTTTTCAAAAAATATTTAATGTACAGATTCGGCTTAGTTACAATTTTATTATATGTATGTATAGATTAATAAATGTCAAAGTTTGTATATATGTTTGTATGTTTGTTATTTCTTGTACTACACTCAACCAACGAAACAAGGGTAAGTCGTTAGTGTATTTAAATCTAAAATAAGTCTAAAATACTTATTTACTGTTATATTTTTACGCCTTTTTCCTGTTTAAATGTAATATATACAGTAAATATAGTCATTTTATTTGACACTTTCTAGTAGTTTAGAAACATTAGAAAATGCATTTTCTAATACTAACATGATCTATGCAAATATATGTATTTTACTACGTGTAGTAAGAGAACTGACAAACTATAAGGCATGAACTGTCCCATCAACATTGTTGTCAATTGGCATACTTGGTAATGATTTTTAATTATAATATACTAGCGACTCACCTTCGCATCGCTTCGGGTTCATCTCTAGTGATATACAAAAATAAAGTTATCCCACGGGAACTCTAAATTTTTCTGGGATAGAGAGCCTATGTCCAGACTATATTTAATCTATATCTGTGTCTTTCATCCAGATCCGTTCAGACGTTCTGACGTGAAAGAATAACAAACATTCACCCATCCATCCTCATAAACTTTCACATGTATAATATTAGTATTTATTATGTATTTTAAATTTATGATACGAGGATGCTTGACATGAAATAGGAAAAATAAGTTTTAAAATATCTGCCTCTTTGATTTTATTTATTCGTCTCTTCATGATATTGAGTATCACGTGGAAATAGACTTTTTTTATTATTCATTGATTTCTTTCGACATTGTTCATAATTCTAAAATTAAAATCTATCTATACTATTATTATAAAGAGGCAGAGTTTGTTTGTTTGTTCGTTTGTTTGTATGAACGCGCTAATTTCAGGAACTACTAATTCGTTTTGAAAAATTGTTTTTGCATTAGATAGCCCGTTTATTGAGAAAGGCTATAGGCTATATATCATCCCGGAAAAAGGTACGGATTCCGTGGGATCGTTCTTGTTGACGAACCCGAAGCGAAGCGAGGGTGAGTCGCTAGTCTTAAATTAATTACGAGCTAATTTTTATTTACTTACAATAATCACAATAATTACTCGTAGTTTAAAATGCGAAAGTTGATATCTGTACTTATGTATGTACCTATGTTTTATAAATGCGAAAGTAATATGTTTATTACTCCTTCATGTTCAAATGGCTGGACTATTTAGGTGAAATTTAGAACCTACTGTAAGTTAATTACATATACAATATACGTTATATATATATATATATATATATATATATATATATATATATATATATATATATATATATATATATATATATATATATATATAATGTAACAAGGTAAGTTTATCAACTTACCTTGTAAATTACATAATAAAAAAAATATCAGAAAATATAAAATACCTTATTGTAATATTATACATTTTCAGACTTGAAGACTTACTTTATTAATGGCATTCATAAAGTCTAAGAAATGCTATTCACAAAACCCTTCGGTCGTTTCATTCAACTAAATATACCCATTCATCTTAAGTCCACGAGGGAAATTAGTGAAGTGAGTTATCATTTTTAGGATTCCGTTGGCACCCTTCGGGATCCTAAAAATGATAACTTTCATATGTTTCGTACCTGAAGGGTGCCAACGGAACTCTATTACTGTGCCTCCGCTGTCCGTCCGTCCGTCTGTCAGAGGGCTGTATCGTATCATGAACCGTAATAGATAGAGAGTTAATATTTTCACACAGTATGTGCGGCTATTGCCGCTATAATAACAAATAATAAACATAAATAAAGAAACATTTTTTTAAACGTTCGTAATCGATAATCGAAGTTAATATACTACATACATAGAGTAAAAGTAAAAGTCATATTAATAAAAATTACGTGTATGATGATACAGAACCCTTCATATGCGAACTCGATTCGCACTTGATCGACTTTTTAAATTATCATTAGAAATGAAACTGACTGAACAAAATTTTAGAACAAAAGTATAAAGTAGATAACAAGTACAGAACTCGTCTGCCGCGAGTTTTAATTAGAGTCATGCTTTCTTATAATAATTGAAAGAGGATTTTCATGAAAGACAATGTATTTCAAAACTCCATTTAGTTATTTAGATTTAAATTAGTTTTGATCTTTTATACTAAATCGTTATATTATATCTATACTAGCATTGCCCGCGGCAGTGGTAGCCCAGTGGTAACGCGCTCGCTTGGGAAACCGAGTGAAGCGGGTTCAAATCCCAGGTCTCGCACCTCTGATATTTTCATGTGCGAATCATTTCCAACATGATTACCACCCGTCTTAACGGTGAAGGAAAACATCATGAGAAAACCTGCATGTCTGGGAGAACCTACTAAGTTTTCAAAAGACATGTAAAGTCCGCCAACCCGCACTTGGCCAGCGTGGTGGACTATGGCCTGATACCCCTCGTATTGAAGGGAGGCCCGTGCCCAGCAGTGGGACGTTAAAAAGGGCTGAATACATACATACAATACATTGCCCGCGGCTCCGCCCTCGTTCAGATGACCAAAAACCAAATTCTTAGGTTTTACATATTAGTATACTCTTTTGTATTTTTTCTCAGAAATGAGATATTTTCCCGCAGTAAAAAGTATCTTATATGTTGACCGGGATAATCAGGTATCATCATACCAAGTTTTATCAAAATCCCTCCAGTAGTTTTTCTGTGATGCGGTAACAGACAGACAGACAGACAGACAAAAATTCTAAAAACCATAGATTCTGCCTCTGTATTGATAATAATGACTATTTCAATAAGATTTTCCAAAAAATATTAAATGTACAGATTCGATTTAGAATTTTATTATAAGTATAGATATGTATGTTACATATTTAATACTATAAACTAGCGGCTTTTAAATAGTAAATACATATAAATAGTTATTAGCTAGCGTTAGCCATATCAATTTAAATTATTTTTTTCTCTTTTTTTCTGATGTTTCAATACTTATTATCCTATTCCGGATAAAGACAAATCCAAAAAATCAATTATCATAAAAATTGGTCCGGCCGTCCTTGAGTTATAAATGGTGTAATTAACACGACTTTGTTTTATATATATCCAGAGTGGAAATCAAAGGATATTAACGTAAAGACACATGAGGCGGATGACTCCACGGATGACCACTTTAATAGTAATATTGTACTAGAACCTATTAAAGTAGTGCTGTGAAGATAGTTTTTGGCATTGTTAAACTTACGTAAGGCTATTAAATGATATAGACTGTACAAATTTTGAAGTTCATTGAATTCCATATAGTTAGAAGTATCATACTCTTCGTTGGCTTTATCTTGAAATACAATTAGAAACTTAACTCCTTGGACGTAATACGAGCATGAACATTATCATAATGAGAATGGTTCTTAAAAAGATTAACACACAAAAAAAACATATGGAAGAAACGTACAACGGACCAAGTGCGAGTCTAAGTGCGGAAAACGAGTCCAATATACTATACATATGGAAGATTATTCCTATAAATGCTAGAATTTGTAAAAATCGCCTTGATTTAAGAGGCCTATTATATTATGAGAGTAATTTTTCAATTTAAGGCGAAACGAAATGAATTCATAATAAACCTATAATAATATCTCGTATATAGTGGTTGACTTTATAGCGGCCTCTGAATTTGAAAATATGTATTGGATTTCTACAAATAAAAACCTTTTCAAAAACTTAAAAACTATTAAAAACGTACAGAATTAGTTGTAAATATATCCTTACAACAATAATATTATTAAGTAAAATGTATACCAGAATGTAAGTCAGTTCAAAAGAAACATAATTACATACTTTTTAAAAAATAATTTATTATAAAAACTTTGCATTGAATATAAATAAACATGTTGGGACATTAACACACAGCGACATCTAGTTTCATTGTAAGCTACGAGGCTTGTGTTATGGATACCAGATAGTTGATACACTACACATATATAACTTTAAATACATACATATTATAAATATAAACACCCATGATTGGAGTACATACATTCGTCATCACACAAATGAATGCCCCCAGCGGGACTCAAACCCGCGACCGCTGGCACAGCAAGTAGGGTCACTGCAAACTGAGTCAAACGTGTCGTCAAGACAGAAGTAATTACAACTGCAGAAAATGCTAGAAACAGCTATGCGTCGGCCGTTCGAACTCAAAACCATAGAATGCAGTATACTTTGTAATAGGCCTCTAAACATACGATTGTCAAATTATTAGCGAACGAAAAATATTCTTGGGCCAAAAAAAAAACTATTTAACTTGTACTAGTACGTAGTTACAGTATTTTCTATGTACATATACTGCGTTTGTAAACAAAATGAGAAAGCGGATCCAGTTTACTTTATTATGTTGTCTTACCATTGTATTGTTATGTTTAACTTCCTTCACAAAGTACAATAAAAGTGTAGTCGTAGAACTTGTCGACCGCAACACTATGTATATTCAAGTTTTCTAGGGTTCTCAGAATAATGAGAAACTGCTTTCATACTAATTTTGACTTTCAATGATTAAGGGCATTCCCCTACCAAAAGCTGTGCTAAGCTTATATATATATATATATATATATATATATATATATATATATATACTTATCTTCAATATTTTACCGTCGCATTATCGTATTACACGACTAATATAGTTTTTTAGGACCTCACTATTAAAGAAATAAAATTCTAAAGTATTGCTCTAATCATGAAAATTTTTCTTATTCTTTGCACACACGTGGATTATATAAACCCATAAAAAATTATGGTTAACACCATTTGATAGATCATTTCAAAATTGATATTTAACACGTTTATTTTTTTTTTAAAAGATCAATTTCAATTTATTTTTGGACTATTATTCAGAAATCAATGATTTTCGAGTGAATGTACTGCGCGGGGGCCGGGCGGTAGTTGATGGGCCGAATGTTGAAGGTCGTTTGCACGGGGGAGGGCCTTAAGAAATGATTTAGTTTAAAAATGTTTGAATTTATGAACCTAACTTACTATATTTCGGGTATACGGGTAACTATTACTCGTAAGACGAACAGACAGAAAGTGAGATTACCGATTATTAAAAAAAATGGTTTTAGACTACTGCAAGAGATATTATAGAGCACTTTGTGTGTACAAATGCTAGTTCATTTGTACACACAAAAAGTCACTCTTAAAGTCCAATTGACCGAAAACACGACCAAAAGGCGGTTTAATATTGTGTGCTGAGGCATGAAGGTGTAATACTGCCTGAATTTATTGACAGAGTAAGCCCGTACATGTACCCTACATCCCTTAGACCAAAGGGGTAATTATAAAGCTAGTGAATATTATTAGTACAATCTTTTAAATCGAACTTCCGCATTCCGTAGGCAAAGTTAGTCATCCTTTATACTACATATTATTTTTATTTATATTTAACTTATCTATAAATAAAAAAAAAATATCTTCAATCTGTAAAGAGTTGAAGTTGAATTAAACAAAATCAATTATCTATAAACGTATGTAATAAAATTCTAACTGAGTCGAATGTGTACTTTAAATATTTTTTTGAAAATCTTATTGATATAGTCATTATTATCGATACAGGAGCCGAATCTATAGTTTTTAGAATTTGTGTCTTTCTGTCTGTCACTCTGTCTGTCTGGGAACGTATCACGAGAAAACCACTAGACATATTTTGATGAAATTTGGTACAATGATAGCTGGTTATCTGGATCAACATATAAGATACTTTTTACTGCGGGAAAATATCTCATCTCTGAGAAATCTATACTAAACGTTAAAACGTAACTAGGGACGAACCCGAGCGGAGAGAGGGTGAGTCGCTAGTATACACGTGTACATGAAAGTAAGATTCAATAATGGATATAGTAATTGACATCATTCTACCATCAATAAATTAATTTTCATGTAAGAAATATTTTATAATATAATTGTAAGTATGATGGAGACAATCTAGATTCTAAGTCATTAATTATTATTATCGATCCTTGTTATGGGGTACTGTAACATACTCATATATTATGTTACATCTCTATATATAAATCGGCAGACAGTTATATATATATATATATATATATATATATATATATATATCTATATATATATATATATATATATATATATATATATATATAGGCATATATATATATATCTTTTTTTGTTTAATAGCTATTGACGAGCTTTAGTTTTAACAATAAAAAAATGTTCGAATTTCGATCACTTGGCAAATCCTAATAAACGATCAACCTTTATTCTGTTTAAGTAAAAAAAAAATGTTTTTATGCTTAAATAATTAATATTCTTTTTTTTTGTAATTACGGCTTAGATTTGTTTCTTAAGTGATTTTTTACGCAAGTTAGATTTTTAGTAGTAAAAGTTACATTTACAAAATAAAATGAAATTTCAGAGAATATAATAATAATAATTGAATAATTTTTGAAGTTATACTTCTTTTGGGACGTTTGGAAAAAATTATGAGAGTAACATTTTTACGATGCGCGCGCACACCGACAGCCAAATAGCGACATGATGAAGTTAGCTGCATTCCTTTTACAAACAGAGAGTTGTGACATACGGGATGAAATCTTTAGCTATTTTTCTTCTGTAACGCCAAAGAAGTATAACTTCTAACGTGCGTGCATACACACGTTTTTTAATATCTAACATAACTAGTGACTTAAAAATATTGAAATTGCACTTTTTGACTATAATTTATTTTAACACATTCGAACGGAATACATTACTGGTTAGGTAAATTGAAATGTTTAGCCGTATATTGTTATATCTAACTTAACCAACATTGTGACCAGTCAATGGGGCTTTGTTTAATTAACAAGATTCAATTAAAGCATGTTTCGTTCCGTAAAGAATTTCACCTTATTAAGAACTATTGTGTACTAAAAATTAAGACTATTGCTAGTGCAAAATAAAAAAAAAACCACAGTCATGGGAAGAAGAATTACTAAAATTATGACAGTGGTGTAGTGTGTATAAGTAGTGGCTAGCATGAACGGCTGCACATCTGGAGTTCTCGGGTTCGAGTTCCGAGTCGGGCCAAGTTCAGTTATTAAGAAACTATCAGTAACAACCTAAAGCAGGGAAGTTGGCGGTGTTTTTCATGTCATACACTCCTGTGACTCATTTCATTCAACCGATAAGGGTGAAAATAGTCTTAAGGTAATTTTAAAGTCACTGTACACTTTTTGGTAAAACTAAAATGAAAAATATAACATAATGTAATTAGTTTTATATGTATAACGGATTCTAATATATTTTTCATATAGTCATTGGGGTGCTATGTAAAATTGGTTGGCAACTTATTGTAGCCGATATGGCTTATCTCAGATCGTGTAGCTGTAGTAGGAACGTCTCATTAGGGCTAATGAGGTACAGGGAAGACGTCACCTTGCTCCAAATTGATTTGATGCTCCCATTAACATCATTTTCACCTTGAATTCTAGATCGATACTAGATTACAAGGTTCTTTACGTTTTTACCAAAGTCCAATGATTTCTCATTTTGAGTAGTTTCTTAATAATTCTATAGAAAATATAATAATTTAATATATTCTTATAGTAAGAAAATTAGTTTAAAATAATTTTCTACTAAATAAAAATCAACTTTAACCAATTAGACTTTTACAAGCGCTTTGAATCGTGCAGTGTTATCACTAATCAGTCTGTAAGGAAGCTACCATCGGCTATAATACAGTTTGAGAAGACCCGGCGAGGAACTTAACAGTTGCTCTTTTAAATGTCGAGTTACAGCATTTTCAATACAATATTATAATTAGCCTGCATTTAAGTCTTAATCTCGCAGATTTTCATCAACAAGAAATTCTTGAACGAATAATATTCTATACTCAGTATATATATATATATATATATATATTTCAAGTTGTTCCAAAGGTAGGCTAAAACAAGTAAAGGTAAGACAGTTTGTGGAATTTTATTAACTTGCAAAAACAACCAAGGAAACAACTAACTAATTCCCTTGATTTTATAAGAATTTTCATTAGCGGATAGGGATTTTAAAAATAGATGGATATAACTTTCATTCCATGAAAAGAGGGTTCCCATGGGGTTAGAGGATTAAAAGTATTATTTTAACTTAACTGTAGAAAAATAGGATACCAAAAAGAATCCAAGGGTTATCGCTAATTAATAATAATAAATCAGAAAAGTATAAAATTGTCAACAAATTATACTTCTAAATTAATTTCATTGAAGTGTTCAAAATAATTTATTATTAAAATTAACTAAATTGTATCCAAAATTACTAAAAATAACATATTGTAATAGATAAATAAATATATTTTTGTTATTGTACAACCCTACTGTTAGGCATTTCGATTACTGCTAAGCTCATGTGCTAACCCATAATAAACCTGGAAACGCTACTAAGTGATGCCATTACAAGCCTGCGAGACTCCAAACGATTGTCAACTCTATTAAATAAGTGATAAAATTCGAAAGTCCTTTATTCAACAGGATACAATGTTGCAATCTACCCATTTGGACATTGTTACGATTTTATTATTTCGCTTTCACCAGATTGGAAGTCAGATTGACGTAACAATACCACCTACAAAACTAAGTATTTAGTTACATATGATTTTAGTACCTACATTTAATATTGATATTGTTATTGGGTTATATAAAAGGTATATTTCTGTCAAAGAAAATAATCTATCTAATACAGATAATAAAATTCTAACTGAGTCGAATCTGAACATTAATTTTTTTTGGAAAATCATTTTGAAACAATAATTATTATCGACCGTCTTTGAGCGAAAGCTACTGGACAGATTTTGACGAAATTTCGTATGATGATAGCTAGTTATCTGGGTCAATATATATGATACTTTTACGAGGGAAAATATCTCATATCTGAGAAATCTATACTAATCGTTAAACGTGCCTATGGACGAACCGGAGCGGAGCGAGGGTGAGCCGCTAGTATTAAATTAAACTGTCTTTTTGCATTTTTTCGCGGATTTATTTTGATTTTTGGTTCCCTACGTTTCGAACGCTTTACAGCAATCCGTGACCATAAAAAGATCGTTTTATTTAAAATGTCAAATATTCGGGCAAATCTAAGACAGTATTAAAATAATATTAGTTTAAATAAACTTAGTGAAATCTCATCAAGTTAATTTTTATTTTAGAGGTTTGTTTCTGCCTGGCTAATTTTTTTGCCTCACAGTTATGCTAAAGTTAGATATTTTTTTATTAAATCGATAGCTTTTACTAGAACAAGCATTAAAGTATTATTATATCCTTATTGGAATCTACCTACTTATCATAAAAGATGTTATATAACTTCATAACTCTGTTTTCAGTGAGGTCGCTGTAGATTTTAAACTAAATGCAATATTTATTAACTATAGTGACATTGATAATAGCTTAAAAAACGTTTTTTTTTTTAATATTTAGCCCAGTGATAAGGCGTTCACTTGGGAAGCCGAACGGAGCAGGTTCAAATCCTGAGTCTCGCACCCTGATATGTTAATGTGTGAATCATTTCCAACATGATTACTTACGGTGAAGGAAAAACATCGTGAGGAAACCTACATATATATATATATATATATATATATATATATATATATATATATATATATATATATATATATATATATATATATATATATATATATATATATATATATAAAATCGATGTGTGTGTCCTATAGATTTTGTTAAAATGTTCAGGCAATCTTCAGATTAGCCCACCATGAATTTGGTAGCGATCGGAAGTTTGAAGGCGGGTGAACTCGCGGGTATTTTTAGTAATTCCATATAACCTATAATTTAATAAAAATACTTAATTATGAAGTTATACATGTATATTATATGCGTATAAAGCTTACTTATAAATGATTCTTTAGTTTGAGATATAATAATGTAATATATATTCTAGATAAATCTTCAGAATATTTCTTTAAATTAGCATTCTTAATTAAAACTAAACAATAAGATAGAGAAAAATGAACAACAGTTATTGACATTTGAAATGGTATTCTATGTGCTAATAGGATGATAATATCACGGTCTGAGTTTGGTTTCAATTTTATTGTTCTGTGCGCTTTCTTCATATTATATGTTTTGTATGATAATATGGAGATATTTCTTTTATCTTATATTTTAAATAGAACTATCTTGTCGATTTTTTTGTGGATTTATTTTGATTTTTGGTTCCCGACGTTTCGAATGCTTTACAGCATCCATGGTCACGGGAGAGAGTACTAGTACGTAGTAATTATTAAAAAAAGCTTACTCTTTATAAAGATTTGCTAAATTATTTAACAACTAATGATGTTTCGTTTATTTCAACGCATATTCAAATGATTAAAAAGTATGCAAATTTTAACAGGCTTCTTATTATATCGAACTAGCGGCTCATCATCGCTTCGCTCGGGTTTGTCCTTAGGTACGTTTTAAATATATATAAATAGTTATTAGCCAGCGTTAGCCACATAAATTTGAATGTTCTTCGTATTTTTTTCTTATGTTTTAATAGTTATTCTGTTATTCGAATCAAATATCATAAACAACAACTCAAGAACGGCTGGACCGATTGGTCCAGCCGTTCTTGAGTTATAAATGGTGTAACTGACCCGTCTTAGTTATATATATATATATATATATATATATATATATATATATATATATATATATATATATATATATATATATATGTATGTATATATGTGTATATATAATTTTAACTATTGTTGTCTATCTAAATGTATAAATTCACTTTTTGCTGTTATAGGAGGATAAGCCATATACTCAGACTAAGGAGTATTATAGTGTCATAGAACTAAATATGAAGCCAAACAATAATATTTTAAAACATTATAGTATTACAAATATTAATAGAAGACTTATTTCTGTGATAATGAAACAAATGGCAAGGAATACAAATAAAATTTTATTATAACAAAAAATTAACAAGGTACCATAATGCCATCTCTCTTTCAAGGCTAAGAGAACAACTAATGCCTAAAAATACAAAAAATATTTCATTTTTTTAATTATTTTTCTTCACTAAAATTGTAAATTAATGACAAAAATTCCTTTATTTTTTTTGTTCGAGCTCCATACATAATTTTTTAGTCTCAGGCCACATAATATAATATTAATATCCTATGGGATATGGACCATTGCTAAAATGAAATCAAAATAACAGTGCCAGACAACAAAGCTTATTTCAGTGAGTTTCCCACATCGTCCAATATGTTTATCCGAAGCACTTTTCTCGAACGGTGGTATGTTAGATACCATTACTTTTATGAATATTGAAAACCAATAATACAAATCGTAGATATACATATTTTTAAAATGTTCCAAGCAAGTGTCATTCTAATTTGTTGAATGTTTTAAGAATTTGTTAGAAATCTAGTTCGTAACGTAACTTGCTTGGAGACTCTGATATTTGGGTTTCATTTGCGAAACATATTAAAAATGATAACCACTCGTCTTACGATAGAAGAAAACATCGTGGTTCTGTATGTTTGAGAGAAGCTTACTAGAATTCAACAAACATGTGAAATGGAGACTTGAAATGAACTGCATTGTGGGAGATCAAACATGCCTTTTTTTCGTGTATAGTTAATAACTATCTGCTTGCTATTTTTAATTGGACCACTTAGAAGTATTCTCATTTCAACTTTGCCACTCATTTATGGTCTGTTTAAGTGAAATTGTAATAAAAAGCTTGTTTAACTCTTACATATTTATGTAATTATAGCAATAGCTTATTGTCTTTCTTTGATAACTGACTCGTTGGTATAGTAGTCGCCATGTACTGCTACAGATTTAGAGAACCTAGCTTCGAGTTCGGGCCGAGTCATGTATAGTTTTTGTTGTTTTTTAAGAAATTGAAATTTTAAAAATTTAAGGTATTCTCAGAATCCTCTGTGCCTCGGAGAGCGTGTACAATCATTGGTCCTGCGCCTGATCTCTTACTGGTCGACTCAAACGGTTGTCCTATCTGAGTTTAAGAATGAAAAAGGATATAGGGCTGCGCATTATAATATCTCCATTTAGACTCAGTGGCCAAAATCTGAATCAGAAGGACATTATTATACCTAAAGACTGTCTAAACTTCTGCCTTCTTCAAAAAATATGAGTCATTCAGGTCCAACAGCTTGGTATAAATAGATAAGAGATATCAAAATATAAGTAGAAGAGTGTCTCAAGTGGGCTTTCCAATTTACGCAATGAGGAAAATCCGAAATAAAGTGTACAAATCTACTGAATCCTAAAGCTTTCGTCAAGTAGTACTCCTCGCTTTAATTTTAGAACCATCACGAGTGCTACCAAATTGATATATTTAGATATTCAATACACCAGATCTATAAGAAAAAGTAAAAATCGAGAAACAGAAATTGACTTGATTTATTTCTCAATGGGTTTTAGAGAGAGAGAGAGAGAGAGAGAGAGAGAGAGAGAGAGATTGTAACTTTAATCCCTAAGGATAAAATATCACACTTCTACTACAGGCCTTTAATTAAAAGTCTTTATTACGAATATGTTATCGATACTTGTTTATTATATAATCTATACTAATATTATAAAGAGGTAAAGTTTGTGAGTTTGTCAGGTTGTAGGGGGTGATCTCTGGATCTACTGAACCGATATAGATGAAATTTGGTAAGAAGATAGTTTGAGACTCTGGGAAGGACCTAGGATACTTTTTATCCCGGAAAAGGTGCTGAAAATGGGGATGAAAGTTTGTATGGGCAATCAACCTAGGGACGAACCCGAGCGAAGCGAGGATTATTCGTTAGTTGAATTTATAATTACGTATATTTGTAATTCCTTCATTGTAAATAAAGTGCGTTTTACACGTTGAGAAAAAAACATTTTTAAATTAATATTATTATTGAAAGAATTTAGCTAGTCAGTGAAGCCAGTCGTTTAAAAATTTAAAAAATGGTGATTTTATATGGAGTTAGAGAATAAATGGAGCTTAAAAATACATCGAAATTTTATTAAAATATTAAAATTAATGAATAAAATCCATATAGCATAGCGTATGGTTGAAGGAAAACATTCAATCTAGCATACATTTTAATTGAACTTAAGACAATGGTGAAAGTGCCAAAAAAATCGTCTTTTCTCTTCTTAGACATATGTATGTATAATAATAATAATAATAATATTATTATTATTAGACATATGTATGTATGTATGTACGTATGTCTGACCATACTTATTTGCCAGCAGATTTGTGCTTTATTAATAAGAAAGCTCATGAATATTCAATACAATGTTTATTTTTTCGTTTAGATACTAACATTCAATAAAAACGAGGTTAGCTCTTAAAGCAAATAAAAAACAGCTTTAAAGCTCCCGTATAAAATTACGATTTTGTACTTTAGGCCTTATATAACACATAAAAAAAAATAATTCAAAGGTTCAAAACAGACTGAGAATACAATGAATTCGGTTCAACAAGAGATAATCGAGATTACTCATGGACTTCATACTCATTTAATTTAAATTTTGAAAATGTAAATAGTGAAGATTTAAAAGTGCTTATAAAAGTATGTTTTGTTTGAATAAAGTATACTTTGATTTGATTTAATACTTTTTTGATAGCTATAAAGAATGCTGACCCACTCCTAAAGCACTATCAGGTATAAAAATCATAATTTAAGATTCTAAGAGCCTTATCTATCTCGACCTCGACGTGCGATCGATATCTCATAAAATATTGTGTCCACTCAGTCTAGTATTGAATAAGGCTTGCAACACATGAAGGAAGTATTTAATTTATTATACTTTTTATAAATTTTATATTTCAGTGATAGTATAAAAACGTTTTATTTCAAAATTAATTTTCTTATCATTATAGTTGCAGCATTATTAATTTTTTTACTATTAATTTTTACACATTTTATCTAATAAATTATTATTATCAATTCAAATATTTTACAATTATATAGTAACCAACTTATTCATTATTTACAGATATTTTGAACTAGGAATGCCTAAAATGCAAAATAAAGACATATTTCCCTTCAATAATTTCAAGGAAAACACTGTATGGCTTATTATTTTCTAACAAGATATTAAAATAATTAATTGACTTTGATAAAAATCATGATTTAATATTCTAATAGCCTTATCTCGAGTTTGGCATAGAATAAATACTTGATATATTGTGTCCACCGATGTCCGCTACCAAGTGTCGAATAAGGCAAGAAACACATTATGTTATATTATTTACTGTAGGCTATCAGATCATTGTTATGTTGTTTGTAATATTTGACCTGAGGTTAGAGATAGTAGGTATGACTATGTAGACCCTCCCCCCCCCCCCCCCCCCCCCCCTCACATGCGTTCTCCTTCTCTTGATGAAGGAGAGGGGGGGGGTCTCATTAGCGTCCGGCAGTTCAGCCGGGCGCGAAACCAAGAAATACACTGGGAGGTGGCCCACTTCGCTGGGAGGTGTACCATGCGGGTTTCACCTGGGTACTTCTCTGACGACAGACCGTTGGAGCAACCCCATGCTTGCTTTCCGAAGCAGACTACCACAACCATGGGGTTGCTCTCATGGTCTACTACTACTAGGAGCAACCCGTATACGGTACGGTACACCACCCACCGAAGTAGGCCACCTCCCTACTTGAAAATATACCTATATAAAATTTATTCAATTACGATTTATCGCTAACGTGAAATAAAATAAAGATATAAAAACCCAAACCCCATTGCGTTGTAGCGTAGCGTGTCTGATACTGTTTTCTGTGCTAGATGTTGTTGCACGATGCTTATCCCAGCCTATTAAAAGCAATCTCAGAGCTAAGTAATTTTATCGACTGGTGACTATATCGTTAAAATATCTACATAAATACGAATTATATATATATATATATATATATATATCATGAACGAATAAGTCACTGGACCAGACATATAAGCGGACGTACCTTTATCTGTCTTATTAGTAGCCAGGAAATTTCAGCCTTTGTCGTTTGTTTTTTGCGTCAGTCTCAAGCATTTACTTGTCAACAAACAATCTGCCAAAAATGACTAAATGTTCTGTTAAATGGTGTAAAAACTATAGCGGCGGAAGCAGCACTGTTTCTTTTCACTTGTAAATACATTATTTAATTACATTTATTGTTATTTATCACACAATTTAATAAAATTGTAAAATAAAATGTCATATTATCCAACTATGTTAAATATAGTCGATATTTCTATGTATTGTTGACATCTGACAACCATCATAAAATCCCTGGATTATACCATTCAGAACAAATGACTAAACTGTCGAGTGAGTCCATTTGACATCGACTGGTGACTATATCGTTAAAATATCTACATAAATACGAATTATATATATATATATATATAACTTAAATATTACTAGTGTTTTCCCGTGGATCCACACTCGCATACTTTTTCTTAAGCTCCTACTTATAAACGCCAGAGTATGTACTTCCCAAAACTTAATTTGAAAAGACATTTTTTCAAGAATGATTACTTCAATTTTGGTCACTGCAGTAACTTTAAAAATAACTGATTTTCATACCATACCATTCACACTTCTTTTTGTCCCTTTATAGGATCAATTTTCTAAACACCTTTTTAGCAAATGCCTTCTCCATATGAGGAACACCTGCCAAATTTCAAATTTGTACTCTTTGTCAGATTTCGTGATTAACCAGTGATTGGTATATTACCATTTTATGTATATACTTATAGATTGTCAAATCTTGCAAAATTCCAGAGCAACGGAATGTTATAATAAAATCAATTTGTAATAAATTATTACCGCCATTTCAAAATCTAGGGCCGATTATCTTGTCAGTGTTCGATCAATATCTCATCAATTGTGGCTATCCAATAATACTAGCAAAGGCGGTGTAATAAGGCAATCATTACACGCTTGTAGCAATGCATTAGTCACAGGGAGTTGGCGACTATAGGAGTATTAATATCATATTATTATACAAATATATTACTTAACTAAATACGAAAATTGGATTTATTGGGAAATTTAACTTTGTTTAGAATTTCTTATTATGATAAAAACTTGAAAATATGATAATTATAATAAAATAGTGATTTATTAACACATTGATGAGTAGATTTGAATTACTTTATTAAATATTAATGAACGATGTAGTTCTTTGTATTTTCTAACATAAAATACCAACAAGACATGACGTACTATAAATTCAGCATTTTTTAACGTCCCACTGCTGGGCACTGGGGTCAAGCCACAGTCCACCACGCTGGTCAAGTTTATTTTTGCTTAGATTTTAAAAGTAAGAACAATTAAAAAGTTAAATGGAATTCATGAACAGTGACATAATAGATATTTCCCAATATTCGCCTCAATAGCACCTGCACAGGTGCTTTTAAATTTCGTAAGCTACCATTTAACTAATAATTGCTATTTTTGTTACAGGATACAAGAACGCATGTCGTGGTCGAATTGTATGAGACTGAAAAGTCTTATGTGGAAGCCTTGGAGATTTTAGTTAAGGTAAGCTATTTTTATTTATACTTTTTTATTTACTTACTTATTATTTGAATAAGATGAAATGAGATTTATTAGTGAAATGGATTTTTTCCTACGTTACGCTTTATCTAAGCAAGCAAAATTTTCTCAATGCTAAGTTAATATTATAAATGTGAAAGTGTATTATAAATCTATACATAGGTGTAATAAAATTGTAACTAACCCCAATCTGTACATTAAATATTTTTTGGAAAATCTTATTGAAATAGACATTATTATCGATACATAGGCCTAATCTATAGTTTTTAGAATTTTTGTCTGTCTGTCTGTCTGTTACCGCATCACAGAAAAACCACAGGAGGGATTATGATGAAATTCGGTATGTTGTCCGGGTCAACATATAGAATACTTTTTACCGCGGGAAGATATCTCATTACTGAGAAAAATACAAAAACTGCAATGTAAGAGTACTATACTAATATTATGTAAAACCTAAGAATTTTGGTCATCTAAACGCGGGCAGAGCCGCGGGCAATGCTAGTGTGAAATATATTCGTTGTTATTTTAAAGAAAGAAAGGTATGAGGACACGATGACTTTATTAATTATATGAACCTGAGTATTTTTAAAGAAATAGATTAAAAAAATCTAAAAAAATATATTCATTAAATTATAGGCAATCTCATCTCGTATTAATAAAAATTTCCTATTTTCCTAAATACGCTTTTTTTATAGAAAGACAGATATGAGGACTTATATTAGACAAAATGTCGTTCTACAATCGTCACAAAAAAAATCTTAAGAAATATTATAGGCCAAAAACCAAATTCTTAGGTTTTACATATTATTAAATTGTAGTTTTTGTATTTTTTTCTCAGAAATGAGACATTTTCACGCGGTAAAATGTACCTATATGTTAACCCACATAACCAGCTATCACCATACCAAATTACATCAAAATCCCTCAAGTGGTTTTTCTGTGATGTGGTAACAGCCAGACAGACAAAAATTCTAAAAACTATAGATTCGGTCTCTGTGTTGATAATAATGTCTATTTCAATAAGATTTCCCAAAAAATATTTAATGTACAGATTCGACTTAGTTACAATTTTATTTTATGTTTAGATAGAAATATTAAGAAATCTAATATGATAACGACATCTTACATAACGATGTGACATTTCGATACAATTTTAAAACTTGGATTCTTAACTGATTGTATAATGATATCGTTTCCAATCCTCAAGGCTTGTCTTTCACTCCATTCAATAATTTCAGTACAAAATTAATCTCGCAAAAAGTGACATTGATACACGTGTATATTATACGTTTATTGTGTGCACTACATTATAATAAACTAAATAATCCTTAGTATATTATAATGGAAATTTAACAGGATATAAGGCCAAATGATGGAAAATTTCAAACACATTTTATGTCACTCTTAAATTATATGGGCATCATAAAATTATAATAATAACTCTGTCCGTCCATCCGCTCTAAATTAACTGGGTGACAAATTCATGATATTTACGTACTTACCGAAATATCAGGGCCGGTAGGCTGGCATGAGATAGGCGCGAATTTTCCTCCTTTCCTCGATATTTATCACAAAGGACGTTTAATTGATTAATACATGTAGCATGAAATGATATGAATAATTGCTAAGTGCTTTAAAGTATTTGATGATTAGTAAAGATTGATCATAATCTTAAGGAAAACAAAATTTACATATTATAATATCTTATTACATTAAATGCTAAAGAAAATAATAGGTCTAGACCAGACCACTATCTAGACCTCTATCTAGACCTAGAGTATGTGTTCTTATATTGACATATAACTAATAAAATTAAGGTTTTTTTTTAATTTAAACACTTACGCGAGAAACGGGATGAAAAATTTTAAATAATAAATCATATTTTTTTGACTATTTACATAAAATTTTTAATGCTTGTACAAATAAATGGTTTCGAATATTTTTAATAAAAATAAATAAATAACAGTTGGGACACCTGTGTTATGGACACCAGATAGGTAGTTGATACACTACACATATATATCTTTAAATAAATACATATTATAAATATAAACACCCACGACTGGAGTACAAACATTCATGCTCATCACACAAATGAATCCCCCGAGAGGGACTCGCACCCACGACCGCTGGCACACCAAGTACGGTCACTACAAACTGAGCCACACGTGTCGTCGAAAAAGCATGCAGACGATGTTGGCTACGAATAAAATTCCACCTAAGGAGTGAACAGTTTCCATGCTATCTTAAGCTTTATAATAACAGCTAGCAGAACCCGCGACTTCGTTCGCGCTAAAACTACAAAAAAAATGCTCTAAAATAAAAAAAAGGTAGGTTTCATATAAATTTTCATTCCCTGTTTAACCGTCTTATGGGTTGAATTTCGAATACTGCTAAAACACGTATTCATTTAATTGTATTGAAGAGCATAAGTATCAAGTTTCAAGTATTTCTGGTCATAAATATGTTTTTGGGTTGTATTATAATATAAAAAGTTAAGTAAATAAAAAGTAGCCTGTGCACTGTCAAGCCATCCAACTAACTCAACACAAAAAATCATGCCAATCCGTCACTCTGTTTCGACGTAAAAGACGGACAAACAAACAAACAAACAAACAAACACATTTATATTAGTATGGATGTTTACTTTAATAATAACAATAATTAATTTCTCTGAATATATCAAACTCATATTTCGTTATATTGCTAATACAATATAAGCGTGATAAAGAGCGTGAAGACGAAAATTAAAGGCATATTCTAATTATTATCTAAATGTGTCATGCTATAATTTAATATTAAACTTAAGTAACTTAGTTGTTCGCAAGTTGTAAATATGCAGCTGACGCCTGACACTGTATCACTTTCAGTGAAGAGTATTATTCATAGGGTTGGTAGACTGTGAAAATCTATTTAAATATTGTAATTACGAATAAAATTTCGTTTTAATTTTTTTATTTAAATTAATCTTTCTGATTAACTTCAAAAAAGATGTCATGTCATTTGATAAATTGTAATTATATACAATAACTAACAACTCACCCTCAGATTCATTGATAAATCAAGGCAGAAAAATCATCACAACAAGGTAAAAATATAAAAGTAGTAAGAACTATTTAAAGTCTTAGTGGCATCCGTCATCATTAAATACTTCTTTTGACTAACTTCAAAAAAAAAGAAGTACGCGATTAGTTTGTAATGTGTTTTGTATGATACTCAATATCTCTATTAATTACTAGCGACTCACCCTCGCTTCGCTCGTGTTCGTCCCTAGCTTGCTTCCCAATACAAACTTTCATCCCCATTTTTACCCCTTTAAGGAATGATTTCCGGGATAAAAAGTATCCTATGTCCTTCTTAGGTTCTCAAACTATCTCCTTTCCAAATTTCATCTAAATCCCTTATAATGTCCTTTTCAGGGTCTCAAACTATCTCCTTACTAAATTTCATCTAAATCGGTCCAGTAGATCCAGAGATTATCTACAACGTCACAAGCTCACAAAATTACAAACTTTATCTTTTTATAATATTAGTATAGATGAATCCGTGTATTTTTTAAGAATTAGTAGATCTACCCTAAAGCTGGTATCAAATAATACGTCAAAGTCTAGGTAATTCCATATATGAATTTAAAATAATTATGAAGCCATTCCATACCATTTTAATTATAAAATTATCTATACATATATAAATAGGTAAAAACCAAACAGTTCAGACCCTTTTTCTCATCCGTTTTGTCAACCTTGTCTCTTTTTTTGTTTGGTGATTGGTTAGCAATAACAAAAATTATTACGTTGTTATTGGGCACTAGTTGTTTTAAATATACATAGGTACATAATTTCAAACAATTCAGTACTCAACCACCGAATATAATTCTGTGATCCTTGCATTCTCCGCTTATCTATACTAATATAATTAAGAGGTAAAGTTTGTGAATTGTGAGTTTGTAACGTTGTAGGGGTTAATCTCTGGATCTACTGAACCGATTTAAATGAAATTTAGTAAGGAGATAGTTTGAGACCCTGAAAAGGACATAGGATAGTTTTCATCCTGGAAATCATCCCTTAAAGAGGTAAAAATGGGGATGAAAGTTTGTATGGGGAATCAACCTAGAGACGAACCCGAGCGAAGCGTCGGTGAGTCGCTAGTGTCTACTAGGGACGTAAATCCTGTAAATACAAAATTGAATAACATATCAGTTCACTGCAGCCGTTCTGAAGTGATAACCTATTTCGAAATATATATGAAATAATCGCCATTGCTAGTTTTATTTTTCCTGAATGAATACATTTTATCTCATACTATAAGTATTTTTTGATTCGTTTTTCACATTAATATTTTTATAAAAACAACATTCCAGTTTTATGATTGGACCAAGTGGACATTTTAAAAACCTTTTAAAAATGGCTTCAGGATTACATTACACGAAATAATAATATAAAATATAAAAAGGCACCTAAGGTATTTAGCATATAATCTAGATAGAGTGCTTTAATAATATTTGAAATTACAATCTTATATGAATAGATATGTAAAAAATAACGATTTAACAATCGATCGTATGATCAGTTTTGCCATTTTGATACAATTTTTTAAATTCAACTCGATGTCTTGTTTATAAATCAAGTCAATGAAAAGGTGCCACAACTTCGAACCTTAAGTAAGCATACTTTTACTTAAAAATAAATTACTATAAAGTTTCTAATTCAACAAGATCTTCGGTTAATGAATGTAAACGCAATCGGATTTATAAGAGCTGCAATCCAGCTTAAAGTTACATTTGTCAGTAATGCAATAAAGTGAGAGCGAGAGGAAAGCCGCGTTGGAGCGGAAAATTTTTACCGGTGATGGATGCCATTAAGACTTTAAATAGTTCTCTTATATATATATATATATATATATATATATATATATATATATATATATATATATATATATATATATATATATATATATATATATATATATATATATATATGTATGTATATAGAGAGAGAGAGAGAGAGAGAGAGTAAGTTATATAATTATTTATAATAGCCATGAACATATTTTTAATCGCAACATAATATGTTGCTATGCATAATAAAAAATATATTTTATCAAATGAAATATTATTTCATTTGATAAAATATATTTTTTATCCGGTCGGCAGATGGGTAAAGGTCGAGCTTACTTCGGATCCTCTATTATCAGCTGTTATTATTATATAAGATTAAATTTTTATATATTTATATATTTATTAAAAAATTGTTTCTTATATTTTTGAGCGTTTTTTGTAAGGAAACGGGAAATATCAATGCCAATAAGTGGTGACTTAAATCATTATTATTTTATAATGTTGAGAATTAGAAACCTAATGAAAAAAATAGTACAAGGAATATGGAACTTTTATCGCTGTTATTTTACAATTACATTAAAAACTACCTTTTTTGCGGCTACTGATCTTTTTATACATTTTTTGATAACTTAATATGATTTACAGATACTTTGCATCACTAAGGACATTAAAAATACAATGTTTTAAAATCAATTAATTAAACTTTAATTAAAATTATAAAATATTTTTTTTTTGAAAAACCCCCGACAATCAGAAGTAATTCATCCGATTTGGATGAAACATATGTAGTTAAGAACAAAACAAAAAAAAAACAAAATCAAAATCGGTGCACCCGTTCGGGAGCTACGATGCCACAGACCGACACACACAGACACGTCAAACTAATAACACCCCGTCGTTTTGCGTCTGGGGTTAAAAAAATACACGCAATGATATAGCTTTTTTATTTATGAACCGATTGAAATAAAACAAATACTAAATGTTAAGTGAAGCTTGCCACATTAGTGTAAACCGCACCCTAATCGGTTAAGCCGTTTCTGAGATCAGCGCGCACAAACGCACAGACAAACAGACAAAAATTCTACAAATCATTATTTTGAGTTCTATTGCGTTAATAAAGACTCTCAATAATAGTTTTTTTCTCAAATATCTTCCATGTACAGACAGCGATCAGTTACAATTCTATTATATGTATAGATTAATGTAGATAGCATTAAAATTTAATACATTTTATATTTTCAGAAATACCTCCAACCACTTAAAAGTCCTGAGAACGCTGGTCTTCTCGACGCGTTTGTAGTAGATGAGATATTCTACCAAGTGCCAGCCATTTTAAATGTACATCAAGTCTTTCTGGAGCAGTTAAGGCGAAGACTGGAACAATGGGACCTGCAACAGAAAGTTGGAGATGTCTTCTTAGATGTGGTAAGTGTGAAGGTAATAGCTTAAAAGCTTCTTAACCGACTTCAAAAAAAGCAGGATTTTTCTGTATCTATACGAGTAATTACATATGATATTAGCCAATATATTTGTTAAATATACCTTATTTAACAAGAAACATTTACATACATTTCAAGAAAAACTTACGTAAAATAGACGTTTTTAACTACGTAAATCGCTACTATAGATATAATATAATGTATCTAAATCAAATAAAATATATTATTAGAGTATTTGACTTATAACATATTATTTTAATAAATAACAAACAAGCAATGATGCTATTTATTTTGTATATAATGAGGTGTGGCATATATTTTTTTACTTATTTACAGCACTTATATATAGGTATTTTTTAACCCCTGACGCAAAAAGAGTGGTGTTATAAGTTTGAAGTCGATGTCTGTCTGTCTGTCTATCTGTGTGTGTGTCTGTCTGTGGCATCGTAGCTCTCAAACGGATGGGCCGATTTCGATGCGGTTTTTTTCATTTGAAAGTCAGTTTCTTCGCGGTGGTTTTTAGCTATGTTTGGTTAATATCAGTCCAGCAGTGTAAGAGTATCAGCTCCTTTCCAAAATGATGTAAGGCATTTTGGCGTATGATTACTCGATTAAGTGCTTCACGCGTGCCAGTGTAATCGTTAAATGACAATTAATTTGCTTAGGGGTTTTTTAAATTTTTAATTTACAATTATCTCTACTTTTATTTTTCACAGTTTACAAAACCCACCGTTATGGACACTTACATGTCTTTCATAAACAATTTGAAAAAAGCGAAGGAAACAATAAAAAATGCAGCGACTTCAAGGCCTGCGTTTGCAAAATTTCTCGACGCTATGGCAAGGGACCACAAAGGAAAACTATCTTTGGACAATCTTCTTATAAAACCAGTACAAAAGTTCCCGAGTTATAAACTCTTGATACAAAGGCTGATAAAACATACAGGTATGGAAACAATAAATTATAATAAAAAATAATTTTTAATACTACGAATATATAGTGTATAGGTGTTTGTTGTCACTGCAAAATAACAACTGATGTAACATGATTTTGAGCTTCTTTGCATAGTTCGTTTACACTTTTTACGCTGGTAACTAAAGTGAATCCTGGAACATATTATTGATAATGAAGATTATGATTTTAATTAAGATTAAATCACGATATCGTGAGAATTACAGCTGAAATATAGGTATAATAAATATATAAAAAGTTTAGTTTACTAAATAGATAACTCTTCGGTTTTCATTTAGAAAAAAATTTTTTTGGTTGGTACGTTTTAACACCTGTACTATGTCGTTCCTTGAATTGTTTGATTATGTTTCACCAAATTTTAGACATATTTGTTTTGATAACCTTTTCTTTGACTTTGTTTTTAGCTTTTTACTACGAGGCATAACTAGAATTCACTAGCGATTCCGAAAATAACCAAATAATAAGATTGTTTTAGTACAAAACGTAAAATGTTTTTTTTTTATTTACATATAAAAAAAGCTAAAAAATATGTATTTAAATTCCTATATCTATTTTCAGACCAATCTCACCCCGACCATAAATTACTGCTCGAAGCTCAAAAAGAAATTCACGATTTGTTGGAACTGATAAACTGTACTGAGCGAGAGAGTTTGGAGCTCGAACAACAACAGCAGACTCTAAGGGATCTAGAACAAATGATCGAGGGTCTATCCAATCTGGTGATAGCAGATAGGACATTTATTAGACACGAAATGGTCACGATGCCTTCAGCCCAAGGGACCATAAAAGATAGAGCCCTCTTTCTATTCAACGATTCTCTACTCATTACAAGTGTTAAAAGAAGGACTGGCACTATAAAGAAACCCATTCCGTAAGTTTTTATGTAATTTATTGCATTTGTATCGTTATACTAGCGTTTGCGAGGTTACTTAAATGAATTGTTGTTTTACATAATACTTACTCAGATTTACGTGAATATTTGACATTCCACAAGTATATTATTATATATAAATGCGAAAGTTTGGATAGATGTTTGTTACTTTAATCACGCCGGAACGGCTGAACGCGTCTGGATGAAAGCTACAGAGATAGAGTATAGTCTGGAATAGCACATAGGTTCGTTTTTATCCCGGAAAAATGTCGGATAGATTAATAAAATAAGTAAATAAAATAAAACTATCTTTTCGGATTTTTTCGCGGATTTATTTTGATTTTTGGTTCCCGACGTTTCGAATGCTTTACAGCAATCATGGTCACGGGAGAGACTTAAGGTTATAGATTCAAAAGTTATGTAACGACTCACGACTGTAACAACTATATAATATTGTTTATAATATTGTTTTATTTAACTGTTGTTGTTAAATAGTTTTTATATTGCGTCATACCTCTTTTCATAGACTATATTAGTGAGTATGAAAGTTTTGCCTTGTACTACATGAGTTGTTAATTCGATTCCCGTTCGCATAATTATATTATATATTTTTGTAATTGAAGTGTTGAAAAATGTATTATAAAGTTTTCTCTACTATACTATGAAAAGCGTGAATATAAAAAAAATAGCTTTTGTACACACTTGAGTTTCCCTCTTAAAATTTCAGATTTTAAATATTGCATACAATATTTAATAATATTTTCTCTAATTACAGAACGTACCAAAGTAGTATAGCGAGTCAAATGGAAGGAAATAAATTTAAACTTCTAATGAGGATATCTTTAGCTGACGTAGAAATCGTTAAAGGTGAGATATAGATGATGGTAAAATGTATACTTTTTTTGTACTAGATCGCGACTAAGTGCAATTGTACCTATGTTACAAATAAACAAATAAAATGTATATATAATAGGTATTTATGAACGTATATATAAAACGTACGTAACGTATCTATAAAAGTCTTATTATAAGATATATTTTTGGACTTAGGAAGTATGACCACATTACGCAATATCGGACACAGTTGAGATGGCTAACAGTTCACAATAGACGTAATTTACACGCGCTTTCTCTATTATACACAACCCTTTACCATCCTTACACTCCCACCTACCTCAAAGAACACTTTAAGTTCTTAGGGGCAAGTTCCCAGCTCGCTCTAGAGCTTCGCTCTCGCAGTGAAAGATTACTAGAAATCCCATTAGTACATTCCAAATCCTATAGTGAATCTTTCACTATTAAGACGGTGAAGCTCTGGAACGAGCTTCCAAATGAAATAAGACAGTCCAAATCAATAAGCATTTTTAAAAAGCGTCTCAAAACACATTATTTGTCGCTTTACAACTAAGCTGTCATTATAGTTGCATGTATTATATTATTGTGTATATTATGTATGTTTATTATTATTTTATTATATTATTATGTATATGTATGTTTAAGTATTTAAACAATAAATATTTATTGTATAAATAGTATTTTATATATGTATTTTTTTATGTATGTTTATAATATGTAATACGTCTGTTGAGTACACTTTATGCACCTTTCCGCTTTCTGTTAACTTTTGTATCCTACTTCTAGCGGTTGCCTGTAAGAGATCACTTTTAGTGATAAGGCCGCCTTTGCACATTTCTTTAAATGTATTTTTTTTTGTATGTATCATTTTTATTTTTGTGTGCAATAAAGTGTTTAAATAAATAAAATAAATAAATAAAAGTCGATATGTGTATGTATGTTCCTTATGGATTCTAAAACGGCTGGAGCGATTTTGATTAGTTTCTAGGCTAATTTTTAGATTAGTCTAGCGGGTGATCCTGTGAATTTTAGTAGCGATCGAAAGTTTGAACACGAGCGAAGTCGTGGGTACTGCTAGTATGAATGCAAAAGTAATTATGTCTGTTTGTCTGTTATCTTTTTGTGCTTAATCCGTTATAGTTAGTCAAATGAAATTTGGTATGAAGATAGTGTGAGACTCTGGAAAGAACATGGGATAGTTCTTATTCCGAAAATCATGCCTTAAGGGGGTGAGGAGGATGCATGTGGATTAATCACTTCTCAAGTAAAGGATATAAAACCCATCACACCGATATGTATAATATGGTCTATCTATTCCATACCAACCGTTAAAAAGTCGCTAGTAAGTTAATGTTTATTTTATTACTGATTCTTCTACCCTAAGGTTGCCTGGAAGAGATCACTTGTAGCGATAAGGCTTGCTGAGCATCTTTTGTTGTTACGTATATATATTTCACTTCTTTATATATTTCTTGTGTGGTGTAATAAAGTGTTCATTATTATTATTATTATTTCCAATACAAGTCACGTTAATCAATCAAATTCTACAGCAAAAGACGAAAACATTCGTCGTATAATACACGAAGTGGAGACGCTGACGGAGGACGTGAACACGCTGTCGCGCATCTCGGAGCACGTGGCGGCGCTGCACGCGCCGCACGCCGCGCTGGAGGAGCTCGTGCGCGACATGCTGCACGCCGCCGGCCGCCAGCTCGCGGACAGGCAGAACAGCGACACACAGCTCTGCTATATGGAGATCAGTGTTAATACTTCGTGAGTATATTTCTATACATCACTACATAGTGTAAAACGAAGTAAGTAGCTTCCCGCTGTCTGTCTGTCCCTGTGTCCTGTCTGTGCTTAGATCTTTAAAACTACGCAACGAATTTTGATGCTGTTTTTTTTTAATATATAGAGTGATTCAAGAGGAAGGTTTTAGTATATAATTTGTGAAGTTTTTGTATACATTGGCTAAAATATAACGATATTTATTGGAGGTGTCGGAAAAAAAATAAGCCGTCTGGGAGCTTTCAATGAAAACGCTGAGATATAACAAAATAATGTGTGGTGGAATTGTGTATCTTTATAGGTCTACAGAAAAGTCCGCGATGGCATATATATATATATATATATATATATATATATATATATATATATATATATATATATATATATATAGATAATTTAAAACGTACCTAGGGACGAACCCGAGCGAAGCGAGGGTGAGTTTCTAGTATACATAAAATTGTAGTGTCTGTCTGTGTCTTCAAAATAAACGTTTTTCCAAGTATAAAGTTATCTATATGATATCAATACTAAACGACTCCTTTTAAAAATGTTGTCTGCTTGTTTATCTGTGATAATATTTGTTACGGCGGAGGAGAATCAAGCTACAATCCTCCACGCTTTGAATGCGGATTGATTGTTTTTTTATTGACTAATACACTTATGTACATACTTATATTATATATATATTTTTTATTTTTTTCAGAAGTGGTCCAGAGAATCTTACAATAATATTCCCTAAAACCGAAAAGAGAAGTAATTGGGAGGAACTAATAAATGAGACCAAACAGAAATTGAGTGAGTGTTTTATACGTATCTATGATTTTTGAATTATACATGTTTATATATAACTATTAAATTAACTTTAACTTTTACTATAGAGTCGTCTTAGTTTAAATGGCTAACGCTGGCCAAACCTTAAGAGGTACACAAACATAAATTACTAAAAATAAATTAAGCTACTGTTTTTATGTATTGAAAACGCACCTAAAGATGCGCTCTAGAGCAGCGAGGGTACGTCGCTAGTTTTATAATAGAAATAAAAAATAATCATGAGGCTGAAATAGATATTTAATAAATGTAACTTTTATAGTAAAATCTATACAGGGGTGGTCGGAACGTTGATGTCCAAAAATAAAATTTAGGTCCCTCGTATGGTAGGGTATCCGAATCACTGCCCTGTATGTCACGAGAATTTTCATAGTTTAGGAGTTATGATTTTTTTCTGAATTTTTGAGAATTTTCGACCTGAGCAATTCAAAAATTAAAAAAAAAAATAGTTGACTTTGTCGAGATTTGTTTTTGCAGATGAATCCTCATAAGTATTACTTTTTTGAATAAACTTATCAGCTTCGTAACTGTGATGAAAGTTATAAAAAAGGTTGGTCTTATGTGAAAAATTTACATTCGGTCAATTATGACTTACAATTTGCACACTAACATTCCAGGTGTATACGGTCCAGAACGTCCAGCTCCTGAGTTCCTCTCGCCGGTCCCCATACGGAAGACGCGCGCCGGCCTGCAGTTCACTTGCGCGGCGCCCACGCTGCCGCCTAAAGGGCAGTCGCCTGATGTTTGGGTGAGATTTACTGATAATCTTTCTATATTTACTGATAATCAATCTTACTGAGACTAGCCAGATGCTCAGGAGATATTATAGTGCACAAGTGTACGCGCAGACACAACGTGCACTCTCTATTCTTGTCACTCTCAAAGTCCAATGGAAAGATACTTCGACACGACCGGTGAGAGTTACAGCGCGGGGTAAAACATCGTCTAGTTCCCAACTCCGGGGTACTACTGAGAATATCTTAATAGAAAAACTCAGTAATTAAACTATGCGTACCCCGGGGCTCGAACCCAGGACTCAAGTACCAAGTGCTCATTCATTCGCCAAATGTGCCGAGTAACGTGCGATAAGGAACTTCGTCCAAAAATATTGATATATAAAAACTCAAGATATACAATAATTAGTGTCTCAAAAGTGTCCTCAAAAAGAAGTGCTCAGTTCGAAATTAAATTGCGCATTTTTCAAATTTCTTTTCTTCAATGCCTTTTCGGATAGCAAAATTAAAATGCACGTTCGTTTAAAAAAATACGTTATGTGCATGAGTTCGAGTTTGTGTTTAGACAATTAGGACTTTCGATTTTTGAACTTTATTCTTTGGTTTGACTGAACTTTTTGAAGAGATATTTGTTAGGAAAGGTGTATCTATATTTTTATATATCAATGTTTTGGTCGATAGGAATGGACTGAGCAATACTGTCATGAAATTGACAAAGAGAGTAAGCGAACGTGCGGCCGATACCCGTTTTTTATTCGAATTTCTAATAAAACTAGCATTTCCCACGGCTCCGCCCGCGTTCAGATGACCTAAAACTAAATTCATAGGTTTTACATATTAGTATACTTTTACATTGCAGTTATACTTATATTTTTTCTTAGAAATGAGGTATTTTCCCGCGGTTAAAAGTATCCTATATGTTGACTTGAATAACCAGCTATCACCATACCAAATTTCATCAAAATCCCTCCAGTGGTTTTTGTGATGCGGTAACAGACAGATAGACAGACAAAAATTCTACAAACTATAGATTCGGCCCCTGTATCGATAATAATGTTTATTTCAATAAGATTTTCCAGAAAATATTTAATGTACATATTCGGCTTAGTTACAATTTTATTATAATTTTACCACTCCACCCATCACTCTAGACTCGCATACCAAAACTCAAACTCTTTCATTTTTATTAAACCTCGCTCCCCCTGACATACCACCATTCGTCTTTGAAACAGTCTCAGTAGATGATATAAAGAAGTGTGTCCGCTCTATTTCCACAAAAGCCATTGGTAGTGACGACCTCAGCCGCGACATGATTCTTCCGGTATCGGAAGATATTGCACCTGTGATCACTCACATTCTAAACTTCTCATTCACACGCAATGTCTTCCCGTCTTTATGGAAAAAAGCTTTCGTCATACCCCTACCTAAATCCCCGAATCCTAAGTATCTCACTCAATACCGTCCTATATCAATTCTTCCTATCCTATCCACAGTCATAGAATCATTGGCCCACCAACTCTTATGTCCCTATCAATCCGGTTTCTGCTCCTCCCATAGCACAGTTGGTGCACTGCTGAATATCACAGAGGATATTCGTGGTACTGTGGATAAAACCAAGATCATTGTGATGGTTTTACTTGATTTTAGCAGCGCTTTCAGCTGTGTGGATCTTGACATCCTTATGGGAACTCTTCGTGCGGCCAACATTTCTGATACCTTATCTCTTCGGACGCCAGTAGTGCGTGAAGACCAACGATGCATCATCGGATTGGCTAGATCTTACTGCTGGTGTACCTCAAGGCGGCGTACTTTCTCCCATACTTTTTTCAATATTTATTAATAACATATCAAAAGTCATTTCTTCTCCCTTCCATCTGTATGCAGATGACTTACAATTATATCGACATTGTGAGCTGACCGAGTTACATGAAGCTATTGATGCATTGAACTCGGATCTTGTCCGGGTCTAAACGTGGGCAGAGTCCTTCGTTTGGCAGTAGTCAACTGAGGTGTAAAATCGATATAATAATGTATAGATGTAAAAAAATATAATATTATTGAAAATTACAATATTATAATGGAATGTAAAATGGTTTTAAACATTTATCCTCATTAATCGTTCAATTAATACTCGTTTTGATTATAACTTTTTCGCCATTTTTACTTCACAGCTGGCAATGAAACACAGTTCATTCTCTATGTAAAATAAAATAAAAAATAAAAATAGTTTTATTTCTTAATCATCTTTACAATAATAATTATGTTCGAGTCTTCCCAATAAGCGATCCGAGGATACTCGTGTTGGAAATGGTCCGCTTCTTCCCATATTCATACTCTATGATTAAGTAGGTGATACTTTTTTAAACTACTCGTATATAATATTAATATTAAGGATCTATGTGTATGCAAAAAACCAATAATACGTCAGGTATGCAACAGCGACGGCTACGTGGGGCAGGTGTGCGTGCTGACGCTGGCGCCGAAGCCGCAGGTGACGTCCTGCAACGGCGTGTGCAACGCGCGCATCCTGTGCGTGGCGTGCGTGCCGCCCGCGCCCGCACCCGCGCCCGCGCCCGCGCCCGCGCTCGCCAGGCAGCACACGCTCGACGTACCGTACGTGCTCGCTTGCTAACATATCCGTCTATTCGGTGGTGGTAATAAAAGCGGGTTCAAATTCCTTGTCTAGCACTTCTATTTTCGTGCCTTGCCAAGCTGTGGGATGTTAAAAAGGTCTGAATATTATACTTGATACGCCTCATCTTATACTATTCTCTTTATACATTATTATCTCTACTTTTACCACAGTAATAAAATCAGAACAAAGAAAAATTAGTTCAAATAAATGTCAATAGATGACGCTACATGTGTCGATTTTTTTAAAGTTATGTTAAATTAACAAAAAATAAAAAAAATAGATCCCAAAAAGGTGTATTATTGTTTAAAAAAATATTATATAACGAAATAATGCGCCCGTAAATCAAATTTGCATAATTTTACTGATATTGAAATATCAGCAATCAGATGATGGGTTTGTAGTATATATTCACAGGTGGCGTTTTTATTTTTTATTAATTGTTTATCACAACAAAAAATAGTAAAATTACTGATTTTTTTATTCGAATGCATCATGAGTTTTACAACATTTCGTATTCGTTAGTTTGCACATATTTATAAAATAAAAGTTTAACTATTTGGGAATCAACGACATCTATTATCTATTCAAGGCAACAAAAATAGCCTGAAGAATAGTCCCATTTAGTGCTGTCCAATTTTTTGTATGGGATCTGTGGTTTTTGTAACGTTAGTTATTTCGCCTCAAAATAAAAAAAAAATGTTTAAAAATCTTAAAAAAAAAAACAACTTTCAAGTAAAACATCATACAAGGAGGGCGGCCAATCAAAATGGAAAAAGCCCTCAAAAATACGAATTTAATGCAGAGAAATCAACTAAAGTTATGTCATATGTTTTTAGAAGTACGAGTTCATTGAACAGCACTGGTTCCAAACCTGGAATCAGCATATCAGATCCAGATGAAAGTTCCAAGAGTATACGATTGGACAGGTACTTATCTATCTTTAAACATGAAATGTTCGAAAAATTTCTCAGCTATTTAAGCTATAAATCTAAAATTTGACACATAAATATATCTATATATTTGTACGTGTATTATATAACCATAACAATATCCAGTTCATCATCAAGCGACGATGACGACGACGGGTCATCAACCAGCGAGAACCAAGACGCAAATTCCGAAAGGAGTCAAGAGTCCGCCAGTCTCCGCCTCCATCTCTCCGGTGGACTCTCCGGACTTTCCACCAAGACCCTCACTCCGAATCACAGTAAGAGTCTCAGTACTCCGCACACTGGACAGAGCATTCCAGTACATCCTGTGATGAAATCCAGTTCCAACCCGGCGGTAGACAAACAGGCTATGGGCATTAATTCTGGTAAGCGATTTGAATTATGAGAATATTTCATTTGATTTTTGTACATGACATTTATTATCTCAGACTTGTGCTAATATGTTCTACATATTTATTAATTATCCCGTAAATATCATGAAACTTTACAGGAAAGTGATAAATTTGTAGCACAAAATATTTTATAGTTCATATTATAAAGTACCCAATAAAGATGTCTTTCCGCAATTTCTTACTGGTAGTGGGTGCCACGAGTATATATTACATATATCCATTTATCGTATAAATATATCTGAGTTTTTTTTAAGTAGCCGGGAATTACGAAGTTCAGTAAAAATTGCAATAAATTAATTCTGTTTTTTTTTTGTATTGTTAATTTTGATAAGCCTAAATAAAAACTTATTAGATTTCATCAAAAACTAGGTGTTTCCCGCGGTTACACCCGCGGAAAATTTGTTTCATAATAAATATCAGTTTTACAATAATGTATGGAAGTCTGCCTGATTTGTTGACATTTAAGATTACTGCTTCGCTCCCTTGGGTAGTAACAGGATGATATATAGCCTATAGCCTTCTTCAATAAACGTGTTATTTAAAGCAAAAAAAATTCAAACAAACAAACAAACAAACAAACAAACAAACAAACAAACTCTGCCTCTTTATAATATTAGTATAGATTTGGATTATCTTAACGGTTAATATAAATATTTTCTTTTGGAATACGCTATTGGTGCCATCTGTGCTACATCATCCGTAAGACCGCCATTGATTTCATATGCATGCTGCAAAGAAAATTTGACCTGAATTTTATTAAGCTACACCTCTTTTTTTTTCAAAATTAAGACAGTGTTTCTCAAACTAAAAATTTACACCTTTTTTTTATTAACATAATATACCTATTGTTCCCTAAACACTTCGAATTTTAAAATTAGATTTTTGCACGGTCAGATAAATATTAGATACCATTATTTTTATTTTAAAATAAAAGATTGTAATTTTTATAATCTTTACACTCTATTTTATCTTACGAAATTTATCTGGTGGTTGCAAAAGTCGTACATTTTAGATTTTATATGTAATTACTCACTTCTTTACCAATTACACCTAAATATACATATATGTACACTAAATATATACCTTAGCATTAGCTAGATCTATATTACCAATAATTTCGTTTAAAACCCCTTCTTGAAATATGTTTATGCACTATCCTATTAATTGTTTATTGCAACGTAGTTCCTGGACGAATTATGGCTGGTATGAACCTTTATGTACTTCCTTAATAATGTCTATAGATATAATTATTTTTTTTTAGATCTATTCTGTTTTTCTCCAATAAGTTTATTTTTTAATTATAAAATATCTGATAATATTTTTAATAGCCATTGTTCTTATTTACAACGTTTATAATGTACTATCATTGATATATAAAAACATAGATACACATTTCCTAACAAATATTGCTTCAAAAAGTGGCGTCGACAATTGTGACGTTAAGTCAAAACAAAGAATAAAAGTCCTAATTATCTAAACACAAATTCGAACTTACGTACACCACATAAAGTACTTTTTTAAACGAAACAACGTGAGTTTTAATTTTTTAATCTGAAAAGCAATGAACAAAAGACATTTGAAAAAAGCGCAATTCAATTTCGAATTGTGCACTTCTTTTTGAGGACATTTTTATGACTTTAATTGTGTATCTTGAGTTTTTCTATATCAATGTAAACTATAGATAAATAATAGAAAAATGATAAAGTATATGATCTCAGTCTTTCCCCATAAGAGAAAGAGTGATAGAGATAAAATATATCTATAAATATAAATATCAGGTACATTATCATCGCCAGCAAGTAGACAGTCGTCAGAGGACAGCGCGACCACCGCCAACCAGCCGACCATGTGGCTCGGCACTGAGGACGGCTGCATACACGTCTATAATTGCTTGGATAATATACGAATTAAGAAGAATAAAGTCAAATTGCAACACAATTCTGGAGTGCATTCCATTGTGTAAGTATTTTGGGAATAATTTAATCTTGACGTTTTTTTGAGTTAGAGTCTACTATATAAGGTAACTGTATGCGATTAGGGACAAGATTAAAAACTTAGGTTTAAAATTAATACGTATAATGAGTACAGTAGTACATAGGTATAAAGTATCTAGTAACCAAGCGTTTGGGTCGCCGCCGTCAGAGCAAGTACTGTACAGTAGTAGGGAGCCCGATGCCCCGCCTCTGCACCCGCGCTGCATCTAGTGTTGTCGTTGACAGTTACATTACAGCTGCAGATTTGAAAATCCAGAAAGGACCAAACATAGTTTTTAGCTTTTTTGTTAAGAAATTCTCTATAATGCTCAGAGTTAGTATGTTCAAAATGTTCCATTACTATGCCTCAGAAAGTACGTTAATCCTCTGGCCTGCCGCATGATTCTCACTGGTCTTTTCCCCACACGCATTTCGCGATAGTATATCACAATATCTTCTGAGCTAGTTAGGGCTCCTAGGCTCAGATAAACTGGATACCGTGTTCAAAATTAATCAATAACTCATCATTACTTTGGAATATGCTTAATATACCAACCAATATACACCGAACACGAGCACTGTTGACTGTTGAGCTGTAACACTGCTCTTAATGTTTTTTGCATAAATCCATACTAATATTATAAATGTGAAAGTGTGTTTGTTTGTTTGTTTGTTTGTTTGTTTGTTTGTTTGTTTGACCGTCTTTCACGTCAAAACGGAGTGACGGATTTGCGTGATTTTTTGTGTGGAGATAGTTGGAAGGTTGTAGAGTGACTTAGGCTACTTTTACCGCGGGAGGAAAATACGTTATACAACCAAAAAAATATTTATGATCAGAATTACTTGAAATTTGGTATCAATACTCTTCAATACAATCAAATTAATACGTATTTTAGCATTTTTCGAAATTCATACTATAAGAGGGTAAAATAGGGGATGAAAGTTTCTAAGAAACCTACCTTTCTAGAGTATTTCTGGAGTTTTAGCGCGAGCGAAGCCGCGGGTTCTGCTAGTAATATAACGTAAGAATAACATATATGTATAAGAAAATCATTTTGACTTGATATTATATAATGTTTGTTTTATATTATCAGGTATATGGAGGGTAAAGTGTTTGTGGCGCTTGGGAACGGCGATCTCGTTGTGTATTGTAGAGATATCGGTAAGATATTAGATTTTTTTATATAATATATGTATTTACATATAATATTGATAGTTGCAATTGTACATACACTCTAGATACAAATAGATTTTTAAAACTATGTAAAAATGTACGTTTGTCTGCTTGTCTGTTTGTTATATCGGATTCATTACTGCACTATTATACATATTTTATATTTAATATTGGTGCATTATTTGATCGATTACCACAAATATATAATAGATAAGGGTACTTATATATTTCTGCCCCCAAGCAACAGTGAAATCATTGTTGTGTTCCGGTTTGAAGGATAAGGTATCCAGCGCCATTACAGGCAAGAGGCATATCGTCTTAGCCCTCACAGTGACAACGCACCAACGGTTCTGCATTTTTGTAACATAAAACCCAAGTGCATCAACCGTAGGTGTTATGGGCGACACGTATTGCTTTCCATCAGGTGGTCTGTCTGCTCGTTTGTCACAGAATACCTTAAAAACAAGATACAGTGTACATTAAATAAGTATTTCAATCATGTCGTATTTTAGATCGTCTCATGTATTGTATAGTTATAAATCTTACCGCATTAGGCGATCATGACCGATACCATGGTCTCGGTGACCTACGTTTTTATGATGGTCGCGACCACATGTAAACGGTAGTTCTATTAAGGCAGCTGGAGCAATAAACGAGAATACTTAGTAAAATTATCACACAAGTATCGTTATTATTATGAATCACTGGTATCACTGGCTTGATTTTTTTTTAGTTAAATTACTCCTTACTTCTCACGCTTGAGGTTTGCTGGAAAGAATCTTTTGTACATATGATACCTGATTTTTATTTGTATATATTTTTATGGTACATACAAAAAATATAATTATAATAAACATAGACGGTTCGTGGACGGAGCGGTCGACGATCCCGGTGGGGTCCGGTGGCGGCGGCGGCGGCGGGCCCGTCAGCAGCATGCTGCTCTCCGAGGGCCGGCTGTGGTGCGCCTCGCACTCCTCCATCAAGATCATCAACCCGCATACATTGCAGGTATCGTTGGAATACTATTGTTAATGTGTATGTTTGTATATGTGTGTGTTTGTGTGTTTCTTTGTTACTTCTTTATACTAAAACGGTTGGATGAATTTAGGTTTTTATTGGAATAAAACATAGGGTACTGTTAATAATAAAATTTTCAAAAAAGAAAGAGAATTATAGCTATTTAATTGTATATTAAATAATACTAACTGTACAAGTCACGTTCGTGTGGGGGATTATAGCGAAACGCTAGCTGCATTTTCTCGCTGAATGCGGATTCTGTGGCCGGAAACCGAGTGAGATACATATCAGTATAGGCAATTCAATTCTGGTGCAATCATATTAAGTACCTACTTTAACAAAGTGTGGGAACACAAAAGATTAACTTATAATCTATCGGTATATTTATATTGTTCGATAAATATATTCTAAAACAAAACCCCACCAGGTGGACGAAACATTCCAAATAAGCTCGGAGACGAAGCCGATCAGCCACATGGCGGTGGCGGGCGCGGCCATCTGGCTGTCGCTGCACAACGCGGCCACGCTGCGCTGCTACCACGCCGCCGCGCGCGACCTGCTCGCCGACATCAACATCACGCCGCACGTCACCAAGATGTTACACGGTCTGTGCACCTACATTTCGTATGTATATATATATATATATATATATATATATATACATCCGTATATTTAACATATATATTAATACGTGAAACAAAAGCTTTGTACCCCTTTTTTACGAAAATTACGCGGACGTGCGAGTATGAAATTTCCTACGCTGATAGTTTCTATAGAGAAGGAGTGCATAATGCTAATATTTTCTTTAATTATGCATATAAGATACGTTAAATCAATAAATAAAACTTTACACACATTACCATGTATTTGACACACATATACGCATATTATCTTTTGTTTATTGTTTAAGTCTGTTGCCAAATTGAGAATTATCTATAGTTTAATAGCTATTGATGAGCTTAAGTATTATAAATAAAAAATCTATAATAATCATGGTCGAAGTTCTAACACTCGCCGAACTCTAAAAAAATTCTTAAACCTACGATATTAAAGCCTAATATAGAATATTATTAATAACCGTCGTGCGTAACCTGTGTCGTGGAATGCACATTAACTAACAATAAAGCTACTGGTACATACTATTTAATATGTACAGTCTTTATATACGTATATTTTCATCATATGTATATTTAAAGTTCATATTCAAAACTGCTAGGATACGGAGTTATAATGTAGTGTACCCGCACACTCCCAAGGTTGTTAAATAGCATTACATAGCTTTGAAATTAAACTTTAAATATACATAATTTAAAGTTCACGTTCAAAACTATGATACCGAGTAACAACGTAGTGTACGCACGCCTCGCAGGCTGCGACGACATAATCCGGCAGCACAAGGCGGCGTGCCTGCGCGTGACGGCGCTGCTGGCGCACCGCGACACGCTGTGGGTGGGCACGAGCGCCGGCGTGCTGCTCTCCGCGCCGCTGCACAACTCGCCCAACGCGCGCACCGGCGCCTTCGCCGTGCCGCCTATCAGCGGTACCTTATATACTGTTATATATCTATATATTTAAAACAAAGTCGTGTTAGTTATACCATTTATAACTAAAGAACGGCTGGACCAATTTTTATGATATTTGATTTTTTTGTATGTCTCCTAGTCCGGAATAGGATAATAAGTATTAAAACATCGAAAAAATTAACGAAAAATACATTGTTAACGCTGGATGGAACTATTTATATCTATTTCAATCGTACCTAAGCACGAACCCGAGCGAAGCGAGGGTTAGCCGCTTAGTACATAGGTAATATAATAAAATTCTGAGTCGAATCTGTACATTAATTTTTTTTTTTTTTGGAAATTCTTATTGAAATAGTCATTCTTATCGATACAGAGGCCGAATCTATAGTCTTTAGAATTTTTGGCTGTCTGTCTGTGTTGTTTTTCACCATGAAATTTATATTTATTAGCAATTGTATTATTTGCCATTAACAAGAAAATTGAATTGTATTTTTGACAACTAATACATTTGTCAACGACAGGATTTTTATACTGTGCTGTAATATTGTTTTTGGCTGTATTCTTAGTTTAGTGGCTAATTTATATGTCTCGATTTTTACATATCTCGATTTGAATTGTTCGAGTTCCGGGTCAGGCCAAGTTTAATAAGACGATTTATCTGTTATAAAATTCTCAATAACAACTTAAAGTTGGGAAGCCCAATCCATAAAATTGTCGTGCGCCCGATCGTTCTCCTGTCACTTCAGTTCGATACTTCGAATTATCCTGCCACAGGACTTTGAGAGTGAAAGGAATAGAAAATGTACTTAACTGCATAATTCTACGCTTGCTACGTTTTAATTTAATGTTTCATTTATTAGTTGATTATGAAAGCTCCGTTCAAAATAATCAAACTTTTCTCAATCCATGTCCAAAGTGACAGAGAAATGTAATTTTTTAGAACATTTGATTTGACTTTGAAAAAATTTTGTTAAATTTTTTACTACAAAAATATATAAGAAAGGATCTATGTAATATTTTAAATTTGATGAAATATATATATTACAATTTGTATCTTATTTCAGGTATCCACTATGGTCACACTGGTCATGTGCGATTTTTGACCATTGTCGAAAATCCTGTTACCCATAAACCAGCAGCCAAACCGACACAAAGCCTAAAAACAAAAGCATTAAGTCGACGATCTCAGAACGCGGAGAAAATGCAAAAGCAAACGGAATCCACACAAAGTAATAAAGAAACTCTAATCATCTCAGGAGGAGATGGTTATGAGGACTTTAGAAGTTCATCTATGACTGAGGATGCTGGAAGGGAAGATTCAACAAATCACCTACTTTTATGGAGAGTATGAACGAATTTCACGGCCTACAGGGTTAAAAATTCCCGAAACTTCATGTTTCGATTCAATTTCAAACGTAAATTGAAAATGAAATAATTTTCGTATCTAAGAAATGATGCAGGAATTTGTTTAAATCTAAAGCAGAGTAAATTTAACATATAATATGATTGGATCAAAATTATTTTTTGAACTTTGAAATTCTTATTCCATTTCTCAGATACGCCTTCTCAAATGATATATAATTTGTACAATATCTACATTTGACAACGTTTTTGTACTATCTAATACAAATATAGAGAAATCTAATGTTTAATTGGTAAATGAACGTTCTAGCTTTTTAAAATTGTTGATATGAATTTAAATTTAGGATATTAAAATTGTTTTGCGTTAGAGCATAGAGTATTGAGATTATTAACTGTTAAGTTAGGACATAAAATGTCGAAAATGATCAAAATTTTACATTTTATAAACGCGTACAGTATTATACAGTGTATAAGACCAAGACGGTCTTATATCTAACATACGATCACAAAGTTTTATAGAGGTTTACGTAACGTATGTAATCTAATCATATCATAGTACTGAATGTCTGTTGGTGTTGCTATCATTAAATAATGGCAATTTGTTAGTTCTACGAAAATGAATGTGTACCTAATAAATTAAATTTGTGTATACGATTTCATTTATTGGTTACCGGTGTGTTTGAAAGTTGAAACAAGCTTTTTCACGTCTGCTTTTATAAAAATCAGACGAACTACCAAACTGGATTGATTTTAACTCTTTATCAAAATAAATATTGTTCTCAGTAGATCTCTTGATAGTGTTAAATCATATATTCTGTGGATTATGAAGCTCATATGGCAGAGAAAATTATTGCTCAAATAAAATTCTTTTATGTTACCTATCAGAAATTAAATGTCAGAGCAAAGTTTGTAATTATTTTATATATGGATGCGTAGATATCGATAAATGAAGCTGAAGATGAATAAAATAAAATCGCACTTAAAATATTTGTTTTTATTTATCCCGATTTGTTCATGTTATAGAATAGATTTTGACTTATGTGCCATACTTAACGGTTTGGTATTTACCTAGAAATTGCAAATATACTTAATTTTTTATTTATTTATTTATGTATCATAAAATATATGTTATACAAAATAAAGTAACAGAATGTCGACAAAGGATAACTTATCTCTTTAAGATATTCCTTCCAGAAACCCTTCAGAAGTGAGAAAATAAGTTAATTTAGTGCGTTGTAGTTACAATACAGCATTAAATGTTATAAACTTAATATTAAAATAAATCAACGAAATATTATAATTATACAAAAATTTATATACTTATACACACATACATTACATACAAACATACTTATTACTTATATTATGCTATAATTTCTCTGATTTGATAAACATTGCTGTTTAATTCTAAATTTAAAAGTTGTGCGTGAGGGATCATCTTTAAAAATATAATCAGGCAGTGAGTTCCACAATCTTGATAATTATATGTATGTTTGTATTCAGCCCTTTTTAACGTCCCACTGCTGGGCACGGGCCTCCCTTCAATACGAGGGGGATCAGATAATGATAATTATATACATATTACAAATACAAAACAAATGTACACTTAATTATTACTGTACAAATCATGTCCGTGTGGAATAGTGGCAAGAATGCTAGCCGCATTCCCACGTTGAATGGATTGCCATTCAATTTGATTATTTGGGCGAAAAACGAGCCAGCCCTTCTGTCACCAGTAGAGGCGTTATGACAATTTGTTTAACACGGTGATGCGATCGATATCTTATTTTCCCATTAAATAACAACTAAAGCTTTCTGTGTTTTGTGTGAAATTCTCATTTTTACTCTGTATGTATGTCATCTATAGTTTCAATAATATAATTTTTCAGTTTCATTTTAAATTTGTGTTTTGAGGAATGATTTAGAATTTTGACTCCATGGTCCAACGGTTTCTTTAGCAAATCGTATTATGGCATAATTTTGACTGAGGTATTCACCTTGTTTATTAGATTATGAATACAAAGTGGTATCGGTACACTATGACGTATAGTAATTAATAGCAATATTGAATTAACTTCCTTTTACAAAGTTAATTTTGTGGATACATATATACTCTTGATTTGTTTACTGAAATATTAAATAAGAGTATTGAATGATATTTACAGTATACCCTTTTTTTAATGTTGGGATAATTTCTTACTGTAACAGTCTAACGCATTTGAATGAATTTCGGTAAAAAGATTTTTTCTGTATTACCACGACTGATATATAAAAACATAGATACACATTTTATAACAACCTATCTCTTAAAAACGTGGAATTGAAGTCAAACGTAAGGAAAAAAATTCAAAAATCGAAAGTTCTATAACACTTTTTAACTTTTTAAATTACACATAGAACAATTATTATGGCTTAAATAATTAATATTATATTTTATATTTTTCTTTATGGTTATAAATATAATAATGGCAACACTAAATATAGATTACTAACTAATATTTTTAAAATTGTAATACTTATAATAATAACAGAAAAGATTAAATAAATAATATTCCATCCATATCCAATTATAAAACTAATTAAAATTATAAAAATGTTTAAAGTTATAAAATATTGTAAGGTACTTGGTGCAATTTTTCATTTTTGTTAATTGTGGGTAGGCTGTCTGTAATAAGTGTTCCTTCGAGACGTCTAACATCTCAGTCTCTCCCGTGACCATGATTGCTGTAAAGCATTCGAAACGCCGGGAACCAAAAATCCAAATAAATCCGCGAAAAATCCGAAAAGATAGTTTTATTTAAAATGTCGAAAGTTCTAATTGTCTAAACACAAATACGAACTTACACACACATAAAGTACTTTTTTCAACGAAACAACGTGAGTTTTAATTTTGCATCCGAAAAGCAATGAACCAAAGAGATTTGAAAAAAGAAAAAAATTATTTTGGAATTGTGCACTTCTTTTTGAGGACACTTTTGAGACGCTAATTGTATATCTTGAGTTTTTGTATATCAATGATTAGCACATAATGCTTTATAAGGTAAGCAAATAATAACGCAATTAATAACAAATATAGACTCCCACTCGAGAAGAGCCGCGGACAGGAACTGGTGATGCTACGAAACTGCATAACTTTTATTTCCATATCTATTTTGTTTATAAACCACAATATTTTTATTGAAAATAAGAAACACATAGAAAATATTTAACATGTCTATACCTTGTATTTTTCATATAAAATCAGGATGTAGGATATAGTAATAGTAGGTCTATTATATTTAAAAAAATGTAAATAAAAATAATTAAATATGTACTTGCATCAGGAAAATATACCTACATGCTTTTTTAAAGTTTAAAGGCAAATTTTAATAATATTTATTATTATATGCATCATTCTACACAGTATCAAAAGCTGCGTTAGTTTTTGAATTAAAATAATTACAAAATAAAGCATTTTCTAATGTAATTTATTGAATTTCTATAATGGAAATAAGCAAGTCAATCTGTCAATAAAAATAATTTTTAATGTACCTACGATATACGAATCATTGCAGCCTAGTCTAAAAACCTACAATGTATTTTTTACTTTTTTTCATAATTTCCTAAGGCTTATTTAAATATAAGTGAACAGTTACATTTACATTGCCACATTGCCGTATTTATCATTCTGGTACTAATCGCACATTACCAAAATTTTACTAATAAAATCTTGTACATTTAACTTTTCTTTTGATTCATCATTTTTCTTGCCCCTACTCACGAAATATGGATCCATTTGCAGCTGTAACGCTAATTTCTTCAAAATCGTTCTTCTATTTCGTTCTGGATCATTTATATCTCGTTTAACTTTATTTCCTTGAATTTTTTTCATCAATAAATTAACTGTTGAACAAACTAGCTCTTTAGTTTTGTAAAGGTGATCGTCGTTCGTCGTCAAATTATCAGTTTTAATAGAAGCGTCCTTTTTACCTCGAGCTATGTAATATGGATCATTCCTTACAGACTTCACTAATTCTTCTAACGACCCTCGTCTACCTCGGGTTCCATTATCTAAATCATATTCGTTATATTTTTTGCCTCTTGAAATAAAAAATGGATCTTCCTCTGCCGAAGAACGACTACTGCGTTCAACTAAAATATAACGAGGCTCTTCAGCATAAATTCTAGAATCATGGACTGTGTTTGGTTCAAAATATTTAGAACGTAACTCATAATTTTCTCCTTTTATTTGATCATTTAAAATATGATGCAATCGATTTCTTACTTTTCCATTAAATAACGATTGAAGCTTACTGTCTCTTCCTCTATTTGTCCAAAATGGCAATTGTGCTTCTTGCCGTCTGTTCCTAGAGAAATTCTCAATTTTACTTTGTACATCATCTACCGTTTCAATAATAGAATTTTTTAGCTTTATTTTAAATTTATCTTGATATCTGCCATAAGGTTCGTCTACTTCATTCATATAAATAGTTTTTACTTTGTTTTTTTCGCCATTGTTTCCAATAATTGAATTTTCTCGTCTGCCTCTATTACCCCAGAAAGGCTCTTGCTCTTGGCGTCTCCCACGGTTACCCCAAAAAGGTTCATCGTCATCACGTCTCCCTCTGTTCCCCCAAAATGGAGGAAGTTCTTCTCGACGGCCTCTTGTTCCCCAAAACGGTTCTTCATCTTGTCTCCTTCCTCTGTTCGCCCAAAACAGACTAATATCATTTTCATCTAATTCACCAGAGTCACGTCTTCCTCGATTACCCCAAAAGGGAGAATCCCCTTCATCCCTTCGCAATTTATTTTGATAATTTAATAATGATTTATATAAATCAATTTTCTCCAAATATTTATGATGATTGTATGTTGGTAATTGTACATTAGGAACAGTTTCTTCAGAAGAGTCTCTCCGTCCTCGCGCACCCCAAAATGGAAGTTCTTTATCAGCAATCGGTTGCAACTTTATTACTCTGCCCCTTTCTTCTACGATGTGGTCATGCTGGGTTAAATCCTTACTAGATATAAACAGTTTATCAATATCTTCATTTAATGATCTTTTTGTCCGAGATTTGCTATCTTTTTGTTTGGTATTATTGTGGATAAGCTTTATGGATTTGGTTTTATTAATATTTTTTCCATAAACATGATCGTTTATTGCAAGGAAAAATATTATTAGTAGACATAGTTTTATTCCCATGATTTTGGCACTGAAAATAAAATAAATATGTGAATATATAGTGAAATAATCGCTAAGACTTAATATAGCTCAATTCATAAATATTAAGACATTTAGCAGGTAATTACTAATTTTCATTTTCACTAAATATTGTATGCTCCCTGGAGGATATACTAGGTACGAATTATAGCTTTTAAACCCGCTTCAAGCAGTAATATTGATAATAATTTAGGGACTTGTTAAAAAAAGAGCACATATTCTAAGAGCAGCATTTATAAGAAGCCACCAAAAAGTTCCACTATTTACACCCTGGCTTTATCATCAGATTGGCTCGGTTGTATTAAATTATTGTGTTGTCATCCAGGTCTTACATATTTATATCATAAAACTTAATTTTATATGAAAATTAGAAGTCGACAAAAACCAAATTGAAAATCCAATACTTACAGTCAGTTATAATAAATTAGCATATTCAAACTATAACATAATATAACTAAGTATATGATGGTCACTTCGCGATAGTTGAGAAATATGTGAAAAGTAAAAACGAAGCTGCAGCTTTTATAAAGAAACTGTTCGTAGGCGGGGAGGTCCCTTAGGGGTGGCGGAACGAAATTTATTTTTTTACTCTTTGCAGTCTAACTCAGATGGGACATGTGACCGTTATTACATTAAAACAATGCTAGTGAGATATTGTATTGGACTTACCGTAAGGGGAAGTACTATTTAGAAATGAAAAATATTTATTATATTTATTTATTTAGTACCTACCTAACAATATACTTATTCAATACTAGCGACTCACCCTCGCCTCGCTCGGGTTCGTGCCTAGCTTGGTTCCCCATACAAACTTCCATCCCCATTTTCACCCTCTTAAAGGATGATTTCCGGAAAAAAAATTATCTTATGTCCTTTCCAGAGTCTTAAACTATCTTCTTACCAAATTTCATCTAAATCGGTATAGTAGATCCAGAGATTACCCCCTACAACGTCACGTACTCACAAACTTTACCTCTTTATAATATTAGTATAGATTTCATCATGATCATGATAATTTACTTTTTTATTAAATATTCGAAATAACAGAATATATTCATTTTTTTATCTGTGAATTCATACAAAATACTGTTTCATTTTTACAATTATTTTTTTCCTAAACACTTCAATCAAATTATTACGTATATCTTATAAAACATATATGAAAATTAAATCGGTCTAACCGTTATCAAGAGATCCGTACAGTATGTCAAGGAAAAGGTATTAATGAACATGGGAAGCACACTATATCATTGGTACAGTTTTGTTTATCAACCGACTTCAAAAAGGAGGAGGTTCTCAATTCGACTGTATGTTTTTTTTTTTTATGTTTGTTACCTCAGAACTCCGTCATTTATTAACCGATTTGGACAATTTTTGTTTTGTTTGAAAGGGTATACTTCCAGATTAGTCCCATTTAAATTTCAAAAAAAAATACCACCCCTAAGGGTGGAAAAACAACTAATGATGAATTTAACCTACTTCTAATTGTCATATTGACTTGAAACTTTGCAAGTATTTCTATTTCCGTTGATAGTACAGTGGTTCGGTGTTGTTGACCTGATCTGATGGCAAGGCCAGAAGGTGGATAGGTGGAACTCTTCAACGGCTAATAGTAGATACTTTGAGTTTGGGCTTATTTTGTTTGATTTGACAAGCCTAAAACGTTAGAATCCTTACTTTGCTACTACTGTCTACACTAAAAAGCGAAAAATAAAAACTTTTTAACAAAAAAATAAAAACCGACTTCAAACAAAAGCACTGAAAAGTAAAAAAATAACTGATTGGTAGCTTTCATTTACTATACATACCAAATCAAATATTTTCGAAGTCGGTGTGCTTTGGCTAAGTAATTAAAGCATACCTATTAAATACATACCTAATCAAATATTTTCGAAATCGGTGCCAGCCCATACAAAGCAAAGCACACCGACTTCGAAAATATTTAATTAGGTATGTATAGTAAATGAAAGCTACCAATCAGTTATTTTTTTACTTTTTAGTGCTTTTGTTTGAAGTCGGTTTTTATTTTTTTGTTAAAAAGTTTTTTTTAATAATATGAATTTATTGTTGCTTAAACTTTATGGTACTTATTGCTCACCAAAATATTGTTCCACGTGACCTGACTATTACAAAATCGTGCTTCAACAGTATCTTGATAGACTTTTAAAATGTTTAAAATATCTACAAATGTATAATATTTTCTTAGATTTACGCGAATGTTTGACATTATTAAATAAAACTATCTTTTCGGATTATTTCGCGGATTTATTTTGATTTTTGGTTCCCGACGTTTCGAATGTTTTACAGCATCCATGGTCACGGGAAAGACAGGTGTTACATGTCTTGAATGTATAGTTGTTACAGACAGCCTACCCACAATTAACAAAATGAAAGTTGCACCAATTACATTACAATATTTTAACTTTAAACATTTTTATAATTTTATAATTTTAATTATAATTGAATATGGAAAATTGTTTATTTAATTTTTGCTATTATTTTTATTCCATCATATTCCATCATGTGCAAAACCACCTAAGTTGTATGGACTTCCGAAAATACACAAGACTAACGCTCCGCTACGTCCAATTGTGAGTCAGATCGACTCACCGACTTACAAATTGGCTAAACTAGTAGCAAAAGTACTCTCACCACTCAGAGGATTAACAAGAGCGTTCACAAAGGACTCTTACCATTTTGTCAATGAAGTTAAACACCTAAAACTCATGGACAATGAAACAATGGTTAGTTTCGATGTACAGTCTTTATTTACCAGCCTACCAGTGGAAGACTGTATTGAAATAATATCTAGGAAGCTACTAGATCACAACATGTCAATAGAATACATTGAACTTTTAAAACACTGCCTAACATCCGGCTATCTACTGTGGAATGGTGAATTCTATAGGCAAGTGGATGGAGTGGCCATGGGTTCGCCAGTCTCCCCCGTCGTAGCCGACATCTTCATGGAGGACTTCGAGGAGACTGCTCTGAACACATCACCCGTGACCCCTCGTTTCTACAAGCGGTATGTAGATGACACTTTCACAATATTACCATCTGATAAAATAACTGTATTCTTAGAACACCTTAATTCTATAAATCCTAAAATACAATTTACAATGGAATTAGAATCAGACAATACCTTAGCTTTCCTAGATGTATTAGTTAAACGAAACCCAGATAACACCTTGAGTCATACTGTGTATAGAAAGAAGACCCATACTGATAGGTACCTGAACGGTGAATCTCACCACCATCCTTCACAGTTAGCTACCGTGGGAAAATCTTTGTTTCAGAGAGCGCGCGGGATCTGTGACGAGCAACACCTGGCCGGAGAACTGCAACATGTCAAGCAAGTTCTGCGTGACAACAAGCTGCAAGTGCCGCGCCTGCGTCACAGTGACCGAGTGAAACCAGCCACAGTCGAGCGCGTCCCTGCAGTCTTGCCATACATGAAAGGAGTCACTGACAAGATTGGCTACATTCTAAAGCGAGCTTCAATTAAAACTTACTTCAAGCCGCCAAGGAAAATTAGTCAGTTCTTACCACCTGTCAAGTGCCACATCCCTCTACAAGATGCAGGAGTTTACAAGCTTGATTGCGATTGTGGGCTCTCTTACATTGGACAAACAAAGCGATCCATTAGAACCCGGGTCAAAGAACACATAGCTGATGTGAAGCACCGTCGCAATACAACATCTGCTGTCTGCAAACATAGCCAGGACCGCCCAAGCCATTATATTCGTTTCGATAGACCTCAAATCCTGGCGAAAGAAAACCGATATCGCCCAAGAATGATTCGAGAAGCCATTGAAATTAAAAAACATCCAAATTTCAATAGGGAAGATGGCTGGGTACTACCATCGTCATGGGATCCTGTTATTAATATAATAAAATCAAATAATAAATATAAACATAACAGACAGGCAGATGTAGTAAGTTCATACTGTGTAGATCAAAATGACAGCTTATCTGATTAATATTTTTCATTTTTCATTTGTAAAAGTATATATTAATAGTGTTGCTTAGTAATTTGTTTTTTAAATAATAGCAAACTAAATTAAAATTATTATCCTTAATTAATTTTAACTTTTTAAATTATATGGCTTGAATAATTGATACTATATTTTATATTTTTCTTTATGGTTATAAATATAATAATGGCAACACTAAATATAGATTACTAATTAATATTTTTAAAATTGTAATAATTATAAAAATAATAGCAAAAATTAAATAAACAATTTTCCATATTCAATTATAATTAAAATTATAAAATTATAAAAATGTTTAAAGTTAAAATATTGTAATGTAATTGGTGCAACTTTCATTTTGTTAATTGTGGGTAGGCTGTCTGTAACAACTATACATTTAAGACATGTAACACCTCAGTCTTTCCCGTGACCATGATTGCTGTAAAGCATTCGAAACGTCGGGAACCAAAAATCAAAATAAATCCGCGAAATAATCCGAAAAGATAGTTTTATTTAATAATCTACAAATGTATACAAATTTAATAAAACGCAATATAAAAACAACATTTTAACTAGTACAATTTGTCTATATTGGCTGGAATACTGTTATGATTTCGATTTGGTAAAGTAAGGCTTAAAATAAACAATTTTACTAAGCTATGGAAGCTTACAGAATTAGTTGTAGATATTATATGTAGTTATTTTATATAGTAATATAGTTATTTTATAATAGTTAACTAAAAATGAGCAAATAGGAAAAAATGATAATAATAATTAAATGCTTATCGAATAAATTAACGTGTATGTAATAACAAGGCTTATAAATATTTTATATAAAAGTTCTTATTCGTTCTCAAAATATTTTTTAAAGAAAAATAATGGCAAACATGTTTATCCTCCTAACATTTATAAGAGACAGCCCTTGAAGGGTTGTTTTTTATGTAAAGACAAATCTATCTAAAAGAAGATTCGATGAATATGTTATGTTTTATTAGGACGACCACTTTTTTCAATTTGATTATAATATGTTATGATATGCCACAATAACTTGTGAAAAACAATAAAATAATATGAAATGTATTTCACATTTTAGACTTATTACCACAAAATAAATATACCTAATACAGATGAATGGAAATATGCAGTAAGTTCAAACCTAAAAAGTTTAGAATCCTGTAAAATATTCCTTGCAACGGACATAGTGTTAATCAGTGTACTAAATTAATTATTTATGAGAAAGTTATAAAATGTATTTACGCATACCACCTGAATACTTACAGGCTGTTATGTGGAGCTTCGTAGGATTGCTTACGCGCTCCACCACGACGCCCCGACAGCAGGCCTGCCGAAGCAGACCGCACAACCAAGGACTGCTCTCACGATCCACTCTGCTATCAAAGAAGTCTGGTACTTCCGCATGGCGCACCATCCACTGAAATCACCTCCCAGTGGTCTTTTGATTTCACGCCCGGCTGGAAAGTCGGACGCTAATTAGAGTAGATGCGCGCAAGACCGTAGACAAAAACTAATGTTTAATCTAGTCGATCTTTCTCGAAATCAAACCTATGATTGCTGGCACAATTCCTGTCAGATATACCTTAACCTACGATTCTGCTCCATTGCAGTCGTCATTTTCTAAAGAAGTTCAAAAGTATTTTACGAAAAAATGTATAAAATGTATTTAACTTACATTCATCTTAACAACATTACGTTAACTGTCAAGCGCTATGTGTCCAGTTTCCTTGATTACGTACAGGGAGAAACGGAGGGAGGGTGAGTTGGACTGAAACGAGCCTCTTAATAATATTATATTTTTTTTACTGCTAACTTGTATTGAATGTAGACAAATTCTATAAAATATTACCACAGATCACACAGTACCTTACTAGTACAGATGCCTCATTCCATACAAAGAATTGGAGAGCGCTAATTCGGGCTATTCTTCGGGCTATTTTTATTTGCTTGAATAATTAATAGATGTCATTAATTCGCAAATAGTTATAATGTTTTATTTTATAAATATGTGCAAACTAACGTATGCTTAATATTGTAAAATTCATCCCGTATTCGAATAAAAAATCAGTGATTCATAAAAAGTAAAAGCGCCACCTGTGAACATATACTACGAACCCATCACCTAATTGCAGATTTTTCAGTAATCAGTAAAATTATGCCAATTTGATATTTGAATTCATTATTTTGTTTCCCTTCACTTAGAATATTTTTTTAAACAATGATATACCTTTTTGGAATCTTTTTTTATCTTTTGTTAATTTAACACAACTTTAATAACAAATTCATGCATGTAACGTCATCTATTAACATTTATTTGAACCAATTTTTCTTTGTACGTGATAAAAACCCGTGCTAGATACTTCATTCGTATTAATACGTATGGATTAGAAAATACGAAACCACTGTTAATAATAAGTATTATCCTTATTAAAAAGGTATTTTCTTAAGTACTACAGTATTAAATATCGAAATACTACAAAATCCAATTGGTACATGTCATTTAGACATGTACCAATTGGATTCGTCACAATAACCTATAGTTACAAATTATATTGTATATAATAGTTATTAGACCAATCGGAATCAGTTTATTTTTAAGAGAAAATAAAAAATATATTGTTATATAAAAATGTAGCTTACAAAGTAAAAATTATTCATTGTCGCCATTTTTTTTAAAGGTATTTTTACAGGACAACCATACAATGTATTTAATTTTTTTTTAAGTAGAGTTCAAGACGAAAAGAAAAAACCCTATCTGAAAATGGAACGAATTATTTTTAAATGTAAACGTCCACTTGAAGTTGGGGGTGATTTTCAGCCTCTCAAAATTTCAATTTCATTTTTTTTATTTATTATATATATTTTGAAGATTATATTCACTTAATTTCATGAAAATCAAAAGATTATTCTATAAATTAAAAATAAGAAACCAAGAAAAGTTAAAAATCGAGTTTTCTGCAAATATCTCGAAAACTTTGAGGTTATTGTAAAAAGTGTTATTTATAAAAGTTGAAGATTTTTACTAGACCTATAACTTTTGTAGAAAACATTTTTCGATAGAACGTCACAGTAAGCCGGAAATCATAAAACTTCAGATTTTTAACATTTTGTTCCCAAACCGGATTCCGATTGGACTATATAGATAATTTGAACATAAGAGTAGATGCATCAATGATGACAGCTTATTAAAAGCATCATAACCTGAGGTTTAGTAGTAGGAAAACTTAAATATATTTAAGGAATATGAAAAGATGAATAGAAAGGTATGGAAAGTTGCCAGCCGACGCATAGGAAATCTAATATATTTTGATACGTTAAATAAATATTTATTATTTACGTATTAGTTTTTCATATCTTAATATATTTAGGCTGGCACCGACTTCGAAAATATCTGATTTAGTATCTATTCTAAATAAAAACCCCCGTATAGTTATTTTTAAAATTTTAGTGCCTGGAAGTCAGTCAAAAATTTTCCAAATCGCTTCAGGCGTCTTCGAGTAATCGGTGAACATACATAAAAAAAAAGATTCCGACGAATTGAGATCCTCCTCGTTTTTGGAAGTCGGTTAATAAATACAGTATAATTTTGTACAGTATAGAATAAATAATAATATCAACATCTGTTTATTAATTTTCTATCTATAAATGTTTACGATAAATATTATCTTACATACAAAAATATGTTCTGCTATCGCATTATTAATGACTCATTCGGCGCTTACTTTACGGTGACGACTCATTGTTATGACGTAATCCTTTGCATGCTATACCAAAAATTAGCATTACGAAATATAGGCTCGTTAGCTCAGCGGTTAGAGCGCCCTATTAAAAATTAGACTGAGGTGGTCGGGGGTTCAAGTCCCTCACGAGCCGTTCTTTTTTCCATTTTTACAAACATCGTTTTTGTCACTTAACTGCATTTTTTTATGATGGTAAAAATAGGCAAGCGTTATTAGGCGGTAGAATTTTTGTTAATGTTTTAAGTTTAAAGTACAAGAATCCCGGTTCATTGTTTAGGGGGTCTAAAAAATTTTTTATTATTAAACAGATTAAATTCAATACACTGTGCTATTCTACAATTTAATATATTACTAACTTTGTTTAGTTTTGTTTACTTAGTTTTTTTTTGATCCATGAGTATATTATTACTAGCAGAATCCGCGGCTTCATTCGTGTTCAATCTACAAGAAAAAACTCTTTTGCTCTATGTTATACATATATAGCGACCCTTCCTCGCTTTGCTCGGGTCTCTCCCGTGACCATGATTACTGTAAAGCATTCGAAACGTCGGGAACCAAAAATCCAAATAAATCCGCGAAAAAATCCGAAAAGATAGTTTTATTTAAAATGTTAAATATTCGCGTAAATCTAAGAAAGTATTATTTGGATATTATTCATACAAAAATACTAAAATCGCAATAAAAAAATGTGGGAGTAGGAGGGTGAAAAATACTTTACGACCTATTCTCATACCTACTAAATATTCAAAAAAATTATTAAAATAGGTCAAGCCGTTTCGGAGGAGTGCGACCACAAACTCCGTGACACGAGCTATGTATTTATAATATTTATATATTAAATTGCTCATTCTAGTTCGATACGTACATTGTGAAATTATTGGAAATCGAAAAAGATAATATAGTTGGTTCATTTTTCCCTGCATTCCCACAATTCCTTGGAGTTTTTTGTAATAATAAGATTGCCTGTTTACCCATTACCCACTCCGGTGCACACGTTGTGCTAAAACATATAAATATGGGGACTGCGGCTAAGAGCGCCATTTGCTCTTCGAGCGTCCCTAAAAGAGTTTCTGAAAGGAAAATTATTATATATAATAGGGTCGCTCATAAAAACATAAAAATGGCGAAAGAAATATTTTGATTATTATGATAGCTACTTATTTGGTATTCAGAACTGGTACTTGAATAAAGTAATATATGGCAACAATTATATTTAATAGAGTATTTACCTTAGAAAATATATTTCAACTTACGTATTATACCGAAATTTGAAAAAAATGACCTCTTTTCTATTAAGAGGCTTTTAGCGTACCAGTTGAAATCAAAGTATTTTAGACAAAATAGGTAAGTAGTTCGAAATTTATATTAGCATTATTGCATGGCAAAGTTTAAATTGTATTCTAGTAGTTGTTTTATGTTCTTAGGTTAATACAAGTTCTTTATTATTTAACATTTATGTACGTATTTATTATATTCAGTCCTTTTTAACGCCCCACTGCTGTGCACTGGACGCTTCCCTTCCTGAGACGGTCTCTTCAATACGAGGGAGATCAGGCCATAGTCCACCTCGCTGGCCATGTGCAGTTTAGCGGACTTCACTGTCTTTCTAAATTTTGAAATGATTTCAATTTTGGGAATTTTTGGAACTTGATTCAATTTTTGGAAATGATTTGCACATGAAAACAACAGAGGTGCAAAACCCGAGATTTGATAACGCTTCACTCGTTTTCCCAAGCGAGCGCGTTATCACTGCCCAATGCATGGTTAAGAAATAAAGATGACTTGTGTGGCTACCACTAGGCCACAAAATTAATACAAGTTCTTTATTATTTAACATTTATGTACGTATTTATTATATTCAGTCCTTTTTAACGCCCCACTGCTGTGCACTGGACGCTTCCCTTCCTGAGACGGTCTCTTCAATACGAGGGAGATCAGGCCATAGTCCACCTCGCTGGCCATGTGCAGTTTAGCGGACTTCACTGTCTTTCTAAATTTTGAAATGATTTCAATTTTGGGAATTTTTGGAACTTGATTCAATTTTTGGAAATGATTTGCACATGAAAACAACAGAGGTGCAAAACCCGAGATTTGATAACGCTTCACTCGTTTTCCCAAGCGAGCGCGTTATCACTGCCCAATGCCCATTTAAGAAATAAAGATGACTTGTGTGGCTACCACTAGGCCACACAAGTCATCTTTATTTCTTAAAAACTTTACCATCATATTTTATAACCACTTGTTTTTTTTGCAGGCCCCAAAACAACACGCACATTTTCTAAAGTTGTGTCCAGATATAAATAAAATATGATAGTTGGACACAAGAAAGCTCTACATTTAGAATTATTTAGTTTGCAGTTAACAGGTGGTATTTTGTGAACACCATTTAAAACTGCCCGTCGTCGTCCAGTCCTTAAACTTTTTTAACTTCTGTCCTCTAAATTAGAACCTCATATACACAAATGAATATGATTAGCAATACGTGTTTCTAATATTGTTCAATTAATATTAGTATTAATGAATTAGATTTGTAAGCATACCTATATTTCTAATCCGTGATATTTATTTCTAATTTTTAAAGTAAAACTTCTTTAGGCGTGACTGAGGGGTGAGTCCAATACATTGGAAAAATGAGTGTTACGGAAGTGAGAGTCTTTATTATTAATCATTTAAAAAATATATTATATTTATATTTTTATAATAAATATTATTTATATAAATATAATAAATTAATTATTTTATAACAATTATTATGTTTATATTTCGATTTGTTTTAATTTAATTGGTAAAAACCAACATGGATCCATATATATTAAAAAATATATATATGGATCCACGTTGGTTTTTAACTGAATAGAATATAGTGTAAACTTTAATAAAAAAAAAATATACGCGTCGCCTATTACTCCGACTCAGTCGTTGAATCGAATTATCGTCATCTGTTTAGTATGAAAATAAATAATTTATTATTATCGATAAATAGGTATTATACATAATTATTATTGAATATTTGTTATCTCATTGCAAATGAATCATTATTTAGTGCACATTCATTACTGTCGTGACGTAATTCTTTAAAACTATACAGAATTTTTTATTATTCTATAGAGGCTCGTTAGCTCAGCGGTTAGAGCGCCCTATTGAACAAAATATTGAGGTGGTCGGGGGTTCAAGTCCCTCACGAGCTTTTTAAAACATTATTTAATTTTTTTATCTTTTTAATGACATTCTTTACATGATATATTATGAAACTCATTATGCAAACCATTTAATTTATAATATTAGCTGATGGCAAAAACTCTCCCAAGTCGTTTATTTACTCAGGAGTTTCAAAGAATTTTAAGTTTAAAGTTACTTCTAATAATATCGTCGAATTACAAGTAAATTTATTATTTTACGCAAGAGCAAAACGTTATGAACTTATATATATATATATATATATATATATATATATATATATATATATATATATATATATATATATATATTCATGTTTTACACTATTGACATTATCTAATAGCGAAATTAAAGGTGCTGTTCAACAGGTCTCTGTCTCTATTGGCATATTTTAAAAAGTCAGGCTTCTATTGAAAATGAGGAAAATCGTCACATTATAATGAATTTATTATTTTGCGGAAAACAAATAGGACAATGCAACCTTTTGTACGGTAAATCTAAGAGAGTCAAGTCACTCTACGCCAGCTGATTGAGTAGAATAAAGTAGGACTTATTAAAAAATAACGCCTGATAACAAGGAATAGTATACACAATATCACTGGTTCGTGGTTGGTTACGGCTTAGCGAGTTGGTTTCTTCTTATATTGTGTTCTAGTTATACTATAAGTTTTATTACTGGCGAAAGTAAAAAAAATGGTTTCAAAAAGTTACCATACCCAAAGGTGTAAAATAAAGGTTTTTATTATAGATACAAGGCACAGAAATAAAAATAATTAACATCTAAAGAGTCATTTTCAGTTCAGTCTTTTCAGTTGAACATGTTAGTAACACCAATGAGGTAATTAGAACCACGATACCTTCCTTAGAAACTTACGTGTTTACTAAAGTAAAATTTTTAGTACACCAAAAAATTATCATATATAATCAAAATGATAAAATTTAATAGATCGCTTTCATTAAAGTATTTATGAACGAGCTGAATTTGATTTATCGTTTTCACTCGAAAACACAACTGTGAACGTTTCTCGCAAATATTTATCAAAAACGTCCTTCGAAGTTCTGCAGCTTCATCAACATTCTTTCAATTTTCCTTCAAACAGATATAAAGGAAATGTAAATTAATATCAAGTGTCGATGTATATCTCAAAACTTTGAGAATACGAAATCTGATAAAATAAATTTCAATGAACAATTTTGTGTCGAGTCTAATGCCGTTCACTTATTAATTTATACTTTACTTTGCTGAAAGAAAAAATGGTCAAATAAAATGGTTGATTAATACCTTTTTTATTTCAAAATACTAAGTTTGAACTTTAAACTTTTGTAATAATAATAATAATAAACTCTTTATTGTACACCAAGAATAAAAGAAAAATAAATAAACACAGAATAGAAATGTACAAGAGGCGGCCTTATCGCTAAAACAGAGATCTCTTCCAGGCAACCTTTAGGTGTAGGAGATAGCAAACTGCAAGAGGGAAGGGGTGTAAATAATAGAGTAAATATATCACAATATATAAAAAAGTAGACTAGAAAAATGCATAAGTATATAATAATGTTTATACTAATAGATACATATACATATACTTACACAGATACACATATATATACATATATTTTATATATATATATATATATATATATATATATATATATATATATATATATATATATATATATATATATATATATATATATATATATATATATATATATATATATATATATATATATATACTAAAATATAATTAAAAAAAAACAAACAATAATTAAAAGATTTCGAAATGTTTATACAAACTTATTTTCTAGAAGTGATATCTAAGTATTCTTAAATTATGAATTGTTAAATTATTATGTTGTCATATTAGTCCAGTGAAATAAGTTCTGAAATCAAAATTTTGGTACTCATCTTCGCATTTTTGATATAATAAAGTTTTAATGATACAAAAACAATATGTAAAGATTTTCATGTCTGCAACCCCCCGGCAAGGGTTGAAAAAAATTGTCAAAAGTGTTTTTCGCAATTACTCGAAAACGGTAAAAATTAGACAAAGAAGTTTTAATAAAAATATGTATCGCTTAAAATTTTACATAGAAATGGTTTCATGATTTTTTTCCCTTCGGTTAAAATTAACCGAGTTAGGGAGGTTTTAAGTTTAAGGGATGAACGTAAATTTTAAAATATCGTAGCTAGTAGAAAAATAAGCGATTTTTTTTTTTGCTTAAAAAATCTAATCTTTAATTTTAGAGATATAGATTTTTTTATTGTTAAAAAAATATACACATTTTGAAATAGTTTGGATTTAAGAAAGGCCGCTCCACAGCGGAAGCTAGTGTTGAGCTAGTAAAAAATATTTGTATGGCTTGGAAAAGGTCACAGGATGCACTTGGGATATTCTACGACATATCCAAGGCCTTTGATTGTGTGCATCATGAGACGCTGACCAGGAAACTACATCACTATGGCATTAGAAATAAGGCACTCGACCTTTTGTATTCGTATTTAAATAATATAATACAGAGGGTTGATGGTACGAGATCTCCTGGGGCTGGGCGTGTCGCAGTGTAAGTTTATTTATTTTTTTAAATTTAAAAATCAATTCAAACTTTTTAAGCTCAATTAGCCTTTAGACCAATATCATAAGAACCCTATTTGAGATTAGTATAGAAAAAAGTATATGACATTTCATCGTCAATTATTTATGATTTTTTCATAAATCATGGGCACGACTTACAGGAGAGACTCCCCCGTGATCATAATCGTTGTAAACGTTGGATTCATAAATCAAAATAAATCCACGAAAAAATCCTAAAAGATATTTTTATTTAAAATGTTAAATATTCGCGCAAATCTAAGAAAGTGTTATATTTAGAAACTATCAAAAAGCCGACCGAAATCGGTATTATCGGGAGGATATTAATTATTATAATTTCATTTTATGTAGAATGAAATAAATATAGTATTTATTTAAAATAACAAAACATATGTGCCAATAAAGCCAATGCCTATAAACTTGGCATGTCGACTTCAATTTAAAGTAAACATTTATACGACGCATACGCATATTTGCTCCAGTGTAGACTGAAAGAAATGTACATCATTTTAGTCTTCAAATTTCAATCTTTGAGAGACAGAAATAAATCATATGGAAAACAAAATCATAAATCATTTTAATTCAATTACTACGAAGAACAGAAAACCACTGTAAATATATGAAGATAAATATTCTACATTTATATTCTTTTGTTATTATAGACTTTTAAGTTGACAATAGTAACTAATAGTTAGGTACAAAAAATGATTTAAAAATATCATCTGTATAATTCTTCTGTATGTGTGTTTGTTAACCTACTCCTCGTAAAGGACTAGACCGATTTGGATGAAATTTTGTGTGTTTAAATCAATGGGCTCCTGGATGGTTTGAAAACACAATTGAACCCGGTAGGTGGCGCTGCAGTCGGTGTGCCACTGATCATCTCCTTAATGGCAGGGACGATTTTAATTATATTTTTTGTGCATGTTCGAGTGGGTCCCTGTAAAGTTTGAATTCACAAATGGATCTGGTAGGTGGTGCTGCAGTCGGTGTGTCACAAAATTTTCATAAAAGACTCCATCTTCCGAGCAATAAATTTTAAATTGTTGATTAAACAAAAAAAAACGATGTGTGTAATGTGTATGTATGTTTCCTATGGACTCCACAACAGCTGGGGTGATCTTCAAATTAGCCCAGCGGGTGATCTTGTTAAATATATAATTTTGTTAGCGATCGGAAGTTTGGACGCGGCCGAAGCCGCGGGCACTATTAGTATCATATAATACATACATTATGGACAATGTTTACGTATTTGTTATATATCTAAAATTTCACTTACGTTATAAATAATACTAATATGCAATACTTAAATGAAAAATATTGACTGCCTAATATATTATTATGGCAAGTGCAAAAAAAATATTAGTTCGTTGGACTCCCGCTCTAGATAAACATTTATGCTGTTCAAACAATTATTATTATTACTATTTCTAGTATATCTCACTCAACATAGAAGATCATCGGTACTGTTAAAAAATGCTTACATAACTAATGACGTAAGTATGTATCAGTTAGAATTTTATTATATGTATAGAATATATCTACGTATCTATTTACATAAAATAAATGACTCGAATGGGCGCAGACGTCGAGATAGGCCATAGCTCAGGTGGTTGGATGGCGTAAAGCAAAAGCATAAGATCAGTAGGTATGAGGATTTGGAGACAGGCAGCTGGAAATAGATAAAACTGGTAATACTTTACCAGGTCATGGCTCACCCTGTGCTGTAGAGCCATAATGATGATGATTTATTTTAATAGAATGACGATGATTGTTGAATATGTCGGAAAAAATCATATCGATTGGGAACTATACTGCCGTGCGTCACGTAAATTAAATTTACTTAAATTTATTTATTAATTATTTTTTTACGGTTGACGATACTGTTTTTAAAGTAAAATAAAGAGTCTATAGTGAGTTACTCTATAGTTAGTATTCAGCCATTTTTAAAATACCAGAATCCTTGTTACAAGTATCAGAAGCTATTAAATAGAACTCTTATATAATGCGAAATTCTATTTACACTATCGTAATATTATTATTTACTCTCGCAACTCGTGCCTTCCAGTTTGCGTAAACAAACAGCTTGGGGTAACGCAAACATGTGAAAGGTGAAGATTTGATTTGTGTATTTAAAACATTGGATCACATTACTTGGTTAAAACGTTACCCTTGATGACACGTTTGACTCAGTTTGTAGTGATCCTACTTGCTGTGCTAGCGGTCGCGGGTTCGAGTCCATCTGTCTGAGTCTGGAGGCATGCCATGGGTGTTTATATTTATAATATGTATGTATTTAAAGTTATATATGTGTAGTGTATCAACTATCTAGTATCCATAACACAAGCCTCGTAGTTTACCATGGGACTAGATGGTGCTATGTGTTAATTTCCCAACATATTTATTTATTTATTTAAAGTTAATTTCTACGCTACCAACCATCAGCCAAGGCCCAAGGGCTCAATCCAAGCCAATATAACTAAGATTTCATTGGTCAACAAAGGATTCGATTTAATATAAAATAGGTTACTTTTTATCCCGAAAAACGACAGACGGACGAAGAATAGAAACTTAATGAGTTGTTTTTAGTACGATGCGACGAATAGACCCGCTAAGCCATATAAATAAAAAATGAAACGCTGTTCGCTTATAAGTGTATCACTTAAGAATAGCTGGATCTAACTTGATATTTTTTTTTTAAGTAATCATAATTGCCCGAATAAGGTTTTATTAAAACGATACAAGTACGGTATCGTATGACAAACAAATTTACTCTGGACAGTATAAATCCCATCATCGGGTCGGCGAGCATAAAATAAATTTAACTACCGATAATTATAACAAAATATAAAGAAATCTTAGAATTTTTACCACATTAACATAATATTATGTATGTAACATTTCTGTCAAGTCAAAAAGAATGTTGCTTCAGATGATAAAGTATTGCAATTTAGCGTGAATTCAACCTACTTTACAAGACCTTTTTGCCGAGTACAATTTTCGTCGGTAACATTCACAAAAGATGAGCAATATTTATACTTCATATCAATTTAAATACATTTACAGAAACTTTAACACAAATCTTATATATTTAAAAGAGCTATTCTTGTATATATATATGTATATATATATATATCAATATATAATCTGAATCTCGAAAACGGCTCCAACGATTTTCATGAAATTTAGTATACAAAGCGTTTCGGGGGTGATAAATCGATCTAGATTAGTCTTATGTCTGGAAAAACGCGAGTTTTCGAATTTTCATGCGGTTTCTTTTGTATTTTCACAATTTTTGCATTGTCAGTTGTCACTTCTGGTGGGTGGGAGGCGCCACTGTGCAACTGTCAATATCGTGTCCGTATTTACATCAAGTTTAAAATATTTAAGTGGAAATAATCTAAAGAAAAATTCTAGATTTTAATTAATTTAATAATAATTTTAAGAAATTTTAATCGATAAAATCTATGGGCAATATGTAAACATCACCAAGTCTAGATGTGTTGAAGAGCAAATGAGCTTTTAAAAATTCACCTACCAAACAAATACAAAAGTGACAATTAACATAACATATAAATACTATCAGTGCAAAACCATCTTTTCTGTGTGTGATGACAATAAAACAAAATAATTTGTGAAGTGGAAGCGTAAAATATTAAAACAAGTTTATAACCTCAAAAACTAATACTCTGTATAAAAGTGCAATTCAACTAGGTATAATTGGTGCTCTTTTTCAATCAGCTTTTCTACTTCCGACTTCACACTTAAGATGGAGGAGATAAAAAAGTTGCTAATAAACATGCCACAAGAAATAAGACAGCAGAAAACAGAAATGTTAGAAATAATAGGAGACATTAAAAATACAATCAACAATAATATACTTAAATGAGAAATTTAAACACTTACAAATAAAAATTGAAGTTCTTGAGAAAAAAATCCAGGAACAAAGTACCTCAATAAATAATTTAGAAAGACATTAGGCGCATGAATTTGGTTATGTTCAGAGTAGAAGAAGGTGAAAAATCCTATCATGAACTAGAGGAAAAAATAGTATTAAACTAAACGGAAATAAAAAAGAAGTCTGCCTGTATCTCCAGAAACGCCTTACCTCAATTATAAACAAAAACTAACAAATAAACAACATACAAAGAAAACCATACTGGTAATATAAAGACTTTATTTTACAAAAACCCAAAATTAACTTTCAACCACACAAATGATAACCAGGAACAACTAAAAACAACACAGCAAGATACAGTATATTAAACACCGTAGGAACCTCCTCATCTTTATCCACCAGTACGGCCGGTCACTATGGGGGAGTTCGACCATAACCCTCCAAAGAAAAACAGACATACAATGAACAAAGGTATACATATCTTCACCAGAAAAACTTCTAGAATTAAAAGCAGCATTTCCTACAACAAATCAAAAGAACACAAAGATAAAATTATAAACTTTATAGGCATATCAGAAACAAATTATATATTGGAAACAAAATTTGAAAAGAAACCCTTTGCAATCATACAAGCATAATCTCCAACGGAGAGCTCTATGCAGGACTACTTTGGAGAAGGCTTTTAACCGAGAGGGGTCTATACATGAAAAAGACATTTACTAAATAAATACATTTAATTATGAAATTAAATACCTAATTTATAACTATTGTCAGAATTAATGTATGGAAAGAAATTTTATTTATATTTATTATTGTGAAATGTTTAGTATTTACTCAATTGAATTATTTAATTTATTGTGATTGTTTATTTATTTATTAATGATAATTTATATATATATACAATATCATTTCAAATAATATTAAAGATTTTTAAAATAATTTAATTCCAGATTACAAAATTATTAGTTAAAAATTATAAGTTAAAAATTATAAGTTAAAAATTATAAGTTAATAAATAGTCCCTAACCAAAAATTGAAGTTAAATTAAGTATAATCAAATAAGTTATAAATATGATCTGTTAAAATACAATGCTTAAAATTGTTAATTAAGTAAGAGTAATTATAATTTAAAATTATAAGTAAGCATGTATACAATAAATAAAGCTTTATTATTATTATGATTTCTTTTGCATTATTCCACGCAAAATATTATATTCGATAATTTCGCACGCTCAGACATAAGCATTATGGTCAAGCGGCCAATGCGCAAGTTTGACAACCACAGGTATCTGGGTTCGTATCCCGGTCGGACACAAAGTTTTCAATTTTGTTTTTTTTTTGTATTTATTCAAATTCTTAGTTTGTTTTTTTAAATGTTTTTTTGTCCTAAAAATCCGAGCGAAGCTCGGTCACCCAGGTACTTTATACTAATATTATAAAAGTGAAAGTTTGTAAGTATGGATGTATGGATGTTTGTTACTCTTTCACGCCAGAACGGCTAGACAGATCTGGATAAAATTTGGCATAGAGATAGATTATAATCTGGAATAACACATAAGTTACTTTTTATTCTGGAAAAATGTACGGTTCCCGTGGGATAGGTTTGTTTTTGTTTTCCTAGAGGCGAACCAATTTTCGTTATTCCTATCACTCTCATAATATTCCGATGGGATGAGTATTCGACACGACGACCAGTGAGAGAGTGCATGACAACCACGTGCTGAGAAATTAGTGCGTTAAACACCGCCAAGTTCTACCTAACAGCTATTGAGTACTTTGTGACTGAAACACCCAGTAAACATTTTGACATACGGTTTGAACCCAAGACCTCGTAATCAACTACCGTTGCTGTAAATGATTTCCACTCATGGTGAATATGAGTTAGTAAGATATTTCTTGTGATAACGAGGATGTTAGTATTTTTTGGACATTTTGGATTACAACAAACAGCTTTTTAAAAGTGACTGTAATTTGCATATTTTTTTTTGGTATGAGAATTTGTTGTACTATTATTATGACCGCCGTTTTATAAATCGGCCTACTCTTATATATGCCAAAAGAAGTAAATGTATTTTGTGTATGTTTGTTTGAAATCCCACTAAAACGACTGGATTTGAATGCAATTTAGTGTATATGTAGATAGAATACGTCCTTAAGTAGCACACAGGCTACTGTTAGGTACTATTCAAATAGATGGAAAAGCTACTCATATTGCTTATTTAGGATTTAAAGCTTTAAATATTATAAGACATAAACTAACTACCAAATAAGAACTACTTTTAAAAATGTTGGTATCTTAGAACAAGATTTTGTATTGAAAACAGACTCATTAAGCGGCCCCATTAAAATGTTCATTACTCTTACTTGATGAGACGCTTTGCTTAAGGGTTTTTGTTTTGTTAAATAACTTTGAAATAAAACAGTTTTAGCAGGTTTAACTGAGATTTTTTTTTATTAACAAGTAATATTCGTCAGAATAAATAACCGTTGTGTGTTTATTTGTATATTGGGACTTTAGAGTAAAATTGAATACATACATTATTATCACAGTGGATTTTGAGCTTGTCATTTAAACAATTTACGTTTAATATTAAAAATATATCTATACATATAATAAAACTGTAGAGGTCGAATGTCTGTACATAGAAAAAATGCTAAAAACTGAATCAGGGGGATATAAGAAGCGAAATAGAACAAATCCAGATTTTTTTCAATTTTTTTGTTCCTCTGTCAGTTTGTCTATTTGTGCGGGCTAATCTCCGAAACTGTTAGACCCGAGTTCCCGTAAGGTAGTTAAATAACTATAGTAACTTATACAACTTAGTACACAAAAACTACTGATTTTATTTTAATAAATATTACAATAATGTAGTTCATACATCAAAATAACAAATTGGTTTTTATCCCGGAAAAATGTACTTTTTCCGTGGTATAGATTTGTTTCTGTTTGTCTAGAGGTGAACCCGAGCGAAGCGAGAGTGAGCCGCTAGTAGATTCCTCACGGACTGACCACACACCACACTGACATTTAATTTAATTTTAAAATGTAAAATTGACAATTCAAAAGTGCTTGTAAAAGTCTATTTGAATAAAGTATATTTTGATTTGATTAATATTTTTGCCATAAAGGTACTGTACTATAATGTTAATATACTCGTAAATACAAGAGGCATCTAGCTAGGGATGTACTTAAGTAAAGCGAGGGTCGCTAGTGACATTTTTTGCAATATCTTAATTTCGTAATATACTGATATCCCACGGGAATAATTTAATATACCCAACGGGATATGAAGTACCTCTTATCAGTTTCCTGTACATAGGCTTTACTCATGCGAAGAATGGTCTGGGATAGATGTGATTCTTCTTATGTTAAACAACTAACTAACAAACGCATGTTGGAATCTATAATATATTAATATTTGCCAAAGATTTAAATGAGTTTTTGCAATTGTTAGACTTTTTGTAATTTTTTTAAGGTTTATAAATTTTACAAATACAAGTTAACGCGAAACTTTTGCAGTTTTTTGTTCAAAAATGTGTTATTGTTTACTAAAATGCGTATTGGGAATCGACAAACATTCGCACGCATTACAATTTACTTTATTAAGGTTATAATTACTAACTCTCCAGCCAGACTATTTCATAAATATTTTATATATTTTGAAGTTTATGGCTAACTTAAAGTTTATTGTACCGTAGAAATATCGATAATACCTAAAAATTAACAAATATACTATAATATATGGCTATTACATTGGGAAGTCGTAAATTCGTTTCTTGCACAGTAAAATTTTACAAATCTAAATTCAAAATTGTAAATCTTTTAAAATCTATTTTGAAGTCTAGAACATAGTGCATTGGAAACCAATAAAAAAGCGTAAGCGAGGCAGAATTAGGTCGCAAAATAATTTCCACCTACACAAGAACTGTCTAAGAATTGAGTACTAAAAACTCTTACAATCTAATAAGCCTTCACCCTGAATTCGTTCAAGGTAATATCTACAATCAAATTTTCCCATATTTATAGTATTAATGACGTTACACCATAGCTTGTCCTATGAATTTTCACGTTCAAAATTGAACTGACACAAATATATCTATCCCTTTCGTTCATACAGAAAGTATATACGTTCGTCCCGCTTTACCCCTAACGCGGGAAAATTTTGTGTCATTGCGGCGTCAGACCTGTAGATTCGCGAGCGTAGATCAGACGTTTAATTTCGCAAGCTTCAGCCGTAGCAACTTTTCTTCTCATAGTGTTTGAAATACTCGTGTTTGTGTTAAATTCATGTACTTAGTGTAAGTGTTGTGTAAATTATGAAAGACGTATTAGTGAGGTAGGTGTTCGATTTATATTATTATTTTATATCTTAGACTGTTTTAAAATAAAACTATCTGTTTGGAAATCTTTTTAAAATGTTTAGAATTAAAATCAACAAATATTGTAAGGTATTTTGACGTCTATAACGTCAGGAACCAAAAATCTTAATAAATCCGCGAAATAATCCGAAAAGATAAGTTTTATTTAAAATGTCAAATATTCGCGTAAATATAAGAAAATATTAGATTGTTTTCTCAACAAGTATACAGTTCACTTACGGATTTCTTTTATTTGTGCGAGAAGTTATTATATTTATATTATTCAACACCTACCACCTCATTATTCTAATGTTTCATTTCCTTATTATTACCTCAAAAGGATAAAATTCCAAATATATATAATGCTTGAATGGTTGATATTTTGTTAACATCTTCCTTATTTATCGTCACAATTCACAAAATACAATGTACCTAATTCATATTACATATTACTGTTTTTTTTTATCTCTATTTTTATTTAGGGACTTTTATCCTTTTCGGACATGTCAGTCCCATCGTATCAACCTAAGTACAGAATCACATATATATTATGGAAAAAGGGAAATAGATTCAATGTTGCAAAACCATATCCACAAAAATTTTAACAACATCAATACTTATTGGGTTCGCTAATATACTTAAGTATGGTCCAATATCATATCTATTAATATTAAGTGTTTGCATTATTGATTCCCTCTCCCTTTGGTGTTTAACACATTCTACAAGGATGTGTTGAACATCGTCTATCATGTTACAACTACTACATAAGGGTGAATTTACCTTTTTCATAAGGTACGCAAATTTATTTGACGGATAATGTCCAGAACGCAGTCTATGTAAACCAACAATATATTTTCGATTTAGTTTAATGTTAAATATTACTGTTTAACATATTGTAATATGTAACGATGCAAAGTTAACTAAAAATTTATTGAGTAATTATTACTATTTTCAATTCTTTTCTATCGAACATATTAAAATGAAAAATTTAATATTTTTAACTTAATAGATTTTCCTTTGAGAATTGTTTTGTACCAAATTATATATTAGTGATTAAAAGCTCTTTTATTTTAAGCTCATTTTAAGATGACTACCAATACACGAATAGATAGGTACCTATATTAATGTATGCCATGAAAAAATGTATTTTAAAATCAATCCTTATTATACAATATTAAAAATATTATTATTACTAAAGACTCATCCCTAATTACAATTTAATGTTTAATAAACATTTCTCAGAGATGAGATATTTTTCCGCAAATAAGAAAAATATCCTTTAAGTTGACCGGATAACCAGCTATCATCATACGAAATTTCATTAAAATCTGTCCAGTGGTTTTTTCGTAATGCGTTCCCACAGACATAAACAAAAATTCTAAAAACATAGACTCGGCCTCTGTATCGATAATGATGACTATTTCAATAAGATTTTCCAAAAAAATATTTAGTGTAAGAGACGTGTATTGTTTTGATTATTTTATTATGAATATATATTTTTATGAACATGACGATGTCCTTTTTTATACTTTCGTAATTCGTAAATTCTCGGGTTTTATCTTAAAAGCACTCCTTTCCTGTACTATGTACACAAGCTTTTATGAAAATTAATTTTTCATGCCAGTTCTGAACTTCTTAACCAAAAATTTAAAATAAAGGTTTTCACCTAAACTACAAAGCTCTTATAATAATGTAAATAATTTTAAGTCGACGTGTTGATTTAGCGCAAAAATATAAGTAGGTAGGTACATGTCGACTTTACGATATTTTTTTCTTTTTGTCTGTATGTTAAGAATTAAAATAATCTTTTACCTATGCAAAAAGCTTAAATGCTGTCATCGTTCTTTTAATAAATCATAGACAGTTAAAACATAGAGTGAAAAATAGAGAGTAGTGACAAACATCAGACTCTTAATTAATGTATTATAAACATGTAACTTCCTTGTGGCAATCAAAATCGCGCCTTTTGACATATTATATATATATATATATATATATATATATATATATATATATATATATATATATATATATATATATATATATATATATATATATATATAAATGAATCCCTATTTCCCTTGGTCACGCCATCACGCATGAACGGCTGGACCGATTTAACTATTTTTTTTGTTGTGTTTGTTATTGTCAGGAGAAGGTTCTTATGAAAGAAAAAAAAGAAAAAATTGCGCGAAAAATTATAAAATTTAAGAGTACTTATTTAAGAATACATAACAACCATATTAAAATTTATAAAGCTAACGCTGGGTAATAACTATTTATATATATTTTAAACGTACCCGATACCGAACGTAGCAACGAACCCGAGCGAACCGAGGGTGAGCCGCAAGTCTGGTACATTTTAAAGAGCTGCATTGAAAGCTAAAGATTTCCCTTATATATTCGTCTACTCTATCTTTGCGTTGAGCACAATGCCTTTTCAATGCAAAAGTCTTAAGTTTTACCTATATTTAAAAGCGGCGATAAGAAAGATATTAAAAATTCTGTCCTATTTCAAAACTAAGTTCCCGAAGATGTTTGAAAAATTTATATGATTTTGTTTATAGATAAAAAAATATATTCATATGATTTTGTTTATAGATAAAAATATATTGTAAGTATTTGTATTAAATACTACCGGCTCACCCTCGCTTCGCTCGGGTTCGCCTCTAGAAAATTAAAAGCAAAGCTATCCCTCGGGAATATGTTATTATGATGTGTTTAGTAAAGTCATTGCTACTGAACAGGGAAATAATAGATAGATATAGTTTAGTTTAACAAATGTTCGATGTGTTTCTTTAAATTAGCATAACTTTTTTATTTATGAACCGATTCACATGAAAAAAAAACACTAAATGTTAAGTGAAGCTTACCACAATATATTAGTGAAAACCATATCTAAATCGGATAAGCTGTTTCTGAGCGTGCACAAACGCATAGACAAACAGACAAAAATTCTAACAATCGTTGTTTTGGGAGCTAATTGTGTTGATAAAGGTCCCATTAATATTTTTTCTCATATATCTTCCATGTACAGACAGGGATCCGTTTCATTTTTATTATATGTATAGATCAACTTGAAGAGGAACATACGACTTTTGCTTACAGGATATAGTTTCTGGGAGTACTAAACTTATTCTTAAGTTCTTTTAATATAAAATAACTGTTTTTTTAATATAAATAAGTAAAGCATATAAAGCAAATAAAGCAAAGTTGAAAAATTTTCAATGTTCGTATTTAATTACTTATGTGATGTAAGTTTAAAATATAAAGTAGTTATTTTATATTTTCATTTTCCTTTGTGGAAGAATCAAAATACAAGTTTGACACTAATGTAAGGGATTAGAGACCGTATTATTAGAAAATATTCTGTTTTATGTTATAAAATCCGATTTTTAAACCTTTTTTATTAGAATAACAAACATAAGGAGAGTAGTGTAATAACTTTGTTCATTCAATTAAGTCGTTTGGCTTTTGATTATATTATTACTAAAAACATATTGAATAAATACATAATATAATACTTTAAAATGTATAATTGAGACAAACTGTTATAGAGGTAAATATCTCTATGGTGTTAGAAGTTCTGTCTGTCTATCGATCAGAATGTTACACAACTTTTTATAACAAAAATCAAAATATGTACTTCAAAAACACTTGAAAAATAATAGGTAGGTACTTGTACAATAATTAATCATAAATTTACGCAAATATTTTAAAGTTTCGCGGTTTATTTTGGGTTTCTTATTCATGAAATATCGAATTGACAGGACGATTAGACCAATTCGAATCCATTTATTTTTAAGAGAAAATATTGAAAAGCTGAAGTTTTGAGAATTGAAAAAAAAAGTATGACAGATCTTTGTAGAAATATGACTTAAATTTATAAAATTACTATTTAATCTACTGTGAATCCATTAAATGCTAAGATATTGATGATAAAAACGAAAAGAATACTTTTTCATTGAAAGTCGAGTATCTCAGGAAAAAATTGACGTAAAGAGTTTAATAAAAAGAAATTTTTGTTCATTTTTACATTTTTTTTATGATTTTTTAAGAAAACTATGACTAAATTTTGTAAATATTAATTTAACTATATTTTTAACTAATGAATAAACAACATTAGAGTATGAATGAATTTCATTTCATTTCTTTCTATAATAACCTTAAAATCATATAGGTCAACATATAGGATACTTTTTACTGCGGGAAAATATCTCATTTAAGAGAAAAAATACAAAAACTGCAATGTAAGAGTATACTAATATGTAAAATCTAAGAATTTGGTTTTTGGTCATCTGAACGCGGGCGGAGCCGCGGGCAATGCTAGTAAATAATAAATCCTTGAATCTTAAATGGAAACACGAGTTCACAGTTAAGAATATCACACACTAACACACAGCAAAAATATTTTAAATTAAATATCTCCTTTTTTCTGAAATCGGTACATAAATAGAGTGAAGTAAGAGCTAACTATTGCAACTACAAATTATAATAGAAAATTAGATATACCTTCATAGTGCATACCAAAAAATGGAATATTTTGTAATGAGAACGAATTCAAGGGCAAAATGTAAATTACCTAAGTGGTTGGGAGATGTATAATAGAATTAGGTAATTTGGTTAATCCATCACAGCTTCACAGATCATAATTGATCTAAGTCCATGTTTATATAATAAGATAATGCTCTCTCCGCTACATTATAAAACGAACTAGCAGAACCCGTGGCTTCGCTCGCGCTAAAACTAAAAAAAAACTCTAAAAAGGTAGGTTTCATACTAACTTTCATCCACTATTTTAAACTCTTATGGAATGAATTTCAAAAAATGCTAAAACACGTATATATTTTATTACATTGTAGAGCATTAATAACAAGTTTCAAGTAATTCTAATATTATTATTTGGGTTGTATTATAACTAAGTAATATAATTATAACGTGTTTTCCCGTGGGAATAAATCTCCCGCGGTAAAAAGTAGCCAACTATCTCGACACAAAAAATCATGCCAATCCGACACTCTATTTCGACTTGCAAGAAGGACAAACAAACAAACATATTTATAATTGTTGTAATCTGTGGTAAATTTTATAATCTTTTTATTCTATATTACCTCGTCTGTCGATCGACCTTTTAAAGGTCGATGTCAAAAAGACCCTTGTCTGTCAAGCGACCTTTTAAAGGTCGATTGGTCCCGATGTCATTTAATGTGTGATTTCTTGCATTTAAACTATATTTATTTTTATCTAACTTTTGTAATGTGTAAAGGAAAATACAAGCAATAATATCATACTACATTTCAAAAAAGTAATAACTCCAATAACATAATTTTTTGTAATTTGTGCAGACAATTTATTTAAATTTTGGCGGTCTTCGAACTCAATACTTGTGAGTAAAAAATTAATAAAATAGTGTAAAATTATTAGTATAAGGATTGGAATATGATGGAAGGGTAAGTAATTAACAGTTTGTATTTCATAGGATGTGTATTGAATAAAGATTTTATACAGAAATTGTTATATTTGTCAAACATCGTAAGCATTCACGCGCGCTAAGTCCTTATATTTTCACTTTTTCTGAATAAAAAATACACTAGCGAAAGCATTATATTTTTATTAACATGATTTAAATCTATAATTAAATAACTACGTATAATTGAATTTGTAAATTTTGTTATTGGATTTTAAGTAATTATTAATATAATAACACGTAACCCAAATTCGAGCCGCCATTTTTGACGGCTGTTGGATAGTATGGGGAAGGCTTTTTTAATATTCATTAGAATATTCAGATTGATGTTTTTTTAGCATTATTTGAAATTTAGTATTTTATAAAATTATTTTAACTGTTTTCCTACAAAAATAAAAATTGTTTTTTTTTAAACAGAACGATTTTTATTTTACAGATATAATTTCAACTTACAGATTACTTTGAAACATTATAAAAATAAAAAAAACCTATCTGCATAAAAGCTAACTAAAAAGATGAAAACAAGTTGACGAAGGAATAAAGTATTATGCAGTTGGTGACATACATATGTACATCTCGCGACAAGAATGAAACGTATTTTTTTATTTACAGCTTTTTAATTTTATTAGACATTTGAAGTTATAATAGGTCTTTTGAAATTGCCGTTCTACAATACTTACTGGCCATTGGAAACGTAATTTATGAATGGCTGGCAATACATTCTATATTCAAATGTATTTTATTTTAAAAGTATGGAGTTCTATTTTTGAATTCAGTTGTTTATTTATTAATTAGTGTTTTGTTTTCACTACATTTGTTTGTTTTTCATCAATATGAACACAATAAAAATACGAGTAATTATGAAATACGAGTTCCATCGCGGTAGCAATCTCGCACAAACGGCTCGCAATATTAATGACGTGTACGGAGTGCCGAGTGAACACTACAAACGAACGCACGACTCGTTATTGGTCTGAACGCTTCCAACATCGAAATTTTGATCTTAAAAAATTAACCCCGTGGTCGCCCGAAAACTAAAATCAGTAACGACGCATTAAAGGCGATAGTGGAAGCTGACGATACTCAATCTGTGGATGAGATAGCAGCAGCTTTTAACGTTAGCATCAAAACAATATTAGTACATTTGCATCAAATTGCATCAATAGCATGGGTGCATATTTTGATTAATAGAAATGAAAAATATTTATAAAAAAAAATACTTTAACTTTCTGTATATTAAACGACAATTTCATAGGTATAACCTAATATTTAGCAATTTCTTATGCCAAATTACCTCTAACATGTAAGTTGTGTTCTTTTAAATTTTTTGTGATCACCAAAAATCTTTATTTTGAGACCCCATTCGATTGATTTGGAAGATTTTTTTTAAGACATTAATATTAATAATAAGACACAAATTGGCGCCTGATATCCTCCATTTTAATTTTCAACTATTTTTAATTTTTAACTATAATGCGAGTATCATAGGCTATATATAGCTTATAGCACTCGCGTAAATACGACACTAACGACATATGAATCATCAAAATCGGCCCACGCGTTTGGTTTCTAGAGTACCACAAAGGAAAAACATACATATGTACATACATACATAGACTGATAAACACATTACCCTCCTTTGCGTCGCGTTGTCGGGTAAAAAATATGTTTATTTGCATCTCTTACACTAGTATCATGTTGCATTTTATGTTTATTGTAGCTGCACCAAAATTGCTTAAAACATGCCTTATTAGATTACAATATTATGATCGGTGGGATGAACAAGAAAGACCAATTGTAGGCAATGTAGAGCGGAAGCAAACAAGGGTGCAGTATAAAAAACTCTTTATAAAAACTTAAAAAAAATATAAACCGACTTCCAGGCTCTAAAATGTAAAAAATAACTAAACGGAGGTTTTCATTTAGAATAGATACCTAATCAGATATTTTCGAAGTCGGTGCCAGCCGACAATATTGAAAGATATAAATATCTAATAGGTAAATATATGTTTTACGTACCGAAATATATTAGATGTGCTTTGCATCGGCTGGCACCGACTTCGAAAATATCTGATTTATATATTATACCACGCCTTTGTTCGTTTCGACGACGTGACTGAACATCGAAGACGTGCTGAACTTTATATGGGAGGAGGTTAGTATAGCTACGTATGTATCTTTACTTAGTGATAATTAGTATTTGTTGCTTTTAGGGTAGGTGCTCATCTTTTTTTTTTCAATTAAAAAAATATGTATAAAAGCTTCTACATGCCAGCAATATTCATTAAAAAGTGTCCTTTACTTAACAAAAGGCATCCAAAATTTTCAACTTCAGATTTAAAACATCTGTGAGTACTAATTACAAAATTTTTATACTCTACTATAATTTTGTTTACTACTATAACAACGGAGTCCATTAAATACTCAATACAGTAACTGGCACAATACTTCAATCTTATAAAATTTAAATTAAAAATTTAAAAGTAACCCCGACTAATAATTCGCCATTTTGTGGCGGCGGCCATCTTGGATTTGAAATTTATCGTAGTGTTTATTATACTAGTCAACCCTAATTCATTTGATACCCATATTGAGGGAGTTGTGAAATAATATGTAATCCGCTATTTTGTGGCGGCGGTCATCTTGGACCGATTTTCATCAAACATAGCTAGAACACTTCCGAATAATTCACCTTTCTAAGAAAAAACAAAAAAAAAAAATCGGATCATCTCTTCCGGAGCTACTATGCCACAGACAGACAGACACACACACACAGCACGTCAAACTTATAACTCCCCGTAGTTTTTGCGTCGGAGGATAAAAACAGTTGAAAAAAAAAAATAATTCCTGTCCGAATTAATATTTGAAGTTGTTTTATTTTTTATTGATGTTTTTATTATCATTTTATTTCCATAACATAATCTGTTCAGATGTGATGGAATTGGTCGTATCCATACTTTTTTAGCTGTCCCTTGTAATTCTAATAGTGAAATTGTTAGTTTTCAGAATTGATTTCTGAAATATTCTAATAAGGCAACATGTATTTTTATTATATTTTTCTAATTTTAAATATCACTAAATTGTAAGATGTTTATATATTTTAATGAAAATTTAAACAGAATTTGCTCTGCGATTCAAAGTTTGAGATGACGTTTTTTAGTACTTATTTTAAAGTGTTTGGTTTATTGTTTAATTCTCGTAAACTAAATAGTTATAAGAACTCAAACTATGTCAGTATAACGTATGTGGACTAAACTATAATATAAATGATTATCCTAAATCTCTTGATCTTCAATGCTCTCAGAATTAAAGTATAAAAAAACCTCTTTTTTATCCAGCGCTAAGTCGCTATGATTGAGACATGTTATTGTAAAAGCTTGTGGTATAAAAAAAATGTACAGTGAGTTGTGTTGTTTTAATCAATTAATATAAAATATTGTATCAATTATTAAATGAAATTATAACTTTTTAAAATAATAGTTTTATTTTGTAATAATTCCTGTTTTCATACTATATACTGCTAAAAAATCACTTTCAGTAATTTCAACTTAGAATTAAGTATATATTATTAAATACAATTGAACTCATTTATATATATATTCTTAGTTTATTTTAAAACGATTCTAACGGTATAAGCTTTATATATAGCTTATATATAAAAATTTTAAGAAATATTGTTATTTTAATGATGCGTACATATTTCGCGCAGGCCCTCGGAAAGTAGCCGACAGATGCGCCATATTCTTGTAAAATGACAGCGACAGTTGAGGGGATATATAGCGCCATCTATTTCCTCACCCCTACTGTTCTATATAATTACTTTTACCTGTCATGGCGTTGCATATAAGTTTTTCTGTTTTCGAAAGTTATAAAATAAATACAATAAAATAGTACTGGTCTGTTTTGATTTAACATCTACATGATACATTACTTCAACATGGTAGCAGAGCGTGGTTTGTTAATAATTGAAATACAGTGAGATTAAAACAGACCACGTGGAAAGTAGTTCACGCCTCGTGTAGAATTGTGAAGAATAGACGCTTTACACGCGTCGGCATATTATCAGCAAAATGGCCAAGCAAGCAAGGATTGAAGATATAACGATACCCATTTTTGATGGTGTAAATTATTCAAGTTGGAAGTTAAGGTTAGTAACTTTATTAGAATATAAAGAATGCAACGAGCCCGCCATTTGCATGATGCCTGCTAAATATGAAAATCGAGAGGCGGAATGGAAGAAAATGGATTTAAAAGCAAGAACTATAATAATGAGCACAATTTCAGATAAACAATTAGAATATGTTAGCGAATGTACAACAGCTCAAGAAATGATAAAAAAGTTTGACAAGATGTATTTAACAAAATCTACTGCTATGCAAATAATATGTAGGGGAAAAATTGAAGAGATTAAATTAAACAATTACAATACAATAGAAGATTTTTTTGTTGATTTTGAGAAAACAACGAACGATTTCAAAGCGGCTGGTGGAAATATAGATGAATCCGAGAAGATGAGATACTTGCTCAGAGCTTTACCTCCAAGTTACAGTTACATTGGAGATTTTATTGATGTTATTCCAGAAGAACAGAGAACAGTAGATTATATAAAGTCTAAAATAAAAGAGAAAAATATGACTACTGGTGATACAGACAAGAAAAGTGATATGAGTACCTTTACAATAAAAACTAAAGCACAATGTTATATCTGTGGAAAGACAGGCCATCTCAGGAAGGACTGTTGGCACGGTCAGAAAAGGCAAGGACATCAAAACTACCAAGGAAGACAACCACATAGAAATTACAACAAAGGTTACAACAGAGGTGGATTTTACCGAGGTCGTGGCAGAGGCAGAGGTCAAGGTCATCCCAGAGGTGAGTCTTCGAACACTCAGCAAGATTGTTTTTCAGCCGAGTCATGGATAGCTCAAGTTTGTAATCCAGAAATAAATCAGGTAATGGGTAGTGAAGTGGAATGTGATAAAAATAGTGAAATTAATTGGTTGTTAGATAGTGGGTGTACAGACCACATTATAAATAATGAGACATATTTTTATAATTATATAGATTTAAAAGATCCCATAGATGTGAAACTGCCAGACGGTAAAATGTTAAAAGCGACCAAAGTAGGTACTGTCAAAATCTATTTCAAAAATTATAATGAAAAACATGTTGATTTAAAAAATGTTTATTTTGTAAAAGGTATTAAGCAAAATTTGTTAAGTTTCTCAAAAATAACCAAAAATTGCACAATAGTAGCAAGAAATGAAAATGCAAAAATTTATAATCAGTCAAGAGAGTTAATAGTTGTTGCTAATAAAATAGACAATTTGTATTGTATAAAAAGTTTTGTTTTAAACATTGATAACAATGATATGTATGTAAATACAATAAAATTAACTAATAAAGAGAAATGGCATAGGGCACTTGGTCATGTAAATTTTCAATATTTAAACAAATTAATAAATAATAAATTAGTAGAAGGTTTGCCAGATAAAATTGAAAGCACAGAAATGAAATGTTCAAATTGTATTGAAAGTAAAATGGCAAATGTACCTTTTGAAAATAATAGAACCAAGACTACTGAAATTTTAGAATTGATTCATACTGATTTAAACGGCCCACATAGCACAACTGGTTATGGCGGTGAAAAATATTTTTTGACATTTATCGATGATTATAGTAAATGTACAAGAATTTTTTGTATTAAAAGTAAAGCAGAAACTGCAAATTGTTTTATAGAGTTTGTTAACTTAGTAGAAAATAAATTTAATAAAAAAGTAAAGAAAATACAGTGCGATAATGGCAAAGAATATTTAAATCGAGATATTTATAATTTTATTAGACATAAGGGAATAGAGTTATTACCATGTCCACCGTACGTTCATGAATTAAATGGAGTAGCAGAAAGATATAATAGATCTGCTATGGATATAGGTAGATGCTTAATGAAAGAAGCTAAAATTCACAAAAGATATTGGCCTGAAGTTATAAAAACAGCAGCATACTTAAAAAATCGTACAATTGCTAATACAGTAGAGAATAAAACCCCATATGAAATATTTTTTGGTATTAAACCAAATGTAGAGCATTTAAAGATTTATGGAAGTAGAGTTTATGTTAGGGTTCCAGAAGTTTTAAGAAAAAGTAAATGGGATGATAAAGCCCAACTAGGAGTGTTAGTAGGTTATAATGAAAATAGTTATAGAGTTTTATTAAATAATAGAATAATTAACGCCAGACATGTACAGGTAGTCGAAGAAAATACTCAATTAATTTGTTTAGAAAAACTCGATGATGAAAAGGATAGGGATTTGGAAAATAACAACAAAACTTCAAGTATAAAAAATGAAATATTTGAAACTGACAGTAATGAAGGCTATGTAGGTTCTAATGAAACTAGCTCTAACAATGCTGTGAAAGATCTTGTTAGTGATGATAATTTAAGTAGCAATAGGGACAAGTTTTTAATAAACAATAGGTTAAAAAGAACGGTAACTCCAATTTCTAGATATGGTAATCCAGTATCACATTTTATTTATGTAAATTACATTGATGCTAATGTACCTAATACATTTGAGGAGGCGATGAACTCCCATGATTACAAACAATGGCAAATCGCGATGGACACTGAAATAAATAGCTTAAACAAAAATAACACATGGCAAATTGTTGAACGGCCAAAAGATAAAAAGGTACTTGATGTCAAGTGGGTCTTTAAAAAGAAAAGTAATAATGTTTATAAAGCTAGGTTAGTTGTACGAGGATTCCAGCAAAAGGAATATATTGAAAATGTTTATTCACCAGTAGGAAAAATGCAAACATTGAAAATTTTATTATCATACAGTTATAAAAATAATTTATTCATAGAACAAATGGATGTTGAGACAGCATTTTTAAATAGTTATGTAAAGTCAGAAGTATTTATAAATCAACCGAAAGGTTATGAAACTGGGTATAATAAAGTTTACAAATTGCAAAAGGCACTATATGGTCTAAGAGAAAGCCCTAGAGTATGGTATGATTGTTTCAACACATGTATTGAAAAATTGAATTTTGTTAGAAGTAACTATGATTTCTGTTTATATGTAAATAATACAAGCAAAGATCCAATATATATACTAATATTTGTTGATGATCTCTTAATTTGTTGTAAAGATAAAGATAAAATAAAAGAGGTAAAAAGTAGTTTAATGGAGAGATTCGAAATGAAAGACCTAGGCAAAATTAAAAGTTATATTGGCATAGATATTGATTATAGTGATAATAGAAAAAGAATGACATTAAGTCAAACAAAATATATTGAATCTTTGGCTATAAAATATAATCCGGAGAATACTAGGTTATATGATACTCCTATGGAAACAAACTTAAAATTAGAACAAGCTAGAGAAGTAGATGATAGTATAAAGTATAGAAATATAATAGGTGAATTATTGTATATTAGTACAGGCACTAGGCCAGATATAGCGTACAGTGTAAACTACTTAAGTCGATATCAAAGTTGTTATGATCGTACACATTATAAATATGCAATGAGAATCTTAAAATATTTATATAAGACTAAAGACTTAAAGTTAACGTACTATGATAATATAAATACTGAAATATTAGATTGTATGGTAGACTCTGACTATGCAGGAGATAATATAGATAGAAAGTCTACAACAGGTTTTATAATTAGATTATATGATAACTTAATTTTTTGGAAAACACATAAACAGAGTACAGTAACTAAGTGTTCAACTTTTGCAGAATATATTGCTTTGTCAGAAGCTGTGACAGAAGTACTTTTTATTAGAAACCTGTTAAGTGAATCATTCAATGTAAAATTTGATAAACCAATAAAATTATATGAAGATAATTCAGGTGCAATGTCGATTGCTAAATATGGCAATTTTACAAAGAATTCAAAGCACATCGAAGTGCAGTATCATTATGTAAATGAAAATTATGAAAAAGGTATAATTAATATTGTAAAAATTGATTCAAAATTTAATTTAGCAGATATGTTAACTAAAAGCTTAAATAAAACTACATTTTTTAGAAATAGATTAGGATTAAGATTAATTTAGTATACACAGGATATGTTTATATGAGTTTGATAAGTAAAATATGTTTATAACATTTTGGTAATTGGTATGTATCGTATAAGTAAAAGTTCAAGATTATAAATTTAAGGAGGCGTGTTGTAATCTGTGGTAAATTTTATAATCTTTTTATTCTATATATAGCGCCATCTATTTCCTCACCCCTACTGTTCTATATAATTACTTTTACCTGTCATGGCGTTGCATATAAGTTTTTCTGTTTTCGAAAGTTATAAAATAAATACAATAAAATAGTACTGGTCTGTTTTGATTTAACATCTACATGATACATTACTTCAACAATAATATTAGTATGGTTATGGAAGTATGGATACCCCCCGCTGCGCCAGGTCAATTTGTCTGTCTGAACGCGATAAACTCAAATCTACAGAACGAACTTTTATACGGTTTTCAACAATAGACGAAGTGATTCACGAGGAAAGCTCAGGTGTATAATTTATTAAGGTTATGGAAAATTGGCTGGAATATGACGATAATTGTTGAAGATGTTGGAAAAAATCATGTCGACTGGGAGCTTTATTGGCGTTGCGTAAACCAATAGAGTTATATGAAAATAATGTATTACGGAATTATTCCTCTTAAAAAGATCTATTAAACTGTAGTAAACCTAGGAGCGTGACGATATATGTATATACACACTCGATCGAATAGAGTGAAAGTTTTAGTACAAATTTGTTTTGAACTTCCCTAATATTTCAAGTTTTAAGCAAAGTTGGAATGCAGTGAAATTTTGTCTTTACAAATTTTACAAAAGACTCGTCTAACGTTACTACTTCTAGTAAAGCAGCCGCGAACGGCTATTATACGAGTATATGATAGCGTAAAAGTTATTTACAATATATTACAAAGTTATCGTTGGTGGTTCTTACATATAAGTTAGAAAGCCAATAAATAAACTTTAAATAACCATTCTTCGAAATTAATAGATAATAAGAAAATACTTCGCCGTAATAAACTTTTGTTATATACTTATTGTTTTGTTATATTTTATGTTGAAAGTATTCACTGATAGTGAACCGATTTTTACAACTTTTTTAGCCACACATGAAAAGTGAGGTGTTACGAGTATAAGTCCTTTGTCTGTATCTGTTTGTGTATTTTTATTAGAAGGCACTGCCTCGGTGGTGTAGTGGCTAGCATGTACGGCTGCACACTCGGAGGTCCTGGGTTCGAGTCCCGGGTCGGGCCAAGTTTAGTTATTGAGTCTTTCTGTATAGTAAGTCTCAGTAACAGCCCGGAGTTGGGAAGTTGGCGGTGTTTCACCCCCGTGCCTCGGAGAGCACGTAAAGCTGTCGGTCCTGCGCCTTAACTCTCACCGGTCGTGTCGAGCAGTCGTCCCACCGGAGTATGAGAGTGACAGGAATAGAGAGTGCACCTGTGTCTGCGCGTACACTTGTGCACTATAATATCTCCTGCGCAGTTGGCTAGTCTCATTGAGATTGGCCGCCGTGGCCGGAATCGGCTAGGAGAACATCATCATTAGAAGGCAAATCTAATTAACATGTTCTTGACCGACTTTAAAAAAAGTATTCAATTTAGTTTTTTACATGCTATAGTAATTGTAAACCAATTTTAATGATACTTGACCTTATACATATGTATGTAAGCTTATCTCATACATACATACTAGCGACTCACCCTCGCCCCGCTCGGGTTCGTCCCTAGGTACGTTTTAACGGTAAGTATAGATTTGCCAGAGATATTTTCCCACAGGAAAAAGTTCCTATATGTTGACCCGGATAATCAGCTATCATCATACCAAATTTCATCAAAATCTGTCCAGTGGATTTCTCATGATGTGACCCAGACACAGAGAAAAAATATTTAATGTACAGATTGGAGTCAGAATTTTATTTATTATCAATAAGAAAAATCACTTCTAAGGCAAAAAATACTTTTAAAGTTATTTTAAATTTGGAGCGTATTTTAATTCACAGACAGACACTATAATTCTAATTTTTTACATACAGATTTATGTCTAATCAAAAAAGCGATGAAAAATTAAGTTTATGATAGCAGATGTGTAGTGAATTGATGATTCGGTATTTCGTCGAACAACTTATTATTTTTCAGCAGAGAGGAAATATTTTTGGATTGTATAGAAATTTATTCTGGGTCACGGTCTTATCATTTTCTATACATATAATAAAATTGTAACTAAGCCGAATCTGTACATTAAATATTTTTTGGAAAATTTTATTGAAATAGACATTATTATCGATACAGAGGCCGAATCTATTATTTTTAGAATTTTTGTCTGTCTGTCTGTTACCGCATCACAGAAAAACCACTAGAGGGCTTTTGATGAAAGTTTGGTATGGTGTTAGCTGGCTACCCGTGTCAACATATAGGATACTTTTTACCGCGGGAAAATGTCTCATTTCTGAGAAAAAAATACAAAAACTGCAACGTAAGAGTATACTAATATGTAAAACCTAAGAATTTGGTTTTTGGTCATGTAAATGCGGGCGTAGCCGCGGGCAATGCTAGTAGCATATAAATTACAAGGTACTATCGTAACAATCATAAATATATTATAGATCTTTTATTATTATAATTTATGTAAGAAGTAAAAATATGAGAATTGATTATAATTTAGCTTAAAACGCATTTGCTTCAAAGATTATTATTTAAAAAAAAACAAGCTTCTGTAATTTTATATTTGTTAAATTTTAAATCCAATGTCAATGCCGTTACAATAAAAAAGTAAATGTCATCTGCCATATGTATAGTAATATACACAGGTCACGCCACCTTTTGGCATATTTTTTTTATTAGCCTATATTACTACTCGTTGTGTTACTCCAGGTCTATCTGTGCATTAAATTTCATCCAAATCAATCCAGCCGTTTCAGCGAGTAGTAACAAACATACACACATATAACCTTTCGCATTTATAATTAATTATAGGGTGATAATCAAAATCGAATTCGTGTAATATGTACATTAATTTAATACTTTTAATTATAATTTGACTAGCGGCTCACCCTTGCTTCGCTCGGGTTCGTCCCTACGTAACGTTTTAACGGTTAGTATGGAAAAGATAGACTATATATTCTATAATGTGTTTTCCCGTGGAAATGAAATAATCTCCCGCGGTAAAAAGTAGCTATGTCACTATCCAGCCCTCCAACTATCTCAATATAAAATCACGCCAATCCATCACTCCGTTTCGACGTGAAATAATGACAAACAAACACACTTTCACATTCATAATATTAGTATGGATTTAAAAAAAAACTAGGAGGTTAAACAAGATGATAATCTACAATCACTATTGAAAATTAAAAAAATGTACGGAAATGTTCAAATGACATAATATGCTAGCGTTATGTCACATGGTTACAACATAATATCTTTTATCTATTTATTTTCTTATCATATTCTCTTCTTTTCAAATTCATTTTTTTTGTTCTTATCAGCTCTGTCGATTGTAAATATTATTTTGTCTAAAGGGGCTTAGGCGTAAGAAGTTTTACTTAATATTGATGTTAAGGCAAAATATATGACGCGATTTTTTTTATGGCATTTCGAATGCTTTACAGCAATCTTGGGAGAGAATCTTCAGTTTACTCATTCACTCAATTTCCAGTGTTCTCGAAGAATCTTTAGGGCAACAATTTTGTTTACAATATGCAGTGGAGCGTCCTCGTTAAGCTCCAATAACACGATATTGCCGAGCTTTTCTTGTAATAGCACGTAATAGAGCATTTTGTGTATTTTTAACACTATTTTAAGTCTATCTTTCCATATTTGCATATTTTGATAATATGTGATTATAACTTTATTATGTTCTCAATAACTTTCACCTGAAGTTTTCAATTCAATTTGTTTAGTGGCTTCTAGAAGTGCCATATTGGCACAGTTTACTTCGCCTGTCTCGTACAATGGATAAGACACGTCGACCGGCAACAAAGAGAAAAAAAAAACACTAAATCTAATTATATTTATAAACTGAGCCATTTCTTGTAAAATCAGGACCTATAACAGAAAACACAATATATCTATACAAAAATAATAAGAACACCTGCAGTTTTCCCTAGTAGAGATAGAAGTTTGACATAAGCTTCATGTTAATTCACCAATAAAGAAAAAAAGAAAACCACAGATAAATAAGTTATACAGACCGCCATAATACAGACGGCATTATAACGTCATATACCTATACTAATGCAAAATGTGATTCGTTCTAAATAGTCATCATAGCTCTGGGATATAATGAAAATGTCAAAATAAGTTTTCATGTCCACACTCTGTGAACAAGTTTACTAAACCCTGGCTTACATACTGAAGTTGGTTCTGACAGGATTTACACTTCGCATAATTTTAGGGGAAAATTATAATTGAGTTTACATAAATATGTACATATTATATAGAACTTAGAGTTCCAGGTTCAATATGTTTTAATTTCTGTTAACTACAAAGTAGTACGTTAGTAGGTTTGAATGGTTAAGAGTTTGTTTTTCAGAATTGATATGAAATGACGTAGATTTTGTCGAATAAATACCTAGTAAATAATTATAACGCCTATATAAGAATTTATTATTTATAGATGCAAAAATTTCTTTCCGTATGGCTTTAAAATGAAAAAAATTGGTACATATATTAAATGCACCTAGGCTCGTGGGGTAGATATCTAGTCTTTAAAAATAAGATGGATGATTTTAAAGTTTTTTTTATGAAGGTCACAGAGTTATTCACGTGTAAAGATTTTACATCCAATTTTCAGCCCTTTTTTCACGTCCCACTGCTGGGCACTGGCCACCCTTCAATACGAGTTTTCTAAGCGAGTGCGTTACAGTTACGACTGTCTTAAATTTGCTTTGTAAATAAATTATATAACTAATGCATATTTCGTTTGTTTCAGGTTGATAAATTAAATTCTTAAAAATAGTGCTGTATTTATCGTTATATTACAAAAATAATTAATAATTAAGTATATGTTATATTTTAAATTAATTTGTAGAAAAATAATTTTTTAACAAAGTAAAAAAAATAAGATCTCAGTAATATAAAAAAAAAATAATCAAACAAAGTACCATTATCTAGTCATTTTAATATTTCTCTTTAAATATAATTCTCCTTCAAAAAGTCCAAAATATATATTAAATATAATAATATTTAGATATCCATATTTTAATATCTTTAATGTGCTTTTGTAAAAAAAAAACAAATTAATCGGGACCAAAATACAAGAATCCGAATTTAAAAAAAAATGTGCAAAGCTCTCGTCGTTGAGCAATTGAAAAATTGCTATCAGTCGAATTAAATTGAAATTCGATATTTAAAAAATTCAATATGGCGTCTCCGTCATCTACTCCGAAGGCACCATCGCCGCCGCCTCCGGGACATGGGCCGAGTAAAATGGAAAGAAGAATGTCACATTTCAAAGAATATAAATTCTTTAGAAGTTTTAGCGCGAAAATAGAAAATTGGCCGATGAGAAAAGCTGAGCAATTATGGCGGAAAATGAGAGAGAGAAAAATTGCAGGTAAGTGCCGTTTTAAACAATGTTCTCTTTAAATACTATTACGTGTAAATGCGAAAGTTTATATGTGTGTGTATGGTCATTACTCCTTCGGGATGAAAATATGAACTCCAATAACACATAGACTGCTCTGAGTAGAAAAATTTGCTAAAAGGTGGCGCTGATTCGTTGCCAAAAATACCTAATACATACATACATATATATCTATACAGATAAATAAAATTGAAGTGTCAGTTTGTAATGTCGAAATTAAAGCTTTTTAACATATGAAATCATATATAATACTAATAAGAAAAACACAAAAAAATACACTTAAAAAAATTAAAATGTTCTAGAAACATCGAGTCGGTCTCTAGAGACCCACTCGAGCGAAGCGAGGTTATATAACTAGTTTAAAATATATTACCTATAAAGGTAGTACATGAAATATTGTAGAATTTTAATCGTTATTTAAACATTATAATTATGACCCATTTACTTACACAAAACGAAAAAGATTACGCCCAACGTGGGGCTCGAACCCACGACCCTGAGATTAAGAGTCTCATGCTCTACCGACTGAGCTAGCCGGGCTGGTGTAATGGTACTTGAAATTATTGAACAAATAAGTATTACTTATTAGTTATTATACTATTGGTTGTATTGTTAGGGATTATACAATAATTTATAAAACTATAGTATGTTAAAATAAATATATTGTATAAAGATTGAAATATAATTATTATTACACAAAATTAGTCAAGCGTTGAACTAACCTACCATATTTATATTAATTGTATTGTTAATAGGCACTGTTTACTGATTCATGTGTTTATGAATTCGCTCGTATATATATATATATATATATATATATATATATATATATATATATATATATATATATATATATATATATAAACACAATTTCACATTTTTAATATTAGTATGGGTGTACTCAGTACAAGTATAAATTCAGACAGTAATACGCAGTAAAAAGAATTAAAAAAAACTAGCCTTTGAAAAATACAGTTGCACAAGGGCTTAAAAATAGAACCGCAATATTGCTTTATTTCACGAATGGATTTGACAGGCAATATGGGGATAAAAGAGTGTTATGAGCGTTATTTTGTTTATATGATACATGTGTAAATCGGTGCATCCAAACAGAATATGTGAACAAATTTATACAGATAAATAAAATTGAAGTATCTGTTTGTAATGTCGAAATAAAAACTTTTTACTAAATGCATATGAAATTATATATATATTTATAGGAAAAATACATTTTTTAAATATTTCGTCTATCTCTTTGGTTTGTTCCGGCGAATCTCCGAAACGGCTGGACTGATTTTGACGGGACTTCTACAGGCAGATAGCTGATATTATAAGCAGTCATTTTGACTACCTACTTTTACTTTAGAAAAAGAATTATTGTTCCACTTAAAACAACGCACCTAGGGCAGATAAAACGCAAAATTTGTTTATGTTTTTTTTTTACATTATATTTAAAAAAAAGGCCCAAAAGGATGTGTTTCAAAATTATGTTCTTCTTACTTGTGGAGTGACATGTACTTATTATATATAATATTGAACTATGGTAATTTGACCTAATTTTGTTTTAAACTCAAAATAGGTTATATATTCAAGTTTAGACTAACAATGTAAGCTTGTTTAAGTATACTAAGTCCGAACTAATGCTATTAAGTTCCTACATACGTATAAGTTTTGTACAGTAATTTATGCATTTCACGACAATAGTTTACTTGCTCTTAAAACTAGGTAATAAAATTTGTTGTTAAACCTACTTTAATCGATACAAATTTGAAGGTACTCAATGTATATACTAAACGATCAAACGAACTTACCAAGTGAAGTTCGATCATTATTATATTAGTTTTTTCATTCGAAGATATAATTAACCAGGTAGTCCTTTTATCCAACAAGGCAACTTCGCATATTTTAGAGTATCTATTGATTTCTAGATTAATAAAAATAAAAAGAATTTTTCGGGTAGTCGTACCTGCCATATTTACGTCTACCTCCGTAATGCGCTCTGTTCATGTCTCATTCTTTTTATAGTATTTAACGCAGCAAAACTTTAGGGTTATGGGTGGGTGGGTATTTATATCTTCGAATGAAAAAACTAATATAATAATGATCGAACTTCACTTGGTAAGTTCGTTTGATCGTTTATTATATGACGTTTTTTCATTCTTCAGATATAATTAACCAGGTAGATGTTTATAGATAATACTAATAAGTTTTGCTATTTTAAAAAATAAAACTTATAATGAAATTTGAAATGTTTTATTCAAGTGATTATAATGAATATCATACATGAAATAAGTCTAAGAAAAAAAAAGACAGACCTCGCAAAGCTGTCCCGTTCCTCTACAGGTCGTTGATAGAATCTAGCAAACGTTTGAGATGTAGCAGTCCAACCGGCTGTCTTACGTATCACGTCAAAAGAGACGCCGAAGGAGTGTGCGGCGGAGGTGGCGGCATGTCGCGTGCTGTGCGCGCTGAACACCGCCACATCCACCCCGCATTCCCCCATTGTCTGTTTTAGCCAGCGACCTATAGTTTGGGCAGTGGCAGCTTTATGAGGGAGGTCGTTTAAAAGTAATCAATAAATTTTCTACATTACTAGGTCTTAAATTTATTGTTTTAGCAATATACTCCTGTAATGTTTTAGCTGGGCATATACTTGGATTTTCTAAAAAGAAAGGCAAGTTTAAAAATTGGTTGATCTTTACCAGGTCTCGATGTTTTAATAATATCAATAATATAGATTTTAATTACACTCGCAAAACATTTAATATTATTAATTTTTATCAAAGAAAATGTTTGCAACCTATGCGCAGTACACAAAGCTAGGAGCATTACAAGTTTTTTCGTAAGTTTTTCCAAACTAAGTTCAAAATTAAGATACCACGTCTCTAATTTACTTAAAACGACTTGTGGATCCCAAATATTTTTATATTTAGGTATACTGGGCCTTAACTTGTACACACCTTTTAATATTCTTGAAATACGATCATCTGTACCTACGTCATGCCCTAGCAGTAAGTACAACGCCGATCGATGGTATCTCCCCGGTTATATATCGATAGGTATCTCCCCGGTTATATTGATGTGTTATAAATGATATTATACAGCATGAACTGAAGGTTCCAGAGAATTAAACTTATTTAGAATACAAAACTCCCACCAAACTTTAAATGTTACGCTATACTGACGAATCGTATTTGCAGATAGTGAAGCGCAGATTAAATCTAGTGCTTGGTCGGGCACACCACGCCTGAAGAATGCGAGCCGCAAAGTATCGCTGCTCCCAGGGTAGGAGAGAGGCGTTGTCCTTGCTCTTGCGACCTAATATAAAGGCCATTATTAATAATGAAAATATCTGATTTCTTTAATTTTAATAATAAAGGGAACCAAGGCTGTGAAGGCCAATAAGGGAATACTAGAATTCCCCTTGCATTATCAGAAATGATTTTTTCTAAGCATTTTAAAACTATCCGAAAAGGTGGAAAAGCATAAAAGAAAAATGGTTTCCAATTAATTGTAAAAGCATCGACATTCACCGCATCTGGATCTGGTTTCCAAGATATATAGCTTTTACACTTGGTATTGGTACGAGAAGCAAATAGGTCTATTTGTGGGTGCCCGAAACTTTCAATTATCTTCTTGAAAGAATTACGGCTAAGTTCGAATTCTATATCTTGATTTTGTCTTCTAGACTCTTCGTCTGCTTCTATATTATCCTTAGTATCTATATAAGAGGCAAATAACCACAAATTGCGCTTCTCGCACCATTGCCAAATCAGCCTAGTCAATTTGTTTAAATGTGGATATTGTATTCCGCCGAAGCGATTAATATAACTAACAGCGGTTGTATTGTCAACACGTAATAATATAGCACAATTAGTCTTAGTTTTAGCAAAACATTTTAAGCCAAAGAAGGCCGCCAGCAATTCTAAGTAATTAATATGATATATTTTTTTTTTTTTTTTTTACTATCCTTCCAAAGACCGTTTGTTCTTTGACTGTTACAAAAAATGCCCCAGCCAATTCGAGAAGCATCTGAAAAATTTCTAAATCAAAATTTTGATTTCTCGTGTAATAATCCGTTCGATATATATTACATTTCCACCATAATAAGTCTGATAAAATGAATGTAAAAAGTTTAATTTTAGCTTCATAGTCGTGACTATTCTTTAGAGCTAGAAATTTTTGTCTCTCGAATAATTTTGGATACAACCAGCCATATTTAACTGCTGGACAAGCGGCAGTAAGGGTTCCAATAAATTACGCAAACTCACGAATACTACAATCTGGTAACTGTAAATATTTATCGACTAACTGTGCTATACGATTTCGTTTATCCATAGGCCAAGAGATACGCATATCTATAGTGTTAAATATGAAACCTAAAAATTTACAATTTTGTTTCGGTTCGATACAACTCTTTTCATAGTTTACAACAAAGCCTAAACATTCTAAAACTCGTAATGTTGTCTGTACATTTTTTAAACAATTGTCGTAATTACTGCCGATACACAGTATATCATCTAAGTAAATAACAGATATGAATCCTAGATTTCTTAAGTACTTCACTACTTCCTTCATTGCTGTTCTATGGTCTTCCATCTTAAAATGAGATTTAATTATATATTTATTAAAAGACTTTAAATTCAAAATAAACCTCTTTTGTCCATCCATCCATCCATTTTAAAATAACTGAGTTATCCGTAATCGATAACCAACAATTATAAAATAACTGTAAACGGCCTGCGTGTACCTGTGTTAACGTCGATGCGTCGGATAGGCACGTTGCCTGTTTGGATGGCTGAAGCGCGCTTGCGACGGCGGTTGTGGTGTGTTCCCCGCAAATGCCTGTCGCGCCGCTGACGTCATCGTCACCATCCGCGGTGTTGTACGCCCCCCGTGTTCGACAGGAACCGGGGAGGGCCTGTCCAGTTTCCCGGCCGCGGTCGTAAAAAGGATGTAGAAGGTTTCGTAACAGGAACGTTTTTTTTTGATAGAAAGCCCTTGTTTTTCTATAATTTTTGCCGCTTTAATTTTTTCTGATAGGTTGGTACCGAAAAGCGTCTCATCATGATTATTTTCGATAACGTTTAACAAAGATTTGTCCAAACTAGGTGTTAATAATTTAATCCTAGTTTCTGTATTTTGATAGTGTAAATCACATAAAATACGAGATGCATCTGACAATATCTTTATTGACTGTATTTGATCACCACCGGTTAGTAATAACGTCAATGCCCTGTTAATGGCAGTGATACCTATACCTAATTGTTGTTGACAATTTTCTAATTTTTTATCTCGTGTTTTAAGTGATTCGGTAATAGCAGCCGATATTTCAGCGTTTAACGAAGGCGCTTTTAATAATTTACAATTACTTGGTATTATATACGGCTTAAATATAAGATCTCGTGTATCTTTTGGCAAGCCCTTACGCAGTAATGGCAGCCACCTTTGCGCTAAGTTACTATGGATTTCCTCTCCATATTGCGGCACCTCATCAACTGCGTCCCCGAGAGCTTGCAAGTATTCGAACGTTAGTTCAGGATGCGATGCAACCTCTGGAGCCCCTATTTCAATCTGGGGAGTATCTACAGCTTCCATCCCAATATCACGTTCCATTACCTCGTTATCTATTAATACAGCGCGTGGTAAACTGCCGTCGTTTTGGTTATATTGCGATTGCGTTTCAACATCTGCAATACAAATAAAACATGTTTTAACATGTTTGTTACGTCTTGACATTTGACTCTCGGCCAATATTCAAGAACGTATTCCTTTGTTTAACTCTCGGCTAAACTCAGGAAAAAAAATACATAATATTATGTATGCGTATATATTGACTCGCAGTCACACTTATATTGCGTAACAGTAACCTTACTGTCACTTACCTGAATTTTCATCTGATGACTCAGATTGTATAATTCTACGACGTATACTTCTTCGATTATTTATTTCGTTTAGCTTTCTAATTTTTTCTTTGTAATATTTAAGTTTTTCCTCCTTAGTTCTCTTCGGCATTATGAATATGTACTCCTTTACTAGTTTTCTTAAACACCTATTACTGTTAATAGTTGAGCGCGTGCGAACGTTGCCTCGCAAGAAAAAAGAATGAGACATGAACAGAGCGCATTACGGAGGTAGACGTAAATATGGCAGGTACGACTACCCGAAAAATTCTTTTTATTTTTATTAATCTAGAAATCAATAGATACTCTAAAATATGCGAAGTTGCCTTGTTGGATAAAAGGACTACCTGGTTAATTATATCTGAAGAATGAAAAAACGTCATATACATATAATTATATTTTTCTGTGTATGTTACTCTATTGAGCCAATTTGATTTTTATTAATGCACAAGTTAAACGGTAAAAAAACTAGCTGAAGGTGGACTCACTATACTTTTAATAGATGTAATGTCTTTACCATTCTACGTGACATGGGCGAAATAATCTGTGTTCAATTGGCATGATTTGAAGCTATTTACAAGAAAATGAATGGAATTAAATAATAAATTATTATCCATACTAGCAGAACCCGCGGCTTCGCTCGCGCTTAAACTACAAAAAAAACTTTCATTTTGTATTTTACCGCCTTACAGGATGAATTTCGACAAATGATAAAACACGTATTTATTTAATTGCATTGAAGAGCATTAATACAAAGTTTCAAGTAATTCTGATGAAAAATATTTTTTTTGGGTTGTATTATAACGTGTTTTCCCGTGGGAATGAGATAGTCTCCCGCGGTAAAAAGTAGCCTATGTCACTCTCCAGCCCTCCAACTATCCTCACACATAAAAATCACTCCAATCCGTAGCTCCGTTTTGACGTGAAAAAAGGAAAAACAAACAAACAAACACACTTTCACATTTATAATATTAGTATGGTTGTTTATTCAGGTTATAAACTGTTTTCGTTCCGAATTTTATTCAAATCCATTGAGCCATCACATCGTGAAAAAGTAATAAACATACAAAATCACTTACAAACTTCGCAAATATTTTTATTTTATTTAATTTTAAGAAAACCAACAGAACATATTTACAACATAAAATATGTACATGCATATGGTATACATACGTCATGAGTCTACTACCAGTTGGGAAAGAAGCAGCCTCAGACCTTGAGAAGAACTGGCGAAAGAAACTCAGCGGGACAAAAAGTATTTTATTTTAGTTAAATTATAAATTACAATAATCTATAAAATCTTGAATTGTTTATAAATCTTTAGCATTGTTTTTTAACATTTTTTTTTAAATTTGATATTAGCTTTTTGAATGTTTCTGAGATCCTGTTGTAAAAACGTATACATTGTCCATATATTGCTAAGTACTACGAGTATAATTGTGTTTATAAAGTATTTTGCACAAAATTATTTTCATTTTAACGGAAAGCATATAATTTCATTAAAATAATGATAATATTGTCATATAAAGTATAGTTAGTATACAGCCGTAAAAGTTTATGACTTTTGTGGTTTTCCCAGCGAAGATTAGACGAAAGGGCTGGCTTTAAAGATGTCCATAAAACTTCTAGTACCAACAGTAGATAAAAACGGACGTAAACGGAACGTTTCACGAGATCGTCTATAAAATGACTAGGTATACCGTAATGATTATATCATTACATTTTTAATCATTATTAAGAATTGTGATAATTAAATTATTTAACAGAAAATTACTTAAAATAATAATTGATAGTTTAGAACGTAAGTACTAAATTGCTCTTTCCAATTATGTATAAATTGTTTAATATAAAGAAATAGCGCGGGAAGATATTAAGAAATTGTAATTTTAGCAATGTTGTAGATATATATATATCGAAGCTGCATTAATTTTCTCTATTAATTTCCATTATTTTATCATGACTTATACAGTGGGCGTTATATGGGAAGTGTTGGTTCAAATAAAAGTCGATGCAATCCAAGTTGTATTTCAAATTAACAATAATCACTGTGTACATAGTTACACAGCACTTCACTACACAGCCATATACCACTTCACTATTACCACGTATAGACAATACAGAACGCAAGACAGTTTCTACTAGTGTTCACTGTGCGACCGACCAAGCGTCACTCAGCCGAGCCCGGTCGAGTGTCACAACGTAGACTCTGCCGAGCCCAAAAAGGTGGCGCTCGCGTTCCGATTAGTTGTGATTATGACTCGTCTCCGACATATAACAAAAAATATCCTTAAATAAAGTTCCACATTTTTCTTTCTAAATAACTAAATAAGGTCTAATATTTTCTTAGATTTACGCGAATGTTTGACATTATTAAATAAAACTATCTTTTCGGATTATTTCGCGGATTTATTTTGATTTTTGGTTCCCGACGTTTCGAATGCTTTACAGCATCCATGGTCACGGGAGAGACTGAGGTGTTACATGTCTTGAATGTATAGTTGTTACAGACAGCCTACCCACAATTAACAAAATGAAAGTTGCACCAATTACATTACAATATTTTAACTTTAAACATTTTTATAATTTTAATTATAATTGAATATGGAAATTTTCCATATATATATATATAATTTTAATTATAATTGAATATGGAAATTTTCCATATTCAATTATAATTAAAATTATAAAAATGTTTAAAGTTAAAATATTGTAATGTAATTGGTGCAACTTTCATTTTGTTAATTGTGGGTAGGCTGTCTGTAACAACTATACATTCAAGACATGTAACACCTCAGTCTCTCCCGTGACCATGGATGCTGTAAAGCATTCGAAACGTCGGGAACCAAAAATCAAAATAAATCCGCGAAATAATCCGAAAAGATAGTTTTATTTAATAAATAAGGTCTAATAAGTTGATCAATATAAGAAAACTAAATAATGTGAAATTTCAATGTTTTTTTATATTGGGTAAAGCTTTGCAAAGAAATAGTTTCATAAAGAAGTACTTTTTGCGTATTTTGAGAATATTTTATAATATATACGTACACATTTCAAAATTGGTTGGAACAAGTTCGGGCTATTTGGCTTAACCTGAATAAATAATAGATGGCGCTTATTCTAGCTGTCCCACTATTTTATTTAATAAAATTATATATGTTACAGTGTCTCTTTAGTGGTCAAAACTACTTTTGACTGGCAAAAACAGTCAAAAGTAGTTTTGACTGCAGGCCTTGGTCAATACGAGTTTTGAGTCTAAAATTATGGCGCTCGCCGGCCGCCATTGCGGCGCGGTCGCTTCTGTCTCGGCTTGAAGGTTGTGGTCACTATTCTAATATAAACTAACCTAGAAAGAAAGACAGGGGTTTTCCAAGTAACGTTCAACCTATTTAGCTCCTTAACTTTTTAATATTTATGACCGATATGCCTGTCAAAACTGCTATTAACCAGGCCTTCAGTCAGAACTACTTTTGACCAACCCTTTTAGTCAAAAGTAGTTTTGACTGAAAAATACTTTTATCTGTGACATATACATTAACTAAGTAAATACTAATATAGAAAATGCAAAAATAAAACGGCCTATTACGTGTATAATCAAGTGTTTTAATAATCAAGTCGTATTATTATTACAATATAATAGATTTATATTAGTTTGAACAAAATTGTCTTTCCTTATAAGATAAAATTAACGCGATAAGCAATTTGAGTTAGTACATATTTTCTTTAATTTGTTAAAAAAGCTAATGTATTTTAATATAATTAATTATTAATTATTTTATATTATAAATCTACATTTCTAACTTCTAACCTATTCATAATTTAACCATTCTCGCTATACAAAGCTTTGTATGCGAATTCTCGAAATGAAAGGAAGCAATAAATTTTATGGTTCATACAACATCCTCAATTACTTGTATCTATGTTTGTTTGTTTGAAACGCGAACATAAAAATCACTCGTATTTCTTAATTTAATTAGTGACGATTATTTATACGGTAGTAATATAAATGTCTAATTGGTATAATTATAGGTCTTGAAGCAATACATTGATAGCAATTCTCAGACGCTTAAAATGATTGGTCAAGCTTGAGTCAGGCTCAAGCACTGAGAATTCAGTCTCCAAACAATATAGTATTCAGCTGTTTTTAACGTCCCACTGTTTGGCACGGGCCTCCCTTCAATACGAGGGGTATCAGGCAATAGTCCACCACGCTGGACAGGGACGGATTGGCAGACTTCACATACCTTTCGAAAACTTGCTAGGTTTTCTCAGGCAGGCCGCGAGCAATGCTAGTTTAACAATAAAATAGAACTTTTAGATAAATGGTAGATATTTAATTTAAACTTGAAGAAGTTTTTTGTATTTGATGTTATATATACATAGTTTAATTCTTACAGATATTTACGTATGATGATGTTCTCCTGGCCGATTCTGGCTACGGCGGCCAATCTCATTGAGATTAGCCAACTGCGCAGGAGATATCATAGTGCACAAGTGTACGCGCAGACACAAGTGCACTCTCTATTTCTGTTACTCTCATACTCCGGTGGGACGACTGCTCGACACGACCAGTGAGAGTTAAGGCGCGGGACCGACGGCTTTACGTGCTCTCCGAGGCACGGGGGTGAAACACCGCCAACTTCCCAAATCCGGGCTGTCACTGAGACTTACACTATACAGAAAGACTCAATAACTAAACTTGGCCCGACCCGGGACTCGAACCCAGGACCTCAGAGTGTGCAGCCGTATATGCTAGGCATTACAGCACCGTGGTAGTTAGTTAATTTATTTACGTATAATTATATATGAGCGAGATAACAGCTCATCCTCCGCCATTCTTTCTAAACGCGAAACCCAAAAATTTATCCATTTTGGATTTTTATTTACGATTTTCAATATTAGTTATAAAAAGGTGACAATACTTAGATGTGGCAAAAATAGTTCTACACTGAAACTTAAATAATATAATAAGTTTTAACGTTTTTCGTTTGAAGCGAAAAGAAACCTACAAATAGATTTCTTGTATGAACACTTCTCCATACATGTTGTTCACTTAAAAATATCTATCAGTATAGTTACATAGTATCTATATAATAAAAATGTTATTTAAATTTATAGTGGTACCTGAGAATTGTTAAAATTTTAGATTTTTTATGAATAACAAATAATTCACTCATTCTCCAGTTTCAAAAACTTAGAAGTTCTTATATAAATAATTCAGATAGTTTATTATTAAAAAGATGTACGTAATATTTATGATACCGCCTACTCTCTAAACTCGATTGGGCGATTGTTTATCGTCAATCTAAGATTTTTCATACTATTTCTATTATAACAATTGAAATAGTTAACTGTTCACGTCACACGAACTTTGAATGTTTTATTAAAGCTAAGTAGATGCCTGACCTGTTAAAATATTTTCACGTAAACTTTAACGTTTGCCAATATAGATAAATCTTATCGATTCAATACAAAACATTTAAATAGAAATAAAAATCGATTTCACAAGTCAGTGGGTTTTTTATTACAACGACTTTGTAGTTCCTACCGCAATAATAACGCAAGAAAAATAAATTTTTGGCCTAAATAAACGCTTGGCTACGCGGATTTCTGAAAGCGTTTTATTAGCGAGCTATAATAATTTATAGGAGGACTGTAGGTTCATATAAAACTTATATTTTATAATACTTGTTTTGTTTTGAAACAATAATTGATTCCAAAAAAATAAAGAGATGTATTTTTTTTTCGTTTCGCTGCGATGCGTGACATGCCCTTCATATTTTTATAATAGCCAGTATGAGCCGCACACTCGCTTCGCTCCGGTTCGTGCCTAGATTCGTCTTAACAGCTAGAATGGAATAAATATACTAGGTATATATGAGTGTGATATATAATTATATTTATATACTTATATATCACACTCACTTATGATGTAATACTTATGATGAGTTGTTTTGGGTTTTACGAGTATTATAACGTGTTTTCCCGTGGTAATGAGATAATCTCCCGCGGTAAAAAGTAGTCTATGTCACTCTGCAGCTATCCAACTATTTTCACATAAAATACCACGCCAATCCATTACTCTGTTTCGACATGAAACAAACAAACACACTTTCACATTTATAATATTAAGTATGGATATTACGAAAATTCTCAGAATCTCGATCTTTTCGACTTTATTTATAAAAATGTGATATAATTGTATGTGATATTTATATATATCACATTTTTATAAATATGTGGGATATATGTATGTGATATGATATAAAATATAATATGTATGACGATAGTTTTTTTTGACGATATGTTTATAAATTACCGCTATTACCTTTCTCTCGGAGAAAACCGTAAAAAAGCCGTACAGTAGTTTTTGAGCTTAGATCTAACAAATACAAACTCGGTGCGGGAGACTTAAGTTTATAGATATTTATAGATAAGCATTTAAATTATCTACAAAAATTTCATAAATATAAATATTATATATTTTTTATATTAATTAGCCTTTATATTAATTGCTCCTGATCACGCATTTCTTTAATATACATATTTTTTTTACTTAAAAAGATTGTTTTCGATGATTCCAAAATCAATCCAAGACGATAATTATATTGATCTCCCTTAATAATTATTATTACTTTGTTAAACTCAAATGTATTAGGCGGTTACTATTTATCTCAATAAAAGTACTTATTTATGCGCGTGCGACTCCGCGAGTATAAGCTCATATTTAACAAAGAAACTCTTGCCCGATTTCACCAACAACCCATAAGCTACCACCTACGTATGGGATCCCTAGCTTAAAAGTCCCCTAAGCTAGCCCCTAAATTAAATTTCGTTTTACGATCGTCTTTAAGCCCATATTTCGAGCACCTAAATTTAGGGGGCCTTTTAACATTTAGGTGACTCCTAACTGTCGGTGAAACAGAAACTGTCCCCTAACAGCCCCCTAACCATGCTTAGGGGATCCCTTAAACTTAGGTGACGTTGGTGAAATCGGTCTAACACACAAAGTAACATTTAGCATATATCTCAAACATAACTTTAAACTAACATTGGTACAATTATGAAAATATTTTTAGATCAAAACAAATATACAAAATTCCTTCAAGTTTTAAATAACTTTCGATGTAGAAACTTCGACTTTCGTTTAAACACTTGTTAAACGTATCCACAAATCTATACATATAATAAAATTGTAACTAAGTAGAATCTGTACATTAAATATTTTTTAGAAAATCTTATTGAAATAGACATTATTATCGATACAGAGGCCGAATCTATAGTTATTAGAATTTTTGTCTGTCTGCCTGTCTGTCTGTTACTGCATCACGAGAAAACCACTGGACAGATTTTGATGAAATTTGGTATGATGATAGCTGGTTATCCGGATCAACATATATGTATGTAGAATACTTCTTACTGCGGGAAAATATCTCATCTCTGAGAAATCTATATATCTATATACTTACTAAACGTTAACATATAGGAAACTTTTTACAGCGGAAAAATATCTCATTTCTGAGAAAAAATACAAAAACTGTAATGTAAGAGTATACTAATATGTAAAACCTAAGAATTTGGTTTTTGGTCATGTGAACGCGGGCGGAGCCGTGGGCAATGCTAGTTGTTAACTAAATCTCTCTTATTATTGAATAAAAATATATGAATGTATCTGGATATTGTAATCATAATTTAAAGTTTTATGAACGTTTTTATCTGCTCACATAATAAATAAATATAGTACCTATACGTAAATAAATTTGATAAAATATTAAAATTTTCTTTATATATATAGGATTACTATTTAGTGTTACTGGTGATTAATTTGGTAATATATTATGTAGAAAGTGGAACGGAAACGCGTACCTACGTTATAATATAGGGTTGAGAGTTTTATAGAGTAACTGCAGTAAAATAGTCATTATCATAGTGCTAATCTATACATATAATAAAATTCTGAGTTGAAACTGTACCTTTAATAATTTTTTGAAAATATTATTGAAATAGTCATTATTATCAGTACAGAGGTCGAATCTATAATTTTTAGAAATTTTTGTCTGTCTGTCTGAGAACGCATCACGAAAAAACCACTGGACAGATTTTGATGAAATTTGGTTTAATGATAGCTGTTTATCCGGGTCAACATATGGGATAATTTATACTGCCGGAAAATATCTCATCTCTGAGAAATCTATACTAAACGTTGAAACGTAACCAGACGAACCCGAGCGATGCGAGGGTGAGTCGCTACTAACTCTATATATAAATAGGCAAAGACAAAACAGCTTAGTACCTTTTTATTTAGATATCTGATTTTCTTCTGTTTAGTAACTCTTGACGATCTTTAGTGCTATGAATAATATAAAGAAAATTTATACTGTCATATTATATGTTTTCCTCAATAAAGATTATGGTTGCATTTCATATGTCATGTTGATGTTGGGGCTAGTAGTTATAGTAATAAGGTGAATTTGACTTTGCGAAGTCGTAGAGCTTTTGAAGAACTGAATGTCTGCTGTGGACACTGATCGACATGCTTAATCGATTAATTGATTTTTCATATGGTAGCTTACTACTTGGTTAGACAAATAATAAGAGTTATTTGTATTGGCATGTGTTGTTAAGAATCTCTTTGTATGTTGTATAAATATAAATAAAAATGCCGTTAAAAATAGGGAAATTGTAACACAAGTAATAATTTCCATTGTATTTGCATGAAATTTAAAGTCAATTTAAACAAACAAATCTAAACAGTCCGATATATATTTTCTATTCCCTATTTTTCAATTGGAATCCTTGATAAGATGAAGGCCTGGAGATAGCCTGTAAATAAGAATAAACGGTGTAGACTTTAGACCCTTCACGAAGACTGACGTAGAGACATATTTATATAGGAAAAGTGACATTTATGACTTAACTAGCATTGCTTGCGGCTCCGTCCGCGTTCAGATGGCCAAAAACCAAACTCTAAGGTAAGTTTTACACATTAGTATACTCTTACATTACAGTTTTTGTATTTTTTCTCAAAAATGAGATATTTTCCCGCAGTAAAAAGGTATCCTATATGTTAACTCGGATAATCAGCTACCACCATACCAAAATTCATCATAATCCCTCCAGTGGTTTTTTCTTTTTTCTCTGATGCAGTAACAGACAGGCAGACAAAATAATCTAAAAACTATAGTTTCGGCCTTTGTATCGGTAATAATGTTTATTTTAATAATATTTTCCAAAAAATATCTAATGTACAGATTCGGCTTAGTTACAATTTTATTATATTTGATTTTTAAGGGTTGTCCATATCCAGAGGGTTGATCTGCATAAGCTTGTTGTTTTTTAGATTATATGGAAATATGGTAGACAATATAAAAATAACAAATAAAAAGAAAAAATATATAAACACATAAAAAGCAATCTTTTCTTTGGCGAAACTTGGCTTGATGTAAGCAAATTTGCTTCATAATCGAGCTAATATTTTGTTTGAAACGTTTTAATGATGCACGAGCTTATTTTATTAGCAAAAAATATTTGTTTTTTTTTTAATCAAAAGGTATATTCGTCATCTTTTATATTGTACTAACATTGCCCGCGGCTCCGCCCGCGTTCAGATGACCAAAAACCAAATTCTTAGATTTTACATATTGATATACTCTTACATTGCAGATTTTGTATTTTTTTCTCAGAAATGATATATTTTCCCGCGGTAAAAAGTATCCTACATGTTGATCCGGATAACCAGGTATCACCATACCAAATTTCATCAAAATCCCTCTAGTGGTTTTTCTGTGATGCGGTAACAGACAGACAGACATAATAATGACTATTTGATATTTCAATAAGATTTTCCAAAAAATATTTAATGTACAAATTCGGCTTAGTTACAATTTTATTATATGTAAAGAAGATGAGTAATCAATAAGTCGAGATGTATCATATTATTTAATAGATACAAATTAATTATATTAATAAACCGATGATGGTTTTGACAAACCTAGTTTCAAGGTCTCATTTTGTCTGTTCTTTGACCTGATGAGTAAGGGCAGTAACTTTCCATTTTATATGAGTTATATAATAGACTATCCATAATTTCCACCCGAACTTGTAATATTACTTCGATCGTAAATATTATTGGTGTAATGGCGATGAGCCAAATTTCAAAGTGTATTGCGCTGTTGACTACTAAACGACCATTTGGTTCGCGGTTTAATGTTTACCTCATTTATTTATTCGATCGTAGTACAGTCGTAGTAGTGCCTTCTTGAAAATTTATAGCATTACCCTGGCAATGAAATGTTGCTATAAAATTACATAAGGAGTTATCAAGAAATAAGTACGAGTATCTACATATACGACGATATATTGCCGAGTGTTATGTAATAAATACGACTCATTAGTTTTAAAGGATCGACATTGTTTTGTGCGGTGTTGCCTAATTTTAAACCATTTCATAAGTAGATTCCTCTTAGAAACTAGAAGTATTAGAATATTACTAAAAGTTATTACTAGGTAGTAGGTAGATATGTTTCTAGTATGACAAAGAGTAAAATTATACCTGTTAAATTCTTAATAAACATAGGTGTTTTATTTTAATGTAAAAATAGGGCAAGCGCAAGTCTGACTCGCACATCCTTTACTGTGACATATGGACAGACAGACATGACGAAATTACAACAGTTCCCATTTTTGCCTTATGATTAAACCCTAAAAAGTACTAAATCTATAAATATATTTTATATAATATATTACAATAACATGAGATCTGTCAACTTGTTGGCCATTAGTTTGACCACTAAACATTCGTTCCGTGAGCGCACTGCAAAAGTACTTACGAGACGGATTTAAAGTTTATTTTATCATTTCCTTCGAAAGGCATGCGGGTTTTTAATTAAAGTGCCACTAGAGGCATGCATCTGCTTCAAAGTGTAGGGATGAAACAGGAAAATGTAATAAGTGAGGTGAACAGTCAGTTGGATAAACATAGTGCAGGTTAAGGACCGATGAGTTCTTTATGGTGACCATAGATTATGAAAGACAGGATAATGAGAGTAGTATTCTAGAAAAAAAATAAAAATAATAATTAGGCACTTACGTTGATAATTTATTATATATATTTTATTGCTTTTAAAGTTCAGTATAATAATTACTATATTGAAGTTAAAGGTGGACTTCTCTAAGATGTCTTCCTGTAATAGTGTAGTTGTAATATAAAGAGCTTTTTAATTTAACATCTATATACTTACATGTTATCATTTTAATAATTAATATTATTTATAAACATGAGATATATTTATAAACTTAACTTAAAAGTTATTAATGTATGCATTTATATATATATATATATATATATATATATATATATATATATATATATATATATATATATATATATATATATATATATATATATATATATATATTAAGGGCATATATTCTACTAATCTAATGTACAAAATAATGTGACCAATTAAAATATTCTTGTCAATGCTTAATGGTATTTACTTTGTAAGTATGTGTTAGAAATGTTAGATTATATTTAAAAACACAAATAAAATATCGTGAAAATTAGTCCTAATAACGTCAAGAATGTTCAATGTTTTTATTTTTAGGTACCAATAATCATTATTATAAATATATAAAATTTAACTTGTCGAGGTATTCGTATCGAATATCAGTAAAGAAATGTTAAAAATATTATGAGGGCACCGTATATATAGCCACAAGGCTATTAGTAGCATCATTTTCACTTTCTACGCCTTCGGCATTTCTCATCACGATATATATATTTATTTATATTATATAAAATCGTCGGCAGATATGTTACGTGTTAATAAAAATTTCCACCAATATAGTAAGTTAACTTTATAATTATGCAATGTATTCTAAGTGTGACATAATATAGTTAACTTCCCGTAAACTTTATTTAAGGAAATCTTTATCTTAACAATCTAAATTACAATAGAACTTTTTTTTATGTATATGTATAAAACAACAGATATAGTTTATAGTTGATACTAAAGTAATATTTTTTATGTGAGTGGGTTATTGATCTCAGATTTGATTTCTTGGCATTTATATAACTAGCGACTCACTCTCGCTCCACTCGGGTTCGTCCCTACTTCGTTTTTAACGTTTAGTATAGATTGCTCAGAGAAGAGATATTTTCCCGCAGTAAAAAGTATCCTATATAACACAAATAACCAGCTTTCATCATACCAAATTTCATCAAACCGACAGACAGACAAAAATTCTAAAAGCTATAGATTCGGCCTCTGCATCGATAATGATGTCTATTTCAATAAGATTTTCCAAAAAAAACTTAATGTACAGATTCGACTCAGTTACAATTTTATTATATGTATAGATAAAAAGTCTAAACTCACAGTCTTTCTACGTAAAACTTTCTTGAGTATTTTGAACCCAGCATCACACTTTATCTTAAACAAATCAAATAAAAATAAACATGACTAACAAAATAGACAACTTTCGTTAAAGTTTATTATTGATCCCGTTTCATCTCTAGATGCCCTTTGAATATTTAAAATTATGAAAGCTCTAAAAACGGACGACATTTGTTAAATTAATTCGCGCAATGTACATATATAACTTTCTTAGATAATTCCTCTTTATATTAGTGAAAACTGTATGGAAATCCGTACAGTATTTTCTGAGTTAGCTCGAACAAACTCAAATTCAGTGTGGCGTGAGACTTTTGTTTATAATATGTAGTGATTACGGTATCTGTAAACGGACGTGTCTGAAAACATAAACATAAATATAAATAGAGCAATAGATAACAGATTCCACCAACTTGGTCACCCTACTCCTTATTGATGCGCCCCAGCACGCACTCATTGTATGGTAATTATTACGCGTGCGTCGTGTAGCTCGACAAGCTTGGATTAGAACAGTTGTACTTTGAGGAAGTAGATGCATGAAATACAAATAAGGCTGTGAGTAATTAAACGAACTAGTGATAATGATAAATAAATGATAAAGTTGTTCTGATCGAGTTTCGGTCTCGTTGGTCAATCTCATCGAGACTAACCGTCAGCGCAGGAGACATCATACTCGTAGTTCACAAGTCAGTAGCTCTCAAAGTCTGCCAAAGTGAATTGACGGACGCAAGACCTATGGCGTAACGTGAAAAAGAAATAAATAAAATTAGTGTCTGTTTGTACAGTCAAAATAATAGCTTTTTACTAAATGTATGATATGAAAGCATACATAGGTATACTATATACAATACTTATAAGAAAAAAAAAACAATTTTTAAGTTTTTTGTCTGTCTCTCTGTTTGTTCGAGCTAATCTCCAAAGCGGTTGGAACGATTTTTACGCAACATTCCCTAGTAGATAGCTGATGTTATAAGAAGTAACTAAGGTTACTTTTATTTTAGAATAAGAATTAGAGAAAAAAAAATTAAACCCCATGAAATTGTGAATAAAATCCTCGTACATAAGCAAGCACCCGAGCGAAGCGAGGGAAAGTTGCTAGTGTAAAATATTTTTAATACCTTCATTAAAAGCAAAACGGAAGTGACTGCGTGCTTAGAATTGCGATAATTACATTTAATTAACATTAATATTTGAGTAAGCGGTTAGGTTATGCTATTTAGCGTATTTTTAATGAATTTTTAGGTTATGTGTAGGTAACTAATTGGACTATTACATATTTCTTACATTTTCTCAATTTATGTAACATCTGTTGAGGTCCAATATTCTATCTAAATTAAAACCAATTATAGAAATAGATTTTACTATCATTTCCTTTGCAACTTATTTACTAGTAATGACTAATAATAAACAAAATGGACGCATTAAAGTCGAATTGATAAATACCTTCGTAATGATTTTTTCGTAGTCTATTAGAATAATATTTAAATAATTATATACAATTTTTATATATAAAATTATGTCTTGCATAACAACAAAGCATCAAGGGTTTTACTTACTACAAAAATCCATTCAGAACTTTTTTAACACAACTCTTAATTTGATAAAAAAGCTTGCACATATGGGATTTCCAGGCTAAGTTTACTCACATATAATAATTATAACTTTGTATTATTGGTTTTGGACTCGATGAATAAAACAAATATTTTTCGACGTTTTCATAATATTGTGCTCAAATTTTGTAACCTAGTATTCCCTAGATATAAAACAAAAAAGGTGTAGAAAAAAACATTTTCGGAAAGTGCTACATAAATCAGAGTCACAGAGCACGCTTATAATGTACGTACATAATATCCAAGTTATAAGTTCTATATATAGTGAAAAAATTAACAAAAAATATTATTTTGTTGTAATTCGAGTTGACAACAATTAATTATAAGAAATGTATATCTAGGTTGGCCATGTTGGATGATGGAATTTCGACCATTTAAAGTCGAAGCAATTTTGAACGAATGGCAAAAGAATTTTCAGGTCAAGTTTCTTTTTATGGCATAATAATGCAACATTGGAAATTTATAATTGGTCTTAAGAAGAATTTTTCGCTTTAATCTATAAAAAAACAAATAAACCTATATGGTTATAATTTACGTGTGAGCACAATATCGATAAATTGATTTTGCATACGATATTGGTACGATTATCGTCAGTTATTATATGGGTTCAGTCAAAGATTATAAGTAAGTTCTTCCACAGTTTCTTATTAACATACTCTATACGTACCGTGCCATATTTAATTAAAAATTATTCTATAGTTGTAGTATATCTATGTTATAATTGTGTGGCTTACATTTGTTACAGATGGAATTATGTATCAGTTGAAGCACGCTATTGTTTGGTTTTTTCGGATATTTTTTGGTACTCTTGTGAAATAAATACAGTATTACGGTCCAGATCACTGGTTATTTTATTGTGACACCAGAAGGAGATGAAGTGTCTCCTGAAGCTAGAAGTGGATCGTACAATAGTAAGAATATGATTTGGGTGTAGATTTTTACCAGATTTAGCTATTTTAGCTGTTTTTAACACTTTTTAAGCAAAGTGAGGACCAACCATGCACAAGGCTGCATCAAAAAATTGTCACGGGGACTTAAAAAATCTAGGTCAACAGTAAATTTTGAGTATATTCACTCAGGTCATTTTTTGCTATGTGCACCAAAGAAATGAACTTATTTTACATTTTCCGCTAGTTTTCGGAAATTTATTATATTGTATTTTTATCGTAATTGTACTAAAAAAATGGAATCACTCGAAGAAATGCTCTCGTTACCTCTTTTATACGTTCGAATGAAGGACAAAGGCCTCGTTCGCTTCGAATAATGAGATCTTTTAAAAACGTTATTTAGGTTCTTTCAGACTTGACTCAAGATGTGTTTCCTTCATGGTAAGGGAGTGATAATCATATTGAAAATGAGGTAATGAAAATATCAAAAGTGCGAGACCCGGGTTTGAAGCTGCTTCACTTGGTTTTCCAAATGAATGCGTTACCTACCTAGCACTGATTGATATAAGAAAACCTGCAATTGAATTAATTTAGTACAGAATTTGTTATAATTTCTATTAAAATAAACTTTAGTTTCCTAAAGGATTTTTCAAAATTATAGACATATATGTATACCTACTGTATAATAAGAGATAAAAGTTGAATACGCAAGGCCGGTTTTAGGGTGGTTGGGTCTGCGGGTTGTATGTTGAACTTACTGGATAGAAAAGCCAGTACTAACCAGTAAAATCCAACGAGGTGCCCTTAGATTTTAGTGGATAGTACTGAAATTAAGTTACAATTAGTGGACGCCACCGTAAATTTTTATTGTCAATTTCAACTACTAGGCGAACACCCCAGCGAAGTAAGGGTAAATAGCTAGTGGAATATAAAAGGTCCCCAAATGAATGATTTGCCCGGAAACTTAGATGGTTAAAGCCTGTCCTGTAAATATGTCGAAAGTGTTAATTATTACAGCCAAACGAATTAATGTGCTTTCTAAGCTTCAGATTAACTTTCGATCATTCATCAAGTTGTCGGCAATGATAAACGTTACTTAAGTTTTGATACTGTCAAGTGCATTTAAGCCACGACCACCCTCAGAGAATCTATAAAGCAACAAAAGATAAAAAGACACTCAGTGAATTTTATGATAAGACTAGCGATTCACCCTCGCTCTGCTCGGTTTCGTCCCTAGATGCGTTTTAGCGGTTAGTATAGATTTCTTAGAGATAAGATATATACTCCCGTAGTAAAAACTATCCTATATGTTGATCCGGATAACCAGCTATTATCATACCAAATTTCGTCAAAATCTGGATTTCTCGTGATGCATTCCCAGACAGACATACAGACAAATATTCCAAAAAAACCCATAGAATCGGCCTCTGTATCGATAAAAATATCAATTTAGAAAATAAATCCGTCCAGAAATAATATGATGCATACTCATAAAGTTATTCAACGTATAAAATTTACTGCCAAGAACTAAAATATTTTCATCCTTGTAATATATATGTATATATATATATATATATATATATATATATATATATATATATATATATATATATATATATATATTTACCCCCTTTTAGGATATAGTTTACCCTATGTACAAAAAATCACGCTAATTTGTCATTCTGTTTGATCGTGAAAGAAGGACAAACAAACAAATAAACTAACACACTTTCACATTTATAATTTTAGTATGGATTTATAAATACAAATGTGTGTGCTAGTGCTGTAGTTAGATCGAAACAGCACGACTGATGAAAGTTCATTTAGTATTACATAAAAGCAATAAAAATGTGTATAGCTTAGCAATTAAAGAAAAAAAAGCTTATTAAAGCAACTCATTGCAACTTATAGTTCAGGTTGTGAGTTTAAAATAGAACATAAAAAGCACGAGCTTTGAATGTTTTTAATGCGACAAAGTTCGTATAATCGTTTTTTAAAAATAGTGTTCACCCAATGGTCGCAATTGGACCATAAAAAAAGCTAGGTAGTTACGTGGATAAAATGTAGCGAAGGTATAACCTGGAATAAAAATTACGTCCGGATAGTATCATTTTATTTCGCTCAAATTCGTTGAGGCGTTGCCGTGTGAATAAGTAACAAATGCATTTACTTACTTACAAACTGAAAGGCATGCACACAAAAATGCGCGCCCCCACATACACGCAGACGAACACGGGCACACACAAAATCACATACACACACACGCACGCACGTACACACCCACGCACGCACATACACATCGCACACACAGGCAATAATTGCCTACGCGCAGAAAAAGCTGTGCCAAAAGAAAAAAAAAAGCAGCATATATCTTGCAGATTTATAGTTTACATCCTATTACGTAAATTGAAGTATGAAGTAACTAACGATGACCCAATTTTCTTCATTTAATAATCACAATATATAGAATAACTTACTCGGGGTAGGTACTTAAGGAATACAATTACTCTCAACTGCTTAGGGTTATGGTTTGTAAGGGTAAATAAATAAGCAGGGTAAGCCACGAAAAATGTAAATCGCTGCAAATTACAGTGTTCATCTTATTATTATTTTACATAAAATTGTTATGTAATATGTACTATTAATTTGTCGCGGGTTCGAGTCCCGCTGGGGGCATGCATTTGAGATGAGCACGAATGTTTGTACTCTAGTCATGGGTGTTTATATTTATAATATGTATGTTTTTAAAAGCTATATCTATGTAGTATCTCAACTATCTGGTATCCATAACACAAGCCTCGTAGCTTACCATGGAACTAGATGGTGCTGTGTGTTAATGTCCCAACATATTTTATATTAATTTAAATGTATAAGCATATAGTTTTGAATTTTAAAAATGAGGATTTATCTTATATTTTACTTCTTCACTAGCCTGAATAATAATATCCTTTAATATGTTATAAATACTTTTTTTTTCATCTAGGATGAATGGTTTAGAAACGTGTAGAGGATAAATATATAAAGAAAAATTCTTAGTTTTCCTCTAGAAATATTGCAGATATACGCAGAAAAATGACGCACAATCACACCAAAAACATTAATTTTTATTTATATAGAATATGATAAGATATACTATGAAATATATATTTTTTTTTTTCATTTTTATTTTTAAATAAATATATAGACAATGACAAAACGGAGTGAAGCTCAATACTTCATTCTCGGTTCTAGTGACGAGTTTTAGTGCTAGAAATAAAAAAAATGGAAACAGTTTTTTTTTTATGTAGACAAGTAAATTTTATTCATTATGGTGGAATTCAACTAGTTGGCGAATACTAGGCCTATAAATATGTTTTATATGTTTTTTATATATTTTATACGTTCGTTATATTTTGAATTGAATTTACACAATTTTATAATCATTAATCACATAAGTCGCAGTTTCGATTACCACGGGTGGTAAATCTTTGTTTTAATCCAACAAATATTACTTATTTCCTATTTAACTTGATAGAGCGATCTTGAACAACTCTAACACGCTTTATCAAAATCTAAACAAAAAAAATATATGAAAAATGTGATAAACGAGTAGATTTTCTCCCACAGACCCCTATTATTTTTCATTTCTAAAGCAACAAAGGTAATTAGAGTTCAAAGTACAAAATGCTACGATCGTAGGTATACCTCTGTTGTAGTTACCTCATCATATTCTCAGGTCACATCATCTGATTTCTGAAGTTTGACTTTTGAAATCAAAACATTTACTATACCTCGTACATACTTGGTCTTCGTAAGCCCTTCGAGGTTTCACTAAAAAACCTTTCCTTAAAAACAGCTAATTCGTGAAAGTTGGGAAACTCTAAGCTAAACTTCACGCGAATATCCGAAACACTAGCTCTATGCAGTCATATACGTACATAGTTTTATATAAGTCATTGATTATGTTAAAACAATTTGAATAATAGCCGCGGGGATTATTAGTGGCTATATACATTTTATTGGCTAATTGATAGTCCGCTAAACGTATTGGAAAGCCCGTTTAGTGTAGTAATGTATAGGTAGAAATCTTTTTCGATTTTGATTAATTACAGTGTTAAAGAGAAGTGAGGTTTGAGACTTGAATTAATTTGTTTGTGTTCCAATAGGTTTCTTATTTGATAATTCATTTAATTAATTTTTAAGTATATTTAATTGATGGATATAGCTGTAGATTTTTGTATCAAAATGGTCGAATGGTAAAAGAAGTAAATAAATACAATGATGAGGAAAGTGTCTTTGTTTGTTGGTTAGTCTCTTACTAATGACGTGAATAAGTACAAATGTAATTTATATACTCTATTTCTTTCTCTGTAAAAGGGACGATATATGACAAAGCCGATGCGAGATCGGGTGTAGGATCGATACCCCAACTCCTCATAGTTTATTTTTATTACTGAAAAACCTAAGAACTATTTTTACTCAACCCGGGATTCAAACCCAGCAGCATATACATATGTGCTAGTCACAGGACAAACACAAAGAGCTTTATATGGTAGATTTAGAAAAATTGTTACTAAAGTCGATGAGCGGTGAAATTAGAGAGGTGCCTTTGTTTATTAAATTAGACTAAAATATACCAATGAAACTAAATGAAATTGAAATGAAATAAAATTTATTTACTTAGGATCAATTCTTATAATTATACAGTAAACAACAATGGCTACGATGATACTACAAAAGTATCCGTACAATATTTAAACTATTTTATAAAAACTAAAAAAACAATAAGATGATGATGTATGTGTGTATGTGTGTGGATGTGTGAATATTGGTTAAACGTTAACTTAAAATAATATATATATATATATATATATATATATATATATATATATATATATATATATATATATATATATATATATATATATATATATATATATATATATATATATAAACTAAATAAATGTAGAAATTTAACTCGTAAGTATTTCTTCTCCTTAACCAATACAAATCTAATATTGCAAATCAAATTAATTGTATTTTAAAAGTGTCCTTTCCACTTGATTTATATTTATCCGGGTTTGCAATAAATATCGTGTCGTTTGAAATATATTTTATTTTTTACCACTCTTACATTACTAGTTGCTTCATTGCTGCCGCGTTTTTGTTTATATGAAATTATATTTAAGTATATATTAAATTACACGCATTAATATATTAATAATATGTTGGGACATTAACACACAGCACCATCTAGTTCCATGGTTAGCTACAAGGCTTGTTCTAAGGATACCAGATAGTTGAACATCTCAGCCCCTGACATTGGGACGGGCCTTAACAGGCACTCGCCGTCGGGGTCGCGGAAGAGTCTTTTTGGTACCCGTGGCCCCGGCCTTAAGGCGAAGGAGGTGCTTTGTCAGGTTTTTTAGTGGGTAGGCTGCCGCGCGTTCACCATCTTTGCGCGGCAGAAGCCCCACATAACCCGTCTCGAATCCCTCTTTGGCGAGCGGGTACCCGGGAACAGGGTTTTTCCTGACAGGAAAAAAAATGGATACCAGATAGTTGACACACTACATATATATATATATATATATATATATATATATATATATATATATACATATTATAAATATAAACACACATGACTGGAGTATCTACAAATATTCGTGCTCATGATACAATTAATGTTCACAATAAATTAAAGATATTAACTTTTATTAAATTTCATACAAATTGGGATTGTTATTTCACCCCTAAATATACATAGTTTATGGGACGGATTATACATATTTGTTACTGAGGCTACTTTCTATCTAGGTGCGGTATTTTATTCCCATGGACTCAGAATATTACTCCATAGCAGTTTGTCTTGGTCTATTTAAAATAAAATCTAACATACATTTTCTAAATTAAGCAGAAGCAGAGTAAAATGTGTTAAATCAATATATTATTTATTATGTAAATAAACTCATCTCATATTTCCATAATTTCTTTATTATTAGTAATCGCGGAGTTAATGGACCATCATATAATAAAATCATGATGTCTGTTAACATATAATGTATATAAATATTTAATTTGCCTCTCATATAGTATTTTCTTTTTTGAAGTACATAATAAAAGGATGGCTTGTGAAGGTAGCGATCCGCACTTAGCCAGCGTGGTGGGCTATGGCCTGATCCCTGTATTGAATGGAGGCCCATGCCCAGCAGTGGGACGTTAAAAAGCCCTGAAAATAATAGGTAGAGGTAAAAATTACATACGTTAAAAAGTGTACAATTACCATTTCGTGAGATATTTCGAAAGACAAATTATACGGTAGTATCGATGGCAAACAAGACACAGCATTATCGACATCTATAGATAGCTTTTTAACATTTCCCAATATCAGTCTAGACTCAAAGCAATACGTAATTCGATAGAGCTGTTACTAAAATATACGTTTATTTATGTATATTGCTTTCTAAAAATCCTTTGATAATTAATTTATCTATGTAATAGTATTTGATTGTGCAAATATATGAAATGTGTGCTAGAGAAATTTTAGCAAAAAAAATTGGTACATTTTCTATGGTTTCAATTAAAAGCTTTAATGTAGTAGAAGTCTTTAAGAGCTTATTATATTATGAATATAATGAAATGAGTCATAAGAATTTATAAATTATAAAATAAATATATAAAGAAATATTTCTGTGAAGGTAAAGTAAAAACACATTTTAACCGACTTCCAAAAAGGAGGAAGCTTTGTTTGGTCGTTTTTTTTTTCTTTTAATGCTTTTACGTAGGCACAAATCATTATGTTATTACCAGTTTCGAAAAATTCTATTGCTATGGTAAATATACCAAGCATATGTACGTACATACGTACAGAGTTATGTAAAACAAACATTCAATTATACATCCATTGAGAGGTCGCAATTGTTTATTGAGAACTGAATATTTTGAACTTATAAATCCTCTAAAAACTAATACATTTTATAGTGTGATATAATAATACAATGTAATGTAATAAATAATATATAATAATATCTCTCTGACCGATATCATGATGACCAGCATAAACCTATAGAGATTTGACATCTACGCAAGACCATCACTTGACACGACCGGACAGCAGCCACAGCTTTACGAGCTCTCCAAAGTACGTGGGTACAGGTGTAACGTAATAAAAAAATCCCCTGCTAAGGGTGGCTACTGGATATACTTAGAAAGATATTTTGAAAGTTTAGTGTAGATTTCTCAGAAATAAGATATTTTCCCGCAACAAAAAGTATCCTATATGGTGACCCGGATAACCAGCCATCATCATACTCAAAATCTGTCTAGTAGTTTTCTTGTGATGCATTCCCAGTCAGACAGACGGACAAAAGTTCTAAAAACTATAGATTCGGCCTCTGTATCGATAATAATGACTATTTCAATAACATTTTCGAAAAAAATATTTAATGTACAAATTCGACTCAGCTAGAATTTTATTATACGTATAAATATATAACATGGTAATAGGCATAAATACATTTACATATAATTTATAATAAAAATTCAATATATTTTGTACTAGCCATTGTAAGTTTCTGGTCGATGAATCATGTTGCCAATTTGCCTGAAGGTCGTACATTTTTAATTCTCGTTGAATGTATTCTTTCAATCGTAATTAGATACAGAGGGTTTGTTGTTCTTGTAATGACGGACAAAAGATCACTAGAGGGACTTTATGTGTAAAGATTTTTTAATTTAGTTTCAAAGGTTTCTACCATATAAATATTTTAGATTATTAATTTTTAACTAAAGAGGTGGATATATTAATTGTAAAATTAATTAAAAATAATTATTTGACCTTGAGTGTGAATGATTTCTTTTGTTTTAATTTATATAGGAACTGAAATATACGGAAAAGATATCGCACATATAAAAACATACATCAAAATTGAGTACTCCTCATTTGTTGTAATCAGCCAATTAATTCTATTAAGCACTTTACGTGCTCTACAGAGACGAGGGTGAAACACCGTCAACTTTTAAACTCCGGCTCTTACTGATTTTTTTTTAACATATAGACTCTAACTAAACTTGGCCGGACCCGGGATTCAAACCCCGTCTTCCGGATCTAGTAACAGCCGTACATGCTAGCCATTAGACCACCGAGGCAGTTGTAGACTTACCTTAACTTAAAAACTGTCTGGAGGACATTATGTACATATATGTATCATACATATACACTATAGACATAGCATACTAAAGTCTAATATTGCATACGTAAATGTTTAATGACTACACAAAGCGTATCCATTCATTTCTGTTTTAAGTTCTCAAGGCCTCTCGGATATCCGAGCATACAAAAGGGGCAGTTGTTTCATAAATATCGTATTCGTTGGCTTAATCTAATTTTTACTTTCCCATAGTTTACTTACACTCTTCCCTTTTAAGGATATGAGTAATACGTAAATACAAAGATATACATAGATAGGGTTCGTCATAGCGGGGTTGCGTTTCGGAAGTGGTGTTTTTATTAGTATACAGTAACATTGCCAAGCCAATGTATTACAAACTCACCTTCTGTTACAGCGTCCATTTAACTAGCTGAGAGCGATAAAATTAATTAGATAATATAATAAAATATTTAGTCAAATCATATCGAATACCTTTGTCAATTTTCATCTTACTAATATAATAAATGTGCGATACCTTTGTCAATTTTCATCTTACTAATATAATAAATGTGAAAGTTTAGATATTTAGATGTTTGGATGGATGTTTCGTACTCAATCACGCCAGAACGGCTAAACGGATCTGGATGAAATTTGGCACAGAGATAGATTATAGTCTAGAATAGCACATAGGCTACTTTTTATCCCGGAAAAATGTACGGCTCCTGTGGGATTTTGTCTTTGTCTTTGTAATCAGTATTATAAAGATTCTTAGGTACTCTATGGGTAGATTTTCATTAAAAAGTGACCTTATTTGTAACTAAGAAATATTATTTCAATTTTATATAATGGCTCGTAGATTTTTTCTATCATTTATCAATTTTTTTTTTAAATTAATTAGATAATATCCTCTCATACTTTAGACCACATGCAATTGTCTCGTATTAAGTTTACTTTCGCGCACGCGCCGCGTCTGTTATTTCCTGTCGAAACATGATAACCTTTTTACGTAACGATTGGTTGATTGCGCGGAAACCGGGGTAATGACATAAATATTTAACCGACTTGAGCAATAAGGAGATTATCATTTTGACCCGTAATGATAATTATAATATAGAGATAAACAGATTTAGAGTAATACTAATATTAAAGTTGCAAGTTTTAAATAATTTGTAGATTGCAATTTGCAACTACTAATTTTGCATTGCCCGATGAAATGGTAACGAAACAAAAAAAAATGAAGCGAGTTCAAATATCTTGTGATATTTTCATATGCCAATTATATTTTACATTACCATAAGGCGAATGAAAACAGTCTAAGATAGTCTAATTTTAAGAGTACATTATACCGAAATTGCCAAAAAGGTGGGCTATGACCTGATCCTCCTCGCATTGAGAGAAGGCCTGTTTTTAGCAGTGAGATGTTAAAAAGGGCTAAATAACACACCAATTTTGAACTCCACTTATCGACATATCACGTAAAAGTAAATCCCTAACTACTTTGGGTTTTAATCAGGCTTTAATATGATCAGAAATATATAATAGCAATAAAATAATAAATCGCATCGTTTGACGACACGTTTGGCTCAGTTGGTAGTGACCCTACTAGCTGTTCCAGCGGTCGCGGGTTCGAGTCCCGCTGGGGGCATTCATTTGTTGATGAGCACAAATGTTTGTACTCCAGTCATGGGTGTTTGTATTTATAATATGTATGTATTTAAAGTTATATATGTGTAGTGTATCAACTATCTGGTATCCATAACACAAGCCTCGTAGCTTACCATGGAACTAGATGGCGCTGTGTGCTATTGTCCCAAAATTAAAAAAAAAATCAAGAAAAATTTTCATCTAAACTAATCTTACACTTTTCCAAGTTGCCACTTTACCTCACTATTTATTAGCACGTGATCTATTAATTTATAACATGTGAAGACGGAACAAAAGTACTTACATACATTATCAAAGGTTTTTCTTTTTGTTTATGTGATATGGTTTTATTAATATTGGTTACATATACATACATCCATACAGATAAATAAAATTGAAGTGTCTGTTTGTAATATCAAAATAATAGCGTTTTACTAAATGCTTATGAAATTATATACGGTACTTATAAGTAAAACACATATTTTTTAATTTTTGTCTGTCTGTTTGTTCCGGATAATCTCTGAAACGGCTGGACTGATTTTGACGGGGCTTTCACTGGAAGATATCTGATGCTATAGTAAAGTAACATAGAAAAAGAATTAGGGTTCCGCTCAAAAAAATTAAAAAATATATATATATATATATATATATATATATATATATATATATATATATATATATATATATATAATCTATTTATTCCATACGAACCGTTAAAACGTACCTAGGTACAAACCCGAGCGAAGCGAGGGTGAGTCGCTAGTTTATTATAAAACACTAAATTGAGGTAAGCCAAGGTAAGTGCACAATATAGCAGTAATTCAGCTTGTAAGCGTATTACATTTCATTCATTACTAAACATTTCTTGCACTTGTAAGTAATCAACTACTCGACGACGTTACAAAGTGAAATGAGCACGAAATTTCCTTTTGGATAGGTGCAAATTGTTAATGTAAATTGCAATTTATTATTTACAAGTTTCTGTTTTTGTTTTGTGTATTTAATATTTTGTTTAATCAACCATTGCACATAAAGGCCTAATGTACCTGTCATATTTGTAGCATTATGCTTCCATAATTGCTTAATCGGTTATATAAAAAGCTTTCCTGTGATAACCAAATATTTTTACGCTGTATCTTACTTCCTTTCAGAAAAGCGTATCTTTCGAACTATGTATAATTGGGTTATTATAACGTGTGCGTTTCGTAGTTTTCGCAGTATTAGCTCATGTAAAATGTGTAGCCGTCAATTAAATAAAAATTAAAATAAAAAGTAAAAGATTTTAGATTAAGTGAATTTTAGAAATTATGCATATAAACAGAAAATAAACACAGGAATATCTAAAATATTGAACATGGACTAAATATATTTAGATGAACGAAGTTAGTGTTTACACCAAAGATATTTTCCAATACAAACTTTCATCCCCATTTCCACCCCCTTAAGGGATGATTTCCGGGATAAAAACAATCCTATGTCCTTCCCAGGGTCTCAAAATATCTTCTTACCAAATTTCATCTAAATCAGTTCAGTAGATCCAGAGATTACCCCCTACAACTTCACAAACTCACAAACTTTACCTCTTTATAATATTAGTATAGATATTTCTAAAAACAGAGTTATCTAAGCGGCAATTTTATTTTGCAGCCTCTTCTAACAAAGAAAAGCAACAAGCTTAATCTCGCACTAGTTTGCTTTTTATGGATATTATTATTTATAGATAAATTAAAATGACACGACATTTTTAATATCTACATATTATGGAATTTGGTAACATAATAAAAAAAAATTGTAATACCGCTCTTAATTCTTCTTCTTCTCTTCTCCTCGTCCTCTTAATTATTTTTTAAGATTCATCAATGCCAGAATTGACGAATGACGAAATGACGAATCCATATATTCTGCCTTCAAATATTATAAAGTACTAACAGTCAAGCCGAATCAGATTCGTCGTAATACCTTCCTCAAAGTTGGACCGAACTATTGATAGTTTATTTCAAGTATGTATGTTAATATATGGCATTATATACTTGGTCATAACTTCAAATATGAAATCGGTAAAAGAGACGTGAGTGTTTGCTACATCGATATTCGTCGTAATTTTTTCCTTGTTCTAGTTTTATTTTTGAACTAATTCGTTCTGTTCAAGCCCAACTCTCAAGTGACGGGATGGTCAATAAAACGTCGATATTCTCGTAATTAATGTATATATCTATCGCACTGCTTTCCACCATACGAGTAAAACTGAACTAAGTATTCTAATCGAGTTCATAATAAAAAGTAGGGTTGACCGACATTTTAAATAAAAATAATATTGACGAGTGTCAACTGACATTCATAAAAGCATTTTATAAGATTTTATAAGATTTATAAGAGTATAAATTCGGTATCTTTACGTAGTATAAAATGAAGTCGCTTCCGCTGTCTGTTCGTTTAGACCTTTTAAACTACTCAATGGATTTTAATGCAGTTTTAGCAATAGATAGAGTGATTCAATAGGAAAGTTTATATGTATAATGCATGCATATTATAGTACAGAAAAGCACTAACACAAGCATTCTGTTGTGGTCTTTCATGATCTTGGGGATAACCACTATATCGTAATTTAAAGTTGAGTAATGGCAAGGACATTTTAGTTTAGGGACCTTCTATAATGCAACGATAAATATTTTTGGGGAAATGATATCACCCTGTCGTACTCTATACTGTAGTTGGATAAGCTTTGAGTCCTTAAGTTGATCTGTCTGACTGACTTTTCATATTAATACTTCAGCACATATGTACCCACCAGGAGCTATGACCGAATTAAATGATTTTTTGCAATAATAGGTCAATAGAATACTAGTAATAAAACTTAATGTATACTATAATATAACAAAGTATCTTATGTTTAATCAAGGTCGAATGAAATGTGTGCAACACAATCGATTGTTGCAAATAACATCAGATGCTTAAGCTAATGGCGGCCATACACGCTTTAAAGCGTTTTTGCGTGATGTCGATCTATACGCATGTACCTAACATGGCAAGGTTAATATTCAATTTAAAAAAAAAACGTAAATTTTCCTTTAAACATTACAATATTAGTATTTCTTATAACGCTATTATTACTATATTTAAATGATTCCTATGTTACGAGCGTAAAGTATAAGTGGTTTATTTATTGCCAAACATTAATTTCTATATTGAATTTGACATTTTACTTAGTCTAGTACCCACCTATACCGACCAATTTTAGCTGTGTCTCACCTAAATTAAAGGAATTCTATTTGGGAGTATTCAGTTTCTAACAAATTAAAGCATGTATAATAAATCGCCATAATAATGTGTCAAACATTGATTTAAAATAAAAGATTGATGAACGACGAATTTAAGAACGTAATCAAATAAGTGTATGAGTACCTAGTAATTAAAAAAAATAAATTAGTTTATGTAGGTACATGAACTAATTTTTTTTTTTATTTTACTACTGTGCATGGTATGATTGTCTGTAAGTGCAAAAGCATTTAATCAATGTACTAATAGCATAATACTTTCTTAGATTTACGCGAATATTTGACATTTTAAATAAAACTATATTTTCTATTAAAAAAAATATTTTTCATTTGTAAAAGTAAGTATGTAGTAAATAGTGTTGCTTAGTAATTTATCTTTTTTAAATAATAGCAAACTAAATTAAAATTATTATTCTTAATTAATTTTAACTTTTTTAAATTACACATAGAACAATTATGTGGCTTAAATAATTAATATTATACTTTATTTTTTCTTTATGGTTATAAATATAATAATGGCAATACTAAATATAGATTACTAATTAATATTTTTAAAATTGTAATAATTATAATAATAACAGCAAAAATTAAATAAATAGTATTCCATTCAATTATTAAACTAATTAAAATTAAAAAAAAAAATGTTTAAAGTTAACAAATATTGTAAGGTAATTGGTGCAATTTTCATTTTGTTATTTGTGGGTAGGCTGCCCGTAACAACTATACCTTCGAGACATCTAACACATCAGTCTCTCCCGTGACCATGATTGCTGTAAAGCATTCGAAACGTCGCGTCGGGAACCAAAAATCCAAATAAAATACTAATAGCATATTTTGAAATGTCACGTAATAATGTGTTTTCTGTTAACAATCCTTAAGGAATAAATAAAATTTGCATTCGAATGTTCTTAATCTCAGTTCTAAAATGGAAGAATTATGAAGGAGAATGACCTTCAGTTACTCTACATATGATGACCCATCCATATCCATTCAAGAATTCTATTGAATCATTGTCAATTACGTCATTTCTCTAATTGGTCAGTCATGCGCTGATGTTTGGTGTTTTTATGAACAAACTCACGCCACACGGCAATTGGTAAGTTTTTGCTATAGATAGAGCAAAAATTGGACAAGCCTCAGCTGTAGCAAATTTAATGATGTACAAAATAATAAAGTAGTCGAGTTCAAGTCGATTTATTTATTGAAAAGTTTAGGTGGAAATAATTATAAGATGTAAAGTTTAATAAAGTTACATACTTAGTTGATTTAATTAACTAATAAATAATATTATTAATATATTTTTATTAAAATAAATAAAATGAATATGTTGGGACATTAACACATTTAAGTTAGAGAGTTAGTTAGTGACAAATAATACATATTTATTTATTTATTATAAAGGCTACTAAATAAATTTACATAAAACGTGAATTTAACATTATAATATTTCACTATTTTTATATAAATTTAATTTATAAGTATGCACAGTTTTATATAGAAGTATTTCATTTAAATTGTATGTGGTTACGAGTATATAAGGAGCCATTTAAGTTGTTTAACAAACAAAAAAAAAGAACAAATCTAATCTAAATATTTAAATACAGTATTACACATAATTTACACATCAATTAATTATTTTTTATTTATTTCATTTTAAGTTTGATCTTTCTTAATTACATAGATTCTAAGTAAGAGAGATAATTTATAACAACACTAGCCACTCACCCTCGTTCCGTTTGGGTTCGTCCCTAGGAAAGTTTTGACGTTTAGTATAGATTTCTCAGAGATGAGATATTTTCCCGCAGTAAAAAGTATCTTATATGTTGAACCAGATAACCAGCTATCAAATGAAAAATCCAAATAACTCCGCGAAAAAACAGAAAAGATAGTCTTATTTGAAATTGTTGGACGTAGTAATAGTAATATTATGACGCTTTGTATCCTCCTAGGATTTGGTTCTTGTTTAAATATAAGCTAAGTTTCTACTGCAAAAGGTATAAAAATACAATTTTGACTAAGACAGGCATTTTTGTCTATATTATAAGCAGGTTTTTTCTATAAATACCACTGACATTTCGTCATCTTCCTGACATGAAATCGAGCCAACGTGGCATTAAGGGTTCATGGTTCCACAATAGAAAATTGACAGTATTTTTTTTGTACATTTTTCATTAAAAAAATCCAATAATTTTATGCCATTTTTATGAATGTAATTTTCGTTAAAATTTTATGCTTTTTGACCCCGTTACTTTTATTTTATACAGTTGTTTTAGTACGATTACCTATAAAAGTCTAATTTTTTCTGGCTTTCAAACTACGTTTGAGCTTAATTCGTTTCTTATCGCTCCACTGTCATTGACTAGTTTTTGCTGAACATATTTTAGTTTCCGTATAAAAACTGAAATGAAGGTCGACGTGCTAAAATACAGTTTTTTCTTCACCCAATGATATTTATCCATATTTAAATTTTTACATAAATGAATGCGAAAGTGTGTTTTTTTCTGATTTGTCCTTCTTTCCCGCAGCGATATAGTGACGTGTCGTATAAAATTGACGTGGTGTCTTGTATAGAGATAGCTTATGAACCGAATAATTTTCTTTTTACAGATTTAGCCATGACGGCCAATCTAACTGATACACTGCATAAGAGATCGTAGTGCACAAGTATGTGCGCAAAAAAAATGTAGAGTTCATTTGTGTGATTCATGTTTCTTTCACTCTCAACTTCCGGTGCCATGACAACTCCACACGAACGGCAAGAGATCAGGCGCAGGAGCAATGGCATAAGGTGCTCTCCGAGGCACGAGGTGTAGCACCGTCTTTTTGGATTAGATAGCCCGTTTATTGAGTAAGGCTATATAGGTTATATATCATAAAATATATTATAGTTTCTCAATTCCATACTAACCGATAAAACGTACGCTAGTTATTTATATATTTCAAGCTTTAGATTTAAAAGGTAAGATTTATAAATAGATTAGTAGGTCTAAGAGTAATAAAAATATAACAAGGTCAAAATTGTACGTATATACATCGAAGTATGTATATTTTGAAAGTTATGTTTTTAATTTTGGATGTCTCCTTGTCCATTTAATTGCGCACCACTTGAGTTTTGCTGCATTGCAAATAAAACTTGTCATTTTACAACGTAGTCATAACAAAAGGCATAGGTCAAACAGATCCAAATGTAAAGCAATTAATTCCTTATATTATAATAAATACAGCACCTTTATGTCATGCTGGAGTTCGATTCCAGGGTCAGGTCAAAAGTTATTGCCTTTTTCTATCACATAATTTCTCTGTAGCAGCTATGAGCTGATCAGTTGGTGATACACCCCCATACCTAGCAAGGCACGTGAAGCTATCGGTTCTAGACGTTACTCTCATCTGTCGTGTGGGTGCAGTTGTAACGCGCTTACACTTGCTCTATAATATTTCTCGTGGATAGAGAGCTAGAGGTAGTCAATAAGACTAATCGATCTGATTGTGACCAAAATTCGATTCGGGGGATATTATTACATTAACCATACAATTATATAAACTAATTTAAGCAAATATGACTTTTAAATTGCTTATTCTTCTCTTTTAGAAGTATCCATACTATTTATATTCAATAATTTTCAATCAACAAATGAGCTGCGCTTGCGCATGTACGAATAAATGGTTTCTAAAAGAAATCAGTATCCGTGAGACGTATTCAAAGGTTACTTCTATTATTGCAAGCATATTGCCTTGACTTTAAATCTGTACAGATAAAAACAAATAATAACAAACCGTACTATAAACCTTCATAATATAATATCATGTAATAATTACGCTGTCATTATTAAGTAATATTATTAACGCTTCATCGGCAGTTTAATTACTTTTGGCATATTGGATTATTAATTAAAACGGGAAACCGTTTTGTTTGTTTCTTTAAAGGAAATCTCAATTCTTAATATATAATTAAAGTCCTTCAAATCTAGTATCATCATAAATCAAGATTTTGCTTATTTATCTGTTTTTAATGGATATGGATTGATTATACTTTGTTTAAAGTTAGATTAGTGAGCGAAAATTGTGTGTCTTAATTTAGTGCTTACAAACTGTTATTATGGAATATAAACTAAGTTTACATTGTACATTAATCTAATAGACTAATTTATTTTAAAAGACTGCTGAAAACCGTTTTTTAAAATATTTAGGGTATAAGTTGTTTTTAATGCTACGATAATAATAGGTGAAATTTATAGTTTCACCCCCTCCAAAGACGATGTGAATTTCGTATAAAATGGTATTTGGTACATGTTTAGTTTCCATCGGGACTATAAATGAGTAAAAAGATGCCACACGCTAAGAGACGAAGCACCCCCAAAGCAATCAGCTAATCCCGTGCCACATTACACAAACATAAAATGCTTTGCCTTCAAAAACCACGAAAATTCCTTGAGTTTTTGAGAAATATTTAATCTGTATGACGCAAGAATAAACACATCTCGTAATTTCGGTCCGACGATGTTTTAAGAAGCATTATCAAAGCTTAGAGACTGATAAGAGTGTTTAAATTTGAACCATGATACATATATGTCCATATAAATAGTACAGGAGATATAACATTAAAGTGAGTTTATCAAACATTTGGTATTTCTATGTTTACGACATGTAACATGCATGGTGATATTTATAATGTACTAGCAGAACCCGCGGCTTTGCTCGCGCTAAAACTACAAAAAATATCTAAAAACTTAGTTTCATACAAACTTTCATCCCTATTTTACCCCTTTATAGGATGAATTTTGAAAAATGCTAAGACACTTATTTATTTAATTGTATATATACCAAGGTTCAAGTAATTCTGATAATAAATATTTTTTTGGATTGTACTATGACGTGTTTTCTCATAGGAATCAAGTAATCTCCCGCGAATAAAAGTAGCCTATGTAAGTAGTATATAAAAAAATTGCGCTAATCCGTTACTCCGTTTCGACGTGAAAGAAGGACAAACAAAGAAAGAAAGACAGAAACAAACAAACAAACAAACAAACAAACAAACAAACAACAAACGCACTTTCACATTTATGATATTATGAAGTTCGTTTTCGCCCACATGTTTACGTAACGTTTTTACTAAAAACAAACTTAAATCAAAGCTGAAATTCTTATAATAAAATATTTTAAATCGTTATACATAAATTGTTTTTGTAAAAAATAATATTATCAATAAATATGAAACCCGATAATGATAATTTTGATAATTTACCTTAGTTTTTGGGTATTCATTTAAAATATGACTAAGCTATAATGATAATGTATATATGGGATTTTTATTAATTGCAACCTACTTAACGAAAACGTCGTTAGGGAATTATGATAACAAGTTTTATAAAAGTACTTTTTATCGCTTTATTTTTTTCATATAGCTCACTGGATAACGCCAGAAGTTTTATAGTATTCTCTTCTAATGTATATAGTATAGAAAACAAAGTCATTGAAATTACATTTTGGTATCATGATAATAATAAAATATAATTTGTTTCAAGTGTTAAATTAAATTTTAAAAATTTCCCACCTACTTTATGGTGATTATTAATATACCTATTATTATTGAAAATTTGAAAATTAATATTATGAAGTTCCAGGTAAAATATAAATAAATATTTTATAACGATTTCTCACAAGTGAACCAGACGACAAAATACTAAATCGGAGACACATTAATCACTTGCGAATAAAATCAAGACTGTGTTCGGTAAGCATCTAATTGCCCCGTAAAAACCCCATAAACGTACCATTAAATAAGTTGCCAAAATAATAAAAATAATTTTAACGGACACTTGCCTCGGGTTATAAAACATCAGGACATTAGCCCTTGCACGAGCTGATAGTGATGCGAATTATCGATTTCAAAACAGGAGTTATCGATGATGTATCGTTATAAGGACGTAACATGTCGGCCCCCCGCTAGAGTTGGCTGTGTTGGTTTAGTTCAGTCAGTGTGCTACGGCGACGCGCAGTGCACGTGAGTTGCTTCTGCGCATCTCGTTCGTTCACCCCGAGTTTACGATCGAAACGTCAGCTGTCACAATTTGACGTTTCGTAACGAGCCACGAGCGATTGAACTCATGATTTTGTATTTTGAAAAAAAAAAGTGTTATACAGTGTTATGGCGCGGTTTTTTCTTTTGAATAATTCGTAATGTTTTGACGTTTCGGGATACGTGCTAGTGTTGTGATGATACAGATATCGATTGTGTGGTGTTTAACCTAGTAATAGCTAGTGTTTGTGGGATTGTTATTATGCTGTTATCATGACACATTGATGTCGTACGAAGCTGATATGTCTATAATTAGCGAGCTGCGATGGCTGCAAGACGACGAGCTGTTTGCATTATCCTTACAAAACGGTAATGTTTTACTTTAAAGTACAACTTTGCTCAGAAAAAAAAAACTTAAGGCAATAATGAGTAGCTACTTATAAACAACATATAAAAATGTAAGCTATAACATTATTAAAATAACTCTATGAGAAATCCTTTATATTCTCAAGTAAACATCTAAGACCAGTAGAAAACTATATAAAAAAATTCCATCTAAATTATTTACCTAAATTATTTATCCAATATTTAACAAATTGAGATACTGGAATCGATTAAGTATAAATGTATGCGTCATTTTGTTACCGGTTCAAGTAACAATGACTATCAAAAGAAGCCGGCTTCTTCCTTAATTAGTACAAAAAACTGCGCTTCACTTAATTGCATTTTAATTTTGCTCTGTACTTACTAAATATATTTATTAAAAAAAAACAAAAAAAAGAATAAAAAAGTGTATAAAATCTGAATATTTACTAACATCTACATATCTCCGGTGGCAAATTTGTATCGTGTTGTACCTACGTAATACTGTTAAATAATTCATTGCTGCACCCGCGTACAATAAAGGTCAATTGTTTTAAATTTTACTGTACATAATATTATCCAAGTATTAACTAATTTTAATTCCACTTACATATTACAAATTATTTTACATTCATAAAGAACTAAAATCGTAGTGGACACCTTTAAAATAGTATATCTATTGTATTTTAAAAACTTAACACTTGTGATAATATCATAAAAGTTTCCAATAATTAATATTAAGTTAGTGTCTAAGAGGAGATTGGGGACAATATTTTTTGTATATGGCGATGTTAGTACACAACTGTAGGTATATAGGAAATAATGGCCAAGGTGAGCTAGATTCTTGTCGATCCACTTCTATTTAGCTTGGGCACTTCACATACAATATCACTGTCAAACAACTACTGAATATATGTTCTGGCAACGTGACGTGTTAATATAATAAGTAAATAATCTATTTTAGTATTATAAATGTTAAATGTTTGTTTGTATATTGTTTGAACGCGCTAATCTCTGGAAATACCAATGTATTTGTTTTTTTTTTTTGCATTTTATATCCTACTTATGTATAAACGCTCTTAAGGACGATAACGTGTTATAAATACACACAAACACACACACACACACATACACACACTCACATTATATGTGTAAGTTATAAAGAAACATTAAATAAAATAGTGTAAATATTCAATCTTTTCATGTAAAGATTAGGTTTGGAAAATTTTTGTATGTTTTCAGATTGAATAATATTTGAAATGTCTGACTCTATCTTAAATATTAATTTTATTTAATACAAAGTTCTATTATGTTTAAGTTACATACGTAGATATTATTATCGTCGCATTGCGAGTGGAATCGCAGTCGAAAATTAGTTAATAATAATAATTTTAAAATTTAGTTTAACCAGGCCTTGGGCATATTTCGTTTCACTGCTACCTAGTTATATTCTACATCTTAATTACTATAAAAAATGGTGTAATATGATATATATCGATCAAATTTCTAAATCACATCTACAAATGAGATACACTTTTTGTAATACATTCAAACTTGAAGGTCGACCAGTCTTGAGACATTAGATTCTTTTAAAATACACATTGAAATTTAAGACGTGACGTTATATCAAAATATTTAGCTAATTTTCTTGAATTTAGTCACTTGATACTATGTTAATATATATATATATATATATATATATATATATATATATATATATATATATATATATATATATATATATATATATATATATATATATATATATATATATACACGAAGAATAGATTTTTCTAATTGCGCAATTTGGCCTTTTTAATGTGCAAACTGTACGAGTCGTTTTTTTAAGAAATGACTATTTTTGCTGAGCCAAGCTTAGCAGTTTTTCAACATTGGTTAAGTAGCAATTATGTAAAGAATAATATATCAACAATTTTTACAATTAAGTTAAAATAATACTAATATTTTCTTTTATGACTAAATATATTATGTATAAAATAAAGTAAATTATATATTTATTTTCAAAAATAGATTATCAGCAAAGAAAGCCTTAACACGATCTAAAATCTAGTAATATTTGTGTCAAAACTACCTAAACGAATCCAAAAAAAAAAAAAAAAAAATCTAAAATAATTCTTCTATAGAAACACAATATCGAATAGACAATTACGAGCTATTTGGAAACTCTTGAGCTACTTACGCTTGTTCCGATGTCAATAACAGGTCAACACCATTGTTGCGTGCTCATTCAAATTCCATTGATAATATTGTAGCACTATTCAAACACCCACGTGACATTTCGCCCTCAAAATTAAGGTTTAGTTACACTGGACAGTTAGATTTTTAACTAGCTTTGCTATATTAGTTTACTGTCAAGTCAGTGAGCTGTTGTTTTATTCTGGATTTTATTTATACGAATATTTACATTGTTATATACAATGTTTATTGCACGAACAGGTTTAGATTGACCCGTAGTTATATGAGGGTCAGTATATAATTTTTACAAGCCAATTACGCTTTAACGCCCTTTACACAAATATTATACATTGAAACTATGTTTTATTATTATAAAATAATAAAATTACCTTAATATTAATCTTTATATATATAATTCTTATGTGAGTGTGTATGTCACTGAACTTCTCTCAAACGACTGGACCGATTTTGATGAAATTTTTTGTGTGTGTTCAAGGGGATCTGGGAATGGTTTAGATTCACAATTTTGTCCAAAAAGTTTGAAATTTTCAAATTAAAGACGTGTAGACAGGACAACGTCTGTCGGGTCCGCTAGTTATAATATATAATTACCTCAACTGATGCATCGGTAGACAGTTGAAAATTAATTTAGCACTCAATATATAATACCTTCTCTCTGACTAAACAAACAATAATGCGTAAATGTGTAGATATGTATATTGCATATGTCAAAATGCCTCGGTGGTGTAGTGGCTAGCATGTACGGCTGCACACTCGGAGGTCCTGGGTTCGAGTCCCGGGTCGGGCCAAGTTTAGTTATTGAGTCTTTCTGTATAGTAAGTCTCAGTAACAGCCCGGAGTTGGGAAGTTGGCGGTGTTTCACCCCCGTGCCTCGGAGAGCACGTAAAGCCGTCGGTCCTGCGCCTTAACTCTCACTGGTCGTGTCGAACAGTCGTCCCACCGGAATATGAGAGTGACAGGAATAGAGAGTGCACGTTGTGTCTGCGCGTACACTTGTGCACTATAATATCTCCTGCGCAGTTGGCTAGTTTCAATGAGATTGGCCGCCGTGGCCGGAATCGGCTAGGAGAACATCATTCATCATGTCAAATTATCATTGGAAATCGATAAAAAAATATCTGATACATAAATTTTTATAAGCTTGAAGTTATAAGATGTGATGAACATTTATAATATTTATTCAATTATACTAAAAGGAATTCTTCTTCATTGTAACTTATAAGGAAGAATTTATAGTAAAATTGATTGAAAAGTACTAAACAAGTTTTTATTTCTCGAACTATTATTAATTTAGACGTTGTCCATCAATGTCAAAAATATTAAAGCAAAATCGAGAACGGCGTTTAGCACACATCTTGAGTGATATTAAAAGTAATTTTATCTATTATATATATAATTTCGAACTAGCGACTCACCCTTGCTTCGCTCGGTTTCGTCCCTAGGTACGTTTTAAATTAAAATGGATACAGTATGTTATCCTTAAGAGATAGACATATGCCATCGCAGACTTTTCTGTAGACCTATATAAGATACACAATTCCACCATATATTATTTTGTTATACCTCAAAGGGCTTAGGCAGCGTTTTCGTTGAAAGCTTCCAGACGGCTTATTTTTTTCCGACACCTCCAACAAATTAGTCAATGTATACAAAAACTTCACAAATTATATACTAAAACCTTCCTCGAGAACCACTCTATTTATTAGTGAAAACAGCGTAAAAATCGGTGCAGTAGTTTTTAAGTTTATCGCGAACAGACAGACAGACAAGGCGGAGGACTTTGATTTATAATATATAGTGATAAAATAAATATAGCTAGCGGATGTAACACTTGAAATAAGTACAGAAAGATTCATCTAACTAATGGTAATGATGATGACTGTACCGCTACATGCAATATTTTTTATTTTCCACTCAGATTATTAACCTAGACCTTTATCATATGGTCTGAAGAAATAATTTACAACATTTTGTATTGCAATGCTATTCGTAGCCTTAAATAGAAAACAGTTGTTAAAGTTGGTAACAAAAGCATGAAATGGAGGCCAAACGCTAAGTTAGCGGACTCTTGTTTATGAGAAAAACTATGATAACGATTATGAAGTATATGACTTAGCGCTTTTGTCTTATATGTTTTAGAAAATCGCTAATATATACATACGAAAGTTTATAGGTACGACTCATCGGCGAAGTAAAAGTCCGAATAGAGATCTTATATCCTGGATATATACTTCTTATTAATGTACATACCACACGAGCAGAGCCGCGTACAGTTACTAGTTACTTAAAATAATCAAATATCATATCTTTATCATTTTTATATAGATATATTAAATAAAAACAAGCCCCCAAAGAATATACTTTGAAATAAATACTACAGTTACGAACATCTTTAGCACCTACAATAACAAATGACACATAATTAGTATAATTATATTCTACGAAGTTTAAAAAGTGACCAAAAACAATATTATTTATATTCAGTAAACTACACAAAAAATCGACCTTGCATTGTGAACTGACCCTAATAACTTGGATCACATTACAACATGTGTTGGAGATGATAATACTAAAACGTATTATGGTCTTGTTCTCTTTTGATTAAGCTAAACTCCCTTATAAAGTATAAATGTATAGATAAAAACGTATTGTAAATATTGCGAAATATAATACCATATTTCGAAACTAGCTATTTTGTATGTGTCATACACTGTAGAGTGTAGAGTGTATGGCTGACACGATATCATGTGTGATGAAAATTTATGGTTATAGCAGTGTAGAATTTTTTTTACTTCAATTCGATGATATATCATCGTGAATAAAAACATAAAAACAATAATTCTATTATTTTAAATATTTTTTTTTTTTTGAATAAGTTTTATTTAAAATGTTTAACATTCTAAGAAAATTCTATTATTGTAAAATATATATCGTATTTCTTTCTAAAAAAATCTAAACAAAAGGTAACCTTAACGACATTTTTTATCTGTGATTCAAATCGACAACAGGTTATAGTTGCATTATGGCAATTGATCAGCAATGTCGCCATCAGTACCTGACTGAAATGATCAAACCTTTATTGTGCAATCTTGATTCTGGTTTCTAATCAGCGACGAGTTAGACTGTTAGGTAATAATCCCTCAGAATGTGTCAAGTTGTGTGCGTGTGGTAGCCCTGACGGTGATGTCACTGCAGTGTGTACCAACTCCGTTTACATTTTGACGCATCGACTTCCGTTTTGCATCGGAAGTTAGATGTCACTGTTGACAATTGTTGACAATTAACCTATGAATACCATATATACTATAATCATTAATTATTAGTACTAACAAGAGCTAGTATTTTTTTCTTATTGTTTATATATATATATATATATATATATATATATATATATATATATATATAGTGTTAATTAAAAGTCAATAAAACAAACATTTACGTATTAATTAAAGATCAAAGCTTATAAAAGCAACAGCTCACACCAAAGTTATGTACAAAACGCACAAAATACAAATTGCAAGCCGCACCGCGCATCTTTAAGTCATAAATATTTATTTAATAGGTCGTGACACCGCAATATAAACGTGCGTATGTCAGCGTGTCGTGTTCTAAACACTGTTAAGTACATTAACATGGGACGCACCGGTAATACCGTCGGATTCATTCAACAGTCTTTAACATTGGTAATTTTGGTCACCTTCGATCGTTCACCGAAGGAATTGAATGGAATCCCGCATTATCTAACCACTAAGGTATATGTTTAGTTAGCTACGAATTTCCTTTTTTAATGTATCATAATTCTGTGTGTACGTTTGTCACTTCTTCACGCAGAAAAGGCTGAACCGATTTCTATAAAATTTAGTACACAGATAGACTATAGCCTGGAGTAACACAAAAGCTAGGTACTGTAGGTACCTAGGAATACCCTCGTCAACTTCATCCGAGCAAATCTAGGGTAAGTTTCTAGTTGTTGTTTTTTTTTATAAAAATATCTTTCTTATATTGTTAAAATTATAGATGTCTAGAAAAGTATCTTTCATCTTAATTAGCGAAATTGTATTACTAACAATCTCATTAAAAGCAAAAAACAAACGCCAAATTTAGAACGTAATAAGTACAGAATATAGACGTGCTATAATTAGGCATAAATTATGTGTAATGTTTCATTATTTTAAGAATAGCATTGCCCGCGGCTCCGCCCGCGTTCAGATGACCAAAAATCAAATTCTTAGGTTTTACATATTAGTATACTCTTACATTGCACTCTTTGTATTTTTTCTCAGAAATGAGACATTTTCCCGCGGTAAAAAGTATCCTATATGTTGACCCGGCTATCCAGCTATCCCCATACCAAATTTCATCAAAATCCCCCTAGTGGTTTTTCCGTGATGCGGTGATGCAGACAGACAGACAGACAGACAGACAAAAATTCTAAAAACTATTGATTCGGCCTCTGTATCGAAAATAATGTCTATTTTAATAAGATTTTCCAAAAAATATTTAATGTACAGATTCGGCTTAGTTAGAATTTTATTATACGAGTATGTATAGATGTAACACACCCATACACCATAGATCAACGTGAAGCGTCAAGGCTAAGGGATACATAAACCGTAAAATAACTTACTGTTTTACTTAACATAAACTACATATAACACTCACAATAGTTCTTATGGATATTTAATTATAGACTTGGCAAAATGATTTCTAAAGTCTGCAGGCTACTAGATCATCTGAGTGTAGCCTCAGTGAGTGCGCTAATGTGTTACTGCAAGATTTACGAGTTGCAGGCACGTTTACCAGTTAAATAAGCGACCGCGGCAATTAGGGTGTACGTTTGCCTCTACTTTATTAGTAGAGATTCTCAGAAATTTATGTAGAAATAAAATTTTATAGACGTTTCGCTAGATAATAACCGACTTAAAAGGATGATATTCGATTCGAGTGTGTATGTATGTTAGCGAGACTTTCAAGAATTGTGAATCGATTATGATGATTTTTTAGAACAAATATCTTGATGATGATTCATACTTATATATTTATTTAAGAAATTGTTTGCAAGGACGAGTACTTTTTAGTTTAGTTAAAAAGTAATAATTTATACATTTTTTTTTTATTTTAAAAACACATAATAATATTACATATTATATATATAATACAATAATAACTAATAAACAGTGTATAAAGAGATACCAATCCTCGTGACACAATACCATTTTTGCATCAAATTATTAATCAAAAAGTTTTATCAAATAAGTTCAATCATTAAGTTTTCATTTTATTAAAAGTATACTTGTATTTCTTTCGCCTTAATCTGTAACATAGTGGTTATGCTGTAAAGATCAAAGAACTTGCGGGAGTCGCTAATCGCTTTTGCAATTAGAGAATAGTACAGTAAGTTCTCTTATTATATATCATTTAGATACATACATATGTGTATTTACAAAGATCGTAAGAAATTATGTATACAATAACTTTTCATTTTTACTTTTTTCAATTAGAGATTTCTTTAAAAATTATATATATATATATATATATATATATATATATATATATATATATATATATATTTCTGGTTAGGATATTATATTTAAGTTCAAAATATAACTAAAGTGAAATTTGAGCGCTTATTATTGTTTTAAGAAATGTTTAAAAGTAAATTATTTTAGAATAGAATTTCTAAACCTTAAAGTATTTAAAACAAGGAAAATATATTTCTATACAATATTTTCCTTATTTGGAGTACTTTTTGCTTTTTTTATCTACATCTACACTATATTATAAACAGGATAAATTTGTATTTTTGTATGTTTGTAACGAATAAACTCAAAAACTATTGGACCGAATTTGGTAACAAGATACTTTGAGACCCTAGAAAGGACATGAAAATCATCCCTTAAGCTGGTTAAAATGGGGATGAAAGTTTGTAAGGGAAATCAACCATATATAAGTGCACATTAAAAATAATTAACGTTTACATCGATATGATTGTATGTCTGATACAATAATATAACTGCATACAGATAGCTTATTTTTAAGCTTAATACTTTTTCATTAAAAAACCTACGTGTCAAAATCACATCCTAAAATGCACAGCCACTAACAATATCTAGTAGTCTAAATCAGTTGATGTACTGAAATATAATACCATCCAATTATACTGTTCGTAATTGAACTGACCTAATCCAATTATGAGTAAGACGAATGTAAATACGTAGATGATTATGATATCGTAATATTAAGAGAACGAAACGGAATAGTGAATAAGCTCGTGTACAAATGTTTTTATTATATAATTATGTATTATAATTACAAGTTATTATATTTATAAGCTTTTATTTCACTTTTTAATACTACAAGTATTTGCTAGTAAAATGTTGGGCTAAAATTCGGGACGCTTTCGTAAAAATGCAAAAATATGGATCTGGCGTGAAGTTAGAGCTAAACGTGGATCATAAGAGCTAACCAAACAATTTTGCAAAAAAAGCTCTTAACATATTCATTTCGATTACATAAACAAAATAACCGAAGGTTGTACACAGATATAACTTCTGGAAAAATACGTAATATTGAAAATTTTTATATAGGTACATATCACAAAACATTCAGGTTTTAGATAAAATTACATTTAGATAAAATAAAAAATAAAAACATTTTAAAATGATCTGGCACCAACTGTAACTTTTTAATTTTTTTATAACCATATTATAAATATATTCTTGGCTGTAAGTCTAAAGTCACGGATTCGATACACAGAAGTTTCTCTTGATTAATTCAAAACAAAAAAAAAAATGCTTTTCAATCAACAGTTCAAGGATAGGATAGTTTAAACGAAATGGTCATTCATTTATTCATTGTTATTTGTTATTCAGCTTAAAATAATGTTGAATTTATTCTCACAATGAGTTATAAAGTATATACCTAATAAGTACAAAAATATCTATAAAATAAATTGAAATTAAAGTTCATGATATTAGAGTTTTAAAGACTTCATGATTAATAAGTTAGTCAGTGAGTGAGTATTTTGCTGAATGGCCTGGGTGGTCTAGTGGGTAGCATGTAGGACTGCAGATTCGAAGGTCCGAGTCCCGGGTCGGGCCAAGTTTAGTTACTGAGTTTCTCTGTTAACTAATTCTCAGTTACAGCCCAGAGCTGGGAAGTTCGCGGTGTTTCAATATAAATGGTATACCAAAGTACTGGTGGTAATGGTAACGATGGCAACCAAGGTACCATGGAAAGGTGCCCTTGTGTCTACCCGTACACTTGTGCACTATAATATGTACCTCCCGTGCAGTTGGCTGGCCTTAATGATTGACCGCCATGGCCTAAATCGGTTAGATTGACATTATTATTTTGCTTATGTAACATTATAAGTAAGAAATCTATAATTTTTGCTTAGTAATCGTTTATGGTTTAGCATATGCCACTTTAATCCCGGAATATCAAAAAGTTTCTTTACAATATTAATGCCTTGCAAAAGCTTCATAAAAAAACTAGTTCGTTCATAATTTAGTATGAACTCAAGTAACCGGCTTACACGTTGCTATGAAGCGTGGGTGCAAACATACGGTTATCAATCAACGGGTGGTATGCCAGTGATAAGAGATGCACCTGCGACATATCAAGTTAGGAAGCTATGTTATCATGAATGTGATCTTAGCGGAAAAAAATGTTAAGTGTGTATTATACACCTACTTAATTATTTTCTAATTAAGTCATACATTTATTTACATACAATGTGCTTTGGATAGTTCTAAAAGCAATTTGAATTTTGCACAAGTGATCTTTTTGTTCTTAAAAAGAGAATAGGTACTCATATTCGTCGATATTTTTGTGGGTATTTCATGCAATCGTCACTCGTAAATTGATTTTTTTACCATATTTTATAATATAATATATACATAAGTATACGATACGGAACTTAGTAAAAAAATATTTTAGGTCATTGGTGTACCTTTTTTAGTATAATATACATTTATAGATTATTTATATTACATAGAGAATAAAAAATATATTTTACGTAGGTACTGTAGACTACCGCTAGTTTAATAACAAAAGACAATATATGGCATCGTAGGTTAAGTTACACGATGCATACTAAATTGTTAGATAAGAAATCACTCCTCATGACTCAATGTATGTTTCGCATGAAATTATAACTTATTAACTTATTTATAACTTATAAGCATAAGCATTTTTTTAGGGTTCCGTACCCTAAAGGTGCCAACGGAACCCTATTACTATGCCTATGCCGTCCGTCCGTCCGTCTGTCTGTCAGAGTGCTGTATCGTATCATGAACCGTAATAGATAGAGAGTTGAAATTTTCACAGAGTATGTATTTCTATTGCCGCTGTAACAACAAATAATAAAAATAAAAATATAAGAAATATTTTTTTAACGATCGTCGTCGTCGTCTAAGTATTTGTTATAAACACTGTTAATTTTCAATATCATTTTTTCTTTTGTTTTTGTTATATTAATAAGTACTAATATTATAAAACTAAAAAAAATTGTTTTTACTTTCATTGTATTAATTTAGTGTTTTTTTGTTTGTGTGATGGCGCGGAGATTACTCTGAAACTAACAGAATTATTTAAAATGTGTTTTTTATAGTCTACTTATTAAGGAAGGTTAGAGGTTATCTTACATACTTAAATACTGTACGGTGCTTAGAATTGATACCGTATCTCATCAAAAAAATCTACACGGATAGAATAGGCTATGATAAATTATAATAAATTATCGAAATACAACATACAATATTCACATACCAATATTTTATAACTAAAGTCTCCCTTTACTATAAGAGGGATCTGGCCATAGTCCACCACGCTCGCCAAGTGCTGGTTGGCGGACTACACGTCTTTTGAAAACGTGCAGCTTTCCTCACATTTTCCTTCACCTTAAAGGTGTACGACACACCTTAAGGTGAAGGAAAATGTCGTACAAGTAGTTATCATCAGAGATGGAGACCCGGGATTTTAACCCGCTTCACTCAGTTTCCCAAGCGAGCGCGTTATCATTGGGCTACCACTTCTTCGAAAAATATATACTTGTTAAAAATTACAATCCAATATATATATATATATATATATATATATATATATGTATATGTATTCGGTACAATAACTCATTCAATATGACATTTAAACAATCTAAATCATCATTCATGTTCTATCAAATACTGTCCATTACTAAGTAACTATCTATTTTAGTATAATAAAAAGTTCATCACCCTTTTAATTAGATAAAGACTATTTAAAGTTCTCGTAAGAATTTATAGTATATGAATGTAAGTTATCTTTATTTGACCAATACTTTTATCTGTATTATACATAAGAATTAGAAACAGCAGAAGAATGATACAACATTTTATTTAAAGATTGTATTTATCATAATATCTGTTACTGCTGTTTACGAATGTAAATCAAGAGGTCCCGGGTTCGAATCCGGGTCGAGCCATGTATTGGGAGGTATTCTGTTAAGGAATTCCCCTGGTCATTTGTGGATGGTAATGTATGGATCTATTGAACCGATTGAGATGAAATTTGGTAAGAAGATAGTTTGAGACCCTGGGAAGGACAAAGGATACTTTTTATCCCAGAAATCATCCTTTAAGGAGGTGAAAATGGGGATGAAGGTTTGTATGAGGAATCAATATTCGTATATACAATATACATATTTAGTTAGAAAACCTCTTTTAAGAAAGTAATATAACATAAGGATAAAAATAATATAGTATATCTGCACGTTATAAAAGTCTCAAAAGAATCGTTTGATTTACAATGACTTTGATTTTACACAGTGATGTATACAATGTTCTCGATAGTCTATAAAAGTGAGCATAAAAAGCGCTACTCTATTAAAAATGTGTTTACGTGTTACTATAAAGTGGAAGGGCCTTTTTACTTTAGAGTCACTATAAATATTTATGCCTTGTAAATAAAAAAAGGTAATAAATAAGCTTTATTCTTTGAGCTAAGCTTTTATAAAGGAGCTTAATGACTACACCCTTTACTGCATTTTCGTCTATCTTTGTAAGTATTGGATGATTTCTAACCTCAATTTTCTAATATATTTTTGTTTTAGAAACCATCATATTAACTACTAGTGAAAGAAAGGAACACTGTCACTACGCAAGGCATTTTATTATATATTAGTAACTATTTTTCAACGCTTTGCGTCCCCTCATTTCTCGGGGGCAGCTGGGCATCGGGGACGTTTTACGAATTTCTATACCTTATATACCTGCTAATATTTTAAAATCATAAAACTTCATGTTTTCAATATTTTGTTCCCAAACCGGATCTCGATTGGACTAGTAGGCAAGGTCCATCTTAAGTATAAAATTATATGTTAGTAGAAGTGTTTCAAATTTTTAAGTAAATATAAAATTAAGGTTTTATAATGAAGAAAAATAATTAAAATTTTGGCAAAGTTTATCTTATACTTCACTTCATATCTAGTTTTACTTACATGAATAAAAACAACACCTCATACAATACGCAAATCTATCAAATATATCCATAAAAACACCTTAAGAAGTACTGAAATTTATTCCCAATATATTGTTAGCAAAATCTATAAATACACCTGTTTTATAAATAAGTTGAGCCGCTATATGGAATCCATATATGAAACACAGCGTGTCCGTTGAGTATCCATATTATGGATACTCAACGGACACGCTGTGTTTCATCAATTGTTTATTAAAGAGTAATGCGGGCTGAACTGACCCGACCTACTTTATGATATCCATGAATATAAATTATCTTCATTCACATATGTAGGTAAATAAAGCATCACCAATTGTTTAAAACGTAGAATATTGAAATCGTATGACTGTAACATACGTAAATGTTCTTTAAGAATTATTAAAATTTGTGGTGGAATCTCGATCGTAATCATTGTTGAAAATTTGAAGAAAACCTATATGAATCGAATTTCGCTATTTATTTGAATAAAAAAATTTTCCAAATTCCATTTATAACACTAAAGCTTGACAATAGCTGCTTAAAAACGGAAAATTGGTTGACAAACAGAGGAGAAAAACTGAACTGTTGGTTTTTGGCTATTTATATATAATAATATATGTATTATATATATATATATATATATATATATATATATATATATATATATATATATATATATATATATATATATATACATGAATTTAATATGATTTTTTATTGTATAACTACTAATTTAAGCTTTTTAATTGATTCGACGTTTCGAATGCTTTACAGTAATCATGGTCACGGAAGAGACTAAGGTTTTAGACGTCCCAAAGGCAGTATATAGTTGTTACAGACAGTCTACCTACAAAATTACAAAATGAATTTAAAAATACAAAAATGGCACCAAAGTACCTTATTATATTTGTTAATTTTAATTTTAAAGATTTTTTATTATTGCCATAAGTTGTATGATTGAACATGGAAATATATTTTAAATAAATTAACAAATATATCATGTATCTTAAAAATCGACATACAATTTTTTATATAGACATACCTACTCGAAAATCGATTCTACGATCAATGACGAAATAGGAAATGCCAGATACACGATACGTCGGTTGTCATTTTGATGAATCTACAATAAAAATTGTGACGAGGTCAAATCATAACATTGGATACTTGTATAAATTTCGCATTTGATTTGAAGTATTTTTTAGCAAAATCTATCTGAATTTCAATTACATTTTTTATTGTATTTTTATTTATTTATTGTGGAACTCTAGGTCATAATTTATTCGTGTATTTCATTTCACGTAAATACGTTCAGGCATTTCAGCGTTAAGGAGTAACAAACACGCACACATACAAAATTTCGCATTTATAATTATAGTGGTCAGATTTGTATTTAATATTGTAAACTAGCGACTCACTCTCGGGCTGCTCGAGTTCGTCCCTAGATTCTTTCTAACAGTTAATATAGATTTCTCAGAGATGAGATATTTTCCCGCACGTGGTTTTCTTGTGATGCGTTTCCATACAGAGAGACAGACAAAAATTCTAAAATCTATATATTCGGCCCCTGTATCCATAATAATGACTATTTCTTTTAACTATTTCTCAGTTAGTATTTTATTATATATATTATAGATTATAATTATATAGCATTTTAAATAGTTAAGTAAATTCAAAAATAGCTTGAACTCTGTAGAACATTTATTAGTGATAGTGGACTAAATTAATGAGTGTACTTTATTATACGGGTGAATCTGGTTGGGTGAATATGTTAAAAGGAACGAGTGGTAATAGAATTTTATTATTTTTTTATTGCTAATGCTTAGGCATAAATGTCTAAATTAACACTTAACGTTATAGTATAAGAGCCGAATTGAGATCGTCCTTCATTCATCTACATACTGTATATAAAAAGTATTTTTATTAATCCCTCCACGACCGCGGACACGTCGACGTTACAGTTAAGGATAGATTTCTTAGAAATGTAATTAATTTCTTAAAAATTTACCTGGAGATGTTAAATATAAAATAAGTGAAATGATATTTAGTCAATAATTTTTGAAGTGAAAATTTCTGTAGGCAGATTGAGATGGGGAGTAAATTCATGTAAATCGTAATCGACATCACGTGATGTGTTAACGCTAACACTCAGAGTGCCGATAGATGTCAAAATCAGATAAATGCAACAGTTTTAATTTACAAATTTTAATTTAAGATCAAACAATTAATTTGAATATCGAAAATAACAACTGTTTGTTTGTAGTTTTAAGTTTTCACTTCTGTTGGTAGTCCTCATGACTGCTTTTTTTATAATTAACTCACTCGCCAAATAAATCTGATATGTCTCATAATAGAAAACAAAATGTAGAGTTTGAGAAATATTGGCCCCCTCTGACTCGGTTATGAATCATATCCATGTAAAGGTATAGTGTAGTGTACGCTGAGCCTTATATGATAATTTATAATATGTTACTTAGGTTAAGACGATGCTATTTAATAAACGAGCTTCAAATAGTAAAGATGTTGAATTATTACCTGGCTTTTGGACCCAACAATACATATGTAATACAAAATACTTTTCATCACGTAAGCAAATCGGCAAAGGATTAATACTATCGGATCTTAGACTATAGATAGATAACAAATATTATATATTTATCCGCATTTTATTCTTGTTCCTTTCACTTTCTTAATTAGCAAATAATAAAAGTACTACTTTCTATCTCATTATTAAATAAGTGGATAATTATAAGTTAAAATTCCTAAGAACTAGATTTACAGTTAAAATAGTTAAGGTTATTGATTTATTATAATTTGACATATTAATTTCTATTCAAAATATTAGTTTCGTCAAAAAGCAGTTAGCACTAAATTCATATGAGTTTTTGTGCGTTTGTGTGATTATATTTTCGCCAATTGCATGTCGTTACTTATATTTATTATAAAATTCAATATAAAACCTCTAAAGGTTGGTTCTATATAAACTTAAAAAAAATGTGCGTGTGTGTGCAATTCAGACATGGTAAAAGTGAAACTTAATATTATCATAATAATATTTGTTAGACAATAACAACGGTTACCACGGCAACAGGCGAAGTATTCTATCTCATTCTCTCGCCGGCTTAATCCTATATATTTATGTGTTTGTCTCGTTTTAGTGTCTCATTTCTTTTTCATCGAGATTAAAATCACAAAGATTTAAAAGAAGTTTCACTTCAAAATACTTACCTTTAATATTATTATCGAGAAAAACATTTTAGTATTAGACTATTTCGTTTGTAGTTAAAACGTATTTTTATTCAAATAAAGCAACATAATTTGTTTGTTTCATTATACAGCGAGGAACATTAATTAATTAAATTTGCATTAGTCATTAATTACAATGAACGTCCGTGGCCTATTTGGTTTAAAATTTCAAATTTATCTTGAAATAGATGTGATAACAAACAAGTTTTCGTAGGCAGGGTAAATGTGACATAGCTATATATTTATTACTTGTAGTATTGTTCGTATACCTTCTATATATATAACTCCAAAACTACTAAGGGCTTGTAAAACTTATATCGAAAGATATCTAAAGGACTGCATGGCCTATTTAAGTGTAACTTTGAATGATTATAACCTTAGTTAATATTTATACAATAAACAAATCATTTAAATCCGTTCAACCGTTCTCGAGTGATAACGCGTTTAAACAAACGAGATTTTTTTAAATGTAAGAAAACATTCCATTTGGAAGAATAAGAGTATTTACTCTTACAAAAATACTTTCTTAGATTTACGCGAATATTTGACATTTAAAAAAAAACTATCTTTTCGGATTATTTCACGGATTTATTTTGATTTTTGGTTCTCGACGTTTCTTGAGAGTAAAGTTTTAGACGTCCGCGATCCGCGAAATAATCCAAAAAGATAGTTTTATAGAATATAGTCTTACAAAAATTAAAGAGTTTTTAAAAGATGTTGATATGGCTACAATTTTATTATGTGAATTTGATTTTCACCTGCAATTTAGCTAATTAAATGGCTTAGCTAATTATATGATGTATGTAACGATAATAATTAATTACCCACCATGTTTTATTATGAACTCTCTATTACAAACGAGTGCTTTTATTAGGCAATAGAAGCGTAATTTTTGAAGCATTGAACTGTGAATAAATATGTGTAAAGCCTACCCTTAATTCTTAATTATTGTTATAATCGTGTAGGAATTTAGGGAAACAATCTATTCTTATAAGTAAAATAAAAGTAAATGATTTTGAAATAAATATTGTAATACATATATGGCTATTTAAATAATATATGGAAATAATAGATATGGAATTAGGAAGGAAATGAAAATGACCTTTAATTTTTTGATTGTTTTCAAAAAATAGGTACTCAATACAAATGACATTTCTCAATAAAGCCCCTGCCTTAATAATTTTATTATTTGTCTTGCTGTGTTGCTAATAACTTACTAATTTGCGGTCCGGCTAAACCGATTTTAATGAGCCTTTCATTAAATATCTATTTTCAATTTAGACTATTATGTGTAAGACAAAATAAATTCTTATTAACACCTCCAGGTAAATTTCTAAGAAATTAATTAAATATCTAAGTAACCTATTGTTAACTGTAACACCGGCGTGTCCGCGGTCGTGGAGGGATTAAAATCTACACAACCGTTTCCGAGAGCGCATTTAAACATACTGACATGCAAATATAATAACCCTACATTTATCATCTCAAACATAAAAATTTTCATTTTACAGCTTTGACATCTACTTTTATAGTCATAAATTATAATATTAAGTAAATTATATACATAACCATTTTGAATTTATGGGAAATAATTGCCATGCCACCGAATTTGGGGCATCAAAACGAACTGTAAAGGTAACCTTAACTGTAAGCGATACCTTATAGACCCCAAACATTTATCGCGAACATATAAGAACCAATACCCATTTAAACCATATCTAGAAAACTAAACTATTAATGTGGACAGTTATGGTGGCACCCTTTGACCGCACTTTGAATATTTTAACGACACGGTTACCGCAAAGGTGGTTCACGAATTCACTATAATAGACTGTTAGTAGTACTTGTTGAAATATGTTACTCTTTTACATATAAATTAAATTTGAATAAATAGTATGGTAAGGCCTAAAAACTAAAGAAAACGTTTGATTATGCAAATATTTCAGTCAAAGTTGCGTTGAATTGCGATAATACATATATTTTAGAAATGGCTATTTATCATATTTTATTTGATTGGTTAAAATAAGATTTTAATGGTTGTTAGAATAGGATTTTATTTTATTCATTTTTGTCAAGGCATTTAGACTATGTCCTAATCTTAGTTAGAAATTTAAAAAAAAAAAACAAAAAAAAAAAAACAAATTGCAGCAAATGAGCCCTAACTCGAAGTTGTTATTACTAGAATCTTTTTTCAGCTTGATTGTATCAAACTATTTTACCAGCCGACTTTTAGATGTAAATAAAGTTTCATATCGATTTGATAATAAGAATTTAAAATCGATTTCCCGAATTTGATTATATAAATTATAAATGAACCAAATAACAACAGTGTAAAAATATACACTCGATACACAAAAAAATTTTTTTGGGGTTTTCGAATAAAAAATAAATAAATCAAATCATAATCTACTTTATTCAAATAGATTTTATAAGCACTTTAACTGTAAATCTGTGAGGAATGTACCACCATTTATCGTCATCCCTAACTCTTTTTTTTTATTCAAACCTTATTACCATACCTTTATATAACAGAAATACCTTATATAACAGAAAACCTGTTATCTGTTTGAAAATCTATTTAAATATTTTAAATAAAAAAAAAAAGAAAAATATATAGGAATCGCTTATTAATTAGGATGACAACGATTTTTGTCATTTCATGTATTTTTTTTTAAATTTCAAATTCATAACAACTATAGAAGTCATCTAAGCCCATAAATTAGTAAAGAAATAAAATCAACTAATTGTCTATATTTGTATAAAATCAATAATGAAAGCGTAGGTCTGTCGAAGTATCGGCTAAGCATCGTTGGCTTTGATGCCTAATTAGGAAAGTTGCTACTGATTATAAAGCTGCATTATTTATAAAAGAAAGTCATTGGAAATAAACAGTTTACAATATCTATAAAGTATGTGTATAGGTAGAAGGAAAGCTCTAACACCTAGTCTATACTGTACAGGCCCTAGATAGGTATATAGGTAAGAAGTGGCATTAGTATGTAGGTCAAAAAATAATTATTTTCTACTAGCGACGTCCATAGGTGGGTTTTATTTATTTTAAGCGGAAGCCTAATTTTTTTCTAAAATAAAAGTAGCTTATGTTACTCCTTATACCATCAGTTGCCAGTACCGTATATAATTTCATATGCATTTAGTAAAAAGCTATTATTTTGACGTTACAAACAGACACTTCAATTTTATTTATCTGTATAGATATAAACTTAAACTGAGTTTTTCACTCTAAAGATAGATTTTAAATAACCTATTTAATTATCATTAACGTCACTATAGAATACGCTGTCAGAATTTGATCACTCTAGTTTGGGCCGTTAGTAAATCAGCCTACATGTAATCTGATCCAGTGTTTTTTTTTCTCTTTTTACCGCTCATTCTATGTATAACGTATTTTTTCCATTCTACGCGACATTAGCGAAGTAAATTTTTCCCAAACAGCTCTCCTAGAATTCACTGTACAAAAGAATTAAATTGAATTGAATAAATCAGCACATGTAGTAATTCAAGCATAACTAGATTTAATATAGTATCTAGCATAGGTAAAGTTGCAGATATGTGCTCACTCTATGGTGGAAGGGCTCATTAGCGTCCAGCAACCCAGCCAGGCGCGAAGCCAAGAAACGTACTGGCGAGCGGCCCATCTCGGTGTGCGCAAATGCGTTTCCGGACATTAAAAATTAAACAAAAATGAAAAAAAAGATAACGTTGCGAACAAGAACTAGTATAGGCACAATATATTAATATATGTAAAAGTGATTATTGATATTCTGTATTGATATTGGTAGGCGATTGTTTTATGAATATTAAGCGAATATTCGAGGTGGTGTTGATTTTATAATGTATTCAATTCTTTAATTACAGTATTTAGGCGTGCTAAAGCTATTAATTCTGTACATAATTGACTAAAGATGATGTCAGGATTAAAAGTAGGTATTAATTTGCGTTTCACTTAAGTGGGATGCAAATATACGGCACTCTGTATGTGTAAATGTAAATTAATTTCTTAAATGTGTGTATTCAGCCCTTTTTTAACGTCCCACTGCTGGCATGGACCTCCCTTCAATACGAGGGGGATCAGGCCATAGTCCACCACGCTGGCCAAGGGTTGGCGGACTTCACATGTCTTGCGAAAACTTGCTAAGTTCCCTCCAGACATGCAGGTTTCCTCACAATATTTTCCTTCACCATAAGACAAATGGTAATCGTATTCGAATTGATTCACACATGAAAATATCAGAAGTGCGAGACCCGGGATTTGAACCTGCTTCACTCGGTTTCCCAAACGAGCGCGTCACCACTGGGCTACCACTACAAATTCTTAAATAAACGTATAAATTAATTAAATAAATATACTTTTAGCGAATACTAGTACTTTTCTTACTTTTTGTCACCACACAAGAATATATTGGGATAGTACTTCTTTGCATAAAAATTCTACTGAATAAAAAATATTTAAAATAAAGTATTCTACCAAGGATGGATTTCCTTTTAAAATTCTACGGAACAACCTTTTATTACTACATCAATATAACAATAAAGTCGTTTAATTTGCACAAAAAATGTTGTTATCGGCCAAAATCTTGTTGCGTTGTTTTTGTTTTAAATGTTGGGAAATGCATTTACGCATATCACCTGTAGACGTACAGGTGGTTATGTGGGACTCACCGGCTAGAAAAGCCAGTACTACCCACTAAAACCCAACAAAACCTTGTCCCGTCTTAATGGGGCGTCGCAGGATCGCTTACACACTCAACTACGACGCCTCGACGGCAAGTCTGTCGAAGCAGATCACAAGAAATTTGGAGTGGACTGTGGCACTCTTCTATCCGAAAAGTACCAGGAGCAACCCGCATGGTACGCCGCCCACCGGAGAGGGCCACCTCCCTCCCTGTGCGTTTCATGGCTTCGCGCCCGGCAGAGCTGCCGGACGCTAATGAGCAAAAAAAATTTTTTGGTTGTTTTTTTTAAATATAATCGTCGAATAGCGACCACGGGACAAACAGTAGTATTATAAAACATTCGAACCGTTTAATAGCTTATGACTAATCAAAAAATATTGCCCAAAGGACTAAGTTATAAAATGTAAATAAAGCAGTAAATCTTAAACATACCGGCTCATGGCCGAGTAATTAATGTTTAATTTGACGAGCTTTTACGTAGGGCCTAAGCTTGCGGTTAACTTTACTATAGAATATATTATATTTATGTAATACTTAGTCTAATTTAACACGCTTTTAGTTTACATGTAACTTGCTATATAACTATGTATTTTCATATTCGATGTTAGTATATTTCTACGTGTCGCAAGTGTTTAATATTTTATTTTTGTTACATTGTAGAATTCAGATAACAATACAATATTTAGATTTCATAAAGCTGGTTTAACAATGAAGCAAGGAGGTGGATAATGAAAATTTTTATTAGAGAAAAATCAAGATTTTTAGCTTTTTTGTGATTGATCAAAAAGGTGAATTCTGATTCTTTTTTGTCTATATACTAATCTATACTTCATATTATAAAGAGGCAGAGTTTGTTTGTTTGTTTGTTTGTTTGTTTGTTTGTTTGTTTGTTTGTTTGTTTGTTTGTTTGTTTGTTTGTTTGTTTGTTTGTTTGTTTGTTTGTTTGAACGCGCTAATATCTAGAACTACAAATCCGATTTAAAAAAATCTAAATGCATTCGATAACCCGTTTATTGAGGAATGATATAGGCTTTATATCATCATGCTACTCCACCAAGGAGTGGAGCAGTAGTCATAAATGTCAACAAATCGGGCAGACTTCAATGCTAATATTATTAATAGCATAAAGCCAAATAGATTTTTTTTAGTTTTAGCGCGAGCGAAGCCGCGGGTGCTGCTAGTCATATTTAAAGCTAAAACCTATGAATGCGCTAATCTTTGGAAAGTAAAAATATAAAGTCTATTATAGGTAATAATAGGTAGGTTGCCCTAAATTAATTATCGTTTTAACAAGCAAAGATAAACTTAACACTTTGTAAAATTCTCTCTCAATCCTTCAATGAGTTTGCTAAGAACAATATTGTAACTATAAAGATAATTTAAAGATAGACATAAATTTTCCTATATACTTACAGTGAAATTTAAAATTGCTTTAACAATATTTAGTTACAATGTTATTCCTAGCTTACGCATTTCCACTTGCGTACTTGTAATACTTACAATTTGTTAATAATAATAGATTTTAAACAAACTTAAATAATAAAATTACTAAAAGTTAGTTATTGTACATATTCTAGAGTACATTTGCTTCATTATTCGCCATAAAAACCTAAAGAAAGGTAAGCAAATCTCATCGACAGCTGTCGATTTCAATGTAACACTACTTGAAAGAAGTGGGAAGTTTATTAAGCAACGATTAAGTGGAAATACTCTGTGGCGCACAGAATATACACGTTATTTGTTATTTTAGTATTAAATTGTTCTATTGTTCATTAAATGCCTATTTCATATATCAATGAGAATAAAATATATTTTATTCTCACACTAACAATTTATTATGTAGATACATATACACACACTATGATGATGATATTTCTGATATGTACCTATATCAATGATAAGTGTACATAAAGTTGCCAAAAAATATATGAAACTTAAAAGAAAAACGAAAACTCAGGTAATACTTAAAATTATTACGAGTAAGTAAATAAACAAGCTCTATTTTTCATCCTGAATTTTTTATTTTGTATGACGTCAAATGTATACAGATATGTATATAAAAGGATTATAAAGTCAGACAAACCAAATTGGTCTTAATACACCCGTTTTTTTAATGGGTATGTTTGAAATGCTCTTGCATTCTTGCATTGAACTGCAACAAATCAGCTATGAAGTAGTAAAAGATATTACTTCGCATAGTAACATTTAAGTATCTAAGCGATCAAGCTACGGTTATTAGTTCGGCGGTTTTTTTTTTTGTGAAAAATTGAGTTTTTTTTCCAGAAAGCATACTTATCTAAATACAAAATTTGATCCAAATCATTAGAGCCGTTTCCGAGATACGCGAAATACATTTATTATTTATACATATACAAAAATTGCTCGTTAAATAATAATAACTAAACAAACAATATAGAATGACGCAAAACGCGTTGTTTAAACCACACACTTACATTTCCATACACACAAGATATACTGACTTATATATGTTAATATTACTATTTTTTTCTTTTATCCAAGTCCAGATTGTCACAAAAGATAATACTTTTTAATATCGCGTGTGGATTGAGTACAAGGAAATGACGTTAAACGCAGTGAAGGTATAAATATTTGTAAATCTGAGTTGCTAGAGGAAAGATAAGATAACGAAGTTCCTTTATTTAGAATAGCATGAAATTACTGTTGGCGGTAGCGAACTGGCTGTAACATATTTTACTTTAAAGGTGACTTCTTACTGTAATTGTAAATGCTATAGTTATGTTTTATTTTATGTTATATTATATATATATATATATATATATATATATATATATATATATATATATATATATATATATATATATAGGCAAAGACAAAAGACTTCAGTGGCTTTTCTCCCCTGTTTGTCAATTGATTTTCTTTTTTTAACATTGAAAATGTTTTTTTTGACATCGCCCTGGTATCGTGGATTTTGGGACTACGTGGTTGATTGGAATGTTAAAAGATGCGTCCGAATGAGGACTACAAAATGTAAAAAAAAATATGAAAACTCTCAAAGGCTTTTTTTAAATCGAAAAAATGTGAAAAATGCGATGCGGTCGCTTTTCGCTCGGTTTCGGTCAGAAAAAAAATCATATCTGGAAATGAAACAAGATATCGAAAAAATAAAATAAAAACCTCTAGAGATACGACTTCGGACTACATTTAAAAAAAAATTGGAGGTTCATATCACTGATGGATTATTCAGAAGTTGAATCTTTGTGACGCTCAGTTTACGCGAGGAGAGTGCGTGAGCGCGATAACGACGGTTAATAAATGTTTTAGAGCATGATTTTGTTATTTGAACCGAGGAGATTCTTTGTGAATAAATGAATATGTATTTAAACTAATAACTAACTAATATTTATACATATAAATCTTTATGCATCCAAATACTTTTTTGTAGTCTGAACGCGGGCAAAATCGGTTGTTCTGCTAGTAATTAATATGTTAAAAGTTTAATTCAGTTCATTTGGCAGATTCATTTTCAATGTACTCTAAGGTTGTGGCAGACACGAGATCTGTAGATTTTTGTTTAGTAGCTAGTGTTATCAATTAAAAAAGTTTGGAAACAGTTCGTAATTGGTGAAGATATCTCGAAACACAAAAAAATACACCCGAATTGATAACCTCTAATTTTTGAAATCGGTAAAAAAACTAGAGTTGTCACTTGTTAACTAAATATTTGTTTGTGCAAATATACTATTTGTAATGCAGAAAAAATATGAGGAAAAGGATAAAAGGTTTTCATTTTTTTAAAGATAATACGTTGGATCTTATTGCCACTAGACCATTACTTTCCTTAAAGATATCATCTGATTGTAACATTCTCAGGTGAAGTTCTCGTTATTTGATGCGTATCAAAGAAAAGAGAAAAGTTGTAAAAGTGGATGCATGCGTGAAGAAATCTAACCTGTGGGCTTTGATAAGCTACCTTATATTCTACCATTGCTATCGATAATAGAAAACTAAAATTGCATGGAAATGACATATTAGCGTTTTGTCGTTAATACAAAACTAGCAACTTATTCTCGCTTTACTTGGGTCCCTAGGTATGTGCCTATGTGTTATTCTAGATCACAAGTTATTTGTGTAAGTGCTTTACCAAGCATTGTTGGTAAAACCTAACATGTACCAAACTCTGGTGGTAAAAGCCCGAAATATCGTCTACTTTTTATAAAATCTTTACATTTACCAACTCATATTAGCAAATCCTAAGATATACTAGGTAAACCTAAGATTTACTAATATACGGGCTTTTACAGTGACATATACACACATCCAAACTTTTACATTTATAAGAATAGTCCGATAGATAGCGTCACCTTTTGGCAAAGTTACTGACAGTAGCCTCCAGTTCATATGTGTGTACTAAATCTCATCCAAACCCCTCCGTCAGTTTCAACGTTAAGGAGTAACAAATATACAAACACATTTTATTATAGTACTATAACTATCATTGTTATATTTTATAGTTTTCTATTAGCGATATCGTTGTAGAAAGTCATCTTATCTCAGGGGGCTATTTTATTGCTATGTGGCGGTTCGTATTCGACAAGCAGCCTCCAATCCAAGACTGGTTGCTTTTGTTCAAATAATAGATTAATTTCGTCAGACAATTGTTGTAACTGCTTTATTATATTTATAAAGTATTTTTTTCTTAATTTAGTACTTTCACACTTAACTTCGCTCGTGGAGATACAAGTGGCTTTCTATTAGTAAAAGATGTACTTATTAGTAAAAATTATCATAAGTCTGAACCTAAACTCTAAATTTTAAGTTTAAGTCTAAACACAATATCCTATGACTTCTTTTTCTATTTAATATAATAACATTATATTTTTAAGCTTTGATTAAATTATCTAAATTTTTTTCGTACTTTTTAGTCTGAATCGCATAATAAAAAAACGTAATAGTTCTCATTCTATTACATATTTTAAATTTAACATTCGTGACAGAATAAATACGTTTTAATTTTTTTTCCAGAGATGAGGTATTTTCCCGCAGTAAAAAGTATCCTATATGTTGACCCGGATAATCAGCTATCACCATACTAAATTTCATCAAAATCTGTCCAGTGGTTTTCTCGTGATGCGTTCCCAGACAGACAGACAAATACTACAGATTCGGCCTCTGTATTGATATTAATAACTACTTCAATAAGATTTTTCAAAAAATATTTAATGTACTGATTCGACTTAGAATTTTATTATATGTATAGATTTACAGGGCATTAATGCTTTTGTAAAGATTTTGAGATACCTTTACTTTTATGACAGTACAATATAAAATGTTACTTTGCATATTTTATAACATAGTCTCCAAAGCGCTTTCTTTAACATTTCGACACTTAAAATATTGAGTGGTTCTACTGATTTATCTTATTTAATTAGATATATGCAGAAGTTATATAGAAATCTACGAGTATATTATGTAATAGCGATTTAATTTCATATTATATTTTACAGATAAACGTTTAGTTTACGTCAATAAAACTAGCTTTACAAGAATACGAGTATAAGCTTTCGATTTTACTTAAAAATCGTTGAGACGTTATAGTGTGACAAAATAACCGACATATAGGTACAGTAACATGCCTTAGGTGCCTATTTCCCTAAGTACTTAACAGAAGCCTAAGTGTCCCAGGTTATAGTCTATTTGTATACTAAACATTCAAGTCCATTCAATTATAGTAGTACTTTACTAGCGCCTTAATCTTGCTTTGCTCGCATGCCTCCCCTAGGTATCTTTTGTATTATTAATATTACTAGCGGGTCAAGGCTAGGGGTTTCGCTCGGGTTCGTCTCTAGTTAAAAACAAAAAAAAAAATCTATCCCACTGGAACCGTACATTTTTCTTGGATAAAAAGTAGCCTATGTGCTAATTCAGACTATAATCTATCACTGTGCCAAATTTTATCCAGACCAGTTCAGCCGTTCTAGCGTGATTGAGTAACAAACATCCATCCATCCAAATTTTCGCCTTTATATAGGTAGTAGTAAGATATGCAGCTAACGCCATTTTTGAGCCAACTTATTACTTTCTAGCAACTTACCTAAGCTTCGCTCGGGTGCGTACTATGTACGTTTTAATTTTTTTAAGCGGAACCCTATTCTTTTTCCAAAATAAAAATAGCCTAAGATACTCCTTATAACATCAGCAAACCTGTCAGTGAAAGTCCCGTCATATCAGTCCAGCTGATTCGGAGTTTAGCTGGAACAAAAAGACAAACGAAATGTTAAAAATTGTTTTTTTTCTTATAAGTACCGTATATCCTTGCATATTATGTATAAGATATGAAAGTAGGTATACATAGGTGTGTCTATCTGTTCATCCAAATCCGTTGAGCTATTTGCATTTATATTACAAATCTTATAACTAGTATAATAAGTAATTAGAAATATTTCTTCTAGTCATGATTAATTTTGTAGTATTTACATTTACAGTTATTATACAATAAAGCAATAAATTCCACAATAAACCTATACTGTAAGCTGAGCCAAAATGGATGCAGTTTTACGGATTTTACAGTTCAAATAAATTGTTATTACTATAATTATTTTCATATTCACGCTTGTAATTATGAGTCAGCCTAGATACTGTGTATTTTTATCAATGACGACTTTGTCAAAGGTCGGCGTACCGGATTCCTTCAAACTGGTTGGTGTGCATTTTGCCGTTGCAAAAGTAGCTTTATCTTCTATCATTTATTTTTATATATTTTTTTTATATTCTTAATGTCATCCAGATGATTCGTGCAAAATGAAAACAAACAAGATTGGGCAAGGTCGCTCGGTTGCTCAATATACTAGGTATTGAAAGCCCTTTTGACCGATTTCAAAAAGAGGAAGTGTCATTTTGACTGTATTTTTTGTGTGAAACTTTGGTAATTGTGAAACGTTTTTTATAATATTTTTTTTTATAAGTGTTATCATTTTTAAATAATAGATTTTGCGATTTTGAAGTATTTTTTTTAATAAATATATTTACCTAATTTACTGGTGACTCACCGTTAGGTATTTTTATTGCTATAAAATATAGCTAGAGAAGTTATTATACGTAGGTTGATTGTTTTATTTTTCATAGAAATATTTATTTATAATTATAATACAGTGAATAATAGTCCTAAAAAAAGAACGTTATGTTTGTTTGTTGATCTAATGCAAGCATCTTTTGGTTACTATAGATATATAAAAATATGTGGCAAATTCTGTATAAAAAATGTGTCTTCAAATCGTTTTTTTATTAGTTTTCTTATAAATAAGGCAATTTCTCTTAAAATTTATATTTACTTAGTGAGACAGAGCAATACAGTACATCCATCAATTTATATAAATGTGTAAGTCTTAAATAAAGGAAAAAGCAATTTTCTCACGAGTTAGAATAGAATATTAACCGTTCAGTCTCCCATGACGAATGACTCTAGGCGAAATTGTAAGACAGTCTAACTGCCCTGGCAGATGCTGTTCTTATTTTTAAGATTTAAAAGTTAGTATAGATATTTTTACGGTTAGTATAGATTTCTCAGATATGAGATATTTTCCCGCAGTAAAAAGTATCCTGTATGTTGACCCGGGTAACCAGCTATCATCACATTAAATTTTATGAAAATCTGTCCAGTGGTTTTCTCGTGATGCGGTCACAGACAGACAGACAGACAGACAAAAATTGTAAAAACTATAGATTCGGCCTCTGTATCGATAATAATGATTTTTTACTATTTCAATAAGATTTTCCAAAAATATTTCATGTACAGATTGGACTCAGTTCCAATTATATGTATAGATTAGTAAATCTAGCAGAAAAACTTGTTGGGTCTAGATTTTGTGATTTATTTAACTGAATTAAAAATGAATAATTTTAGGTCATATCTAGCGAAGGTAAGTTACCCTTGCTTCTATCAGTATCAAGTACCTCCCTAGGTGTTTAACAGCAGCCTATATGTTACACTAGATCATAGTCTATTTGTAGGTATACTAAACATCTAAATCTAATTATTCTTGTATGAAGGAACAGTAACACATACATACATACAAACTTTAGCATTCATTACTTAGTATGATTAAAATGTATGTCAAAAGCATAGAAATTACTTATTAAAAATGTATTGTTCAAAAATAACCGCTGCTATTTCCATTTACGAATGTGTGTACTTTACAAGTGTTTGCCCATCGAAAGTTGGGTCACACGACCACAGTGGCGTCACATAATTTAATATTTACAGAATACGGACGTTAGAAAGTGTGAAGTGATAATTTAGATGATTCTACGTGTACTTCTGTTACGTTGTTTCTATTTACGTGTTTAACACATTCGCTTTGAGAAACTACGAGTAAGTACAAACAAAGAGAAAATTGCACATGAGAAGAGGTGAAAAGTGCAAATTATTTTATAATACTTTCAGAATAACGACACTTACAAGGTTTCAAGTTTTTAAAGTTTTATGATCATAGTTTAGAGTTTAGGAGGAATGATGTTATTATCAAGCTTACCTGAGCTTTGCTGTCGTCATCTCGCCTTGTACTTATGCTGTTTATCCGTCCTTCCATTGAACTGCCATATCTTTGCCAACTGTAATGGATAAAATGCATTGTTAATGGCAAATTTCGTAAGAAATAATAATAAAAACAAAAAGAACTGGACAGAAATTTCATACAAAAGAACTATATTTTATTTAATAACAGTAAATCCAACTTGCGCTGAAAACAAATTTCAGGTTTATTATAAGGACTCGTAGGTAGCTACTACTAAAATGATTAAGCTTCTAAATATAATAGTTACTATGAAAAAGGATGTAATTTAAAACCTAAGTATATACAAATAAAAGTAACTTTATTATAAGTTAAAATTCCTCTACAAAATGCCTTTAAATATAGATATACTCGTATTAGATCAGACCCATACAATTTTAATATGAAATTTTTAATATTAAAAGAAATTATTGTAGTTTACTCTGAGATGAGTAAATAAGCAAAGCACTTAAACCTAATTCCAAGTACATCTACCTCTAAGCCATACTATTATAATTTCTGTTTAGGCATAGATTACGTCATTACCGTATAATATACGAAACCTTGAAAGTCCATCTGGCCGTGGGCTTATTATGAAATATATAATGAATTCAAACACGTTTCATAAGTATATATAAAGCCATCGTATAAGTATACTCTGTTGTTTTAAAATAGTATACATATATTAAATATATCCTATAAAAATAATTTAACCATTTGTTTGTTTGTTTTGTTTACATATTACTTGTAATATGTACTGTTAGTTGCGCAGAAATATAATTATTAATTAAGAATCGATTTTTATTTATAATCTATACAGATAAATAGAATTGAAGTGTACATATATTTGTAATGTTAAAATAACAGCTTTTTACTAAATGCATATGAAATTATATACGGTACTTATAAGAAAAACACAATTTTTAACATTTTCGTCTGTATGTTAGTTCTGGCTAATCTCCGAAACGGTTAGTCTCATTTTAACGGGATTTTCACTGGCAGATAGCTTATGTTATATGGAGTAACTTAGGCTGCTTTTATTTTAGAAAAAGAATTAGGGTTCCACTCAAAAAAACCTAGGAATGAACTCGAGCGAAGGAAGTGTAAGTCGCTAGTTAATATTATAAACACATTTTTTACGTATAATTTTTATATATATTTTTACGTCCTGTTACTAACATAATTTATATGAATGTGGTTTTAAAAAATTTTAGCTAAACAAACACGCGAAAAGTTAATAAAACAATTCTCATTGTTTTGAAATGAAGCTGAAATGTAGAAAATTGACAAAGTTTAAACTCTCTATTTAAAGTGTTCAAAGTTCATAAAATTAAACGTTTTCTCTAGAGATCTAACCATTTATATAACTTCGAAACTGAGTTTGAAATAGCTCTCTTTTATTACTTTATATATGAATGCGAGTGCTATCTTTTTAAATAACCTTCTTTGAGCCATTCAAATCAAATCAAATTAAAATATTTCATTCAGAATTAAATTATTATTATTACAATTTTTACTGAACGTCATGAGTCTACTACCAGTTCGGAAAGAAGCCTCAGACCTGAGAAGAACTGGCGAAAGAAACTCAGCGGGGCTAATATTATTATAAATTATAATTTACAATATTTCTATCAATTTGAAGTAGCCTGGAGCGATCTTTTCATTCCCAAGGTGTGCCATCTTCTATAAAATCATTTATTGTGTAATAGCCTTTAGCACACAAACGTTCCTTAACAATTTTTAATAAATTATATAAATATTTCATTCTAGCAATAAAACATGAAACCAAAAAATTCTTTTTTCAGAACATTAATAGCGTAGTCATGGGAGAAAATAAGGGTTTTCACGTCTCAACACTCGTAGTGTATACCCAATATAATCGGCGTCTACCTATAAAAATTATATAATAACTTGTTAGAAAAAAGAAATGGCACCGAAGTTATACGTGGTTATTAAAAATATTCACAAAATAGTTCAATATCTTTATAAACAAAACTATCTTTTCGCATTTTTTCGCGGATTCATTTTAATTTTTAGTTTCCGACGTTGCGAATGGTTTACAGCAATCATGGTCACGGGAGAGACTACGGTTTTTAGGGAGCCAAAAATCTAAAGAAATCTGCGAAAAAACCGAAAAGATAGTTTTATTTAAAATGTCAAATATTCGTGTAAATTTAAGAAAGTATTAATTATTAAATATCTATTATAATATAATTAAAAAAGTTTATGGTAATTAATCAATCAGTTACATTTCTAGTCAACAGTTTTTAGATAGTGTCTAGTTTGCGGCAACCTTTGTTTTATTGCGTTAACTATTAAGAATACCCCCTACTATTTATAGTATGATTTATCACACATTCGTCAGCGACCGCGTAAATATTTGTATAAGACATAAATCATTTAGTACGATTACGTATTGAGTATTAGTCAAAACGATCGTGTCTATAGTAAAGCGACGTTTCAATATCGTATAGTAGAAACAGATCGTTCAAACAGCGAAGATTGCTGTCATATCATTGTTGATCAGCGCCTCTATTGACTCATGAACAGGTTCTATTATGAAATATGATCGCTGTAACGCGACAAGTTTATTATAAGAGATAATATGAAAAGCTTTACATATCGTTGCATCAAATAGTTATAGTTCAATGAATGTAAAGAGATACTATATTATACGTATACATCTTAGATTTACGCCAATATTTGATATTTTAAATAAAACTATCTTTTCGGATTTTTTTGCTGGTTTATTTGGATTTTTGTTTCCCAAAGTTTGATTTCGAATGCTTTACAGCAATCATGGTCACGGGAGAGATTAAGGTGTTAGACGTTTCAAAGGTCGGTACAAATAGTGCCTTACGACGAAATTAAAAAATACATATATTACTATAATGAAAACCACCAGAATATACTTCAAACATATAATAATTATAGATTCACATATAAGAATTACACAACACTTAACACTACACATATCACTGCTTTTACTAAAATTACACAACACAATTTCAGCATAACTTCACCGTAACTCTTACTAAATTAGAATGAATCCCAATCATAAAAAGCACTCCTTATATAATAATTTTAATTTGAATCCACCCACATTTTTAATAATTATAATGGAACTTCAACTACTTTCGGCGTAATCTCTAAATCATAATAATCTATTTAAGTATTTTAATTTATAAAAGCAAACTTAAAATATAAAATATAATTTCATTGAAACTTCAAATAATAACAATAAATATAGGTTATTTGAATATATCGAACAATTTTAGCATTAAAATTAATAAATCACAACATTACATAGTTAAAAAAAGTTTTATAGTAATTAAAATTGGGTCTGCGAAAATTCCAATAGACATCACGATTGAGTCTATTCTAACTTGCCCTGTTCCAGCGTCTCTTTTCAACCGACTTCCTCAAAAAGGAGGAGGTGCTCAATTCGGCTGTATGTTTTTTTTATGTTTGTTACCTCAGAACTCCGTCATTTATTAACCGATTTGGTTAATTTTTGTTTTGTTTGAAAGTGTATGGAAGTATACACATTCACAGCACACCGACTTCGAAAATATTTGATTAGGTATGTATAGTAAATGAAAACTACCAATCAGTTATTTTTTACTTTTTAGTGCTTTTTTGGAAATCGGTTTTTATTTTTTTGTTAAAAAGTTTTTATTGAATACAAAGAAACACTATATATTGCTTTATAATGGTTATAAAAAAATAATTAATTTCGTGAAAAGAAAGTACTTAATGTATAAAATTTTACATATTTTTTTTATTTAACAAATATTATGTGAAATTCACTGGTTCAATACTTATTCTATAGTCCAGATCCCTACCCATGCTTCAAAATCAACTTTTCGCTTTGTTGGAGGAGAAAATTACGTCATTATAGTAAAGAATAAAGTAATAAAAAAGAATACAGCTATACTTAATTGGCAGGAAAAAACAAATTATACTTAGTTTTGTTTGGCTTATTTTAAATGTGTATGAAATTAGTCTTGCGATAACATTTTTTCATATACGGGTTAAAAATTTTTCTTCTTTATTGTAGTCAAAATAATAGAATGAATAGCTAAAACCTAAATGAACGGATAAGCATAGAAATTGGAAAAATGTTTGTTTGTTAAATATTGTCGAAGTGTATCCTCATCGATGGAATGTCAACACGCCTGTAATATTCACAATTGCAAAATATTTACTCTAATAGATATGACGTACCTATCTATACTTAATAATATTATAAAGAGGAAAGATTTTTTGTTTGTTTGTACCGAATAGGCTCTGAAACTACTGAACCGATTTAGATGAAATTAGGTAAGAAGATAGTTTGAGACCCTGGGAAGGATAGTTAGTAGACATAGGATAGTTTTTAACCCAGAAATAATACCTTAAGGGGGTGAAAATGGGTGAAAGTTTGTATGGGGAAGCAACCTAGGGACGAACTTGAGCGAGTTTTCTTATATTTTTGGTTTGTTTGATTGAGTAAACTTACTAGTCAGATTTAGAATAACCTTTTGGAGTTTTATCTATTTACTGTAAAAGGTTGTAATAGGCTATGATATGAGCTTTACGACTTTAGAATTTACTTATAATGAAGCTATACGAGCGAAGACGTGGGCAAATTCTAGTTTTTATATTTTAAATCCGCTAGAAGGGACCTAAATATTTTGTCTCGACCATCTTATCGTATTAAACTATACTTGTGAATAAAACAACTGCCTTATTTCTATTTTTAATTGCACATTTTACCACCAATTCATGTAATTTCACTTTCTAAAAGCATTAATTATTGACTGTAGTAGTTTCGTTAATTAACATCCATTATCGCATTTAAATGCGATAATTGCTGATGCACCAAAAACCCATAATTTTTAGTTTTGGGTCAAGTTATGTTTATGAACTTTCGACAAATTTCCTCGATTAAAGTGGTTGAATGGGTTTGCATACACTAATTTCTTAGTACTTTAAAAAGAAATATTGCCACATGTTACACGATTATGTATATTCATCTGGATGTTAGATGATTTGTATATTTATCTATACATATAATAAAATTGTAACTAAGCCGAATCTGTACATTAAATATTTTTCGGAAAATCTTATTGAAATAAACATTATTATCGATACAGAGGCCGAATCTATAGTTTTTAGATTTTTTGTCTGTCTGTCTGTCTATCTGTCTGTCTGTTACCGCATCACAGAAAACCCACTGGAGGAAATTTGATGAAATTTGATATGATGATAGCTGGCTATCCGGGTCAACATATAGGATACTTTTTACCGCGGAAAAATATCTCATTTCTGAGAAAAAATACAAAAACTGCAATGTAAGAGTATACTGATATGTAAAACCTAAGAATTTGGTTATTGGTCACCTGAACGCGGGCGGAGCCGCGGGCAACGCTAGTATGCAATAAAAAAGTCATATTTGACGTCATAGTTCACTAAAGACATAGAAGACGTAATAATATGGTTGCTTAATAGTTTATTGGACAAAAAACATACACATAAAAATCATTTTAAATTAAGAAATTAATGCTATATCCGGTTCTTGAACAATAATTAATAGAAATAAAGAGAAATAAGATTACGGTTGATTTTTACCAAAAAAAGGTGCAATTTAAACATTCTTCATATAGGATACTTTTTAGCGCGGAAAAATATTTCGTTTCTGAGAAAAAATACAAAAACTGCAATGTAAGAATATACGAATACTATGTAAAACCTAAGAATTTGGTTTTTGGTCATTTGAACGCGGACGGAGTCGCGGGCAATGCTAGTAGATAAATAAATATAAATATCGGCGTTGCCATTCAGCGGGGGAATGCGGCTAGCATTCTTGCCACTATTCCACGCGGACATGACTTGTACAGTAACAACTAAGTGTGCATTTATTTTGTATATAAAATTAAGTATATTTGTAATAAGGTAAGAAAAATAGGTTAATTCCCCATACAAACTTTCCTCCCTACTTCCACCGCCTTAAGGGATGATTTTCGGAATAAAAAATATCCTATGTCCTTACCAAGGTCTCAAACTATCTTGTTACCAAATTTCATCTAAATCGATCCAGTACTTTTTGAATTAATTCGTTACAAACATACAAAAATACAAATATTTCCTCATTATAATAGTACAGTGTAGATAAATTCACAGTTACCCAACTGCAACGTCATTTATATAATACTGAAAAGTTTACTCATCATGACCGTCTGTTTTTTTGTTCATTATAATATTATAATCAGCAGAACACTATTGTATTCGCAAAATCAGATTATTGTATACAAATTAGTGGCTTGCTTTATAATAACAATTGTTAAATATGTTAAGTAGGAGTCAACTGTCAATCAAAATATGTCGCCATATTTTAAATTTACTTCTGTAGATCTTCTTTAAAGATTTACTTACTTATAAATTAAGGATATTTTGTAATTTATTATTATACTTAAGTGACATTGCAGCTTTAGCCTTGGTTGAATAAGTTATGTATATTTTTTTCTTTAATTTTGACTCTTTGATTTTGTCTGTATGTCTGCATAGAATAAAAGCTATTTCCATTATAAATATCACTCAAGTCCGTTTAGTTATTACAGTGTGAAAGTGAAAAGCAAACTGACAAACACAATTTCGTATTTATAATATACTAGCAGAACTCACGGCTTTGCTCGCGCTAAACTATAGAACAAACTCTAAAAAGGTAGGTTTTATACAAATTTTTATCCCCTATTTTATCCCATTATGGAATGAATTTCGAAAAATGCTAATACACGTATTTATTTAATTGTATTGAAGAGCATTAGTACTAAGTTTCAAGTAATTTTGATCATAAAAATTTTTAGATTGTCTTATAACGTGTTTTCCCGTGGGAATGAGATAATCTCCCGCGGCAAAAAGTAGCCGATGTCACTCTCCAGCCTTTTAACTATGTCTACACAAAAAATTACGCCAATTCGTCACTCCGTTTCGACGTGAAAGAAAGACAGACAAACAAACACACTTTCACATTTATAATATTAGTATGGATGTTTGGCTTGATAATCTTTTTTGTTATCATAAAATATGTATACTACGATAACATTTAAGCAGGTGTTGATTTCATTAGTAAGAAGTAAAAAAATACATATATAAAACTTTATATATATATATATATATATATATATATATATATATATATATATATATATATATTATATATATATATATATATATATATATATATATATATTCTTTTAGGCCAAGGTTAATATTATTTTCAGATAAATAAGAAGTATGTTTGTTATTTAATATTATTATTATTATTTCTTACATAACAAGAATGATTGATTATAAGAAAATCATTTTAGCCGGCGTTTATTTTTAATTCTAGATTACTTTACAATCAACGATGTTAAAATTATATTATGAATCAGATAATGTTTGTACTATAAAAACGTGTTACTTTGTTTGTTTGTTTGTTTGTTTGTTTGTTTGTTTGTTTGTTTGTTTGTTTGTTTTTTGTTTGTTTGCTTGTTTGTTTGTTTGTTTATTAATTTGGCATACTTTCTTGCACCGATCCTTGTAATTTCTTACATAGATTTAACTTATAGTCTGGAGAGTAATATACACTCTTTCTTATCCTACAGTTAGTTGCGTCCCATGGGAAATTAGTGTGTTCTAGAGTTTTTTAGAGTTATTTATAAAACAGTCACAATCCGATCAGAGTCGTAATCGTGTCGTACTCGTGCTACGTAAAAATATCATTTAGCAGTCAGTTCTTGTGTTTTGCTTAGTTTTTTCCACCTCAGTACCTTCTAAGAATTTTGACCGCGGTTTTAATTCAATGAATCATCGTGGATTTATTATATGGGATGTTTTTATTACAACTATATATGCAACATCGAGTAACGCGAGATTTGAGTTCCTATTTCGGAGAATATATTATAGAAACAGGTACTTAGCATAATCTGGAAATCATGTGTTTTTGATTTATGAGTTTTTTAAAACTAACTGATGAATATACTTATATGTATTTAAATAATGACTACTTCGAGTTTTAAATATATTTGTGGTTTTGTAAGGAACAGAAGTATAATATAAGTAATGTTTCGTTTTTTGCCTGTTATGTATCTGTCTTTATAAAAGACTGGCAGATCACTAAAAATCAAGCAGAGGGGAATGAGAAGAAAGAGGCCTTTGTCCAGCAGAGGGACACTAACGGCTGAAAAAAAATCTATCTCTGTATGTAAGAGCATCATTCATATCGGGAGATTTTATTAGCTTTACTTATATACTAGCGACACACCCTCGCTTCGCTCGGGTTCCCAATACAAACTTTCATCCCCATTTTCACCCCCTTAAGGAATGATTTCCGGGATAAAAAGTATCCTATGTCCTTCCCAGGGTCTGGACCTATATTTTTACTAAATTTCATTTAAATCGGTTCAGTACTTACGGAGCCTATTTGGTACAAACAAACAAACAAATCTTTCCAAGTCTATTTGTATCTTTCATTATTAGGTACTTTCGAACAATTGCTTATACAGAAAAAATTAGGAACTCTACAATAATACAGCTTAAGCTTCTGTTCAAGTTCAAGTCAATCGTAATATACGGATATAAAACAGAGTCCAAGTTTATCGCTACACATGTACATTTAACATACGGTATATATGTATATGTAGAAAAACCACAAGGATAATCTAAGCTATAAAGTATAATTTGAAAACAAAAAACATCCATTAGTGAGCGTTTCAAAATAATTTATGGTTAGCTACATTCTATTCATTATGAGAGCTCGAAAAACTCACATTTGAGATGAAATGTGTTATATATTTTTTAACTAATATTTTCCCGCGGCTCTACCCCACGGGAATAGTTGATAATAATGTCGATAAAATTTATCCCATATATTTATCCAGGATATTATCAATATGGCCAGTAGTAATAAATTCGAATGTTATGGGATTAGATAAAAAGAGGGATTATTTATAAAGAGGGTTGTCCTATTTAAGGTAAATTCACTTCCTTTTAGATATCTTTTTGTTTTTATATATCTTTATTATGTATGAACATAACAATATGTTTAATATATTAGAGTGCTTACAATAGATTTATATGTATTTTTAACACACTAAAATTCCTTATTTAAAGCCGTAATTTATCCTTCAATACGCATTCCAAATAACCTGACTCTCGCATAAATAAGTCTTAAAATGGAAATTCGCCATACAGATAACAACATTACTTCATATTACAACGATAATAGCTTATTTCAATCTGAGTATTCAAAGGTACCGTTCCTTGTCCTAACTAATACAATTTTAACAAGTTATAACTAGTTACTCTGCGCGATCGCATGACACTTGTTGCAACATGCACAATGGAATTACGATTTTACAGTTATTTCTGACCGATTATTATCAAATATTTATTTAATGGCGCGCATTTAAGAGACTATTTGGCGACTAATTTAGAAAGTATTTACATATAGAGTACCTACTATAAGATATTATTTGATTAAGTATATGTTATAATTGGTAGTCTCGTGGTTTTGTCTGCGTTTTAGTATTAAGTCTTTAGTAAGAAAAAAAAAACGTTTTTTTTTAACGTTTTGTTTACTAAAATACATTTTTATATAGATATAGCTATATGTTTAAGTGTTGTGTTTTAGAATGTACATGTACATTGTAATACCATTATGTCATTAATATCCATACTAATATTATAAATGTGAAAGTGTGTTTTTTTGTTTGTTTGTCTGTCTGTCCTTCTTTCACGTCGAAACAGAGTGAAGAATTTTACTTTTTACCGCTGGAGATTATCTTATTCCCACGGGAAAACCCGTTATAAATTATAATACAACCAAAAAATTTATTTATGATCAGAATTAGGTACGTGACACTTGATATTAATGCTTTTCAATACAATTAAATAATACTTGTTTTAGCATTTTTCGAAATTCATCCTATAAGGGGGTACAAAATAGGGGATGAAAGCTTACATGAAACTTACTACTTAGAGTTTTTTTTTGCAGTTTTAGCGGGAACTAAACTGTTGGTTTTGCTAGTATTTTATAATTTATGATTATTTCATCCTTGAGGGATAGAAATTTTGCTAATCCGCACTAAGCTAGTGTGGTGGTCTCAGGCCTGATCCTCGTATTGGAGCCCGTGCCCCGGCAGTCAGACGCTAATAATTATAAATTTAAAAAACCCCCGACGCAAATTAATTGTCATTTAACGATTACACTGGAAAATGCTTTAAATCATTTTGGAAAAGAGCTGATACTCTTACACTGCTGGACCGATATTAACCAAACATAGCTAAGAACCACCGCAAGGAAACTGGCTTTCAAATAAAAAAAACGCATAGAAATCGGTCCATCCGTTTGAGAGCTACGATGCCACAGACAGACACACACACACACAGACATCGACGTCAAACTTATAACACCACTCTTTTTGCGTCGGGGGTTAAAAAAATGGCTGAATACAAACAGTGTTAGTATGTTTTACCTTTGGAAGAGAATTGAAAATTGCATTTACAGAAAAAAAAACCATTGACATTTCGAATTCTGATGAAAATAAATGGATATAGTTGTGGGAGTCTAGCGCGGGTTGTTAATAAAAGTTCAGGGACGCGTGAGTTTTGATCGACGTAAAATATTCGCAGTATAGGGATTTGAAAACAGCAACGAGACGAGAGGGAATACAGATATAGTCCGTAAAAATAGGTATATTAATCAAATTTGTTTGCTTTTATACTTATTACTAGTTAGTTTTTTTATAATTCGATAAACCGGAAACGCCATCTTTTGACAAGTTTTACTACTAACTGTATCTATGCACTAAATATCATTTAAAACTGCCGTTTTATATGAAGTACTAACAAACATACACATACCCTTTAGAATTTATTATAATAGTGTGTATAAAAACCCAGAACAAGGAAAAACAGAATTCCAAAGGTAATAAATTAAAGCATTTTTAAATAATTGATATTGCGAGTATCTAGAATTTAGTTTGATTAATAAAATATATTGATGCGACTGTGGCTTATAGACAAAAACTGTGTGAAGAACATTGGTTACTAGTTCTATTCCTGTGCGGGATACATTTTTATTTTTTAACAACTTCTTTTTTTTATTTGTGGAGAATGATATGTGTCTTTGCATAGTAAGATAAAAAGCGTTAAGAAAAGATGTAAAAAACTTCTTGGTATCTATCACTTGTGTTGCAGCAGCTAAACACATTTTGCCCTATCACTAGTTAATATTATATATAATTAGTTAATATATACGAAGAAAAAAAATCGAAAAAAAAATGTTAATAATTTACTACACATTTGCATGCGAAGTCACGGCCCAAAACTACTCGTAGGTTCACGGTCAAAGCTTTATAACGGAGGTGTATAGATGACTCACTATTCACTTTGTGCTTACCGACTTTCGGTAAATCCTAAGTAGACTCGGTAGTTCCGGGACTACGTTTAAGACTTAAACAAGACACTGAAAATGTGTCCTTATTATCAACCATTGTCAATAGACACGAGATAAAATAATATTGCGGAAGATAAAGTGACATTCTTGGATTAATACAATGGTAGCCTCGATTGTGTAGTGGCTAGCATGTACGGCTGCACACCCAGAGGTCCTGGGTTCGAGTCCCGGGTCGGGCCAAGTTTAGGTATTGAGTCTTTATGTATAGTAAGTCTCAGTAACAGTCCGGAGTTGGGAAGTTGGGGGTGTTTTTAAAGCCGTTGGTCCTGCGCCTTAACACTCACCGGTCGTGTCGAGTGGTCGTCCTACCGGAGTATGAGAGTGACAGGAACAGAGAGTGCACATTGTGTCTGCGCGTACACTTGTGCACTATAATATCTCCTGCGCAGTTGGCTAGTCTCAATGAGATTGGCCGCCGTGGCCGGAATCGGTCAGGAAAACATCACAATGGTAGCGTACAGTGTCTGCTTTGACTTCCTCCTGTACATTATAAATTCGAGTGTTTAGCAATTACATGGGCAGTTCATTGGTCATAGAAATATTAAATAATTATATTACTTACTTTTGTACAATATTATACCTATGTAAAAATTCTTTGACCGACTAAAAACACGGAGTGCGCTTTCTATGCTGTGTGATATCTAGGCCAATAGTGATTTTTATTTTATATTACATAAGTCGTGGTTAGTCTATTAAAAATTTTGAGAATTTCCACACTTTAAGCTTAGAATAATTTTAATTTAGATTTGTACATATAATAAAATTCTGAGTCAAATCTGAACATTAAATATTTTTTGGAATATCTTATTGAAATAGTCATTATTATCGATACAGAGGCAGAATTTATACTTTTTAGAATTTTTGTGTGTAGGTCTGTCTGGGTACGCATCATGAGAAAACCACTTGACAGATTTTGATGAAATTTGGTATGATGATAGCTGGTTATCCGGGTCAACATATAGGATACTTTTTACTGCGGGAAAATATCTCAACTCTGAGAAATCTATACTAAGCGTTATAAACACAAAAAATAATAAAAAAAATCACCAAAGATTTGACCTTCATATTTATATTGTTAATTCAATTTTTTATTCAGGTATAAAATTGTATTAGTACTAGAATATGGTCGATATAAAATGTCCGTATTTCAATCTAGTTTACTCCACAATTATTATAGACACATTAGAGTAATCTACGCAAATCGTTACGTTAAGATGCCGGCTAATGCCTGCCTTCCTGTTCACATGAAAGAATTATTACTTAGGCATCTTTCGTTTATCCTGTCACATTGTACATGTCCTATATAAGATAATAATCGGTGGTAATCCAATAGATTTACTGAACCACAGCAATTTATTGCGAATCGTTAAATTATATTATTACATATAACTGTAATGTGTTTTTATTACTAGCTTTGCCTGTGATTTAGCTTTGACAAAGTTGAAGCTATTTCATATAATTGGTTTCAATTTTAATTTATAGTTTATATTAGTAATTTAAGGGTAGTAAGATTCTTTTAGATACATAAAATTCTTGGAATCCTATCTAAAAATATCCAATCGTTTTCATTATAAAACAAAGTCCACCCGTCGTCTCAGTCTGTCTGTCTGCGATAAACTTAAAAACTACTTTTCTTTCATACGTTTTTGATAGTGATTCATGGAAAAATTATAGGTATATACCATTAAGGTTTTGTGTAAATTGGTTGAAATATGACGATGATTGCTGAATTTGTCGGAAAAATCATGCTGACTGGAAGTATCAGAGAATCTTATGAAGTTACAATGATTGAATGATTATTTTAGATTACTTATATTTTCATACATTGTTTCTAAGAAGCGACATTACATCTATGTATGGACAAAAATTAATTCGTTTCAATCGTTATCACTAGAAGCGGAAAACGATGTGGGACACGCATTAGCATAGTGATTTGGATGTAAAGTGGCTACATTGAAGTGTTTTTAAATTGAGTTTACAAGACAAAGACACATTGTAAATAGGTACGTACGTGATAATTTCTGCCAAGTAAAGAAAATACTAGAAACCTGACTTCGAAACATGAGTTTTTGCTAATTCTATACAAATATGATTACAATAACGTACTAACAATTTTTAACAACAACAAAATTACGATTTTCTAGTAGACTATAACAAAAATGAGAATTTTAGTAGTGTAAGATGAGAATTTTATTTTTAATTTGTTTTATGTTTGCTTTTTAATATATTTTTTGGGTTTATACAAAAAATCTATGGAAAAAGCACTTTAATTTTGCCCCAAATTTTTCAATTTTCCAGGCACCTTTTCCAAATTTACCATAGAAACCACCGAACACCATTTAATTTTTATTTACATATACATATAGACTTTTTATATAGATACTCGGTTTCAAAGAAAAGAGACGTGACGTTTACAGCTGTTCCATTTCTGTGGCACAAATTCACATGGCCTAAGCATTTAGGGAACGAACTAGTGATCTCTGACCTACAGACGTACAAAGAGATAGTAACAAGATAGTTGTTTTTTTTTGTAATTATATATGGATATAAAAATAGAGCAACATTACATCACATTGTATATGTTATATTTCTCATACCCTACTGTAGATTGTGGATAAAAACATTTACCTATATTGAAAAGTATATTAGAATTAATCTATATACTAGAAATATATGTATACTAGCGACTCACCCTCGCATCGCTCAGGTTCGTCCCTACTTACGTTTTGACGTTTCGATTTATTCTATATAGATATCTCAGAGATGAGGTATTTTCCCGCAGTAAAAAGTATCCTATATGTTGACCCGGATAACCAGCTATCATCATACCAAATTTCATCAAAATCCCTCCAGTGGTTTTTCCGTGATGCGGTAACAGACAGACAGACAAAAAATTCAAAAACTATAGATTCGGCCTCTGTATCGATAATATTGTCTATTTCAATAAGATTTTCCAAAAAATATTTAATGTACACATTCGGCTTAGTTACAATTTTATTATATGTACAGATATGTGGTTGAGCACACATATTCAAGAATGTGTCAAGTTTTAACTTATCCATACTAATATTATAAACGCGAAAGTAACTCTGTCTGTCTATTTTTTCACACTTAATCCGCTAAACCGATTCAGATGAAATGTGGTATGGACATAGTTTGAGACCGTGGGAAAGAGACAGGATAGTTTTTATTTCGGAAATCTTCCCTTCCCACCCAATCAAGGGGGTGAAAAGGCGAGTGTAAGTTTGTATGGGGAATCAATCGTTTCTCATATTAATGTCCATATAAAACTCATCATACATAGATATACCTATATAGTATATTCATGCCATACTAAGCGTCAAAACATACCTACGGACAAACCCGAGCATAACGAGGGATAGTCGCTAGTAAGATATTTCTAAAATTATCATAATCTATATATACTTAATACATAGAACCGGAGAATGTTTTTTTACATTTATTAATACTTTTCTAACATTACAATATAATTTTAAGGAGTAAAATAATTATTATAAGTACATAAACAAAATAAGCGAACATATAAAAATATAAAATATAGCAAAAATGGGTATTCTTATTTTTTTTGAGCGGAACCCTTATTCTTTTTCTAAAATAAAAGTAGCCTATGTTACTCTCTATAACATCAGCTATCTTCCAGTGAAAGTCCCGTCAAAATCAGTCCAGCCATTTCAGAGATTATCCGGAACAAACTGACAGACAAAAATTAAAAAAAATGTGTTTTTCTATTAATGCATTAAACTTCATCGAAATTTGTTCAGCCGTTCAGGCGTAAATCAGTAACAAACATACACACAAATACACACATACAAACTTTCGCATTTACAATAAAGTCTGAGTGTAATGGTTAATATAATTAATGAAAAGAAAAAAAAGTATTTAATACTTTTTAATTAATTTAATTATATCTTTTATACCGGTCTTAATCTGTGAGCAACCCTATTTAAAAGCTCGCTTGGAATGTAAAGCATGAACAGCACTACGAAATACGAAGCCAAGTATGCGATGCGCGCTACATATTTAGACCATACGTTCAGGGATGGATTTACCTCACAATAGTTCAAATTTAATATACCTATTATGACATAGTGCAAGCATTCTGTAACTTAGGGTTAATTAAAAGTCTATCTAAACCTAAATTAAACTTAGTATAGTTAAGTTTAAAAAGTTTGTATTTATTTTAATCTTAATAAGTAAATATTGCTGTGTGCTTAAAAACATATATATAAAAATGATACCATGTTTACGGTTTATATATAAACTAGTGTATACCCTTAGTAAAGTAAAAAAGGCGATAAAAAGTGGCCTATGTCCTTTTTCAAGGTCCTATCTATTTATATACCAAAATTCATCAAAATTGGTTCAGTGGTTTAGGCGTGCAATGTAACAGACAGAAAGAGTTACTTTCGCATTTACATTATAATACTAGGCATACTAGCGATTCACCTTCGCTTCGCACGGGTTTGTCCTTATGTACGTTTTAATTTTTTTTTGAGCGGAACCCTTATTCATTCTCTCAAATAAAAGTAGCCTATGTTACTCCCTATAACATCAGCTATCTTCCAGTGAAAGTCCCGTCAAAATCAGTCCAGCCGTTTCAGAGATTATCCGGAACAAACAGACAGACAAATAGGCAGACAGACAAAAATTAAAAAAAAATGTGTTTTTGTTATAAGTACCGTATATAATTTCATATGCATTTAGTAAATCGCTGTTATTTTAACATTACAAACAGACAGTTCAATTTTATTTATCTGTAAAGATGTAGTTTGCATGATATAATTATTTTACATATAGTTAACATTTTTTTTAACCTAGTACTTATAGCATTGATATCGTGTTAACCGAAAAAAACTAATCTAAAAATAGTACTTACTTTAGGTGAGCATAATACCTCATTTATTTTTTGCACTTCTGAATTTAGAATTATGAAGAAAGTTTTGTGTTACTAAAAGTTTCTAACATTTTGTGAGTTGTAAAAGTTATTTGAATTCTTTCGGCGTAAAGTATATCAAATTGGTGGATTGATTTCTCATAAAGATTATTTAATTAGAGTTACTTTATTATAAAGATTTTGCCTGTGACTTTATTGCGTATTTATTTTTATTTTACTTTTAATATAGAATTCCTATCATTTGGAGCGCAAGGTGTGTTGACTCACCCAAATGAAGATAATATGTTTTTAATAATCTAAAACACAAAAGTTGTATTAAAATCCGTCCAGCATTCAGCACCAGGAATGAAACGCAGCAGACTGTCGAAAAATAAATTATTTTAAACTAAAAAGGTACATTGTTTCAAAATGATTTTGAGAGCAATGATTTATTTTAAAAGGAACTATTTACACCATTTAGGGAGGGTAAAATAATACTTATTTTTGAAGTCGGTTAAAACTGTTTTATATATGGCTTACACCCTTGCCGGGTTCGTCCGAGTAAAAAGTTCCTATATGTTGACTCGGATAACCAGCTACCTATCGTACGAAATTTCATCAAAATCTGTCCAGTGGTTTTCTCGTGATGCGTTCCCAGACGGACGTACAGACAGACAGACAGACAAAATTCTAAAAACTATATAATATACAGATTCGATCGCTGTATCAATAATAATAACTATTTCAACAAGATTTTCAACAAAATATTTAATGTACAGATTCGACTCAGAATTTTATTATATGTATAGATGTATAGATATATTCTACCCTAATATTTTCATGTAAAATTATTGTTATAGCTCTCAGCTTAAATATAATTAATTGACGCTACATTATATTCATATTAAATTCTCCAAACTAATTTGCAAAATGCAAATCTCATTGTAAATTGTGCGACTTTCGGCTATTTTAGTAGCACCCTCGTTTTCATAGAGGGATTGCTCGGCTCAGGCCCTGGCTTATACTGATACGTATATTTATTCTAATATTTGTTAGAAATAATCCCATTGAATGGGAGGAATATCACGAATTGCTTATTTAAATTATATGAATAAATTACTGTTTTAGTGTCACAGCTCTATCGATTTGTTTCTGGTTATTTCTGGTTTTACCCGATTATGTCAAAAAGGAGTATAATGCTTTTACTGGATGTGTACGTGTATGTTGGCACCACTCTCTAGCTTATATGATCTTAGTAATGTATACTACTATTATAAAGAGGCAGTTTGTTTCTTTGTTAGTTTGCTTATTTGTTTGTTTGAACGCTAATCTTAAGAACTACTAATCCGATTTGAAAAATTGTGATACATGAAAGCTCGTTTATTGAGAAAGGCTATAAGCTATGCTTATATCATTATGCATCTACCTAAGGGAGCTACCTAATGACCCAGACTAAATGTCATCAAATCGTGCAGACTTCCATACATTATTGTAAAACTATATATATATATATATATATATATATATATATATATATATATATATATATATATATATATATATATATATATATATATATATATATATATATATATATATATATATATATAAACATGGGATGAACCCAAGCGAAGTGAGGATGAGTCTCTAATGATAAATATACATCAAATGCTATTTTTAGTTGCGATTTTTAAAACAATTATTTTCGTAATTCTAAAATTGTTTACTAGAAACTTATGTTAAAAGGTAATAAATATACTATCGCTTTAATAGACAAACCAGCGTCTCTTTATCTCACCGACTTCATTAAGCTTATTACAGACCACATGTTTAAGTTCTAAACTTCACCATTAAAACAATATAACGTGTTTGTGGCATAAAAGTATATTACGAGCAGTAAACCTATATATATATATATATATATATATGCACCGTATTCATCCAATTTTAATAGATCAATCAATGATGCAAGTGCGAACCCACGCCGCCACAATCAATGAACGCTTTGTGAATAGGCCGTGAGAAATAATATTTTGCAATGATGTAAAATGTATTTAAGGCCAAACGTGGGCGAGAGTAAATACACGTTGTTCCTCCAGCCGCAGTCGTTTTGAGATACTTTTTTAGTATCCTACGGAATATTAGTTTGGGATAAAAAGTATCTTATGTCACTCAATAAAGTATCTTTATACAAAAAATCACGTCAATTCTTTATTTTTGGCTGAGTGAAAGAAGGATGAGCTAAAAAGTGTTTTTAAAGTTATAATTCTTTTGGGACGTTTGGAAAAATTTATGAGAGTAAAATTTTTACGACGCGCGCACACCGACAGCCAAAAAGCGACATGATGAAGTTAACTGATAACTGTTTGTTGCCATGGCAACCGTTGTTAGTATCTAACAAATGATAATTATAATAATATATTCTTTCCCTAAATGATATTCTATAAATATATTGTGATTTTGATGATTGTAATATGCCTAATATGAATTATTTAATTATTTTATTAATTTATCATTCCTTTTACAAACAGAGAGTTGTGACATACGAGATGAAATCTTTAGCTATTTTTTAACAACTAACGTGCGTACATAATACATTTTTATTGGTATAACAATTTGAGTAAGGTGAGAATTAGGTACACGAAATATTTACTATCTCAGACGTCGCACCCCGCATTTTTCTACTTGAATTTTGTATGGCTTGACGTTGAAAGAAAAAATAAGTAGAACATCTGTCATTCGAAACTGACGAAGTTTCCGAATAGTATACCTATAACAGTTACGCGAATATATTGTGCTCTACTTAGGCCTTAATATTTGTTTTAGATTACCACAGTTTTAAATTATACGGTTACATTGTATACAAACCGATTAGCAAATAATATTTATTACAATACGAATACAAAATCCTTATTAATATTATTAATGGGAAAGTTTGTGAGTATGGATGTTTGTTACTCTTTCACGCCAGAACGGCTGAACGGATCTGGATGAAATTTAGCACAGAGATAGATTATAGTCTGGAATAACACATAGTCTACTTTTTATCCCGGAAAAATGTACAGTTCCCGTGGGATAGGTTTGTTTTTGTTTTCCTAACGGCGAACCCGAGCGAAGCGATGGTGAGCCGCTTGTAATTAAATAATAACGTATAGTCCTTAGTTTCTTGTTTACTAAATTGTTTATTCTGTTTTATGTTTTTTAACATATTATGTTTAAGTTATTTTTTTTTAATTGAATTCACAGGTTGTAGCGTCATTTAAACACCTTCAATTGGAACTATACATTTCAAAACTTAGTTTAAACGTTTAAACGTGAAATAATATGTGCTTAACTGGCACACTTTGAAGCTTTTACAAGAGAATTGAATTGAAACATATATACGAGTAACTTTAAGATATTTTATACAGTATGTTAGATTTCTATTTAAATAAATAAATAAATGTTAAACGCATCACTGTATTCTACATTGTACAGTATATAAATATTTACTATATACATAAATACTAATTAATATTTTAACCAACTTTAAAAAAGAGAATATATTTAGTTTAATTGTTTAATTTTTCAATAGAAGATAATATGTGTTTATTTCTATCTATATATATAGAGTACTTTTGACGACTAGCTAAATTACTCTACCGAAAAAAATACGAAAAATTGTAAAGTCACTAAGCGGAACTATTACGTATATTAACATGTAAATTTATGTTTTTACATAGCAATTGTTAATAACGATACGTACAATCTTGTATACCTATTTACAACGCTTATTACGTAATGATATCCATGCGGTAGAGCAAGGCAACAAGAGTTCACTAAGTATTCTGTACATTAGCTGTAAAGTGTTTATTATTAAAGAAACTTGTTCAATTAACTTTCAATGATGCTCGTATGATATGGTGAGAGATGACCACACAGGAGTTGTCCTCACGCAAATCTTTAAATATCAAGGCTGTGCAATCTCTTTCCAAAGGTCATACCGACGTCCAGTCTAAAAGAGAAAAAATCTGTCAAGCGTGAGTCAGATTATCTTAGAGTATTCCGTATTAGTTTTTATTGTAATTTTTTTTAATTATATTTAAATCTTTTAAAATCTCTTTTTAAGTCATATTTCAAAGTCTATAAAGATTTATTGGTTATTAAAGGTTAGTAGAGATTTCTCAAAGATGAGATATTTTCCCGCAGTAAAAAATATCACATATGTTAACCCGGATAACGACACGATGATAAGCTATCATCATACCAAATTTCATCAAAATCTGTCAAGTGGTTTTCTCGTGACTCAGAATTTTATAACATGTATAGATAGATAAAGATATTCAAAATTGGTTAATAATTACTAAATTCATGATCTATGATATTTTGCACCAAATATATTTTTTTAATACTTTCATTTCCTTCTCCAGTGACTAAGCTTAAACTATTTGCTTACTTTTTTAATGTTCATAAAAGCAGATAATATTCGACATGATATGTGCCTATAATAAATAACGGTTAAATCATATGTGGATTAGCTAAATTACCTAGCCGTAAATTCTGATTATTATCAATCAATATCAAGTACATTTACGCAAAATTTCAAAAATAATGTGTTCGTTAAGAACGGGTATTAAGCACTAAAGAAAGAGCCGCGAGGCGAAGCGTAAATAGTATTATAAAGTACAGCGAGCGCCGAATTTATATATATTCAAGCATTATTACACCGTGTGATAAGGTAATAAAAACTAAATTCCTTTATATAGCCATGATTATTTGATTATTGTACATAATAACTATTAAATATATTTTTTTTAACAAGATCCCGTAAGTAATGAGCGGAACTGAACAAAACTGTGCGTTAGTTATACAACTACCAACATAATAATGAAAATACATTAAATATACTCTCACACTCAAGACTAGGTACTAAATCGTAATGATAGTAAAACTTCAACTAACCGAGTGGACTTGATTATTTATATTATACGTATAAATAATGAACTATAACTATAATACGCTCGCTCTATTGCTAAGTTTTTCGCAATTAACACTTGTTTATACGATGAAGGAAAACATCGTAATGAGCCTGCATGATGAGAGAACCTAGCTAGTTAAACAAAGATGTGACGTCCGCCAACTCGTACTTGGCCAGCGTGGTGGACTATGGACCAACCCTTGCTTTAACGAACGGCCACTGCCCAGCAATGGGACGTGAATGGCTGAATTCCTAATTACAACCGCCCAGAAAGCCTTTGTAACTCTACAACCTATAACTTATCTGTTGCTAGATAAAATGCTAGTTGGATAAACTAGGTTGTATAGTTATTCGTAGCAAAAACATAAACGAACACTTGATAAAAGCCAATTAAAGTAAATATTAAAAATTTATGAAACTTAAAAATTAAATACGATTGTACTTTGTCCCTGTACCTACTATGTATGAACATATTAAATAACAATAATTTTACATTTTTATTTCAAATAAAACTTTTCGCATTTTTTCGGGGTTTATTTAGATTTTTGTATCCCGACGTTTTGTATGCTTTACAGTAATCATGGTCAAGGAAGAGACTAAGTTTTAAGAAGTCTCAAAGATCATTTATATGATTGATATAGTTGTTATAGACAGACTCACCAAATTATAAATCTAAAAGAGTACAACTACTTAAGTTAAATTTGTATGGACACACTAGTACAGAAAAAGCTTTTTATAGCAGTGGCTACTATAGAGTTCCATAGTTATGGAATATCGGCATTAATTGACTACACTGTACCCACTTTAGTTAAAAGTTAGTATGTCAGTCACATACTGACACATATATTGTATTACAACTTTTTTAGTCAAATCTGTCACACTACTACAAAAAGTTTTCTATATTAAAACTTCTTATAGCATTAGATGCAACAATATCGGTATAAACTTAATAGACACACCAATGACACGCTCAAATCGATTCCACACTTCTACTTCTGTACAGTATATAAAATACCCCAAGGAGATATTGTAATCGCAATAATTTTATAAGCAATTTTTTTTAAACAAATTAAATGTCGTATTTTTAAAACCATTTCATTTTAATATATAAAAGTAAAAATCAAAGCATTCATTTACTCAAATATTTTACCCCTAGCGACTCATCCTCGCTTTGCTCAGATTCGTCCCTAGATACGTTTCAACGGTTAGTATGGAATAGATACACTATAATTATATGTTATATAGCTTATAACCTTCCTCAATAGACGGGCTATGTAATGCAAAAATAATTTTTCAAATCGGATAAGTAGTTTCTGAGATTAGCGCGTTTAAACAAACAAACAAAGAGACTCTGTCTCTTTATAATATCAGTATATGTAGATAATGTTACAACTCGTCGTCCGCATTTCCTCTCGAGTGTTACGATATATAAAAATGACATAAAACTAATGAAGTTAGCAAAACTTTTTAAAGAAACGATTATCTAATAAAAATGAATAATTTCCTATTAATTATTTATTATAAACTTAAACAAAAATTAACAAGCATATTTCTTCACCCAAAGGTTGTCTGAAAGAAATCGCTAATTAGCGATAAGACCGCCTTTTGTGCACACTTTTGTTTTTGTTTTACATTTTGTTAACTGTATTTACTTCATAATTGTGGTGTACAATAAAGTATAAATAAATAAATAAATTACAAGCAACCAACCCCGGCATTACCGGTTACGCTTTTGGGTTATTTTGACTCCAGAAAAAAAATTGTCGTCCATATGCTAACCCTTTACACCCTTTTATTAATTTTGAATTGTAAATTTGAATTTTTGTCTGTCTGTCTGTCTGTCTTTCTGTCTGTCTGTCTGTCTGTCTGTTACCGCATCACGAGAAAACCACTGGACAGATTTTGATGAAATTTAGTATGATGATAGCTGGTTATCCGGGTCAACATATAGGCTACTTTTTACCGCGGGAAAATATCTTATTTCTGAGAAAAAATACAAAAACACAAAAACTGCATTCTAAGAGTATACTAATATGTAAAACCTAAGAATTAGTTTTTGGTCATCTGAACGCGGGCAATGCTAATATATATATATATATATATATATATATATATATATATATATATATATATATATATATATATATATATATATATATATATATATATTATGCAATAATATCACGCTGTCAAAATATTAAACGGTCAGATTCAGCGATTTGGCCTAGACCTTGATTGAATTAAGTCAGAATTCTATATTATAATCTATTCAGATATCATAACCGTTAATCTGCTTAAATATTATGATGACTCAAACTTTAATAACACGTATCATTTACTTCGACTTAGATAACTAAATTAGCATTTTATTACAATAGATAAATATAAAAGTGAACAGTTTTAGCGAAGTAATATCTAATCTCAACTTTTTATCTTCTCTGACCTTAGACCTTTCCGATGACCTTTAGAGCTCTCACAGAACGCGAAAAGTATAAATTATACATCAATCGATGTAGTAGAAGTGGATTCACTTCTACAAAAAGAAATCATGTAGTAATATTTTATGAAGAGATACATTCTAGATTAAATTCAAAAAAAAATTGACATATTCTTCGATTTTCTTTTTGTAACAGTACATTTTGCAATATCTGCGCCAATTGTTATATCGCTTCTCATAACTCCTCGAAACTCCCATATAAATGTCAAAAATAATTTCTAAGTGTTGTACTGATACTAGTTCTTTCTTTTAATGATGTTTAAATTGCACCTTTTTTTGGTAATAATCAACCGTAATCTTATTTCTCTTTATTTCTATTAATTATTGTTCAAGAACCGGATATAGCATTAATTTCTTAATTTAAAATGATTTTTATAAGTTTTTTGTCCAATAAACTATTAAGCAACCATATTATTACGTCTTCTATGTCTTTAGTGAACTACGACGTCAAATATGACTTTTTTATTGCATACTAGCGTTGCCCGCGGCTCCGCCCGCGTTCAGGTGACCAATAACCAATTCTTAGGTTTTACATATCAGTATACTCTTACATTGCAGTTTTTGTATTTTTTCTCAGAAATGAGATATTTTTCCGAGGTAAAAAGTATCCTATATGTTGACCCGGATAGCCAGCTATCACCATACCAAATTTTATCAAAATCCCTCCAGTCGTTTTTCTGTGATGCGGTAACAGACACACAGACAGACAAAAATTCTAAAAACTATAGATTCGGCCTCTGTATCGATAATAAAGTCTATTTCAATAAGATTTAAAAAATATATTTATTGTACAGAATCGACTTAGTTACAATTTTATTATATGTATAGATTTTATGGTAGCTAGTATCGATTTATCAATTAATATGTTATAGGATAAAGCTATAATTACAATTCTATCCTCCTATGATTTATTGCTAGTACACAATTCTTTAGCAGATATTAAATGTTTGCATATATGAGTCGTTTTATAACAAATCCACGGTTGCACTAAAACGGAATGCCGTGTTACTTGTTTTTGTTGAAATTGTATGTAATCGCATTCTCTATTTACTTATAGCTAGCGACTCCTGTGGCTTCAGTTGCATTTAAGTAGTAATTGCTTGAACCGACGGACCAGTTCTATCTTATTTTTAATTGTCCATACTATTTTTCAAGGAAAAATAGCTATTTTAGTTTTTCCGCATTTTCCAGGGAAAGAAAAATTCTTTCCGCAAAAACTTAAGAAAAATTTTGAACTTTTTTGGTAAGTTCAATCATTTTCAAGTAATTCGCTAAGCAATGAACAGTCTTGAATTTTTATTTTTCTTGATTTCATACTATTTACAAATTTAAAGCGCCAAAAAAATAGAGTATAGTTCATTTTTTTATATATTTTTTTCTTGTAAGGATATTTAGCTCCATGGACGTTGTGTCCGTGTCTTTTTTGATATATGTACATGTATTTATAGAGTGGTTTTTTATCTTTTAACAAAAGTAAGTTTATACTGTTAAGTTACGGTTGAATATTATTAAAATCGCTTTTTTCATAGTTCCAGCGTTACAGGAACAAGGTACAATACATTTCAAAAATTTAATTGAATCGAAGTTTATCCGGTAAGCCAAATCTAACCCACCTTATAGGCCACCTTATACCTATAGGCCTGAGATTGTGTAGCTACCTTGTGCATTTAAGTCGGGTTGAAAGCCATATATGAAATTAATTAAATGTCTGGCTTATGTGTAAATTCAAGGGTTCTAAATTGGAATGCCAATATTAATAGATTTTGAATTTGTTGATGCTACAGAGTTAGAGATGGGTTCAATTCCTATCGCTTAGTTAATTACTTTAGTGTATTTTTTTTTTTGTTTTTGGTTTGTTTTAATCGGTAGACCGAAAACCGCTTTGTGTGAGCGAAGCAATAAATATATACGCAAATATACAATTTATCGAAATTGCAAACCGAATTCAAAACGTTAATGAGAACATATCATGTACGTTTTTCTTGACGATACGATAAACCGTATAAGAAAACCGTTTTGGTAAAACTGTAAAAGTGGAATCGCTCTTAATGCTTCAGCTTTACTTATTTACCATAGACGTTTACATAATATGTATATAATACAATGTATATAAGGGATTTAGAAGCAAATGTTATTTTTGAATTCTAAAGGTGTTTTATGCTATATTTGATATCTATTGACAGTACCTTACGTATACACATTTGCAATTTAAATGACTACAAATAAATTCTTACATGACTAAAAAAACAAAATTAATTTAGAGCGATAATAGCAATTTAGCTTGTATTACCAAGAAATAAGATCTATTTTAAACCTTTAAGCATATTTAGGTGCTTCGATGAATCGATGTTTCGCTATGAATGTATATTGTCATTGAAGACTTACAAATCGATTAGTGTGGACTTTTATCGTTTAAACCGACTTCAAATACAACGTTATTTAACTTTTGTTTTTCTAGTTGTTTTAGTTACACTTAGGTATTTCGAAATAATTATTGGTTTTTTAATTAAAAATGCACATTCTTCATAGTAGTTAAAATAAATATTACATATATCGATAATACTTAATTATTACATATATGGATAACAATGATTAATTCATGTTTAGTTATAAACATATAAACAGACTGATCTAAAAATTATCATGTACGTACAGACAGACGAACATTTAAAACTATTTGATTTTTCATCTTAAATAATTATATATTTTTAAAGATATTTTGAATATCTAACGGCTCATCCTCGCATCGCTCGGGTTCGTCCCTAGATGCCTTACATTTTCAGGGTTTTTTTTACGCAACTCCTATTTGCAATATTAGTTCAATATAATACATTCAATTAATCGACGCGACTCTACAATATGAATAAAAATATACATAATCTATACATTATTATAATAAAATTCTAAATGAGTCGAATCTATACATTAAATATTTTTTGGAAAATCCTATTATCAATATAGAGGCTGAAACTTAGGTTAATTTTTAAATCTTTTGTCTGTCTGTCTCTCTGATAACGCATCGCGGTTAAACCACTGGACAGATTTTAATGAAATTTGGTATGATTTTAACTGGTTATCCGGGTCAACATTTAGGATACTTTATATATATATATATATATATATATATATATATATATATATATATATATATATATATATATATATATATATATATATATATATATATATATATAATGTAAGAACTTTCCTAAATATGTATTTTTGTCTCTATAATAGGGGAAATCGTACGAACTTTCCCTCGGGAACCGATGTGAGTTAAGTGTACCTAAAAATAAACCTGTCTAGACAAAGAGATATTGTTCGTACTAACACTTACGTGTATGACGATCCATTTGTTAACTTTATAGTAGTTAGCTGCTATATAAATTAATAGCTTCACTTAACTAAGTATAACATAACTATAGAATAACTTACAGTTAATCATACTGTAGCTAATTTATAAAAACAGAATACTTCTTATTGATTAAATAATCATATCCTAAAAATGACTAAAATCATGAAAATTGGTTCGATGATGATAGTTTTTGTAAACTCGCTAAATAAGGATTTTTGGTGAAACTTTCTTCTATAGAATATAATTATAATGCAAATTTGTTTAGTAATTTTCGAGATTAGCGTGCACATACAGACAGACAGTCGCAGGGTATTTTTTTAAATATATATTTATAGGGCTATATTAAAATATTGTGATTTCACATGCGTGTTTGCTGACCGTACCAAATGCCGTTAAATTTATATATTTTTTTTATATCATTCATATCTTCATAATACCATAAGCTTGACCTAAATACTTTACTCAATTGACATTTGAGAGCATAAAATTAAAGTATACACGCAAACTGACAGTGTTTCTAATTATAGTCATTTATTAATAGGTGGTTATTAAAGTAATTATGGTGTTAGCCTTCAAATGCATTTTTATCTTTTGTCTTTATGTTCTTTTATGTTATGTTATCTTTTTTATATTCAATGAAAGTTATTTTATCTTGTATTCTTATTAATTTAACCAACTTTAACAAAAGATGATAATGTGTGTCCGTGCGTTTTTTTTCTAGCAATATACCTATTATTTTGGATATCTTTTGTGAACAATATGGTAAAGTTTTTGAAAGAATTAACTGTAAACTATTTTTCTCGATGTATAGGTAGGTATTTTTTCATTTTTTCGTATTTAAACTCTTTATTCGTTAATTTAAGGCTCATTCCGTGCCTTGCTTTTACTCAGCTTCGCATCACATTAGAGTTGCCCAATTTCTTTAAATAGTAATTCTTGCAAAATTTTTAGATACTCAACTGAATTTTTGAAATACCAATGTTGAAATAAAGCATTTTTAATTGAATTGAATTGAACTTACTGGAGATCCTTTCAACGCGCAGTATTTCTCTGGGCTATAGTTAAGTAACCACAGTAAAAATATAAAATGTACAATTTATTTTTAGCTCTTTACATACATATTACTTAACAGTTCGTTTACAAACAGTAATTAAGCCTATGACCTCCTATGCTAATTGCATATTGGCAAATTCAAAAATTAATGGATACTACCAAAAATTTACATTTATTAAAGTAGCTAGAGTAAAAATGGATTTTTGATAACAATGTCAAGGGTGATCTAATATAAATACCAAGAAAAAATACCACTCTTATTGGTGGAAAAATAACATATAAATTACTAGCGACTCACCTCCGCTTCGGGTTCGTCCCTAGACAAAGACAAATCTACTTAATTAATGTCAAACTTGATCCAGATCCGTTTAGCCGTTTTGGCGTGAGAGAGCAACAAACATCCATACAACCATCCTCATAAACTTTCACATTTATAATATTAGTATGGATAGCATGATAAAGTGATTTGAGGTAAAAAAGTGTTTAATTTAAATACTTATTATATAATAAACTTAACTTACTTCGAACATAACGAGCGTTCTAAGTACGTACAAGGTAAACGTTTGTAATCTCTGGTAAAGCATAAAATATGGCGTCAAAGTATGTTAACACAGTTGTTGATAGAATAACAACCTATTGAATTCAACATTATTACTGGTTACATTGAAAATGTTATGGCCCTATTGACGTGTAAAAATTGAAATCTTAAGTATGAAACGATCTGTTTGTTTGTAATATTATTGAAAGGAAATTTATATATTAATATATACCTACACACACACACACACACACATATATATATATATATATATATATATATATATATATATATATATATATATATATATATATATATATATATATATATATATATATATATATTGTTGCGTTCTATGAGTTCGGGGATCGGAAATTAAAGCATGTCTTCTGCACTGCGGATGGTTGATGGCTTTTGGTTAACAAGAGTGACTTATGGAGATTCACCAACGCGCGCAATATATATATATATATATATATATATATATATATATATATATAATAACTTTTTTAGTGTTATTTTTAAAATTATGTCAGAAATATTTAGTTTTTGTTTAAGATACTAGACGTTTTTTTATGAGAACGGTACAAATATAGACCTGTTTTTCTTATATTACTTTTATACTTTATTTACACAAAATATTTTTTTATTATTATTGAATTACATATGTATTATTTATTATCGATACACAATACTACGAGGTACCTACTTATAACTAAAAAGTAAAAAATAAAAAAAAATATACCAACTGTAAAACACAACTTATTTATCAAACTGTGATTTTTATAATATTGATTTCATTTTTGAAATAATATTTTTTTTATTTTACCTTTCATCGAACTTCATAAAAATACTTAATTTTTTTTCTACTTCACACATACATAAAAACGCAAGCGAAGTCGCAGACTGAAGTTAGTTTTATACTATCCATAGTCCGTGACTGCTTCTATTATACAAATATGTAGTATCATTTTCACAGCTAACAGTATGATGTCATAGGATGTAAGTAATGCACATGTTGTACCGGATACTTACTGAAATATTTATCGGAGAAAACATAAACATCGCCTATATGGATCGAGCTTCCGTTGCGATACAGATACGAAATGGAGTGTTATTTTTTAATATTTTGTTATTTTTAATGTACACTGGATTTTAAAATTATTTTGATAGAAATGGCTTGATAAGAAAATACATCGATTTGAAAATATATTTAAGACTAGGTTGCTTCCCCATACAGACTTTAATCCCCATTTTCACTTCCTTAAGGGATGATTTCCAGGATAAAACCTATCCTATGTTCTTCCCAAGGTCTTAAACTATCTTCTTACCAAATTTCGTCTAAATCGGTTCAGTAGTTTCGGAGCTTATTCGGACAAGCAAACAAACAAACAAAACATCTTTCCTCTTTATAATATTAAGTATAGATCAATTTTTTTTCATTCATAGGGGCTCATCAAGGCTGTGGAGTCTCTTACAATTTATTTGAGCAAAACCCTGATCTATAATCTCTTCCTCAAAAGGAGTTAAAGTCGTTTTACTAGTGGCGTAACATAAATAAAAAATAATTTACTCAATTTAAATATTAAGTTAGTATCTAAGTATTTTTAAAGATTTTTTTTTAAATGAAAAGCTTTTTTTAAATATAATGTAAATAATTTATATCCTTACTCTCGTTTCTCATATTCTAATACAATAAGTGGTTTCCGCAAGTTATTTACTTATATAGTGAAGTTATGGTAAGAAAAGTAAGGGCGGATGTTAGTAGCAAAAAATTTTTTAAAAGTGTGACGCGCAGTCATAAATGTCATTGGGCTTAATTATTGCACACCAAAACCTCCAAGGAACAATATTGTAACTCATATTATTATAGCAATTTAAAACTAAGATTTTAAATATATATTAAAATCAATTGCTTTTTAAATTTTCTCATCAATATTCATTTACAATACTGTTCGTTGCATATCTATACACATAATAAAATTCTAACTAAGCCGAATCTGTACATTAAATATTTTTTGGAAAATCTTATTAAAATAGACATTATTTTCGATACAGAGGCCGAATCAATAGTTTTTAGAATTTTCGTCTGCCTGTCTGTTACCGCAATGTAAGAGTTTACTAATATGTAAAACCTAATAATTTAGTTTTTGTTCATCTGAACGCGGGCGAATCCGCGGGCAATGCTAGTTATTTAATATTTTAACAATCTTCTAATATTATACAATCTGTTTTAGTTAAGAATTCTCTTAAAATTTAAGAGCAAGACGAAATATGTTTACCGTTGCAAAACAAACCGCGTAATTTGGTAATACAAAACCCAAGCGTTACTGATGTTTTTATCGGCCGTTGCTCTGATAGCTGCTAAAATTTGGAAGTGGTATCAATTGTTCTGATTTATTAAAGCTGTATAGTGTATGCCTATATGTAACAGTATGTATATTTAAATATTATATTAGTATTTAATGAATGAATCATTTTTTTATTAACTGGTTCTAAATAATTCGTTATAGATAGATTCAGACAGGTTAGGTTTTGGCCTGGGAACTACATATATGTATGTATATAGAGTAATTGTTATTATTGATATTTTTTATGGATAGTTGTATAGTAATTAAAAAATACACAAAAAATTTAAAATTTTATTTTTAGAGTTTATTCATTATTACTTTAAAACTACATAACACAAATTTAACAACAAAATATTTTTTTTATATTTCTATAGCCTTATTCTCATTTAAAATTTTTGATTGGTTTTTATAATGTAATAATACCATTTCCACAAAGTTGTTCTAGTCTAGGAGAATAACGGAGTTCTTTTTAAAGAAAACAATACAATGGTTGAAGCAATAGCTCAAAGAAAAACTCAGCAAACGAAGCATCAACAAAATCTAAGTTGTTCAAAGTGATGCAATTCGTTGCAGTTAGTGATGTGATAGATATTTATCGATACGCGATCGACAAGTATTGTGAAAATCGATAGTTTTGCTATGAAATATAATATATAATATGATATATATTCATAATATTTCTTCTGAAATGTAATCATTTAATATTTTTTTATTAAAACTTTAATAAGACGATAATTTTTTTGTTTACAGGTACGTCAACTTCTCTATATAACAGTTCATTTTGCGTGTATGTAAGTATTAAAAATTGAATTAAAATATCTGAAACGACAGTTCCTGTATTACATATTTTTTCAAACATTCTGTTATACTTACCATTTGGAATAGTTTTTAATATTTGAGTTTTTAAAATTAATATTGAAATAGGAGAGTCAAATTTGGGACTATATTTTTGAAGGGATTAAAAAAAACCTTAATATTAATTTCATTTCCTTATTATTTCATTAAAATCTTTGATTTTAATAAATAATTATGATTAAAATACCAAAAGACCAAAAGGTCTCGTTCTGCTTCTAAGTATTTCTTTCGTCCGTTCCGTACTAATTATGTATCGCATCACTACAGTTCAAAGTTGACCTATATAGAAAAACATGCTTCCTCGTTTATTCACAAGGCCCACTGTTCAGTGAAGCTTTAACAACGGTATTTGGGGCGATGACACCAATGTGTTTGGTAACTGATGACGAAAAGGAACAATTTCGAAGTACTGATTTAACTACACGTTTGGTTCAGTTTGTAGTAATCCTATTTGCTGTGCAGCGGTCGCGGGTTCGAGTCTCGCTAGGAGCATTTACTTGTGTGATGAGCACGAATGTTTGCAATTTAGTCATGAGTCTTTACATTTATAATATGTATGTATTTAAAGTTATATAGGTATTTGTGGAACTAGATGGTGCTGTGTGTTAATGTTCCTACATATTTATGTGTATCTATATGTCTTGTGTCTTTACAATACTAATATCCCATGAATCGGATATGCCAGAAGTTAAAAATGAGCTTCCATTACAATGGGAATAATAATTTTGATTGTTATAAAAAATACCATGAAAATTCGTGATTTTTAAAGTCTCAAAAGCCAAGAACTATGCACAAAAATTAATATCTTTAGTTGTAGGTTAAGACGAATATAAAAAAAATTGTGAATCAAAACGGTTTTTTCTTGAGAAATGTTATTATAAGTGAGACTTAGCTAAAAGATACGATGCTACCTATTAAAATCCAGCGGTATTCTCACTGTCGTAATAGCATGCCGTGGGATCGCTTACGCATAGGCATATTACCACGGTATAGCGGTGATAGGACCGCCGAAGCAGGCCGTTATAGCATAACGATGAGTGTTGACCAACGGGCTTAATCTGAATTATTTTTAGAAAATTGTTATGTACCTAATTTAAATAACACATATTATGTCAAAAAAGATAATCTTAATTTGTGTTCGTGTATTTATCATTCTACGTGACATTGGCGATGTAATATGTGCTCAATTGGCACGCTTTGAAGCCATTAACAAGAGAATTGAAGTCTAATATCAAAAAATCTGATACTAGCCACTTACCTTGCATCGCTCGGATGCCTAAAATACTACGTGTTACTCTAGATTAAAGTCTATCTGTGTGCTAAATTTCATCAAAATCCGTCCAGCCGCTACAGTATTAAGGAGTAGCAAGCAAACATACACACATACATACAAACTTTTTTTATTTTATTATTTCGATAACTAGCTTGCTTTCTACTATGCAAGAAACCTTTGCGAGCGTGCGTTCGCATATTCATCGCGATGATGATATAGCAATTAATTGTCACAAACAGTAAAATTTAATTCATTTATATATGTATTTTATAAACAATAGTATAAAACATGGAGAGTGGAAATCTATGTCAACACGTTTGTCTCAGTTTGTAGTGACCCTACTTGCTGTGCCAGCGGTCGCGGGTTCGAATGCCACTGGAGGCATTCATTTGTGTGATAGCACGAATGTTTATACTCTAGTCATGGGTGTTTATATAAATATGTTGGGAGATTAACACACAACACCATCTAGTTCCATGGTAAGCTACGAGGCTTGTATATTTACAAATGTATGTATTTGAAGTTGTATATATGTAGTGTATCAACTATCTGGTATCCATAACACAAGCCTCGTAGCTTACCATGGAACTAGATCGTGCTGTGTGTTGATGTCCCAATATATTTATTATTATTATTTGAGTTTAAAAATAAAAGGCTCCTTTTTCCCACTGCTATGGCATATTCTTTTCAAAGTTTACTCTAAAGATTTAGTATGTCCTACTATTGTCTTTGATTTTATAATACACAAAGCAGTAACTAATACTGACCATTAAGTAATTTAAAAATAAATATGTGTTCTACAAGAAACTTTAAAATTTTACTTATAATATTAGATACTAGACTATAGAGAAAATATATATTTTTCATCAATTTTATTCTTAACCTTTGAAAACCTTTGATAACTAAGAAAATATATCTCGTGCACGTCCAAGAACGGCAGGCAGATAACAATAGTTTTACATATTGAATTATGCATCGATCTGCGCAAATGTTAGCGGTCAATAAAATTTTATCTTGTCATACAATTTACTTGTAGATAACTTCGTGTGATAGTAACATATATCCAGTTTCTATTGTAAATACAGGGAGTTATTAAAAACTTTTAACTAAATTTCATGTAGAAATGTTATTTGCACCTCTGATTATAATTATATTTAATTAATTTTATAGAGATCGTTTGGTTTAATTCTAAAACTGGCTACTTACTCTCACTTCGATCGGGTGCGTCCCTAGGTTTATTTTGATTTTTTGAGCGAAATTGTTTTTCCTAAAATAAAAGTACTCTAAGTTACTCCTTATAACATTAGCTATCTGCCAGTGAAAGTTCCGTCAAAATCGGCCCAGTCGTTTCGAATATTACATGGAACAAACAGACAGAAATTTAAAAAAAAAATATTATTACTTACAATAATTTTTTTTTAAATTTCTGTCATATATAATTTCATATGCATTTAGTAAAAAGCTGTTATTTTGAAATAACAAACAGACACTTCAATTTTATTTATGTGCCTAATATAAATTAATTTTATATATGATATAAAATATAAGGGATAAAGTACTATATGTAACAATAATAAATTAACAAAATCAAAAATATAATGACTATTATGAACAACAATTAAAAAATAAAAGGTTTACCAAAAGCTTTCATAAGCTTTTATGTAATTTCCTTCAAGTTGTCGCACTGTTATGAAGCATTAAAATGACTGCAAAAAAATAATTTATTTCAACTTATAATAAAATTGTTTTAATATAGCTTTAAATAATGAAATAATGTTACACATATATTTGTTAAGGTCAGATATCTACACTAATATTATAAAGAAGTAAAGTTTGTGAATTGTGAGCTTGTGATGTTGTAGGGGTAATCTCTGGATCTACTGAATCTATTTAGATGAAATTTGGTAAGAAGATAGTATGAGACCCTGGAAAGGACATATCATACTTTTTATCTTTAAAATAATCCCTTAAGGGCATCAAAATGGGGATGAAAGTTTCTACAGGGAATCAAACTAGTACTTAAAATAAAGCTAAAGAGTTTGTTTGTTTGTTTGTTCCTATTTAAAAAGTTCTTAGTGCGGTTACGGTCGAGTCGAGGAAAGATATTTTACACTACGACCTACAAGAGCGAAGTAATCCTACAAAATTAAAAAACGCGGGCAAAGCCGCGAGAAAATGCCAGTTGAAAATACTAATATAACACACCTGTGTAACATTAACAATATTGTATCTAGGCGTTGAATTTAAATTTATTTTCAAACTTGTAAACGCCTTCAGCTTTGTCCGTATTTCAAGCGTAACAGCATGCATCTTTGCATTTTGATGGCATACATATAAACTACAAATGAGATTTACGAATGAATATCATTCGTTATAATATCTAGTCAAACTGGTATATTATACGCCAAAACAGTCGCTAAGAATACTTAGTACATGTTGTTTTTTAATGTTACCTAAGATCGATCGATCGAATATCTGGGATGGTGTGTAAAACACCTGATTGGTATGTCGAAGGTCGTGGATTCGATTAAGTTTTCATTCATATTAGTATCAAGTTTTTAAATAATGGAATAATCGAATGCATTTGTTATTTTTTTTTTAATTATTATAATCATAAACATAGAAAGATAGTCGCGAAAATAAGCCTTTCCTTGCAGTCGGGTAAAAATGGGTAATGTGTTATCCTTACATTCATTTACATAGCTATTATTAATTTTGATTCAACATTCTTGCCACTATTTCACGCTTTGTATATAAAAGTATAAGTAAGTATATTTGTAATTTCCTTTATGTATACATATAATAAAATTGTAACTAAGCCGAATCTGTACATTAGATATTTTTTGGAAAATCTTATTGAAATAAACAGTATTATCGATACAGAGGCCGAATCTATAGTTTTTAGAATTTTTGTCTGTCTGTCTATCAGTCTGTCTGTCTGTCTGTTACCGCATCACAGAATTTTACCGCGGGAAAATATCTCATTCCTAAGAAAAAATACAAAAACTGCAAAGAGTATACTAATATGTAAAACCTAAGAATTTGGTTTTTGGTCATTTTAACGCGGGCGGAGCCGCAGGCAATGCTAGTTTTAAATAAATATATAAAGATTTAATTATCGACTAGCTTTAATAAAAATGAAAACTGCTACACTTGCAGTCGGTGTATAGTAACGCGTGTCTTTCGTCTGTGCGTTTTAAATATTGAATCTATCTGTTTTTTTTAATCTATGTAAATTCTTTTATAACCAGACTATAATCTTATATATAAAATTTCCATGTCACAATGTTAGTTACCGTACTCCTCCGAAACGGCTTTACCGATTTTTACCAAATTTTATATGCGTATTCAGTAGGTCTGAGAATCGGCTACTATCTATTTTCCATACCCCTAAGTGATAAGGGTGGTCCACCCCAAAAAAAATGTTATGATTCGGCATTAAAAAATACATACAAACCTAAATTTTCACTAGGGACGAACCCGAGCGGAGCGAGGGTGAGCCGCTAGTATATATATGTAAGTAACACATTCGTTAATACAGAAATTTACTCCCGATAGTCCTGGTACGAAAGAGTGCCATATTTTTATTTTGTTCCTAAAGCATTCAATTGTAAATATTAATTAGTAATAGTACGAATTGCTATGTAAATGCAAAAAAAAATCCATGTTAGGGAATGGATATTTAGTGAAATAATTATCACAGACAAATATAATTTAGTAATATGTCTTGAAAGGGATTCCGGCGGAAAACTGGTGAAATGTACCTTTTGAGTCTAAGCAGAACGGACGTTTCTGTAATTGTTGACCATAATTTATTTGCCGAAAATAATTTAGTGTGCTATCCTACTAATATTTTATAAACGCGAAAGTTTGTAAGAATGTATGTGTGTTTGTTACTCTTTCACGCAAAAACTACTGAGTGGATTTTAATGAACTTTACATTATTATAGCTCATACATCAGAATAACACATAGGCTACTTTTTATCCCGGAAAAATGTATGGTTCCCGTGGGATAGATTTGTTTTTGTGTTTTTAGAGGCGAACCTAAGCGAAGCGAGGGTGAGCCGCTAGTATTTTCAAAATTTTGAAAATTATATATTTAAGATCATGTATTATATAAAATATATACATATATTTTTTTATTAATACATCTTCCAAGTATAGGTTTCTGGCCATAGTATAAAGAATCTATTATTATAAAAAACACTCTGCCATCTTTTTACTCTGTGGTTACGTCACACTCTTGTTAACACAACAAAATAGCCACATTCACTCCGTAGATAATTGATACATGAACATCGTGTGACGAAACACAGTGTCTGCTTCACATACAAAATTTTTCTTTAACAATGTTAACTTAAAAGTGTTAACATGTTAAAAAAATATATGGTCTTACTATGAACTAAAAGAATCCCATGACTTGAATTCCTTTTTTTTTTAATATTCTAACTCTTTTTATATGAATATTTGTATTTTTCGTTTACGTTTACAACTTTTGATTTTATTTTCATTAACTTGTAAGTTGTTATTAATAACTTACCTCATTTCTGAAGAAAATTAATCTTAAGTATACTTATGTTACAAAATCCAGTTTTTCATTTGTCTCCAAACGTGACATATGAAACAAACAATATAATATAAAATGAATTCATATATTATAACATTCATGTTTTAATTATTTAAAAAAAAATAGATATACGTAAGTTTTAAGTACTTCAAATTAGAAAACATGTGAAAGTATCTCATAATAATTTGGTTACATCGATCAGTAGTTTAAACGAGGCAATTTATATTAATTCCTATATTTTAATTACATTATGGCTATAAAAGAAACCGTAGAAAGGGCTAAATTAAAACCATTAACTAACATCATGTATGTTAAATAATTGAGATAGAATTGGAAAGTTCTCAAATTATTCATATATGTAATTTCACGAGCGAATTAAGGTCAAACCGCTTTTCCATTTTTCTATACAAAATTTTAAGATTTACATTTGTGATTAGTCTTATATCTCAATACGTGTCTACGTACGATATGCTATTATTATAAACTAAAGGATATTTGTTTTAAATATTTCGATATATTTCTAGAAACTACGTTAACAAGAAAATAATATAATATAACACAAAAGAGTAAGACTGACTGAGAACGGAGTGATACCCTTCCAGGTCTAACCAAAACAATAATCTTAAATACATAAAAAATATGTATTTACATTTGCAGGGTCGGTTAAAAATAAGTTAGTTAGTTTTCTCTTGCGAAAGGAAACCCAGAACGATGGTCGACATGGCACATCAAGTTGTCACTTCGATTACGAAAGGTGGCACTTAGTTGCGCACGCGCATATATCTCGTAGTTTGATAATCTCAGTTATAAGTGAACTCTAACCTTTACAATTAAGTCATCTTATATAGATAATTTTGTATCATAATATCTAATTATTATACTAAAAATAGAAGAGTTTATAGGTATACGTTAAGAGTCAATACGAAAAGTTTTGTTAGTAAATTTTTTTTTTGCCTTGATTTTTTTAGAATATTTTATTTTTCTTTAGAAGCTTATTCAAAAATTTTAGGTACTTAAGCGTATAAATACCACAGGAAAAACCCACTGACACACGTCATTCACGATGAACGACAGTTATAAAACTTAGGTAGCCCAGTGGTAACGAGCACGCTTAGGAAACCGAGTGAAGCGGGTTCAAATCCGGATCTCGCACCTCGGATATTTTCATGTCCGAATCATTTCCAACGTGATTACCACTTGTCTTACGGTGGAGGAAAACATGAGACAACACTGAGAGAACCTAGCAAGTTGTCAAAAGACTTGTGTAGTCCGCCAACCGCACTTGGCGTGCGTGGTGAACTATGGCCTGAACCCACTCGTATTGAAGGGAGACCCTTGCCCAGCAGCGGGAAAAAGGGCTGAGTAGACAGAATATTATAATACAAAATTAAAAAGCAGGCAAACACAATATATGCTTTTCATGAAGATTGATTCGGTATTAGAGAAATTAAGTTTTTAGCAATTCCTTAAAAATAATAATTGACCACTGTATTGAAAGCGTTTTGGGAAACGTGTTTTCATATGAAAAGTTGAGGTTTTAAAAAACATATAGAGTTTTATCGTTTTTTAATATTTTGATGACATAATATTCTATATATTTATAGTTTTTTTTCGGCGGGTAGACACAAAAGAGTTTAGACGTGTTTTAATAGCTCCATATTATTTAAAACTTTAAAAATAATTATAGAACATATGTATTAAAGTTTACATTACCAGTGCTTAAGTTGACTGTAAACTCACTTTCACACAAAATCACCACACTGAATTATGGACTCTCCAATTGAGCAGCTTGTGAAGAGCATGGACGAGCTATCATCTATGTTTAATACAAGAATGGTCGAATTTGAGAAAAACTTGCAACCACCTGGTTCCACTGCTTCTAATCCTACGGTGAAAGCTTTGGCCGCAGAATTCTGTACTTTCAAGACTTTCATATGGAAGTCCCTTGGCATACTCAAATCTCAGGTGGAGCTTGTTGCCCTTGGTTTGGATCGCTTGGAGACTCAATCACGAAGGAAGGTTCTCCTCTTCCATGGCATTAAAGAAGATAAGGAGGAAGATGTCTTGAAGAAAATCATGTATGTGTTAACCAGCCAAATGAAATTGTCAGACTCAAAGCCAGATTCAATTGAATCCTGCCACAGGTTAGGTGTAAAGAGGGAATCAGCCAGGCCCATTCTTGTGCGGTTCACAGATATGCAAGCACGTTCCATTGTTTGGAAGGCTAAAACTTCTTTGAAAGGCACTAAAACAACTGTGACTGAGTTTTAACAAAGTCCCGACAAGATGTGTTTGTTGCTGCTCGTGGCCACTTTGGGATGAAGAAGTGCTGGTCTGCAGATGGTGTTATAGTGATTCTTCTCCCTGATAAGTCCCGCAAAAAAGTTACTTCCTTGTCCGAGCTCAAAAAACTGATGGCACAATATACTAAAACTGACAATAACTAGCACGGTTGTATTTGTTTATAACTTTTTCATATGGTCGGTTTATAGTATGTATGTGAACTATTGTGACTTAATATAATTTTTTCGCAGGGTATCCACAATATTCAAATTATTTTTCGTTATATTTTGTAGTTCAAAACACATTATTTTTCTAATATGTCACAGTTTGTCAACTAATAATTAAGTGTTTAATGTCAATTGTCATTTGTCATAAATATCATTGACACAAAATTATTCACAGATACAAAATTAATATTTCAAAATGATGTCTTTGTCTAGCGTTCAATACTTTGTGGTTACTCTGAGTTTTATTTTTTTTAATTGTTGTTTAATCTGCTTATCACTGTCTGTTTCTTTTTGTTTTTTTCGTTGTTATATTATTTAGAAATGTTTTTTCTTTTGCAGTCAACTTATGCATGAGTATAGTATAATATTAATCTTAATCATATATATTTTTTTGCTAGTATTTTTATTATATATTTGGTTATCTTTATATATATTTATATATTTTCTATATTTATATTAATATTTAAGTAATAATAATTAAGTATTATGTATGATATCGAATATATTTCTTGTTCTTCTTCGGATGATTTTGAAAGTGCTGAAAATAGTTTAAACGCTTCTATTTCGGATGAAGGTACACTTGAACAAAAACTGTCAAAGGTATTTCCAAATAATTCTAAATTCCTTACCTTAGTGCATATTAACGCGCAGAGCATTCCTGCTCACTACTCAGATCTTCTCGCATCTTTTAGTACCGGCGTAGTCGATTGTATACTTGTGTCTGAAACCTGGCTTAAACCCTCACTCCCATCGACTAGTTATTCTCTTCCAGGATATCAGCTTTTTCGGAATGACCGTACTGGTCAGGGTGGTGGCGGCGTGGGTATTTATCTGCGCAGCAATTTAGCCGCCTGTGTTGTTAAACAGTCCATCTCACTCTCAACAGGCTCTCTTGAATATATTTTTTTGGAATTAGTTATACACGGCAAAAAAATTCTTCTTGGTGTTTTGTATTGCCCAAGCGATAAAATTAATTATTTTCAGGAATTAGGAGATATTCTTGAGAGCCTTGTTCCCTGCTACGATCATGTAATTTACATGGGTGATCTAAATACTTGTTTAATAAAAAATGACTCCAGGACTGAAGCATTAAAAGATTTAAATACCTCAGTCAATTTACATATTCTCCCTTTGATTTCCCCTACTCATTACTTTCCTAATTCTCGCCCATCTCTCATAGATATAATCTCTGTCTCTCAACCTACTCTCACTGTTTCGCATGGTCAAATGACTGCACCTTTCTCACACCATGACTTAATCTACCTCGCTTACAAATTGCGTCCTCCAAAGGTGAGAGGCAAGATTATACTTCAGCGCAACTTTAAGCATATGGATCTGGACCGCTTGAGAGAGGATGCTAGAAATATTGACTGGTCTCCGATACTGTCAACAAATAACATCGATAGCATGGTTGACTCTTTAACTGCTGAGCTGATTAGGTTGTATGACAAACACGCTCCGGTCCGACCGGTACGAATGAAACACGCTCCCGCCCCATGGCTATCACCTGCGATCAAGAGGACTATGGCCAAGCGTGATAAGGCCAAATCTAAGAACAAAAAGCATCCATCTGCCGAGAATCTTGATGCATACAAAAAATTACGTAACATCTGCAACAGAATGTGTAGGGATGCCAAACGCCGCTATATTCACTCAACGATTCAGGATCTTTGTCAAGCGCAAGTTTGGAGATTCTTATTGTCACTGGGTGCGGGCAAGGCCGCAGAAACTTGTCAAAGTTCTGTGGATCTCAATGCTTTAAATCATAATTTTACCACTCCACCCATCACTCTAGATTCGCATACCAAAACTCAAACTCTTTCATTTTTATTAAACCTCGCCCCCCCTGACATACCACCATTCGTCTTTGAAACAGTCTCAGTAGATGATATAAAGAAGTGTGTCCGCTCTATTTCCACAAAAGCCATTGGTAGTGACGACCTCAGCCGCGACATGATTCTTCCGGTACTGGAAGACATTGCTCCTGTGATCACTCACATTCTAAACTTCTCATTCACACGCAATGTCTTCCCGTCTTTATGGAAAAAAGCTTTCGTCATACCCCTACCTAAATCCCCGAATCCTAAGTATCTCACTCAATACCGTCCTATATCAATTCTTCCTATCCTATCCAAAGTCATAGAATCATTGGCACACAATCAACTTTACTCCTATCTATCTCACAATAACCTCTTATGTCCCTATCAATCCGGTTTCCGCTCCTCCCATAGTACAGTTGGTGCACTGCTGAATATCACAGAGGATATTCGTGGTGCTATGGATAAAACCAAGCTCACTGTGATGGTTTTACTTGATTTTAGCAGCGCTTTCAGCTCTGTGGATCTCGACATCCTTATGGGAACTCTTCGTGCGGTCAACATTTCTAGTACTGTTATAGACTGGTTTCACTCTTATCTCTTCGGTCGCCAGCAGTGCGTGAAGACCAACGATGCATCATCGGATTGGCTAGATCTTACTGCTGGTGTACCTCAAGGCGGCGTACTTTCTCCCTTACTTTTTTCAATATTTATTAATAACATATCAAAAGTCATTTCTTCTCCCTTCCATCTGTATGCAGATGACTTACAATTATATCGACATTGTGAGCTGACCGAGTTACATGAAGCTATTGATGCATTGAACTCGGATCTTGTCCGGGTCCAAACGTGGGCAGAGTCCTTTGGCCTCCTTGTGAATCCCTGCAAGTCACAATCCATAATTTTTGGCAGTAGTCGACTGAGGTGTAAAATCGATTGGACCTCGACACCTACAGTCCAGTTCTCTGGTGTTCCAATCCCGTACTGTAATAAAGTAAAAAACTTGGGCTTAATTATGGATTGTAACATGACTTGGGCGGCTCATGTCAACGAGGTCAGCAAACGAATGCATCATACTCTTCACTCTCTCAAGCGTCTCCAATTCTTCCTCCCTTTCACAACCAAGATTATGCTTGCTCAGTCCCTTCTTCTCCCCATACTCGACTACGCTGATGTGTGCTATTTAGATGTGACTGAGGAGCAACTCAACAATTAGAGCGTCTTCAAAATCTCGCTATTCGTTTTATTTTTGGCTTGCGTAAGCATGACCATATATCAAACTTTCGTGCTCAACTTAAATGGCTCCCAATCCGCCTTCGCCGTGATATGCATATCCTTTCATTCCTCTTCAATATTCTTAATGATCCCAATTCCCCTTCATACCTTTGTTCTCGCTTCCATATTCTCCCTACTCCCACCCGTTCCAGGCGGCCTTGCATTACTGCGATGCTTGACATACCCAAGAGCAACACTAAGTTCTTTCTACAATCTTTTTCGGTGTATGCCGCATTGCTCTGGAACAAACTTCCGAAAGACATCCAATTAAGCCCCTCTATAACTGCCTTTAAAAAGAAAATAAAACAGCACTTTCTCACCCAAGTTATTCCACAATAATTATATTAACTACTATTATTATGCATTATATTATATAGATATGTATTTGTGTATGTAGTAGTATGTACATATGTTATGGTATATAATATGTATAATGTTTTGTTATATGTATATATAATATATATTTATTTAAGTATTTACATTTGAGTTACTGCACTTTAGCCTGCATTTTAATACTATCTCTCTAACTCACTTAGGTTGACTGGAAGAGATCTCTTCTAGAGATAAGTCCACCTTTGCTAACTAATTTTATTGTTTGTTACTCTCTGTATTTTACATATAAGTGCAATAAAGAATAGTATATATATTATTGTTATTGGTATCGAAAAGATGTCAATAAAGCTATTGAAGTGTGCGATAAGAATTAACAAAATATAACTCAATATAACCTCATAAATTGTATTAATACGCGATATAATTGTAAAAATACTCGAAATTTATAATTTATTGTTCAAATCATTACGAGCAACTGGTCTTATTCAATTACAATTCACCTTGGAAGAGGAAAATTTAGAAATGTCACAGAGTAGTATTAATGTAAATTGTAAAACGGCGAGGACACTCTTGGCAGTTTGTAGTGACCCTACTTGCTGTGCCAACGGTCACGGGTTTGAGTCCCGCTGGGGGTATTCATTTGTGTGATGTGAGCGAATATTTGTACTCCAGTCATGGGTGTTTGTATTTACAATATATATGTATTTAAAGTTATACAATATGTGTACTGTATCAACTACCTGGTATCCATAAAACAAGTCTCGTAGTAAACTACCGTATTCCATGGAACTAAATGGTGCTGTGTGGTGATGTCCCAATATATTTATTTATTTAAAACCATAAGATTTACAGTTTACGTGTATAGATACTATAATTCTTCTTATGCATTCAATATTACCATATACCTATGTAATGATAGTTTATTTTTTCTTAAAATTACAGACCGTGAAATGTAGATATGTGTGCGAAAAGTTTCTATAATCGCCTCCTTTATTTAGACAAAAATATTTAATAATAATAGCAAACCAAAATACTTCCGCAGTGTATCAATTAACTTAGTTTTATTTTCTATTAGCGACTCATCCTCGCTTCGCTCGGGTTCGTCCCTAGATTGATTCCCCATACAAATTTTCATTCCCATTTTCACCCCCTTAAGATTCTATCTCATTCCTAGGGTCTTAAACTATCTTCTTACCAAATTTCATCTAAATCGGTCTAGCAGTTTCAGAGCTTATTCGGTACAAACAAACAAACAAACAAAATCATTTCTGTTTATAATATTAGTACTTATAGATTAGTATAATTGTATTAGTATAGATTATAACAAAACCACGCAATTTCTAAATTGTTTTCACAATATTATTATTTTTATTTCACTCGATGCCATTTCCAAATAACTATGAAGTTCCAATGCAAGTGGTAACTTCAGAATTGCACTTTGATTTATCGCTTCGTTTATTCTCAGTTTATTGTAGCGGGCAACTCCGACCGTTACAAGATGCCTTTACTTAGGGCGCTTATACACTGGTTAACCACATACGGGTGGAAGGAAATGACTGCGGCATGAAACTGTCCTATGGTACATTCATAGCATTCTTAAACAGATATTTTCTGAAAATCCCATAATGTATGGGTTTTGTCGAAAATGTCAATTAGATACAAATTTTTAAGAAGAAAAATAGAGAACAATAAGAAAATGTCAATAGCATACCAATATAATACATTGTTTTTAGTTTTTGTCCGACTTCAAATACTATTTATTATTATTTTTTATCTTTTTGCAGTGCATCGTGCATCGATTTTTTTTATTGAATGGATTATATATCAAAAAAGTCTATAGGTTACACCATGAGCCAAAGGATTTTAAAATCAGTGTAACTTTTTTGATTAAAAAAAAGTGCGTGTGTGTGCAATTCACACATGGTAAAAGTAAAACTTAATATTATATACTTGTCAGACAATATTAACGGTTACCATGGCAACATGGTAAACAATGTATTCTATCTCATTCTCTCGCCGGCTTAATCCTATATAAGTGTTGGTCTCTTTTTAGTGTCACATTTTCGTTTCATTTTCGTTTCCTTGAGTTTCAAATCACGATTCTAAAGAAGTTTCACTTCAAAGTAACATTGCAAAATAAATAACTACGAGTATTAAGATCAATTCTTTATATATTTATTAATTTATAAGTAACTAGCATTGCCCGCGGCTCCGCCCGTGTTCAGATGACCAAAAACCAAATTCTTAGGTTTACATATTAGTATACTCTTACATTGCAGTTTTTGTATTTTTTCTCAGAAATGAGATATTTTCCCGCGGTAAAAAGTATCCTATATGTTGACCCGGATATCCAGCTATCACCGTACCAAATTTCATCAAAATCCCCCCAGCAGTTTTTCTGTGATGCGGTAACAGACAGACAGATGACAAAAATTCTAAAAACTATAGATTCGGCCCCTGTATCGATAATAATATTTATTTCTTTAAGATTTTCCAAAAAAAATTTAATGTATAGATTCGACTTAGTTTGAATTTTATTATATGTACCTATAGATAATATAATAGCAGTTAAATAAGAAAATTATATGTTTCGAAATTAAACTATGTACTAATTTCCAGTATTTTTATGGTGCGAAAAGCTTTTCTTATTTATTTAACAAAGCACGATTCATTAAACTAATTGAAAGTACCGTCAACAGAATACCTAATGAAGAAGTATTTTAATTAAAAGCGGTATAAACTACAAAACAAATCTGGTACAAACGTTCCGCAGTCTGAACCAAGGCTTAATCGAATCGCGGGAGCGCCCTTGACTTTTTTTTATTGTTTATTGCATTGGATTCCGATGCTATTATACGTTTAAAAATGCCATTTGAATTTTAACATTCATTATAAATTTTAATGTTATTATAGGGACTACTTATATGTATAAAAAGGTAAATAAGCAAAGGTGGGCCAGTGTTAGTCAGTGGTAGACTAGAGCTGACGCGTTGCTTGGGAAACCAATTGAAGCGGGTTCATATCCGGGTCTGGCACCTCTGATATCAACTTGTCTTATTGTGCAGAAAAACATCGTGAGGAAACCTGCATATCTGTGAGAACCTAGCAAGTTTTCAAAAGACATGTGAAGTCCATCAATTCAACCTTGGCCAGTGTGGTGGACTATGGCCTAGGCCCCCTCGTATTGAAAGGTGGCCCGTGCCCAGCAGTGGGATGTTAAATAGGACTGTATACATAGGTAAATAAGTTGCAGAATTAATACTTTTAAAGTACTTTTAGGGTCGGCGTACCTTTTTAATTAAAAAGTAACTATTTTATTTAAGACTAGCGACACACCCTCGCTTCGCTCGGGATCGTCCCTAGATTCGTTTTAACGGTTAATATGAAATACAAAAATAAATCTGTACTATAATATGCATGTATTATACATATAAACCTCCTTCTTGAATCACTCTATCTATTAAAAAACCCATCAAGATCCATTGCGTAGTTTTAAAGATGTAAGCATACATAGGGACAGACAGACAGCCTGAAGCGACTTTGTTTTATACTATGTAGTGAATAACATTGTGTTAATACGTGATATTGGCGAAGCGATATATATTCAACTATCACGTATAAATATTTAAAGTGTCTTAAACATTTTTTTCCTTAAATAAAAATAGAACCCGCAATATCCTTCTTAAAGATGGCCTTCCATTCATACTTACATAGCCTATTAAATGTATTTGTGAATTCATGCCTTTTCAATATAAGCCCCTGATATAATATTTTAAGTAAAAATATAAAACAACTATATTAATTATTAATAAAAACAAACCTACTGTGGCTTTAAAATTGAAGTTTGAAATGCCAAACAAAGTTCGTTTGTTATTTCAATCCTGCACAAATATAATATAATAAAATTGAATAGAATGGAAATGTGAATTCGGTTTTATTGCGATTATGAGAACTCTTAGTTTTGTGTTTCAATGTATTTTTTTTTTCATATTGAATAATATAACATCACTTTTATTATTTTTTCATCTAATAAAGTGCATGTGTGTGTGTGTTTGTCCTCCATGTATTCCTAAACCATTGATCCGATTGTGATGCAACTTCGGTGGGTACTTTATACGCTTGTGAAGCTACTTGAAAAACCTCTCAAAACAAAATATTATTGCACGTTTGTCTTTTATACGTTCCTAAACTATTTAAGCTGAGGGACGCATATGAGGGAAGCAAGGGTAAGTGGATAGTATTTTATGTTATTGGCTGACAATGACATTATATCAATATGCGCTGACGTTGAACGTGTTATTTTAAAGTCAAATTTTTATTAGGTACGATTAAACGTTTAATATAGATTTCTCAGAGATGTAAAAGTATGCTATATTATGTTGACGTGGATAACCAGCTATCATCATACTCATCAAAATATGTCCAGTGGTTTTCCCGTGATACGTTCCCAGAGAAACAGACAGACAGATAGACAGATAAAAATTCTAAAAACTCACCTCTGTATCGATAATAATGACTATTTCTATAGGATTTTCCAAAAAAAATATTTAATGTACAGATTCGAATCGGTATATTTTTATAAGCTCAAATTCATTCTGACTTCAGTGTAAATTCAGGCAAAACATCTACAATACATTATGCCATAATAACATGTAAACAATTAATTTTAATAATAGGATACCGAATATTTTTTTCAAATATATAAATAAATACTGTGTAAAGGTTGCACTAGATAACAATAGCATTTGAGTTGACAATTATGCCAAATAAACGATTGTAATTTTAGTCTGTACTCGTATAGCGACAGTATTGTTAAATAAACATGGACTTAGTATGACTAGTTTCTACCTTCGACTTTGCTAATATTTTTATAATTTAAGTATTTGCTTTTTAAGTAAACCGACTTCAAAATATCTTTAAAAGAAATTATTCAAATTGAAAAGTGAAGATTTCCTCTAAATTTTGCTAGGGCCTTGTGTTATAATCTATAAATTAAAAAAAAAACATTAAAACACAACCGAATTGAGTACCTTCACCTTTTGAAGTCGGGCAAAAATTGAATCATAAAAGTCCTAAGTGTCGCACGCACTTCAGCTACTTTTGTTTAGTTTATATTTCATAAAGTATTCATTTAATTGGTCTCGTGAGCTATCACCATCGAAATGTCCCATGGGAACTATTTAACTTAATTAAATGCAATTGAACTAAATGTTTATATTTAGTGCTTCGGTATCGAGGAATTAAATTTACTTTTATGTTAAAGTCTTATTAAAATCGATTTAGTCGTTTTCAAGATGAGCGCAGACAAACAAGTGAGTAATGGGTTAATGCACTAGATAAAAACGATTTTTTAGACTTATATATTATGTATATTATATTATCTATTATCTACATATATAAAGTATAAGGCAAAGTCGCTGTTTTTGTCTGTCTGTTTCTCTGCGAATTACTTCTAAACTACGTAACGGATTTATATGACTTATACATACCTATATGTCAACTTTGTAATAGTAATATGTATATAAATTATATACATAAAATGGACATTGGTCATTGGACATGTATGGCTTGTCTCGGGTAGAATTTGAACCTAGATCTAAGCAAACCACATGTATCCGACTACTACGCCTTTGAGCAAAACGTGTACTTTTGATATGATATATAGAGCATGTGAATTAGATTAACTGTCTCTAACATATTTCGTATGGAAGTATTTTATGTCGCAATAAGTTTATTAAGGCATCTGGTAACCAAATTTACCGCCTACAAAGACGCTGTCGACCTTTTTTATGTGAGCAAATAAGACGGTATATCTATAACAAGTATATAACAAACATATTATATAGCTGTTATTTTTATTTTGGAGTACGTGAAGAGATTAGTGGTACCACTGCGTTTTAGCGCAATTTTTTTCATTGCAGAACTTTATGCCCATGCTTTAATTTTTATCAAAATCTGTAGGTGTAAATTATTCCAAGTAACATTCTATCTAAGCACTTAATTTCATCAAAATCCATCCAGCCCGAGCCGTTTTTGTAAGAGTAACAAACATAAATGCAAATACTATTTTTTTATATTATTCGCTGTTATAACTGTAGTGATTTAAATTTGTTTCACATCGTATGATGTACATGAAAAAATTTAAACATATACTACGAAACTAGTGACTTATCCTGGCCTCGCTTGCCTCGGGCGCGTTACTAGGTAATAAAAAAAATCATGGGTTTTATTTTTTTGCGCGGAGTCCTAATTTTTTTCTAAAATAAAAGTAGCCTACCTTACTAAAATCCTGTCAAAATCAGTCCAGTCGTTTCAGAGATTAGCCGGAATAAACTGACAGAAAAACACACAGATAGACAGACAAAAATAAAATATTTTTTTTTCTTATAAGTACCGTATAAATTTTCATATGTATTAATAGTAAAAAGCTGTTATTTTGACATTACAAATAGACACTTCAATTTTATTTGTATAGATAAAAGTCTTCTAATTCTAAATTCTCTGCTGCTTTAATTTGTACATATGATAAAAAAAATGACTTTTTGCGAGAAAACAAATAATGTAAGAGCGTTTCTATACTTATTTTATTTTTACAGCACATGATACACAAATAATACAAAATCTAAAAAGCAATATGTGACGTTACAAACAAATATTCCAAGTGTGGGCTCTGATCTAGTCCATTCCAACAAAAAACGTGTTGGCGGCCACCAATGCACAATGTCGTGACGTCATCCTATTCACATGTGCATTCAAGGCGTGGTTGTCATGTAAAAGCTACTAGTTAACTGACATTCAAAAATGAGGTTTTGTGTTATATGGGTTATATGTTCATAAATTGCTATTTAAAACACAAATATTTATTATACGAGTATGAGACATAAATAATTAATATTTCATATTTATTCATTTCTTATTTGACAATCTTAATAATTTATATTTATATTTGTTTTAGTATACTTATTTATTATATCTATACTATATATTATTCATTATAATCTTAATCTTCTTGACAATCTGAAAAAGTATAGGTAATAGGTTCTATATTAATCTAAAATTATTATTAAATCTACGCATATAACAAAATTCTAACTGAGTCGAATCTGTACATTGAATATTTTTTGGAAAATCTTATTGAAATGGTCATTATTATCGATACAGAGGCCGAATCTATAGTTTTTAGATATTTCTTGTCTGGGAATGCATCACGAGAAAACCACTGAACAGATTTTAATGAAATTTGGAATGATGATAGCTGATTATCCGGGTCAACATATATGAGTAGGATACTTTTTACTGCGGAAAAATATGTCATCTCTGAGAAATCTATACTGATGATGATGATACTGGTGGGACGACTGCTCGACACGACCAGTGAAAGTTAAGGCGCAGGACCGACAGCTTTACCTGCTCTCCGAGGCACGAGGGTGAAACTTCCCAACTCCGGGTTATTACTGAGCCTTACTATACAGAAAGACTCAATAAATAAACTTGGCCCGACCCAGGACTCGAACCCAGGACCTCCGGATGTGCAGCCATACATGCTAGCCACTACACCACCGAGGCAGTTAGAGTAAATATATTGTATATCAGAAGCAATAATTCAATCTTAACAATTAAATACTTTATTTTAGTACTTAATATCAGCAATGTAACAACATTTTATTTCATATCTTATTCGGACTCTAAACAACTCAGTCACTGTCAGACTTAGCTTAGAAAAGGTTTATTCAAGTTGGTGACACGTCCGACTTATATGGGTTGCGTGGTCGATGCATTCGAAAGAGTATTTTCTAAGGTCATTTGTATGCGTGGTATTTATATTTGTTTGGTATATAATATAGAGTATAGACTGCTTGTTTTACAATCTGGCGCAATGGTGGCTTACGTCTATGCGAATATTACAGGTTTGATATCTGCTTGAGGAAAAATAAAGTTACGAATGTGTGTTTACGTCTATATGTAATATGTTCACGGTAAATGATTTTAGATGAAACTACGCAATGTTGATTTCTTTTAAATTTATATAGGAATGAAAAATGAAAAATGGAATAGGAAAGAGAAAAATGTATTAAGTTTTTCTAGTACTTGTCAATATTAAGGTTTATTTTACCTTTTACGGAACATCTGTGGTATAGTTTAGAGTTATAGCTTTTATGAGAGGGAAGTGAATAATACTTTCTTAGATTTACGCGAATACTTGACATTTTAAATAAACTATCTTTTCGGATTTTTTCGCGGATTTATTTTGATTTTTGGTTCCAGACGTTTCGAATGCTTTACAGCAATCATGGATCCCATGATGTCAGATAAGAAATGAATAAATACGAAAAAATCCGAAAAGATAGTTTTATTTAAAAGGGAAGTGAATGTTTGTAAAACAATTTTTATTATCTAAATTCATCTAGTGTCGGTTTAATTATATTTTTTATTAACAATCTAATAAAAATATAATAAAACTACTAATTATATTTTTAAACTTTTGACCTTTAAAAATATCTTTTGTCCTGTTACCTGATAAAGTATTCCTGACCGGGCTAAAACATCAATAGAATACACTGAGCGTCTTTAATGAATAAACTTTAAAGCAAGTTCTTAAAACTTTAGTATACATAGCTAATTAAAACTTATTTTCAAGTTTAGTTACTGGGGATCCACCCTAGTTTGATGACAATTCATTTGACGTGTTTAAACTTTTAGCAAGGGACTACTTCTTGACAATATTTATATGATTTATTTAGATTAAAAGTAGCTTATGCCACTTTTCAGTGTATAAAGTATCTCGATGCAAAGTATCACGTCGACCAACACATTTATAATATTACCTGTCGTGCTAATTAAAGAACGTCTAATATGTATTTCTAATACAGTTCAAGGCGGGCTACTTGTGATTAGCAGCTAAAATTAAGTTACTAAGAATATTTAAATTTATCGATATATCTATTTATGTGTAAAAAAAAATTTATACACAAAAATTGTAAATTAAGGGGATATTTAATTATTAATTTTTTGTGCTTTATCATACATATACGAGTACCTATTTGCAGTACTACGATAATTATTTTATATTTTATAAAAGAAATTTTGAAACACAAAAACAAACCTATCCCACGGGAAGTGTAAATTTTAAAAAGTAATCTATGTGCCATTCCAGACTATAATCTATCTCGTTGCCAAATATCCAGATCCGTTCAGCTGTTCTGCCATGATTGAACAACAAACATCCATCCATCCAAACTTTCGCATGTATAATATTATATGGGATAATGGGGCAGTCGAGCTATAATTTTAACTTTAACTAAATATAAAAGTAGTATAATAAAATTTGTTCTTGTTTTAAGATACTATACACTGCGTCTCTTAAAGTTTTGTAAGACAAATATTTATACTACAGATACTTTTACTTCATTTAAATATCTTACTATTTTATTGTTTCAAAGCTTCTGGTTTACGAACGTTTAAAATATTAGAGAAGAAAATTGAAAGAGCCTTTTTAGAGGTAAAATAACAATATGTGGTCCTAGAACAGCCGACAAAGTGGCGTAGGAATGCGTAGCTTGAATGTTAATATGGCACTTAAAGGTCGGTCTGTCGGTTCCTGGTAGACGGTATGAAGATGACATGATACCCTTTTTGATTTGAGGACGATATTTCTAAGGCGCTTAACGTAGATATTTTACTTCAATTTTATAGAATAATAGGATTGCTCTACATTTACTATATCTTGCTTAAAAGAAATATAGTGTTGGGCTTTCAAAGTTTTAATGTATTTCTTTTCAAATATTGATAGATATTTAAATAATATTATTGTACTAGCGACTCACCTTGCTCCGCTCGGGTTCGTCACTAGGTGATTCTTTAAATTGACGTAATTTTTTTATTTATGAACTGATTGAAATAAAACAAATACTAAATGTTAAGTGAAGCTTACCACAATATATTAGTGAAAACCACATCTAAATCAAAAACAGTAAAAAAAACAGACAATATATGGTATCAGTCGTATTGCTGTCTGTCTGTTCGTTTGTCACGACCTAATTTTGACTATACCTAACGTACTACTTAACTATTATTGATAGTATAGAAATACTCGTAAAAATAAACATTATGAACGGAGCCATCATTACCCGAGTTGACTCGCACTTGTCCATTATCTATAGGTACATATAATAAAATTGTAACTAAGCCGAATCTGTACATTAAATATTTTTTGGAAAATCTTATTGAAATAAACATTATTATCGAAAACATTATTATAGAAAAATCACTAGAGGAATTTTGATGAAATTTGGTATGGTGATAGCTGGTTATCCGGGTCAACATAAAGGATACTTTTTACCGCGGAAAAATATCTCATTTCTGAGAAAAATTACAAAAACTGCTATGTAAGTGTATACTAATATGTAAAACCAAAGAATTTGGTTTTTGTTTCATCTGAACGCGAGCGGAGACGCGGGCAATGCTAGTTTAGAAATATAAATTGTTAAATATACCTATGCGATAGCAAAAATTCTATTCTGTTATAGCAGAATTGCGCAATATACAGTAAGTTAAGATATATAATACCAATCCGTGTTAAAGTAAATGTATGCAGCGTCAGAATGTCATTTCCGTCGTATGCCCCACGGGTAAAGAGGTTTTCGAGAAGATATCCGATATTATGTTATTTGCATATTACAACGTAAAGTACATTTCATCTCTTATTGAGCGTGTGTTAAATGTAAGGTGTTTAACATAACCTATCTGTGTACTAAATTTCATCGAAATCTGTCCAGCCGTTTGAGCGATAAGGAGTAAAGACGTACACACAAATACAAAGTTTAGCATTTATAAAAAAGTATGGGAAAATTCTGGTTATTTTCAATAGTGTTGCTTAATTATTCAACTAACAAGAGACTAAACAAGACCCCCGATTTGTATGGTAACGCCTACAATAGAGAGCTCAAATTATATTTTTCGATATACTTAATTAAAACTTATCTATGTTTTTCATTTAGTTTATTACGTATAGCATAAAAATATTTAATAAAACTATTATAACTATCTATCAAATCTTGACAGTCGATTTTAAGCCAATTGCAATCAATAAATCGATAATATGAAAATTTATTAATATAATTATCTGGAGAAGATCCCTGTTTCTTCTTCGGAGTATGCTGCAACATCTTAGTTGTAAACCAGGTTGTGGGATGAGATTCATCACAGCAGTCTCGTTAGGTTCTTGTGGCAACTTCTTCGGAAACCATCAAGTCTAGTGATCTACTTCAGTTTGGACCAAGCGAAAGCCATGGGTAAAGTCAGGGGGTTGGGCTTGCATCACAACTTCCAATGAGCTAAAACTGACGCACTGGAATATAACAGATTTGTGGATATTAGCAATGTTATTTTGGTACAGGTAATACTGTGGAATTTGTTTAGTCTTGTTTTAACGAGTCGAACACTTTACAGTTATTCAGTATAATACTTCGTATCTCTCCCGAAGATGATTATGTTTACAAGCAGCAGTACGCCAGATTGATGCTGTCCTAATCACACTTTTAAAGCTATTGGTATATACTTTTTTTAAGCTTTTACTCTTAAAAGAAATAGTTTAATCTATTCCTTTTTTAAATAATCTTTTTAGCGCATCCCACCACGTCATCTTGATTCAACTGTCATTACTATAATTATAATAATTGCCATTGTCGCTACAAATAAAGTCAAAAGTCAATAAATTATCAAGAGAAAATTACAAAAAACCATGGTATTTTAGATGTCGTAACTATATTTACTCTATACATATTTACTTACATCTAAGCAATGTACAAATAACTTCGCCTTAAGGTCAATCGTCAATGACCATTTTGACATTCCTACGTTTAACATACGTGAAGTGTTTCTGTGGTCACTAAATAATAATATGACTTTTTGTGACTCATTGCTAAAAGCACCTTATACCCTTAATTTTATGAGTAACGGAAGCGAGAGTAGTATTTATTGTGACTTTAAAGTGTTTCCGTAGTATTAAATTGTTTTAAAAAACTAAATTTATTTTTTGATATAGTTGCATCGGATTTGATCCATCCGCTTAGTACGGTGCCACAGACAGATGGGGTATGGACGGGATATATTATAGAGCGAATGACGCACCTGATTATTGATGAGGCTTAAAAATTTATAGCGATACTGTTCATACTTGTAATCGCTGACAATATCAGTTAGATTTGACAAAGCCTTATTTGACTGGGACGGGTTATCTATCACGATGCGACCGCTGAGCAGAATTAAATAAAAAAAAATCTTTATTGGACCAAGAAAGAACATTTACAACTATTTATTTTTAATATAAATTTACTATGCGAGTGAGTGAAGAAAAATTAAGCACTATACAAAGTATATTTCTAAGTTACTATAAAGAATATAAAGGTAATAATAATCTAGTTATGAGATCTATTGGTTGATGATCTAACTCATTCAATCTCAACGTATCTCATCAAAGCGTTATACGCAATAGCGGTAAAGAGATTGTATCCGCGATCCCGTATCAAATCCCGAGGAATTATGTGTTGGATTACCTACTAATATTAACAAGTTTATTGGAGACTAGATGAATCCCGTGGGTTTACATGAAGTTATTCTTTTTATTAGTATCTCTCTTAAAAAAGGAGAAGTATCTTGATGTATGTGTTTTTTTTGTTTGATTACGGTATGAAGAATATTAAAAAACTTCCATTGTGACCTAATTCAATTTTTTTTGCCCTTCGTAGTAATTTTGTATTTTTTTTAAATCACGTCATAGACAACGTCTTGGATGTAGAAATAAAATTATCCGATAATATAAACAGGTCAAACTATAGGTTAGAAATCTTCTTTTCGTTTTAGAGAACTCTTGAATCGTGAAACATAAAACATTTGCTCGGTATTAACATGAAATCTACGGAGTAGACTTCTCGACTGGAACAGAAAGACTAATTATTTACTGAACTAAGTTATTCTCACAAAAAATCAAAACGTGTTTGTTAGTTTATTCTTTTGTTACACAGCAACGGCGCAATGGACTAAAGTGGTTTTTATATTATTTATAGGTTTGAGAGTAATTACATTTTAAATTCTTATAAAATTTAGAGCTATTTATGAACTCAGATGTAGTCAAGTCGTAAAGAATATATTCTACAATGGCCATCACCAAAAAGAAAAACAAAAAGATATATGGATATTACATAGGTATAAAAGTTTGTATACAACATATTTTTACTTAAATTTATTTTTTATATCTTTATTAACGATATCAATTGTAGAAAATAACTTCACACCGAAATAGTTAAACAAGTATTCTCCAAGTATTAAGATTACTCGGACTATATATATATAAACTTTCGTCAGACCAATTGCTACGTATTGAAACATCTGGTTAACTATTATATTTTCGAGTCATGGTTAAACTGAACTAAGGTCACATGCCGTTGACATTCATTTTTCTCGTCTAACTGTTCGCGTCAGCATTGTTGCGGAGACGTTTTGTCCGAGAGGCCACACGTTATGGCTTCACAGACGGACTTACCATGTCGTTGCGATTTTAAATTCAGGTTAAAACTTCCATATATTAAATATTAAAAGTGCTTTTTGTTAAAGTATATGTATTTACGATATATATTGTTTTTGTTACCAAATTCATTTGGAATTCTCTTCAATGTAAACTAATAAAATTATCTCAAAGAGAATACGAAATAGTATTTCATTTTTAAATTATACAAATAGATTATTCTTTTATTATATTAACTTAATATTTAACTATTGCACTTACTTCGTACGGGTCTCTAACGATAGCATATGACGAAGTCTATCTGTATACTAAATTTCATCCAAATCTGTTCAGTCTTTACAGCATGAAGGAGTAACGAACAAACACACAAACAAACTTTCGCATTTATAAAGTAGTCCGATGAGAAGAATAATATCGACACGAGTTAAAATCTATTTAAAGCGACACATAAGTTCTTCTAACACTTCCAAAGCTTTACAATCGCCATGGCATCGGCTTTACATAGCATGTTAACGGTACCCCCTATCGCCATTTGCGTAACAGTTTTTGCTATTGGTAGTGCATTTTTAATAGAACCTTTGTTGAACGGCGACACAAAAGAATGATAGATATCGCTCGGTAAACATCAATGTACAGAATTTATGTAAGAATTATTTGGAAATTTATTTTGATGCTCATTCATAGATGTCTACAGATCTGAAGGTCATGGGTTCAAGTCCTGCGTCAGGCTAAGTGTAGTTATTACGTTTTTTTTTATTAAAAAATTCTTAATAGTAGCAAGAGTTGGGTAATTGGCGATGTTATATGCCTTTGAACACGTTAAGCCGTGGATCTTTCTGATCTCTCATCGCGAGTGTGGACTTATCGGATCCCATCGGATTTTTGACAGTGAAAAGAATTGAGAGGGCACTTGTGTCTGTGCACATACTTGTGCACAAGTCAGGAGTATAATCCTTATATAAATCACAAAAACTTATTAAACATACCTATAACACAATTCCGTTATGTCATTTTTTCAATTTCCTTAGTATAGTCACTGCTTTTTGATTATAGTTCTTTTCCATTTAAACGAAACCCGGGCAAAATTAAAAATTAATTCGCGAAAAAATCCGAGCGAAAATATTTTTTTATTTAACATAAATAAATATATATTCTAATAAATAATATAAATATATAAATAATATAAATATAATAAATAATATAAATATTCGCGTAAATTTGAAAAATCGTATTTAGTCAACATTACTATAAAATATATACACTGGTTACTCACAAATAATATTTACTGAGATATCTAAATTTCCTTAAAATTGTATTTAAAATGCTATTTTATAATTATAATCATTTATTAACATAACTTAATCGTTTAAGTATATTTAAATTTTACCTAATTAAATACAAATTTCAAAAGAACTCTTTACAGTATCAAAATGCAGTTTAATTTTAGTAGATCGCCTATTCGTAAAAATGCTCTAAGTTTCGAATTAAATAAATGTCTATGGATTTGTAAGGTAAGTTACATATATTTACATGGATTTTAAAAATTAGAAACCTTCATCATATTTTTTTTATTCCTTTAAATAAATAAAATAATATATAGCACATAGTGCTGGTAGAAATCACGTTGGCTTTAAATCCTATGCTTTCTTATGACGTGACTCACTGTCACTTCGCTCGGGTTCGTCTCTAGATACGTTTTAACGGTTTGTATGGAATAAATAGACTATATATTTTATACTAGCAGAATCCGCGGCTTCGCTCGCGCTAAAACTACAAAAAACACTCTAAAAAGTGGGTTTCATAAAAACTTTCATCCCCTATTTTACCCTCTTAGGAGTTGAATTTTAGAAAAGAGTGAAAATACCTAATTCATTACATTTGCTGTACTTAATTCATACGAAATTTCATGCAAATGTTGGACACATTTAACAATAAAAAGTTTCATGCAAACTTTTATCCCCTATTACATCCTCTTAGAGGATGAATTTTGAAAAATCCTTCCGTAGTGAATGCCTTCGTCATATGAGGAATACGTGTGCGAAATTTCCATTTTCTAGCCTTAGGTTTGGCCTGTGCCTTGATACATCAACCGATCACTTTTGCCTTTTATATACGTATATAGATAATAATAATAATAATAAAAAGTATTTATTGCCATAAAAACAGTAAAAAAATGTTAACAGAATCAGTAAAGCTTAAAGTAGATAAGTATACATAGGTATGACGAGTTGTTGTGGTTTGAAATCTTTATATATATAATTCTTCTGTGAGTGTGTATGTCACTGAACTTCTCTCAAACGACTGGACCGATTTTGATGAAATTTTTTGTGTGTGTTCAAGGGGATCTGGGAATGGTTTAGATTCACAATTTTGTCCAAAAAGTTTGAAATTTTCAAATTAAATACGTGTAGACAGGACAACGTCTGTCGGGTCCGCTAGTTATAATATATTTTCCCGTCGGAATGGGTCAATCTCCCGCAGTAAAAAGTAGCCTATGTCACTCTCCAGCCTTCCAACTATATCCAAACAAAAAAACACGCTCATCCGTCACTCTGTACCGACGTGAAAGAAAGTAAATATTAGTAAGGATTTTATAGGTAGTGTTATAATCAATAGACATAATTTTGGTGTTTGAGTTTTATATAAAAAAATACTATAAATATGGTAAATTGAAAAAAAAACAATGAATTATGTTTTTTTCTTCCATTTATTCTATAAAGCTAAATTTTTCCCGTTAGGTACAAAATAATAAGGTCAGTAGTAAACTAATAATGAGGAATGGACAAAGAAGTACGTGGTGGCACAAAAATGTGCAATCGGTCACGTAGGTAATGGAGCTTTGGAATATAAATTATTTTTCTATATATAGATATTTCGGTTGGAGATTTAATTTTAAATTTTAAAGTGATTTTTTTCGATTAGTCGCTAATAACAACGGTATTATGTATAAACTGCTTCGTTCGTCTGTCTGTCCTTTGTTTTTCGAGTGACTTCAAAAAGTGGGGACCGAAGTCTGTGCATTTGTGTTTAGAATGTTTTATTGTGGATTATGAAGCGATTTTTACGATTTCTCTTTTGATTAGATAATCCCGTATGAATTTCTAGAAAAAGTCGACCTCCGTACATTTTTAGTTATTTAAATCTGTGATTAAGTAACATTATAGTTGATATAAAATCGCCAAATTTTAGCGTCACTTCTGGCACTGTAATTAATCAAACCAAGAGTTATCTTTAATTTTTAAATAAATTTATGTATGTCGCATTTTACAAGTATAAGTTTGTTTCGTCCATAAGTTGTTCTCACAGTTGTACTAAAAACTAAAAGCTACTTAATAATTTTCTAAATATTATATTAAAACTATAATTGCTATTCTGAAAGGGTCTTAGCAATCCTGACTTCATAACTGAACTGTCACGGGATGAAGTATTATCTCTGTTTTAAAGGATCCAAGTACTTAAGTTGTTATAATCATAGCAGTGTGGGAGGACGGTGATAAAATGCAATGTCTTCATAGGTCAGAGGGATATTTTCATTGTGAAATCGATGTTTAGGTTAGATTAATATTACAATTATTAGAAATAGCGAGTGACTTTGGTGAAAGCTCGTCTAAAGCTAACGTGATACAAAATATTAGTCTATACTTGTGTTTTGTAAATGATAATTTATTTCTGTGTATGGCCCATTCGATAAATACAATAATCAGCTAAAATTTTCATAAATTATCTTATAATATATTTAGCTCAGTTGAGTCTTAGATTAAATTTATTTATGATAGATATGTAATATGTACTATTATAATATTACGAAAAGAAATATATTTTGGTAATGAAAATCAGTATAATTTTATTGACTATACAAAGAAAGTGTATTAATAATGCTAATATTTTTGTGATATTTGGAGACAAAACTTGAAGGGATCGCTATAACAAAAGCCAAATTACAGTCGTCTCTGACAAATATTTGTTCAACGTGGGAATAATTAAATCCCCAGCTTTGTGGTTCTTGATACAGAAACACTTAAAATGAAACTGTGTTAGAAGACCGCATTGTTTATTATACCTCAATAGTTATTTTAACTACATTGTATATTGACAAACCCATGTCGATATTTCGTACTATAAATATTTAGTAATAAATAATAAATAAATATGTTGGGACATGAACACACAACACCATCTAGTTCCATGGTACGCTACGAAGCTTGTGTTATCGATAGTTTGTGTATATACAATACACATATATAACTTTAAATACATACATATGATACATATAAACACCCATGACTGGAGTACGAACATTCGTGCTCATCACTCAAATGAATGACTCCAGCGGGATTCGAACCCGCGATCGCCGGCACAGCAAGTAACACACAGTGGCACAGCAAGGGTCACTACAAACTGAGCCAAAGGTGTCTCCTTGATGTAGTGGTTAAAGTGTGTTCCTCTAATTCAAATTCGACTATAATTATTATTAAGAAATGGAGGAAAATGTGTTTCCAAAATTATTTGTATTGATAACGTGTTGTATTGACAAACAGAAGAGAAAAATGTACCTTCTTTACCTCTTTATATTTGAAGTCGGTTAAAAATACATTATCTATGTAACACTTAATAAAATTCTAACTGAGTCGAATGAACTGTACGTTCAATATTTTTTGGAAAATCTTATCGAAATAGTCATTATTATCGATACAGAGGCCGAATCTATAGTTTTTAGAATTTTCGTCTGTCTGACTGGGAACGCATCACGAAAAAACCACTAAACAGATTTTGATGAAATTCGGTATGATGATAGCTGGTTATCCGGGTCAATATATAGGATACTTTTTACTGCGGCAAAATATCTCATCTCTGAGAAATGTATCTTAACCCTTAAAACGTATCTAGGGACAAAACCGAGCGGAACGAGGGTGAGTCTCAAGTATAGAAATATTATAACGAATAAAGTGGCTTTTATTAGTGAAAAAGTTAGTAATTATTTTCTACATATAAACAAACAAATAATTTTACCTATTAATAGTTTGCAACACGATGGCTGCCCACCAACTAACAACACTATATAAAGAACCTATTAAATTACAAGTTCCGAGTAACACAAATATGTACATTTGGGTCACTGATGAATCACTCTTTCGTCTTTTTGTTGGCTCCTGGAATTCGGTGACATGTTAAAGACAAATTTTAACAGTTTTTTGTTTTGGAACTTTGTTAACTCGTAGTTTGGAAAAGAAATATTTTTCGCACAGAATGGTATTAATTTTCCTCATCGTGCTGTTTTGAATGTATATATACATTATAGTTTCAAGAATTTCAATGTTCTAGGGATCCCAGGTATTTTTAAAAGTAAACTTATCAAGGAATATTAGTTTAATCAAAATCGCTTTAAGACCCTTAGCCGTGAAAACCAAGTGTATAGCCAGAACAATCTTCGCGTTTATATGTTTGATGTCAGTATAATAAAGTTGTTTTACAATTATATCTATACATATAATAAAATTGTAACCAAATCGAATCTGTACATTAAATATTTTTTGGAAAATCTAATTGAAATAGACATTATTAACGATACATCCGAATCTAAAGTTTTTAGAATGTCTGTCTGTCTGTATGGCTGTCTATCTGTCTGTCTGTCTGTCTGTCTGTTACCGCATCACGAGAAAACCACTGGACAGATTTTGGTGAAATTTGGTATGGTGATAGCTGGTTATCCGGGTCAACATATAGGATACTTTTTACCGCGGGAAAATGTCTCATTTTTGAGAAAAAATACAAAAACTGCATTGTAAGAGTATACTAATACTATGTAAAACCTAAGAATTTGGTTATCGTCGTCTGAACGCGGGCGGAGCCGCGGCAATGCTAGTTACTTATATAAATGATAAAATGATGTGTTTCATTAGAATCAATGAATCTTATCAAAAATAGAATCAGGTAGAATTAAATTACCAAATTTAAAATTCCTTGTACATATATATTTTTTGTCCACAAAGATTTGTACCGCCTTTGTATAAAATTCCAGTGACCATGAACCAAGGCGTCTTTAGACGGGAATTAATTACCTACATCCAATCTCAGTAAAGCTAATAGGCAATAAAGATCAAAATAAAACGTCCAAACACCACGGTTAACTTCAAAGTAAACCTAACATAGCAAGTAACTAGAACTGAACACATATCTATAATAATAAATCTATAGTAAAATGGCTATTTTGAAATGGAAATGTTATTTATTTAATACTAGCGGCTTACCCTCAAAAAAAAAACAAAAACAAATCTATCCCTCGGAAACCGTATATTTTTCCGGGATAAAAAAGTAGCCTATGTGTTATTCCAGGCTATAATCTATCTCTATACCAAATTTCATCCAGATCCGTTCAGCCGTTCTGTCGTGAAAGACTAATACACATCCATACCAACAATCTTTCACATTTAAAATATTTATACAGATGTCAAAAAATCTTTAATTTAAAATTAATTGTGGATATATGTACTTGTTTAGTATACGAGTATAAATACTTAAGAACCTCGTTGATCTAGTGGTTAGCATGTATACCGCAGATCTGGAAGTCTTGGGTTCGAGTACCGGACCATGTTTAGTTACTGAATATTTTTAACAGAAAATACGAGTACATACCGACTTCAAAATAATGAAAATCGATTCATAATAATCCCGCGTGAGATGATCTTCCATTTTTACAGTGTTATAGAGAAACAAAAAACCTCACCCCCTCTTTTAACCAACTACTAACCATAATGTATATTAACGTTTAAAATTGTACTGTTTGTTTGTTTGTTTTTTGTTTAATCGCGCTAATCTCTGGAACTACCAGACGGATTAAAAAAAAAGTTTTTTGCATTGATAGCCCGATTATTGAGGAAAGCTATCTAATATCACGTTACAACTTTCGATGATCGATATATAGTTATTCTAAAAAGATTACGCGAGCGGTGCCACGGGAATAGCTAGTAAATATAAGAAATGTACAATTACGAGTAAGTGTGATTCAATGTAAACATGCTTGGTTGTGTTTATTGTTTTAAATAAAGATAACAATCTGGCTTCCATTCCGACAGAAATAACGTATGTCCCCATGTGTGGTATTAGTACGGATTTAGAATATTTATTTTGTAACACGCATTCTTATTTCATATGATTTTTTACTGTTTAAGCCGTTATTTTTCATCGATTTCAAAAAGGAGGGTCTCATATGTGTGTATATTTTTGGTACAAAATAACCACATCCATTTTAAACTGATTTTCTATACTATTAATTAAAAGGTTATACGTCCCATATTATGTTAAGTTTAAGAAAAAATCCATTTTTTCAAAATAAATCTATAATTATGACTTTATTAATAAGATTATCCAAAAAATATTTACCTAAGGTACATTTTTAGTTAAAGAAGATATTTTGAATGGTTATTAGGATTTGATTTTGTTTGTGGCTTTATATAAGTCATAATGAAAGTTAATTTGTACTTAAACCACTTGTTTTGAACATGAATTAATTAATGAAACATAATATATTTGGGTTTGAAAAGATCTTTTGTAGGGCCAGTGGTTACTTCTAGTATCTATAATAATAATTAAGTCAATACATACCTACTCACCCTCGCTCCGCTCGGGTTCGTCTCTACGTTTTAAAGTTTAGTATAGATTTCTCAGAGATGAGATATTTTGCTTCAGTAAAAAGTATCCCATTTATTGATGAAATTTCATCAAAATCTGTCCAGTGGTTTTCTCGTGATCCGGTCACAGACAAACAGACAGACAGACAAAAAATCTAAAAACTATAGATTAAGCCTCTGTATCGATAATAACGAATATTTCTTTCTTAGATTTACGCGAATACTTGACATTTTAAATAAAACTATCTTTTCGGAGTTTTTCGCGAATTTATTTTGATTTTTGGTTCCCGACGTTTCGAATGCTTTACAGCAATCATGGTCACGGGAGAAACTGAGATGTTAGATGTCTCTAAGGTATTATATAGTTGTTACAGACAGCCTACCCACAATTAACAAAATGAATTCAAAAATTGATAAATGGCACTAAAGTAAATTACAATATTTTAACTTTTAACTTTAAACATTTTTATATAATTTTAATTAGCTTTATAATTGAATATGGAATATTATTTATTTAATTTGAGCTGTTATTATTATAATTATTACAATTTTAAAAATATCAATTATTAATCTACATTTTTAGTGTTGCCATTATTATATTTATAACCATAAAGAAAAATCACAATATATTAATTATTAAGCCACATAATTGATCTATGTGTAATTTGAAAAAGTTAAGATTAATTAAAAATAACAATTTAAATTTAAATTTGCTGTTATTTAAAAAACAAATGATTAAGCAACACATTACTACGTACATTTACAAATGAAAAAGTGAAAAATTTTAATCAGAAATGCTATCATTTTGATCTAATTCCAAAAAATATTTAATGTACCGATCGACTCAAAATTTTATTATATACCTCGACATACATTGTATGTAGGTATATGGACATACAGAAGAAATAATTTACCTCAAGCAAAATAAAGTAGGTACCTACCTAAACTGTTTATTGGACTTAATGGTTTAACAATAATGACTTTTAAATATATCATTATACACTATTCACAGTGCGTATCATAGCCGTGGGGGGTACGCTTTTACTGGGTATTAAGTTACATAGGAGAACTGTCATAGAAAAGACAGCTATTATAAAATATTTTTATTAATAGATCAATATTTTATACTATACAACCTGATTTCAAATTAAAATCTATAAGTACATAATTTTAGCGTATAGGCTGGGAAAACTCGATTTGCACCGTTTTGCTAATTTTATTACTAACTAAAGTCTGTGTTACTCTCATACTATCGGTATACTAA